>OY728160.1:640504881-643004881 GCA_963277665.1 Viscum album
TTTTTGAGCTAGTTTTTTACATTCCTTGTGGTAGTTTTGGGCTTTTGTTTCCTTTGTGCTTGTATCCCTTTCTGGTTATTTCATTAAGCTTGTAACTCAAATGAGGATTTTGTTAAAGAATTGTATGTTTGTGATTATATGTTTCTATTAACTTAAATTGTTAATAGATTTACACTTGTATTTACTAGTAAATTATTTGCAGTTGTTGTTATTATTACCTGGGTAATTGTGGAAGCCCATGGGAACCAAGAATGCCCTAGGGGCCTTTCCACTAACCATGTCAAGGGTTGGTTCAGATGACATCCTGACATGGTTTGTGATTGGATGGGACTTGTGTATCAAACAAAGACCCTTTCCGATAATGAATAAGGACCACACACCATGTGGGTCCCCTCACATGTTGTGTATTTCCCGATCTCCTTTGAGCAATCATTAAACCCCTATATCTCCTTCATTTGATCTCATATTTTATCCTACAAGATTCCTATCCTTAGTGACATTCTGTGTAAAGGTTTATATAACCTTAAAAAGAATAATTTTAATATATTAAGTGAAATATTCTCGGTTTGAATTTTTATAATGGGACAACTAATGACCTAATCTATAGTACATAATTAACAAATTATTACATGGATTACCCTCCAACTGGGCAGTGCAGTGGAATTACCCGATGACATTTCTAGTGTTACGCTCCAGTAGGAATTTTTTATTGAATTAATTTATGATATTTTTGAGTTACCCTCCAAAAGGATTGGAAAATAGAGCTCCTCGATGTTTTAGGCTTACCCTCAATGTTTTCTAGGTAGTGTCATTACCCAATGAAATATTATAGGCATAACCCTCTAATCGGGATGGCCACTGGAATTTCACTAATGACCCACTAGGATTACCCTCTAGTAGTACACTGTTGTGGAAATCCATGGTGAACATTCTAAGACAGAGCCTCAACTAGGACATGGTATTGGAGTTCCTCGAGGACTATAAGAGTAGGACCCTCCAATTTTACAAGTCTATGACACCCATTATTATAAATGTTGATCAATCAACTCTGGGGAATACAGAAGTGGTGTTGTTTGAAAATACATAGGATTAATGATAAAGAGGGATGATTTCTGCACTGATACATTCCCTTGTGACGTCTCATTAATCCAAGAAGGTAATTTAGTACCGCCCATGTTCATAGTTTGTTGGTGTGGTGATTGTGTCCCTTACACTTGTGTTTCATGATTAGATGCATGAGATGTTGGGAATTGAAGATTGACATTATTATGGAACTATGGAAAATGTATCTTCTTGGGATGATATGTGATATGGATATCCCCTTACAGTCTCATTTAGGATTCTATGACTAAGTATATATATTTATATCATGGTTTATTACCAACTCCTCTGGTTTTGGTTACTCTCCTCTTAAGCGAGTCGAGGAGTTGTGAGGCTTGTTGCATGCTCTACATGACATTCTTATAATATTTTATTGATCCTATGCTCCAAAAATATGAACAAAGAATTGGTAATAAAATCAACTTCCCATCATTTTGAGATCCTTGTGTTTGGATTAGTATACATTCCCACTCTTTTTGGTGTGAACTTTATTCTCCTACATTACCTTGTTCATTCTATTGATTCCCTTTTCAGTTGTATCTCATACTAACCACCCTTCACTAATATGGGTAATTCGAAAGGGTATGTATATACCCACCCCTACTGCAGAGTTTCCCAACAAAAGTTGTGTCTATTTTTAGAAGTCAGATAGATCAATCATGAAATCATTGATTCTTAGGGATACATGATGCTTGGACTCTGTAGGATGGTCTTATCTAGGGATATTTGAGAAGGGATATCTTAGTTTTTTACACCTTTTCATTCTTTATGGGTGGGATTTATTTCTGATTCTGGTTTGTATTATTTCTGTTTTTACATTTTATCAGTCACTATTATACATTGTTTAGTTTTTTGGTACATGAATATTTATAATATTTATAATATTTTGGAAACATTCATTTCATTCCCATATGATCATTAACATTGAGTTGGATGTGAACATGAATCCATGTTATTAGTATAATACCTCCCCAAGTTAGTTATTCCTTCAGAACACTCCCCCACACCTTTCTCGATTGATTCAGGCATGGGGTAGTTGGGGCTAAATCCCTGGCCTGGGTCTGGATGTGATAGTTTGGAAAGAGAGGTGGTTTCGACCATTGGGCTATTTTTAAAACATTTCCTTAATATTTTTTTTGTTGGATTTATAGAAATAGTTCCAAATAATATTGAGTGAGCCTCTTCGGTCAAGAAGCCCAGTGATGGTGTCATGACCTATGTATCCTTTCACCATGACCTTGAAGACCTTCTTTTTTACTCTTCATGTTAAAAAATCTGTTATCAGAATTAATGTTACATGCCTCATATGTAGTTGAGTCTTTTAGTTTCCTTCCTGACTCATCTTTTCATGACCCGTCCTCGGGACCTGTGTCGTGACTACCCCAAGCCCGCCTCCCATAGGCCAGGGGCTGGTGACTAGCACCAAGGCGTAAAACCCAACAAAACGGGGAAGAAATTTCCTTTATAAAGTAAACAAACACAACATAGTATGCAAGCAGAAGTAATCACTAAGTAAAACTGGATACAATAGTAAGTGCGGAAAGTAAATGGGCTAGAATACAAACCCAAACTAAAAGTAAGGTACAACTGGAAAGAAGTACAGCAACTGAAAGTAAAGCTGCAACGTCGAGTCGTCCACTAGAAGTCCCACCAGAAGGGTGGGTACAGATAGCCTCATCAGCTCCTTGGGTCCAACAGTCTGCTCCGTGTACATCTCGCCCAGTGGTCCACCTCCAGGTACCAACTTCTTCCACAATCCTCAACCATGATCATCGTTTTCCGTCGTCTGCATCCAACACAACGTAGTGCGGGCATAGCCCTTGCAGGGGTGAGTATACGCTACTCAGTAGGGACCCCAAGACCCCCGAAGGTCTCCTAGAATCGACAAAAGATAATCCACAAAGGAAAGATACAATCATGAAGTAAAATACAACACTACTTAGGTATATGCCCATACATATACCTAAGTCATCAATTACCATTCGGCTCCAACATCCGAGCCCAAGTTCGATCACATCCACATAGGAGTACAACCCTATCCACACAGGATAACACAACCCAATCCACATAGGAAAGCAAGTCTATCATATCGATGATATTGATTGAAAGTCAAGACTCAGCTCACAGAGGTATACTTCTTCATAAGGTAATAGAGATAATCAGATGAAGCCACTGATTCATCTAAGATGGGACTCACATAGGATACTAAACCAACTAAGCAATCGGACCCACATAGGATACAGACCAACTACTATTCCAGACCCATGTAGGATAGAAAGAACAGAGTCAAACACTTCCAGACCCGTGTACGATACAATAATAGTAGTCATCGCCTTCGAACCCACGGATGATTTTAGTACGGTATTCATCGCTGCATAACCCACGGGGGATTTCAGTGCAGTCTTCATCATCGTCGAACCCACAGAGGATTTCAGTACGGTCTTCATCGCTGCCGAACCCACGGAGGATTTCAGTGCAGTCTTCATCGTTGTTGACCCCACGAAGGATTTTAGTACGGTCTTCATTGCTGCTGAACCCATGGAGGATTTCAGTGCAGTCTTCATCGCCATCGAACCCACGGAGGATTTCAGTATGGTCTTCATCGCTGCCGAACCCACAAAGGATTTCAGTGAAGTCTTCATCGTCGTCGAACCCACGGAGGATTTCAGTACGGTCTTCATCACTGCCAAACCCACGGCGGATTTCAGTGCAGTATTTATCATAGTCGAACCCACGGAGGATTTTAGAATGGTCTTCATCGCTGCTGAACCCACGGAGGATTTGAGTGCAATCTTCATCGTTGTTGCAGTCAGCTCTAGGGTTCCCGCATACAACATGCTGATTTCTGGGAGGGTCCGCTCCACGAGCGAATGGGTCGATACATCAACTGACACGTAGTCCGTAGTTGATGTATCCCAAAGTTCCGTCTCGATAATATGACTCAACGAGACAGACGACGCGTCAATCGGATGCCCGGAATGAGAGTTATTGGCTTTTTCGTCCGAGGGTCCCGGTTGGTTTTTAATTCAAAACCAACCCAGCCTTACTCCAACTGCATCCAAACCTTGATCGGAGTAAGCCAAAAGGTCATTCTCACTATGAGGAATCCAACAATGTCTATGGAACGTCAATCGGACGTCCAGAGCTCAACTTATAAGTGTTTCCGCTCCGAGGGCCCGGATGGTTTCGTGCTCGAACCAACCCGGTTGTACCCAAGGTTCTCTGAAAACTTATGTGTAATATACCAAAATGACATTCTCAATCCAAGGACCGCATCGCAACTGACGGTGCATCGATCAGAGCTTCGTAGCCTAATATATGGGAAAACGAACGAACCTGTCCCTTTTTAGGGGGTTTTGGGCCCGAAACGACCCAACCTGAGACCCCCGGGGTCGACCCGACCTGGGTCCGGGTCTGGCCCTTTAGGGCGCAGTCTGGTCTGGTCTGGCCGATTCGACCTAGGCAGCCAGTTGGCCTAGCGCGGGCGCGGCCCGCATGCGACCAGCTCGGTGCTGGCCGAGCCGAGCTGAAAGTGGGGTGGCTGCCCCCCTTCATTGAAACTGCGGCCCCCACGTGAGGGCCGCTCCTTGCCAGCCAGGGATTACGACCCCCGGTCTTACCTTCGAAACGTCCAGCCCAGTCCTGCCGGCCGGTGCTGCTGCCGTGGGACCGCTGCGGCCTCGCCCCTCCGAGGGGTCGGCGACCGGCGGTTCTGGCCACCCCGCCTTGCTCCGTCGTGGCATTGAGTCGCAGACTTGTCCGACCTGCACGATGCGACGATGCCGCACCCCTCGGCCGCGTCCCCGCCCCAGCCGCGTCCTCTTTGTGGTTCTCTGGCGCGGCACGACGGCGCCGCGGCTTTGTTAGACCACAATGGCACGATGACACGACGTTTCTTCGCCCGTTCTTCATTATTTCCGCGCGGTGCCATTACACCGCGCTGCCTTTGATCGTACCGCAACAAGTACAATCATCAAAACGGGGAAGAGGGTCGGCCATGTTCATGTGGTACAACCTCCACCCATTATTATGATAACAGACGTCCCAAATAGAAGTTGAAGAACGATAAAGACAAATTCACAAGAAAAATCAATTATCCCCATCCTCAAAGTGTTGTTGAATGAAGGTTCGTTGTGGGGAAAGGACATCGCGGAAGAAGATCCGTAAGCATCATCGGTGTCGCAGTACACGGAATCGTGGAGAAGAGGATCGTCGGCGTCGCGGAGAAAAGGATCGTTGGCATCGCGGTACACAGCGCCACGTCATCGATCTCAATGGAACTACCGTTCTTCTTCGTCTTCCGTCGGAGGCCGGTGTTCTTTGTCCTTCTTCGCATTCTCCAACGAAGAAGATAAAGATGAAGATTCGAAGGCTTTGAGCAATTCCTCTCCCAATCCTTCTCGCACAATGAAAGTCTCCCTTAATGAAATAAGAATTTTTCTTATTTAATAAACACACACAAGCCAACATTCAATTTCAAATTTGAAATGAATTCCTAAATTAATTACATTGAATAATTTATTCAATTAATTAATTATGAGAGTTGAATTTTCATTTAAGGGGGGTGTCGGTGTGTTACACAATTAATGGGGGGTTTGAGGAAGTTGAAAGGGTGGGGATCATGTGGGTCCCACCTCACATTTATCCATATGTGGGTAGATAGGAACTAATAGGTCCCACCCCAACTCCTTTACATAGGATATAACTACTTAGATATAATAAAATAAAATTGGTTGCACAAATTTTTTTTCATTACTTAACCCATTATTTTAATAACCACACCTGAGAAAACAGAACTCCAGAAAAGGTGTTCCTAAGAAATTACCGGCACTGCGATTCCATCGGTGTCCTCGGATTTCGATTTCAAGCATCGGTTTAAATGATAGAAAAACCCGCTCATTCATTCATTGAACGTACCCGAGCTAAACTTCGGAAATTGATTCTGGGCACACCGGGCCTCGGAATCAGTTCCGTCAGAAATTGCATTCATGTAAAATCACAAATAAAATTAAGAAAAAATTTCCCTTGAATTTAATGGGTCTTTACATTACTCACACCTCAGGGCTTTACGTCCCCGTAAAGATACATCATAAAACTAGAGGATCAAATGTGGGTACTAAGAATGCATTTGAGCCTTCCGCTCCAAGTGCTCTCCAGGTGGTTCCCGTGCTGCCATCTGATGCGCACTAGAGGAATAGACCACCCACATAGGACCCGCTCATGTCGATCCTCGATCTCCATTGGGACCTCTGTAATGGCCACCCCATCGTGAAGGTCTAGCTCCCCATGTTCGATGATATGCGTCGGGTCGTGCACGTATCTCATCAGTTGAGATACGTGGAAGACGTCATGCACCTGGAGCAACTAAGGTGGAAGAGCTTGGCAGTAAGCCACATCACCTATTATGCTGAGTACCTTGAATGGTCCGATGAAGCGTGGAGACAATTTGCTGCCTCTCCCAAATCTCTGTAATCCACGTTGAGGTGAGACCCGTAAAAAGACATGGTCGCTATCCTCTAACTCTAGTGGTCTCTGCATCCTATCAGCATATGACTTCTTGCGGTTCTAAGTTGTCCTCATCGGCTCCTTGATGACCTGGACCTTCTCTGTTGTGGCTTGGACTATCTCTAGTCCCACAAGTGCTGATTCCCCAGGGTCTATCCAGCACAGAGGTGATCTGCATGGCTGGTCGTACAATGCCTCGTACGGTGCCATCCCGATGGTGGAGTGGTATCTGTTGTTGTACGCGAAGTCCACCAAGGTTAGGTGGTCCTCCCAGCTGCGACCAAAATCGAGGACACATGCACGGAGCATGTCCTCAAGAGTCTGAATGGTCCTCTCCATCTGACCATCCATCTGAGGGTGAAAGGTGGTGCTCAGACGTAGCTGTATCCCGAATGCCTCCTGTAACCCCTACCAAAGCCGGGATGTAAAGTGAGAATCTCGATCGGAGACGATAGATGATGGCACACCATGAAGCCGTACGATCTCATGAATGTATAGGAATCTCAATCTCTCTACTGAGCCCTTCAATTTGATGGGTAAGAAGTGAGCCGACATGGTGAGTCGGTCGACAATCACCCATATGAAGTCATGACCTCTGGAAGTACATGGAAGTACAGTCACGACATCCATAGATATCCCATCCCACTTCCACTCTGGGACCTCCAAGGGTTGTATCAAGCCTATTGGTACCTGGTGCTCCTCCTTCACCTGCTGGCAGGTGAGGCATCGAGAAACGAACTCAGCCACAACCTTCTTCATACCCGACCACCAATGTTGTCATCTGAGATCCTGGTACATCTTTTCCACTCCTGGATGTACCTCTAATGGGGAAGTGTGAAACTCCCTCAAAACCTCCTCCTATAAAGCAGCAGGTACCATGGTACGTCCACTGAAAAGGATGACGTGTTCTCCTCCTATAGAGAATCCATCAGGTTCCTTTCCTGAGGATATCTGTGCACGCCGATTCTCAGAGTCAATGTCCCCATGCTGTGCCTCTCTGAACCGCTATAGAAGTGGAGGAGTGACTGTGAGTGACTGAAGAAAGGCTGCTTCATCTATATCCACGAAGGATATCTGAAAAGCGGCTAACTGCTCTGTCGCCTCCTCGAATAGCAGAATGCATGTCCTCCTGCTGAGATCATTGGCTACTACGTTTCCATTTCCAGGAGTATATACTATCTCAAAGTCATAGTCCTGGAGGAACACGAGCCATCACCACTGTCTCGGATTCAGGTCCTTCTGCGAGAAGATGTACTTGATACTCTGGTGGTCAAGGTAGACTATAAAGCGCTCACCCATCAAGTAGTTTCACCACATCTTCGAAGAATAGAACATTGCTGCTAACTCCAGGTCACGCGTATTGTAGTTCTGCTCATGCTACCTCAACTGACGTGACCACACGATGGGTTGCCTCATATTCCTTAATGTTCTGCAATGCTGCAAAGATTTCTCCTTTACCGAAAATAGAAATCTGGTCTCATCCCGTGGATAAACCACGTTCCTTTCCTAATACAGTCAATCATGTCATGATCAGTTATTTCATGCCATGGATGATGTCGTAAGGCATCGGCGCTGCTACCAAGAGATCCAACCGTTACTCTCGCCTCCAAGGGTTGAGTAACACTGTCGGCATTAGTGTGTGGTCACTGGGTCTCCTCCAGTAGTAATCTCGTATGTGAGGGTCATGTCAACAGTTTTTTACCGGAACCTCTTAGTATTAACATACAAAATTCAAGAAAGGAAACGTCACTATTGCATGTGTCTTATATTACTGCAACTCAAAGTACAAGGACACAAAGCAACACAAACAACGAAGCTAGAGGCATTATGGGAAAAGGCCTCCATGTTTGGAGCTAGTCCTACACTTGTCCACCCGCTTCTAGAGATCCATGATCATAAGCTTCAGCTGCCTGAAGCTGTGCTCTCCCATGTGGTCGGGGTGGTCCTTCTGGTTGTGGTGGTGGTAGAGCCTCAAAACGACGTCCACCACCTGCCGCTCGACCAGCTCCTCGGCCTCGTCCGCCTACTCCCTGCAGACCACCACAGTCGATCCTCTTCCTCTGCCTGGGTGGTTCCTCAACTGTCGGTTGCCCCTATGCATGGTGGGTCAGCTAGTCACTAGCCATGTGGACCTGCCCGCCACATCGGTAACACTGCATGCTCCTCAAAAGGCTGGCTCTACGCCGTGTGCCCCCGCACCTTTGACCCAGTGTCCTGAGGTCGTCTGCCTGATGGTCCGGTCCGCCTGGAACCCTGTGACATCCGTCGATTTCCAGTTGTAGATGACTCTGCTACAAGCCGCCCTATCGTAGGTCTCGCTGCTGGTATTGGCTCAGCAATAAATCTCTCTATGAGAAGAGCTCGCTCCAATACTCCTGCCTGTGTCGGAATGCTGAGGGAGATCATCGATGCCCTGATCTCATGCCTCTGCCCCTGCTCAACGGTCTAGGCTCGGAAGAATGGGGCTCGTACCATATCCGTCGAATAGCACGAGAGATCAGTAAATATCGCCGAGTACAGGGTGACCGTCATGCTGCCCTGCCGCAACTATAGTAGCACCTGGATGCGCACCACACGGAGGGTGGCTGGGACGAACTACGAGTGGAAGAGGCTCTCAAAGTCCGTCTAGAGGAGTGATGCCTCATTGTGCACCTGGAGCATCAAGCTCCACCGTCTGCCTACTGCCGCGTGCAGGAGGCTCACTACAAGGATCACAATGAGGTCAAGTGGTGTCCCCACTAACCTGAAAACGTGAACAACCGCCTCTATCCAATACTCGGCCGCCTGAGGGTTTGTCTCCCCACAGAACCTAGGAAACATCTGATGATGAAACTCATGCAGTGCACTAAGGCGACGTGCAATCTCAGCGGGTGGGGCTGGTACCATCGGTGGCTCAGCAGGTAGAGGTGCCACCAGTGCCTCCAAAGAAAAAGGGCCCTGCACTGAGGCCTCGTCACTTGGTGGGCTATCTGCTCGCACAAAACTCGGAACCCTAGTTGTCTACCATCGTGGGGCCATCCTAAAAAGAAACATGTGTGCCACGGTCAAACAGTATACCTGGTGAGCTGACACAAAGTAATCATAGAGAAATCTTTTGAAACACACATGAAATCAATGTTTTCGTGCATTGAGTCGGAAATCAGAAGTCCAGGTCCTGGTGTACGGATACATCGGCTGTCGCACCAACACTAGACTCCCTGGACTGATAGCCACACTCAACACCCTAAACACTATTACTTCACATAGAAGAATGATCAGAGTCCTGACGTCTACGGTATAACCGAACACATTTGATACCAATTGTTCAGGACCCGTCCTCGGGACCCGTGCTGTGACTACCCCAAGCCCGCCTCCCATAGGCCAGGGGCTGCCGACTAGAACCAAGGCTTAAAACCCGAAAAAATGGGAAGGCATTTCCTTTATAAAGTAAACAAACACCATAGAGTAAGCAAGAAGAAGTAATCACTAAGAAAAACTAGATACAATAGTAAGTGCGGAATCTAAATGGGCCAGAATACAAACCCAAACTAAAAGTAAGGTACAACTGGAAAGAAGAATAGAAACTGAAAGTAAAGCTGCAACGTATTGTCATCCACTAGATGTCCCACCAGAAGGGTGGGTACAGATAGCCTCCTCAGCTCCTCGAGTGCAGCCGTCCGCTCCGTGTACGTCCTGTCCAGTGGTCCACCTCCAGGTACCGACTTTCTCCACAAGACTCAACCACGATCAGCGTTGTCTATCTTCTGCATCCAACAAAACGTAGTGCGGGCATAACCTATGAAAGGGTGAGTATATTCTAGTCAGTAGGGGACCCCGAGACCCCTGAAGTTCTCCTAGAATCCACAAAGGATAATCCACAAAGGAAAGATACAATCATGAAGTAACAACCAACACTACTTAGGTATATGCCCATACATATACCTAAGTCATAAATTCTCATTCGGCTCCAACATCCGAGCCCAAGTTCGATCACATCCACATAGGAGTACATCTCATTCCACCCAGGATAACACAACTCAATCCACATAGGAAAGAAAGTCAATCATATCGAAGATATTGATTAAAAGTCAAGACTCATCTCACACAGGTATACTTCTTCGTAAGGTAATAGAGATGATCAGATATAGCCACCGATTCATCTATTCTGGGACCCACGTAGGATACTAAACCAACTAAGTTGTCGGACCCAAAAAGGATACAGACCAACTACTCTGCCAAACCCACGTATGATAGCAAGAACAGATTCAAACACTACCAGACCCACGTAGGATACATGAACAGTAGTCATCGCTGTAGAACCCATGGAGGATTTCAGTACGGTCTTCATCGCTGCCGAACCCACGTAGGATTTCAGTTCAGTCTTCCTCGCCGTCGAACCCACATAGGATTTTAGTATGGTTTTCATCGTTGCTGAACCCACGGAGTATTTCAGTGCAGTCTTCATTTCCATCGAACCCAAGGAGGATTTCAGTACGGTCATCAGTGATTCCAAACCCACGGAGGATTTCAGTGCAGTCTTCATCGTCGTCCAACCCACAGAGGATTTCAGTACGGTCTTCATCGCTGCCGAACCCACGGAGGATTTTATTGCAGTCTTCAACGCCGTCGAACCCACGGAGGATTTCTGTACGGTCTTCATATTTGCCGAACCCACAGAGGATTTCAGTGTAGTCTTCATCACCATCGTACGCACTAAGGATTTCAGTACGATCTTCATCGCTGCCGAACCCACAGAGGATTTCAGTGCAGTCTTCATCGCCGTCGCAGCCCGCTCTAGGGTTCCTGCACACAGCATGCTCATTTCTGGGAGGGTCTGCTCCATGAGCCAAGGGGTCGATACATCAACTAAATGTAGTCTGGAGTTGATGTATCCCAAAGTTCTGTCTTGACAAGAGGAACTCAACGAGACAGACGCCACGTCAATCGTACGCCCGGTCTGAGAGTTATTGGCTTTTTCGTTCTAGGGGCCTAGTTGGATTTTAATTAAAAACCAACCCGTATGTACTCAAACTGCGTCCAAAACACAAGAGGAGTAAAAAAAAGGTCCTTCTCTCTTTGAGGAATCCAACAATGTCGATGACACGTCAATCGGATGTCTGGAACTCAAGTTATAAGTGTTTCCGCTCCGAGGGCCCGGTTGGTTTCGTGCTCAAACCAACCCGGCCGTACACAAGGTTCTCCGAAACCATGAGTGTAATATACCAAAACGATCATCTCTATTCAATGATCGCATGGAAATTGACGGTGCGTCTATCGTATGTCTGTAGCCCAGGATATGGGAAAAAGAACGAACCTGTCCGTTTTTGGGGGTTTAGGGCCTGGACCGACCCATCCCGAGACCCCCTGGGTCGACCCAAGCCGGGTCCACCCAACCCGGGTCCTGGTCTGGACCATTAGGTCACAGCCCTGGCCAGTTGGCGCGGTGCAGCGCGGCTCGGCCTGGGCGGCCTGTTGGCCTGGCGCGGGCGCGGCCCACATGCTGCCAGCTCGGCGCTGGCCGAGCCGAGCGGGGGGGGGGGGGGGGGGGGGGGGGCTGACCCCTTGATTGAAACTGCGGCCCCCTCGTGGGGGACGCTCCTTTCTAGAAAAGGGTTACGACCTCCGTTCTTTCCTCCAAAAACGGATGGCCCGGTCTGGCCGGCCGGTGCTGCCACCGCGGTTCAACCCCTCCGAGGTGCTAGCGGCTGGCAGTTCCGGCCGCCCCGCCATGCTCCGCCGCGGCTTTGAGCCGTGGCCTTGTCCGACCGGCATGGCGCAACGCCACCGCACCCCTCTGTCGCAAACCCACTACGGCCGCGACCTCCTCGTGGTTCTCCAGCACGGTTCGACGGCGCCGCGGCTTTGTTCGACCTCAACGGCGCTGCGTGACGGCACCACACTTCTTCGCCCATTTTTCATTGTTTCTGCACAGTGTCGTTGCACCGCGCTGCCTTTTCTCATACCACAACAAGTACAATCATTAAAAGAGGGACGAGGGTCAGCTGTGTTCGTGCGGTCCGACCTCCTCCCGTTATTACAATAACTGGCGGCCCAAATAGAAGTCAGTGAACGGCAAAAAAACATTCACGAGAAAAAACAATTAACCCCTATATCAAAGTGTTTTTGAAAAATGGTTCTTCGAGGGGAAAGGAAATCACGGAAGAAGGTTCTGTAAGCATCGTCGGTGTCGTGGTACACGGCGTCGGGAAGAAGAGGATCGTCGGTGTCACGGAGAAGAGCATCGTCGGTGTCGCAGTACACGACATCGCGTCGTTGATCTCCGGGGAACTAGTGTTCTTCTTCCTCTTCCGTCGGAGGCTGGCATTCTTCGTCGTTCTTCTCGTTCTCCAATGAAGAAGATAAAGATTAAGATTCGAAGGCTTTGAGCAATTCCTCTCCCAATCCTTCTCACACAACGAAACTCCCCTTTAATGAAATAAGACATTGTCTTATTTAATTAACACACACAACCCAACATTCAATTTGAAATTCGAAATGAATTCCTGAATTAATTACCTTGAATATCTCAATCAATTAGTTAATTAAGAGAGTTGACTTTTCATTTAAGGGGGGTGCGAGTGTGTTACACAATAAAGGGGGGGGGGGGGTTGAGGAAGTTGAAAGGGTGGGGCTCATGTGGGGCCCACCTCACATATTTCCACACATGGGTAGTTAGGAGAAAATGGTTCCCACCCCAACTCCTTTACATTGGATATAACTACTCAGATATAAAAAAATAATATTGGTTTCACAAATATTATTTTATTCATTACTTAAACCATTATTTTAATAACCACACCCGAGCAAAAGAAACACCAGAAAAGGTGTTCCTATGAAATAATCGGCACTGCGATTCCATCGATGTCCTTGGATTTTGATTCCAAGCACCGGTTTAAAAGTTAGAAAAACCCACTCATTCGTTCACTTAACGTACCCGAGCTAAACTTCGTAAATTGATTCCGGGCACACCGGGCCTCGGAATCAGGTGCCATTAGAAACTGCATTTTTGTAAAATCGAAAATAATATTAAGAAAACATTTCCCTTGAATTTAAAGGGTCTTTAATCATCTCCCCATTGATGTTAATATATATATATATATATATATATATATTCTCATCTATCCATTATATTCATTTATATCTTTCAAGATGCCTTCAAGACGACAACCAGTCAGGATACCTACTTGGATTTGTGATGCAGACCAAATGAGAAAAGATCCCTCGTTTCAAGGTCTATCCTAAAATACAATACCTCTAAATTTGAAGGTTATATCATAGCCTAATATTGAGTATCAGATTTCCCATTAGTGTAGGATGGAGTCATTTGTAGGATAGTCATACTCCATGAGTCCCAACATTGGAGACCATTGAGATTCCATAGTTAGCTGAATCCCCATTCTGTAGAGGATTTCCTCAATTCATCTGTTCATGTATCATGCTTATCTAGTCACCAATGGATCGTATTGTGGTATTGGAATCCAATATTTTTCATGGAGTAGCTCAACATTTGGGGGAATAGTTACTCAGATGCATTATGAGTCGACACTCCTGTGGGATGACTTCCAACTACAATTTCGTGATGAAAACTACTCATCCTCTATTTACTCTGTTCAGATTCATGAACATATGGAGCTTCAATGGGGAGGGATGAAAGTGGATATGTACATAGATAGGTCCAAAAATCCGATGTTCTACTCTCTCGATATGATCATTTATGGATTCATTAGATAATAGATTTTTGAGATTGGACTCCACATAGAGATCTGATCTAGCCTAGATCCCTTTTACATCCCCTCCTCTATCGGGGTGCTAGCATTAGAACATGTGATAGAAAGATTAATATCATAAGGATAGTAGATATATAGAGATGATATAGGGTGTGACATGAATGAGGCATCAATAGCAGTATACAAGAACCATAGATCCCAGAATATGAGACCCATCCGTGAGCAGGCTTGGAGACATGGTCCTATAGTGCCAGGGCATCAGAGAGATTCATAGTGGCCTGAGGATGTCTAGTTTCATGAATGAGATGGTAAGTTACTCATCGAACAAGACTTATCGAATATAGGTGATGTGAATCCCTTGCAGTTAGTAGATGGAACATCCAGATAGAGCGTGCTCAAGAATCATGGTTCTCACTTGTGACCATCAGGTGCTGGGGGATCATAAGCATTGATACTTCATCTCCTGAAGTTCACACTTGATGATCTCTAGCTATTGAGATCATGAGGACAGACCCACATAATATTAACACCACATGTTTCGGGTGTCATTGGTTGTTCCTATCTACAGAGATGTTTAATTTTCTCCTGACTGGAGATCATTATCAATGAATTTCATTTCATTACATACATTTGATATAAGATGAAAACCATGGAGACAAAGTCGTGGTGATGTAGTTTGTATTGGGTACGTCATTAATGGCATGACATTGATTGAATGATCGAGAATATATTTTTCACTTCCGAGTTTAGGAAGAGATATCTCAGGCCTGGTTGATTAGGATAGTTGCACATTCATTAAATCCATGGCCATGGTAGTTGAGGGTAAGACCGTCTGGACAAATAAACAAACAAAATAAAGCAAATAAATAATGATGACACTAGTATTCATTATTCTTTATTGAGATATCATTGATGAAGAGATTATATTACAAAGACCTTGTTCGTAGGAAGGAAGTCGTTGCTTTGACTTTGCCTTATCTCTATAGGGGCCTCGATGGGTTGCTTGACCCTGCTCTAGGTCAGTGATATTATTCATTGCTATTGAGATAAGGGCCTAGAGGGTCACACACAATAGCACCATGAGAATCAGCCCTATTCTGGGAATAGGAATTTAAAACATGGGGGGCCCCGCCAAAGGGTCTGAGCACTATCCAATTCTATGGATCACCAATGAATAAATAAATTCATTGATTATTTGAGATTAGAATAATTCGTTGAATTTATTTATAATATGTATTTACAAGTTATATAGTAAATACACGTATTAATATTATTCGACTGGATTTAAATATCGTAGGTTCGTTTAATATTATCAGGGGGAATGAGTCGAGTTAAAGACTCAAATTTATCACGTAATATATTTATATATTACAAGTAAGAGAGAAATTTTAAATATTATTTATGTCATTATTTTATTTTTCATAAATAATTATTTTTTTCACTTATATAGCAGACGTCTATTACACAGTGGTCGAGAACCTATACCGCGTGTTTTAACACTCCCAATATAAGTGAGAGAGATTCTCTCCCACACTAGTATTCAAGATTCAAGATTGAGAGCATCACTCTCCTCCTGGAAATTAGAGAGAGAGACTATAATGAAAAGAAGGATCTTCAAGATCATCCATCTCGGATCGAAGCTTCATCCTTTGTGGTGATCATCACTGTGATGAAGTGAGCGTCGAAGATCTGCGCTAGCACCCGGATCATGATGAATGGCACGCGAGCAGATTTGCAAGGCGTGTGTGGACGATCTAGAGGGCTTCGACATCAGAGTTCGAGCAACGATCACCGGAGTCCTGCACATCAATTCTGAACAAGGTAAATGTTCATTTTAATTTTTGTGTTCCTTATGAACCTTGAGAGAACCTCGGACCATGCTTTGACAAGATCACCAGAGTTGACAGGGTTATGTCACTCCGGTGATGTAGAAAATTTTAAAATCCTAGCCCACCGGCTTCTGCTGCGCAGTTTCGGTACCAAACAGTGGTATCGGAGGGATCAAAAGGTTTTTCTGAGTAAAAAACATTAAAATACGTTAATTTTAATTGTGGGGTGTTAAAATGGTTCATTCGGATTCGACCGTGCGTCGTTTCGATTTCGAATGATCAAGATATGATGATTTGAAATTTTTAATCGGATCGACGTCGCAAGTTTTTAATCATTTGATGTTTACCTAAAATTGAGAATTAACATCAAAAAAATTTTTTGTTACAACATTTTATAATAAATATTTTATTATGATTATAATAAATATTTTATTATGTTTATAATAAATATTTTATTATATATTTATAATAAAAATATATATAAGGGAGGGAGACCAAGACCAAGACCCCAAATGGGGTCTTCTTGCTTTTGTATGAAAAAAGTGGAAGGAAAGACCCCAAAATGGGGTCTTCTCCCTTTATTATTTTAAAAAATAAAAAAAGGGGGCTGGATTTTTGTCAAATGAAAAAAAATAATTAAAGGAAAAAAAAGGAAGTAAGACCCCTTTGGGGTCTCCTCACGTGGCGCCTGGGAAGGGAGGGCCAAACCGTAGCCCCCCCCCCCCCCCCGTACCTCTCCCCCCCGCCGTACCTCCTCCGGCCAGCCGCCTCCAGCCGCGCTAGAATCCCCTCGCTGGACCGCCCATTATAGCCTGCCACAGATCCCGCGCTGGGCTTCTCTTCTGGCCAGACACGGCGGCCCGCGCCGACCTCCTCTCCCGCCGGACGACCTCCCCACTCGCGCCAGAACTGCCTCCGTCGGACCAGACGGCTATGCCGCGCAGACCTCCGAGCCCCGTGCTATCCTCCTCCACTTAGGCCGACCTCCTCTCCTCTGCTCGTGCGTGCTGGCAGCCCCGACCCCAAGCCACGCCAGCCTCCTCCTTCGGGTCGGACTGGTTCCGTCCGGCCGACCCGAGCCCGCGCCACACCAGACAATATCTTTGCTAGCTCGTCAAAGTAGTGGGATGCTGGCCATGTGACTGGACGGCCTCTTTTCCGGCCTCCTCCCTCTCCGCTCACACTATGACAGAAGTTGCAGCCGTTGCAGGATTCGTTGGACGTCGCGGTCACGCCGCGGTCAAACCGCAGTTCCAGGACGACATCCCACGGCGGTACACAGTCCCGTCAGACTCCTCTCCGGCTAGAGGTAACCATGCACTGAATTAATTTTAATTAATTTATTTTATTAAATTAAATTAATTGGAATTAATTTAGGGGTTTAAATTATTTTAATGAAAAATTATTAATTTAATTTAAGTTTAGAATTAAATTAATGTTTTAATTTAATTTTTTGAAATAAAATTAAATTTAACAAATGGAACAGATAAAAATAAATTCATTGAATTTAATAAAATTCATTTAATTTTTTAATACACCCTCGTATTATTTAAATTTATTGCAATTTAATATTTTTATAGCGCTTTTACCCCGACTGGTCTTGAGCTATTGATAGACCTGTGTATGTCTAGCATTTATTAATTTATTTAATTATTTATTCAATGCGTGCGATGATTATAATATTTAATTATATAAATGACGTTCTAGGAATCATCTTTGAATTCAAATATGTACAAGGGCATGCGCGTCGTTTTCACTAGTTGTATTTTGTATCCTAGACCCCCTCGCCTGCATGCAAGTATATTTGTAATTATTCGGTGACGATCCGAGAGGCAGACCCCGCAAAGTTGAGGCGGTAGTCCAGATAGGAGTTGGGCGCTATGCACTGGGGCCATCATCGACACGAGTCATGTATCGACTCAGGTATGGATGCCCCTAAGTGATGATTGTTCAGTTATCAATCAATCATTATAGAATGCTCAAGACCAATCGGAATGCATGATTTACTTTATGCACAGTTTATTATTTTTTGTGTCTGCATGATTATTCCATTATCACAAAGGATAGTAAACAAGAGAAAATGCATAATGTTTTGACGAATAACATTCTATTGAATGTTCAATTGTGAGTGCAACAACCCAGTTTAAAACATAATGAATAGAAAAGTATTATATTCATCAATCAATATTAAAAAAATCCCTCAATGATATATTAATTCTAAAATGCCTTCCATTTCTCACATCTAAACAAAATCGGCTCTTTGGGTGCTCATCAGCCTCAGTTGAGAGTGCCTATTACTACCAGGGTGTTTCCATGTGAGATATGGGTCAACTTAAGTAAAGTGAGTTGTCAAGGATTAGCCTTAGCTTACTTGCTATCACTTTAGAGGTAAGAGGCTGAGGGAATCATGTTTAGATTTTAAAAGCAGGGACATTACTCAACTACACAAGGAACCACAAGAACAAATGATTGGCCAATATACTGCCTACCATGAAACCCTCCTAGTATTGTCGTAGCCCTAGCTTGTAGACTATGTTGGCGGTTTCGAGGATCCTTGCCACTAGAATTCACAAGAGATAGAGTATTTCGAATCTAATAGTGAGGGATGTTAATGTTCGTTAAAATAGTGGGAGACATTAAATGATATATTAATTTATTAATCATAAAATGTCAAAAGGTAATCAAGTCAAAGAACTAACTGCTAAATATTTATCTGATGTAGATTCAAAAAGGCAATCACCAACACCACTAGTACTTTATCACTGTGATCGATCTTAGATAAAGAAAATATCCTAACCGGTAATGAAATACAGGAGTGGTACAGGTGCTTGCACATAGTACTACGCCAAGAAAGGGAGTTATATGTGCTGGAATCCCCAATTCCTGCTCAGCCTACTCAGGGAGCAATCAAGAAGGAAAAAGATAAGTGGAAAAAGCATATAGACGGTCCGCTTGATGTATAATGCATCATGTTGTCATCCATGTACAACCAATTACCAAAAATGAATGAGGAAGAGGATGCCTACAAGATGCATTCACATA
Organism: Viscum album; assembly: GCA_963277665.1. NCBI lineage: Eukaryota > Viridiplantae > Streptophyta > Magnoliopsida > Santalales > Viscaceae > Viscum > Viscum album. The sequence continues at coordinate 640,524,065 of OY728160.1, forward strand.
TCTAAGAACTATATGTGGAGAGGGCTAGTCAATAAGGGTATGAGATCTCAAGTGCGCTTTATAAGTTCAGGCTAGAAGAAGGGCACCAAGCTGGTCCTCACATACTCAAGATGATTGTGTAGATTGAGAGGCTTTAAGCCCTTGGGTTCAAACTGAACAAAGAACTAGTAGTGAATCTCATTCTTGCTTCTTTACCATCAAGCTTCTCGACTTTCATTGTCAATTATAATATGAATGATATGAAAAAGTCACTCCTGGATCATTTGGCTTTAGTTCTCCAAGCTGATAAGGACATGAAAAAGACCAATTCAACTGTCCTTATGGTGAACAAGAAAAACAAGGTCAAGGCAAAGGGTTCTGAGGACATGTCAATGCCAAAGACACCAATGCATAACCCTGCAAATAATCCATTGATTCAGAGGAAAAGTAATGAGCAGGAAGCTGTCTTTTTTGGATGTGGCAAGTAAGGCCACTGGAAGAAGAATTGAAGAGCTGGGAATAAGAATCAAGCTGATGCTTATACTTCAAGTATTTTTGACATTGAATGCAATCTATCTTTATCTACAAGTTGGGTATTGGATACGACATGTGGCTCACACATTTGTATTCATATACAGGAACCATGTAGGTTTATGAAGATTGAAAAAGGTTGAGTGGATCTCCGAGCTACAAATCGTGTAAGTCTGGCAGCCGTGGAAGTGGGAGACTATCACTTTACATTACCAACTGGTTTGGTTCTTTTTTTAAACTATTCCTATTATGTACTGTCTGTTACTAGAAACATTATCTCTGTGTCATGTTTAGACACTATGGGTTTTTATTTCATGTTTCGAAATAAAATTTGTCTCTTTTATATGGATAACATATATTATGGTATGGAACATCATAAAAATTGTTTATATATACTAGATCTTGAAAAATCAGTAATGGAAATAAATGACAAAAACAGCCAACATCACTCAAATAATACCCGCCTACGGTACTTCAGGCTTGGTCATGTAAACAAGAAGTGATTACGAATGTTGTATAAGGAAGGGTATCTAGACTCGGTACAGTTAGAACCCTTAGATGTATGTCATGATTGTTTACAAGGAAAGATGACCAAAGCACCTTTCTCAGGAAAGGGGGAAAGAGCCAATGCAGTGACGGAATTAACACATACGGATGTATGTGATCCATTTCCAGTAGAGTAATGGGGTGGTTTTCTATACTTCATTACTTTTACCGATGATTATTGTAGTTATGGCTATATCTAATTAATTTGGTATAAGACAGATTCATTTTGTTTCTTTAAGGAATACCAAAATGAAGTCAAAAATAATCATGGTAAGAAGGTAAAAGCAATTCGCTCAGACCGAGGCGGAGAATATCTTAACCAAGTTTTACTTGATCACTTGAATGAGTTTGGGATAGTATCCCACCTCACTCCTCCTTATACACCATAATGGAATGGTGTTAGTAAAAGTAGAAATGTGACCTTTATTAACATGGTCAGATCAATGATGAGTCATAGAACTCTTCCATTATCCTTTTGGGGATACGCCTTGCGGACAACAGAATATACCATTAACCATGTACCAACTAAATCTACACATGGTATTCCATATCAGTTATGGAATGGAAAGAATCCCAATCTGACACACATGTGTGTGTGGGTGTGCGAGGCATTTGTCAATACTTAAAGAAGTGACAAATTAGCATCCAGAAGCACTAAGTGAATCTTTATAGGTTATCCTAAGGAATCTTGAAGATACTACCTATATAAAACCTTAGATATAAAATTCATTATTGAAAGATACACCACATTTCTAGAAAGGGATCACATTTCTACTAGAAATAGTTGGATAAAGATTGATGTCAATGAAGTTAATGCTCTAGATGCACAAGAGTTGGTAGAGGAATAATCTCCACAAGAGAAATTGGTTGAAGAAATTGTTCCCAAGACATAGATACTGCATAGGTCTACACAAGAGATTAGAGAACCAGAGCATTATGGTTTTCTTGTCACCGAGTCATGTGACACAATAATTCTTCAGGATGATGAACCTCTAATCTACATGGAAGCGGTAGAAGGAAAATAAGCTTCTACATGGCCATATGCCATGAATTATAAGATGGATTCCATGTAACAAAATCACGTTTGGATTTTGGTAGACCCTCCAGCTAATGTAAATCCCATTGGATGCAAATGGGTATTCAAGAAGAAGCTGGACATGGATGGTAAGGTTTATACCTTTAAAGTAAGACTGGTTACAATGGGTTTCAGATAATGTCAAGGCATTGAATATGATGAGACCTTCTCACCAGTGGGAATGCTTAAATCCATCATAATATTGCTTGTAATAGTAGCCTTTCCTGATTATGAAATTTGGAAAACGAATGTCAAAACTGCTTTTCTAAATGGGAATTTGGTTGAAGACGTATATATGACTCAAACCGAAGGGTTTGTTAAGTCAAAGAATTCCAATAAAGTATGCAAGTTGCAGAGATCCATTTATGGATTGAATCAGGCATCAAGATCATGGAATGTACGCTTTGATGACGCTATAAGAGATTTTGGTTTTGTCAAAAATGAAAGCGAGACTTGTGTCTATAAAAAGGGTAAAGGGAATGTTATCACTTTCCTAGTTTTATATGTTGACAACATATTAATAATGGGAAATTAGGTGAAAGTATTACAGTCAGTTATGACTTGGCTAAATGAATACTTCTCCAAGAAAGACTTAGGTGAAGTAGCCTACATTCTAGTTATCAAGATCGATCTAGATAGATCTCAAAGGATTCTTGGCCTAAGTCAAAGTACATAGATTGAAAAGGTACTCAAAAGGTAAAATATGGAATATTCCAAGAGGGGATTGTTACCTATGTCACATGGTGTAAATCTCTCAAAAAATGTGTCCACAAACACAGGAAGAGATTGAAATAATGAGTAGAGTCCCTTATGCTTCGGGAGTGGGTTCTATCATGTATACCATGCTATGTACTAGCTTTAATGTTGCTTTTTCTTTAAGAATGGTGGGTAAATATCAATCCAATCCAGGAGAGCTGCACTGGACAACTGTTGAATCTATCCTTAAGTACTTGAGGCGTACTAAGGATATTTTACTGGTGTACGGAGAAGATGAGGAACTAGTTGTGAGGGGATACACTGATGCTAGTTTCTAAATAGATCATGATGATATGAAATCACAGTTAGGATATATCATTATCCTCAATGGTGGTGTAGTGAGCTAGATAAGCTCAAAGAAAGCTATGGTTGTTGATTCTATAGCAGAGTCCAAATATATTGCAGCTTCCGATGCAGTAAAGGAAGTAGTTTGGATACATAGCTATATCTCAGACATTGGTGTGGTACCTAGCAGTGCAAACCCTATTCCAGTATATTGTGATAATACTGCTACAGTGGTTCTTTCCATGGAGCCTAGGTCTCACCAGAGGACATAGAATATTCTTCATAACTTTCATCTCTTGAGTAATTTTACTCAAAGAGTTGAAGTGACAGTTAGCAGAGTTGCCAAAAATGACAACATTGCAGAACCCCTGACTAAAGCCATTTATTAGCAGAAGCATGATTCACATGTGAATTCTTGAAGATTGAAACCTACTAGCAGTTGGCTCTAGTGCAAGTGGGAGTGTTGAAAGTGGGATCCCTAGACCCAATTTATTTTGTACATTGATTACTGTTTAATGTATTCAGTTTGTTATTATACACGTGTTTATCTTGCCATGATAGTGTAGATACTTCTACATCCACTTTATTAATTACAATTTCCTTAGATTACCTGACCCATCAAATGGTTATAGCAGGTCCCAGTCTATAATGAGAACCCTGAGATTCCATGATAGAAATCTTAAAGTAAAGTCCTATGGTCCAGTAACATAATTCTGAAAGGACACAGATAATGTGTGGCCATCAGGTGCTGGGGGCTCATAAGCATTGAGACTTCATCTCATGAAGTTCTCACTTGATGATCTCTAGCTATTGAGATCATGAAGAAATACCCGTTTAATAGGAACACCACATGTTTCTGGTGTCATTGGTCGTTTCTATCTACAGACATGTGTAATGGTCTCCTGACATAAGATCATTATCAATGAATGTCATTTAATTACTTACATTTTATATGAGGTGAAAACTGTGGCGACAATGTCGTGGTGAGGTGGTTTTTATTGGGAACGTCACTAATGGCATGGAATTGATTGAATTATCGAGAAAGGATTTGACGATTCCGAGTTTAGGATGAGATATCGTGGACCTGGTTGATTTGGATGGTTGCACCTTCATTATATCCATGGCCATGGTAGTCGATGGTAAGACCGTCCGGACAAATCCACATACAAAATAAAGAAAATAAATAATAATGACACTAGTATGCATTCTGCTTTATTGAGATATCGATGACGAAGATATTATATTACACGGACCATGTTCGTAGGAAGTCAGTCATTGCTTTGACTTTTCCTTATCTCTATAGGGCCCTCGATGGGTTTCTAGACCCCGGTCTAGGTCGGTGATATTATTCACTGCTATTGAGATAACGGCCTAGAGGGTCACACACAATAGTGCCTTGAGAATGTTCCATATTCTGGGAATAGGAATTTAGAACTTAGCGGGCCCCACAAAAGGGTCCGAGTACTATCCAAGTTCTATGGATCACAAAATAATAAATAAATTCATTGATTATTTGAGTTTAGAATAATTCTTTGAATTTATTTATAACATATATTTACGAGTTATATATTAAATACACATATTATTATTATTCGACTGCATTTAAATATCCCAGGTTTGATTAATATTAGCAGGAGGAATGAGTCGAGTTAAAGAATCAAGTTTATCATGTAATATATTTATATATTACAAGTAAGTTATTAATTGTAAATATTATATATGGCATAATTTTATTTGTCATAAATAATTATTTATATCGCTTATATAGCGGACGTCTATTACACGGGGGTCGGGAACCTATACCGCATGTTTTAGCACTCCCTATATAAGTGAGAGAGATTCTCTCCCACCATTACTATTCATGTGTCAATATAGAGAGCATCTCTCTCCTCCTGGAATATAGAGAGAGAGTCTCAAGCAATGAATGATCTTCAAGATCATCCATCCCGGATCGAAGCTTCCACCTTTTCGGTGATCATCGCTGTGCTATATTGAGCGTCGAAGATCTGTGCTTGCACCCGGATCTTGATAAACGGTGCGTGATATGATTTGCGAGGCGTGTGTGGATGATCAAGAGGGCTTCGACGTCGGAGTTTTCGAGTAACGATCATCGGCATCATGCACGTCAATTCTGAACAAGGTAAATGTTCAGTTTAATTTTTTTGATCCTTATGAACATTGAGAGATCCTCAGACTAAGCCGGGAAAAGAACACCAGAGTTGACAGGGTTATGTCACTCCGGTGAAGTAAATTTTTTTAAAATCCCATCCCACCAGATTCCACTGTGCAGTCTCAGTACCTAACAGGGACAATTTGGTCCAATGGGATGTGGAGCTAGTTGAGGGGAAATAGGAGCTACAAGTGGGGGCTGAATGTTTGAGGTCCTTCCCCCACCACCACCATGAATCTGATATGAGGTTCATGTAGATGGTAGTCAGGGACATGAACAACTTCAAGCATTATAGGTCTATGATCCTAAAGTGCACAATATTATTTGATGTATGATATTTGTTTATTATAAAATTCCCATGATATTAGTATAAATTGGTTCCAAAAATTCTATCATCCCTTGATTCCTAGTGAACAATATAGAGATATAAGTAGACATTATATCACAACATCTTTATCTTGAGGTTCCTACATTGGACACTTATTTTGTTTCATTTATCTACCAGCGATGTGAGCCATCTTATAGTTGATAGAGGTTCCCATGGGGCTAATTTCTCATATTGATTAAACCCTATGACCAAATATAGTGTATTTATTGTATTTCCATGGTTAGAAACTAGATTGAGTTTTTTCATAGATTTGTCAGATGCCTACACACTCATGGGATGAGGTTCTTCTTTTCCAGATAGAGAGTCCTTTTTAGGAGGACAAGCGGATGTTGTGAGCAGGATATTGCGTCCGAGCACACATTAGTTAGAAATATTAAACATTGTTATAATGATTGTTCTGAAATATGGGTTCCTCCAATTGTGGAGGATTATATGGGATTCTTCTTTGATGTTGTTTTTGGGACTACCCCCGAGGTTGGAGGTTGAGATTTTCATAGACATTCATCTTGGGACTTCCTTGATATCTTTTACGGCATAACAAATAGAACATTCAAACCATAGAGTGCTACATTTGTAGTTAAAGGACCTTCCTGATAAAGGCTTCACTAGATCTAGTGTGTCCCCCTAGGAGGTCCTGATTATATTCATGATGATTAAAAATGGGAGGTTTGGTCCATGCATAGATTATCATCTCCTAAACTAGAGCACGATAAATAAATAGAGACTATTTCCATGATTTGACGACCTATATGATTAGTTTTGATGTACGATATTGTTCTTCATGATTGATATTAGGTCTAGCTACCTCTAATTGTAGGTTCATGAGGATGATATTCCAATGTGGGATTTCAATTATTTCTATAGGAACTACGATGTCTTAGTGATTCCCTTTGGTGTGAAAAATGCCCCCATAATCTTTATGGATACAATACACCAGATATTCCATCCATAGGTGGACCAATTTTTTCATCAACTAAGAAATTATCATATACTGTATAGTAATGGAGGTGCAAGATGATGACTTTGATGATGATTCATATTTTTCTACTAGAACACCAACATTACAGAAAACACATGAAGTGTCAATTCTAGATATAAGAGGTTCAAAATCTGGGGAATGTTATTTCTGAATATTATTTAGCCATAGATCCGGGCAATACCAAAGGGGTTCTTCTGTATGAGAAGCCCAATAATGTTTTTTGGTTTTGAATTATTTTTGTATTGGTATTGTAAAATAGTTGAATTTTGGCAGACATCTATATAATAACATCCCATTTAACAAACCTAATGTGGAATGGAGAACCATTTACCAGGCTATAGTTGTTCTAGAAGGCATTCAAGGAATTCAGGTAGAAAATGATGAAATATCTTGTGTTGAGGATACCAAAGGAATGTGTTTATTTCATATTGTATTGTGATTCATCAATAAGTGGTCTTGGTTGTGTCTTGAGGCACTGATAGGAAGCCATAGAATATGGGTCGCAGATGTTGATACACTTTAAGTAGAACTAATTGATTCCTTATCTAATCCTAGAAGAATTAGTCTTTGAATTGAGTATGTAGTGGAACTAACATCTGTGAGAGTAATTTGTGGATTACATAGACAAATAGAGCCTCAGGTATATATTTACTTATAGAGACATAAACCTGAGGCATTGATGTACATTGGAGTTCCTGAAGTACTACTACTTCGGGATAGTATATTCTCAAGGAATTAGAAAATTTGTATCAGATAACCTTAATATGAACTCCTAGCCTCTCCTATTATATGATGATTTTGACCAATTATCTTCTCTGTAGTAGAACATGGTGGAGAATGAGCTTAAAACATTCATGTAGTCAGTGGTGTTGAATACCTTTCTCCTTGATCATGTCAAAGATTCACTACTGGGAGACATCGACTATGAGGTTCTATGTGATTAGATATCCACATATGATTCTCCATGGGGGTATTTTAAATGGAGTAATCATGAAATCCTTTTCTAGGTGATAATAATGGTTCCATTATCAATGTCGGAGGAGGTGATGTGGGAGTTCCACACTTCTCCCTTAGTTGTACATCTTGAATTTTGGAAGGTGATTAGAGATCTTCATTTCCAATTTTTTTGGTCAGGGAATGGACAAAACATAGTTGAGTTCTTCTCACAGAGCCTCACCAATCCATTTATGATTGTTTTGCACCATGTTTTTTCGGGTTTGTTGCTACCTCTTGAGTCCTCGTTGTTTAAATGGGACGATATATCCATGGACTTCGTCATTGGGAATCCATGCACCGCAAAGGTCCATGACATTATCTAGGTGGCTGTAGATGGAATCACAAGGTTACCACACTTCCATGATATTAGGGAATAATGTTTAGTGGAATTTTGGGGGTCATTTTTCAAACAAGAGATCATTCGACTTCATGGGGTACCCTTGGTTATTATTTTTTATTGTGACGCACAGTTTATGTCATGATTGATGAGGGCCTTCAACATGAATTGGGGAACCAGTTGCAGATGAGTAAATCCATTCTCCCACATACTGATTGAATGACTGAGCACACTAATAGGTTCTAGATTATATATTGAGGGAATGTGTGTTGGAATTCGGCCAGAACTCAGAGAATCACCAACCCTTGGAAGATTTTCTGTACAACAACATCAGTCACTCTTCTGTTGGCATAGAACCTTTTGAGGCACTATATATGAGACACTTTCAGTAACCCTTATTTCTAATGATTATTGGAGAGTCATCTCTTATGGGTCTATAGTTGGTGTATGTGACAATTGATTATGTGTAGATCATCTGTGATCCAATGAATATGGTCTAGTGTGGCCAGAAATCCTTTGTATATTGATGTCCTTGGCCATTGTAGTTACAGTAGGGAGAGAACCTCTTCTTGATAGTATGCTGACGTTGAGGAATGAGGTATCTTTTGGGGGGATGAATGATATACCCATGGTTTATCATACCATATTAGATCATGCAGAGTGTGGGAAAAGATGCCTACCACCTCTCTCAACCCCAACTATTGGAGTGGGTGATGGAAATATTCCATCACTTGCAGCTAAGGAAATACATGTATGACACCACAAACACCATTGAATTGGGAGGGATATTCATTAAGTAAGGAGTAATATTTTTAGAACCCCAATTGGAAATCAAGGGCTGATGGGAGCAGACCAAGAGAGGATATACATACCTTTTGTTCGTATATGGTTGAAGCACATGAACGTGCTTGAGAGATTCAGGGAGCAGTATAGCTAGTTGCATGCTTAGTACCCCATGTTTTTTTCATATTTTTTTTAGCCATTTCAGGGATGAACATATTGAATTAGAGAAGGGTTTGGTGACCTAATTTTTTCCATGTACAACTTTTATATATTTATAAATATATTAATAGAGCTAGGATCTAAGATAGAATGCATTTCTAGGGTCTGATGTGCTAAGAATACACATTATAAAAAAATATTAAATATATTTTATATTACATGTTGGTGGTAAATTAATGAAAATGGGATAAAACATAAAAGGTTGATTATATCAGAAATCAGAGACCATAGTTGTTTCTAGATCATGGTGAATACCAAAGGTGAGATAGAAAATGAGTTTGTGTGAGACATGTAGACCCCTCACTTGATGGAGGTACACTTAAGTGGATTAATTAAATAATTATTAAAGTAATCTCTTAATTTTTTTAAAATAAAAGTTCCAAAAAATGCATTTCATGGTGATTTTTACTAGGGTTCACCTTCCAATTTCGTGAATATGTCAGTGAGAGATCCTTCATCATCATCTATTGGAGATGAATGACGAGTCTCTGAATCGTGATGTATTAAACCACCCAAAACACATAATCTTATCCCAATTTCATAGGAGAGTGAATTATTCAACACCAATATGTCATAATAAGAGTTATGACTAATATTTTAGATTTTACAACATATAATAAATGTTTTTTTTAAGATTATTAATAGTTCATTGATTTTAACCCTCCTTGAACACTTTTTTTATCCCAAAGAACTGCAATTAGATCATATTTTTTTCATAATCTACTATTTGTAACCATGGTTATTGTTCATGATCATTGGCCAAGACTTTTGGGTATATTTTCCTCAAAACAAATTTAATGGTTCTTTTTATTCCAATGTTATTCGTATTATTCATCGTGGGAACTATGTGGTTCACAGCTAGATAGTTTTTAGGTGTACTAATGTCAATCAGGTGTCCAGAATTATGGAAGATCAACAATTAGTAAATTATTTTTTTTATTTTGAGAATAAATAAAGAAATATTTTTAAGTGAGGGAAACTGATCCAATGATTAAAATTTGAAATCTCCAAGACTCGAGGTGTGGCGGTATGACCAACATTCATCCAAATCCTCATCGACAAACGAGGCAAATTCATGGTAAGGGGGGATGGGAATACACATTCTTTAGAAAGATCCAATGATTTCAGATTTAAATTATATGATATTAGTAATGGATGAAGCTAATATGAAGTTCCGGATTGAATTTTACATTGCTAGACAAAATATAGAATACCTAACGTGTAAAACGAAAAAACACATGGTGTGTACATCCTTTCTAGCAGTGGTGCTAGGGTTTGAGAATCTAGAAGGATTTCCCAACATGTACTTCCATAACACTCCATGTAATGCATTATAGTGGTCCTTAGTCATGTGATATACTTCACGACATAGAATTTCCTTGTACAATGTACAAGAACACCAGTTAGCTACAAGTGGATCAACCTATGTGAAACCACACACCGGGTACCAATGTTCATGGATGTGGTATCTGAGTACACAGAAAAGAAAATAATACTTAGCCCTAATACCGTATAGTTATGACATGTTGTGTAGTAAACAAACAAAATGTGTTCTACTATATGGGATGGGACTTGTGAACTGATTAGAGGCATGACCAGGAAGTGAAAGGAACCATAGGACATGTGGGTCCTCCACTTGTCATGTAACACTTGATCTCATTTAATTGATATTAATTACTATTTATCTCTTTCATTTGAGCACATATTTTGGACAATTAGAGGCCTTTCCAGAGTGTCTTTCTGCATAGTGCACAATGGATCCCTAGAAATTGGATTTTGAGATATGATGTGAAATATTACTAGTTTGTACATGCTAAAGAGACAACCAATGACGATAATTATTATACATAATCATAAAGAAGTGTCGATATTACCCTCCATATAGGATGGTAAATAAAATTTCATGATGAAATCTTCTGTTATACACTCCAATGGGACTGGATAATGGAATTCTTCGATGATCAATCTGAGTTACCCTCAAATATGACAAGTTAGTCTAGTTACTCAATGTTATTGGATATCCCACCAATTGTGATTTCCAGTGGTATTCCCGTATAAAATCATTTTGGGATAACCCTCCACCTGGGCTCGGCAGTGGCGACTCCCTCACGACTCATCGAGCATTCCATCCAGTAGGACTGGGCAGTGGCATTCCATGGTGAACATCCTAAGTGGTACCCTCCAGTAGGACATTGCAGTGGAATTCCCCAGTGACTACCATAGTTGGACCCTCATATCATACCAGGTCATGGGAACCATTCATAATATAGGCAACCCCTCGGCTATACAACACATTGGATAGGAATTTTTTAAAGAAAGGTTAGACTCATGAGAAAGACGAATCCTTTCCCCATTGATACTCATCCATGAGAAGTTACATAAAACATTTTAGGTGAGTTAGTGCCTACCACAGACAATAGAATAAAAGTGTGGGGATTAAGTCACTTGGATTTTTGGGTCCTAGGAAGAGACATGGGATATTGGGTATCATATATGGACTTTCACTAATAACTATCACCCACTCATCTTCTTAGTATGTGTTTTGATATGGAAATACCCTTACAATCTAGTTTCAACATCTTTGACTAAGAATATATATATATATATATATCTTATTTTTGAACCCACTCCTTGGATTTTTTGTTACTCTCCTTCTAATAGAGGCGAAAAATGTGAGGTATACCACATGATTTGCATGTCATGCTTCTGGTGGATGGACGATTATACTCCCCTACAATAGGTAGATAAGACTCGATAAGTTGATCATCTTCAAACCATTTCTTGATCCTTTCAATTTGGATGAGATTACATTCCCTCTTTTGATGGTTTTAGATATTGTCACTTATAGTAACATTTTATACCAACTACTTCCGCTTCTGTTGAATCTTTTACTTATCACCCTTCACATTTCCAAGGAATTCTACTATGTATGTATATAGTACATGCTTCATTGGATTTTCCCAATATGTGTGATGTCTTTTGAAGATGGAGGATTTCATGATCGTGACATTAGAAAATCTTAGGGGATTGGGATGCATTGACATCATACAGTTGTCATATCTTATAATACATGATCTAGGTTATCTAATATATTTTCTTTGATCAACTTTTTTAGGTTTAGACATATTTCTGGTTTGTGTGTTTATTTTTTACCCTTTATATTTTTAGTATACACTACCTTACTTCCTTTTATATGGTGGTCCTTTCAATTATGGTAAATCTATAGTAGTGTGTTATCCATAAATTTGTTCCACCCTTAACATTTTCATTGAGTCAACTATGTTCATATGTATAGGTTCTTAGTCAAATGCCCCACTAATCTCATTATGCATTTGGAATTTATCTCAACCCCAAATTAAATAGTAGTTGAATGTGGGTGGGTATGTCTCGATCCTTAGCATGGGTCGAGTCGTGATATATTTGATATATCTATAGAAAAAAATATTTTTTATTGAAATAAACATACATCACTTCATGACTTCTAACATTTTTTATAACAAATTATTCTTTTTGAAATGGGATTTTTGAAAATGGAGTTTACATTGATAAATTTAAAACATCATTTTTATCATGTGGGTTTTATTTACGAATCTATCATAATGAAGATAAATCTAAAATGGTGTTTTCATTCATGACACAACCTCCACAATTATTCTATTATGTGATTACATTATGGTCATTTGTTTTTTGATATTAATTGAAATAATAAATATTGTTATTCTATATTGAAATTTTATGAACCCAATTTTTAGTTCCATAGAGTATTTGATCTATAATTGTAAATGTTATTAATTTTTATGTTTTAGAGAATTAAATTTATTTCACATATTATTTTTGTTAATAATTGTGGTTTATTTTCATTTAAAATTTCTATATATCCATTTTTTTTGGTTTAGTTATATGAAATGAATGATTTTAATTTATATTTGTTATGGATCCAGTTTATTTCCTTTGGTTCCTAATGATGTAATAAATGAATTAATTTTTTTATAAATAAAAACTATGGATGCAGAACTATAGGGTAATATAGTTCCCTCCAATTCATTTGATAAAAGTGTAAATTAAATGATATTTGTATAAAAATTAATAATTTAGTGGTCCACATATTTGGGTGGAGGATTGAGGATCATAATTCAATGAAAGATTAACATGCCTCCATTTTTCATACAATACAATTTTAAGACATTAAATTTAATAGATCATATTATGCCAATTAATGATATGTTCAACTTATTTAGAGACTATGAACATAATTATTCCATTTAGGGACTATGCACATAATAACCAATACATATTGACATTCCTACAAATTGATTATCGAGTGGTTCATTTCAAGGGAATGGCATCACATATATGATATGTGGAACTTTACACATTCCTTTTAACATTATATATGTTTTTACATTAATTGTGATATGTGTTGTCTCACCAACTTATGAATTTTAAAATCTTAAAAATTAATGAATTTGAATATTTTACAATTATATATAATGAATTGAATCGAAATTTTTTCAAAATCCATGATAGTGCATTTGAACTGCCTTGATTCCTAATTCATTGAGTTCTAATTATCTAATTATTATATTGTTCTTTAAGAAATATGAATACATATCGGTGATATTTAAATGAATATTAATTGACTGAATAAATTAATGATTCCTAAAGGACCTAAAAGAAAGTTCCTTAGTTACTCTCCCATTCAACATGTAATAATTACATACTCAAGATAAGTGAAAAAATACAATAGGGGGGATAATTATAGTGAAAACACGATCTCATAAGGAGGAATTACATAGTGAATCATTTTTTAAATTTCTGTGAAAAAATAAAAATATAAAATTATAAGTGAGAAAACTACCAATGAGAGTCAAACATGGTTCCAGATATAAAAAATCATGGAATATAAATATATTCAGAATATTATCACTAAGTACTTCATCGTGGGGGATTTATCTAAGAACATAATTAAAATGAAAAACCCAATTATATATATGGTAGTAGTTCATGTATTAAATAATAAAAATGAAAATGAAAAACCAGAGAATTAACATGTCCTCTAATACAATATGTTTGGACAACCCTTGATACAACAAGAACAATAATATTTAATCATATCATAATAAATTGAACACAGAAAATTATATTATACAATAGTGTTTTAGAACTAAAATAATATTGAAATATGTTTATCATATGATAAATTAAATATCATGAATTCACAAAATTAATATTGATGAATAATGGAATTGAAATAAAAATATGGGGTAGATCACTCTGAGTGTGTGTGGGGGGGGGTTATAGAAACCTCAATATTGAGTGGTATGGTTATGCCAGAAAATATGATGGATGAAGGAGGAGCATATGGGATGATAGTTTAAGGAGCTAATACCAATGAAATATTTAACTTACTGGTATAGAGGCATTTATCTCAATGTTTTTGAAGAACTATTCATAGAATATCCCCTATCAATAGTTTTTCAAAAACCATTGGTATATTGTTTTGGGTATAAACACAATTTCAATTACTCTTCACTATATTATATAATATGTAAAAATCATTTTCATATATTAAATAAATCCAACAACACATTCTCTTATTAATTTCTCTCTTGGTGAAGTTGTATTTGAGATATTGGAGGTCTGAGAAAATAAAGAATTAATCTCCGAGAATATAATTCGTCCAAATACTTAGGTAAATTATTATCACTGCCAAATAAATGTTTTGGGCCACATAATTATACTATTGGGGTCTTGAATTCTCCAACTAATAATTGATCATGGAATACCACTATATCAAAATGTTTCGGACCCCAACTCTAGGGTAATTTCAAAAAATTCAATACTCAAAATCCTCCTCTAGTATACTCAACATAGGGGAACTGGTCATCCTCAACCTCAACTCCTATATGACTCTATAACACTACATATCATAGGAAAACGACTACTCTAAATAAATTAAGTAACTCAAAGGGGATACAATAATTGAAAATTCAACAACAATCCTATGATATTACCATTCCAATTAAAGAAAATACTACACCTCTAAAGTGGTCATGGGTGGTTCCCAGTAATTCAATACATCAATCTTAACTGGATCCAATAATACACCATGATCAATAATTTCATGCAGGAAAAAGTAAATGTATAAAATAAAAAACTATCACATTGAGGTATTACAATAAATTTAATGATATAGATATAAGTCTAGTACCTTATTCATGTACATTATATTGTCCTAATTAGACACTAAGTTTCTATGAATATGGTTGATATAGAAAAATTTGAATCTGTGAATGTAGTTTAGTATTATCTGATTCGTATGTTCTCGAAACACACTAGGGAATTTTTTCTGGATAAATTAAAACTCCAGAAAATCATAATTCTCACAGAAACATCAAAATTTCATCACTGCAATATAATCCTCATGAACCAACTATAGCGGTTATATGGACAAGATACCAGTCTTTGAAACCCTTTTATGACTTTTCATTCGGTAAAAATTATCATCAGTACTTGACCATAATTAATTTTTATTGATCATAACTTAGTTCATTATATGATATTTATAGTATTGAATCAAGAACTAATCATCTTCATTCACAATCAAAACTGTATCCATAATAAGGGAAATATTGGGTTTTACAAAACTATTCTCTCAATGCTCCCATAACATCACCCTTATCTCCCTGATCTTGCTGGGGGAAAACTGTTACACAACCAAATATATCAGTGTGTTAATGGGATAAACACATGTCAATGAAGATGTAAATTTATCATCTTGGATTTAGTCTTGGAACTTCTTTATGTATTAAATATATATAATCAACAAATACTTCTAGAAGTCATGTATATAGAAATTTTATAGAACCATGGTCCAAACACTCTATCATATGGGTGATAGTTTCTATCATACTACTCACAATCTCTACTCACCCGTCCATAAGATCCATATAAACCATGGAGGAGAATATTTTACCATCAATACAAAGGAATATCAATATCCTGTGATGATTTTTTATCTTCTCATACACCATGGGAAAAAATTATATAAAGAATATGTCATCAATAAAATTACACCAAAACATCCTAGATGCCTTAGGATAAACTATATCATCTAATGTCCACCACCCATTTCCAATACATGTTAAATATATAAGAATAATTCTATATAGGAAGCTCACGGGAAAATAACAGGACAAACACTTTATTGGATGCTCTATCTATGTCATAATTTTTATAGAGCTGATTGAATGAATCCCCCCTTTGTCTATAAGTTACAAATATAATGTATGTAAAACACATATTGTAAATTGATTCATATAATGTGTAACCTGTTCATACCCCTCCATAGCATGCAGAAATCTACACACTTGATCTCCAATCCACTGATCATGGTGAGGGAATCATGGGGGCGATGGAGGGATTATATCATATTCATGTCATCCTCATGTATCTCATCCTTAGGGGGATCTACCAGTCCTTATCTAATCATCACATCACTGGGTGATTTCCCCGCCAAGCATATAATATCTATAATCATTATGTTTCATTTTTCATGGTTGTCCATCCACACTATTATTAATAATATGAGTCAAATAAAAAATATCAAGGTGGCCATAACCATCATTTGTACATCATCATCACTTTATATGATGATCTGATCTTCTATGTGAAACTGCCATAAAAAAACCACATGTCTAAGACTATGATTACACCTCCTACACTAATACCATAATAATAACACATGTAGGATGTTGTAGATGAATCATGCCTGATATTTACTCAGCCATATCTATTTTTCCTAAACCCCTCTTATATAATGTTCTAGATTACCAAATCCCTCTCAATAACAAATTAATTATTTATTATTCTTAGTGTAACAACATTATAATGGATGTATATATATTGTCCCTTATCAAACACAGTTTCTAAGATTCATCTATCTTGTTTCATATTTAATAATTAACAACATGTGAGGTTTGTAAAGATAAATTTATACTTAGAAAAAAGCATATCCACTTTTAATAGCATGAGAATCTCATGGATATATATAGAGTGAAATATTAAAGAATTATACTAATCATACAACAAAAATTGAATTTTTAACATGAGGGCATTATATCATCATGTGTTAATGTGTTTAGACACCATAAGTACCGTACTTATCAATGAAGAAGAATTATTCCAAGAACAACGATCTCACTACATGGGTTCTGAATAGGGCACAATACAATGACCAGTACCTCAATAATATAATATTATTTATGAGTTTTTTTTTCTTACCATGAATCCTAATTAGTATTTATCAACAAAACACACATACTACCCAATGTCCATGCACATCACTATCCTGGCCTACAAGTGTACCACACTTCCAAAAATATACTTTTACATCTTAATAGACAACATGAGGTGGATCCAAAAATATCCAATATGTTGGAAAAAATACCATATTCCAACTTAGAGGAAACACCTAATGATTATATTAAATAATTTTATCCCCACATCATAATTGGAAGGCATCACAACACTGTTTCAGTATCATAATTGGTTATTGTCATGGTGGAATCCCAAAATCCAACAAGATGTTCCGTAGTTAGAAATGTATAACTAGGGGGATGAATCTAGAAGGATATACAATTCAAAATACCTACTCTAATATGACACATATTTCACTGGGAAAAAAAACCCAATGCCTCAACATGACGTGCCCAAAAACACATATTTAGATTATTATTGTATGGATATGTAATCCCTCACTACATAATTGGGTTTGTAGGAATGAGTTTAGAAATCCTGATATTCTAATATCAGTTCCCTCAATTGAAAAACCAATTTTTAATATATATCCATGTCCAAAAACCGAATCATCCATAAAAACCCAATTATAGTAGTCTATCAAAACCCAATAATCATGGGCCACATCTTGCCTAATAGTATGCTTAGTAGGAAACCACATACCTTCCTCTAATAGGAATGACAATAGTTCTATAAACCATGTAATAAAAATACTAAAATGGTCGAACATAGAGTAAAATAATTGTACTCATGAACAACCACAACTCCATAAAAAATGTATCTATATAAAATTACTAAAACATCGATTAAAATAACTATTTTCCAAACCATATTGTAGATAAATAAAAATACCAGAAGGAAATATAAAATATATAAAGGAATGAATAAATAGCCAAAATGAACTGATGTCCCAACATAGAAAATATATACGATTAAGGTGGAATTGAATAGGTCCTTTCTCAAAATCATTGAGATTAACCGTATAACATGGTCAATATATCCAGTACCTCTATGATCCACCAATACCAGGTACCCCAAGGTCACTTTGAATATTCATGTCATCTAAATAAGAAATTAATTGTGAGGATATATTCTATGTAAAAGTGAGTATAAATAGACCAAATAAGATTCCCTATAATATAGGTGAATGAATATAATTATAAAATTAAATCAACCCAAATATAAAGGGGGAAATAGACACATTCATCATATATAATTGTAAATAATCTTGATAGATGAGGGAAACGGGGTATCCCCCATCATAGACATTGAATGACAATGATTATCCTTCTTAAAGCACAAAATGTACCTTATCCAATACCAAATACATTGTAAACCCTCATAATATTCACAGTGGATGACCATCTCCTCACTATTGTGATCCAAATGTAAGGGAGTACTATCTCAAATAAATAAATGATCCATACCACAGTTGAATGGTGATGGTGTAACACTTCATATATTGAGAACATGAACCCACTACAATGTGATGCAGTACCAATTAAAACATTATAAAGTGTATGGGGACATAAACCAATGTGTGTTAGAGGAGTACCAACCCTGGCATATCTCATAAGATTACCCTTGAGCACTATCAATGGTAAATCATCTCCAGAAGAAACAGATTACCCATAAAACATTGTTTTTATCTCTAATTAAAAAAGAGAGGCAACCATTTTTCTATATGAGGAAAACTATTTATTATTGTCAACTCAGAGGACTAAATCAAAGTCATGTTTAATGGAATACATAAGGTAGATGACCCATATAAGAGTTAATAATTTGTAAATAGGGTCACATTTTATATGACTACGCTTGAAGGCTTGGGTGTGTGATACCATAGACATGGATTGGGAAACCATGTTGATCGAAACAATATGTTCCCTATAGGGAGATGATAAGTATATTCACCCTAGGTCATGGGAATGTGATCTCACCACAATGCTTGACTATCCATGTACCCCCATAAGGAATTTCCCTTTTGGGACACAATATATCTATTCACCTATCATCTCGGGGGTGAGATCTTGGTACACGCCATGACTACCCAGTTAGGTTTCATATAATGTGGGCATGCACATAGGTCTTGTGATACTTAATTTGGTTGAATCCCTACCCTCCAAAAAAATCTTATATACATGGTGGGTGTTCCTAAAGAATTTGCATCATGATGTTAGGTATTAAATAGAAATTAATTTTTGGTCTTTATATGAAAGTAAGAACCATGTTTCATACAACCCTTCAAATTCATAGGCCTTCTTGAACTAATTAGTTTTGATGGAATTTTTCCTTGAACATCATTTCGCAATATCTAGTGGCATGAAAATGGGATTTTGGTCCACCATGTGTTAACAACCACACCTCCTCCTACTGTTTTAGGTCCCAATACTTGAATCCAACCCTGGTGTCTCACAAATAGGCCTAAAGAATGCTAAACTAATTATTCCAAGGCCATTTGAACATTATTCATGATTCTAGGGTTTGATCGATCTAAAACTAGCCTTATAATTTTAATAACCATGTAGTATCCTAGGAATATTCATTCATGTATTTTAATTCTTTTTATATTAATATTAAATATATTATAGAAGAACATTCCTGAGGACCATCATATTTTAGTGTTCCTTAGAGAATAGGTTCCTAATAAACTAATTTTGTGAATGGTATTTAGAATATCCCATTATGATATCCTAATTCGTACTCTCAAAAACATACCATTTTAAAAACATTTCTTCATAACCAAGGGAACAAAAACATAAGAAATTGTGAGCTCAGATGTTCAGTATGGGTAAGAAATTGAGATATCAATGATTATATAATCTTGATATGATCATAAGAGTATGAGAAAAATTGAATTGATTTTTAAAAATTATACTCATCCTATCAATGATAATTATATTGATTAATGGAATAAATATTGTTTGTTCATAATACATAAATTTTAATGAATTCAATAAATATGATACCTTTGTTATTATAATTGGAATATTACATAGAATTCGGGGATAA
Organism: Viscum album; assembly: GCA_963277665.1. Classification (NCBI taxonomy): domain Eukaryota; kingdom Viridiplantae; phylum Streptophyta; class Magnoliopsida; order Santalales; family Viscaceae; genus Viscum; species Viscum album. The sequence goes on from OY728160.1 coordinate 640,544,416, forward strand.
AAATAATCTCAGAAAATAATTACCATTGATATCATGGATCACTACCAGGGATATCGTATTGGAATGGGATAACTCCCCAAAAAATCATAGTAGTCATGGTATACAATCAATATTATTAAAGTAACAAATTCCCATAATTAAATAGTATCACTCTCTATTCTAGTACTATCTATCTCTTGTTATATTAATATTTTTATCAGTGATCTTAAGGGAGATATAGGTCCCACCCATGAAAAATGAAAATAATTTGTATGAATACCATAATATCCAAAAAGATTAATCATATCACAATATTTGAAAATAAATGGGTTTGATCAAAATTTCACTATATCATATCCTATTGAAATGTTAATGGTTTCATAAAAATATCATAATTTTATCATTGAATAACACATGAAAATAAGATGGTTTAATAAGCATCATTCCATCATAAGAATAAACCATTTAGGTAAATAATAGTAATGGTATATATGGATCATGTCTCTGTTATTTCATAGTTATCATCGACATATCTCATCTTTAATGAAAATAAAATTTGAAAGGACACATACCACATTTATCGATGAAATTTAAATTTATTTAAAAAAACATTTCAAAAATTTCAAAAAATAAATAAAATTATTTTCATTAAAATTTTCACTAAGAACATATATAAGAAGCTTTATATAATATATTGTTTATGGAGGTGGTAAATTAAGTTCATTTCAGACTCATTAAAATATTGATTCCATTCACATTTTCAATGAGTTTCATATGGTAATTGTTATGAAAATGGAACGAGGAATCCATAAAAAATTATATTGAATAATATGTTTACAATTTACATTAATAAGTCATTTTTATTATGTTAATAAAATTTTAAAAAGCAATTTAAAATAACCTTTTCTAAGAAAAACATATTTTCAACTTAAGATAAAAATGAATATTATTTTTACAACAAACAATATGTGGAAATCATGTGTACAGAAAAATTAAAAATAAACTATAAAGATGTATTATTATTAAATTTACATAGGATAAAAAAATTAATTTCTTTCATGGGAGTCGTATTTTATAATTAATCCTTGGAAAAAAATTCAAAAACAATATTATTAAATGATGTGATTGTAACTAAGAAACATTACCACTTTCATAAAATTGAATTGTAATACCAATATATTAATATAATTATGTAGAACATAAATTATTATTGGAATATATAAATTAATGGTAATACATTTCAAAGGGGCATCATATACACCAAATAAAATAAGATAGTAGTATATAAAATCATATGGCTCAAGGACTAAAAAATGAGACAAAAATCACTAACCACTTTGGTAAAATTTGAAATGTAAACCATGTGAAAGAGAAATACAAAAATGTATATTTAATTAGAACTAATTTATTATAAAATAATCATAAAATAAATTCATGGGAAGAATATACAACACATTTCTAAATATATGGTGAATATGGAATGTGTGTCATATAATTAAGAATTGGGTACAAAATCGTTTAACATATATCAGAACATCATAAATACAAATTCAAATATCATGTATAATAAATATATGTTTATTACAATAATAGTATAGAACCAAAATTATATATATAAATCAATATATAATTTTCTTATGACTATTCATTACCCTTTTATCCATTATTCCTTATTATAATCATGTATTAGGAATTTACTAGTGTTTTCATGTTTGTTTTGATTTTTTATTTTATGTAATCTAACATTGATCATGGTTACATAATATCCATAAACTTCATAATTATTTATAGATCATATATAGTCAGTATATATGTATTTACAGTAATCCAAAATAATTAGAGATTAAAAAATAAATACTCCAATCTGGAGAGAATAGTATGTATGCACACATGAATGGTTTTACCATTTTCTTAATAGGTTGACTATAAAGAAAAGAAAAAATTGAATTACAATTATAAAATAATTTAATTTATACAAATATTTTATATATTAATTTAATTTCATCTTTATTCCTTGCATGTAATGTGTTTGTGAAAATGAATCATGTTGCTTCATGGGGTGGTAGTCTTCCATACATATAAGAGACATTACGTATCACCCATGGAATGGAATGTAAAAAGGGTATTTTTGATATGGAAATAATATAATTATATTTATTTTATAAATATAATATATATTTTATAGAGGAAATTAAATCATTCTATGAATGTTGGTGATGAAGGAAAATCTACATCGATTCGCAAAGATATAGGTCTCCATACAAATGATTGGCAGTTTCGTTTTCCATTTGATAGATGTGGGGATTGATATGAGTTATTAAATAATCATAAAAATATATAAATGTATTAGATATACTATTTTAATTATTTTTTATGTGATTATAAATTATTTAATGTGGTAAAAGGTTAAATGAAAATAAGGACCTTAGTGGATAAAATTACCTTCACTTAGAAGAACCTCCTTTGAAAATCTTATTAAATACCCTAGTGTTTGTCTTTTTATAGTAATAGAGGATATATAACATGGATAAGTATGATTGGTATGAATAGTTTTAGGTTTTTTATGAACTATAGGTGTTGATATGTGTGAATATATGATGGTTGGTTGTGGACATTTAGAACTCGGGGAACAGAAACAGCTTGGATACTACTAAGAAATTTACCAAAAGAATTCAAAATAATCGACATTCATAATAAAAAATCATACAAATGACCGTATATTATAAATTTAGAACTATAATATGGAAATAGTTCCATCCAATATGATTTTCTACATTTTTCATTCATTATAAACCCTTATCTATTTAGATTAACTTCATACTATAACCATTTTTACATTAACCATGGTAAATATGTTTTGTAATTTTCACTATTCATTATAGAAAAAATATAATATGATGTAATTAATTATTAAAAATTTTATGATTCTGATTATTTCATCAATATTAATTTATTCAATTCACGAAAGAAGAAAAATTAAATTTAAAACAAATCCATTCGTCATGACAAAAAACCAGGTTTTCAAGAAATGTATTTTTCAAGTAATACATGCTTTTAAAATAAACATATGTATAATAATAATAAATCTATTAATATAAACTAAAAAATATTGATATATCATATATACATTTCTTTTAAAAAAATTCCACATTTGGTAATATTTTAATTAATTAAATATGGTAATTATTATTTATATCAATACACCATTGAGGTAAACCTGTTTTTTTAATCCCAAATATAAACATAGAATTAATCCAAAATAATGTTGATGAGTGATTAGTTACATGAATTAAATATAAATAAATAATAATTTTTTTTCATTGAAAATTAATTGATAATTTTATATTCTATATTTATTTAAATTAAGTGATAGTTTAACAAAAATAGATATTTTTTAATTTTTAGTGAATACTCAATATTTTTCTTAAAAAATGAAAAAATTTACTATAATTTAGTAGATATATAATTATTTTTATAATTAAGTTAATTTTATAAAATCATTTTTATATTAATTTTATAAATTATCTATAATATTATGTCTTAAAAACAATTAAATTTCATTTTTAAAGAAATCATTTTTTCAATGAATGTAAATAATTTACAAATTATTTATTCAGTATCTACTATAAATTTATAAGTAAATTTATATTTACATGAAATGTTATATGTTTATTTCTTAATGAAAAAAGTAAAATTCATTACTATATATTTAACTAATAGTTTATAAGAGTCATATATAAAATTATATTATTTCATGATTCTCTGAAGCTCAGTATTGTGTATGAGGCATGATATCGAGGAAACTCATTGTTGTTTAAATCAAAATCATAAAATGATGTAGTGTATAATGATTTATATAAAAATAATTTTTATATGAAAAAAATATTTCATAAAATCTAGGGATATTCAATTCTACCATCTATAAAAATAATTTCTCTCAAAAAATTTCTCTCATTCATCAAATGTATAACATTTGAAAATTCATTCATAGAAATAAAAATCATACAATTGAATAGTAAATGTTCCCTTAAAAATAAAATGAATGAAACATAATGGTTACCTAAAGTAACTGATAACTAGGTTTCCACATAAGAGAACACAAGTCAGAATTAAATTTTTGGACGTAGAAGAAAAACAAAATGCCTCAATTGTTATGGGGAGAGACATAGATCATTGATCAAAGAAAAGTGAATGATTATATTAAAATCATCATTGATAAACCATAAACCAAATTGGGATGAAACCGATATATCTATTATAATAATTTAACACCCCAAGCTTCTATGGTGCGTTTCCCTTTGAATAATATAATAGCTTGCATTGTACGCAACTTTGAGATTCTAACACACCCTGACCAATCAAACTACCTGTTATGAATAGTAATACCCACTTGTTAAATTTTTATAAATTTTATCTTTCAAAATGGACTTCATTTTTGGATTCAGAATATCGAAATTAGCTTAGGGTAAATTTTGGTGTTTTTCTGAAAACATTCAATTTTTGGTGAATAGTGAAAAACACTGAGTAATAGTTTAAAACCGAATTTTAATTTAAATAATTACTTATTTTATTTTATTTTATTTTAGGTCAAAATAGATACATAATTCCTATTTATATTTTTCACAAAAAATTATGTTGTTGATTCAGCCTTAACCCAAGGATATTATCTTTATAAAATATTTCATCTCAATTTACATTCCATTGAGACTTCATCGTTGTTATATACCAATTCACATTTATATGGTGTATATAATGTACTTTGACAGAGCATATCATGAATAACATTATTCCAATGATATTATAATGTTTTTATTACCTCAATTATTTTTATAAAAATGTATCCATTTTGGTTAGGAACTCTAACTAAAATATCATTTTGAAATGTTTTAACTATTTATTATTCCAAATCATTATCATTAATGTCCATGTTTTAAAAATGGTTTTAAGGATTTATTTATATGGAAATTAAAGTTTTAGAATTAAAATTCCTTTTAAATTTTTGAATGTCATATGGGACACTTTAATTCAAAAAATCAATTTTAAACGGCTTCTTGAAAAATATTGAGACTTTTAATTGTTTTCAAGAAAAATGGTGATATTTCGCTCAAATAGTTTTGATGATTATTTTCATCTATATCAATATCATTCATTATTCACTATTTAGGTTGATATATTATAATAATATCTTCCATATTGTATTTAATGAGCTATGTTTGACAGTGGATGTGCTAATTTTATACCATTCGTGGTTTGTTGTTAAAATATTGACATTTCATATTCTAGTTTTAACACGAATATTCAAGTTATGTTTCAAAATTTTCATATGAGGAATGCATTTGACTTTTAAAGGGATGGGTGGAGCCTGCTATAGATCCTAGATGCATCGGTAGGCCTCATGAGGCAACCTAGTGTATTGGCACAAGGCCTTGGCAAAATATTATTTGTAGTCATGGAACGAGGCCTTGACTATGTGGTTGTGAAAGTCTGGAATTATGCATTCCATCATTATGAACGTGGCTATTGATATTGCATGTGATTATTTTACATGTATAATATCCATGTGAATAATTAAATGGTATTATTTTATTTTTATAATTACCATATTTTGCTGAAGTTCATGTTCAAAAGGCTTTTGTTTTAGTCTTACACATTGCCTTAAATGTTTATTCTTATTTATGAAAGTATCTACTATATTGTTAGACTTTCTGAGCATCTGAGCTCACCCCTTTCTATGTTTTATTTTTCACAGGATTTGAAGAAGTATAGTATGACTGACCTGTGGGTATAGTTTATGGGATCTCAGTGTTTTCTATACAATCAATGTTGTTTTAGTTTCCATTTTATGATGTAATGTAAACCATATGATTGTATCTTGTAATTCCAAGGAAACATAACTAATTGGTCTTTCGATACATTAACTTTTTTGATCATTCCAATGTTATGTAATAATGCACTGACTCTGGGCTTCTAGGGTAGGGGCATTACAGTTGGTATCAGAGGAAGTTTAGTACAAACCTTGGAAACTAGATTTAGATAAATTCTGATTAGAGCACATAGCCCTAAGATAGAATTTGAGGATTAGTATAGAATAACTTCCTAAAATCAATGAATTGTAGAGATTTTGGGTGTTTTACAAGTGATACATCCCTGTCAGGATACAAGCAGGAAAAGGAAGATCTGGGAAAAATGTATGTAAGTGTAAAACCAGAAAACACCACATTGAGCTAGACTCGAACAGGAACTGGTGCATGACAACGGGACTTGCTGCACTCTTGGTTACGACTCTTCCAGGGGATATGGTTTGGATAATTTACAATTTCTTTACATTCCAAATTGAAGTATTTTAATATAAGATGAGAATAAATGACCTTATCTAATTTTATTGTGTTTCAAATTGAATATATGGTGTCATGATATTCTCTAAATTATTTTATGACTACAGTTACACACACAATGATTTCTGGTTTTAGTCAATGGATGGATTCCAAAGAAGTCATAGTAACATTGACCAAAATGAACAAGGTGGGAATGGGGGTGGAAATCAGCAAAAATGGTTTGTTGATAGGGGTAAAAGATATCGTGTTCATGCCAAATCAGTTTTCCAAAAACATAATCTACAACATATATATTAACCAACTACCAGATTCATCATAGAATAGAAAGGTGATGGATGATAAGAGTTCCAGCAGTGGAAACCATGGAGAAAAGAATCCTCAATTTCCATCATACATGAAATGTTGAAGGAGACACCTATGAAAGTGTCTCAATATAACAAAGAAATGCTTTATGTGTGGGAAAGTACAATGAAAGAAAATAAAAATGGTCCCAAAAATCCATTTACAGTCATTTCCTGTAAATGTAGGGGACCTAGACATTACCCGAATGAATTTTATGTTATATTTGATATTTTCTTGGTCAAAGATGAATCTATGTTGAAATAAATGGTTGGTGAAATGTTAAAAAGTATTAGTGCTCCTTTTTGATGGGATTACTTTGGAATAATTTTCTCTTGTATTTTTAAACATGTAGTTTGTCATGTGAATATTATATTTGAGGAAGAAATATATTTTCTCTTATTTATATAGTTATAAATAACCATTTGGTTTTATATGATAATCGGGTTTGATTCAATTACAAGTTATTTTATTTTGGGATGAAAATGCAAGGTATGAGATATAATTTGTGGTTAAATTATGTTATAGTTGTTTTTAGGAATTTATCTCAATTTTCTAATTTTATAAAATATTGTTTTTGAAAAAGGACAACACGTAGACCATGTGACAACCTGGCGTGTCGGACAAAGCTGTGGGAATCAAACCCACAACCAGAGTGCGATTAGGATTTACCACCTACCACTGGACTACGTGAAGTCCTTGGTTAGTGTGACTAATTATTTTTTATTAAATGATTTTATTGATCAATAATAAGTTGATTTGGGAACTTATGTCTTATCAAATAAATACCCTTAGTAAAGGAAAATTATTTGGTGATTAAGAGATAAATGTTATTTTGGAAGACATTTTCTCTTTGGGGAACACTATTTGCCTTTGAAAAATAGAATACTATGGGATTTAATCTGAGGAGTAATGGTGGATTTTTATCTATGTTTTTATTGTGGATTTATAGTGATTTGGGTTATTTATGGAAATGAATAACCTATAATAGAGAATATGTGATTAGATTAATTTATTTTAAGTATGTGAATTTTAGAGTAGTCGATGTCATTTAGAGATACAATTTAATGTGGAAGAATACATAACAAAATTCTTCTATGATTTGGGTTTCAATATTAGTTTTTGATTATGTTGAAGGATTTTAAGGATAATTAATTATTGAATGGTATTTATTTAACATTGGGGAACTGTTTGTTTTATTTTAGAACATAAGATTACAGTTTCTTTCTCTAAAAGAATATCCTTTTGGGGGATCATCTGATCATGTACTAGACATTTTGGTTTTGATTAATCTCTAATGAAAAGGTAAATATACAGTTTATCCTTTTTGGATCATCTGGTTCTATATAAGTTGATTCTAGATCATCTGGAGTGGCCATGTCATATCGAATAATCATCATTTAAAAAAATGATTTAGTGGTAGAAATTTATAAAAGAATGAAACTATATTTAAAAATTAACTATATATCTTTATGTTCATAGTAAATATCATAAATAAAGTCCTCATCTTTATGAAATATTACATAAAACAAAAAAATTTGTCCGTTTAGTTTTCCTACTGGGATACTAATGACTATTTGTCCAATCACATGTTTGTGGTTTTCTTGTTGTTAACATTCTTTTGAACATGTTTTCTATCCCTCTCCATTAAGAACATGACACTTAGTTTATCTTCCCTATCCATTTTCCTACATGGAATCCTAGTATGGGTTATCTCAGGTGACCATTGTACTTTTATTTCTTTCTTTTAATGTGATAGTTTTATTGACTCTTTTTCTGATATGGGACTTTCAATTATGTTCCCAAGCCCAATATTTAAAATTGTTAGGAATAAATTTTCAAAAGGGGGGAATAATGTAACACCCCAAGCATCCACGGTATGTTTCCCTTTGAATAATGTAATATCTTGCATTGTACGCAACTTTGAGATTCTAACACACGGAGACTAATAAAACTAGACGTTATGAGTAGTAATAACCACCTTTTCAAATTATATAAATTTTATCATCCAAAATGGACTTCATTTATGGATTTTTAATATTGAAATTGTCTTAGAGTGAATATTTAGTATTTATCTGAATACTTTCAATTTTTTATGAATAGTGAAAAACACTGAGTTATAGTTTAAAACCGAATTTTTATTTAATTATTTATTTATCTTATTTAAATTTATTTTATGTCAAAATAGATACATAATACCTATATAAGTTAACTATAATTCATTGGAGTTATTTTATAATAATTTGTGATATATAAAATATTTATTAAACATATTAACCCTCTTTTACCCAACTCATACGAGCGTTTGAATATTTGAATAAAAATTCATTTTACCGCTTCTAGAAATTTAATTTCATAAATATGAGATACACGGTTGATATCATTATGTATAATTTGGTTCAATAAGATAAATATAATTTGTGGTGAATTGTAACTTTTTTACTTTTATTTACCATGGTTAAAAGTAAATTGGGTAATTAAGGGTAAAAATGACATTATTATTACCCTAACACATTTAATAATTCTATTGGATAAGTTTAATTCCAAGAAAAAAAAATTAGGAATAAAATATGATACTTTAGGTCCACATGGATTAGATTAGGAAATTTAATACTATTTATTTCAAAGAAGAGTTAAAAGTGTTAAATTCAATGTTTAATAAATAAACCATTTTTAATATACTGTTTCACATAAGATAAATTCGTCTCTAAATATTCATTATAAAGATAAAAATATTTCCCCAATAATAGTATTTTATTTATATTTTTTAGACATTAAATCATTATAATCATTTGTGACACAATGATGATGTAGTAATTACCGTATTAATGAATGATTAAAATAAATGATATTATAAATATCCAAATAAATGTAATTTGAGACTTTTTAGGAATTACACAATTTTTTTATGTTAATATGACATATTAGCGTTAGATTAATTTTGGATTAATGTAATAATGTTGTTTTGAATTTAGAAAAAAACAAAATACCAAATAATGTAAAAATTGACATTAAAGAGTTTTTAAAACAAATTTTATATTATTAATTGATATTATATTCATAAAAAACTATGGTTCAGCCAAAATAATTATATAATGATAGGTGTATCATTAATTAACCATATGGGGTTGTCTTGGAAGTATATAGTATGTTTATTAACCATAAAAAAAATAAAGAGACATGAAAAATGTCAAACTATTTAACTAAGAGTGAAATCTAAAATAAAAAGTTAATATAGTGACCCAAACCTGTATAAAACCTATTGGTTGATTAATTTTCGACCCATCCCCAGTTTATCCATTATTGAATTTATTTTGGAGCCATTATAAACCGAATATGATTTTATTATAAAATAATATTTATTGTATTTCCGAAGGTACCCCTCACCCCTCTTATAAAAGGGCCCTCCCCATTCTCTCTAATTCACACCATCAAAGCCATTTGGATCGGCCAAAATCTGCCCAAATACCATCTCAACTTTCCTCCCTTCATATTAGAGGTCTTCCTTTAGGAATAATTCCAACTTAAGGATCCCTTTTGATCAAATCAATAGAAATAACCCGATGAGGAGGTAAATGTTTTGTGACCTCTTTCAAGTTACATTCTTCATCAACATCATCTTTCTTTGTAATTTCCATTCTAAAATAATAAATATAGTATCTTCTATATACTTTTATTTTATTATAAATATGGTACAACCATATTCATTATATGATATTTTAATATCAAAATAATGATATTGTCACTTGTGTTTACGTGCAGATTAGCGTCTCCACGAACGTGATGAGATTCATTCCCCATCATAATCCATTCAAGAATAATTTTCATTATATGATTAAAAATAATGTTTAAAGACTTAATATAATTCTGAATATAAATAAGATACATCCTATTCACAACAAACACTACATACAAAACAAAGCGTATAACAGAAAATGAATCAGTTGACACCCGAAACGACTATAATACTAAAATATTATTAACAAAGCAATATTTATAGATCATATATGATATCATATTAATTTATATGATTATTTTATAATTTAATAACAATTATTTCATCATTATATAGGAGGGTAACCTACCCCCGACCAATGAAAAGTTCAAAGTAAGGGGTTTCTTATCTCACTTTTAATTCCCTGAGACTTCCATTATTCGCCACTTATTTATTAAATGTGGTGTATTGTGTACCATCATTTGATATATATAATATCATTATTTTCTTTATATTCATGTTATTTTGTGATTAATTTGGTTTTTATTAACTTTTGGACATATGAATTGATTGATTACAATGACGTAAGGGTTTTCATCTCACTTCCTATTTCAGTGATATTCATGCCATACTACCACTATTTCGTTTTATGTGGTGTATATACTGCCCAATAATTCTATTCCTTGTGTAATATAATTTAATTTTTGGGTAATTACATCTTCATATTATTATCCATCTTTCATGGGATGTATGTTTCGTTAGTTACCAATTTGGTAAGGGAATTTCAAATTTCAATTTCCACTCATTTGACTTTACGCATACTTCATTGATTATTCAACTCTATGATTAAGTGTGGAATCACTATTTATTATTTTTGTAATTTTTTCAACTACCCTTTATATGGATATACATTTTATACACATAATAACTCCATTGAAAAATTATCATGTCATCGATATGAACATTATAAGGTTAATTTTAACTCAATCTCCATTTATTGAGTTAAACATCAAATTCATTGGTGTTATTTTTACAAGAATATTTGTGAATGTCCTATGATTTATTTACACTGAATACCCAATAATATTGAGTGTAGTTATATTTTTCACACATAATTATTTCTTTTTTTATCCATAACTTAAGGATATATTAATTATAAGATATTTCATCTCAATTTACATTCCATTGACTCTTCTTTGTTGTTATATGCCAATTCACTTTTATATGGTGTATATAATGTAATCTGACATAGTATATCATGAATCCATTTATTCCCATGATATTATAATGTTTTGATTACCTCAATTATTTTTATTCAAGTGTCTGTCTTTTGGTTAGGAACTCTAACTAAAATATCATTTTAAAATGTTTTAAAGATTTATTATTCTAAATCTTTCTCTTTCATGTCCATGTTTTAAAAATGGTTTTAAAGATTTACTTATATGGACAATAAATTTTTAAAATGAAAATCCCATTTCAAAGTTTCTATGTGGTATGGGAAACTTTGATTCAAAAATCTATTTTAAACGGCTTCTTGATAAATAGTGAGAATTTTAAATGTTTTCAAGAAAATTGGGATATTTCTCTCCAATAGTTTTGATGATTATTTTCATCTACATCAATATAATTCATTATTATATATTGAGGTTGATCTATTATAATAAAATCTTCCATATTTTATTGAATGGGTTATGCTGGACTGTGGATGTACTATTTTTATAGCATTCATGGTTTGTGGTTAAAATTTTGACATTTCATTTGCTAGTTTTAATACGAATGTTCAGATTATGTTCCGACCATTTTATATTAGGAATGCATTGGACTTTGTATGTGATGGGTGGAGCCTGCTATAGCTCCTCGATGCATCGGTATGTCTCATGAGACAACCTGGTGTCTTTTCACAAGTCCATTAAAAATCTTATCTGTAGTCTTGGCAAAAGGCCTTGACTATGTGGTTATGAAAGTGTGACATTATTCATTCCATAATTATGAAAGTGGATATTGATATTTCATGTGATTATTCAACTAGTAGAATATCTATGTGAATAAGTAAATGGAATTATTTGATTTTTATCATTTTCATATTATGTTGAACATCATGTTTAAATGGCTTTTGTTTTAGTCATATACATTGCCTTAAATGTTTGTGCTTATTTATGAATGTTTCTTCTATATTGTTATCCTTACTGAGTATCTGAGCTCACCCCATTCTATATTTTATTTTTTCTAGGATGTGATTAAGTATATTATGACTGACCTATAGGGATAGTCTATGGGATCTAAATGTTTTCTATGTAAACATTGATGTGGTAGTTTTCCATTTTATAATGTAATGTAAACCTTAGGAATATATCTATTACTTCTAAGGAAACTAAAATAATTGGTATTTCAAGACATGATCACTCGTGATCATGCCAATGGTATGTAATAATGCACCGAATCTGGGCATCTACGGTTGGGGAAATACAAAAAATTATGGTAATATGATAAAACATTACATCATATTTTTTTCATAAAGATAAATAATATAAAAGAGAAGATATAAATACTTTATTTCATTTCATTTCATAATAATAATATGAACCTTTTTTGTTCTATGATCAATTACTAATTCATTTCATACTCCAAGAAATTGAGGTGAATTTTATTTACATGAAGCACTAACTGGTCAAAAAATCCATAACTTAACGATAAATCATTATATATATATATATTTAGTTATCATTATATTAATAGTTATCACATGTTATCCATTATGAATAAATCGTCATATAGTGAATTAATACATTAATCATTAAATCCTACTCCATCATTAAAGTTAAACCATTTCATAAGTATTTACTATATGACAATTCTAAAACATTAAATTCCAAAATTTCAAAAATAAGGTAACTAAATTTACAAAATCAATGTATAATTATTAACCCAAAAAACATAATGAATCTTTTCTTTCTCAAATACCAATAATGTCAATACCATTATCATGTATTCTCTTGAAACGTTTTAATAATAATAATTACCATAAAACCTAACTAAAAATATACATACTTACTTATTCTTTAAATAAAACATAGATTAGTGGATGTATTCATTAAATCCAAATTACTATAACCTCTATCAATGATAGAATAAATAACATTTTCTATAATTAATTAATTAGATGTATGATAATTTGTAATATAGAGTTTTCATTACCCATGTAACTAGAATTTTAATCCCATCCTCATTATCTCATATTAAAAACATATTAATAATTATTTTTTAATTTATAGGGTGTTTTACAAGAAATATTTCTATTTCATTAAATAAATTTTATACTTTATCAAAAATATTTAAAATATTCATTGAAATACATAATGAAATAACTACAATGAATACAACTTATATATTTCATTAATCCAGAATTCTAATACCTAAATTCTTCAACAATTCTACTTAATTCTTAAACCATTATATATTTTTTATTAACTTCATCATTAATACCCTTTTCATTTCATATTTCAATACTAGTTTATTTCACATCAACAATAGATGAATTATTTGTTCCCCCTTTTGACCCTTTCCCTGATATTTTAACCTAGTGAATCTATTTTCATAATTACTATACATTTCATAGTTAAAACATTTATCAATTGATATTACTTTTGAGAGATGAATATTCTCATCCTTGTTAATAACAAAAAATTTATTTTTTCATTAGTAATTACATTATATGATCCCTTGATATAATCACATAAATGTTCTTCTTTTTTCCATTGATTTATTTTATTGAGTTATTATATCCACATTCTCGACATATAGGATACTAAATATTCCATCAACTATAGTCTCCACTATCTGAGCTCTCTGAAAACTGTATCCATTTCTTATTTGGTTACTGTGAGAGTTGGTTGAGATTAATGTTGTTAAAAAAATGTGATCAATTGTTAGGAATAAAAACATTATCCTTCACTCAATTCATAAAACCATTTGTTTTTCCATAACATAGTAACTACCACAACAAACAGTAATCCATTTCTTTCTAGTTTATGCCATTGACAAAAACAAGAAATTATAGCGTAAGCAACATTAATAAGTGTGGTTAACTAAATAATCAAGAAAAATTAAATAATTTTTTTTAAATCATGGAAGAGTTTTTTTAATATACAAAACAATCAGTTGATATCAGTTATTTTATTGTCATTATCTATTTAAATACTTCTTGATGGTAAATAATGAGTTTGAAAATTTCCAAAGCATATCCCCTGGGACTGTCAAATAATATTTATTAAAAAAAGTATTTTCATGATCTATATGATGAAAATTTTCATATAAGTATTCAATTTTAATATTTATTACCAATTTTTACCTCTACTCAAGAAGAACATCGAAATGTATTTTCCGAAAAGGGATGTATTTTCATCAAACCACTCACATATTCCATTACGAAATTCTAGTGCATTTTCCAACACATTGACTGATCTTTAATTTAACCAAAATACATAACCTTATATCCCTCACTACATATTTCTTAACCCGATTTCAAAAGGAAAACTAAACCATTCTTTTTAAGTAAACTACAATGATCTTAGATGTTCAAACATAGATATTACATCTTATTAGATGAATATTCAATAAATTAATAACACACATGTGATTACCATAATAGATTATTGTATTTTGTGACTACGTAGACAATACTATAATATGGATTAATATATTTCCCATATCCGATTATTATATTTCCCATTTTTACTCACAAACAAACATTATATAAATTCATCCATTAAAACCTATTGAAAGGAATCATATGAATGGGTGACCTCATATGCTCGATAAGGTTAAAAAAGTTATATATTAGTGATTGCATAATAATTATGTGAGAATAAGGTTATGATACCATGATCATTAAAATTTAAAACCATAACCTTCAATTAAGTGGAAAACTCATGAATCATGGAATAAATATTGTATGATCATTGCACATGAATCACTATAAAATCAATGTTGATGATCCACCAGAGAATAACATTGGAATAAGACATACAATTGCAAAGAACATATACGAATTTAATATAAATAATATAATAGTAATGGATCAATTACAAGATTATCATTATGGAGTTGATTTACTCCCTAAACTATCATCATAGTTATAGATCACACAAAATATATTCATAGTGAAAAAATTCCACTAATGAATCAGATTCACATCCAATTATAGCCATGTTTATTTGTGTGATATTAATATTTACCCAATTAATTATGTGGATATATAGATAATAAATATAATATAATTAATATGTTATATTTTTTGTATCACATTCAAAAAATAGTCATCATTTAATAACTCATTTATTGATATATCTTTCAGAAACATTTAAAAAAATTTCAACCATTGGAAAAGTGATATTTTTCTAAATCATTTATTTATTTTGTTATAGGATAACCATAGAAATGTTTCAGGTTTCAAAAACATCATGAAATCATAATAATAGAACATTAAAATAATGAATGATAATGGTATCCTTGAATCGTATACCTAGTAAAGATAAGGTAACATCAAATAATTATGTATTATATGAAAAATTATTTTGAAAACACACATGGAAGATTTCATATGGAAAATATATTTTATGTAAAAAACATTAAAAAAATATTTTTAGAAATATTATTCGTTAGAAATAATCATGAAAACCTACAAATTTATCTTAAATGAAATAATGATCATTAAGGTGGAACAGTCCATTCATGTAGTATATATTAAAAACAATATTCCATTATAAAGTTTTATAAAAATCCAAACCGACTGGTTATAAAATGTAATGAATATTCATTTTAATAAATTTTTTAAAATAAAAAACCAGGTAAAAATTAAATTAATAAATCATTTTTATAATATAAAAAAACGTAACAATATTTTATAAAAAATATTTTGGAAGAAAAATGTGTTTTTGAATAAAGAAAGAAATAAAGAATCATATTCATACAATATTTTATTGAACTCTAGAGTAAATAATGATAGTAAAATTAAATGAAAGCATATATTATTATGAAATTAAAAAAGAAGAATAAATTTCATCTATTTATTGGGATATAGGTTATGATATTTTTTCATCATATATATAATCATAAACAATCATATAAAATGTTGGTATTGTAACATTAATTCATTACCACATTGGTAACATTGAATTTTAATCCGCATGGAGGAATAATAGTAAATGAAAAATAAAAATATCATGAAAATAGATAATTTAATTATATTACTTTTCAAGGGGTCATTGAATACGTCACACAAAAAATTCAGGTGTATAATATAAGATATGTCTCAAGGAGGAAAATTGAGACCAAAATCCCATTCTTGTTTGGTAACATTTTTTATTATAAACACCATGAAAGAGATATATCAGATTATATATATAAATTGAAATAATATTAAGGATAACGATCATATAATATATTCAAGGGATTTTTATATACAACATATAATAGATATGTGGATAATATTTCTTCAGACCCACATATGAAAAATGGGATATAGAAATTTCTTACCTTAAGTCTGATCATCCTTTATACATGTTTCAAAAACCTCTATAATAAATAAAATTTAAATATAAGTATATAAAATAAACATAATTATATTTATCATACCATATATTATTTAATTATAAACATTTTGTTCCTCTTTATTCACAATTCATTGCTAATATCATATTTTGGGTAAAAATGACTTGTTTTCTGTATGTTTTGATTTTTATTTTCCCCCATAATTTGATCCTGGTTCTATAATATCAATATTTATAAACATGATTTAAAAATAATAAATTTTAATTAAATTTAAATTTATATAAATCTATAAACTTTATAGTTATAAATTTAAATACGCATGAACATCGTTTATAATTTCTAAATATATTTGAAAAAGGAAAGGTAAAAAAATGATTACCATTTTAATGTTATAATTATTTCATATTTAAAATTTATATTTTTTAATTTTATCTTAAATTAAATAGATGTTAAATTTAGGTGAAAATGAATACCATCAGTTCACGAGACAATCATCAACCTTTCTCACAAGGGATATTGTCATTCACCCGAAAAAATAGAATGTAAAAATGGAATATATGATATTATAACTAGGTAAGTATATTAATTTATAAAAATATAATATAAAAATTTTAAATACATTAATATATCAGGCCTTTAAATGTGTTCATTGAAAACAGACTACATTTTTTTGTGAGGTGTAAATCTACCGTACTCATAATCAATTGTATCATTTCCCATTTTGATAGAAAAGTAGTTTTAAATTGGTTTAAAATTAATAAGATAAAATCTAATTATATGGATCACAATTTGTTTTTATTTTATATTTTAATATATTATTTTTTCTCTAATATAAAAAATTAATTGAATGTGATTAGTATAGACAATTAACAACCCTTACAATCACCTCCTTTGGATTTGTTATTGTTGGCCCTGCTGTTAGATATTTTTGTAGGAGAAGAAGCTCTAAATCATGGATTTGGATTTTCAGGAATTATTATTTTTACCTTGTTTAATGAAATATATGGAAAGAGTGGTGTTAATAATTAAAGGGTGGTGGTGGAATTTTTTGTGGGGGTTAAAGATCAAACTTCAAAACTATATTGAAATTTCTTAAAGGAATCCAAAATTAAAAACTAATTACCAAGAATAAATCTTAAAAATAACCATATATTATATCTTGTGAAGAATAATATTTAAATATGGGCATAGAATATGATTTTGGAATACGTTCTGTCATTTTAACTCTAATAATTTTTTTAACCATCGACAAACAAATTTTTTCATTAACCACGTTAAATAATGTTTACTATTTTCTCATTTAATTATACTCTAATATTTGTGCGTGATTTATTACGACTAGTATCACCAATGACAGCTCTGAAAAGGAAGAATTATCCATTCCAATGGGAAAAGGAATGTCAGATGTCTTTCCAGGAACTGAAGGTTCGTCATACATCAGCACCCATCTTGATCTACCTTGAATCAGGACAGGGGTATGGGTGTATTATGATGCTTTGGGAATCGATTTGGGTTTTTTTCTCATGCAAGGAGAGAATTTGATTGCTTATGGCTCAATGAAGTTGAGGTTTCATGAGAAAAATTACCAAACACATGATATAGAGTTATCATCAATTGTCTGTGCTTTGAAAACATCGATACATTATCTCTTTGGTGAGAAATTTACTGTGTTTACGGATCAAAAAAACATGAAACACATTTTCTCACAGTGAGAATTCAATCTGAGGCAAAGGAGGTGGTTGTAATATCCCTAGATTTTTGAATTTGACTTTATTTACACACCACGAAAATGGAATTCGGTGGCAGTCGCATTGAGTATAAATTCATACGCTCAATTAGAGAAAGTAGCTTCAGATGAATGGTAGTTAATATTGGTCTTTGCCGACATGCATGTGGAATGTGAAGACCAAGGTAATGTTTTTGTTTTCTTTTCTGATACACTTGTTCCTAATTTAGTAAAGATGATCAAATAATCACAAACATCTAATGCAGAATGTTTGGTTGTAAGTTCAAATCGCAATAGTGGGGAAACCATTGATGGCCGGAAACTTGATGGGGGTTATGTTTTGTGTTTCAA
The DNA here is from genome assembly GCA_963277665.1 of Viscum album. Lineage (NCBI taxonomy): Eukaryota > Viridiplantae > Streptophyta > Magnoliopsida > Santalales > Viscaceae > Viscum > Viscum album. The sequence continues at coordinate 640,563,410 of OY728160.1, forward strand.
GATCGGATGGTTGTACCTTTGGTTTTTCAGGAACAAATCATTCATGCTTACAACTTTTCAAGATGGGATGTACATCTAGGTACACATAATATCTATAAGGTGTTGAAGGAACACTTTTGTTGGAGTGGCATAAAATGGAGAGTTGCCAAGTTCGTCTCACGGTGCTTAACCTGTCAGTAGGTTAAAGCAGAGCATCAGAGACTATCTGGTATGTTACAATATTTACCTATACTAGTGTAGAAATGTTATCAAATGGCAATGGATTTTGTTACATGTCTTCCTAGAACGGTTTGGAAACACGATGCCATTTGGGCGATAGTGGATCGTCTAACCAAGTCGGCCCATTTAATCCCTATTCATGAAAATCATATGGTGGAATATTTTTCAAATATATATATATGAGATGTGTTAAAGAGAAACTTTTTACCAGTGTTTATTGTCTTATATAGATATCCGAGGATTACATCTCGTTTATGGAAATCATTACAGGAAGCCCTTGGGACTCAGTTGACTATGAGCATGGTGTATCATCATCAGACGGATGGGAAATATGAGCAGACGATACAAATGATGTAAGGAATGTTGCAGGATTTTTTAATGGTTTTTGGTGGCTAATGGGAGGAGCATATATCCTTAGTGGAGTTCTCATACCATAACAGCTATCAAACCTAGATACGCATGGCTCTGTTTGAAGCATTGTGTGGGCTTCCTTGTCGTTGTCCCCTGTGGTGGGAGGAAATGGGTGAAACATCACTAGTCAGGTTGAGCCTTATCCATGAGACTACTGAGAAGATCCATTTTATTAGAAAGATGATGTAGATGGATCAGAGTCATCATAAATCTTATGCAGATCACCGTCGAAGAGCGTTGTCGTTCGTTGTGGGTGACCAGGTCTTCTGGAGGATCTCTCCAAGACTTGGACATCGTCGTTTAAGGAAGAAAGGAAAGTTATCTCCTAGATACATTAGCCCTTTTGAGATACTGGAACAGGTTAGAGAGGTGGAATATTGGTTTTCATTACAACCTCGGTACAGTTTGGTGCATAATGTGTTCCATGTATCTCAGTTGAAAAAGTATTAGCCTGATCCTGACCATGTGATCAGATGGGATCACATTGACCTAGAGCCGGATGCTTCATTGATACATATCCTGGTACAGATAGTGTATTTTAAAGAGAAAGTCTTTCATGGAAAAAGCATTGGTCTGCTGTGGGTTTTATGGCTGTATGGTCAGATTCCTGAAGGGACTTGAGAATGTTAAAGTGAATTGGAAGAGCAGTGTCCCGAACTCTTCCAGCTGGCTAAAAGTTTCTACTTTTCGAGGATGGAAAATCCAATTGTGGGGAGAATTTATGTAATGGCCTGGACCTCTCCGGTCCATTACTTTGTGAAATGTTGGTGTTGGAGGTGTTCTGGGAGGTCAAGAGGACTTATCCCCAACACTTTGCCAATTTTCCAGTTCTGTGAACAGTGTTTCCAGTTTTATGAACAGTAACAGATCGGTCTCACCGATCGGTCTGACAAATTGGTTTCACAGATCGTTGTGACAGATCGGTTTCACAGATCAGTTTCACAGATCGGTTTCACAGATCGGTGTGACAGATCAGTTTCACAGATCGGTTTCACAGATCGGTTTCACAAATCAGTTTCACAGATCGGTGTGACAGATCAGTTTCACAGATCGGTTTCACAGATCGGTTTCACAGATCGGTTTCACATATCGGTTTCACAGATCGGTTTCACAGATCGGTGTGACAGATCGGTTTCACAGATCGGTTTCACAGATCGGTTTCACGGATCGGTGTGACAGATCAGTTTCACAGATCGGTGTGACAGATCAGTTTCAGTGATCGGTTTCATAGATCGGTTTCACAGATCTGTTTCACAGATCGGTGTGACAGATCAGTTTCACAGATCAGTTTCACAGATCGGTGTGAAAGATCAGTTTCACAGATCAGTTTCACAGATCGGTTTCACAGATCAGTTTCACAGATCGGTGTGATAGATCAGTTTAACATATCGGTTTCACAGATCGGTTTCACAGATCGGTTTGACAGATCGGTGTGACAGATCGGTGTGACAGATCAGTTTCACAGATCGGTTTCAGAGATCGGTGTGACAGATCAGTTTCACAGATTGGTTTCACATATCGGTTTCACAGATCGGTTTCATGTACAGTAACGGTGGGTGAACAGAGTTTCCAGACTCCAACAGTTTTGCCCCTTTTGACGTTTCTTTTGACGTGAAATACATTTAAAGGCTTATTTTTAAGGGCTCTTAAGGCCGATTCAAATTCCATAAATCCTATATTAATTATTCCTATGGCTTGGAATGTTTTACTTGGTCAAACCGCGTGGGTTAATGTGATCCGTTTTTAATGGAGAATTAACCGGATCTTAAACCGCCACCTCGTTAAATCTTAAAAAGGGATGAGATATCATTCTCCCTTGTTCTTTCCCTTTTGTTCTCAACTGAGAGGTGCTATAACCTTTCAATCCTTTCCGTAGGAGTTTCACAATCAATCTTTACTCCTAGGATTGGTTCTGCTTTGTTTTGATGTAACCAAGCTGTGTCGATCATTCTTCCACATAAGTTGTCGTGAGAGTAGGATTGTGGCCCACTGTGTGGATAAAGGACGTCAAGAACTCTTCGAGGTAGGGGATTTATGGCTTCTCTAATTTTATATGTGCAATCGTAGAATTAGCAAGATTTATCCCTTTGGATCACAATAAAATTGACCTAATTAAATATTTGAACCGGATTAAAAGAATTGGTTGATCGCATGCTGTTGCTTTATACCGTGGTAACGGTTTGCCTCATGTTTTCCTAGATATAGTGATATCTATGTTTTCTTTGATTTGATGTTCGTTCATGTTAGAAATTGATAATGAACGTAAAGCCGGAATTAATTTTTAAATAATTGGCTAAAGATAAAGAGGCATGTAAATTAATCTGGTTATTGTCGTTGTTGTAGTTGTTCTAATCTGAGGATAATCAAACTTGGGAAGTAAGCATGGTTATTTAATTGTGATAGCTTGCTGATTAGGTATCTATGATTGGAACCTACGAATAACAAATCTGCCAAATCCATATGGATTAGAAAACAGAATATGTGGGAATTTCAAAAGGGTTCTGAGTTACCCACTTTCTTGTAAGGCTGAATGCCTTGTGGTTTGGAGCTCTGAGTGCTCATTTTGTTTGAAGGCTGAAAGCCTTGTTAAAGGGCCGAGAGCCCATTTTGTGATGTTTGTTTTCCTGCTGCGTGTGCTGTGATGTGAGCCTGGACGGCTGTTGTGATATGTGGAGGCATGGAGGCCTTGTGGTTGTGGCAGAGGATGACACCTAGTGGGGAGAGATGCATCGGTTTATGCATGTGGGTGTCGGGGAGGACACCAGGGGTGATGGAATGGGATGGATGTGGTTGCTGGTTGCTTGTGGTTTTCTTGAATGTTAATCTACTTTACTTTTCCCCACTACTCAAGGCAGCTGGTCTTGCATACCCTCTTTCCGAAGGAGGCGAAGACGCGCGGGGTATGCCACGTGCTTTCCGTGTTTAGCCTCTCGAGGGAGAATGGGTATATGCTCTTTCTATATGAGGCAAAGACTCGACGGGTAATACATCTATTCACCGTGTTGATCCTCCTTTGTGTTTAGAAGCATATGATGTTTTTCTAGAATGCCTGGGAATGTGGAAAAGTAATTCTTTAATGAATGTTTGATTAAATGGTGAAAATCCACGGGGATGGAGATGCTGGAATTTAAAGGTAATGTGAATCTTAAAATGGAGCAGTTGTTTTTGAATGTGATGCCAATTCAGTTTAATGTGGAATTGTTAATTCTTAATTAATGTTTAAAGAATTAATTAATGCACAGTGGAACTGATAAATGAGAACAGAGTAATCTAATAAATCTCTTCAATTGGTTGTGTGCTTATAGGATACCTAGTCTTTGAAGTAGCAGCCTGGAGTCTGAGAGACGTTAGCTGCAGTTGTATCTAAGACTAGGTAATGCCCATAGTGTGGATGTGAGTTACTTATATATTCTGTGCTTTTTGTGTTTCTATACGCTACTCCTCCCTGTCAGTAAGGGCAACTGACACCCCAAGGATTCTGAGCCCTGGGGGGGGGGGGGTGTTTTCCCCAACATTCTGATGGGAGGTTGAATGGATGACTACCCCCTTTGGCCCCGCTCTCTTCTCTTGGTAGATACTTGTTCCATGAGGCACAGCGGTTAGTTACCCCATATATGTGTGTAGAGGGTTGTAATGGCTTGTGGTTATTCACACACATATATTCTGGATATAGTATCCTACGGACTACTATAGGTGTAACGTGTATAGGCTATGATGGCTTGAGGATCCTTACTCGGCGTATGGGCTGTAATGGCTAGTGGTATTATACCCGACGTATGATACACGTTATGCGAGCTGTGGTGGCTCCTTGAAACTACCTGGTTACTTTGGTTGTGAGGATGGTGTGGTGCTTAGCCCAGGTGTCTGCGGGCAAGCCTATGTGGTGCACGAGGTGCAGATTGTGGAGCTTAGCCCAGGTGTCTGCGGGCAAGACTTTTGAGAGAGATGCACATGACGTATGTCGTTAGGGAAAAGCGGAAAACCAGTGGGGAAGTAGTAGCGGGGTACCCTTGATATTCTTTACTATATGCTATATTCTTGTATGCGTTACTTGGTGAGAGTAGCCATGGTGAGGTTGGGAACATAGTATACCTGTTTAGGTGACGAGTTAGTTTCACTTGTTGTTCACTGGGCTTTATCATGCTTTCTTTACCTTTGCACGAGAGGCTTGGGGAGGATCCTACTAAGTATACTGTTATACTCACCCTATGTACATATAAACTATTTTTCAGGTCACTTGGAGCTGGTTGGAGATCAAGAGGGTTACTACTAGCTTGTGGTTGGAGGAGGAGCTGTTCGGGCTCGTGGTCGGTGCCGTTTTTCTTTCTTTTGGGTACTTCTAGTTTCCCCATCAGTTGTAGTACTATTGCATGACATTTCATATATGTACTTGGTTTCCTTTTATATTTCAGTTCCGAGTTGGAGTTGATTGGAGTCTATTCTATCTCTCTCTTCTGCATGTGTTCTCTTAGAGGTTAATGCCTCCCATTTGTGTGTGTATTATACCCACGGTGCTAGTCGCCAACTCGGGGCCTACTGGAGGCGGGACTCGGGGGTCATTATCTCCCTTCTCACTTTGCCGGCCCAGGAGGGGTACAATTTGTGGGGAGGGGGTTGTGACAGAGTTGTATTAGAGGTATGGTTGAGGGATAGGATGGAGTTTGGAGTTAGGCATAGGTGAGGATGCATGGGATGGTAGGGCAACGGTGTCATTCATGTTTTGCAAGTGCGGTAAACACTGGATACCGGCAGAGATATAGGCGTTCAGGGCCCCCTATGATCTGTTTCACGGACCTTTAAGTTTACAATGGCTACTAAACAAGTGATACCGATTGTAGGGTAGAGACCTAGGAAAGGATCATGCATCATTATTCTTTGCGCTTGTGTTTGAATGGGTAGACCTTGGGATAGGTAACCTAAAATTAATAAAACAAAACAATTAATTAATTAATGTTGATTCTTCCATATTCCAGGCTTAGGAGCTCTAACAGTTGTTATTTTACAGGTATGGCTCTAGGTCGACGTCCTCGTCAGGTTTGCGCAGAAGATGCCCAGCAGGCTGTTCCAGCAGATCGCCGTCGGGTAGAGGTTGCCGACGATGACACTTAGAGGAAGACACTCCGAGAGTTCCAGCGCCAGAGTCTACAGAAGTACGAGGGCTCCGTTTCAGATGCAGTCACAGAAGACTGGTTGGAGGAGGTCGAGATAGGATTCAGTTCGATTCGTGTTCGGAAGGAACACTGGGTGTCCTTAGTTGTGACGATGCTGCGTGGAGCAGCGAGGCAGTGGTGGTTCTTGTTCCTCGGTGATCGTGAGGAGTCAGCGATCTCATGGGAGGAGATTCGAGACAGGTTTAGAGTCGAGTTTATTTCATCGACTACGAAGGCGTCCAGTCGCCAGGAGCTACTCACCCTTCGACAGGGGAGCTCCAGTGTTCGAGAGTTTGGAATCTGTTTCAGGAACCTTCTACGATATGCTTTAGACCTGTTACCAGATGATGAGGCCAGGGCGAGGCATTTCGAGGAGGCTTTGCGTCCAGAGATCCAGCGCCAGGTCACCCCATTTATGCTGAAGACATATCTTGAGGTGTTGGTGAGGGAAGAGGTTGTTGAGAGGACTTTGACCAGGACCGGATCGTCACGAGAGGGGAATTGTCATGATTCCTCACGAAGCAGAGCTGTGGTCCGGGGTTCCCGGTTTTCAGGACATAAGAGTTTCCGTTCACCTGGGGGTAGGTCCCAGCCCTTTCCATCTCGTTTCTCCGGAGGTAGCAACTCTCAGACATATTCCAATGGATCAGGCGCTTGTTTTTCTTGTGGTGGTCATGGTCATCAGCAGCGGGAGTGCCCGACTTTTCAGAGCAGTCATCGTGCACCAGGCGTTCCACTCCAGGTTCCTCCGTTGAGGCAGTTTCAGCCGAGGCAGCAACAGCAGGTTGCACCAGCTTTAGATCACCCGAGGGTAGATGGAGCAGGAAGAGGACATCCCCATGACGCTCCCCATCCTCAGAGAGCAGAGCGTGGCCATGGTGGTGGTCGTCATCAGGGTCCGAGAGGCCGCGGAGGTGGTCGTGTTCAGCTTCATGCTCTAGCGTTGCCAGCCCCAAGCGAGCCAGATGTCGTTCGAGGTACCCTTTGCTTGTTTTCTACCTTGGTGTATGCCTTGTTTGATTCATGAGCGACACACTCCTTTATATCCCCTACCCTTGTCCATGCATTAGGACTTGAGGTAGAGAGGCTTCCAGTGCCCTTGGCGTTAACTACGCCAGTTGGAGGTCGATCTAGCTTGTTTGAAGTATGTAGAGACTGTGAGCTAGTGTTGGGGCAGCACCGCTCTTGGGGAGATTTCCTATGTTTAAGAATACAACCATATGATGTCATCCTCAGCATGGATTGGTTGTATTCGGTGCAGGCTATTGTAGATTCCTACAGGAAGAAGGTCGTTTTCTTTGATGAAGAAGGAGAGGAAGTAGTGTTTGTTGGTGAGAGAGATCCTCAGATGAGTCATAGACGAGTTCCATCCTTATCATCCAGGATGGCTGGGATGATGCTGAGTTCTTCAGAGGTTCAACAGTTGGCGTTTCCTAGGGTCGTAGAGGAGTACCATGACGTCTTTCCAGAAGAGGTTGTATCCTTACCCCCTCGACGAGAGATCGAGTTTGGGATCGAGCTACAGCTGGGAGCGTCTCCTATCTCTATGTCTCTGTATAGGATGGCCCCTTCGGAGTTACGAGAGCTACGTATACAGCTCGATAGTTTGTTGCAGTGTGGTTTTGTTCGGCCAAGTGTGTCACCGTGGGGTGCACCAGTTTTTTTTGTGAAAATGGCTGATGGCAGTTTGCGGTTGTGCGTCGATTATCGTCAGTTAAACAAAGTGACAATAAAGAACCGCTATCCTCTCCCACGGATTGATGACCTATTTGATCAACTGAAGGGTGCAAGTTGGTTTTCAAAAATAGACTTGCGGTCAGGATATCATCAGATGCGTGTAAAGGATGAGGATATCCCGAAGACTGCTTTCCGCTGTCGTCATGGGCATTATGAGTTTGTTGTAATGCCATTCGGCGTGACAAATGCTCCAGCTATTTTCATGGGGTTGATGAATGTTGTGTTCTGTGAATTCCTGGACAAGTTTGTTGTGGTTTTCATTGACGACATCCTTGTGTACTCCACATCTGAAGAGGAGCATGCAGAGCATCTACGAGCCGTTTTGGGAGTTCTTCGCCAACATCGGTTGTTTGGGAAGTTGTCCAAGTGTGAGTTCAGGGCTCGAGAAGTTCGTTTCTTTGGACATGCAGTTTCCCAACAGGGAGTAGCTGTGGATCCTTCGAAGATAGAAGCAGTGGTGTCTTGGCCAGCCCCCAAGACCGTGTCAGAGGTGCGAAGTTTCCTTGGTCTCGCAGGCTATTATAGGAGATTTGTAGCCAATTTCTCCCGAGTTGCGACTCCTCTAACAGCTTTGACCAAGAATGATCAAGCGTTCATATGGACTGATCAGTGTCAGGCAGCTTTTGAATATCTAAAAGAGAAGTTGGTAAGTGCTCCAGTCCTTTTTCTTCTAGCGGAGGGAGTCCAGTCTGATGTTTTCTGTGATGCTTCACATCTGGGGCTAGGCTGTGTTCTCAGGCAGCAGAGGTCAGTTGTTTCTTATGGGTCGCGGCAGTTGCGTCCCCATGAACGCAACTATGCCACCCATGATCTTGAGTTGGCAGCCGTGGTGTTTGCGCTGAAGTTGTGGAGACATTACCTCATTAGCGAGCGCTTTGTGGTTTTCACCGATCATAAGAGTTTGAGGTATGTTTTCTCCAAACGTGACTTGAACTTGAGGCAGTGTCGGTGGATGGTGTTCTTGCAGGAATACGACTTCGAAATATCGTATACACCTGGAAAAGGTAATGTTGTTGCTGATGCACTGAGCCGAAAGTCATGTAATGATGTTGTGCGTGAATCTGGTGATTCCTGGAGAGTGATGGAAGAGCTATCAGCTTTGCATCTTGATATGGGAGAAGTTGGGGGAAGAGGTTGTCTTTTCTATATGATGGTGCAGTCATCCCTGATGCAGAAGGTGGAAGAGTCTCAGTTGGGTGATCTAAAGGTGGAAGATTGGAGAGACAGAGTTGTGTGTGGTGAGGCCCCTGATGGTTGGTCGGAGGATGAACAACACCGAGTGTTGTATCATGGCAGGCTTTTTGTTCCCTTGGCGATGCGCGAGACGGTTCTCCGAGAGTTCCATAGTTCACCCTTGGCGGTACATCCTGGTGTGACGAAGATGTACTGATCCTTGAGGAGTCAGTTTTGGTGGCCTGGGCTGAAGCGTACAGTTGCAGAATGTGTGTCTCGATGTTTAGTCTGCCAGAAGGTGAAGGCCGAACACCGTGTTCCTGGTGGTCTTCTCCAGCACTTAGAGATTCCTCAATGGAAGTGGGAGGACATCTCAATGGACTTTGTTACAGGTTTACCTCGAGCTTCGGGAGGACATGATGCTATATGGGTGGTAGTGGATCGTTTAACAAAATCATCCCAATTCATAGCGATCAAGGAGTCGAGCTCAGTGGATGTTTTGTCGAGGCAGTATCTGGCAGAGGTGGTGAGGCTTCACGGAGTTCCTAAGACGATCATTTCTGATTGAGATCCTCGTTTTACCTCTAGGGTGTGGAGAGGTCTCCGTCATGCTTTTGGCTCTCAACTGTGCCTTAGCACTGCTTTTCATCCTCAAACGGATGGTCAGACAGAGCGAACAATCCAGACTCTTGAAGACATGTTGCGCTCTTGTGTTCTTGATTTTGGAGGTTCATGGGTGAAGCACTTACCCTTGGTAGAGTTCGCTTACAATAATAGTTTTCTCTCTACCATCGGCATGGCGTCGTTTGAAGCCTTTTATGGCCGGCCATGCCGTTCTCCGTTGTGCTGGACTGGGGTCGGAGAGTCCGCAATTCTCGGACCAGAACTAGTGCAGAATACAACAGAGATGGTTCAGGTGATTTGTGAGAGGATGAAGACAGCACAAGATCGTCAGAAATCTTATTCTGATCAAAGAAGGAGACCCTTAGAGTTTAATGTTGGGGATTATGTGTTTCTAAAGGTGACTCCCCGTCGTGGGCAGCGAACGTTTGGTCCTGGAAGTAAGCTTTCTCCCCGGTTTGTTGGGCCGTTCGAGGTGTTAGCTCGTGTTGGAGCTGTGGCGTATTGAGTAGCACTCCCCCCTCATATGAGTCGGATACATGATGTTTTCCATGTATCACAGCTCCGTCGTTATCTTCATGATGAATCTCATATTATCGATTGGGGAGAGATCGATATCGATGATGATGCAACCTTCGAGGAGCGACCTGTGGAGATCCAATACCGCAAGGAGAAAGTGTTGTGTGGGCGTTCTATCCCCTTAGTTCGTGTCTTGTGGCGACATGGTGGCATGGAAGAGAGTACCTGGGAGCGTGAGTCACAGATACGTGCTCAGTACCCAGAGTTGTTTAATGTTTAACTCTTTTCATGTAATGATGTTTCCTCTCTGGTTAGACCTTTCATGTTTTATTTATGTACCTTTGATCTGATGTTGTGAATGAATTATTTGGGTATGGATTGTTTGTTCCCGGATATCAGAGTTTTGTTCCAGCTTTCGAACAACTCATGGTGGTTTTTTTCTTGAGAGGTATCTTATGGGGTGGTTGTTCGGACCCCTCTTCTCTTCTGGGTTGGTTTTTAATTCTCGAGGACGAGAATGTTTTGAGAGGTATCTATTGTAATGGCCCGGACCTCTCTGGTCCATTACTTTGTGAAATGTTGGTGTTGGAGGTGTTCTGGGAGGTCAAGAGGACATATCCCCAACACTTTGCCAATTTTCCAGTTCTGTGAACAGTGTTTCCAGTTTTATGAACAGTAACAGATCGGTCTCACCGATCGGTCTGACAGATCGGTTTCACAGATCGGTGTGACAGATCGGTTTCACAGATCGGTGTGACAGATCGGTTTCACAGATCAGTTTCACAGATCGGTTTCACAGATCAGTGTGACAGATCAGTTTCACAGATCGGTTTCACAGATCGGTGTGACAGATTAGTTTCACAGATCAGTTTCACAGATCGGTTTCACAGATCGGTTTCACAGATCGGTTTCACAGATCGGTTTCACAGATCGGTGTGACAGATCAGTTTCACAGATCGGTTTCACAGATCGGTTTCACGGATCGGTGTGACAGATCAGTTTTACAGATCGGTGTGACAGATCAGTTTCACAGATCGGTTTCACAGATCGGTTTCACAGATCGATGTGACAGATCAGTTTCACAGATCAGTTTCACAGATCGGTTTCACAGATCGGTGTGACAGATCAGTTTCACAGATCAGTTTCACAGATCAGTTTCACAGATCAGTTTCACAGATCGGTGTGACAGATCAGTTTCACAGATCGGTTTCACAGATCAGTTTCACATATCGGTTTCACAGATCGGTGTGACAGATGAGTTTCACAGATTGGTTTCACAGATCGGTTTCACGGATCAGTGTGACAGATCAGTTTCACAGATCGGTTTCACAAATCGGTTTCACAGATCGGTTTCATGTACAGTAACGGTGGGTGAACAGTGTTTCCAGACTCCTACAGTTTTTCCCCTTTTGACGCTTCTTTTGACGTAAAATACATTTAAAGCCTTATTTTTAAGGGATCTTAAGGTCGATTCAAATTCCATAAATCCTATATTAATTATTCCTAAGGCTTGGAATGTTTTACTTGGTCAAACCGCGTGGGTTAATGTGATCCGTTTTGAATGGAGAATTAACCAGATCTTAAACCGCCACCTCATTAAATCTTAAAAAGGGATGAGATATCATTCTCCCTTGTTTTTTCCCTTTGCTCTCAACTAAGAGGTGCTAGAACCTTTCAATCCTTTCCGTAGGAGTTTCACAATCAATCTTTACTCCAAGGATTGGTTCTGCTTTGTTTTGATGCAACCAAGCTGTGTCGATCATTCTTCCACATAAGTTGTCGCGAGAGAAGGATTGTGGCCCGCTGTGTGGATAAAGGACGTCAAGAACTCTTCAAGGTTGGGGATTCATGGCTTCTCTAATTATATACGTGCAATCGTAGAATTAGCATGATTTATCCCTTTGGATCACAATGAAATTGACCTAATTAAATACATGAACCGGATTAAAAGAATTGGTTGATCGCATGCTGTTGCTTTATACCGTGATAATGGTTTGCCTCATGTTTTCCTAGATATAGTGATATCTATGTTTTCTTTGATTTGATGTTCGTTCATGTTAGAAATTGATAATGAACGTAAAGCCGGAATTAATTGTTAATTAATTGGCTAAAGATAAAGAGGCATGTAAATTAATCTGGTTATTGTTGTTGTTGTAGTTGTTCTAATCTGAGGATAATCAAACTAGGCAAGTAAGCATGGTTATTTAATTGTGATAGCTTGTTGATTACGTATCCATGATTGGAACCTACGAATAACAAATCTTCCAAATCCATATGGATTAGAAAAGAGATTATGTGGGAATTTCAAAAGGGTTCTGAGTTACTCTCTTTCTTGTAAGGCTGAATGCCTTGTGGTTTGGAGCTCTGAGTGCTCATTTTGTTTGAAGGCTGAATGCCTTGTTAAAGGGCCGAGAGCCCATTTTGTGATGTTTGTTTTCCTGCTGCTTGTGCTGTGATGTGAGCCTGGATGGCTGTTGTGATATGTGGAGGCATGGAGGCCTTGTGGTTTTGGCAGAGGATGATGCCTAGTGGGGAGAGATGCATCGGTTTATGCATGTGGGTGTCGGGGAGGACACCAGGGGTGATGGAATGGGATGGATGTGGTTGCTTGTTGCTTGCGGTTTTCTTGAATGTTAATCTTCTTTACTTTTCCCCACTGCTCAAGGCAGCTGGTCTTGCTTACCCTCTTTCCGAAGGAGGCGAAGACGCGCGGGGTATGCCACATGCTTTCTGTGTTTAGCCTCTCGAGGGAGAATGGATATATGCTCTTTCTATAGGAGGAAAAGACTCGACGGGTAGTACATCTATTCACCGTGTTGAGCCTCCTTTGTGTTTAGAAGCATGGGATGTTTTTCTAGAATGCCTGGGAATGTGGAAAAGTAATTCTATAATGAATGTTTGATTAAATGGTGAAAATCCACGGGGATGGAGATGCTGGAATTTAAAGGTATTGTGAATCTTAAAAAGGAGCAGTTGTTTTTGAATGTGATGCCAATTCAGTTTAATGTAGAATTGTTCATTCTTAATTAATGTTTAAAGAATTAATTAATGCACAGTGGAACTGATAAATGAGAACAGAATAATCTAATAAATCTCTTCAATTGGTTGTGTGCTTATAGGATACCTAGTCTTTGAGGTAGCAGCCTGGAGTCTGAGAGACGTTAGCTGCAGTTGTATCTAAGACTAGGTAATGCCCATTGTGTGGATGTGAGTTACTTATATATTCTGTACTTTTTGTGTTTCTATACGCTACTCCACCCTGTCGGTAAGGGCAACTGACACCTCGGGGATTCTGAGCCCTGGGGGGGGGGGGTGTTTTCCCCAACATTCTGATGGGAGGTTGAATGGCTGACTACCCGCTTTGGCCCCTCTCTCTTCTCTTGGTAGATACTTATGCCATGAGGCACAGCGGTTAGTTACCCCATATATGTGTGTAGAGGGCTGTAATGGCTTGTGGTTATTCACACACATATATTCTGGATATAGTATCCTACGGACTACTATAGGTGTAACGTGTATAGGCTATGATGGATTGAGGATCCTTACTCGGCGTATGGGCTGTAATGGCTTGAGGTATTATACCCGACGTATGATACACGTTATGCGAGCTGTGGTGGCTCCCGGAAACTGCCTGGTTACTTTGGTTGTGAGGATGGTGTGGTGCTTAGCCCAGGTGTCTGCGGGCAAGCCTCTGTGGTGCATGAGGTGCAGATTGTGGAGCTTAGCCCAGGTGTCTACGGGCAAGACTTTGGAGAGAGATGCACAGGACGTATGTCGTTGGGGCAAATCGGCAAACCAGTGGGGAATTAGTAGCGGGGTACCCTTGATATTCTTTACTATATGCTATATTCTTGTATGCGTTACTTGGTGAGAGTATCCATGGTGAGGTTGGGAACATAGTATACCTGTTTAGGTGACCAGTTAGTTTCACTTGTTGTTCACTGGGCTTTAGCATGCTTTCTTTACCTTTGCACGAGAGGCTTGGGGAGGATCCTACTGAGTATACTGTTATACTCACCCTATGTACATATAAACTGATTTCAGGTCACTTGGAGCAGGTTGGAGATCAAGCGGGTTACTACTAGCTTGTGGTTGGAGGAGGAGCTGTTCGGGCTCGTGGTCACTCCCATTTTTCTTTCTTTTGGTTACTTTTAGTTTCCCCTTCAGTTGTAGTACTTTTGCATGACATTTCATATATTTACTTGGTTTCCTTTTATATTTCAGTTCTGAGTTAGAGTTCATTGGAGTCTATTCTATCTCTCTCTTCTGCATGTGTTCTCTAAGAGGGTAATTCCTCCCATTTGTGTGTGTATTATACCCTCGGTGCTAGTCGCCAACCCGGGGCCTACTGGAGGTGGGACTCGGGGGTCATTATCTACCTTCTCACATTGCCGGCCCAGGAGGGGAACACTTTGTGGGGAGGGGGTCGTGAAAATTTAGTACCACCTATTTCTGGTATGTAACCCTTTTCTTGATGCTTTTAATGGTTATAAAGTTAACTGTGACATATGGGAGAGTCAAAAGTACTTGGAATGATGTTTTGTGGAAAAAGGGGAAGTCGCACGGGCAGCGCATGGTTTGTCTAAACCGTGCGGCCAAATCATCCATAGCTAGTCTTGGAGGCAGTAGCTTCCACATGGGCGGCGCATGGTTTGTCTAACTGTTTGGCCAAACCGTGCGAGAAGGATGGTTGAGCCAGTAGCTAAGGCGAAATTAGCACACGGTTTGTAAAACTATGCTTACTAACCGTGCGACAACTTAAATGAGATCCTATAAAAGTGTATCTCACACTTTTTTTGCCTCTAAGTGGATCGTTCTTCCTCCTAAGAAGCCCTGGCTCAGGATTTTACTTCTCCTAAGGTCAGAAAGGGTTCTCACATCATTCCAGAGGTGATCTGAAGGCATCTCTTGGAGAATCGAAGCCGGATTCTTGAGGTATGTGATCGTTCTTCATCGTTCTTGATCAGTTTCATAGATCTACTTAGATATACATCTCCTCTTCACAAGTTTTCTTATATCTACACCTGGTATGGGTAGATTTAATCATGTGGATTCTAGATATGATGATATTTGGTCTTGATCTTTCTAGGAGAAGTGATCTAAGGTTTGTTTTTTAGAATCAACCCGTGTTTCTTGAGCGTTCTCAGACCGTTGTGGTTTTCATCAAAACCATTGAGGTAGGAGGCTTCTCTATCAACTCCTCCTTCTAGAATTTATTGTATTAGAATAATATTTGTTTATTTTAATGGATTTGGTTGTGAAAACCATAGAAATAATCTTCTTTAGTGATGATTTATTGTTTTGATGAGATTGTGAAATTTTGGTGAATTGTTGTGCAATGTGACTTGGCTTGTTGAATTTAAAACGTTGATTTTAAAATTATGAATTTTATGAAATTGTAGATGGTATGATGAGAAATGTGTTTTCAATAAATTTGGATTTTAATTCAATGGTTTTGGAATTGAAATGGTTAAGAATTTGAACGGGTTGAATTGGTTGGACACACTTGGGTTTTGACCTAATGATTGTGTGTATTCACGTGCATGTGGGATAGATAAGGGTTAGGATTCTCCCACAACAATGTTGGGATGGATAAGGGTTAGGGCTCTCCCCCGTCAAGCATTCATGTGCATTTGGGTTGGATAAGGGTAAGGAGTCTCCCCCATCATGGTTGGGATAGATAAGGGTTATGGATTCTCCCCTATTTTAGGTATAATTCATGGTTGTTTGCTTAGGTTTGTGTAAATGGTTGGGTATTCCAAAAAGGAATGTTTATGGAATGGTTATTAAGATTGTTTTGGTATTTTTCTGAAAAAAATAACTTTCTGGAAAATTGGTTTCAATTGCTCTGGGAATGCCTTTGGTTATGAATAGTTTTGGAAAATTTTTTATATTTAGTAATAAACTATTTTTTGAGAAAATGTTTTATATAACTGTTTTTATATAAATGTGTCTAACTCACCTATCCAAGTGGTGTGAGTAGGGATGTAATTGGGGAAAACCTACTGATTTTTATATTCACCCATGCTTTGGAACGTTAGTGCTTTTGCAAATGTCATATTTTGGAACACAGGTAAAGGTAAAGCATCTTATTGCTAGTGGGTCATGGTGATTCTTTGGAGATTTTGTGGAGCATGATGTTTGTGGTGCATGGAGTTGTAGTTTCTTTTGAGAGTCTTGAGTTGTTCATCCGCTGTGTACTTTGATGCATAGTTTGGTCTTCCACTGTTTTGTAATTTGATGTGGTTTATTATAAATGATGTTGTTTATTGGTCATTCATTTTTTTATTCATGATGTAGTGAATTTATGGTTATGGTTGGTTTATGGGTTTATTTCATAAAGTTTAAATCATCCCCCAACTTATATTTGAAACCTTTCGGCATTTATTTCCAACCATTGGCATCTTGGGGATGTCTCTTAAGGCCTAGTAATTAATCGTTGTACTCTCAAGCCAATGAGAATTTGAGGGACATTAAAATTTCTATTTTCAATTGAACCGGCAATCATTCCTGCCATTGTAAAAAAATCAATCCATAATAACTTGTTGACATTAAATGTTTGTAAGTATAGATAAAAATCTTGGAGAAATGAAAAAAATTAGAACAATGTAAACATGATAAGGAAATTGTATATATGAATATAAGTATTTCAGAAACCTACTGTGATACAAATTGTAGGATCAATATATGAATATATATGCTTAATTACAAAAGGGGGGTTTATTGTGAGTTTAAAAAATGTTGTTTTTAACCGTAACGAAAACTATGTTTAACAATGTTAAACAAGGTAAATTCACAAGACCTGTTTATTTCTCTTTAAACAATAATTATTGGTTTCTGAAATATTGTTCTAGAAATTAATTTTAAAAAAAATTACAAGGAAAAGATTCTACCTTAAATCTTATAAAATATTACTTATCATTTTATTCAAAAGTATAATAGAGTATGAGAAATTATACGTCATTTATTTATCAAAATGCAGTAGAAGTAAATTGTAAACAAAACATGAAACAAGTATGAAATTTTTTAACCCAATGTATAGGGTATTTAACAACCATGAATAAAGGTAACGTGATTTATACTTTCAAAAATTTATATATTACCCACACAAGTATAGGACCTCGATAAGAATATCATAATATGTCTTCCTATCCCTGTAATCCTTCAATCTTTATGGTAGTCAGAAACTCATTCTTCCAATCCCCGGAAGACCCCACACATTAAGCTAATTGGAACATCAATCATCATATTCGTGGAAGGCCTCAATTTCATTACACAACAATCGATGTCACATGATGAAATATAAAATAGATGTTAAGAACAACCCAAGGAATTATAGTCTCTCTCCCTAGAAATTATTTCTGAATCATGCAATCAATAGTGTGATGGAATAGTTGTTAGATCGTTCGAATGAGTTCTTATTTATATGAAATTATCCAACGGTCGACTCCCTCCTCTAACAATAATATTTTTCCTAGAATCGCAGAGGGACCTATACACATGTCACTCAAACTATGATTAAATAAAAACAAATTGTATGTAATAATTTCATAACATGTTTAAGAAAAATGAACTTTTTTAGACAAATTTATTTTTCGGAGACTAATAAAAATAGAATTCGAAATCAATCCAAATATATATTTAGTGTCTATAAGACATGGATATTCGAATTCTAATTTCCAAAGAGTTAAGTACATGAATTATATAGGTTTTGTAGTTTGAATTGAAATAAATCATGAGTATTCATTATGAGGAATTTGGAATCTAAAATCTAGGGAATCCGAAGTTTGAATTATACGGAAATTTGGAGTCTGAATTTCCAAGAATTATGAGCTTGAATTTTAGAGAATTCAGAGTCTGAATTATAATGAATATGGAGTTTGAATTTCAGAGTATTTGGAGTGTGAATTTCATAGATTTTAGAGTCTAATATTTAGAGAATTAAGTGTTTGAATTTAATAGAATTCAGAGTCTTAATTTTATAGGATCCCGAGTCTGAATTTTAGAGAATTTGAGGTCACAATTTTATAGAATATAGAGTGTGAATTTCATAGAATTCGGTATCTAAATTTATGAGAAATTGATCTCTGAATTTCATAAAATTCTGAACATGAACACAGGGTATTTAGAACATAAATTACCAAAATTTGTAAACTAAATTTGGAAAATTCGGATCCCGAATTCAGAGAATTCAGAACCAGAAAACAAAATATTTTATACTCATGGATTTATAGGATTTTGTGGTTTTAGATATCAAATAAAATAATTCATTAGTAATAAAATGAGAAGGATTTATATATAATATAATATGATCACTGAAAACATTGGTGAGGTTATAAATTATCATATAGAAGGGAAATTTTCCTTATAAAAATAATCATTAGAAAAACCTATTTTTCTAATGATAAAGTGTTTGTGATTTTCCAAACATATATGAATGGAAAAGTCACAATGAATCCTTATTGACTCAACAATAGCTAGAAAATATAATATAGATTTAAAAGAGATAAAAATTATAAGTGTTATGATATTCTGATCAAATAATTTCATTCAACAGAAATTTTAGAAGATACAATATTGATTAATTGATATTGTGAAATATCCCATGGAAGTGATCCTAACATTGACAAGAAAATTAATTGATGAATAAATTATAAATATGAATTTTAATTCAAATTTTAAAATGTTTAAATACAACATTATTTAACCATAAGTTATCATACTCATAATATTTGAAAATCAATGACAATGAATAATTAATATGACCCAATAACGGGGAATTGAGTTAGAAAATTCTTTACTGCTTGGAAGAATGTAATTAAATTATAATTTGTTAAAATAATTCCAACTGTTAATTAAAATACTATTTATAATGAATTATTATTTAATTTACATGTCAATGGGACAATATATAAACCATAAAAAATAAATTATGTGCCTAACATTACAATATTCCTCAATGAAATGAAATTGAGATGAAATAAATTAAATCTTGATTCTTCTTAATTGAATGTTATTTACCATCCAATATTGTGGTTCTAAAGATTTTAGTAACTCATTTAAAACCCAAAATAATATTTATTATATCATATATGATGCTTTTATAACATATTATAACATTTTTGTTAATAATTATACATTTTTTTCTTCAGTTAACTGACATATATTTCTCATTCATGTTTTTTATTAACGATATAATTATTTTAAATATTATATAACTTCACAATCTACATAATAATAGTCAAGATATTAATATAATATTTCTACATCAATTAAACTTTTAAAACCAATCATGGATTATTTTTATGAAAAATGATGTATATGACGATCATAGAGATGGTATGTCATTTGTACACATGCATAATGATTCCATTTTATAGTGATGAATATGGAATTATGGTATGTAATATAAAATAATTCTATAATAATAACAATATAATTATTATCATATTATATAATTATCTATTCATCCATCTGGGTAGTTTAGGTAAATATGGTAAAAACACTTCATGAACGCGACAATCCAAACATACATGGATAACATTATCATCTTAAATTAAGTGAAAATATAATAAAAAAATATATTATTGTTAAATAATGAAAAATATTTCATTTATTTCATAATAATATCATTTATATCAAATATAATAATATACATTATCCTTATCACCTTCCATTAGAATATTTACCAGAAGAAAAATCACATTGCTTCGTGAGGGGGTAGTCTTCAATAAACATTAGCATCGCTATTATGTATCCTACCTAATGAAATGTAAATGTTATATATATGATATAATTACACCATAAATATAATTATTTAATAAATTTGATATATATACTTTATATCTATCATAATACATAACCATGGGTAGTGGTAATGAAAAAACGAATATCATCAGTTTGTGAGGATATAGTTAGTCGTACACATGAGCGATGATTGCACAACACATTTGATAGATTATAGATTTATTGAGGTAATTCCATTTTTTTAACAAAATAAAAGTATATATTGTATTAAAATGTTATTATATCATCATGTTTTATTAAAAATATAATGGATGTGGAGAATAATGTAAAATAAACATGCTCATTTGAGAAAAATACCACTTCATCAGGTATCAACCTTAGCTTATCATTAAACCCTTAATAAGTTTCTTTTTTCCAAAAAATAAATATTTTATCATTAAGGGATTGAATTATGGATGTTTCATGGGATGAATTATGAATATCCAAATGGATCTAGAGGTGTTAATATGTATGTGGAGTGTGGAGTGAGTTCCCTTTCATAGTTGAGGATGAGTGAAATATTTGTAAATACACAAATATTATTCACTATTGGTAGGTCACCCTAGCATCATGTTTTTAATAAAATAAAAAAAATAATACACAGGAGGGATGATTTTGTCTATAAAAACATCCACCAAACAACAATACACATCATTATCATATTATTTCTTTTTGATTAAGTTTATTCAGGTTTAAACTTTTAGTTTCTGACATGGTAAAATGTATATTTTTATTTACATAGAAAATTTATCCTTTAAGCCTAAAATTTAAATTATTTATATAATATAAATTATAAATATTTAATCAAAATATTAATTAATTTTTATTAATTTTAAAATCATTTGTGAGTGTATAAGTACTTTACATACAAAAGGTTAAAATCTATAAAACCCAACATTATCTGTAATCACAACTGATAATTTTAAATATTTTCCCTCATCATTGTTGATCAATATTATATTGAATATATTAGTCGATATAAATTATTCTAATTTAAAATGATATATGCCTTTTCATGTTAGAATCATAAATTTTTTAGAATTTAAATTAATGTTAATCCAGTAAACGTGGAATGATAGATGATATTAATGTTATATTTTTCAAAATATTAAATTTTTTTTATATCTAAAATCAATATAAAAATGATTGAAATGTTATTAATTGAATGAAAATATATAAAATTAAAAAAAAAATTAAAAAATATCCAAATTTAATTTTTTTTAAAAAAATTAAATATAAAATTTCAATTAAAATTTATTATTTTCCATTGCTTATAAAAAATGTAAACTTATCATAAAAATACCTAAACATCAACCAATGAAGATTTTGTTATTCTTATTTCAAAATTCATGATTATTTTATTAATTTAATTTTCTCAAATTTGTTAAGATGATTAATTATTATATACTCAATCCGTGAAAAAACCATATTTTATAAAAAAGATGTTTTTTCATAAAATATTTCTTTTTTTGATGAATATTAATATTATTTATAATCCATATATAACTAATGAAGGTGCATAAACAATATATTATTAATTATTTAGTTAGTATTATTCAAACTAGCCATTCTAACATCCAGAAGATAACTATCATATTATATAATAATTTTTGTTATATATTGTTGTTCTATAAAACCATGTCTTACATGTAATGAAATATATTGAATGAACTTGTTGTTGTATATAAGGAAAGAAAAACTCAATGATGCTAGTAATTAATGTTATTGGAGATATTGAATCTATCAAGAAATAAATATATCATAAATTATTAGGGTCTTTTATTCCATTATATTCTTAGTAATGGGTGTCATCCACACTGTTGAATATAATGTTCATATTTTAAATTTTTGGGTTGATACGTTTAATTGGTTTTACATGTGATTTTTATGAGGTAAAATGGGAATTTACATTTGTTTTTTGGACTAATGATTTTATTTCTTGATGTATTCATGAAAATATTTTTTTATAATACATGAGGGGATTTCCCTTAATTTAAAATATTTAATGTGACATACACAAATGTGGCTATATAGAAATGTATATATATATATATATCTCTGTGTGTGTGTATGTATATATATATAGGTTCCCTATTTGTATATATTCCATAATATATATGAGAATATGTGGATTTATACAAGGTTAGAAATATATAAATCATGATGAATTAGTGTGTAGTTATAAATGATGGGTTTACAACATGAATGCTTTGGAAAAAACTAGTTTCATAAGAGAAAATTGTTTCATTTTTAAAATGACTTGGCTTTGTGGAGCATTTAGCTTCATCCTAGAAAATGAAATAATCCTCATTAATAATTCATATTTTATTTCAAATATGGAGTGTTTTATTTGTGTTAAATTTAAATTAACTCTTTTAACGGGATTTTTTGTTTTTTATGTTACAAGGAAATAGGATTTAATTAAATTGGGATTAAGAGGTGTAAAGTTAAATTTACTTTATCTGTAAAAAAATAAGTAGAAAGTATTTATATTGTATCTTGATAAAACTCACCTCCATTTTAATTTTATGGTAATCCTTGGTTTTTTGGAATGGATCTCTACTTACACATCTTACACTAGTTTAGTATTACTCATTTACTGCTGTTCATGGGACATACTTGTATACTCTTTGGATATGAACCACGGTTTACCTAGTGAGGGTAACACTAAGGGATAGGTAAATATGATTGTGGGTAACCCCCACCGATGGAGATTGATTGAGAAAATGATTATGGTTATATCATATGGTTTCATGAAAATTTTTAATGATCCCACAATTCTCCTTTTACTAATGCACTACATTCTTCTAAGTTGTGTAATTTTATGAATTACATTCCAACAATTGTGTTTTATTTATAAAAAAATATTCTCACATTATCTTTAATGTAAATGGGATTTTTGGGATGTGACTCATTTATTGGAATATGTTATGAAAATTAAAAATGGAATTATATTAGAATAAGAATTATATTGTTAATTATTTTATAACGAAAAGAATACCATAAATTTATATATTTATATTTTCAAACAAGAATAAAATGGATTTATATTTAATGGTATAGAATTAGGAATTCCTTTTATTATGAAATCCCCACACATAATTTTTATGATCATTCTGACATTATTATCATTTTTATTTATAGATTTTAGTGTTTCATTTTTGCACACCCCTGGGGAACTATGATTACTCAATTGTATGGTGACTTATAAATTCCCTATTTGACATGTAAATATATTTTTTATTTTAGTTTCTTTTTAATAAATTATATATTCAGGCCATTACCAATTTCAATGGATGTTGGTTTACAATAGTTTATATTGTGTAATGTAGCACCACAAGAAGAGGAAATGTTTCCCATGAAAGAGAAGGGTTTTAGAGGGTGATTACTATTTTTGGTTCTCATTTCTATTTCACTATTTTCATACATCTGAAATTAAGTTGTTATTTTTTTTTCTCTTGTGTGGTTGTTTGAAATATGGATGGGTCATGCTGAAATTTTTATCATTTTCATTAAATTATTTTCTATATTATGTATTGGATAGAATCATTACTATAAAGGGTTTCAATAATTTTTAATAACATGTGCTAGCTAGTGGGGATCTTGAACATCCTTTTTCAATTATCTATGTCCATATCAAGAGTCTTATAGAGGGATATATTAGTTATAACAATGATAGAAAATTACCATCAGACATTTGGTTTTTATCCTTAATGAAATAATAAGTAATACATTTTATTTGTATGGAAATACTAGAAGAACACATCATAGGTCTTTAAAATAAATTCACATATGTAACAATAAATTCATCAATCATATACCTTAAAAAAGTAATTTTTTATCAATTTTTAAATGAATAATATTAGGAATTAAATTATTTTAAATCAAACATCTATGATCTTCCCCTAGTCCATCGTAAATTTCATCATGTTGCGTCATGTTTATGATAATATTTCACTATTAATATCAATCTTTTTCCACAAAATAGAATGTAAAAATATATTTTGTGTGTCACAAGCACTGGATAATGAAAAATATCACTTTATTGGTATTAATATATTGTTTAGAAATTAGTGTATCAATATATCCATTAAAAGGAGGTCATTTTTCCTCTTAAAGGGATCAACAAAGTATTCTTCCCTATTTTTCCCCTTTGGAACCTCACCATAATTCATAGCTTGAGAATGTTGGGAAATAATAGAAATATAATTAGATATTCCTCCTATAATAAAATTAGGCATGTTAAGATGATAAAATTTAATTTTTCATCATATTCAGGATTAACATGGATGCTTTGTTTTTAGCTACTAAATATAAGAAATCAGTATAGTGGGAGAATCAATAATTATAGTAGGAAACCTAAAAATCATGAAAAAAATTATATGTTTTGTAAAATATAACACCAATATTTTATGATATGACCACATATGTTTATCCTTGGAAATCTATGATAATCACCTATTTAAATCCATCATCATGGTTCATCATAAAAAACTTTAATAACCAATAAATATCCCACTAGAGTGAAAAACAATGTGAATTGTAATGGAACACTCATCATGCCCCAAAATGATATAAGAGATTTGATGTACCAAATATATTAAATATTATTCCCCAAATGCATTAATTCCAAAACCAAATCCACTAACAGTATCCCTAAATAGTAATTTTTTAGGTAAACCACACCCCATTGATTACCATAATAAAGGAAGTTATATTTTACATAGGATTTTGTTATGTGTTCTCACAATAGATTTATTATCCTAATTTAAATGGTAAATAAACCATTATATGATAAAATAATAACAAACTATTATTTTATAACTTAATAATTACATATTGTTAAATTAATATTCAATGCATAAAATAATGATCAAAGTAATAAATATATGTTTTTAGTGTCCTTGGAAACTTAAATACATTAATATAATTTTCATAAGTGAAATACATTGAAACCTAGTAATTTATTTATAGTTATTACCCTTATTAGTCCAATCATATTTGAAGCCATTCTTCATAATCTAGGAATATGATACATAAGAATGGATGAGATCATATTCTCAATAAGGGTGACCAAGGGTGATATCAGTGATCATTTAAAAATACAATGAGAATAATGGTATGAAATCATTGGAGAATTATATAAAACAAATAAACTACATATCATTGTTTATAATATAGATACATTATATAAGTATGGTAGTTTGTTATACATTAATCAAGAAAGAATCAATGAAAATGATCAGTTATTGAATGATATTGGTATAATACTTGAATTTTTTGTACGCATGTAATTTGGTAAAATAATTTCTCTATCAAAAACTGAAATCCAATGATATAATATATTTTTAGGTTCACTCACCATTAATTCATATCATTAGTTAACAATTACTCCCATGACTATCATAGTCGACAGAGCCTCTTACTAGATGGGTTCAATCCTTATTATTGTTTTTATTATATCATTAATTATGTATATTCACCCAATTAATTGGATTGGTATATAAATCCATTCCAACCAATCACATAATAAGAAAAAATTTATATATGGGTCAAAATATCATTTAATGTTCAATATAACAACCTTTCGCAACTCAATTAATGGAAACTTGGTTTTTAAAAATTTTAGTATATCATAGTCATTGGAAAATAAAATTTAGTCTTAAAAATATCATTATAAAAATCCTATAAAATACACATAAATAATATGTATGGTATCCTATAATAATTTCCATATTGAATCAAACATAACATTAATTAATTTTATCATAGAGGAAAATTTTCTCCAAATTCTCTTTTTTAAATGTCATCCGGGAAATACACTCTCCTTTTTGAAATCAATTATATGAAAACTATAAATTCATCAGATTTATTATAGAATTTTTTTTCTAAACCATTATTTTAAAATTTTATTCTAATCTTTAATGAAATTAACTATAATTGGGTTAGATAATTTTGTTCATGTTGAGTATGTTAATAAAATATTCCATTCAATTTTTTTGTAAAAGTTCAAATGTATATCATTCAAAAAAATGATAAAATTACATATAAACAAAATTTTAATATTGAAACATGGGTTAAAATTATATTTAAAAAAACATTATAGATTATTTAAAACATTATTCAAATAATTTTAGAAATTGGGATAATGATGAAAAAATATTTTCAACCGAAGATAGAAATAAATAATGTTTTCCTTGAAAACAATATTTCAGTATATTGTGTTATAAATGAATGAAAAACAAAATAATAACACGTAATATATAGTAATATAAATATAAATATAAAATTACATGTTTTATTTTGAGACATTTTTTTATATTTTATCCTAAAAAACCATACCCCAATCAATCCGGATAAACAATGAGATTATAACATAAGTCCCTTATATAATGATAATATTTCCTTGATAATTCTCTATCATATTTTATAATAAATTTAATATTAATATATTTATATACGAGATTCATTTATATAATTATAATTTCATATGTTACACACTTATAAAATTTTAACAACCATTTATTAATAATTCCAAATTAAAAGCATCATTTTTTATTTTTACTATTTATCTTTTTATGAGAATTTTGGTTCCGTAGTTTTATTATTGTCACATTAAACATGGTTACATCATCTCCATAGTGTTAATCATGAAATAAATTCCATACATATTCATTATATTATATATATCGTCATTTTTAAAAGGTATATACATAAAAATGTATTACACCATTCATAGATATGTTATATCAAATGAATGGTTAAAAGATGTTATAACTTATTTAAGAATAGATTTAATGCAAAACAGATAACAATTATACCATAAAAATAATTACTATATCATAAATATTCATGAATTATATCATTATTACCATCAACGTAACGTTGAATCAAAAAAATGAATTTCATCACTTCTCAGAGGTGACAGTTCACAAGTAACCCTGAACTATGTAATCATTTTGAAATTAAATGAAATGTAGAAAGGTAGATATTATATAATAATTATTTATGCATAATTATTTAACGTATATATTGTACAATTATGAACCCCACCATATAACCATAAATTAATGTTAGTCATGGAATGTAAATTGTATCATTTTGTAGAGGAAGTTGTGCACACATAAATATGAGTGATACAATCATTTTATATTTGATGTAATAGATAATGGATATTTTAGATTCCATAATAAAAATATATTATCATTATATTTTGTATTCTAAAGTAATTTTTTATGATGAATGAATTATATTTACATGAGAAACAAGAAGGCAAAAAAATTAAAGAGGCCATTTATGATGATTACATCTTCTTTAGTGGGGCTCAATTAGATACTTCATTAGGGACCCATAGAATTATATTATATGATTATAAGAAAATAAAATGAATTTATTTGGAATTTTATAAAATAATTTATATTTGTTTTTCATTTTAGCTAGCTCAATGTTGTTTAATGAAGTGAAAGGATTTCCATCCCATAATAAATGGGGTAGAGACTCACATTAAATTTCATAAATTATTGAAATATAATAATGTAATTATAATGAAAACTTCATACCCATAGACATATATTAATTGGTGGGAACGTATTAGGTAATAAAATTTCCATAACAATGGACTTAGAGGTGTTTAATTGTAAAAATATCCTTTCCACATGGTTCAACCCCCACACCCAGTAAAGCAATTATAAGTGGAATTCCCTTATTATTATTTTTTCAATTTATTATGAAAAAAATTTATCTTATTACAAATTATTATATTAATGTATTTTAATAATGAAACTAATTTATCAAATGATATTCACATAATTTGATAATTTTACACTATAATTAAAAATATAAAGAATGATGAAAATCAGTCTTCTATAAAACAATTTAATTTCAAAAAAGACATACCATACCAAATTAAAAACTAAAATTAATTAAAATGTCCTTGATTGTGTTATTATTATTACTAAATAACTTAATTTTACTTTAAAATAATTTTTAAACAAAATTAATCATTGTAAATAATTTTAAATAATATATTTATCTCTCTAAAAAGAATATTTTTCTCTATTAATTAAAAAATAATTCTTGTAAAAAACCCCAAAATAATAACACCCAAAGTATTTCACATAATGATTTTGAAAATTAAGTCCCATTTTATAAATATGATTTCCAAAATTGGTATAAATTAATTACAATATTTTATAAAACAATAAAAAAGTCATTTTTGAGGAAAAAGTTATTTTTAAAACATATAATGACGTTTCTAAAAATGGAGTTATTTTTTATCAATATATTATATTTTATGAATCCATATTAAATTATGATTCATATGAGGTTATCCAAATTCATTCCCTAGATTTAGAAGATCTATTATAATTGAATACTATAGTATGGTTCATTTAGACTCGGTTTTTTGTATATCGAAATGTATTGAAGAAATCAAATTTATTTTAAGAAAAAAATATCATCAAATATTGAGGTATTAAAGTATACACCCCATGAAATGAAAATTTTCCCTTGAAATTAAATCTATCTAATAAAAAAATCAGGTATATCTCTGTTTCATCACGTCATAAGGTTCAGATTTATCATCATTCAATTTCTGATCACCCATAGAGATCATTAAACAGGGGAGTATTATTTTTTCATTCCATTTCATCTCTATGATCCAAAATATCTTATGGTTTTTCTTCATAGGAAAGATCATTATAGAGTCGTATAACCTTATAAATTAGAAAATTCGGGGGATCAATTATGTACTTCTTCATGACTTATATATTGAACACATAAAAACCCATAAATTTGTTTGGTTGAAGCCCGAATTGATAAGTTATTGTCCATATTCGATGAAATATATCCTAGGGTCTAATATACCACAGAATAGATATCTATTATTTCTAAATCTCATAACCCTCTTCCATTGGGAATTTCATTGGAATTCCATAGTAATAATTTCAAATTATAAATTTCACCAATGATTTTAAAAAATTTACTTATTAACATTTATTTTCAATGATGTTTCGTTGAATACATATGACTTCATCGTTCATTTTGTCACATAGATCAGGTACCAATAGGTTTTACTCTTACATAATCCCTATATAATAGAGTTCAGAAAATACTCTCATATAAGTATTGCTAAGGATCCATCTGAACAAATGTGTGAAAACAATCGTCGCAAGAAAACCAACAAGAAGAAGGTTTACATTCCATTATATTTTGATAAACATATAAAAATACCTTATCATATTATTTAAGGATTTCATAGTTCTCTAAGACTAATGTTTTATCAACGGATGATAAAAATTACTAAAATAGACATATAAATAGTGTGGTTTTTAAATACTTTAAAAGAACATAAATATAAAACTACAATCCATATTTTGATGCAATAGAATGTGTCACTATATGAAACATTACAACTTAAATATTTCATATAATATAAACATGAATAAGAGATAAATATACTATATTATAATTGATGTGTCTTGTGTTAATTATGAAATTTCCTACAACCAAAATTTCACAATGACATTCTTAGATTTTATGGGGACTAAAAACAAAAATCATCGTAATATTTTCCCATTTATTTTATATTATTGGTAATGGTTGTAACATCACCTTATAATTTTTTCTATTAAATGCTAATTATAGACATTCCTATCATCAAGAATACTTTTCAATAATATCTTTATTCATGTTGTGAAAATAGATATAATCTTTCCTATATTATACATCTTCATTATTATATAATTAATTAATAACGAGGAATTATAATATTCTTTTACAACCCCTTCATTAAATTAATAATAAATGAGATACATATATGGATATAGAGCCTTTTAATTCCATCAAAATATTTATTAAACTAAATAAAATTTCATACCTTCTTTTTTCAAATCCACATCATTGTTCTGTATCACAATAATTATCATAATGATATATTGTCAAACGCTCATTTGATCAAAATTATATTTCTCCACTTATATTAATATTTTTATAAACAAATATTAAAAATCTACAAATATTGGAACTTTTTTATCCTAATTATAGATAACATACCATGTCATTTAATACTCAAACTATCAAGATCCTTGTTCACATTACCAGGGTTGTAATGTTTTGAACAACCATAATCATTAATTAGAATCAACCATCTTATAAGGAACATATTCATCATTTTCAGAGTGAAAATATACTTAAAAATGTTATCAATAGTATATATATCACTTTTTTCCATTATTTTAATTCCCCCATATCATTTATGGAAAAAGTTATGAAACTAAATATAAATAATTTTTAATGTAATTATACTCATTAATCACTTATTTTCACAGGGGAGAAGTTGTAACTATATTATTATCAATGCAGATGCATCCTATTTCCATATTTGATGAAATAATAAATATCAAAAATCACTTACCACTATATGGCAGCGTAATCATATGTGAATTACCTAACCTTCCCTTTAGTACCATGAAATTTTCCTCACATTCATCTATAAAAAATAATGTATCTCCCGTATTATATAACATTATGATTTTGTTATATATCAGGGATAATTTTTCCAAATAACAGTGTAAATATATATCCAGAACAAGAAAACTATGGAATTTAGTTGCAATGATCATATGGGCCAACATTTGATAATTTATCATTGCTTATGGATCCACTTATATACGATCAAATGATTTTGAAAGACTCAAAAATGATACTTCTTATATCCAAAGATCACCCTTGGTAATTATTTCATATATTTTTTTTCTCTTTAGAGTCTTAAGTTAAATCATCATGGGATCATCATGATTTTATATTCATTTGGAATATATAAGAATATAATCTATTAATAATACCACAGAATGATAAAGGTATTTTCAAGATACTCTAATACTTCAATCCAAATATATAACAATTGAATAATAAAGATCACTTGGCATCAATATAAAATAATACATTTCATATATTTTACGGAAAATTATATTTGGTATTATTTTTATTTTCTCCCATAGAAGATAGTATATAGATCTATGATCAATCCTTTAATAATATCAAGATCCTTGTTATTGATTAAACAATTCAACAGTATGTGGAATACACTACAAATTCATGCCTTTATTCTTTTTAAGTACCTTATAATAGTAGTAGAGTCACAAGTATACTTATATCATATTGATAAAAAGAATTATTAAACCCAAAGGAGAAATACTTATCCAAATAATTCCCTTGTTAGTATTCTCCTTTTTTTACTCAATCAACTACAACAAAAAATAATGTTCATTGTATATTGATCCACTAAAATAGGTGTATCACCATTAATGTGTTCTATTGAATACAATACATCATAATTTGGTGGAAGAGTTGAAATTTATACTAAAAAAATTAACATACTCTATTATTATAATAATATATTTGATATTAAGAATATCCCCAGCCATATATGATAAAAACCAATTTTAATAGGAATCAATACCCATATAATAGTTATAATTTATTTTGGAAGTATATATTAATCATTACACTTCTATAAGATCATTGTATTTTTGGGGATACCAAATTTCACTTCCCTTATATGATAAATTATGTGGTGTTTATATAATGAAATTCTAATATATGACTATGAAAAAAATAAATGGAAGAATACTTATATTTAATGGAATCTAGTTGCCACAAAAATTAATTAGAGAAGATTAATAATACTGAGATGAAATCATCATACATTATAGAATTTTCACTACTAATTCATAATAAAACCATTGATGTGGTATTATGATTCCCCTAGGAAAATAATTTGACATAAATATTTTAAAGATTTAGAATAAAATAATAAATTAATAGTTCATGAATGGATGGCATGGGTATGTCCAACCACATCAATGTCTTATCCAACATCAGTACAATTGATCGTTAAAAATTTCTCTTTCCCTCTATGTTTAAGAGGTTACAAATGTCAATCATCATCCATTTCCTTGGTATCTTATAAGATGTTAGAATAATTCCTACAATTAATTGATTTGAATTAATAGAGTGCATGTGGTAAATTATGGGTGTTATATTTCTCCCTTATTTGCTAACTACATCGCCCCCTGACAACAAAATTTTATTTCCAGATGACATTCCATTATACATATGAAAAATTTACCTATACCCTTATGAAAATTTATTCTTTTTTTTCTTCTGCAATTTTTTAAATAAGGAATGATGTTATTATTTACTCCACTATCCTTATTTTGATATTTAACATTGAGTTCTCTCATTATTTTCATAAAACAACTATGATATTGATGGGTAACTAGAATATCCATATACTCATTGATAGAAAAAAAATTATTCATATATAGATAATTATATTTTGGATATAACAAATTAGAGAAATGATTTTATACCATTGATAATGCAATCAATCATAGCATAGTTTTAGACGATGATACTAAAATCATACCGCACAATTTGGGGAAAACATTACTCATAGATTAAAATTCATTCATATTCATTCGTATTTAGAACAATAATATAATAATATATTATTATAAAAATAATTTTATGTATATTGTTTTTGAATAAATGATCTCTTAAAACCCTACCACTCTATACATTAAATTTATTCACGTTGAATATTTTTTTTGATTATTGACAAACATTGATATGTTAATCCATCCAAATCATGAAAAAACAAAATAACTTTTCTATTTTCAAAGAACTGGTTATCCAACTGCATCACTTTAGTGGTACTGATCCATTTTAGTGATATTAGTGGATTAGAAAACCCACTAAAAGAAGGAGGATTTTTCTTAATGATTTTCTCAAAAAAAAGTTATTCAATCCATTTTTTGTTTGGAATATCAAATGTATTTATAGATTGAGAATGAATATTAGTAATGTAATATGATCTATCAATATATATGACATAAATTTTTTTACTCTGATGTAAAATAATTTAATTTTCCATCACATTTAGCATTAAAAGATTTACATCTAGTCCAAATAATGAATCAAACCAATAATTATCAAGTGATAAACAAAAATTATAGTACAGAAACACATAGTCGTGAAAAAAATAAATTATTAGGTTTATAAATCAGAACACAATCTTTTCACCCAATAACACACTTGCATTATCCTAGGTCTTCAATGGTCATCATATGTTTAAATACGTCATAATTAATCATAATCAAAAATTAATTTCTCCCAACCAAATCTCTTGGTTGTGTCAAACATTGGTTGATGTATGGGGAAGCCCTCTATGAACCAGAATAATGGAATATATATTCGAGAAACACTTTATGGGGTTATTTCCCCTATATCAATCATTACCATCACCATATGTGATAATAGAGTCTATATTGGAATATTTTTATAAGAAATCCACTATTGTTTCTTTACCTAAACATATTATGTTCTTCTATAAATTATATTATCATAATGGTTATCACAATAATGTTTTTATCCTTATTTCTAATGAAAAAAAAAATTTCAATTATACCATGTATATACCCAATCTAAAAATATATAAAAATTACTTCTATGTAAATGAAAATATAATACATATAATTATGATCCATTCCGAAATGAGATATATTGAGCGTATTTGGAAACATTGCTATGTAAAAACATTTCCATAATTTATCTACATTATCAACCACTATGTTATTAATAACTAATACCCTTATTAGATATATTATACATAAAAAATTTCTTCATAAATTGGAAGAATCAATCATAAGGAATTTTGATATCAAATTTTTAGTGAGGGTATACGATTGAGATCTCAATTATAATAAAATTAACAAGAGAATAAGTTTATGAGAACTTGTAATTCAAAATTGATTAAAATACCCTATATATGAGGTATACTACTCTTAATTAATGGAATAAATCTTGGGAACCTACAACACATGGGACATAATTGTATCAAAGAATAGGACCCAAGAGAGAATAATATTGGCATAAGGTATATTTTTTTGGCATACAGATATGAATAAAAATGAATTATTTAGTCTTGTATCACTTCATGTACAGTAATATTATATTCATTACACTCCACATTCCATCATATCCTTAGTAATGGTTCACTCAAAAGACTATCATAGTGGATAGATTCCCTTACGAAATGGGTTCACTCCCCATTCTATAATATAATATCTCATGCGATATCAATATTTTCTTAATTAGTTTGAGGTATATATACTTACATTACACCCCTTCACATTATCTTAATCTATTAAAGTGTGTTCCAAAATATCATTTAAATTTTACCATATCAATATTACATTACAAATGGTAATGAAATGAGTTTTATTAAAATTTTATTATAGAAATACCTGGAAAATAAATTCATCTTGTAATCATATCATTATGATAAACATAAACCATAAAAAGAAATAACATAAATTGTATTTTTTGATAATATTACCATTATGAAATATCTAACTTCAATGGATTTTATCATGGACGAACATTTTCTTTAATATTTCCCTAGAATATTTCTTTGGTAAAATCTACTTTTATTTTTTAATTAGTTTATTTAAAAAACCGAAAAATTCAAAATATTAAGTAACCAATTATCATGAAAAATAATGATGAAATATTATAATGTAATCATAAAATCAATTAAAAGGCATGTCTGTGAAATTTTTTCCAATCCAATTATGTTAAAATTTGGATTCCATTCCCACATTCAATAAAAATTTAAAATTATGTCATTTTGAAAATTAAATAATGATTCAATTTAAAATAAAATTAATGACAAATATCGGTAAAAATAATTTTAAAAAGTCATTGGATATTCGAATATACATTCTTTAAAATATTTTATACAACATAAATATATATTAAAATGGATTTTCTACCTAATAATTAAATAATATGGTTTCTCATAGAATGAATATTTTTTCCATTGAGATAATTAAGTGTGGAAAACGAATTGAAAACATGAATCCCCCAGACATAACTAGAAGAAAATAAAATTCATGGTATTATTGAGATATAGTATATAAAATTTTATCATTGAAAACATGATCATAATGAATCATGATAAGCAATGAGACTATAACATAAATTGTTTACCTTATGTTCAAATTTTTTGAACGTGCTGTATATTCATGCATAACAAATTAAAAATAATTTCAATTATATACCAGAATAATTTTTACATATATTAAATATTATATTACATATTTTTTAAATTTTAACATCCATTGATTATTACTTCTTTATTAAATTTAAAATTTTGGGCTGTTTACTATTTCAATTTTCATGGTAATTTTTGAAAATTATATAATTAATTGGACAATGATCATGCTTCGAAAATATCCAAATTTATGTAATGATATTAAAAAATATATATATTCATTATATTTATATATTCATCCATAAAATGTAGATATATAAAATTTAACTACACATTTTATGGAGAAAGAAATTTTTACATAATCATGAATGATGTTCTAACTTTTAGACATATATAATAAAATAATGAGAAATAATAATTCACCCTTAATGATTAATTATTATATCACATATATCATATAAGTTAATTAAGTATATCCTTATGACAATCTGTATAATGTGAAATCAAAAAATTAATCACGTTAACATGTGATGAAGGTAATCCACATATATGCTCCAGTGGCATTGTCCTTTTCCAGTTGATTAGAATGTAAGAAGGTATAAATTTTATTATATTTGTAGAAATATTAATAAGTTAAAGATATCAATTATTGATATTAAAACCATCATAACAGTCATCCATGAAATATGGTGATGGAAAATGAATTGTATCACTATGTGTTGGTTGCAGTCCACATATAAGCACGAGTGATACTCTCGGTTCCCATTTGATGAAATATATGGTGGATATTTGATGTTTCACAATAAATATAACAATTATTTTACTATATGATACATAATTTATTATTTTATATTTAATATCATAGATTTATATTAGTTATAAGAATAAATAAACAGAAAGTTTTCAGGTAAGATGTTTTCCATTCCTTCAGTGGGCCTCTTTTAGATTGTTTCTAATGTGCCGATTGAATGGTCATTTATAAAATATTTGAACACCCTGTTATTCATTATATTTGATGATAAGAGAATTTATAATGTTTTTTTGAGATGTATGACTCATATTAGTATAAATATGAAAACATAGGGGTCTCATTTTAAATTTTGGGACTCTACATACCTGAAAATTTATACAGTAATAAAATATTATAATTTCAAACTAAAAATAAATTCTCCCATGTGTCCATAGATTCTATGGATGGAAATTATGAGGTCTAAATATGGATATATAATTTTATTTACACATGTTTAATTTAATAAATGTACCAATATCCCATTAGTTTATCCCCCACCCCCTGTTAAATTGATTTAACCATATCTATGATAATAATTCTTTATTCAATATGTACAACAAATACAATGTCTTATTATATAATATTAAATATTTTAGTTCATAATAATGGATTAAATATATCAATTTCAATTCATTATATTTATAGAATATAATCTAAAATTTATCCTGCAAAATGCGACGAGAAGTGTTTTCTTATAAAAAATTCATTTCCCATGTTTGAAATGGGTTTATACAAAAATAAAACATAAAATTAATAAAACTAACCTTGAATCGATTATTAATTATATAAAATATATTATTTAAATTTCATATATTTTTTAAAAAATAAATATTATAAAATTTTGAAACCAAAAGACATTTTTCAAGAATAATTAGTAATTTTCAATATTAATTGAAAAGTCAATGTTTTTAGGAATTATTAATATTTAAATGTATAGTAATTAAAAAAATTAAACCAAAATGGAAGATAATTATTTCAAATACATATTATAAAATTGTAAGAAATTATTTAAATAATTTTCTCACAAAAATAAATAAAAATCATGTTTAGGAAAATAATATTTTTAAATAATATAATGACTTTACTAAAACATAAGTACTTTATAAATATATTTTAATTATATAAAACATATATACGTAATTTTAAAATTTTGATTATTCATATTCCTTCAACCAAATTATCATCTATTTCATATGGGTATGTTATAATATTATTAATTTAGACTCATGTTTTCAGGTATCACATGCTATCAATGAAAATAGATTTTTTTGAAAGGAAATATACATAAAATATCAGGGTTCTAGAAAGTGATTAATGAAAATAATTTTAACAAAATTAAAATAAAATGTAATTTCAACATAATAAAATCAAATACTAGAAAACTGCCATATTATTAGATGGAATATAAAGACTATCTGTCTTAATTTAATCCTTGAAATCTATGTTAACAAGTCCCATATATCGTCTTTATATTCCGAATTAATAACCCAATAAACTTATAACATGAAGATTACTTTTAAATACCTTTTATTTCAGGAAATATTATTATTAAATAACTATATATTGAAAATATACACCAATAAGGATAAATGTGGTGATTAGGAAACATAGGTCCATGAAGAGAAATTGGGATTCAATAACCTTTCATTTAATCTCTGGCTTGAAACCATTATTTGAACCCGTGCATAAAAATTCAAAATCATAATAATACATTAATGAAACATAATACATACTTATAATATTTTATAAGTATCATTTATAAGCATTTTTTTAAAAAATTATATTGAACAATTATTGTTTGACAATCAGATGTTATAATTTTGAATTTTGAATTTAATTCTATCATCATAATGGTGTTTTTGATTATTATTTAATTATTTAAAGTTAAAAATGAAAATATAATGAATGGTATGTAAATATATGGTTAATATTTATATATAATGTAATTAATTAAATTTATATTTATTTATCATAATTATTGATGATGATGAAGTTGGTGATAAGCCTATTTTTCTAATTTTCATGAATGTGGGATGGTATAATAATAATGATTATGATATTAACATTACTATTCCATGATGAAAAATTAATAAAAAATTATTATGGTTTAATATCACATGTTTTTATGTTTCATTATTTAACTATGTAATAAATTTATTACATTGTTTATATATGTGGTCAAAAAACCCAAAAATTGAAAATGGTTTAAACTATGGGTGGGTATAATTATGAAAGTGATTAATTTGGTATAGTATAATTATTTAACAATGATAATGAAATTATTTGGATGTATATGTGGTGTTGAATCATATTTGAAGTAGATTTTATAATTAATAAACACTATATGAGAAATTAAATTTGTCACTTTCATGGATGTAGTAGTCTCCAAATACATGTGAGGAACATATTTATTTTATATATATATGTATATAAATATGGGTGGTTTTTTATTTTCTGGAGATTAATAATTTTATAAATACACAATTGATGATTTAAATATACGTTTTTAACCACATGGGTAATTTTTTGATGAAAAATTAAGCACATTAGTCAAGGAGATGGCAGTCTTCACATACAAAGGAAAAATGTAATCATTTATCAAATACATGTTGATAAATTTAGTAAAAAGATAAATCCCTAGTATATAATTATTTTGAATATTAATATTATTTATGTCATCATTCATTCAGGTATAAAATATGTTTGATTGTGTAAAATATGATAAGAATTAGGAGAGTTCGATTAATAATTGTTCTTCAATATTTGAATGTTCTCAATTGCGTAAAACCTTAAGGATCATTTACACAGTAATTATGAAAGATCATGGATTTTCTGAAATGGATAGATATTTAAGGAGAGAATGTGGAATATTTTCAGGTGATCTAATTCATTAAAATGATTGAAAAAATATGTTGTAAGTTATATCCTTTTATTTGGTATAAGAATGGAATTGTTTAAAAGAAAATTTGATAAAATATTAATATTAGATTCTTTACATGCAACATATAGCCAAAAATGGGTGACAGAAGTGGTTGGGAAGATCATACCTTAACCGTTATTTTTCAAATATGTTTTACACATTATTTTACGCCATATACTCAATGATTATTTATGTTATCTATCTATTGTTTTTATCATGGTAAAAAAAACACAACCTTGGAAATTCAAAATCAATTTTTAAAAAATAAATGGTTATTATTATATAATTTGGACCTAATAATTCAAAACCTTAAATCCATTTTATCAATTAAAAAATATATTATTCTGAAAAGTAATCTTTAAGAATATCTCATGTAACTAATAAATATTGTTTTTAGAACATGTGAATTTTTATGAAAAAACATTTATGATTAAGGTAATACAATAAATCATTATTGTTTTAATGACATAGATTATATTATTATTAATTAGAGTAGAGTTATGTTGTAACACCCCGACCCTAGATATCCAGAGTCGGTGCATTCTTAAATAACATTGGCATGATCACAAGAAAGATTAAGTATCGAAAGACTGATTAGTTTAGTATCTTTGGAATAACTAGATAAATTAACAATGTTTACATTACATCATAAAATGAAAACTACAATAATATATTCTCCATAAACCACACTATTATCCCCTCAAACTATCACTACAGGTCATTCATAAATTACTTCTTCACATCCTGGGACAAATAAAACATAGAAAAGGGGTGATCTCAAATGCCCAGTAAGGATAAAAATATAGCGGAAACTTTTATAAATAAGAATAAACATTTAAGGCAATGTATAACTAAAAAAAAATCCTTTTAAACATGAACATCCACGTAGTATGGAAAAAATAAAATGAAATAATGCCATTTACGTATTCACATGGATAGTCTACTAATCTAATAATCACATGCAATATCAATAACCACTTTCATAATGATGGAATGCATAATGCCAGACTATCATAACCACATATCCAAGGCCTCGTTCCAAGACTACAAATAATATTTTGTAAAGGCCTTATTCCAAGACAGTAGTTTGTCTAATCAGACCTACCGATGTATCGAGGAGTTATAGCGGGCTCCATCCGTCACATATTAAGTCCAACACATTCCTCATATGAACATGTTTGAACAAAACATAAGCATTCGTATTAAAACTAACATACGAAATGTCAATACATTCTCCATAAACAATGAATGGTATAAAAATAACACATCCACAGTCAAACAAATCAAAAACCCTTAATTAAAATATGGAAGTTTTGTATCATAATAAATCAACTTCCAATAATCTTAAAATCCATCAAAGGATGTTGACATAGATGAAATAAAAACTATTTGAGAGAAATATCCCTTTTTTAAAATAATTTAAATGTCACATAATTATAAAATAAAACATTTACATTGAAAATTTTCTTATATGCCTGTAAGGTAAGCTTCAAAGATTTTATAATGGCAGAAAATAGCCACACCCGCCGTATAAGTTAAAAAACATTCTTACCTTAATTCTGTAAAAAATGTTAAAAAGGACCTTGTTTGGAAAACGATAGAATTATTCAGTTATAAACCTATTATAAAAATTAAAACAATGGTATAAATTACTTTAACCCATATTATAGTAAAAATGTTTTGAAATACATTGTTAAGAAACATGGATGTGGATGATAAAGAAGTCCCAGTAGATTATTACGTATAAACAACCTTGGATAATGAAGAGATTGCGAATTAAACCCTTACCTTGTACTTTTCTTTGGTTGGGGGTAGGTTAACCTCATGTATAATGGTGGAATAATTGTTATTATATTATATAAGAATAATAAACATTAATATGATATCATATATGATATTTTAACATTTCTTTGTTAATAATATCTTAATATTATTGTCGTTTCGGGTGTTAACTTACTCATTTTCTTTTATATGTTTTGTTATGTAAGACATGTTTTTATGTATAGGTTGTATATTATTCAAATATAGAATGATATTAAGTCAATAAACATTATTATTAATCTTAAAATGAGAATGAGACTTTGAATGGATACGATGGAGAATGAAGCTCATCGTGTTCGTGGAGACGGTAGTCCGTACGTACACACGAGCGACAATATCATTATTTGGATATTAAAATAATATTTAATTGGATTTAATATCCTATATAAAGAATTATTATCATGTTATATTTATTATTTACGTGAATGAAACATCATTATTATAACCATAATAATGTTTTGAATAATAATTACACCACGACGTGGAGATAGTAAGCCATACGTACGCACGTATGGTGACATGTCATTCAAAGGATAGATAGAATACTAAAATATGGTTGTAACATGTTTATAATAACATCAAAGTATATATAATATACTGGAGTTATTATTTTAGAATGGTAATAACAATGAAAGAAGAAGTGGAAGAAGAAAGGAACTTGAAAAAAGTTGGTAAAATCATTACCTTTTGTTCGGGTTCTTTCTTTTGATTTGATCAAAAGGGATCCTTAGGTTTGCTTTATGACTAAAGTAATGACTCTAGGATGAATTAAGGTAATTTTAGAGATTATTTGGGTAGGGATTGGACGAACCAAAAGGCTTTAAAGGAGTGAATTATTGAGAAGGTGGAGTGCCCTTTTATAAGAGGGGTGAGGGGCACCTTCGGAAAAGCTAGAAATATTATTTTATAATAAATTCATATTAGGTTTCTAATAACTCCAAAGTGTATTATTTAAAGGTTAAGGTGGGTATAGGTCGAAAACCACTCAACCAATAGGATTTAGACAGGTTTTTTTTACTATATTAACCTTATCTTTAAGTATTAACTCTTAGTTAATTAGTTTCACTTTTACAATGTCTCTGTATTTTTATATTATATGGTTAATGATCATACTATATACATCCAACTGACACCCAAGTGGTCCATTAATGATACAAATATCATGATATAAGTCTTTTGTCCTATCCTTAGATTTTTAGCAATTTAATATCAATTAATAATATAATATTTGTTTTAAAAACTCTTTTTTGTCAATTTTCCACTATTCAATAATTGATTTTTTTTAAAAAATAATAACAGAATGATTACTTCTAAAAAGGGTAATTAAATCAATCCTGACATGTCATATTATCCTATAAAATTAGTTTTTATTTATAAAAAGTCTCAAATTACAATTATTTTTGTATTTATAATATCAATTATTCTAATTTTTCATTAATTATGTAATTATTTCATCACCATTGTGTCATAAATAAATTGCATTATATAATGTCTAAAAATTATAAATAAAATACCATTATGTAGGAAATATGTTTATATTTCTAATTAATATTTATAGTCCAAAATCCAACATATATAACTCTATGTAAAAATTGTTTTTCTAAAAGATATAGGCTTATGTCATTTTTGTATTTATTTTATCTTGATTAAAATAAAGTGTCCCTATCACCTACATGTGGCTCCATGGGGTCCCAAAATTGACCCAAAGATTTCCATGGTCGGAAATGTATCAAAAAATAAGTTTAGGACACGTTTTAGGGTAATTTAGTGTTATTATAATATTATTTTTTTAACCCTTATTTACTGGATTTACCCTTTAACCATGGTCAATAAAATATTTACCGAAGTAACTATTCAAAATGACTAAAAATAAAAGTTACATATTTATACAATTTGGACATCTTGATTCTAAATATGGAATCCATTTTTCCAAATTCTAAACACAGCGGTGGCAGAAATTAATTTAAAATTAATTCCCGCTGCCAAAATAAAAAGCCTATTTTTAAGATATAATAACTATCCAAAGATTGATAATTGTTTATGTCCGGTTTAATTGTGAAATTAGGTCCAATGAAAAACATTGTATTAAATGGTAAAAATATATTACAAATATACTTTAAAACCACTCAAATTCATAATTTATCACTATTAATAATTTTGATTAAAAAAGTTGTTTTTAATTAAAATTTAGTAATTTTCCCTATTCATCAAAATATTAAAGTTATCTGAAAAGTACCAAAATTTCACCTTAGGATAAATTAGATACTCTGAATCAAAAAATGAAGTCCATTTTGAGAGATAAAATTTATAAAATTTTAAAAATTAGGTATTACTATTCATAACACCTAGTTTGATTGGTTGTGGTGTGTGTTAGAACTCGATGTTGCGTACAACACACACTATTGCATTATTCAAAGAGAAGCGTACCGTAACAAGCTTGGGGTGTTACATTCTCCCCTCCTTCAAATACTTTCTTCCTCAAAATTTCTATAATACCACCACATAAAAAGACTTTGGTGGTTCTTCATCATAAGTTCCTTAGGTTCCCATATTGCCTCTTCCATCTCATGGTTTCTCCAGAAGACTTTTACCAGACGAGTCGTTCGGTTTCTCAGTACTTGTTCTCTCATATCAAGAATCCTGATGGGATCTTCTCCATATGGAAGATCGGGTTCCGGTTCTAATTCCTCATAGGTGAGTACATGCGTTGGGTCAGGCATGTATTTCCTCAACATAGATACGTGGAACACATCGTGAACTTTGGAGAGATTTGGCGGTATGTCCAATCGGTAAGCTACAACCCCAATTCGTTTTAGAATTTCAAAAGGTCCGATGTACCTGGGACTTAATTTACCTTTCTTTCCAAAACCTATGACTCCCTTCCATGGAGATACCTTCTGGAAAACATGATCACCGACTTGAAATTCCAAATCCTTCCTTCGATTATCGACAAAGCTCTTATGCCTACATTGAGCTTCTTTGATATGGTTTGGGATTAACTTCACCTTTTCCATCATTTCCACCACCAGTTCTGGGCCTACAAGTTTTCTATCACCAACGTCATCCCAACTGGTTGGTGTGCGACATCTCTTTCCGTATAATTCTTCATATGGTGTCATCTGAATACTCGAATGGAATCTATTGTTACTCGAAAACTCTACCAGAGGTAAATATTGATCCCACATACCCTGAAAGTCAAGTGAGCAGGATCTCAACATGTCTTATAAGGTTTGAATAGTTTATTATGATTGTCCATCTATTTGAGGGTGGTCGGCATTGCTCAAATGAAGTTCAGTATCCATGTATTTCTGAATACTTTTCAGTAATCTTGAAGTAAAATGGAGATCACGATCAGAAACATTCGATAGGGGTACTCCATGAAGTCTCGCAACATCATCAAAATATAGTCTTGCTAGACGTTTCAATGGTATGTTTTTTCATATAGCAAGAAAATGTGCTGACTTGGAAATATGATCAACAATAACCCATATTGCATCATTCCTTCTTGGAGTCCTTGGTAGTCCCATGACAAAGTCCATCATAATATTGTCCCATTTCCACTCATGTATGGGAAGAGGTTGCAATACTCCACTAGTCTATTGCCTTCCATCTTTCATTTATTGACAAACCATATATCTTGACACAAAAATCAGCAATCTCCCTTTTCATGTTGTCCCACAAAAAATGTTCCTTCAAATCTCTATACATTTTGGTGCTCCCACGTTGTATAGAGAAATTGGAACTATGAGCATCATCCAGCAATTCCCTTTTAAGATCAGGTATATCAGGAACACAAAGTCTCTTCCTGAATTTCAAAATTCCTTCATCATTCACAAAGTCTCTCAATCTCCCATCATTCAAAGATTTAATCTTCTTTATAAATTATTCATCATCGGTCTAAGAAATCTTAATCCTTTATATTAAAGATTTGATGGCAACCAATTGATAAAGCATTGATGTTTCACCTTCCCTAGTTATTCCCATGTCCATCTTCACTAGATCCATGAAAATTGGATCCCTTTCAACTATCAATTCGTTCAAAACTCCGTGATCTTTTTTGCTCAAAGCATCTGCCACCTTGTTTGCTTTCCCCGGTTTGTAGTGTATCGTACAATCATAATCCTTGTGTAGTTCAATCCATCAAATTTGCCTCATGTTTTGTTCTTTTTGTGAGAAAACATACTTTATACTCTTTTGATCAGTATAAATCTCACATTTTTTACCATAGAGGTAGGGTTTCCATATCTTCAAAGAAAAGATCACAGCTGCTAACTCAAGATCATGAGAAGGATTGTTTTTCTCATGAATTTTCAACTGTCGTGATGCATAGGCAATAACCCTATCATTCTGCATAAGGACAGAACCAATTCCTTTCTTCGATGCATCACTATAAATAATGAACCCATCATTCCCTAATGGTAGTGTCAATATAGGAGCATTTACTAATCTTCTATTCAGTTCTTCGAAATATTCTTCACACTCTTTTGTCCAAAAAAATTTAACCCCTTTGCGTGTAAGCCTTGTAAATGGGTTAGCACACCGGGCAAAATTCTAGACAAAACGTCGATAATAACCTTCTAAAACAATAAAATTGCATACCTCAGTTATACTCGTCGGTGCAGGCCATTCTTGGATTGCCTTGATCTTAGAAG
The DNA here is from genome assembly GCA_963277665.1 of Viscum album. Taxonomy (NCBI): domain Eukaryota; kingdom Viridiplantae; phylum Streptophyta; class Magnoliopsida; order Santalales; family Viscaceae; genus Viscum; species Viscum album. Next base: position 640,608,267 of record OY728160.1, read on the forward strand.
GATCAACAGAAATTCAATCCTTAGAGACAATATGGCCAAGAAAAGAAATCTCCTAAAGCCAAAATTCACACTTGCTAAACATCCCATATAATTCATTTCTTCTCAGAGTCTTCAGGTTAATGTCAAAGTGATTTTCATGATATTCGTAGCTTTTGGAGTATACTAAGATATCATCAATAAATACCTCCGAAAATTCATCTAGATATTCCTTGAAAACTCTATTCATCATATCCATAAATACAGAGGGTGAATTACTCAATCCAAAAGGCATTAATGTAAACTCGTAATTCTCATACCTGGTTCGAAATGCTGTCTTCGAAAAGTCTTCCTTCTTCACACATAACTGATGGTATCCAGATCGAAGGTCAATCTTTGAAAAGTATTGAGCTCCAAGCAGTTGTTCAAATAAATCATCAATGCGAGGTAGGGGGTACTTATTATTTGTTGTTATAGCATCGATCTCCCTGTAGTAGATATATAACCTCATAGATCTATCTTTATTTTTATCAAAAAGAATAGGGGATCCCCATGGAGAAACACTAGGCCGAATAAATCCCTTATTACTCAATTCCTACAGTTTTTTCTTTAGTTAAACTAATTCCACAGTGGCCATTCTATAAGGGGTCTTCGATATAGGCCTTGATCCAGGAATTTAATCAATGGAAAACTCATCTTCTCATTCTGGAGGATGCCTAGGTAAATCATCTAGAAACACATCTACATATTCTTTCACAATATGTACATCCTCTATTGGAACATTTCTTTCCTCTCCCATAGTCATTTCATTCTCTTCCTCCCCAATAATTGAATTTAGTTGAGCTACTGGGGGTGGATCAATATAAGAATTAGGTGGCGACGATTCTGCTCTAAAGATAAGGTGTTCTTTATCATCAACATCAAGAATCGTAACATCTTTCCTCTTACAATAAATATTCACATCATGGTCTGAAATCCAATCCATACCAAGGATTATATCAAACTCAATCATAGGTATGACGATGAGATCTGCGGATAAAGAACATTTATGTGCTCTAATAGGTACTGATTTAAAAAACATTGTTGCAATGACACTTCCCATAGGAGTTTTAACTGACAACTCCCTTGTTAAATCAAACTGGAAATATCTAATTTTCTTAGAAAACAATTAAGATATGAAACAATGAGATGATCCAGAATCAAATAATGCATTTTCTAAATTGGGGAAACCATTACATAACCTGTCATCATGTCTTTTGGAGCTTCTACCTCAGCAGTAGTGATAGAATAATATTGGCCTTGATACCTTGTACTTTTCTGAGGTAAGTTCCCCTGATGGTTAGGACATTCATTTTCATAATGTTCCATCTCCCTACAATTGTATCATTGAACATCGGTAGCTTCCTTCTTCCCCTTGCAATGTAAATCTTGGTGGCCTTTTTCACCACACTTGTAATAGACTCACGTTCCTTTTAAGAAAGTAACGGGGTGTTTCTTCCCACATTTACTACAAGATGGATATTCAACTTTTCCCTTCAACCCTTTATTTCCATTCTGATATTGATCAATAGATCTATTCTTCACTTGCTTTGCATTAAATACACATGACTTAGAGAATTCTTTCTCTGTTTTGATAGCACATGAGACAATGTCTTCGTACGATGAAAAGGATTGTGAGACTAATGCTCGACAGAGAAATTGTTTTAACCCATCAAAGAAATGATCAATCTTACTTATTGGGTTACATATATAATCTCTATAATACCTTGATAACCTTGTAATGTTAGCCTCATACTTTGCGACATTCTCGTCCTCCTTTTGTCTCAGACTCAGAAATTGTCTTTCCATATCTTCTCGATGGTCACGAGGAATGTATTTTTCTAAAAACAGATCTTTGTACTCCATCTATTCCATTTTTGATACTTCATCATATTCCTTTGTGTTTTGAATCAATGAACACCATTGATCAGCATCTCCAGTGAGGCGATAAACTACCAGGACAACTTTTTCTCTTTCACTACTCCCCAAAGCCTGAAATATTTTGTCTAGGAAACTTATCCATTGCTTAGCTACTAAGGGATTTGTACTCCCATTGAACATTAGTGGTTTTTCCCTTATGAAGTGATCTGACATTGATCCTCCATGCTGCGGATCGGAGTTCTCCATACGGGTAAGGTTATAATTCATAACATGAGTGAGTTGTCCCAGTATGGTGATTAGCTGATCGACACCAGTTCTATAACCAGCTCTACTATAATTATCTTGAGCAGGATGGAAATCCCTACATGGAGTACATGAATTGATACGGTTTCCATTTCTTCCACTAGGCGCCATTTCTAAACAATGGCATAAACTAGATCAGTTTATGAATCAAAATATATAATTCTATACTTATAAAACACTTAGCATAAATTGAACTATTTATGGATATAATCCATAATAAAAAAAATGTTTTTCTTTTATGAAGTATATACTCATAAACCCTTCATAATGATTTATAAAGAAATTGAGAGTTATCCTATGCATATCCCCCAGGAGTGTCGTAACCAAGAGTGCAGCAAGGCCCGTTGTCGTGAACCAGTTCCCGTTCGAGTCCAGCTCAAAGCAGGGTTTTCGGGTTTTACCCCTAGGTACATCTGTGCCAGAGCCGCCTCTACCTGCTTTTATCCAGACAGGTATGTATTGCTCGGAAAACTCACAAAATCTCTACAATACCAAAATTCTAGGAAGCTCTTCTATACTAATCCTCAATGTCCATCTTAGGTCTATGTGCTCTAATCAGAGTTTATCTAAGTCTATCTTCCGAGGTTTGTACTAACCTCCCTCTAATACCAACTATAATGCCCTGACCCTAGATACCCAGAGTCGGTGCATTATTACATAACATTGGCATGATCACAAGAAAGATCAAGTCTAGAAAGACTGATTAGTTTAGTTGCTTTGGAATAACTAGATTCATTAATAAATATACATTACATCATAAAATGAAAACTACAACAATATAGTCTCCGTATTCCACACTCTAATCCTCTCAAACTATCCCTAAAGGTCATTCATAAATTACTTCTTCACATCCTGTGAAATATAAAACATAGAAAAGGGGTGATTTAAAATGCCCAGTAAGGATAACAATATAGGGGAAACTTTCATAAATAAGAATAAACATTTAAGGCAATGTATAACTAAAAAATACTTTTAAACTTGAACTTCAACATAGTATGGAAAAAATAAAATTAAATAATGCCATTTACATATTCACATGGATATTATACTAATCGAATAATCACATTCAATATCAATAACAACTTTCATAATGATGGAATGCATAATTCCAGACTATCATAACCACATAGCCAAGGCCTCGTGCTAAGACTACAAATAAGATTTTGTCAAGGCCTTGTTCCAATACACTAGTTTGTCTCATAAGACCTATCGATGCATCGAGGAGCTATAGCGGGCTCCACCTGTCACATATTAAGTCCAATGCATTCCTCATATGATAAGGATTAAACATAACATAAACATTCATATTAAAACTAGCATAAGAAATGTCAATAATTTCTCCATAAACCATGAATGGTATAAAAATAACACATCCACACCAAAAAAACACAAAACCTTCAATACAATATGGAAGTTTTGTATCATAATAAATCAACTTCAAATAAGCTTAAAATCCATCAAAGGATGTTGACATAGATGAAATAAAAACTATTTGAGAGAAACATCCACTTTTTTAAATCATTTAAAAGTCACAGAATTATAAAATAAACTATTTACTTTGAAAATTTTCTTATAATCTTATAATGGAGGCTTCTAAGATTTTATAGTGGTGGAAAATAGCCGCACCGGCCGTATAAGTTAAAAACATTCTTACCTTTATTCTATCAAAAAGGTTAAAAAGGAACTTGTTTGGAAAACGACTGAACGATTCCTTTATATGCCTATTATAAAAAGTAAAACAAGGGTATAAATGAATTTAAAAAATATTATATAAAAATATTTTTGCAATATATTTTTTAGAAACATGGATGTGGATGATGAAGAAGTCCTAGTAGATTATTACGTATAAACAACCTCAGATAATGAAGAGATTGAGAAATAAACCCTTAACTTGTACATTTCCTTAGTATGGGGTAGGTTAACCTCCTCTATAATGATGTAATAATTGTTATTAAATTATAGAAGAATCATATACATTAATATGATATCAAATATGATCTTTTAAAATTTCTTTGTTAATAATATCTTAATATTATTGTCGTTTCGGGTTTTAACTTACTAATTTTCATTTATATGTTTTGTTATGTAAGACATGTTTATTATGTATAGGTTGTATATTATTCTTATCCAGAATTATATTATGTCCTTAAACATATTTATTAATCTTCAAATTAGAATGATACTTGAATGGATATGATGGAGAATGAATCTCATCGCGTTCATGGAGACGGTAGTCCGTACGTATGCATGAGCGACAATATCATTCTTTAGATATTAAAATAATATTTAATTGGATGTTATATAATATATAAATAATAATTATCATGTTATATTTATTATTTACATTAATTAGACATCCTTATTATAACCATAATAATTTTTTGAATAACAATTACACCGCGACTTGGAGACTGTAAGCCGTACGTACGCACGTATGGTGACATGTCATTTAATGGATGGATAGAATACTAAAATATGGTAGTACTATGATTATAATAACATCACAATATATATAATGTACTGGATTAATTATTTTAGAATGGTAATAACAAAGAATGAAGAAGTGTAAGAAGAAAGGAACTTGAAAAAGGGTGGTGAAATCATAACCTCTACTTCGGGTTCTTCGTTTTGATTTGATAAAAAGGGCTCCTTAGGTTGGATATATGACTAAAGGAAGGCCTCTAAGAGGAAGTGAGGTAAGTTGAAAGAGTATTTCGTCAGGTTTTGTCCGAACCAAAAGGCTTTGAATGTGTGTATTAATGAGAAGGGGGAGTTCCCTTTTATAAGAGGGGTTAGGGGCACCTTTGGAAAAAATAGAAATATTATTTTATAATAAATGAATATTCTATTTCAAATGGCTCCAAAGTGGATTAATTAAAGTTTAAGGTGGGGATAGGTCTAAAACTAATCAAAAAATAGGATTTAGACAGGTTTGGGTCACTATATTAACCTTATCATTAAGTATTAACTCTTTGTTAATTAGTTTCACTTTTACAATGGCTACTTGTATTTTTATATTATACGGTTAATAAACTTACTATATACATCCAAGAGACCCCCAAGTTGTCCATTAATGATACTACTATCATGATATTAGTTTCTTGGATGAATCGTATATTTGTAGGAATTTAATATCAATTAATAATATAATATATTTTTTTAAACTCTTTTATGTCAATTTCTCCACTATTAAATAATTGATTTTTAAAAAAATCATAAATGAATCATTACGTAAAAAAAAGTTAATTAAATCAATAAAAACATTTCATATTATCTTATAAAATTATTGGTATTTATAAAAAGACTCAAATTATATTTATTTGGGTATTTATAATATCTATTATTCTAATTTTTCATTAATTGTATCACCATTGTGTCATAAATAAATTAAATTATATAATGTCTAAAAATTATAAATAAAATACCATTATGTATTAAGTCTTTTTAGAATTATAATTAATATTTTTAGTCGAATATCCAACATATATAACCCTATTTTAAAATTGTTTTCCTAAAAGATATATGCTTATGTCATTTTTGTATTTATTTTAACTTAGTTAAAATAAAGTGTCCCTATCACCTACAAGTGGCTCCATGGGGTCCCCAAATTGCCCCAAAGAAGAACAAGGTCGGCTAGGTATCAACCAATAAGGTTAGGACACGTTTTAGGGTAATTTAGTGTTATTATGATATTATTTTTTAACCCTTATTTATTGGATTTACCCTTTAACCATGGTATATAAAATATTTACCGAAGTATTTATTGAAAATGTCTAAAAATAAAAGTTACATATTTACAAAATTTGGAAATACTGATTACAAATATGGAATCCATATTTCCAAATTCAAAACACAGAGGTGGCAGAAAATAATTTAAAATTAATTCCCGCTGCCAAAACAAAAAGCCTGTTTTTAAGATATATTAATTATCCAAAGATTGATAATTGTTTATGTCCGGTTTAATTGTGAAATTAGGTCCAATGAAAACCATTGTATTAAATGGTAAAAATATATTACAAATATACTTTAATACCACTCAAATTCATAATTTATCACTATTAATTATTTTGATTAAAAAATTTGTTTTAAATTAAAATTTAGTAATTTTCAGTATTCATCAAAATATTAAAGTTATCCGAAAAGTACAAAAACTTCACCTTAGGCTAAATTCGATACTCCAAATAAAAAAATGAAGTCCATTTTGAGAGTTAAAATTTATAAAATTTTAAAAAGTAGGTATTATTATTCATAACGGCTAGTTTGATTGCTTGTGGTGTGTGTTAGAACTCGATGTTGCGTACACCACAAGCTATTGCATTATTCAAAGAGAAAAGCGTATCGTAGAAGCTTGGGGTGTTATATATGTGACATGAAGAGAAATAGAAAATCTAATTTCACTATACCCATTACCTATTCTATATGTTATTTCTTATTTTAGGTTTTCAATGTCTAATGATGAACCTCAAAAAATTATTAAAAAACTATTTCATGTCGGCATTTTAACATTGGTAATTTGTGAACTAGTATAAAATAATTTTTAGCATTTATTATTGGTATCATCAATAAAAAATCTTATTTCTTGGTGGATTTACTTGTCAATTATCAACTACCCAATGATTAAATCTATGTTTAAATATTATTTTTTAATAATTGATATAAAAAAATTCTGTTTTGACATCACATAGCATATAATGGATGTAGAATATACTGGATAAAAGTGTATTTTATCTTTTTTATTTAAATAACCAATGTGAATGAAATAAAATTCCACAACCCAAATAGTTTATTTTTCTTATTTTTCATATCCAACATTAAATTTTATAAAACCATTCATAAAATGTATGATGACATGAGACCATTTATCATGAAACCTATATAAGATATCATGGGGCTTCCTTTAACATTTTCAACTTACTCATAGGAATATTTATAAATTCCTTCAATTGGTGAAAATAGAAAACATTGTTAACTTTATTTATATTAATTATATCATCATTAATGTTTTTATGATAATTTATATTAGTAAATATCTATTGTGATGATTTATTTTCATATAATGAATAATTATTCCTCTCCTCAAATTAGAAATATAATGTTAACATATTAGAATCATCATCTAATGTTTACCATGCCTCATCATTTTCCATTTGTTTACCTCATTTGATCCTAAAAATAAAATGAATATCATGAAAAAAATATTGAATCTAAGGGCACTTCAAGGAGAATTTATTTATGGTAAAATCTATATCTTTTTATTTTCTGATTTTATTTGGTTACTGGAATGTTTCTACTATTTGTATCTTTTATTTTAATTTATGTCAGCAATATGTGTTTTAATTAAAAAAATTACATTTTTTATAAAATAATTCACCAGAAAAGTGGTATATATAATACATTAAAGTAAAAAACTATATTTATAAGTGATTTTAGATGATTTTTGCAACAGTATTCAACATAAAAAAATCATGATTTCCTAGAAATAAGGATTTTATGTATGTTATTCGTTACCAATGTTAAAATTTTATTTTTTAAAATTACCTATAATGAAAAAACATAAGAAACCAATGCAATAAAATGATATAAAAAAAATTTTGATGTCTAATATCAAGGGTGAAGGTTGTCTGTTATATATCATCATGTTAAATATTTTACTTTTATTAATTTATTATCCTTTTTCATATTATGAATTTTTAAGGGATGTATTCATACTTACAATGAAATAATATTGGTCATGTTATATATATTTTAATGTGATTTTTTAAATATTTTACAACAAATTTACTATGAGTTATTGGTTTAATTCGTTTCATGTATGATTTATTTCATAATCCATATCAATTAAAATTAACAAATAGAAAATAATTTCTTGAATTATAATATTTTATTATAAAAATAATATGCTTTATAAAACCTAGTATGTTACATTATCCCCTAATTAAATAATTTATATCCTCTTAATTTTATTTATCACTTACTAATAAGAATACATAATCATGTCTATTAGGTAATGACGACTCAAGATATATCTAGTGATGAGATATAAACCCTATTATCTTCAGGATGACTAGGTATCATAATTTTCCATCATTATATGAATATATTTATATTCTCATCCATTTATTCAAAATATGAATCTATATATATGACTTTGATAAATTGAATCCATAAAATTATCATCAAGATTATATTTTAAAAAAATATATTTAAACCAATGTAATTTTGATAATATCCCATAAAATAATAGTAAATGATAATATGAAAACGAGAGAACAATCCAAAATGTATTCTCATATAAAAACATCACATAAAACTGTTAAACATTTTTTCATCTATGTAAACAGTGGTTCATCTGATAGAATACATTCTATTTATCATATATTATCAAAGAACATGTTTCATTTAGTGTCTCTAACATTACTTGTTGTATTTTTCATAATAAATTATATTTATATCACTTATATTTCTTCATAAAGTTAATGATAATTGACAATAGAATATCCCATGAGAGTGTCGATCCATGTGTGTTTCCTTGTTCCTAATCATCATGTATTGCATGGTTATAGATTGGATACATATATAGAGATTTTAATGATGATTAAACCCATGTGAATTAGAAACATAGCTGCTTCAATATAATACTATCTTAAAAGAGATGCAATTTCTAGGATACTCATATACTCAAAACATTACCAAATTTACAAGATATAATCATATATTTATTTTCATAAACATTGCTTATACTAAATTAGTCTAATTATATACCCCATATAATATAAAATATTTGGTATTACCTATATAATTTATATGGGATATCTATACCATTAAAATCAAGATCAACCTTAAATTATCAAAGGTCATTGACATTTATTACTCATAATTTATCCTCAACCAGTGAAATCAAAATATATAATGATACATAAACCTTGTTATGATACAAAATATAATGCATTACATATAACTGTCCAATAATAACAATATTTATTAACAAATTTCAACTACATTTAATTCTATGAACTTTAAGGTTTAGAGTAATAGAGAATTAGGAAACATCATTAAGAAATATATTTCATTTATTTCATAGAAAATGAAAATTTTTCCCATTATATTCGAAATATCATTAGACATATTATTTCATAATCACCTCATAAAAATTCTCAATATAGTCTATTAATCTGCACATATATTCTACAATACATATCTTTAGAACCGTAGGACCTAGAAACAATATGTGGTTGAGAAAAAATGGTTGCAACATAATGCATATACCCAAAGCTACAATATTATAAATAAGGAATGAATCATATGTAATGAATTTAATTATAATGAAATAATTAAATTTAAATTATCACCTGAGATTTAATCGAATCCATAAAAAATCACATAAATAAAGACTTAGACAACCAAAAAATAGATTTCCTAGTTATAGATTGAATAATTTCATACATTTCAATTCCGTTGAAAAATAAATTACATACCATCAAGTCATAATTCAATGAAATCTAATTTATCTGAATACCATAGAGTAACCATGTAAACAAATTGGATGGAATGAACTATATACCCATGAAATCATTACTCATGAGGCCTATTAATGTATCGAAATGTAATTTTATCCCACCACACTTCATTATTTAAGTCCAATTCATTATTCATGCTATGGAACAAATAAAATATATAATACATAACCAACATGAATTAATAGTTAATTAAGATCAATATTATCATGAAACGTATATAGATTTATATATTCCCTCGTCCAATAAAAGGCATTGGTCTCCCTGATATCATCCATAAAACTAGAACTATATATTGAAATGAGTATATGGTTAACTCCTTAATTTCCCTGACCATAAAAATTAATTATACAATAATAATAAATCTTGAGAAATATTTTAATGATAATCATTAGGTAATATGACTAGTGAAACATAATTTTTTTGAATTATGTGGTTAAGGATAAAAAAATTTCATTAGATGAACACTAAAAAATAATATATTAATAATGTATCAACAATTGAATGAGTTAATATCCAAAATTCAATCACCAAAATAAATTATTTAAAAATGTATTTATATTTTGATTTATGAAAAATTACACATCTAAGATAAGTCATTTAAAGATAGAGAAAATATAAGAGGAAAACCATAAGTCATTTTCAAAAATCCCGATTGAAAAATTTTAATAACATTTTTTTTAAACCATATTTAGTAATAGATCAATAAAAAATAAATACATCTTATCAAGTGTAAAATTGTATTATAGGTTGAAATTATGTGTATGAAATGGAATTCCCTTTACAATGTTTTAAAAATTCTTATTTGAAACCCACATTTTAAAATATATTTTTCTACATTCTTTTGAAAATTTGAAATAGATGATAATGGTCACATTGAATATGATATAACTCTAGATCCTAAATAAAATGTAGTGTATTGGTGAGATATAAAACTATAGATATAGAATTAAAATAACCATTAGAAATAATGTGAATTATTCTCAACTATGTCATTCTTTTATGAATTATAAATTTATTGGGGAAGTGGTTTGGAATTATATATGTCATATTCTATTGGGATTTAAAATATAATATGAAAATAAATTTTAAATTGAATAATATAGGTGAAATAAAGGAATTAAATTCAATAATTAACATTAAAACAATGAGAAACTTGGTATTAGTTGACTAAATAACTTAAGAATATCATAGCCACTTAAGTAATAATCCCTAGAAATAGTGTTCACCATAAAATCATGTACTCAAAAAATATGAAAGTAAATATAAAGTTTAATATATTAATAGCATAAAACTATTCCTCCTAGAATATTGAGGTTGAACAAAAATAATTATATTTCAAAAAAAAATGAATTTTTGTTATAAAAAATCACAACAAATTTGGTAACAGTTTTATTAGAAGGATTAGAAGATGGGATTCATTAATTTACTTCTAAATACCAATAAAATAAATAAATGATTAATTATAATACAATAAATTGGTAGAATGTATCAAAATTATATGAATAAATTCCAAGAATAACATTTGTAAATAAATTAATGAAAATTTAATTAACTGAAACACTTATATAATCGTTATCTTTTGAGAATAAAAAATGAAAGGTACATTGTGAGATTGAATTATAAATAAATTATATTATATAAACAAATTCTATTAAAATTAATCTATGTCCAATATATAAAAAGGAAAATGTAATGAATTCATGGAACAATATGAAAATATCATTAAAATACATATTATTTGTAATATAATTAATTCATATGGAAAAACATACTCACCTTAAAAGAAAATATTTTCAAGATTAATAAAAAAACTCAATAAAAGAAAAATTGTGTTAATGAATACCATTATGTAATAATTATCTTTTTAATTAAAAATGAATTTTAAAATATGATATGGATTTTTAAATCAAAATAAATAAATCATAAAATATGAAATAATTAATCAATTCACTGTACATAACATTAAAAGTAAAAAAAATTGAATACATATCAAATATCATAGAGAAAAAAATTGCGATGTAAAAAACACTTGAAATAACACCATGAGTTTTTATGATCTTTTTATAAATAAATTTAATCAATTTGATGTCTTTCATTACATGATACAACCATTTAATCATTAATAATATGATACACCAATTAATGTTTTCTCTACATGAAACATCATCTTAGTTCGTATTAAACACAATAATGTGATTCTACAAAACCAGATTTTATTATTATAATTATTTTAAATAGGATTGTTATAAAATATTTGTTATAATATTTCTTATTAAGAGTAATATTTTTATAATTTTTTTATAATTTATTAATATCTATTAAACATATTGATAATTACATATATAATTTACGATGAAGTATATAGTTTTCAAAAACAAATATTTTCTAAAAAAACTATTTATATTTCATCTTATAAACAATAATAATTTTTTTTAAAACTCCTTAATAATTTATTTTCGTAAAATAAATTATATTTTGGAATTTAATATATCATATATATATTTGGATAAATTTTTTGTATTAACCAAAAAATCATTTTAGTATAAATAGTGAAATTAAATGAAATTTTAATTGAAAACTACTTTAAAAAATAATCTATTTATATAGCTCAATAATATTATAATTTATTTAATGTATAATGGAAAGAATTATACATAAATTATACTCATTTAGGTCATTTCATAATATTTCACATTGAAAATGGATATAAATACATTTCAAAATTTTGATATTCTTCACTTAAAAAACTCATCAGCACATCCCACCTATAAAAATAATTTTAAATTAATTTCATCCACTTTTGTGATTATAATTTGTAAAATAAAATAAATTTTATTAATTATATAAATTTTTAATAGATAGTAAGGTTATATTTTTGTGTCTAAATAAATTATAGAATGTAATTAAAATTAATTGCATCTATTAACGTATAAAGTAGTTTACTTAGCTGTTATCCTTTAACATGTGTGGAAAAATAACCAAGAAACATGTCCAAAAAACCTATTATACACTTAATTCAACCATATACACTATTTTATAAATATTAGTCCATTATTGGAGACATTTCATGTATGGAAGACTTCAAAATAGTATTTTTTTCCTTTTTTTATTTACAAGAATGCCACTCCTTCTTCCCTATAAAAGGTCACTCACCCCCTCACATATTTAACAATATCAAGACCATTATCACAAACAAAACCTAACCAAATATCCTACAAACCTACATATTGTAATCCTATATGTCTCTCATGGTACATGAATCAATCCATGAAATCCATTTTTTGAGAACCATAAGGTCTTACTCAAGGAAATGGTGACATCCTTTAACAAGCACTTATAATTTATTCCTTTATCTACCCCCTCAATTCTTATAATTCCAATATTATATAATATCCTCATTAACCAAAATATAATGATATGTTCGTATTAAATGGTTATAATGTACACTCACAAAAGCTTCCCACTAAATAGAGACATAATCATTGTTCATGTGTATGCCAAATTATCCCCTTATGAACCGATATTGTAAATTCAACAATTACCACATTTCATGGGTGGAAATAATGTTTGAAACACCATTTTATAGGATATGTATTATATTATTTATTTAATTATTCTTCTATAGCTATTATATAACACACACCATAATGATATCAATATTTTTGGATTATGATAACATCTTATGTGGACGTGTTGACTATCACCTCTTCAAAGTTATATAAATCATTTGGGTTTTGATGGACTGTATTAGTCATGATTTTATGTCAAATATGTGGTATATATTAGATATATATTCTAAAATAATAATAATTATATATATATATATGTATTTATTTATTCTCTATTTTTTTACTCTCTATGAAAATATAAATAGAGTTCATGCATATTTACAGCCCACTCTCTACATTATTGGTGTATATAATTTACAATTTATATCTATTATTTCCTATTTTAAAATAATATATAATAAATATATATTGTATATTTTTCATTTTTATAATTATCGTGATGATGAAATCTTGATATAATTTAGAGGTACAAAAAATATAACAAATCATAACATATGAAAAAAAGAATCTATTGCCCAAAATGTAACCTTAATAAGGAATTTTTTAAAAATGGTAATAAAACAATATGAAAAAAAAATTTATGATATTATTTAATATTTTTTTAATATTTTTTTAAAAAACTTATATATATTATAAATGTGTTTTTTATGAGTAAAACGAGAGTGTAGAGATAATGTTAGGGAATTTCATGTCTAAATGTTTATATTTGTGAGACGTGTCACTTATGCACCACTCAATTATTTTTTATTTTTTATATACATATCAAGAATTTATTATATGATAATTACAAATTAATCTATTGTTATTTACAAATCCATTTTATTTTATATATTTCATGGGGTTTTATGGATCAAAATCTATGAAATAGGTAAGGTAACTTTGTCTCAATTTTCGTTATTTGAGACACATTTTTTATACACCTCAATTGTTTTATGATATATAAATATATATATATATAACTATTTGACATGTAATATTTTGAGTATTATTCTTTTCATTTTATTTTAATCTTAATTTAATTTTATTCTCTCATGATCATTTTCCTTCCATGTTACTGAATTTGTATGTGTTCATTTCTATATTCTCATCATTTATATGGATTGTTTATGATTATTCCTCTATTAATTAAATCATTGGATCAATATATCATTATTTATAACGAATATTATTCTCTCATGGAGTTTTATGGAAACTTAATTCATTTATACCATCATACAATATTCATTAATTACAACAATTTAAAATGTTTTTATAGAAAAGTGACATTATTTGTATCTTTCGACAGAAATCAGTTTTATTCAAAAAAACATGTTATAAAAAATATTTTAAAAAATGTTTTATATGATATTTTAATATCATATTTAGGATTATGGATCTTAAAAATGTTTTACGTATTTAAAAATGGTTTTAAAATGCTTCATTATGCTTCCTTTAAAAGCATTCATGTATATGTACCATGAAAATTATATTCAACATGTTTTTTGTTTTGAAATTTTTTTTTCAATAAGTAAATGATATGATCCACCAGAAATGTTTTCAAATGATTTTTCAGAAACATTTTCCATCTAAGATAACATCTATTGATATTACCAATTTCTTTTTGGGGTTATGATCCAAGGATACCATTGTTATTAATTCTATGAGTGGATATAGTTTTGACGAAATATAACTTATGAAACCCATTTCTATTCTATAGGGTTTACCACAATAAAATTATTCGAAAACCAACTTATTTTCAGGGGTTATCAAGGATAATTGATTATGAAACATATCAATTTTCATGAGAATATGATATGATGACATGTTTCAAATATCATTTTTTTATTTCATGGTTTATGATATAATGATTATTATGATCTTATGTAACACATATGTATGACTTAATTATCATATTGGTGGTACCTATATCCCTCTACAATTCATTTTGTAGTGGTTTATATCTTATGATATAGACATGGATGGAATAGAGTGTCAACTCGGTTTAGTAATGGAAATTTTCTACTGAGATGTCCTTGGGTGTGAAACATGAATTTTATGATGGGTTGGTATAAGAATCCATTCAACTAAAATAGTCTTTGGATTAATCCATTACTACATTGTAAATAATTTTATATTCATATATGAATACAATAATTCCATGTCTTTTTCATATGTTCTTATATTATGCTTTATTCTCTTGATTCAATTATGATACTTGTTTTATTAAATTACAATATTTATTCCATACCTCTTTACTAGTAACATTGAATTATGGGGAATGCATTTATAAATTTATGATAACATTTTCATACACATATTATTAGGAATATTCTTATATATCTCACTTGTTTACAATTACTAAGCATTTGAGCTCACTCATTATTATTTTTCATTTCCCAGGATAATTAATATAAGTATAAGAATAATGTTTCTAAAAAGGGTTCTAGTCATGGAAAACCTAGAGAGATATAATTTATCTCACTTGTGTATCAGTGTTTATGTTTTTATTTTTCCAAAGACACTAAACTAACACAGTCTTTTTGAGTATGTTGGTCTAATGTATTAAAAGTTTTTGAGAACGATATGTAATTTCTATTTATAAGAAGAGTTGTTTTATATATTTTGTATCATATCTTTGTTTAATGAACCTTTGAAATGTTGGATGAGAAAACCTATTGGAGGTCCCAAAACTCATGACTCTATGTATAAATCCAACGATGATCCAAAATATAAGGAATGTACGTAGAATCTTGGTAAAGGTTAAAGTGAGTGATTTGCTAGAAATATATCCATGTATAAAGACTAAAAGTGGGGTTGGATCTAGAATAAATGTATCTAAAGGAAGAAATATAAAAATTATACTTTTTATAATGATTCAATCGGGAAATAGTGTATAAATATTGTCTTTAATGCACACCTAGTTTTCCACTATCAAGGGATACAATATGAAAATTAACAAACTCATCATAGACCATCACAAATAATTTAAATATATGTTTTCAATGAAAACACCTGGATAAAAATAAGGTTTCATTGTTTAAATAATGTCTCATTAATTAGACACCATATTGGTAATTCCCTGATTTTGGGGTTTCCCCCTATGAATATTGCCTCATACTCTTTGAATTTAGGTTTTAGTTAGAAGTTGGAACACAAAATAACTACATCACTAATGACTGTGATGGTAAAGAAAATAGATAAACTCAACATGATCCATATTTGATGTGAGTTATAATACATATAATTAATGTGACACTCCAACAACATTATCAATATATGAATCATTCTGGACTTCCAAAAAGGCAATGATGGGAACAATTTTCTTTTGAGTCTATTATGAGGAAATATCCCCCTTCATTCAGTGGTTCTTCTGATCCATTTGTTTATAATTAATTAATTGAAACCACTAAGAAGAAATATTCCATTGTAAATTTTTTTAATATGATTAAGTCATTCTAGTTATTTTCTGATTAGAAGGAAAAGTGGAATAGTTGTGGACATTAATCAAGAATATAAGGCAACAAGATAAATTGAATCCATGTATTGGGAAAAGATTCTGAGATTATTTTTAAATTAATAAATTATTTGTAATCTTTATATTAACATATATAGATATTTTATTGATTTATAGAAAATTTATGATTAATATGTTGGTACATATAGGAATAATTTTACATGACATATGAGGTAGGCTTCATGAATTTTAATCAAACCAAAATGTACGGTTGACTGATTATTCACTAGCAGAAATCCAATCCACGAAAGGGGTTTTTCATAAGAGGCTTTTCCATGTATGAATATATTGTATATTGCGAAATTAATCCTTAAATGTTGGTTACAGTTACATATAAATATCATGGTTTGAACAAGAAAATGAAGATTAAGTTCAATAGAAAATCTAAAAACCATGGACAGATGAAGATGATCTTTCCATTATGCTCTATTTTTGGGTAGAATCATGGAGGACATTTAATAATTGATCTAATAAATGCTTTTTGTGTGAAATATAAGGTTATACATAATTGTTTTACCAATGTGATGTGATTTATTCAACTAACAATGAGAATAAATAGGAAGATGCATAGAGTGCACAACCACCACATCAGTGATTCAAGTGTAAAGGGAATGTTAATGATCGACATCGGAAACCACTTAATCTGAAAGACAAGGGGAATATCATGGGATAATTGTTTCTGATTTGGGGTATTATTATGAAGTAATGAATGTTACACTTACCATCCACTAAAGAACTACTAATGTCTTATTTTATTTTGTATCTACCCATACATTCATGTATAAATAATAAGTTATAGGTATTAATATTTCACCCAAATGATTAAATGTGAAATGTTAAATTAAAACCATTATTACTAAAATGACTCTATATCAGGATTATGATTTCTCTTTGATTTACATTAATGGGAATGAGCTTATATTAATCGGATATCATCTTATGCATGGATTGTATTTATCCGCCTAAATCCCACATTAGTTTTTGAGGTGGGATGCTATATTTTTATTTAGAACTATCCTATGATTTCTATTACATTTGATGAGAAGTACGAAATTTATTTGTATATTACATCCATTTGATTAAAACTAATTTCAATTTTGAAATTATTTTTATGTCAAATAGTTTTGGATAAAAATGAAAATTGATAATATTATTATTGTTAGTGAATTTCTGGATGTATTTCTATAATATTTTCCAAGCCTTCCACCAAAAAAAGATTTTTAGTAATAAATATTATGCATACCTATTTCCACACAAATTTTTATGATTCAAAATAGAATTTCCTTGATTGAGTACATGTAATTTAAGATGAAACTCCAATGAAATCCTGATAATGGATTCATCCTACTAATAGTTCCTCCTTAGGGTGCACATTTAATTTTTCTGGAAAATGAATCAAGGATAAATGTGAATCTAAATTGATTATTAGATGTTTTTCAAAATCACAATAAAATATAATTATCATCTTCCCTGTATTAATGACTTGTTTGATCAACTGTGTGAAGCTCAATAGTATTCTAATATTGACAATCATTCTAGATAAAATCAATAGATTGTCAAGAAGGGGGATATACCCAATACGATATTCCATATAGTGTATGGACAATATGAATATATATAGAATCAACTTTTTCATACTAGTACACATTTTATCTTCATTTATTTGATGAATATAGTCTTTAGATATTACCATGATTAGTTTGTTGAGTTTTTATATATGATTATTTTATCTATTCAAATAGAATCTAATATCATGATGATGACTAGATAATTTTATGAAATACCCCATGGAAGGATAATCAATATGAAAAATTTATAAATATAAATCTTCGGTAGAAAAGGTTTTCATTTTTTGATCATACAATCTTCGTAATAATGTTATCTTTCCCAATTCAACGTTCAACACTCTATTAAGATCAAGATTAATGATGCATGGGATACAGATATAGAACTACATAAGTAGGTTATATATGTTCAACAGTTTAACCATGATCAAGAAAAGTGATATGGTTAAGTAATTATGTATTAGTTTTGTCAACGCCATATTTGAATAAAGATATATCACATGAATATCTTTGATACTCACTCTCTATTCATCCAGAAATTACTAATATTTACAGATATTTGAAAGATTTTTTTAGCTAGTGAAATGAAGGGTGATATCATAGTGTTTTTATTTCAGTTCATTATATGCCAATATGTTATGGCTGAAATAAAAAAATTCTAAGGGGATGTTTCACTATTTACCCATTCCATAATTGAAATGGGAGAACATAATTGTGGACTTTTTTGTCAGACTCACCAAAACCTATTAATGGAATAATTATATAAAGGAGGTTGTCGATCACCATAATAATTAATCCCATGTTATTAATATTAGATAATTCTGATATCTAAATCATATTTACTAAATATCAATTATGAAGGTGTGATGGTTACATAGAATGCCACATTCTATTATATCTGATTAGGATCACGGTTTATCTAAAGGTTCTAGATAATTATCCATAATTCCCATAATACTGAATTGATTTCTGGAACATCATATAATTCCCACATATATTTTCATTCTATAAGAATAATTAAAACCACAATATATATATTGAAATTATATTCCCTATATTTAATTTTTTTGGGATCTACAACTTCGACTAGTAGTGTTTTCATACAATAATATCCCTCACTCATGAATTCAGATGGATCCTTATAAATCCCTCTATGGGATCACATGTAGTGCACTAATTTGATAGAATAAAGTTGGGAAGAGATATCTATTGGGATGTGAGATAAGTGAATCATTGGTCGAGAAGTATAAAATCATTCAATAGTATATCAATGGAGCTCAAATTCAGCATAAATGCTATGATAATTATTTTGGATTTGATCTATTATTTGAAATCAGTGATAACAGGTTTATATAAATCTCTACCTATAAGAATAAAATGTTGTTTTGGTGTAATGGGATACTATTCCATAAGAATATTAGTCTCTTTTAAATTTTTGAGCTTATTAGAATGGTACATTATTTCCTGGAACATCCCCAAATCATTATCAAGTGCAAGATGTGTTCTATATTTCTCTCCTAAGGAAGTGAATACCTTTCCCTATACATATACTAAAATCCTAGGTCATAATTCTTGAGAGTGATATTTCTTATGAGGAATAATGAGTTGTAATTTTGAATCATATAGATCATGTTTATAGAAACTAGTTGACTCGCCAAATTAATGTTTTGTGTAGACAGAACCCATTAAAATAATCTAAGAGGGAACATGTGGATTTGATGATGTATAATTTTAATCATTTATTATATCATAATGAAAAATATCGAGGAAAAAATTCATTTTAATAGGAATTGAAGATAACACCTTGAGTTTTTATGAACATTTTTTGAAATAAATTACGTTTCCTTGATGTCCCACATTGCATGCTCCATCAAGTTAGAAATTTAATATAATCTATAAAAATTTATATTGTGTTTCAAGCAACATTGGGTTATAGGGAGTTACGCAGAACATTGAGTTTCTCTGAAATTTTTTATGTTATAGTTATTTTTATCAAAATGGTTATAAAATAGATGTAAAAAATAATAATATAAATATAAATTACTAAATTTTAAAAACCATTTCAAATTTTTTATATATAAATATATAATTTTCATAAAAAATATAATTTTCATTAATGTCTATAAGTTTTGAAAACCATTTATTTCTAAAAAGAATTGATTTTTATGTCCAAATGAGAATAATAATAAAATTAATTTTAATCACTATTAAAAATTTAAATTTATAAAAACATATATCATTTTTGAATTATGTGTTTTTAATTATCTTATGATGAATTTTATGGATTTTTAGAAAAGATTCAATTTTGTATGAATAGTAAAAAATATATAATTGTAATTAAAAACTAATTTTTCATATATATTTTTTATATATTAAATAAAATTATAATTTAATTTTAAAGTATAATTTTATCACATAAACATATAGTAATTAAAAGTAGGTAATTAGAACCAATTTAACATTTACATTGGATATAATAATATTTCAAATGATTGAGATTTATCACATTAAAAATGAATTGGTCTCATCACACCAGCAAGATTAATTTTAAATTAATTTCCCTCACTTATGTTATTAGAATTTAAAATTTTTGATTAAACATTTTGAATAATTATAAATATTAATTTTTCATAAAATCAAATTTATTTTTTCTGTTTAATTACTGTATGTAATTAAAATTAATTGCATCAATTAAGGTAAAAATTTTATTACAAACTCATTTAACATGAACATAATGGTCCAAAATATCGATATACATATCTAAAATCCATTTTCAATTTTTTTTTTATCATATCATCTTTGGGATAAAATAATGGACAATTATTTGAGGTACATAATTAAAGGGATACCTCCCAATAGTGGTTTATTATTGTATTAATATGCATAACACTTCTCCACCACCATAAATAGTGTCTCACCCCCCCACCCCAACACTTATTCACACCAATCAAAAAAATTTCCATGGGAAAACCAAAAACAATTCCTCAAAATGGTCCTCCCTTCATCCTAGAAGCCTCGCATTAGTAAAAAATCAATCCAAGGAATCCCATTACTGTGAACCAAATAGAGTTACCCAAATAAGAGGTAAATAACATTAAAAATCACTTTTTATTAAACTATATATCTTAAGCATCAATTAATCATGTATAAAGATTTTATATTTTTATCATAATCCACACTATATATAATTTTTTATGCTAAGGGTACAACCTACACTAACACAAAATTCTGTGAAATTGGATATGAAATCATCATTCATGTGTATATTGGACTACCACATTAAGAATTGATGACATTCATTCATCCATTACCGAATTTCATTGATGGTAATAACAATATAATTATGGTTTTTATATTATATATATGATAATTATTATTTATTTATTTTTTTAATTATTATATATTACATACCTTCATTTTATCCATTTAGTGGGGATACGATAAATTTTTATGTAGACGTGTCGACTACTACCTCCTCAATAAGATTGGATTCTTTCATGTTTTACATGGTATGTATTATGAAATGTTTTCCTAGAATATTTTATGTGTATTAAATAATAATGATATTTTAATGATTATATGAATATGTATAATTTAATTCTATTATATCTTTTAATAAGAAATTAAAATGGACACAACGTTCTTGCGTAATTAATTTATACCATCTCTATTTAGAGTATAATTAATTTCCTATTTATAAAATTAATGAATTATTATTTATAAATATATACTAAATTTATATTATATTTAATTCATTTTTATCTATTTTGAGAAGATTAAATCATTAAATAATTAATAGGACCTAATAATAACAAAAATCCAAACACATGTGAATAACAAAGAAGTTATTACATAAAACATAATCTTATCAAATAATAATAAATAAAAATTTAATAAAATTCCCTAATAAAATCATATATGTTATGATATAATTGAATATGGTCATGTAATAGATGTTTAATAACGTTATAATTTACATTAATCTGTTTTGAATGAGTACAATGAGAGTCAATACATAAGGATCAACTATTTCTAGTACAACATTCATTTATACAAGAATTTTTCCCTATTCACCACTCGTGTAATATATGTGGTGTATATACTGACTATGAAGGTGTCATATGATACTTATATTAGAATATAGGGTATTTACTTATCCATTCCATGATCAACATTTCATGGTGTTTTACAGTTCAAAATGCACCAAATGATTAAGGTAACATGTTCCAAATTTCCCCTCATTGAGACACATGTATGTTTATGCACCTATATTCTAATACGATGTGTATATACTTCCATTTGATATTTTATTTCATTAATATCCTTATATTAATGATATTTTAATCTTTATGTAATAAAATTATCTCATTGCGATTTTTTATCAATGTGACCAATGTGGTAAGAATTTATGTCTACAATCTCATAATTTATATAGATTTATTTTCGTTATTAATCTTTTAATGAAATAATATGATACATCCATCATTAATTATTTATTTTCATATTCTAGAGTTTTTAATTATACAATAATTTATTTTCACCATTTTCCTCGACTTTGGTACTTAATACAATTAAGAATCTATTTTTATGAAAATATACCATATTTCACTCTTCATTCAAAAATATATTTTATTCATAAACCAACATTTCAAAAATGATTCCAAAATATCTTTAAAAATTTATTATAAAAAATAATTTATTCTTATACTCAAGGAAAATGGATTTTGAAATTGTTTAATGTTTTACACTATTTTTAAAAATGGGTTTCCTAGTTTTCGTTAGATGTTTTCAATGTTTTGTTTGATAAAAGAATTTAATGATTTATGTTATAAAAAACATTTTATAAATGAATAAATGGTATTATATTCATTAAATGTTTTCAATATATGTTTTGAAAGTATTTTAATTATTATATGTAATCCATGGATGTTACATATGTCTTACATGGGTTATTATCCAAGGATATAATTCATATTATTTCTATGAATGGTTATGATTATTATTGCATGTTGTTTATGAATCACTTTTATCTTCCATGGGTTTAACCATGGTAAAACACTTATAAATACTACTTCTTTTCAGGGATTATTCTGTCATTAAATGAAATTGATACGGGTTTCATTTCAATATTTTATAATTTGATGGCATGTTCATGATACCCATTTTGTATTTGATTGTAAAGGATATGATGATTTTTTATAGCCATGTCACATACATATATATAACTTCATTATGAGATGTGTGGGACCTATATCTACAACAAATAAATTGGATGATAAATTATATTTCATGAGATATACATAGCTGTAATGGGATGTGAAGTAAGTTATGTAAATGAATTTTTTTGCTTAGATAGTCATGGGAGTGAACCTTAGAAATTAAGATGGTTTGAACAGTGAAGTTGATCCACTAAGACATCCTTGGAATAATTACTTGACTAAAATGGAAATCTTTTTATATTATTATTTTTTTACTATAATTCCATGTCGTGCTCCTATGTTTTTTCTTCATATCTTATTCTCTCGATTCCATTGGGATTCAATTTTAGTGAACTGCCAATATTTATGACCAAGATATTTACTATGATTTTTTATATGTAGTTTATGATATTTTAATGTTATAATAACTTGCACATACCATTATTACTATGCCTATACTCACATATCTCTCTTATTTTCCCATATTTATTATATGATATCATCTCCTATTCTGATTCCATTCCAATGGTTATGAAGACTTTTGTTATGTTTGTCGTGTCTAAGAAGGGTGGTAGAAATGAAAAATATAGTGGTCGATAATGCAACACACTTATGTGCTAGTCTCTAAATTTCCTTGTTTCCTATGATACTAAAATAATAAGTTATTTTGGTGTGTTTTTTTCTAATGTATTCAATGTTCTACAAAATTTATATAGTTGCTAGTAATGATATGTTGTGGTCACCATACATAATTATAATTATACTTATCTAAAAATTATCTTATAGTATATATAATAATACTAAATATATAAATCATCCATTTTATATATTATTAAATACCCATAACCTTTTATAAATTCCACTTATAAAAATTTATTTAAAATATATTCATTATATAAATTTAATTTTCATAATTTAATGTTATTAGCTTTTATTATTTATTTGGATCTTGTTTTATAATGGCATCTAGAATTATTATTTTAAAATTAAAATCTATTCTTTTCTGGATAATAATATGTACTAAAATAGATGTTTCATTTTCACATAAAATTTCAAAATTTCATTTTATATGTATTTTAGTTACAATTCATTTGGAAAAAGATAGTTACATGTTTAATTCGGTAATTTTTATTAATGGGGGAGGATCTTAATACTAGTTAAAATATTATAATTACCCAAAAATTAAAAAATTATTTAATTTTTACTTTATAACATATGAATTATTTAAATTTCATGAGTTACACAAGGTATACATTTATTTCACTATTCCTGTTGTTGGTTAGATCTACCAAAACATGAATAACGTCAAATATATGGATGTGTGTGATTATGAAATGTCTTATTTTTTAAAAAAAAATTTACGAAAAAATAATTATGATAACATTAAAAATAATTTATCTACATAATTTGATTTTATGAGAGTTATAAAAAATTATATTCTATATGAAAATAAAAATATAAATTTGAGGGAGGATGTCATCATCACAGACGAACGATAAATTGGACATTTTCTATTAGCCATAATGAATCTAGAAACGGGGTTATAATTTTTGAATCATATTAATGTTATTAATATTATGTTAATCCTTATAATAAAATTTTATAACCAATCATGTAAGGTGATGATGAAAAACCAAGAACAACATTCATGGAGCTTATAAAATTCACACACATGATGACATCTTCATTTCTAAAATTATTTTTGGAAAAATAATGAAATGGATATTCCAATAGTAAAATTAAATTCTTAAATATTAATAATAATGATTTTGAAACACATTATATGATAATTTTTTTATGTTGTAGAATATGAAATGAATTAAGAGAGATTGATCAATAAAATTAACTCATCCATACAATTTTCTCCCATTAGTATGAAATTAAAGAACATTCACATGGAATTATTGAAACTCCAAGGCATTTGGGAGATTGAAAGTGTTCTTTGTAGCTAAAAGAGAATATTTTTGGTTAATATAATGATTTAGAATTTTTAAAAAATAGGTATGTGGTGAGATCTTTTTTTAAATGAAGGGAATGTCTTTTTTGATAATATAATTTTTCATTATATAGAGAGAATGCACATCACATGTCATATAGAGCTAAAATGAACAATAATTGATTGGGAAATGTGGTATTTTCAAAAATACATATTCATTTAATTATTACCATATTTTATGCATAATGTTAGTCTGTTAGTCATAGATTTTCCTCTTTTACCGTTTTTTGGTTTTCATCATAGTAATTAATATTTATCTGTGCAATTTACTAATAATGAAAATATTGTGCAATTTACATAATATTAATTAATTATTCCAAATATTAAATTCTTTTTATAAAAATATATATGTGTCATTAAAATTGATTTCAATATCAATTCATGTAATGATAAAAACCTATTTATAGATAAATTGTATTTTTAATCACAAATAAATATTTATAGAAAAGATTTCACTTATAATTATTTAAATGAGATCAACTTGTTTATAATTAACCAATAAGGATTTATGTGACATTAAAATAAATCCAAAACATAATTTCACATAGTGAAAACTTAATTAAAGTATAAAGACTAAGAATAGTTTTATTATGAAAATATTTCTTTTTTAAAATATTATAGAGTGGTCATCTAAATTTAAAATATTATTCCTTTCAATAAATAGTTTCACACAATAATATTAAATATTTATAATTAAAACCATTTTATTATTTTTATGCTATAATAACTTCATGGTATTGTAATAAATTCTACAGTTTAAGTAAAAACTAAAATTCCCACTTATTCATCAAAAAATATATTGTTTAAAAAAACTTTAAACATGCCATTTTAATATAATATTGAAATTAATAATTAATTACTGATGTTAATTTATTCATATTTAAATTATTGAATATTTTAATTTATCATATAAAAAATATCACAAAAAATAGTTTTAAATAAATATATAAATTTTGTATTTCATGTTTCTTAACTATTTTTATATCAAAAACTAATTACATTACAATTAAATTATTATCCAATGTTGTTAACATTGTGATATTTATATAAAAAACATTATGATTTATGTTATAACTCATATAGATTAGAATGTAAAAAATATGATTTGGATGGGGTTTCTCCATGATTATGATTTAGTTATCCCATGCACCCTATGAAAGGGCTGGTGTTTGTTGATGTCCTAATCCATAAGTGTTTACTGTAAGCTTTTAAGAGTACAAGTATTTTAAGATAGGGAATATGAATCATATAGTAGTGATGTAATATTCTATCATGTATCACTATAATCAGTTACCAAGATGATGGTTTCCTAGGACCTCAGGTCTGCCTCTTCATACAGTGGAGGCTACCGACTAACAACAATGTTTTACGATTGTATTGTTATGATATTATAACCCATGTACTATATTGTAAACTAAAAAAATAACCAATAGTTATAGACATCATATTACTATCAAATGTATATATATATTAAACATCCATGTCAAATGAAATGGATTTTTTATGTACTCATACAGGTTCGATCACCCATTAGGTCGATCACATATAAAAATAATATAAATGAATAAGAAAGAATGAATTAAAAATATTTTATTTTCTACAACATTACCTTATATGAACCTCATACGAATACATAATCCCATATGTTCAACTCTAACATGACACTAAACATTTCCCTAAAACTTCCCAACATACATCAGCTATCAGGTGAGGGTTTTCTCGGGTACCCAGATGCATTGGAAATCCATAAATTGTGTGGGTACAAAACCTAATATAGAACCATATATATAATAATATAAATAATGATTATATAATTATTTTTTCTTGGGATATGATCTGTATATAATTATCTATTAATTATATCTTAAAAAACACAATTTTGGTCACTGGTTTGAGTGCAAAATAAACCATTCCTTCTCTATCAAGTGTTAGATTGTAAATAACCCCATCATAATGGTCTAACAAACCATAATAACATCTCTAGGGTCTCTCCACATAGTATTTAATAATATTATATTTGGGGATAAACTCATCCTTGTATAGAGTATAATTACTAATGGAATGATCATTCATGGTGTCACAACTTGGGGAACCCTACATCTGAGTTGAATGTGTCTCCTGATAGTAGATCCCCCATATTGTGGAAGACTCCACCAAACCCACTGAAGATCCCAAAATCACCCAATTTTTATCATGTTTCAATAGAAACTAACTCTACACATTGAAAATAATATCGTAACTCCAAATAAATGTTTCCCACCTTCAACATTATCATTTCCACCCTTTAAGGGGTGCTCTAATTAGTATAAAACATCCTCAAAGGTAGCCTTCATAAATACCCATATTGTTTCTTTTTATTCCCCCAAATATAAAAACCTTGTTGAGGGTGCTATAAGAACCCAGTTTTCACTAATTTGTGGATCCTTTAATTTTTTCAATATAATCAGTAATTTAGTCCCAATATAGATTATTAAGGGGTTTGGAATGGTTTCAGGGGCGTCCGGGGATATTTTGGAGAACATAATCAAAAAAATTTGAAATAATTATCTTGGTGATTATTTTAGTGTAAATAGTGCGGATTGTGTTTTTTAGGGCAGAGTAACCTTGAAAAGTTAGGGCACATTCATGCATCCAAATAGTGTGAGCACCCCTTTTTCTGGATACCCATGCATGGTTTGGGAACCGTTTCTCAATCCATGTGGAAATACCTTCCACAGAATATTTTTTGGGTAAATTTTGATTTTTCCTCTTAATGATCTAATCAAACCAAATACATCTTCCCTAATCCAAGATTATGTGGGAATAACCATTTTCCATCACGTTTTTGAGATTTTTGAAGATCTTACCATGGAATCAATGTATCTTTTTCATTAGACAACAGTTGGAGCTTATGTTCATCACGCTGGATGTGCAACATTAGGTACTTGAGGTCAAATTATTCGTTCTTCTACTCTTTTTCTCTCGACTGAGATATATGGGTATTAGTATTTTTCTCTTTTCATTGATATACTCCAATATTAGGAGAATGAAGGTACAATACCATAGTAGGAGATTCATACTTGACTAAGGTGGTTGTCCTATAACTTATCCCTAATGTTCGTTAATTTTGGACTTGTAGTGTGGGGCCCATCGATTCCATCATGTGTCGTTTATTGAATATATATTTAATGATTATAATCAATAGATCTGTATGGATATAAACATTCCATTTATGTGATTAATTGTTAGTGGTTATGACCACAACTACATCCCTTACATGTATATGGTTATACCATAAATGTGTTTTCAGTGTTATAACACATTTTAGCAACCGTTCAGGAGTGAATTGGATTACCCACACTAAGGGTATTATTATGTACATAAAATTTCATATCCATATTTGAAATTGCATAATGTCAAGTACCATGAATGTGCACCACTTGACCCACCTAAGGTAAGTGCTTCAATTGATAAATTTATTGTGAAATGGAAAATGAAAATTATATGGATTATATTACATTGTTGTATTGAATGATAATGGATAGTATGTTGCATATCTGTAGCACCCCTTATATCATTAACGGATGGTTGATGAATGACCTATGTATATGGAATATGCCTTAAATTGATTAAATGGATACATTCTACTTAACCATATCACAGTAATGAAAGGAAATTCCTTACCCGAATGAAATATTACATGACTTCATAATTAAATAGAAATATCCAGACACGAGGCCATCTTGGATTCTGATCAAATAATTCCTTTGGCTCCCAGGAATCCTGTATCAATTCAATGATATTGATTTTATAGGTTAATACCCACCTATATCCTGATCCATTTCCATGATTGGATTCCACGTATGAAACCATAGGATCCCTTAATATTATCACATGATGCCTTTGATACACTCTATGGGTCCATCATTGACATGTAGGTTCTATTGTTAAAGCTCATCTGGCCATTTCTCGGTTTAGACTCATCTTACCTTGGAAGATCACCTTCGATTTTGCAGGAACGTTGTTGTGGAATTCCTCAGAGTATACTCCTTTCATTACATTGTTACCCCATTCTAGGCAATAGTTATTACTATGTTGGAAACCCATGTCGTCTACGTCCCCTTGTTTATTACCTTGGGACATCAATATTAAATTTAATAAATCATGGTTGAATTGTTACATCATAGACCCTTCACTATTTATACAATCATGAGGTGATGTTACTATTGGATATGCCTCATGAGACCTATCAATTAAAAATTTGTAATTTCAAAATTAAATAAAATGGAGTCACGTTCTGACTCAAGTCGATGGTTAAAGTAGGTATAGGGGTATTTAATAACATTGTACTACTTTAATTTCTATATGCATGAACACACACTACTACACTTCCACTACATGGGATATAATATATATTAAATAATGGTGGGGCCAACTAATATTTATCTCACACCGTCTCTGTGCATTGTATGGTACCCAGGGAAGATTACATGGTTGCAGTTGTTGAGAAAGGGAAGTATAAGACATTGAACTCTTGATTTTTTGTTGTTCAGTATAAATCTCGATAACAGAGGATGAATATGGAACTTGATATTATTGGCATACTATTTTTATTCCTCTATACTTTTTTCAACATATTTTTCATTTGGTATTGTATCCGTGATTTATTGTTTCCTAGTGGTATGGAATATCATCTTCAGTTGTCGCATGCATGGAAGTTATTCCATTTATTTTAGTTATTGTTTCGATTTTCCATATTTTCCATTATTCATTTTTTTCATATACTGATTACTCTATGTACATATTCATACTCTCATACAAAATTCTAGACATTGCTAATTAGGTCATAGTCTCCCCATAGACATGACCTAGGCCCTCGATGCTAGTCAGTTGCCTCTGGCATTCAGGGAGAGGTGCTTGAGGCCATATGGCCCATCAGGCCCGGGGTACCCAATGAGTGGAATATCTATCTTGAATGTCACAAAGTTGTATCAAAGGAGTTTTATCTTATTGCAATTAAGTTTTGGAGACAATATATTTTAGATTTGGAATGCTTGAAACATGTGAATTAGTCATGCTTCCTCTTTGGGAACCCATATTCATGATGAAAAAAAAGATTCTTAAATTATTATTTTTGTTCTATTTTTTCATATTACAATTGATGTTATTTCACCATTGGGTGAATCTGAAGTTTTTAGGAGTTGTTTATAATTACTATAATTGTAATTTTTTTTCATCATCATCCCTACAATATAAGGGAAATGAGCATTGTTACATGCATCATTATAGGCATTGACAATTCACATGTTAGGTATATTTCCATTCCATATAGGTGTTTATCATTTCTTTTTATATCTTTATATGATTTTTATTGATGATTGATTCTATAATAGTTATCTTATGATTTTATTACTCGCGGTTGTGATTTAGTGATTGCTTGTCTCAATTCATGATGTGTATGGGCCAACATGGGTTTGGATGAGTAATTTACCAAGTCGATCGATTATGTTATAAATAAACAAGTGTCATTTCTAATGATACATATATAAAATATGATTCACTAAAAATTAAAACCCATTGTAATGTGAATCATGACATATAAAATTAAATGGCTGCCAATCCTTATCATGCATTATATTGTTTAGGAAAGGAAAAGGATTGAACCTGAAAGTTAAATGTAAAATGAATTGAAAATTATACTTCATCACTTACTGATACCTCTCTATCTGTGTATGTAGTTTGCATTGAATACCTTGGGTAGTGAGTTTTCTTATGTTCAACATTTTCTAGTGAGGCAATCTCCTTGATTCTATTCAAGTTCTGAGGTGTGTTCTTGGAATTTTTTCGACCAATGGAACCATGACATCATCTTATCGTATGCTAGGATGGTTTTGAAAACCATGCTCCAGACATTTTCGTCCATAAGATGATAGTCATACCTCTAGGAGAGCCAATCGAGGAAACTCTTACTAAACCAGATTTTGGAATGGATTCCCAAGTTCAAGATAGTTTCCATCGCCTGATGTAGTCAATGCATGGTGCTCCACAGCTTGAACCTACGATGTCATATCAGACTCATGAGTTCCAGCAGGAGAACCCTTCTACCTTTTTTGGGATAGTGTTCTTCATGCTCTAGTGTCTTGGATTGAAGCCACACTATCTATCGTTGAGCATCTAGAGATGGCTCCAGAGTGAAGGGTCATGCTTTCTACATACATGCTTTTGGATTTAGCCAAGCATTGGAGGGATGTGATTACTCAGGCCGATCATCCTTAGGGCATGTTATGGGTTGATATCTACAATGCCTTCTACGATCATTTCATTCCTCAAACACTGAGAGCTTATATATCTTGAGAGTTCATGCATCCATACCATGATTCTATGTTAGTTATGAAGTATTTAGCATGTTTCATAGAGTTGTTCCTCTTTTCACCACTTCAATCTATTGAAGAGATTTCACCTTCTAGAAATTTTGAGGATGGGCTTTAGTATCCCCTTAATACGCATAAAAATGTATTTCATATACCTAATATTTTTATAATTATAAATTAGGATCTAATTAATGAGTGTAACATCAGGGAAAACCACATTAATAGGCATATAGGATTAGTATTGAGTTAGGCCGGTAGTTCTTCCGATGGGAGGAAACGTTTCCTTGAGGTGTCTAGTTAGGGAAATGAAAACAAGAGTTCTAGTTTAGATATCTCTATAGACTGTGATCAGTGTGGATAACAATGGATCAAGAAACATCATTGTGATAGTGTCCCAATGAATAGTAGGGCTTGTAGTCGTATGTGGCATCTTTAGCATTTCTGCAAGACCTTTCCACCAGAATCGATTAAAAAAGGATATGTTCCAGCTCCCCCTTCAGGAGTTTTTTCTTTTACGCTGTGTTAGGTAGGGTGTTGGAATAGAACTAGTAGGTATGTCCACGAAGAAGGGTGTGGTTGTGGTAACCAAACACCTGATCACCAGTACCACTAGTAGAGCAGTTATGATTGTGGAAGTCCATCAATTGAACAAGGTTAGGGATTAATCTACTTGAATGCAATATATCCAATACATGAGGATCATGCTATGAGACCATCTACGACAGGAGTTACTATTCATGTATCCTCGACTATAGTGTCTTCTTTATTTTATAAAGGTTCTTCAAAACCTTTTATCTCTGTATTTATCATAGATAGTCTAGGATAGAAGATATTGTATCAATATGGTTTAATGACCCTAGATATGCCGTTAGGGGTACAATCCTAGGGCCTATTCCTGTGTACAAAATTTACACTTGCAGTTGGCAGTTGTGATTTCTTATGTATCCTTTTTTTTCCCTATGGATGAAGGGATTCAATTTCATTCTTTTAATGTAATGTTTTGTTCACCATCTATTTTTAGTATACTTCCATCAATTCATGGTATCTCTTTTATCTCCAAAGGGTAGAAGTTATATGCATAATGGTGAGTGGGATGTCCATACTAGTAGAGCTAGACTAGAGTGTCATGGTAACAGTGGAGTGACTACCATGATATCAAATCCTTTCGTAGAGCATCAGGGTTTTCTTCAAATTACTTTCCTTCCAATAGTTTATCATTTTATATATGATTTTCTCAATGTTTTGTTGGTGTACCTCTATATAGGGATGTAGAGTTTTCAATTGATATTGTTATGGGAGCATCTCCAGTGTTCATTCAACCATAATGGATTAAACCTATAGAGCATCGGGAGCTCAAGTGGCTGTCAAATGTTTTAATGGCCACATGTTTTATATGGCCCAATATATCCTCTTGGGTTTTCCCTATGCTTTTTTATAATAAGGTAAATGAAACCACACATCTATGCATGGAATATAGAATTTTGGTTCATCTTACTGTCAGAAACCAACCAATGTTGCCTAGAATAGATGATATATTTTTCAAGCTCAAATGATAAAAGGACGTCTCCATGGTTTAGTAGAGATCGAGTTATCCTCAGGTATGATTTATACCATCATACATAAAACATAAAACATTCTCTATAAGGATTGGTCAGTATGAGTAACTTTTTATGACATTTCGTCTTGAAAATCTAGCTGTTTTTTTCATTTCACTGATGAATAGGGTGTTCTAGTACTATTTTGATTATTTTTTCATGGTCTTCATGGATGAAATCTTGGTGTATTATCACACTCTTAGTGACCGTGGAAAACTTTTTTATATCATTTTGAGTATAATGTGTTAGAAAAATCCTTATCTGGTTCTTTCTATGATCAAATTTTCAATATAAAAATTCCATTTCATGGGCCACATAATATTGTAATCATGTTAATATTTTAATAAAAAAAATCTACAATAATTTCTTAAGAAAATACCAAGAATTTTTATGATATATAATGTTTATTGGGACTGGATAGATATTAACAACATTTCATACAATTCTTCTCACGCCTTTGTTAACATCTTACTAGCCTTAAGAAAAATGGTGTATTGTTCGAGGCATGCAACAAATCCATTGAAGAGGTGAAAGGGAAGATTGTATCTACACCCATTGTGATTATTCATGAGCTGGGTATAAGCTATACATACCTCTGCGATTTATCAAGAATCATCCTATGAGTAGTGATGATACTGGAGGACAAAGTAGTTGTGTATGGATCTCAGAAGTTGAGGCCTAATGAGAGAAACTACCTGATGCATGACATTTAGCTGGCAGCCGTTTTCCATGCCTAATGTTTTTGGAGACTTTATCTATGGTTGAGAACTATGTAGTGTACACGAACCTCTAGTCATAGTGACCAAAAAGTTTATGTATACCGATTAGTCTAGAAAAAAATCTTATTCAGATCATAGTTGATATCATCTTGTGTTTGAGGTTGGGGATCATGTTTTTATTCATATACCGCCCAGTCATGGCCATAAATAGTTACGAAATCATGTAATGTTTTCTCCTTGTTTTTTATTATCTTTTGAAAATCATGAGAGAGTTGGGACGATAGCCAATCAGTGGTTTTACTTCAATTGTACCATTCCATAAAGACATCCTTCATATTTCACATCTTTTATAGAATCATGGAATCTCTTCTCATACTTTTGATCATGTAAAATTTAAGTTAGTTACAGATCCTATAATTGTGGAGTATCTAGTATGCATCATCGAAAGGAGAACAAAGGCTCTCTAATGTCGGTTTTTTATGATAGTATTGGTGTTATGGCAGCACAGAGGGGTGTATGGTGTGACTTGGGAAAGAGTAGCCAATGTATTTTTCCAATGACCATAATTTTTCATTGACAGTCTTTCTCTGTAATGGCCCAGAACATCATTGTCCATCCCTTTGCCAAATTCTAGGACCCTAAGGGGGTTGCACCTCATTTCAGTGTGACCAATCGGTGGGACCGCTTGGAGCGACTAATCAGTACGACCGATCGGCATGACCGATCAGAGCGACTGATCGGTGCAACCAATCAGCGGGACCGATCGGTGTCATCCAGCCTTGTCATGTCTTTCCTTCTACAGTCTTTCCCATAACGCCTCATTTTGGCCTTTTAAAATCTTTGAATCATTTCAAGGCCATTTTTAATCCCATAATTAATATCTACAAATCCACAGAAACCTCCCTACTAAATAACAATTAATTCAGTTGTGTGTAACCACCCAACCGCATGGTAGAACCATGATCCAACTTCCATGACATTCAAATTTCTTATCCCGTAACTTTGGAATCTCATCTATTTATCATTCTGTATTTTTTTCTTCTCCTTCCTCTTGGCTAGTCTCCTTCTCTTCCTTGTGCGTTTGAAGTCATTTGTTTCCTAGGGAAGTGGTGCACCTGTACCGGAGCCCTACACGTGCAGCATCCCCGATTCTTGATGCGGAGTTGGAACTTCGATCATTGAGCATCCAAGTAGGGATTTTACCTTCGTCTCTCCATTCTATGTATCATGCGGGGTGGGCATGCTTTTGCCTCTGTGGAAATTGATGAAACCGAACTTAACAAAGATACTGAATGGACATTTAAAGAATGATGGGGGGTGTGATCAATGTTCTATTTTATTCTTTATGTTGTTATGTGTTTTGAATTGTACGAGCCTATGCTCACTGAAAATCATTTCCCTTGGTGGTCTTTCTCGGTGCACTATTGAAACTCGGTGCTCCTGGATGTTTAAATTACTGTAACATGGAATTGGTTAATTACGTATACTTGGTTAAATAAATTGAAAGCACCAGGATCAACCCTTTTCTGGGATAACCACGGTTAAAGAACGGTGGAATTGAAACCATGGAGTGTGTTAAATCTTTTAAATATGAAAATACATGCATGGTCTTTCCTTGTGTTGGTGGTGACGGTTTGGTTGTTTCTTCCACGGGCCGATTTCTAGGGTGATATGGGTGGGGACGGGTTCCCCTGTTGTTGTACTTTTTCTGGTTGTGAATATAAGGTTGTGTGGTTACTCTGATTATATCACGAATTGGGGTGTGAATGATTAAATTGTTGTTTGGTTGTTTCTTCCTTTTTGGCTTGTGGTTATGCCTGTTAGTTTCCTAGAAGTGAAGAAATAACTCTAATGGGATCACATGAACTTGAAAACAAAAATGGTTGAGTGGGGAATTATTTTAGGGACGATTTGTGACATGGCTGCGAGTGTCTTGACTTCTTTTGTGAATGAATAGTAAAAAGGGTGCTTGTGCTTAGGTTTTGCACCCCCTAGGCTAGGATGAGTGTTTGTTACCTATAAAAGTATTTGTAGCTTTTATGTTTCTTATTCGCACCCCACCTAAGTTGACAACTTAGTGCCCAATACCACATTTCATGGGGAGGGTGGTTTTTCCAACACTCCTATGAGTGGCTGGTTGTTAGATCCATTTCTACTCCCTTTCCTGAATATCCCAAGACTCTTTGGGTAGGCTATGATGGGCTGACGTCCATTATTAGCACAACAATCTTCAAGAGGGGTAGTTTTGGTGGTTGGACCAGGTGTTTACGGTCATGTTGTTTCCCAAGTATCTTCGGGATGAGGCCCAAGTGTCTTCGGGCGTGACAGTAGATTTCTGGACCAGATGCCATTGGGCGTGGCAGTGGTTCTTGTGGCCCAGGAATCTGCGGGCGGGATAGCGATTGTGGCCCAAGTGTTTGTGGGTGGGATGTGTGGTTGTGGCCCCGGTGTTTGTGGGTGGGATGTGTGGTTGTGGCCTAGGTGTTTGTAGGTGGGATGTGTGGTTATGGCGCAGGTGTGTGCGGGCGGGTGTGGCAGTGGGACTGCGGTGAGAATGGCAGGATTGGTTCGATGTGTAAGATGTCTTCAATAACTAGTGGGAAAGCGGCATATGGTACCCAAACATTGATGTGCTATTACTATATGTTACTTTACTTGTGTTAATTGGGGAAATTTCCTTGGTGAGGTTTGGTTGGATATATTTTCCTTGTCAGGTGTTTGGTTATCTCTTTTTCCATGGGGAATTATAATGACTCCTCACTTGTGCACGAGAGTCTTTGGTTTTCCCTACTGAGTGTACTTGTATGCTCAGCCAACGTATATAAAACTGTTTTCAGTTTTCCAGGAGGACATTGGGGATCGTGCGGGACCGTACTAGCGTGGACCTTGGGGCAGTTGCTATTGTCATTTTTTTCTTGGTACTTTACCTTTGGAGTTTTGTGGCTTGTATCTTTTACTTTTGAACATACATATGGGAATGGTTAACTTTTGGATTTAC
Organism: Viscum album; assembly: GCA_963277665.1. NCBI lineage: Eukaryota > Viridiplantae > Streptophyta > Magnoliopsida > Santalales > Viscaceae > Viscum > Viscum album. Next base: position 640,645,466 of record OY728160.1, read on the forward strand.
CTTTACTTTTAGCTTGGGTGTTGTTGGGGTTGCTATCTTATCTGTTGATTCTATTAAAATAAAAAGAGTAATAACTTCCATCTTGTTTGTGATTCTATACCCTTTGTACTAGTTTCCACTAAGGGACCTATTGAAGGTAGGTCTCAGGGGTCATTATCACTTCTTCATCTTAAATAAGGAAGAGTCTAGAAATCTGTTGTCCCTTCCCTGCTTTTTGTGAAGGCGGGTCGTGACAGAATGGTACTAGAGGCATCAGGTTGAGAGATAGGATGGAGTCTCGAGCTAGGCATAGTGATAATTTCATGGGATGGTAGGCAAAGAGTGTTGGGTGAACTTGGTGCATGAATTAGGCCATGGAAGACTGGCTAGGACACGAGATTTTTTGCCCCCCCCCTCGTGATCAGATGCAAGGACTCTGGACCTACTGAACGACCAAGTGAGGCTACACTGATTAAAGGGTAGAAAGCCTAGGAAAGGTACACGAATCATAATGACTTGTGTTATCATGTTTCTGGGTGTTTTGGGGATTCAAAAATAAATAAATAAGTAAAATTAAATGTAATAAAAATATTCTACACCACCCGGGCTTAGTCATTCTATGTTTACTTGCAGCTATGGCACCTGGGAGACGAACACGAGTTGTACGGGCGATCAAGGCCCAGGAGGATGACGTGGCCGATCGGCAGAGGGATGATTGAGAGGAGGAGGATGACCAGTGGCAGAAGATGTTTCGATCCTTCCAGTGGCAGACCCTCGAAAAGTATTAGTTCAGCACCTCTAACATGAAGAATGAGAGTTGGCTAGAAGATATGGTGATATATTTCGGCTTGATCCAGGCTCCGACAGAGTACTGGGTTCCCTTGGCCATGAGCTAGATGCGGGGAGCAGCGCATCAGTGGTGGACACTCTACCTGGAAGAGAGGAGAAAGGCTGGGGAGGCATTTGATGATTTCAAGAAGGAGTTCCGGGCGGAATTCCTCTCTTCTACGATGAAAGCTGAGAAGATGTAGGAACTACTCTCCCTCCAGTAGGAAAGTATGTCAGTAAGGGAACTGGGGATCAGGTTCAAGGATATCCTCAACTTTGCTCTGGACCTATTTCCGGATGAGGAGTCTCAGGTGAGACGTTTAGGGGAGGCACTCCGACCTTCCCTCCAGTACGCAGTTTCCCCCTTCACCTTTCCAACATATATGGAGGTCCAGAAGATGTCATAGGTTGTGGATAGGATGCATACAATGGGAGGTGTGTCACAAGAGGGGATCCAACTGGAATCATCGAAGGGGAAGGATGTCAGCACCAAGCCTCCATCATCAGGGCCCTTTAGGATTCGACCGAAAGGGAGAATGCCCCAGCAGTTCCAGTTCAGATATCCTGGCCCTCTCCCTTTCCCTTCGGGCCTAGGGCCGAGATTCATTGTCTGCGGGAGCCACGGGCACCATTGGAATCAGTGCCCAGATATATTGCAGTACGGCGGTGGTGGGTAGGTTTAGCACCCACCTCAGCAGCAGCAATATTCAGCGAGGCCTTTCCAGCAGCAGCATCAGGGTCGTCAAGCTCCCGCTCCTCTGAGGGTTGACATTATAGGAGGAGGCCACCCCCAGGGTGTACCTCAGGGACCTCGACCATGGTGTGGTCAGGGAGGTGGCCGACAGCTAAGGCGAAGAGGAGCTGGGCTTGGGTAGTTGCATGCCTCAGAGGTAGTAGTTCCAGTAGGGCCATAGGTCATTCGAGGTACGATCAGCTTGTTTAGTACCCTTGCGTATGCGTTGTTCGATACATGAGCTTCACACTCCTTTTTTGCACCCAGTATGGCCCACGATCTGGGTTTAGACGCTGAGAGACTTTCAGTGCCACTGGTGCTGAGCACACCAGTCCGAGGTTAGACTGAATTGCCGTATGTTTTTCGAGGATGCAGACTGATGATAGGGTCACATCAGTCAGCCAGTGATCTTCTTCTATTGTGAATACTTCCATACGATTTCATCCTAGTAATTGAATTGTTGTTCTCTATATGTGCCGTCATTGACTGTTTTGCAAGTAAGGGTTGTGTTTTCAGACTTGGGCATCTGATGGTTGACTTTCATCGGCGAACGGGGTTTCCATAAAGGCAGCAGGTGAGAGGAACCCATCCTCTTCTTGTTAGCTGGGTATCAGTGGAGTCAACGGATGCAGAAATGGTGCAAGTACCAGGGATCATCAGTGAGTTTATGGACGTCTTCCATGAGGAGGTGAAGACTCTACCCCCTCGATGATATATCGAGTTTGGGATAGACATGCAGCCCGATGCTCATCTGATTTTTATGGCTCCCTACCGGATGGCACCTTCGGAGCTACGAGAATTTTGGATTTAGATTGACGATCTGATGAAGAGGGGTTATGTACGACCAAGTGCGTCACCGTGGGGTGCTCCAGTCATTTTTGCGAAAAAGGTAGATGGTGGTCTCTGGTTTCGCATAGACTACAGGAGGCTGAATTAGGTGACAATCAATAATCACTACCCTCGTCCGAGGATAGACGATCTTTTCGACCAGCTGAATGGGGAAGGGAGGTTCTCAAAGATCGACCTGTGGTCTGCATATCACCAGTTGAGGGTGAAGGTGGGAGACATCCCAAAGACGGCCTTCAGGTGAAAATATGGGCACTTCGAGTTTGTGTTCATGGCGTTCAGTGTTACAAATGCTCTAGCATTATTCATGTGGCTCATGATCTCTGTTTTTTGGAAATACCTGGATTGGTTCGTAGTTGTGTTCATTGAAGACATCCTGATCTTCTGATGATCAGAGCAGGACCACGCTGAGCACCTAGGGGCGGTTTTGGAGGTCCTCCGACAGCACCAACTCTATGGGAAGTTGTAAAAGTGAATTTTATGGACGCGAGAAGTTCACATCCTTGCGAACGTGGTGTCCGAGCAGTGAGTAGCGGCGGACCCATCGACGGTCGTGGTGGTTGTTTCTTGGGCCGCACCAAAGAATGTGGCAGAGGTTTGTAGTTTCCTCGGGCTGACAAGTTACTACCAGAGGTTCGTAGCCATCTTCTCTCGAGTTCCGGCACTATTGATGGCTATGACCAAGAAGGAACAGGCTTTCGTATGGAGTGAGGAGTTCAAGGTAGCCTTCTACTACCTGAAGGAGAAGCTGGTTAATGCCCCAGTGATGAGATTTCTAGAAGAAGGGATGGCGTATGAGGGGTACGGTGATTCTTCAGGAAAGTCCTTGGGTGTGTGTTGATGCAATGACAAAGGGTGATCTCTTATGGGTCTTGAAAGCTATGCCCCCATGAGCGTAATTAGGCCACCCACGATCTGGAGCTCATAGCGGTCGTTTTTTCACTAATGTTGTTGCGGCATTACCTCTTTAGAGATCACTTTGTGGTCTTCATGGACCACAAAAGCATGAGTTATATCTTCTCCCAATGGGACCTAAACTTACGGAAATGAAGGTGGATAGAGTTCCTCCAGGATTAAGACTTCGATATTTACTACACCTCAGGAAAAGGGAATGTAGTGGCCGATGCTTTGAGCAGGAGGTCGCAGAAGGATGTGGTCCAAGAGTCGGCAGACGCTTGGATGGTGATAGAAGAATTGGGTGCCATGCACCTGGATGTGTGGATGGATAGTGTTAGAGGTTGCTTGTATTAGATGACAGTGAAATCTCGTGTGTTGCAGTAAGTGGAGGAGTCTCAGTGGGGAGACCTAGAGAGTGAACTAATGTGTGACCGGGTTATCCAAGGCGATGCTTCGGAAGGGTGGACATAGTATGGTCAGAACCAGATGTTGTTCTTGGGGAGAATGTTAGTTCCGGAGGCAATGCGCGAGAGGGTCATTGGCGAGTTCCACAGATCACCCCTGGTGGTGCATCCAAGAGTTTCTATGATGTACCAGGTTCTAAGGGGATAATTTTGGTGGCTTGGGGTAAAGCAGGCGATGGTAGAGTTTGTGGCCAAGTGCCTAGTGTTTCAGAAGGTGAAGGATGAACATCGTGTTCCAGGTGTATTGTAGAAACCCTTAGCTTTCCCTGAGTGGATGTGGTAAAAAATCTTGTTGGATTTCATCACAGGGCTACCCATGGTTCAAGGAGGCTATAACGCTATCTGGGTATTAGTAGACCGGTTGACGAAGTCGGCTCACTTTCTGGCGATCAGGGAGTCGAGTGCGATGGATGCTCTATCATAGAGGTATGTGAACGAGGTGGTGTGGTTGAATGGAGTTCCTAGGTCCATAGTCTTTAATAGGGATGCACGATTTACCTAATGAGTCTAGAGGGGTGTGCTACATGCTTTTGGCACCCATCTACCCCTTAGCACTGCTTTCCACCCCCAGATAGATGGGTTGACAGAGCGCACCATCTAGAACTTGGAGGATATGCACCGAGCATATATCCTAGACTTCAGGGGATTATGGATGCGACTCTTTCCTCTGGTATAGTTCACCTACAAGAATAGCTATCACTCTACCATTGGCATGGCTCCATTCGATGCCCTATATGGGAGGCTGTGTCACTCACCCGTGTGCTGGACTAAGGATGGGGAAGCAGGTGTTCTTGGCTCGGAGGTGGTGTAGATCACGACATACAAGGTTCATCTTATATGATAAAGGATGAAGGCGGATCGGTACCATAAAAATTCATATGCCGATGATAGGAGGAGACCTATGGAATTTGAGGTCGGGGACCACGTGTTCTTGAAGGTCTCCCCACGGCGTGGGCAGCGGAGGTTCGGCAGGGGAAGTATGCTATCTCCCAGGTTCATCAGACCCTTCGAAGTGTTGGGGAGGGCGGGTGAAGTGGATTATCATCTAGCGATACCACTGCTGCTACTAAGGATACACGATGTATTCCATGTGTCCCATCTCTGACGATATATGCACGAAGTTTCACACATCCTTGAATGGGGAGAGCTAGATATTGAAGACGATGCAACCATTAGGGAGCGACCAGTGATGATCGAGGATCGTGCGGAGAAGGTTCTTCATGGGAGAACCATTCCCTTGGTTCATGTGTTATGGAGGCATGGTGGGATTGAGGAGAGTACTTGGGAGAGTGAAGTGCAGATGCGTGCCCAGTACCCATAGTTTTTTTTAGTTTTATCATGTTTTTTCCGTACTTGTTGCTATGTAATACTTTATATTGTTGACTATGGAATGTGGGGTTTCCTTTTCTGTGGATGTGCATAATGTCTCCTGAAATGTGGGGAGGGGAGGACCTGATTCCTAGTTAAGACGCATTAAAGTGGATGCGCCTAAACCCATGCGGGTGAGTCAGTGCCACCCAAAACGGATAGTATCCTGACAAGGAGGAAGGGAAAACCCTCTCCCACATGGACAGATGGTTTACTCTTTTGTTTTGCATGGTTTCACAGGAATGGAGCAGAAGGGTAGGGTGTTTGTTTTTGTTTAAGAGTTAAGGTGTTCCTATGTCATAGAGGATAACTCCTGTGAGGTATCTTCCGGGGTGGTTGTTCAGACCCCATCATTCCTTCGGGTCTGGTTATTGATTCTCGAGGGCGAGAATGGTTTGAGAGGTATTGGATGTAAGGGCCCAGACCTTTATGGCCCATCCCTTTTCCAAATTCCAGGACCCTAAGGGGGGTCACACCACATTTCGGCGCAACCAATCGGCGGGACCGACCAGAGCGACTGATCGGTGCGACCGATCTGAGCGACCGATCGGTGCGATCGATCAATGTCATCCAGCCTTGTCGGTTCATTCCTTCTACAATATTTCCTGTAACGATTCTTTTATGCCCTTTTAACCCTTTGATGCATTTCAAGGCCATACTTAATCCCATAATTAATATCTAAAAATTCATAGAAACATCCCTACTAAATAACAATTAATTCAGTCATGTGTAACCTCCCAACTGCGTGGTAGAACCGCGATCCAACTTCCAAGGCGTTCAAATTTCTTATCTCGTAACATTGGAATCTAATCTATTTATAACGTTGGATTTTTTCCTTCTCCTTCCTCTTGGATAGTATCCTTATCTTACTTGTGCATTTGAAGTCCTTTGTTTCCGAGGCAAGTGGTGAACCTGTTCCGGAGCCCTGCAAGTCGCGCATCACCTGTTCTTGACGCGGATTTGGAACATCGATCTTTGAGCAACCAAGTAGGGATTTTACCTTTGTCTCTCTTTTCTATGTATCATGTGGGGTGGGAATGCTTTTGCCTCTATGAAATGTGATGAATCCAAACATAAAGAAGATAATGAACTAACCTTTAAAGAATGAAGGGGGGTGTGATCGATGAAATGTTGTACTCTTTATGTTGTTATGTGTTGTGAATTGTACGGGCCTATGCTCACTGAAAATCATGTCTGTTGGTGGTCTTTCCGTGTGCACTATTGAACCTTAGTTCTCTTGGATATTTAAATAACCATAAATTGGAATTGGTTAATTACATATAATCGGTTAAAACAATTGAAAGCACCAGGATCAACCCTTTTCTGTGATAAACCCGATTAAAGAACGGTGGCATTGAAACCATGGAGTGTGTTAAATATTTTAAATCTAAAAATACATGCATGGTCCTGCCTTGTGTTGGTGGTAGCGGTTTGGTTGTTTCTTCCATGGGCCGATTGCTGGGGTGATATGGGTGGGGATGGGATCCCCTATTGTTCTACTTTTGCTGGTTGTGAATTTTAGGCTATGTGGTTACTCTACTTATATCAAGAATTGGGGTGTGAATGTTTAAATTGATGTTTGGTTGTTTCTTCCATTTTGGCTTGTGGTTATGCCTTTTAGTTTCCCGTTAGTGAATAATTCACCCTAATGGCATCACAAGGACTTGAAAACAACAATGGTTGAGTAGGGAATTAGTTTCGGGATGAGTTGTGACTTGGCCACGAGTGCTGTGAATTCTTTTGTGAATGAATAGTAACAAGGCTGTTTGTGCTTAGGTTTTGGAACCCCTAGGCTGGGATGAGTGCATGTTACCTATACATATATCTGTAGCTTTAATGTTTCTTATTCGCTCCCCACCCAAGTTGAGCACATAGTGCCGAACACCCCATTTCATGTGGAGGGTGTTTTTCCCAAAACTCCTATGAGTGGCTGGTTATTAGCTCTGTTTCTGCACCCTTTCCCGAATATCCCAAGACTCTTCAAGTAGGATGTGATGGCCTGAGATCCATTATTAGCCCATGAATCATCGGGCATGTTAGTTTTGGTGGTTGGCCCAGGTGTTTTCAGGCATGTTGTTTCCTAAGTATCATCGAAATGAGGCCCAGGTGTCTTCGGGCGTGACGGTAGCTTTCTGGCCCATGTGTCTTCAGGCGTGGCTTTGGTTTTTGTGGACCAGGTGTTTCGGGGAGAGATAGCGGTTATCGCCCAGATGTTTGTGGGTGGGATGTGTGGTTGTGGCCCCGGTGTTTTTCGGCGGGATGTGTGGTTGTGTCCCAGGTGTTTGCGGGCGGGATGTGTGGATGTAGCCCAGGTGTGTGTGGGAGGGTGTGGCAGTAGGACTGTGGTGAGAATGGAGGGATTGGTTTGATGCATAGGATTTCTTCAATAACCAGTGGGAATGCGGTACAGGGTACCCAAACATCAATGTGCTATTACTATATGTTATTTGACTTGCGTTATTTGGGGAGAGTGCCTTGGTGAGGTTTGGGTGGATAGATTTTCCTTGTTGGGTGTTTGGTTATCTCTTTTTCCATGGGGTATTAGAATGCCTCCTCACTTGTGCACGAGAGTCTTTTGTTTTCCGTACTAAGTGTACTTGTATTCCCACCCTATGTATATAAAACTATTTTTAGGTTTCCAAGGACATCAGGGCTCGTGCAGGACCGTACTATCGCGGGCCCTAGGGATGTTTCTGTTGTCGTTTTCTTTTTCCTGGTACTTTACCATTGGAGTTGTGTTGCTTGTATCTTTTACTTTTGAAAATTAATATGGGAATGGTTTACTTTTGGATTTACCATTACATTCAGCTTGGGTGTTGTTTGGGTTGTTATCTAATCTATCGATTCTATTAAAATAAAAAGGGTTATGCCTTCCATCATGGGTGTGATTCTATACCCTTGGTGCCAGTCTCCACTCCGGGACCTATTGAAGGCGGGACTCGGGGGTCATTATCCCTCCTTCAACTTAAAGAAGGAAGGGTCTGGCAATCTGCTGTCCCTTCCTTCTTTTTAGTGAAGGCGGGTCATGACATTCTCTACCATTGGAAGGTGAACAAATGGAGGAGTTATTTTAATTTCGAAAGACTATAAGAATCTAGTTATTAAATTAGGTATATATCCTTTCATTTTATTCATTCTAATATTTACTATTTACCAAAATATGGATTCCTATGGGGATAGAAAAGGTATCAGGGTTTTTGGTGAAATTTCAGAGCCTAGAACACAGTTGTTTTGTAAAAAATAGGATCAGAGAATAGTTTAGAGAAAACTATGCTGGAATTCCCCACAGTTTGTCAAACCATGTGGATTTAGTTTTTTCGAACGAAAACAACATACATGGTCAGCAAACGATCATGCATAATAACTATGTGACTTACCCTTCTTTCAAGGTACTTGTGCATTGTTTGCAAATGGGTTTTCAAACTATTCAGATTGAATTTTTATAGCACTATTTCTGGGTTAATTTTAATTTTTTTCATTATTGATATAAATAATCCACCTCCATATTTCCTAATCCAAGAATATGAAGGATTTTGCTTTTTGTATCTCAATTTGGGGATTTTTAAAGATCTGACATAAGAATCAAGAGATCTACTCCATTTGGAAACCATTTGAGCTTTCGTTCATCACATCAGATGCGCAAACAGTAAGTACATGAGTCCACTTGAGCTAATATCCTTATCTTTTTATTTGGACCAAGATATTGGGGTATAATAATTTTTCTTTTTTCAAATATCTAAACATATGAATTACGAATCAAGTGCCCATACCAGAGTAGGATAGTCATACAGTCCTAAGGTGGGTGGTATATAAAAAATATATAATGATGGTTGATTTTGGATTTGTCATGTGAGGCCCACTAAAATCATCTAGTGTTAATAATTTAATTTATATACCATGCTTATTATCATTAGAACCGTATGAATATGCTCTCTCCATATATGTGATCATCATTTGGTAGTTATGACCACAACTCTATCCCTTCCATGTTGGAGTTTTTTCCATAATCAGGACTTTATTATTTTTACATGTTTGACCCACCATTCGGGTGTTCCTTGGATTGAACACTATAAGGGTAAGCTTCTCTATATTTGATGGAAGATTTATAGTTGATATTTAATAACGCAAAGTACCATGAATGTGTACCATGTGACCAGCCTAAGGGAAGTACTTAAATTGATAAATTCAATGTGTAATAGAGATTGGGATGTGAATTGGTTATATGACTTGATTGTATTAAATGTGAATTAATAGTCGGTTGTATATTCATTGTAACCCTTACCACATTAATGGAAGGTAGAAAAATGAACCTGGAATATTGAATATTCCTTATATGAAATAAATTGTTTCATGTTACTAGATATCATTACACCAATAAATGTTACGGATTGAACCAAATGAAATATTACTTGACATCATAAGTACATTGAAGTGGCTTGACTCGATTTCACATTGGATTCTGATCATAGAATACCAATGATCACTCAGGAGCCCCATTTTGATTTATGTATTGGGCTTGCATAGGTTGATGCCCACATTAATCATGATCATTTTCGATTCATTGATTCTTGATATGACACTATAGGATCCATTCAAATTATTATAGGATGCCATGCATCACTTTTTGGATACAGCATTGACAAGTAGTTTCCACAGTTAAAGCCCATCAGGCCATGTCTTTGCTTAACCTTTTCTACCATTCGATGATCACCTTGGATTTTGTAGGAACAATATTTGGGAATTCCTTGGAATATAATAATTTGATTACACTCTTACCCCATGCCAATCATAAATTATTACTTACTTGGAAACCCTTGAGGTCTATGTTTCCTTGGTTATTACCTTATGACATCCTTATTAAATATCATAAATCATGGTTTCCCTGTTATATCATAGATCCTTCAATATTTATACTATCCTGAGATGATGTCAGTGTAGGCTATGAATCATGAGACCTATCAATATAAAATTAAAAATTAGATAATTAAATGAATTTGTAATATGTTCAGACACTAGGTAAGGTCTGAAGTAGGTACATAAGTATTTATTTACACTGTATAGATTTAAATTATATATTCATGCATTCATTCTGTAATAGTTCAATTACATGGGTTGGATGTCATATACCACATTGGTGGTGGCCCACTAATATTTATCTCAAACCCTCTTCGGGCTGCAGTTGGGTCTCAGGGAAGATTATATGGTTTTATGTTTTGAAAAATTGAAGCATAGGACTTTGAACACTTGGATTCTTATAGTTTAGTATGGATCTTGATAGTAGAGGACCAATAAATAACACATGATTTTTGGGAGAGTATTTTGATTAAATTATAATTTTATCAACATTTTATAAATGTTCTATTTTATCCATGATTATGAGTTTCTTAGTGACATGATATATCATCATCAGTTATTGTATGCTTGGATGTTATTCCAGTTAATCCATTTGTTGATACTATTGTCCATATTTTCCACCATGCCTTATATTTACATATATTTCTCCAAATATTTTTTTATGTTTACTATAATCCAATGTGCTAAACTATGGTAATGAGGGAATAGTCTTCCATAGACACACACTAGGCCCTCGCCTCTAGTAAGAAACCTATCACATTCAGGGAGATGTACTTGAATCCTTATGGTCCACTGATATTGGGGAACGAATTGAGTGGTATCAGGGGTCCAGGATGTCACAAGTTATTTCCATTTATATCAAATCCTTCAAAATTTAATATTTCAAGTTAAAATATCACCCAACCAATTGCATATTTTACTATTTTAGTACATCCACATTTGTTTATTTCATGTTCTATTAGAATATAATTGAAACAAGGGTTAAATGGATGGAAAACGTTCATCACCACTATCCCCGTCTCAATGAATAACATGTAATGTATAGAATCTTAGGAGAAAACCATAACAATCTATACCCACATACAACACTACCATTCTAATTTGATATGTCACTGGGGAACCAGCTGAAACTCATAGCTCATCTTAAAAGTGTAAGAACCTCACTTGGGGTCCTTGGCTTCAATCTCAAGTCTTGGGGAAAGACCCAACATAATATGTTGTCAGTTTCCATGGATATATCATAAATGATGAAAAAGTATTCTTCGCACAAATATCATGAATATTCATTCATATACTTCTTTGTTACTTATGTGAATGCATAATTGAAATTTAAAATAAGGAGGGTGACATTTTGTCTTTTTCTTCAGTAAAAAAATAAAATTGGACAAGTTATTGGAAAACTAACCTATGAGAACATAAAAATATGTCATAAGTTAGGAATGGTTAAAAAATGGCCTAAAAATAGTAAATGTAAACGTGCTAATATTATTTATGCTGAAAAAGTTTTGTTTACCCCTTGTAACCACGAACAAACTATAGCATATGAAAATATTCATAGTGATTCCTCAATTCATTATAACAAAAAATTAAGTTTAAATTATTATATAATATAATTTATTATAATTAAAAATATTGATTCAATTTTTCTAAATTCATTAAATAAAATTATAATAATTAAATTTACAATAAAACCCACAAATGGGATGAAAACATATGTTTGTTGATAAGTGTATTCTTCATGAATATGATGAATTTATAATATATGTCAGACTAGTGATTATAATTATATTAATTTTAAATAATATTCAACAAAATAAAATTTATAAATTAAATTTAAATAATTACTCATTAGGTATTATATTAATATATTTAAAATGTGCATACATTATTAACATTACAATAGTTTTTTTTAAAAACCCATATGTAAAACCAAAAAATAAAATTTTCAAAAATCCTATATAATGATGAATAAATATATTTAACTAGTTTAAATACAAATAAAGTTTAATTTTTTAAATAAAATAATTTTATAAAAACAATTTTTACATTAATTAATTAATTTACAATAGTAGTCATTTTTATAAAATATATATTGTATTTCCACTATTCTCTAAAAAATATATATTTTCCAAACAACCCCAAAACATCAACATAACATAATTTTGAAGTGATAATATCAAAAGATATGTCCATTTTTTCATATATATTTCCAAAATTTCTATAAAATAATTATAATATTTTCACTCATAAAGTAATCAAAATCATTATTGAAGTAATAATATTATTGATGCGTAAATATACCTTACTAAAAATCACATGATTATGTAATAAAAATTTATCGAATAAATATATAAATAGTATTAAATATATATTTATTTAAAAAATATATTAATACTAATCCTAACATCCAAGTATATGGCTTGATTAAATCTATTATATTAAAGAAAATCATGGTTCATTTAAAATCCATATTTCATTTATTGTATGATATTGATCATAGATTCAGTTTTATAAATCAGTGGGTGTTATAATAACCATTTATTATATTGAAATTTTACATTTACCCAAATACTAGTATATTCATTTTCAATATATAATCGAATTCTCAAAAAAACATAAGAAGTAATGGCCTCTAATTTTATAATTGTACTCTATGAAACACCTTTATCACTTCTTTTAGGTGATATTGAATCAATAAGATATTTTATCAACAAATAAAAATATTAAAATCAATTAAAAAACAGTAGTGAAACTGTTTTTAAGTGATGATCTTGTTTATTTGGATCACGACCCAAACCATCATTGTAAAACAAAATCAATAATGAAAAATCATCGCAGTCCTTCCCATTAATAATATGATTTTTTAATAAGGTGTTGTGTACCTAGATCCGAGTAGTATGAATTATTATATTTTCCGTTTAATGAAATAATTATTATATTTTTTCCATTTCATGATTAATTTATATATATGTATATGAATGGAAAATGTGTTTTAAAAAATTTGATTTTTAAATGAAGAAACAAAAAGTATATATCTAAAAAATATGATTTTTAAAATAAATAACTCCTTATGAAAAATTGGATAATTTTTTAATAGATAATATTTTTAGAAAATATTTATATTAAATAATATTTATATTAATATTAATAGTAATTAATTTAATCTAGTTCAATGTAATTTTTTTAACGTTCATAATGTTAATGGTGTGGTAATAAATATTATTATCTTATCATCAAGATATTTTAGTGAAAAATTAAAATTTACATATTTCAAAAATAATTTTGGCAAAATATTTTTTTATATCAGCTCATAAAAATTATCTAATTGTTAATTTTTCATAAATTTCTATAATAGAATTTTTTTTAATTACTAAATAAATTATAAATACTGGGTCTCTATTATGAGAAAATAATAGCTTAAAGGTGATATCATAAAAAATATAAAATAAGACAATTGATGAATATTTATTTCCCCTTCGAAATTGTGTTTTATGACATTTTTGTATTAATTTTTTAATCCATTGATAAGACTTCTAAAAATATTCTATTTTAATGTTTTATAAACATATATTTTTGAGTTTGAATCACCTAAAATTTACAAATGGTTTTATTTTAAAATGTTGAGTTCATGTCCTTCAAAAAAATTGATTGCCAAAACTCATTATTTGACCCCATGAGAAAAGCCAAGTGTGAGATTATAGTTTTGATTAATTTATCATATGTTGTACAAAACCTATGTTCTAAAATTAATGATGAATTCCATACTCTTTAGTTATATATACCCACACAACCTCTAACTCAACATCACTTAATACCCATTGTGCATAATGTTCACCTCCCACTCTAAATCCCTCCCAAGGTATTCCAATGTTCTTATGAATATCCTTTGAACCCTTTAAAAGATCCCTCTCTCAGAATTAGATCCACTTATATTCATTTTTATTTTAATTACATCATTTTTAATGAAAACATTTATTTCCAATTGTGCATTTTTTCGTGAGTTTTTAAGGATATATTTATTATCATTACAATTCAAAAGCAATGAGATACCATCATTTACTTCCATTAAACCTTTATATATACCGTATTCTAAACATATAATGTTGCAAATATTATCCTTTGATTTTACATGAAAATATTATGTTTGGGAATACCAATACCAAATTCATTTTAAGGATATTTTCTTATATGTAACTTTTTATATCAATTGGGTAACTCCATGTATATAACTTAAACTCTTTAATCATGTTATTAAAAGTTATTAAAGACATTCTTATTTATAATTATATACATGGAACACAAATTCTTGTACAAGATGTGAATGTGCAGTGCTACCCACAATTATATAAAACATCAATGCTTTGGGTAATGTTTTAATATCATGAGATTCAATTTATAGTTTAGGGGTGGTCATCCTAACTACTCTATGTTATTATGTCCCGGAAATTACACATGATATATTATTATGATATCAGGTTTTATATTGTTGAAAAAATCTTAAATTTCCTTGATATAATCATTTTATACGATGATTTGATGATCATATTTATGATTATATACTATTTATGTAACTGATATTTTTTCGACTAACATGTATTACATTCATCATGTAATCCTTTGATTAATCCCATTCTAGAATTTATATCTCACCCATTTATTTTGTATATCCCTAGGATATCTAGTGCATTATTATATCTCAAGGGAACATAAAGACATTTAATGATGATTTTAAATGATTTAACAATAGCCCATATTAAACTTATTAGGTTATTTATCAAATTACTATAATAAATAATTTGTTTTGATCTTTTTGGATTTCAATTTTTTTACTAAATTAATCATCCAATGTTGTTTTAAAATGATATGGGTTGAAACAATTAGTATCAGAGTAATGATTAGTTTTTTGGGGATCAAGTTTAGAAAATCATAGAGAAATCCATACAGATAAGGCTAATCAAAGATAATATTTGCTAAATGTTCTTAAATTATAGAATAATTTGATTCCAAAAAAAATCCTTATCTAGATACTATAAGTTGATATGGATTTGGTATATTTATACCCATGTTTAATAACCCCATGATGGAATATTGGATAATTAATAAATTATTGGATGGTTCATGAAAAAGAGGCCTTACCGCACACATGGTTTGACATGCATAGAGGATAATAATCAGTAAACTCAAAATATCCATACTAACCATTATGGAGGGAGTAAAAATACCCATGAAATTTTATGTTTAGAAAAAGACCATGGATAACATATATTGATTCCTATAAATTCATATTCAAAAGAATGTATACCACTTGTGAGTTATTCCATACATGTTAATATAATACCTTTTATGACGTTAACAATATAAAAATTATCATACTTAATTTTAACATTGTTTTACTTGGAGGATTGAAATCGGAGGAACGAAGTCGACTAAAAATTTAATGGTAAATATGATGACTTTCCAAATATTATTTCCCCCCCAATGGTAATGGTATCCAACAAATTTTGTACACTACAGTATCAAATAACTCTTGATATAAATAGAAATATGAATCGTGGAAAAACCACATCTCTCAAGTAAATATAACGTTGAAATTGAGACATTATGTGACCAACGACTTTGAATATCAGTGGATATTTTAATCCCTTGGTAAAAAAATAATATATAAACTCTACTGAAAAAATCCTTTATGTCCTTCAATTCTCTATGTAATATAATTTCATGTAGTATTTTAATTAAATGGAGGTAGAAGAAGATGATTGGAGGATAGAAATAAAATATATGAATCCTGAGAAGGATATCATATTGATTGTGTAGAATGAGTTCTGGAAAAAAATTAAATTATTTTCCATGAACTCACCAACTAAAATTAGAGAGGGATTTATCTGACATCAATGCAAACAAAAATAAATCAATTAAGTTGTACAAGGAAAACATCAATGGACTTCTGTTATATTCCTCCATATTTTTTATTTAAACTGAATGTAAATTCAGTACCATATTTAGTGGCATAAATACAATTCTAAAAATATCATTAGTTATTTGATATTTTGTTAAATAACAAGTAATTCTATACTATCCCTTTAATTTAGAAATATATTTTAGTAAATCACAAGGTCCATGATATAGGACGTAGAGAACATATTTCAACTTCAATGTTGAGATTGATAAATTTCAGAGTGAAAGTGAATTCCATAATATTACTAGTCAAATGTGATGGAATTAGTATTATATTAACTGAAAAAATGGTATGAGGGAATTTTTTTATGTTTAGGAAGGAAGGGGACCTAACTAGTGAATGTAGATAGAAGAAATCCATCATTATGATAGATAAAATATATTCTCCAATAAACCTTAAATTTGATGTCTATTATTTCCACTATAATGAACAAGGAATCTATTTAATTAAAATCACTTAACCATGGGTTTTCCATCATAGTCAAGGGAAAACCTTGAAGGACTATCGAGCATGAGAGGGATTATGGAATCACAACAGTTGAGGTGGGTTATAAAAACCACATTGGGATACGTACTCATTTTATTCATTTAAATATTGTGAATAAACTATTTGATTATATTAATATGAATTCGTTCATATCAAGAATGTTATTTAGAAACATTTTACCTCAATCGAAAAACATGAAATTTGAAATGTGTATTAAAATGTAAAATGGGGAAATTAGTTCTTTGTAATTATATATCATATCACATATCTGTATTTTTAGGTTTAGTTTCCAAATTAACCTCTCAGACTACCATTAGAAAAATTTTATTCTATTATTGGTATGGATTTTCATTCTTATATAGATGAAACATTATTTTTTTGGAGAATTAACATACTATTTGTATCGTGAATCACCATCTAATTCAATTCATGTTCATAGTGGAAAATAAATATACATTTTAATCATCATCTAAAAAATGAATATTATTTTTATGATAAATTATAGCCGTATCAAATGATTGATAATAAGGAAATGATAATACTTTAAAACATTCCCAAATGTAATTGAATACAATGATGTTTTTCCCAGTGAATTATCGATATTTCTCTTATCAATGTGGTTTAATAATTAATAGAACATATACCTATAAATTTTCCAATATCTAAGACTCAATATAAAATATCCAGTGTACGACACAAAGTGTTGTAGATGAAATAGTTAAATATTATGGATAAATGTTTTATATCCCCCAGTTCTTCATAGTGCAACATACTAGTCCTTTCCATCAATAATAATTTTTAATTAATCATCATATTCATTGACTAATAAGAACATGCCAAGATCATGATAATGAACATGTGTCCCCTAACATGCATTGATGACTTGTTGGACCATAAATATGAAACTATTACATCCCTTGGGAGGCTATCTGGCTTGGATATTATAATGTAAACTTAAATAAGGATTATATCCCCAATATTACTTTTCTTTTATGGTATAATCACTATTAGTTAATAATGATTCTATTTGGAATCAATAATTCTCCATAACACTTCAAGGACATAATGAATAGTGCAATTTTAGATCACTAAAAAATTATCTTTATAGATGATATTCTTATCTACTCCAAATACCAGGGTGAATGTGAGGAGATTTTTAATTCGATACTAATTTCCATTGGAATGGGAGAGTTATATGTGATGTACATCCAATGTGTCTTTTGGACGAATAAACTGAAATTCATGGGGCATGTTATTGCCAAAAAAGGGATATATCTGGATGCTCAAAAAATATAATAAATTTAATGTTACCCAGACCATAATATTTTTTGAATATCTCCATCTTCGTCAGATTATTTGGGCACAATCGATGATTTTTAGCATTATCTCACAATGGGTAAGGTCACTAACCTAGTCAACTCTTAAGTGGATCAAAATTTTCAAGACTTATGAATATGATGAGATATTTACAGAGTTAATGATGAGTCTAGACCCTACGCCTAAACTAACATTAACAACTAGTGTGGAAGGATTTGTGATCTACTATAATGAATCTAAAAGTTGATTATGTAGTGCAGTCATGAAAGATGAAAAATCCAAAGCCTATTATTCCCAATAATAGAATATCCATGTTTAGAACTTCCAAATTCATGATCAAAAATTTTCTTCATTGACATTCACATTCAAAAAAATTTGACATTATATCTATTGTGATATGTGAGAAATACATATGGATCTTAAACATTACAATTAGATATATACAGGAAATGATCATAATATGAACTAAAAAGGTTCTTAATGGTGATTGAGTATTATGATTTTTAAAAAAATTACCAAATTTGGAAGGTCAAAACATTTTAAACTCATTATGTTTAAATTATATGGAAACCCTATCAATGAGGGGGACTAAAAGGATTCCAACATTCTGTTACACACAATGGATGGACATGGGAATCCTAAAATGAGTTTCATTATTCCTTAGTCTAAGAACTACTCAACCCTACATTTTTGAGAGGGTCTATGTTGACCAAAAACGGTATAAGGATCTATTGAAAAAGGTATAAAATATTTCAAAATTATAATTTTATAATGATTGAGTTATATGGTTCGCAACCTAGATATGTGTTGTGATGACCTAAAAAACTAATGTAAGACCCATGTTTTTGATAGAATGTATAACACACGACAGAAAAATCATAAGTTAACATAATATTAGTATATATTTAAATATATATAAAATATATTCTATACATTTCAATTCACGAAACACTATGTTATCATTAATTACAAGAATGAGCGACCTTTCTTGATATTATTTGTTATACGCAAGACTGAGTTTCACCAAACAATGATATATTATTAAAATTTTATAATAATTGGAAATAAACTAGAAATTATTATTATTATTGACAATATTATGAAAATATATGGTTTATAATAATAAAATATTAATTCATAGTTTAAAAATTAATTATAATTTAATATATGAACTAAATGAATACAAACTGAATGATTTTATATAAAACCATTTTTATAGTCCTGAAGCTATTTTACCCTAATAAATTAAAGTAATTACAAATAGTTTATTTTTATAATGGAATATATATGTTATATATTTAATAATATATTATTTATATTCATCCATTAGGTTATATGTGCATAAGATAAGAACATGCATGAATTCAAATATTAAAAAAACATTTTTATAAGGTCAATTTATCCAACTTTTAATGGAGAACCCATATTAAATTTGAATTTCGAAACATTAACTGTTTTAAAATGTAAAAATAAAATTACAATGTTAATTAAAAATAGAATAAATATCTTTTTTTTAATGTGGATATTTTTTTGAGATATTTCATTTTTTAACTAATAGTTAAAAATACTAAATTTTTGATAAAAATGATTTTTAATATAATGTATTTATAAGGATAAATTATACATTAAGATGATATTAAATCTTTATTAGATAAAATATTTTTTAATTAATACTATTTATTTAATTTTTATAAATTTTAAAATGAAATTTATTGTTAAATATTTGCCAATTTTTGGGTGTTTTTACTTTAAAAACTCGCATTATCATCCCATCGTCTGGTTTAATTTTAATTTCATTTATGACACTTATAAACTTTTAATTGATAAAAAATGGATTATATTTTTTAAATAATAAAAATTTATAATCTCTAATGAGTCCAACTTTTTTTTGACCAAAAATATTTTTGAACCTGAATATAATTAATTAAAAATATTGAGGAAAAATTATGCTTAATAAATGATTGTGAATTTAATTTAAGTTCCCAAATGTCCTAGCCACTTGTCCAACACACTATGTCATTACATACATCTGCCATTAACCTTCCATTAATAGGTTGTTTTTGTTTTTATTCATTTTTTTAGGTAATTACATTTTAACACCTAACTCGTTTCCATAATTTCATGTGAGTCTTTTTCCTGCTCTATAAAAGGCCACAACCTCTCCACATACCTCACACCTCTGAAACCAATAAATTTTGAGAAATATAATCCCTAATAGTCTCCAAAAATACACACCCTCTACCTATAGTCTTCCACTTGTGAATAAATAAATTCAAGGATGCATTCTGTTCAAATCAAAAGATGTTACTTGATTAAGGTGGATCGACTTCTCTAATGCTCTCTAGTTTAATTTCCATTATTCACCCCCCTAAAATTTCATTTTTTATATAAATGTACAAAAATCTGATATTTTAAAAATATTAAGTTGTTTTTAGGATAAATATTATACCTACAATTAAACACACCTCAATTTAATGGGTAACAAATATACTATTTCTGTTTACACTTAACTACTATATCATGAAACGACGATTGTTCAATTTTACTTAACACCACTAATAGAGGACATTATTATGTACACTGTATTTATATAATTTATATTTTATACTTTTTACTTTATACTTCTTTATGATTTTAATAATACATAAATCTAATAAATTTCATTGAGGCTTAATTGATTTTATTAGCCATGTTTCTTTTATATGGAATATATACTTCCCTTTTATATAATATATCATGTATACACTTTCTATAATGCTATGGCGAAATTCATTTATTTTTATTTCTTCATGAATTTATGATTTACAATGTTTCAAATTGGTATGAGACAATTTGTAATGTTTAATGATTATTTATCTCATTAATAACTTCAATGATATTTCAATGTTATTTAAATTCATGGAAATTATATAACTATTATTCAATAAACCCTTTATTTATTATCTACATATTCATTACCATTTTAAATTATTAGTACCATTTTTCAACTCTTTAACACTCAAATTGTATTAAAAACGTTTTAAATAAAATATGACTTCACTACTCTCTTTAGTAAAAATAATGTTTTCTTCTAAAAACAATGGTTTATTTAAATGTTTTCAAAATTGTTTCTAAAATAATTTTTTATAAAAATTATTACCTTTTATATTTTATCAATGATTAAAAATGAATCTTACTATCTCTTTCAACGTAATGAATTTTCTATCATTTTTTTGTAAAAATGAATATTTATTTTATATCATTTGACTTATATTTATTTACCCACCATTATTTCATTAATTATTAATTTTTCATGATCAAAATGATTATTTTTTTTAAAAATGAAATTTCTTTAAATGGTATATTAAATTGATATTATTTTCAAATTGGTTTTCAAAAGTATAATATAATAACCTTGAGAATATTTTTAAAATGTATTCTTTTATTTTATTAACGAAAACAACCGACTATTTTTACCCCACATGGGATTTGTTTCGTTGATACCATCCTTAATCATTATCTAGATGGTTTATGATTTATTTGTTGTAGGATGGTATTCCCAATCACTTCCTTTATTTATTTGTTATTTCCCTTAAAATATTTCATCTCCAATGATAATTAAAAAAATGATTTACCATAAACATTTCATTTTATTTATAAGGGATGTTAATATTTCCTAAACCATATACCATTTTACATATGGTGACTAATTTGATTATTTTATTATTTGGGTAAAAATAAAGAAATATATATATATTATTTAATATGGGTATTTGATAAGGAATAATATATATTTTATATATGAGGAATTCTTTAGAGATGCAATACATAGTTTGGGGACCTCTTAATGAAAGCACTATCTATTGGAGACCATTTAATTATTTCCCATAGATGTGTCAGTAATCTCGTTGGATGAATAAGTTGTTTGAATTGGTGTATCTAAACTACATATTGATGGAACTTGTTCAATGTACCAAGGAAACATGTCTTCTTAATAACTAATCGTTATCCCTAATTTAGTTTCAGTTATTATTCATCCATCAGATTTTGTGTTGACATATCTATGGATACATTTCATTTCATTTCAATTATTAAATGGAATGTGTTTCAATTTCAAACATTTCCATATTTATTTTTCCTTATTAATATATTTGAATGGAATGTGTTTAAAGTTCTTACCAAGACATATATATTACGTAATTTTATTTATTTTATTGAATAGATGGCTTCTGTGTTCCGTTATTTACCTTTCCATATAGAATATTCTCATTGATTTTATTATTACTTCTACTATATTTTACCTTTACTAAGAATTTATGTTATCCCTTATTATGCGACATTCACCAGGAATCTATGAATCATACTATGAATTATATTCATGAAATTACACGTTGGATTAGATTTATCATTGATGGTGATTCATAATTTTTTTGGTAAAAAATATATGTCTTAATTAATGTAGTATTTGTAAAACAAGACTCATATATGTGTCTGGTTTACTAATAATACTATATACATTAGTCCTCCAAGACTTGTTTCCATGTAATCATGCCAATATAATTGTTATAAAACACAAGCAGAAATCTATCTGGGGATGGGTTTCTATAGTTGGTATCACGGGATGTGTAGTAGAATCATTGGGAAATAGATTTAGGAAAATTGTGGTTATAAAATGTTACTAAAAGGTATATTTTAAAGATAAGTATAGACAAAACCCAATAATATTTTAAATTATAGATTATGTGTATATTATTTGTAATACATCCATGTTTGGATACTATAAGCGGGTGTGGTTCTCGAACCTATGTACCTAGATTTAATAACTATGAGAATGTGTTCTTGTCCAGCCTCGGGGTAACCTAGCACCTGAAAATAATCCTTACTACACACCTGGTTTGAAAACCCAAGGGGTTAAGATTTATATAATTCACAGTTTCATTACAAACCATTATGAAAAAATTGAACAGATAGTGTTAATAAATTTACAAAATTAAAAATAAGGATTTTTTGATTGAATATAATGTTACATGATTTAAATATCAGACAAATAATATTATGGATAATCCCCAGACCAATGAAGGACCTATGAGTGATTAAATTGGTAAAGTATTTATGTGTTGGAGAAATATTTAAAACAATAGTTAAATTGATATTTAGTGTTTAAAATTGTTTCATGGATGTCCATCATAATTATTTTTGTAAATAAATTAATATGGTTTTGGAAATGGACAACCTAAAATCTGGGGGACAACAAATCAAATTCACCCATGTCATAGGTCATGAACCCATGACCGAAGGATGATAAGGTTCTCATGCCAACAATTTACATAAAAAATGTCCTTGTTAACCTTCATTGTTTTTAAATAATCAATTTAATGAATAAATATTAATGATGAACTAGTAGTGACACATTGTAGGATTAGAATTCAATCTATAAAACATAGTTATTTATGGATATATATATATATATAAAGATAAATAGTAATTTATATCACTCTTTTATATGACTTATGATCTATTTAAAGTTTCTTTTAGTGCTTTATGTGTAAAAAATAATTGTTGATAATTAATTTTTTTGGGAGAAATGCGATGAATTAGAAATTGATAAAAACAAACCAAATTCTAGTATATTTCATATGATATTTAAACCTATTTTTTATGAATATCTGGTTATATTTATCAATTACCCAACAATAGAAAAATGAATTAGAAATAATCTATTTTCATAATATTTAAATTTTTGTTGAACCGATGGCCTTCAAAATAATAAAATATTTATGGATTATAGGCACTAAACATTGCATTTATCAAACACATGTTTTTTTATTGATGTACTCATTAAATCCCTATAAATATGTACATTTTTCCTCCAAACACATATATCTACATTCCATTTATGTTCTTCTACTATGGGAACAAGTAACAGGGTATTCTATGTGCCCCACATGACAAATCCAAAATCAACAAACATTAGGGATGAGTTAATGAACACCCACCTTAGGCTTGTATAACTCTCCTCCCCCGATATTTTCCCTATATTTGAATCATATCATAGTAGATGTAAGAAAAGATAAAAATTATCTAACCTTGATTTCCCGGTTGAGAAAAAATAGAAGGAAAATGTCTAATGATGACTAGAGTACTTATCATTGCGTATCAAATGAAAGGAAAAAATCATGATCATCTTCCGAGTGAAGGAGATCTCTTGACCACATGGTTAGATCTTCAAAAACCCCAAATTGAGTGAGAAAATCGTTAATCCCACATAATCTCAGATTATGGAAGATGGAGGTATCTTAATTAGACCATTAAGGAAAAAACTATAATTTAACCAAAAAATTACCCTCTGCATTGTTTGTCTGCATGGTTTGAATAAACTATGTACAAACCAAGAATGGGTACCTCGCTAAAAGAGGAACTCGCATGGTTAGGATGCATGGCTATGCAATAAAAATGTGATGATCCTACTTCTAGAAAAACATAATCTGTAGGATATTTCAATGTATGCGTAATTCCATCATAGTTTACTCTAAGCCAGGATCTGAGCATGTTTTTTTCCAAAAATAAGGATTCTAGGATCAGAAAATACCCCAGAAACCCTTGAGACCTTTTTTAACCCCATATTCGTCCATATTTGGTCTAATGTAATGATTATATTGAAAAAAATCAAGGTATCCATAACTGAATGAGAAAACAGTCTTTTAAAATCAACATCCTTAAAAGAATTTACCCCTGAGTTCAGGTTCCAATGTAAGAGAAACATTTTATAAGAACAAATCTATATATTGGGCATGTGCATTGGATTCTCTCTCAAAAGTATCATCATGTACCCAGTCATGAAACTATAACAACTATACTAGAAGAAAATACTGGCCTTGATAAGCCTTTGTGCTTTGGTCAAGGATGTGTATTGGATACTCCTAAAAGGTAGCATCAGAATCTAACTCCATTTCCTCAAGATCAAAATGTTGATTTGGTTCATCATAAAATTGATTAATATATGAAATATGAATTATGATATGAGTGGAACAGTACATATTATGTGTTTGCAACTAATAAGCTATTGGCCCGAATCTCTTAAGAAACATGAATGACCATACATAATGAGGCAAAACATTTTCCTTATTCTGTAATCTTCTATGCCCTATAATGAGAAATACTCGAATAAAAACAAGATCCCAAACCTGAAACTCTAGAATTCATCAAATAAGATCTATATATGAATTTTTTTCTAGATATTGTAGTATTCATATGCTTCTAGATTAGCTGAACCTACAATGATGCTTCATGAACAAGACGAGGATCTAGTAGGGCTGCCTAACCTGCCTCTAGCCAGCACATGGGTGAACGATATTCCCTACCATACAAACACCAAATGGTGCCATTAGAATGGTGTCTTGAATGATTATATTTCAAGAGAAATTTATGTGAGGGATATGATTCTCCCATGAACCGTTGAAATAAATGACACATTCTCAAAAAATGTCCTACAGAACCTATATTGTTTATTCTGATTGTCCATCAGTCTAAGGGTGAAAAGTAGTGCATATAAGCACCTGGGTACCCATATATTTCTTTATACCCTTCCAGAACTATGAAGTGAAACTTTAATCCCTATGTGAAATGATAGACTATGGAACCCCAGGAATTCATATGATCTCATAGAAATATTGTCTACACATATCATCAACCGAGAAAGTCTCCCAAATAGGAATGAAGTAGGATGATTTTTTTCGTCCATCAATAACTACCCATATAACATCGCTTCCCCTTGCTAACCTTGGTAAGGAACCAACGATATCTAGAGAAACATATTCACTTTTCCATTCTAGGACTGGAAATGATTCTAATGAGACTGAATGTATATTCTACTCCACCTTCACCTACAAATAAGTAGAACATCTATTGATAAAGCTTCATTCTAGAAGTTAATCCCAGGCCAACAATAATGGTGTCCCATATCTCAATGCATCTTTGATATTCTTGGTAGAACTAACCACTGATAGGTTTGGTACTCTATCATATACTACTCCTTCATATCTCTAGGAAACTAGATATGTATATTTAAATGAAGGTGGTCATCTATATCCATATACCAATATATAGGTGGGTTATCCTCTGATTTACTCTCTTGGATAACCAAGCATTTAGGATATGAAAAATTTCAACTATTCACCTAATCAAGGGGGATATAGGTAACTGATAAATCTGATAGTTAAGACAAGTTGTGGCTATAAGGAAAAACTAGATTAAACTCAGAAAATAATACATTAACTTCCATACCTCACTGGATTCTCGTACGGCCTATGTCGGAGTTTTTCAACTCAATGAATTAGACACCACATTTACATTTCTAGGTGTATAGGCAAACTAAAAATCAAATAACTGATGATATTTGACCCATACTCATTGTTTGAGGTTCAAGACTCATGGGAAAAGATATATTCGAGGCTCTTGTTGTATGTGTATACGACAAAGCGCTCACCCATCATATATTGTCTCCTGCAAGGTAAGGAAAGGAAAACTACAACATGATCAATGTTGGGTGTCGGTAAGTATCTCCCATGAGGCCTTAACTACTGAGATCTATAAGCAACAACAATTTCTTCCAACATCATCACTACCCCTAGGCCGATACCTGATGTATCACTGAAGATGGTATAACATATACACAGCTTGGGAAGAATTAGAATTGTGTAGATACTAGCCTCTTATTCACCTCATTAATTGATTTCACACATGCATCGAAACAAAAGAACATGAAGCCATTCATTATAACCCATGTAAGGCGTGAATATAGATGTGATAAGTCATGTATGAAACACATGTAATATCCATCCATCCCTAAGAATCTTCATATATCAAACACACTCTTGAGCTTATCCTAGGATACTATGGAACTAAATTTTTTTGGGTTAGTTTATACTCATGATTATGCTTTAAATGACACAATAAGTGGACTTTGTTGATCCAAAAGTGGAACATTGCTAGCATCGCTTAAATTTAATGTAGTCTTAGTGTTCCCAAAATGATATCAGGATGTTTTGATTGATCGCTAAGAGTGTGTTAATACACCTAAAATTTATCCACGTAGACTATGACAAATAAATCCAAATAGGGGTGGTACACCCTATTCATTTGTTCAATGAAAACAAAAGGAATTATTCTAAGACAAAATGGCATAAAAAGTTACACAAATAGACCATACCATCTATGGAAAATGTATGAGGTAAGTCTAATGGTCAGAATCATAGCAGATGATAACCTATTCTCTAATGGATCTAGGAGAATACCTTTTCTCCTTAGAGATGGTTGAAGAGATCATCTATTTGAGGTAGTGGAGACCCGTTCCGGATCGTAAGCTGGTCCATCCTTCTCTAATCCACACATAGACATAAGGTTCTATAAAACTTCAAGGAAAAAATAATGTGTGATCCACAAGAGGATATACTAGGTCATATAAATCCATAGGCCTATAAATCGTCTAATTTCTTATGGATCTACTAATGCCTTATTGGTTCTATCCTCGATGAATAAATATACACCCACGTTGCTCCTTGAATAATATTGATTGTAAACTCTACCTATCTCTCCCTTGAGGTAATCCAAAAGAATCATCAAGAAAAACATCCCTAAAATGATCCAATACTTGAGGGAAACCAATTTGATGAAAACCACAATCCTCTAACAAATTATTTTCTATCTGGTAGGTCACTCATCCTTTCCAATGATGTTGTGATCTAGATATACCAGCCTAGAAATCCTGCTCACCCTTATTCGTATTAGTGCTACCCAATAGTGATGTAAAAGATACCATGCAACAATATTAGTCTAAAAAGGTGTGATTGTGATCCAACAAGTACCTTATAGGAATGAAATCAAATCCCATCATCTCAAGGAAAAAGTGTTTCAAATTTTAAGGGAGGATTCATACTTCAAAGGGATAGTCCCTAGACTGGTATATTCTCTCAATTCATACCCCTAATGGTATACCCATGGTTATTAATCCATTATGATAATGTATCTCCTGTTAAAGACTCTTCATGATTGGTACATAGTTAAAACAGTTCATAGAAAATGTAACAAAGAATAAAGTAACTATAGTATAGTACACTATAACAGTACTTCCTGTTTTAGGTAGTACCATGACCTGACCTTCTAGTATCATCTTTAGTTCATTCAACTGGCTTAATCCACAACCCGGTCCAATAGATGAACTACCAAGATTTATATAAGCTCTACTGGCGTAGCTGGTGACCTTTTTTTGGATACCACAACCAAAACCTCATCATCGGATAGACCTACCAGTTCTATTCCAAATTCTTGATCGATTAATCATAAAAGAACTATCTCTTAATTGTGGAGCTAGAATATATCATTTTCCACATGATGCTAGTGGAAAGGTCTGGAAGAAATGCTACTGATACCCATACGGCCACAATACCAACACTCTATTAGATATCTATCACATATAGGCATTTTATGCCCACATTTCTCACACTGATGACATTCTATAGAGCAATGGAAATAGGCACTATGGTTTTCATTTCCAAGATGAGAGACCTCAAGGGAAATCAATGGGACCCTCATGAAAAATCCAAAATCAATGAACATCATGGATGAGTTATAGTCCACCCACCTTGGGCTTGTATGACTCTCCCCCAAGGGTATTGGCCCTTGATTTGTCTTTGATCACAATAGATCTATGAAAATAGAAAAATCACTATTCCATGATATCTCAAGTCAATGAAAAATAGAAGGAGAACCAATCAATAGGACTCGAGTACTTGACATTGTGCATCCAACATAATGAACAAAAGCTTGATCATTTATTGGATGAAGTAGATATCTTGGTTACATGGTTAGATCTTCCAAAATCCCCAAACTGAGAGGAAAAAATCTGAATCCCATAAATGATCAAATTAGAGATAAGGGAGGGGGATTAATTAGATCATTAAGGTAAAAATTAAAAATTTAACCAAAAATTATCCAAGGAATGGTTTGTCAGCATAGTTTGAAAAACCGTGTGCAAACCCTACAATGGTACCTAAGATTAATGTGTGCTCGCACAGTTAGACCGCACAACCATGCACCAACCATACGATGTGTCTCTATCCAAAAAATGAAAATTTGGACAGTTTCAAAATGCATGTGGAATTCATAAAATATTTACTCTAAACTGTGAACCAAGCCCATTTTTCCAAAAAGACAGGTTTTAGGCTCTAAAAATTCCCTGGACACCCCTAAGAAATTCTATGACCCCGTAGGAATACATATTAGGTCCAAATAAATGATTAAACTGAAAAAATTAAATGATCCATACTTGAGTGAAAAAATGGGTTCTTATATCATCCCTCTAGATTAATCCATTCTAGTATCACACCACAATAATAATATCCATAGAATATCACGAAGAAGAATGAAATAAATAGTCTATAAATAGGGAAACTGGTTTATCAAAATAAGCCTTCCATCCTTCTCATCAAAATGGAGAACTCATGGCCTAGAATTTTATCTTCATAACAAAAATGATTCTTATTATATCTTGAATTAAATGATTAATTAATTAGTGTGTTAAAATTATGTGGAACCTAATGAACCACAATATAATAATCCATCTAATGGAAATAATGATCAAATCATTTATTTTGGTTTCAAAAAACCTAGAAAAGTACCAATCTTAACTTACACTAATTTTAAATATTAATGTAAATATTGATCAATTAATTTGTAATTTTTGTTATTTTAAAATTTCCATCAAGAATACAATTCTTAAAAAATCATACAATGTTGATATCACACTATCTAGAAAAATATGTGGCTACCCACTATCATCGTACAGAGAATCAACATACAGAACATATGATTTATAAAAAATTTCTTTATTCCAGTTAAATATTTATTAGGTAAATTCCATTTACATCATAAATTTTGAAGAATGACCATTTAATGATTTATTTTTAATAAATAATCGGAATCAAGGAATCCCCAACATCAAAATCCATCATTGTTCATCCCACAAGAATAGACCATGTCACAGACTTCATGGCACCTCTATAATAAGAATTTTACCCATTTGAGGATTACATGATACTAACACACTAAAGAAACAATGAAAACCCCATTACAAACATTGGATATCAAGATACATAACATGGAAAGAAGATATGATTGTAAATGAGAAAAACCATGACACACCACTAGAATATAAGAGAATGAAACGAATTGGATCCCTAAGGATCTCTAAAAAGTTAACGAAGAATGATTAAATTAGTCCATTGGTGGTGGGATATAAAAATCCCAAGAAAGGGAGAAGATGGTCCCTTGAAATTGATAGGAAGAACGGAAGCAATAGTATTTTTTAAAACCCATATAATAAAAAAATTCAACGATGTCATACAATGGGGATTTAAAATCCACAAGATTCCCTTAACCATAATGAAATCCTAGGGTTTGAGTTGATAACAAAAACAAGTCTCCTTTTAATTTTTTAACACTATAAGAATACACATCATGATTAGTCCTAGGAAAAGTCATGAACCAAACAAATATGTATTTTTGGATTATATATTTTGTAATATCCATGTTTCCAAATTTTTGATTCCACACTAATCTATTCCACTTCAAAGAATACTCCTAGAATCTTGAGCCACCAAAACCAGAAATGTGTTCGACAAGATGGATGTGGTACTATACAGCATATACCTCTTAATGAATGGTCCATCCAAACATCCACCTCATGAGATACCACTCTAAGATCTAACCACTATAAGAGATCAACCATATAACTTGATGAAAATAATATAAAAACATATAACATTTGTAAATGTATCCTAAATATTATTCTTGAAGAGAAATTCCTCAACCAACAGCAATGACACAAAAGAACAAGTGGAAACCATCTCATAATCTAGAAATGTCACCATCCATAATATAATTTTAAAAGGGGTTAGAAAAAAATAAAACTACTCAGGGTACGTTGTGTAAACATGTTACTCATGTTCCGAGGTACACTCCACCACAATACCATGTTACCCTATGATAAGAAAAAAAGGTATTAACAAACATCAACACCGCATTCTCATGGAGGTCTGGAATCTCTAATGATGGATCCTTTAAGATCTCATCATCTTCCAAATCGATATCAACTAAATCGATGACATGATATTCTTCATAATGATATTGTATGAGATGTGACAGATAAAAAATATATTGTATTTGACTTATCTCTACAGATATTTCTATCGGATACTATGTGGATCATGCATGATCCCACACCTCAAAAGGGCCAAAAACTTTGTATAGTGCATTTTCCCAGGAACAAAATATCAATGCCCACAGTGCAAAGTCACCTTCAGAAACCCATGATCTCCAATTTTTAACTCGATCGGTCTCCTCCTATGATAAAAAATGAACATTTTATGATATTTCACTACCTTTATTATCTAATGAACTATTTAGACCATCATTGTAGTATTTTGTACCAATTATAGCCCATGATGTGCTTCCTTTTAGACCCTAGTACAGTATAGTGGGAAATTTAAATTTTAACCATACAATCATTAATTGTTCACCATACCAATGTTGGAGTGGAATTTGTCACCACATGATATGTCTTAAGCATAAAAAAGGTGTCCAATAATTGAATATACTGATGAATGGACTCCACATATTTCCCCACCCTAGCCTCCTAATATAGAAATGGGTTTGAAGCATATCATGGAAGGGTCCTGAAGCATATCCTGAACTCCTAGAAACCAAATCTTCCCAAAAAAATGTTAAGTACCTCTTAGTGACTGGGATACTTCATATAAATTGAAATAATCACTTCAATAAATTTTTATCAGAAAATATCCCCAGAAACTACCGACTTCACACAACCTCGGAAGAATATGAACCCCTACTACCTCGCTCCACCTACCACCATCATCAAATCTATCAAAACCTAATTCTCTTGAAGACAACATATTTTACAAAAATATATCTCAATGATCTCTAAATATTATTATAGGATACATATAATATATATTCCTCATAATTATAGACAATGGAAATAAAACACTCGAATTTTACACCTCAAACAGTTATCATTTTTGACCAATCCTTTATAGTTATCTTCTGGCACATCCTATAGAACATCATTGGTGTGAACAATATGAAGAATTCCACCTCGATCCATGACTAAAATAAGTAATATAATTTTTAAAACTCCTATTACTATAATAAAGAATATTTATTATTAAAAAATTAATTTCTTTTATTATAGTGTTATAGTTTTAAAATATCCAAAAATCTCCTATTACAAACATATGTGAAATGAAAAATGGTGCCTCGTTCATTCTAATGTCTCCATCCCACAACATGTATCCCATCATTTATTTGGATTAGTAAACAAAATATTTTGTGAATCAGATTATAGGTGTCCATAAATACAAATGTCTTAGCCAATCTAACACGATTACATTACCTTCCAACCCTATATGATACTAATTTCCTACCAGCCCAGGAAACCTCACCTATGCCAAAAACCATCCTCCATCCAATTTCTCCATCCCGAACCTCTAAGACCACACATTCCTAATTCCCTTCCATAATAGATATGTAATTGAAGTTACTGAGATGTTGACTTCTTGAGTCCCTTCTTCTCTTTACATTTGGATGAAGAATAGCTCTTAGGGAATATTAAACATGAAAATGGTAGGCATTACTTGTTAAGAAAAGCATGTAGATGATATATATAATAATTATATAAAAACTAACACCATCTTATACACAAACACACACACACACACACACACATATATATAATAACATCTGTTTGAATACATTCAATTTCATCGAATAATAAAATAAATTAAAGGAAAACTATATGATTTAAAATGGTAATGATGAAAACCACCATGAAGACCAAATAGCTTTTACTAATTCGAATGCTGGTAATATCCACCCTGATCACCAACCTACATTGTCTCACTAAAAAAATAGTTTATATATATAAATGGTTAGTACAACACTATACATAGAAGGATCCTTCACATAGCCTCTCTTTTCAAAGATTATGAAATAATTATAAAAAATATTGATCAACAATAAAACTAACTATTCACCTAAATAGGTATATAATGTTCCAAACATCACGTTGGATAACTCTAACCATGTAATGAATACAATAGAGAATATTATATAATATTAACTAATCAAGGGTGACCCTCTCCCATTTACCTATTAGTTTTTCTATAGTTACGCAACATTCAAAGTCCATACCCATCCCTCCCCAAAAGTAATCCATCTCGAAGACACCTGGGCAAGGTATCACAACATGAACCTTATGAATCACATAATCACACCATACCATACCCAAATCCACATATAGTAACCATGTTTTTCCCAAATACACTACATCCAATATAATGTACATTAAACATAAAGTATTATTCCTTTATCCATTATTGACAATACACTATGTATGTTCCTAATTCCATTACCCCCTTTGCACATCATAAATATAACAATCCTTTTGATACTGTATATGGTAATACATGTTTATGAAATATCCATAATCCATAACATCCATCTACACACATATATGGAATATCTACCACCATTGAATACCCACACAGGTAACTATACAGAGAAGACAGAAGATCTACAAGATATAGTCATCCATCCATCTTCCTACTAGGATGATGGGGAAAACACCATCCCATAGTCTAGTAGTTTTTATTTTTGATAATTGACATTGCTGGGGTAGCATATGAAATCATAGAGTATATATGATATAATATATTTTGTAGCCACCGAATGGTAATAACGTAGTCTTATAATCAGTTATAGTTAACATCATTTAGTCCCTCGAATGTGACTGGTAAGATGAGATACCCTATAAGATCACAAGAACATATATGATAGAGAGTATATATTTCCTTCCATTTTTTTATTTACTTATATTTATTTGCTAGAAATTATTTAACCATTATAATTTTCCACATTTCAATAAATTCCAATATTAATCATTATAAATTACATGCCCTCTATTAATAATCCAAACCATGTCCATGGATTATCAATATTGAAATCTTTTTAGCAATTGAAATCCATATCAACCCAACCATCTGAGTTAAAATTTTAATAACTTAATTATTAGAGTCTTTAGATATCATGGTACTCTTGGAAAAACTTTCTAATATATAAATTTTATGAAACAAGGACCAATCACCCCCATTTTCCTCATGTAGATGGGAGAGGAATTTAAATAAAATATGAATCATGGTTATCATCCATTAAATTCATTCAAGATAGCATACCAAATATCATCATATAATCAATGATAAATCCCTACATTAACATGTTCTGCCACCTTTGTTTCTAACCCTGACGGCCACATATATATACCATGATATTTCTCTATCAAAATCATCATCCTCTTCCATATCATTCTGGCCTTCATAACCCATGTTTCATAAGTCATTCCAGACTCAGGCTAATTGGGTTCACAATAAATCAGGGCCTCTGCAACCCATATAAAATATTACCTCTAGAAATATCCATAATAATATCACACCATAAGGATTATATCTATAGAACATCAAAATAATTTAAGAAAAAAAAGATTGAAATGTTGGAACTAGGCCCTCAGAACAAATAATTCGTTGATTTCATTCAAATGAGATCTTCTAGCCCTATAAACTTATTTTTATCACTCATCTAGATATTATTACAACATTAATTAATATATTAATTTGATAACAGGTTCCTACTATGGGTAACCTAATTCATATATCTATAACAAGGTATAAAATCCCTAACATTCTCATAGAATTTATTCTATATTCAAAGAACATGGAGAAGTGTTATTCCCAATTAACATGAATTTTCACTCTTCATCAAAATAATTATGATTCTTTTTGGATTTCTTTATTTAAAAACATCAATCAACAAAAAAATTAATAAATTAATAAATCATAGATATTACACTATATAACCAAACGTGTGGAAAATAGATATCATGGTACAAAGCAACAACATCACCAATATATAATCAATATCTAATTTATTCAATGAAAATTAATATAAATACGCCAATTAAATTTCCATAAAATAGAAAATAAGGATATATTTATATTTATATTTTAATTAATTAAGAGAATCTATGAATCCTCATCCTCAAAATCCATCAAATTTCAATTCATGAAAAAGTACCATGTTACGAATCTCTGAAAACGTATCCTATAATAACTACACCCATTAGAGGGAATTGTGACACAAACACACTAATAAAAACCATAAAACCCTAATCAAAACATGGGATATAAAATTACATATTATTGAATGAATATTCCAAATGAAATGAGATAAAACTGGGAGAATCCCCTAGAAAATGAAGAATGTAAAAACCGTAGATCACCATAGATTTCTAAAAATCAAATTTTTTTGGCTATATGTGATCATTGGGAGTAAGTGCTCTCAAAATGCTGATGAATGGATCTATAGGGTTCTATAAAATTAGTGGAATCAATGAATATATAGGGTGTGTGAAAAACAATAGTTGTTCAAATGTTTAAACTTTTATATTACCAGGGATATACATGATGTGAAATTACCATTTACGTCGTGTAATCCTTACAGATGGGTTGATGTTGAAAATTACATGATCATTTTCTTATTCAACCATGAATATGTAAATGTCCTTAACGTACCATGAACAATTAATTAATTACACTTATATGAAATTCAAGGATAACATGGTGTTTGAACTACCTGTTTCAAGATTTTGGCAGCGAATGCCCTCCTGGCCAGATATAACCTTCAATTACACAACACTGTTTTTGGAATCATGAAAATGATTAGACACCATATACAGGACCTTACAATAAATTATATAGATAGTTAGAGTAATTTTAATTCCCAAAGGTCATCAGAGAGTGAATACCTCATCAGGAAGTTACTAACTACAAGTATTCTCTGATCTAAATTTCAAAAATATTCTTAGTCAATATATTTATAAAATATTTGAATAAAAAATATCGATAGTATAAAATGATGTATGAAAAATATATTTAGAATAAGGATAATTTTATTTGATGAAATAAATGTCTACCTAAAAACAATTTTTATGACAATATATTTTCATTTTGAAAATTAATTTTAAAAACATTAAAAATAATAAATTTAATTTTCATTGAAAATATTATTTTAAAACTTATAATTTTGGAAAATATCTTTTAAAATATCAATTTATGATTCAAGTATGTGATGGTGGGTAATTATGTACATGTCCTACAAGGTAAAAATAGACCTGCATTCTCATAATAATTTCTTTTATAAAAGTTCCTATTATGGAAATAGAGAAGAATATAACATTGAAAATATTTTCAAAAAAGAAAAAATAGTTAACAGCTTCTTTATATAAATCATTTTGAAATGATTAATGAAATATTATTTGAGAACATTTTTTGAAATCATGGAATTTTAGGGAAAATTATATCATATCAAAAAGAAAAATGAAGTCTTATTTTAATAAAACATTTGAAGAACCAAATATTTGAAAAATTGTGTTATTATATGAGAAGGATAGTAAATAATATGATTAAAATAATATTTAAGAGATTATTAAATAAATTTTCATATAATTTATTTTTATGTAAATTAATGAATAAATAATCTTAATTAGAATGAGATTGTAAAAATAAACCCATGAACAGACTATAATGTTGAAGTGATAATCAAAAAAGAAGAATAAACTATGTGTAGATACTGTAAATCAACATAAAAAACTGAAAATAAAATATTCAATAGATAAAATTCATTTCAAACATATTTTTATAATTTAAAAACAATGAATAAGTAATATAACCCAATAAAAAAATGTATTACATTATGAAATTCTTGACCACTTGGGAACATTTAATTCAAATTCTTTAAATGAAATAAATCAAATTAAAACATAAAATACCATGAATAATTTAGTATTCATGGTACTGAATGTATGTTTTTATTATATATACAATAATAAAGTGATTAAGTGCATGATGTTATAATATTCTTCAATGAAATTAAATTGAGTCAAAAACCCCTACCTGTCACTCTTCTTTATGTTTTCCATGATTTGAAAAAACTAAGAGTGGGTATTAACATGTTATTAACCTATTAATGAATCATATTAATAATGATTACATTAAATATGAACCTTTTGAGATATATTATTACACATTTTATTGTAATATATTTTTTCATTGTTTCTAGTAATAACTGGCTTTGTTTTTTGAGTAAGCTTTGACATGTTATTTTTTGTTCAAATTACATATATATTTAATTAATCATGAAATAACTGTCAATAATTTTGTAAATATAATATATATTTATAATATATGAATTTATTTTAATCTATAAAATTTAATAATAGTTAATTTAATGTACTTTTCATGGAGACGATATTCCATACATATGCATAAATGATGCTTCCATTTCCATGTTTTATTAAATGGAAATAATTAAATATTATTTAAATATATAATCATTCTAGTATATTTTTTATTTCATATATATCATATATTTTAATTTAAAAAAATCCTTAATACATTCTATGTAAATCGTAAACTATGGATATCACTTCGTGGGCCGATAGTCCGATGTACACAGACGAGCGACATTATCATATTCCCACAAAATAGTTATCATGCTGTTATGTGTTATATAAAAAGTAAAAAATCAAAAAAAAATCATAATAAATTCTATATCATATATAATTTGTATTTATAACATTATTTAGAACCTTTTTTAGAGTTAATAGAAGAATGACTGACATTAGTTCATGAGATGGTAGTCCTCCGTACACACGAACAATGATTTTGAATCTCATTAGATGGATGTGTGTGAAGTTCTTGGTTATAAACATAACATAGAAAGATTTAATTATATTCATAATACTTTGGATATTATAAAACATTATATAATAATAATTTAATGAGGTGGAGAAACGTATAAAATAATAACTTTTATAGAAAATCATTCCCTCTCATTCAGGTATCCCACATAGGTTTTCTCTTGTTCCGGGCTAAGATAGATTTATAACCAATATTATCAAAATATTATGAGGGGATTTATTTTTATGTGTTAATTGGTTCGGGATTATCCAACCCAATTTTTTATGGGCATGTAAAAGTAGATTTGGTGGCCTTTATAAGTTGTAAGAGTGAAAATTTGTAAATTATCGATAGAGGAAATACTAGAAACATGTTATCCAATTTATGTGGCTCAAATAATTCACTTAAATTTATAATATAATGTATATTGATGCAATAGGTCCATAAATATTGTTTTTAAAATGACACTTTGTCATTATCTCTACATTTTTAATGTTTAGTCCCTTTGTAATCTATTTTTTCTCTTCACAATTGTAATTAATTTTATTTTCATAAAATGAAGACTTGGTAAAAAATTAATTTGAAGTTATCAAAAATTATAAATTGATCTTATTACAAATATTTAATCAATTTTCCCAAAATAAATTAGCATATATTGGGAAACATAATTTAAAATTAATCCTTTAGATGGGATGAGAAACGGTGTTTTTAATGTTGAAATAATCAAAATATTAATATGTTTTTATCTATAATTCACTGTAAATATTATTAAAATGATAGAAATTGGATAGATATATGTAAAATTATTATAATTTTACTATTGTGCCAATTTAAAATATATTTTAAAATTATAGACACTTTTTATTAAAATGATGATTTAAAATAAAAATCTTGTATTTGTCACTATTCATAAAAAAAATATTCTTCTCAGAAATATAAAATAAATTCTACCCAATATGATTTTGAAATTAAATTTTTAAAAATTTATATCATTTTTTAACTAAAATATATATAAGTGTCAAAATATATTTTAAAAACATGTGCACCAATAAAAGGTATTGAAACTATATTTAGAAATATATATCTTCTTATACAAAAAAATTTGTTTGTTCTTATCTTGTTCTTCTCAAATATATTCGATTAATTAAAAATATTTGATTTATTATAAAAAATATATTTTTTATTCATATCATCCACTTATTTTAATAAAATAAAATTTTTAATATAAAGTTTCATTGTCACATAAAAATGTAATTTATGATACATTTTCATATATATAAAATTTTATTTTTTACCTATTTGTAATTATTGGGATACAAATAAATTATAAAATATAAAATAATAAGTTAATTATTTACATTTAAAACATGAAATTTAATTACAAGATGAAATAATTCATATTAAATAATAATATTAAATGATTATTTCGTATTCGGAAAAGTAAACCATACATTTAACACAAGCTATCCGAGAAACTCAAAGATACATGTAATGAAATCTAACTCAGTATTTCTTTCAAAATAATCTATGAAATATAATGAATATATTTAAAATAGTAAATAGATCATAAAGTCTTGGAATGTTATATTCTCTAATATGTTTGGTTTTTTCATGTCGTATAAACAATTGAATAAAATTGTACTTTTTAGAATTATAGGGTGTCATATCATAATATCTACAATATGATATAATAAATTTGAAAACAAAATACACAAAAAATTATAGACATACCATTTAAAATAATTTTTTATTTTATTTGGTTAGTTTTGTAGTGCTATAATGAATCCTCAAAGCCCTATATTATATAAAAATGTTTTAATATCAGCTATTTGAGAACATAACTCACATCCAAATAATCAATGGTGTAGTTTTAATATGTTTCGTAATGAGACATATAAAATATTTAGACCCACTTATATATAGAAGAAACAATTTGAAAATTTAATGGAAATGATTTTTGTTTTTATTATTTTATAATATAATGTTCAAAACCAATGTTTTCAAATTAATAAATAATTCGCTTCTATTTTAAAATAAATTCCAACCCAACCACCCACTCAGCTAGAATCTAAACCAATTTATCGTTAATTTATTTTCTATATATATAACTAAATCCATTCCATGGTGATCCAATGACTATTATAATCTCCTCAAAAACTTTTCTAAGTCCCCTCTCATGATAATGGATCTACATCTATGATTTTTTAATCAATTAGTTTCATTATATTAATCCTCATGATTTCAAATTATTAATTTTTTAATATGTATATGAACATAAAAATAATGTAATTATGATTATAAATTAATGAGAGACCAACATTCACTCTCATTTAACCCATCCATGGCCCTCTAAGTACACATGTTATGCTGCCATAACTATCCCATGATTTTCTATTCTAAACATTATAATTGTGAATATGCATACCAATTTTTGAGTCATGTTTATCCAGCTACATGTAACTATATATAATTCGACATTGAAATCCATGAATTTCGCTCATAATTCTAAATTTTGGGATAGAATTCTATGAAATACATTATTATGTTCAATTTTGTCTATTGAACATAAATTTATGTACTTGAATTGAATTTTTTTGGTGGGATAGTAATTATATATCTATATAATGAATTCGTTAATGATTTAATATCATGAGATACTATATACGGTTCATAAAAGGTTATCCTATTAGCATAATGTTATTATGTATTGGTTTTTAGCCTTGACATGTTTTCACGACCCCCTCACACTAAAGATGCCCCTCCTGAGCTGGAAATGGTAAAAATAGATAATAACCCCCGAGTCCCACCTCCAGTAGGCCCCGGGTTGGCGAATAGCACCGAGGGTATGAGTTATCACAAATATTGGAGGAATTAACCTTTTTTATTTTAAGATCGGGAAATAGGACAAGTCACCCACCAAAAAGGAAAAGAAGAAGTGTATAGAAATAAACCCAAACGAAGACCACATGCATGTCTAAACAATTTTATATCAAGGTGCAAGTACAATAAATCTCAATGTATTATACCAAAAGAAACAAGTGTACAGAAATAGCAACAACTCTAACTGTCTGACTATTAGGGTCCCGCACGGCCCTGGTAGTCCTCCTAGAAACCTGAATGTAAACGTAGGGTGAGCATATAAGTATACTCAGTCGGGAAACCAAAAGATCTCGTGCACAAGTGGGGAGACAACCAAATGTACCGTGGGAACAACAGAAGAAACCTAGCAAGGAATTCTATCCACCCAACCTCACCAGCCACACTCACCAAAAACACAATCACAATAGGTAGTAGTATATAAGAACAAGAGTATTGGGTACCCCGCACCATTTACCTTTAGATATCTGATCTTCCTAACGGTGAACGTCCTGACGTTGCCACACTCTCCCCGCCCACACACACCTGGGCCTCACAACCACGTATCCCTCCCGCACACATCTGGGCATCACAACCACGTATCCCGC
Organism: Viscum album; assembly: GCA_963277665.1. Taxonomy (NCBI): domain Eukaryota; kingdom Viridiplantae; phylum Streptophyta; class Magnoliopsida; order Santalales; family Viscaceae; genus Viscum; species Viscum album. The sequence continues at coordinate 640,686,499 of OY728160.1, forward strand.
ACGCACACACCTGACCCTCATCCCAAAGATTCATGGGAAATAGAAAAACCTGCCTAAAGAGTCTTGGGCTAGAACCACCCCAATCGAAACCTACCTGAAGGGTCTTAGGTGTAAGGTCACCTCAAGCCATCACAGCCTAGGGAAGAAGGATCATGAAGGAGCTAGTAACTAAGGGGAAAACACCCTCTCTCATGAAATGGGAGTGTTCGGGACTAAGTTCTCAACATGGGTGGGGTGTGATAAAACACAAAAGATACAGATATATATATATATGTATACCAACCACACAACCCAACCTATGGCTTCTAAATAGAGAACTGAGCACGTGCCTCGGCACTGCTACTACGAAGCATACATACAACAAACAATCCCAACCACATTTAGGTTTTCAAGTTTTTGTAGAATTAGTTATTTAGTTACTTATCTACTGGGCAACCAACCGCAACCAACCATATCAATCATTCGTAAAACATATCCCTACCATCCACAAATCAATTTAGAAAAACACAAGCAGCACAACAAAATCATTTCTTATTAACCAACCAACCCCATTGATTATTATTCCCCTTCCGTTACCAATCCCCACCATTCATTAACTCTTCCACATTTTATTTATTATTCACAACCAATAGTTCGTTCACATTCCAACCCATCCATGCAGCCCCGCTGCCAACCACAATAACCATAACCACACCACACATCATCATCCCTTGATACGACTTATTACAGCCCCCTGCTCATCCGATCCACTACAACCCACAAAACAATATTCGTTCCACATCATCGCCCCTTTAAAATCATTTACCACAGCCATTCTGCCCATTCTATTTTTAAGAACCCAGGATTCACCCCTTCCTTTCACACACCAGCAACCAAGCCAAAACCCACATGTTCATTATTCCATTTTGTTTTTTTTAACTGGGGTGATCACACAAGGGTTCCAGATTTTAATCAGCCATCTTTACGTGATTAAACAAATTTCACATTTCACAAGGATCCATTCACAAAAACGGTTTAGAAGATAGGGCAACATTTAATTGCGCAAGTAAAGTCCCCCAACGACCATGATTTTCATTAGGCAATAGCCCATTTAATTGACAAGATAATATCACAGGATATAAGATAAACATAACAACTTCCCAATCCCCATTAATTAACCAGTTATTATCTTCCTATATTGGTTCAACCATTTCTCATGAAAACAAGAGGATACCCACCCCACGTGATGCACAATTTATAGAGTCGAAGGTAAGATCCCGACCTCAATAGTTTCTGATCACAAGGCTCCCTCGGATCAACTTTAGAAGATGTCCGTCAGCATCCATCACTTCTGTTGAGTCCCGAAAAAACCTCCTCAGGTGGAAGCCAGAAAGGAAAGGCCGAAGGAAAGGCAACAGATCCATTCTCGGAAGTTCCACCTCATCGTTACGATCCCGTGGCCACTGGCAGATCGTAAATCGGAGCACGAACGAAGAATTTATGGAAGAAAAGTAGCTTTCGAGTCTCTTGGGAGAGCTCTGCTCGAGGAATGGGGAGGAGAGGGGTGAGTTGAAAAGAAGGGGACCACTCCTTTTATAGGAAAGAAAAGCAAAAGTACACGGCGTGTACTTGGCCATTTCACACGATCACCACGAGTCTTCCAAAACGACCTTCAACGTGGAACGCGGCCGTTGACTGGTCAACACACAGCTTGAAGGTAACACATACGCGGGGAGGGACTACACGATGTGTACCCATTTATTTCACACTCTTCCAACATGGCACATGGTCATTGACTGGTCAACACATGGTAACGCGTACACGGGGAGAGACTACACATCGTGTAGTATTGGATACACGTCGTGTACCCATTTATTTCACACGGCTCCAACACGGCACACGACCATTGACTGGTCAACACACGGTAATACGTACGCGGGGAGGGACTACACAACGTGTAGTATTGGATACATGGCGTGTACCCATTTATTTCACATGGCTCCAACACGGCACATGACCATTGACTGGTCAACACACGGTAACACATACACGGGGAGAGACTACATGGCATGTAGTATTGGATATACGGCGTGTACCCATTTATTTCACACAGCAAGGATAGAGCCTTAAACACGGGGTATACCCATCATGGGGGTACACAAAGTGTACTCAAACTACACGGAATGTAGTTTCAAAATTCTGGAGTGTGTGGGAAAAGTCCATTTTACCCTCCAGAACACTTCGTGGCCTTCTTTTTGACAATGGAATTGGCCGAAGAGGTCCAGGCCACTACATCAGATACCACTTAAAACAATCTCGTCCCCGAGAATTCAAAAACCAACCTGTAGGAACCCAACAAGATACCTCTTAGGGTTCTTGTTATAATAGGAACCCAACCAACAACCCTAATCATAGGTGTTAGGAATTCCCCCTCCTATGTCGAGGTATTATCCGCTTTAGGCGGCACTAACTTGCCTGCATGGGTTTAATCGCATCTGCATTAATGCATCTCGATAAAGGATTGGGCGTTCCCACTTCCATATATTAGGATTCTCCAAATTTCACTACCCCCAACATCACACAACCAACACACTGCCCAAAATGTGGTTTAGGAAAAAATTCCTTCTCCTATGACGAGATATTATCCGCTTTAGGTGGCATTGACTCCCCCACACAAGTTCAATCTCATCGCATTAATGCTTCTCAATTAAGGATCAGGTTTTACCCTTTCCCCACACATCCGGACATGTTACACATTACCAGGGAACAAGGAAACAAAAGGTCTCACAACCGAAAAGCCAAGCATTCCATATATCAAAGGTACATAGTATAACATCAACACAACGCTCCTAAGAACAAGGTAAAACACAAGTCAAAACAACTCTGGGTACTGACCATTCATCTACGTCTTCCGCTCCCAAGTGCTCTGCTCGAGGCTTCCATGCCTCCATAACACACGAACCAAAGGAATGGTTCGTCCACAGAGCACCTTCTCTTTACGATCCTCAATTCTGACTGTTCGTTCCTTGAAGGTCGCATCGTCTCCCATATCTAACTCTCCCCAGTCGATAACGTGAGAGTCTTCGTGTAAGTACCGACGAAGCTGGGAGACGTGGGAGACGTCATGAACCTTCTCCAACTGAGGTGGCATTTCCAGCTGATATGCCACCTCGCCGACTCTCCTCAGCACCTCAAAAGGTCTGATGAACCAAGGTGAGAGATTTCTCCCCTTCCAAAACCTCCACTACCCCCATCGATGGGAAACCACCAAGAACACATTATCTCCCACCTCGAACTCCAAGGGCCTCCTCCGACGATCAGCATAAGACTTCTGTCAGTCCTGAGCCACTTTCATCCTCTCACGTACAAGATGGACTTTCTCCGTGGTGCTCTGTACTACCACTGGCCCAGGAGCACCTGTCTCACCAACATCTTCCTAGAAAATGGGTGAACGACATGGTCTTCCATACAAATCCTCAAATGGCGCCATGCCAATAGTATAGTGGAAGTTATTGTTGTAGGCAAACTCTACTAAAGGAATGTGTCGTACCCATGATCCCCCGAAATCCAGAACGCATGCTCGCAGCATGTTCTCCAACGTCTGGATAGTCCGCTCTGTCTGTCCATCGGTCTGGGGGTGGAAAGCAGTGCTAAGGCATAGCTGGGTGCCAAAATCATGATGTAACCCCCTTCAGACTCGTGAGGTAAACCGAGGATCCTAATCTGAGACGATAGTCTTTGGGACTCCATGCAACCGCACAACCTCGTCTACATACCTCTAAGCTAAGGTACCCACCGAGCCTGAATCCTTAATTGCTAATAAGTGATCTGATTTCGTCAGTCGATCTACCACTACCCAGATAGCATCATAACCACCCTGAGCTCTGGGTAGTCCAGTGATTAATTCCATTGAGATGTCATCCCACTTCCACTTGGGGACATCTAAAGGATGCAACAAACCACTGGGAACACGGTGTTCAACCTTCATTTGCTGACACAATAGGAATTTAGCCACAAACTCTGCCACTTCCCATTTCACCCCGGGCCACCAAAACTATTCCCTTAGGCCTTGGTACATTTTTGAAACTCCTGGAGGTACCGCCAAGGCTGAGCTATGGAACTCATGGAGAAATCCCTCACGCATTGTCTCCGGGACAAACAACCTTCCATGGAAAAGCATCTGATGTTGACTGTCCTCTGACCGTCCTTCTGGAGCGTTCCCCTGATCGACACAATCTCGCATCATTTCTGCCTCGGAGTCCCCCCACTGAGATTCTTCCACCTGCTGCAACAAGGAGGCATGCACCGTCATTTGAAACAAATAGCCTCTAACACCTTCTACCCTTGTATCCAAGTGCAAGGCAGCCAAGTATCCCATCGCTTTCCAAGAATCAGTGGATTACTAAACCACTTCCTTATGTGACTTCCTGTTCAAGGCATCGGCCACAATGTTTCCCTTACCTTCAGTGTAAGAGATCTCGAAGTCACAGTCTTGGAGAAACTCGACCCATCTCCATTGTTGTAAGTTCAGTTCACGCTGGGAGAAGATATAACGCATGCTCTTGTGATCTGAGAAGACGACAATGTGCTCCCCAAAGAAGTAATGTCGCCAAAACTTTAGTGCGAACACTACAGCTGCAAGCTCTAGGTCATGTGTGGCATAGTTACGCTCGTGGGGGAATAACTTCCTAGAAGCATAACAAATCACTTCCTTCTTCTGCATCAGCACGCACCCCAGACCAAGGATAGAAGATTCAAAAAACACCTCACACAAAAACCCTTCCTATAGAAACCTGAGTACGGGAGCACTGACCAACTTCTCCTTCAGGTAGTCGAAAGCCTTATGGCACTGCTCGCTCCATAGGAAGACATGGCTCTTCCTATTCAAAGCTGTCAATGGAGAAGAAACTCGAGATAATTCCGAAACGAACCTCCGATAGTAACCTACCAACCCCAGGAAACTACGAACTTTCTCCACACTCTTGGGTGCCGCCCAAGAAACAACTTCCTTCACCTTCGACGGGTCCACTGAAACTCCATGCTGAGACACCACGTGCCCATGTAAGTGTACTTATTACGTCAATAACTTACACTTTGACAATTTCCCGTAAAGCTGGTGGTGTTGAAGGACATCCAAGACTGCCCTGAGATGCTCAACGTGCTCCACCTTTGATCTTGAGTAGGTCAGGATGTCATCGATAAACATAACGATGAACCGGTCCAGAAACTCTTGGAAGACAAAGTTCATAAGTCCCATGAACACAGCTGGAGCATTCGTAACTCCAAACGGCATCACTACAAACTCGAAGTTCACTACCTGCACCTCAAAGCCATCTTCGAGATTTCACTGTCCTTCAACTTCAGCTGATGATATCCAGATTGTAGATCAATGATAGAAAACCAACCTTCTCCCCTCAGTTGGTCGAAGAGATCATCTATCCTCAGAAGTGGGTAACTGTTCTTGACTGTTACCTCATTAAACCTTCGGTAGTATATGCATAGACTGAGACCACCATCTCCTTTCTTCACGATCAAAAATTGAGAACCACATGGAGATACGCTGGGTAGAACAAAACCCTTCTCCATCAGATCATCAATCTGAATCCACAACTCTCAAAACTCCGACGGTACCATCCGATAAGGGGCCATCAAAATTGGACGAGTACCAGGCTTTAAGTCTATCCCAAACTCAATGTCACGTCCGGGGGGTAGACTCACAACCTCCATAGGAAAAACATCGAGGAACTCCCCAACAACCTCTGGGACATCCAACATCTCTTTAGTAGCTAAAACCACTAATATCCTTCCTAACAAGAAAAGGAGAGGCTCCACACGCCGACCTCCCACCTGATAGCTCCTCTCACCCACAAAAGCTTCACGATGCCCGTCCACATCGGAGAACACGACTCTTATCCGGAAGCAGTCGATAACGACAAAAATAGAAAACAACCAGTCGATGCCTAGGATGACATCGTATGGCTGCATCTATAAAAGAAAAAGTTCCCCACTAGATCGATGTGGTCCCAACGTCAGCCCACATCCCCGACAAACACAAGATACGCTGGTCTGGCTTCAAACTGGTGTAATCAGCACCAGTGGTATAAAAAGTCTCTCTACGTCTAGTCCCAAAGCATGGGCTAGACCAAGCGCAACAAAGGAGTCCGAATCTCCTGAATCGAACAAAGAAAAAATGAGAGTGCTGAACAAACAAACCGTACCTCCCACCACCTATGGTCCTGCCGGAGCTGTCAACTCTGCTGCGTGCAACTGTCCACGCCCAGCTCCTCTGCCTCTCTGATGTCGACCAGGTTCCATAGTGGTACGGTAAAAAAATAACGCCTCAGCCTGAGTAGTAATGAAATTTTTCAACGTTTTATTTTATCATTTTTATTTCAATTTCTTTCCCATAACATCCAAATCAAGTAAAACACAATCATTATGATGCATGTACCTTCCCTAGGGCCTCTACCCTGCAATCAATGTCATCTCACTTGGTCATTCGGTAGGCTTAGAGTCCTTGCACCGGATCACAGGGGCCCTAAAATCTTGTTTCCTAGCCGGTCTTCCCAGGCCTATGTCATGCACCAAGATTAACCAACATTGTTTCCCTACCATCCCATGCAATCCTCACTATTCCTAACTCCAGACTTTATCCTATCTCTCAACCATCACCTCTGATACCATTCTATCAAGACCCCATCCCACCAAAGATGCCCCTCCTGAGCTGGCAATGGTGAAAGGCAGATAATGACCCCCGAGTCCCGCCTCCAGTAGGCCCTGGGTTGGCGACTATCACCAAGGGTATGAGTTTTTATAAATATGGGAGGTATTACCCTTTTTTTATTTTAAGATCGGGAAATAGGACAAGTCAACCACCAAAATGTAATAGAACAAGTGTATAGAAATAAACCCAAACCAATCCCACGTGCATGTTTAAACAGTTTTATACCATGGTGCAAGTAAAAGAAAGCTCAAAGTACAATACCAAAAGAAAAAAGTGTACAACAACAACAACAACTCCAAATGTCTGACTAGTAGGGTCCCGCACGGCCCTGGTAGTCCTCCTGGAAAAATGAATGTAAACTTAGGGTGAGCATACAAGTATACTCAGTAGGGAATCCTAAAGCTCTCGTGCAGAAGTGGGGAGAAATCCTTATGTCCCGTGAGAAAAACAGAAGAAACCTAGAAAGGATTTCTATCCACCCGACCTCACCAGCCACACTGACCAAAAGCACAATCACAACCGGTAGTAGTTTATAAAAAGAAGATTATTGGGTACCCCGCACCATTTACCTTTAGTTAGCTGCTCTTCCTAATGGAGAACGTCCTGACACTGCCACACTTTTCCCTCTCGCACACACCTGGGCCTCACAACCACGTATCCCGCCCACACACACCTAGGGCTCACAACCACATATCCCAACTGCACACACCTAGGCCTCACAACCACGTATCCCACCCGGACACACCTGGGCCTCATCCCGAAGATTCTTGGGAAACAGAAAAACCTTCCCAAAGAGTCTTGGGATAGAACCACCCCAATCAAAATCTACCTGAAGTGTCTTATGTGTAAGGTCGCCTCTAGCCATCATAGCCTAGAGAAGAAGGAGAAGGAAGGAGCTATTAACTAAGGGAAAAACACCCTCTCTCAAAAAATGGGAGTGTTCAACACTATGTTCTCAACATGGGTGGGGTGCGATAAAACATAAATGATACAGATATATATATATATATGTATACCAACCACACAACCCAACCTATGGCTTATAAACAGAGAACTGAGCACGTGCCTCGGCACTGATACTACGAAGCATGCATAAACCAAATAATCCCAACCCTATTTCGGTTTTCACTTTTCAGCATAATTAGTTATTTAGTTCCTTATCTACTGGGAAACCAAACACAACCAAACATATCAATCATTCGTAAAACATATCCGTTCCATCCACAAAATCTTGTTAGGAAAACACTAGCAGCACAACAAAATCCTTCCTTATTAACCAACCAACCCCATTGATTATTATTCTCGTTCCGCTACCAAGCCCCACCATTCATTAACTCTTCCACATTTTATTTCTTACTCATAAACCATATTTCGTTCACATTCCAACCCATCCATCCATCCCTGCTGCAAACCACCATAACCATAACCACACCTCACATCATCATCCCTTGATACGACTTATCGCAGCCCCGCTACTCATTGGATCCACTACAACCCACAAAACAAGATTTGTGCCACATCATCACCCCTTTAACATCATTTACCACAGCCCTGCTACCCGTTCTATTGGTAACAACCCCTGATTCACCCCTCCCTTTCACAAACCAACAACCAATCCAAAACCCACATGTTCATTATTATTATTTTTTTAACTGGGGTGATCACACAAGGGATCCAAATTTTAATCACCCAACATTACGTGATTAACCAAAATCCACATTTCCCAAGTTTCCATTAACAAAAACGGTCTAGAAGATAGGGAACCATTTAATTGCGCAAGCAAAGGCCCCCAATGACCATGATTTTCAGTAGGAAATATCCCATTTAATTCACAAGATAATATCAAAGTATATATGATAGACATAACAACTTCCCCATCCCCCTTATTTAACCTGTAATTATCTTCATTTATTGGTTCAACTGTTTCTCATGGAAATAAGAGGATACCCACCCCACATGATTCACAATTTAGAGAGACGAAGGTAAGATCCCTACCTCAATTGGTTCTGATCACAATGCTCCCCGGACCATCATTAGAAGATGTCCATCGGCGTCTGTCACTTCTATCGGGACCCGGAAAAACCTCCTCGGGTGGAAGTCGGAAAGGAAAGGCTGAAGGAAAGAAAATGGATCCAAGCTCGGAAGTTCCGGCTCGTCGTTACGATCCCGTGGCCACTAATGGATCATAAATCGGAACTCGGACGAAGAAGTTATGGAAGAAAAGGAGCCTTCGAGTCTCTTGGAAGAGCTCTGCTCAGAGGAATGGGGAGGAGCGGGGTGAGATGAAAAGGAGGATGGGACCCCACCTTTTATAAGTGAGAAAAAAAAGTACACGATGTGTACTTTATGTTACACGGCGTGTACTCGGCCATTTCACAGGGTCACCACGTGGCTTCCAACATGGCCTTCAACGCAGAACACAGCCATTCACTGGTCAACACACGGCTTGAAGGTAACGCATACGCGGGGAGGGACTACACTGCATATAGTATTGGATACACGACGTGTACCCATTTATTTCACACGGCTCCATCACAGCACACAACCATTTACTGGTCAACACACGGTAACGCGTACGTGGGGAGAGACTACACAGTGTGTAGTATTAGATACATGGTGTGTACCCATTTATTTCACACGGCTCCAACACGGCACACAACCATTGATTGGTCAACACACGGTAACACGTACGTGGGGAGGGACTACACGACATGTATTATTGGATACACGGCGTGTTCCCATTTATTTCACACGGCTCCAACACGGCACAGGGCCGTTGACTGGTCAACACATGATGATGCGTACGCGGTGAGAGACTACACGGCGTGTAGTATTGGATACACGACGTGTACCCATTTATTTCACACGGCAAGGACACGGCCTTCAACACGGGGTATACCCGGCAAGGGGGTAAACAGCGTGTACTCAAACTACACTGCGTATAGTTTAAAAATTCTAGAAAGTGTGGGAAAAGTCCATTTTACCCTCCAAAACACTTCGTGGCCTTCTTTTTGACAATGGAATGGGCCAGAGAGGTCCGGTCCATTACACTTGTGATTATGTTGTCATGATTTATGTTGTTTTGATATTCCTATATTCTTTCGATGTTGTCATCTTATATCATGATTTTTTGTTTTTGTCTTTGATTCTCAGCCTTTTATATCTCCTTTATATACATATTAACTAACATTTATTATGATCATAACTTTATACATTTATTATCTCCGTATTTGGATTTATATCTCACCCTTTTCTTATATTTATCCCTATGTTATCTCGTATTTTAATAAAAGATCAAGGGACATTAAAAACATGTTATGGTGTTTGAAAACAATTTCATCATATCAATGATTCATATTATTATTTAATGTATCATGTTAAAAAATATAAAGTTTTCATTTTATCATTTTTGATTTTATTATTTTTGTATTTTTGTAATCACTCAATAAATAATGTTTATAGAAGATATTGGTTTACATATATGTGGTTTTTTATCACCTCATGAATTGTGGTAATTAAAGGATTTAATACAGAAATATTAAAACAATTTACATAAATATTCATTATACAACATTACAATCCATTATATAGCAATATAAGTTTTTTAAATTTCGAAACACGGATATATACAAAATTGGTTCATGAAAACCTCTATATCATCCACCACTAAGCTCATCACATCTAGTACACTTCGAGGAAGAACATACTTAAACCCATTAATCATATACATGTAAATACAAAACATACGAAATGGTGGTCTATAATTCTATGTATGGGTAATAATTTGAGGCATAATTCAATTATCTATTTTTAGAATAACATGAGAATAAGGGTGGACAACATGATAATTTTTTTAAATATTACCCAATAATTCATATTTCCATATCATTATTTATGAGTTAAATCATTGTAGTAAATAATACATAAATTATAATAGAACCGAAATTCAATATATATCAAAACATATCATATTTAAATGATAATTTCATTACGGATTTGAATTACATGCAGAGAACTCAAAATCATATAATTCATATGTAATTGACAAAATTTAAAACCATCATTACTCATAACACCATTATGGATACTCATACTTGGTCAATTCCAACATTCTTTTATATGTAACATCCACTAATTTAACTCTTTCATCATAACCTAATTAATAGAAGTTTAATGTAATTAATTTACTCATGTCACATAATAAAAATCGATTTATATGTATTCAAATAGAACAAAAAAATCCATCATATCAACATATCATTTCTTGGGAAAAATAAATTCGTTTTCTAATCTTCTCATAATCATAATCAAATTATAATTTATCTTGGATTAATTGGGCCATGGAAGGAAAATGGGGTTTTACATCAATTTCCACATCATCATATAAATAAGTAATATAATTGGTTTCATAATAACATATAACCAATAAAGCATAAAAAACATCACATATGGGTGACTAAGATGAAAAACTACATTAAACCAACATTGAAAACATTTCAAAACAAACATGGATAATAAATTTTTCATTTGACATAAAAAAGCTAAAAATTAATAAAAGATTTAGAAAATTATTTTCATTTAAAATTTACCTATAATATTATAATTTAATATTGTAATAAAATAAAAAAATGATGGTGGTAAAATATTCTCATGCAAAATATATTTAAAAATATTATTTCATCAATTTGTTAAAAAGTCAAAAATTTCATCATTCTTAAAATTATGAAAAAATTCATTCAAATTATTTAAAAAAAATACATACATATAAATGACCTCAAAAATAATTAGTTAATGTAATATAATATTTTAATGACATTTTAAAAAATATGGGCATAAAAGAAAAACAATACAAAACAGAAAAAGATATAAAGACAATTATCATTTAAATCATTCTTTCGGTTCGGTTTTAAAAAATAAGCTAGGAAAACTAGAGGAAGATATGAATATATCATAAATAAATTTCAAAGATTTAAGGATGTGTTTTTTTTAATTTTTTTATATATAATTCACCATATATTAATTTAAACATAAATTAAACCATATAATTGTGGGTTCAATGATTTAACCATTAATATATATTGGTAAATATTGAACTATAAGACCCACGAAAGTAGAAATTCAGATGACAATTTACATTTCCTAATAAATATTAATGATATAAAATGTCAATGTGGAACAATTTATACATTAAAAAATAATATAGGATCATAAAATTACATATGACTTAAATAATATTATTTTAGATGATAACAACATTCCACTTTGGTATCATTCTAATAAAGACCATTTAGTTAAATATTCTAAATAGTAACATTAAATTAAAAAAATTAAGATTTATTCATGGCATAACATGTAAATGTGACATTATATAATCCTCATAAGCATGAACAGGTTTATAATATCCATCATGCCTCAATGAGACAATATTCAGTTGAAGAACCATTACCTCATCTTTCAGTTTCATCATAACAACTATAACCTTCGGAATAATAAATTTCATATTATTATAATTCTTTGATATAAACATATTAATGCATTTAAAATCATTTATGATCAGATTATACAATTTAAAACCCTATTAATTAAAAAATATTTCTACAAATAAACATATTTGTTTGTAAACATTTTTATTTAATTATCGATTCAACAATTTTAGTTCTTAGATTATGATTATGGATCTATAATATCTATATGATTATTTATGCTATTAATATAAATTATATTCAATATATACATATTATTAATCATTAATAAAATTTAGGGACATAAAAGTAATTTAATTTTTCATTGTTATGGTATTCTCTATGTATAAAATAATGTTGTTTTTAATTTTTAACAGAAATTTAGAAAAAAGATAAGTAAAATATTCTAACTAAAAAACCATTATTTCAATAAAAATATCACATATATGTATATTAAAATATATATATATATATATATATATGGAATGGTGATGTATAATTAGTTGTATCACTTCATGGAGGGATAGTCCACATATACACACAAGCATTAATGTCATTTCATTTTTTTTGGAAAAAAGAAGTTGAATAAGAATATTACATTAACATAATAAAAAATAAATATAATTGATAGGATATAGTTATTATATTGGACAAGTTATTTTAAAATTGGATACAGTTGATGAAGAATTGCAATTATAATTCTTGGTTATGATCACTAGACCCACATTAAATAACCTCATTCAGATCCATCCTTTATGACCCTATAGATTGTATTATAAAGATAGTAAAACCTAAATTAGTTTCCTAGGAATGTTTGGATAGATTTTTTATGGTTTTTAGCATGGTTCTTGAGGGGGTGTGAGGATTATATAAGGTATGGTATCCTTATAAAATAGGATTGATGGATCACATCAAATAAAACTAATAAATAAATTAATATTAATTAATTTTTATATTAATATGGAACAAAATTGATAATATTAGAATATATGAATGATATCTCTCTAAATAATCTCATATACTAAATTTAGAAAATTTATGTTTACTATTTAACATGTATAACTATGATTTAATACAACATTAACATTTTTTATGGATAACATTATATAAGAGTCTTTCATAATTTCTGGGTCATAAAATTTACTATAAAAGTAGAATTGATTCATATAATAGAATATGATGAAATTTCAAACCATATTCTATTAAATTTCCTCTTGTTATTTTTATTTCTATATTTTAGAGCATTTTATAGAATTTTATATAATATAAATCACTATTAATGTATTTTTTAGGACTATTCACAATATTAACTAAAACAATGATAGTAATGTAATTAAAATATATAGTTTAAAGTCCTTAAAAATATTTATTATTTTTAAAAAATAACCTAACAACATAAATCACCAAAAAATACTAATTTCTATTTTTTTATATCATTTAGAAGATTTATCTTCTACATGAAATATAGTAGTGGTATTGTTGGAGAGGAGTTTAAGATTAATACACCACAATAATATTAAAACTGAATTTATGAAATAAAAAATTATTTAGTGTTTAATATAACCAATTAAAAAATTACAAAACATAATTTTATAACACTAAAAAATTATTATAGTTTATAAAATAACGAGAGTCAAATTTTGGAATTTCTATTTACATAAAATAGTATTAAAGTCATTATAAAATTAAAATCTATACCTATTTCCATATTTCTGAATATTGGATGATTTTATACTAAATAAAATCTTCCAGTAAAAACAAAGAAATGTTTTTCTGGATTTTAAATTTTATATCATATTATTTTTATCCTTAATTAGCCACTTACCCATCCCAAGATAATAACTATTTACCATTGTTTATATTAATAATTACAACAAAAAAATTTCATATAAATCAAAAAATTCAATTTTAACCAATATATAGAATAATTTATTACAATTTAAATAATAATAAGTATTATAAATTAAAATTATTGTAAAAAACCAAAGAGGGATGAAAAATTATTTTCAATAATATTATAATAATGTTAATTTAACAAAATTAAGCACAATGTCAATTGAAAAAATTTAATTTGATTAAGAATCATAGTAATGTAATAATAAAATTTTAAACTCATTTTAAAAATAAATGGGCCATTAAAAATACATGAATGGAAAAGGAGAATATCGATAAAATAAAAAACTCACCCTTTAAAAAACCATTTATTTTCATAAAATTACTAATATATCAATATATGATAATTATCCTATTACGATGTAATAAAATATTCTATTTATATGATATATTTTTTTATTATTTATAAATTTTGATAATAATATTTTTTCCAAAAAATGAAAAAACTATTTTTTAAAATAAAAGTATTATTCTATAATGAAATGGATTCACTAAAAAATTTGTTCTTTTCCTAATATCAATAATCAATAAATATGTGTTTTGTTGGGACATTATAATTATATTTTATAATTTTTACACTCTTATTCATAACATCCTATTTAACCTAAATATAATATCAAATCACATTGAAATAATAATACTTATATTGAATATCATAATTCACATGAAGGTGGGTATTGTGGATTAAAAAGAAAATCAAAATTATTTTTTTAACCTAAATATTAAATGGGAAAATTTATCCAACTTTAATAAATTGCATCTATTAAATTGTATGTCAATCCAAAAAAGATAAATATTTTAAAATATATTTCTTTAAAATAGTCATCCTATAGTTGGAAAATAAAATATTCTTTAAGATGGGAGAGTGGGACACATCATGGTTACCTAAAATGACATAAAAAATCGGATCCAGGATAACGAGAACATCATATTGATGATTGAATATTGAAATGTAAGAGGAAAATAATTTCTTATAAATAAAATGGAGTGATAGATAATATGATCAAGATAATTTTATTACCAAAAAAAATTGGATAACGAAGTCTATAAATTAATCCAAATTGATGGAAAAAAGATATTAATTTTATTTTAAGATATTTTTCCTATATTTGAGGGATTATTTTACTATCTTGATAGAAATCATCAGAAAATATAATTTATAAGTTTTCCTTTTTATAAAAAATGTAACAAATAAATTTCAATAATTTTCCACTTCAGTCTCATCTCATACAGCAAAAAATAAATACTCAATATATATTTTTTTAGACATTAGGAAATGAAACATTCTTATAGAAAATTATATAATTCATATAATAAGGGAAATTCAATTATTATTTCTCTTTATATTTACCCAAACCAAAATTCATAAAAAATGGATACCGTATATGGATAAATATTCATATGATGGAATATTACATTAATAATTAACCCCATAAAAATAACACCCAATTATCAAGTTTACCACTTCCGTAAATAGTTATACTTTAGAATTCTAAAAATTATGCATGACTAGAATAAAAACAAAAACGTTTAGATAGTTGGTTAATAAATTTATGAACCCATAATAACATTAATCCCAATAAAAATAATGTATTTCATTATTTCACATAATAAACTTTTCATTACCATGATAAGATGTTCAATTAAACCATGTTAATCCTTTCCTAAAATAACATATATCGCCATAAAACAAAATAAAAAAACATCTATAATTTAACTCTATAGTTATATTTAAATAAAAAAACATACACTATCAAATGTATTCTATAAATCATAAAATTCATCATACAACATCAAATATATCATAATACACTTTATTATAAAATCCCAAATCCATTCAAATTTTATCAATAATATCTAATTTTATTAATCTATATCACTTAGCACGATAACCAAGTAGAAATTATTAGCTCAAAAACCAAAAAATATCAAGTGTTATCTACTATTTTATCCAGTTTTTTCAGAAAATATAACCTTAATACTAAATAACATTTCTATGTGACCAATACCCTTCAAAATATTCCCTAAAATCCTTAATAATATTTTGACCGATAATTAGATGCTTCATTATTCTTATAACCATTTTTTTATAAACACATAAAAACCTAATTATTAAATCCAAACACATATAAACATCAATCAATATAAATTAAGGATTACCATTAAATGATACTTCTGTTAGTCTAGTAGTTATCCAATAGACTAAATAATTTACTCTGATAATATCCATGTTCCCCACATATAATACACTGAACATAAAAAGAAACATTAGTGTATATTCCAAGAAAAGCAGAAAAGTGATAAGAGTTGTTCCACATATTTCCTTTTATAATGATCTATGACCAATCTGGGATATGAAAAATGATAAAAATCATGATTACTCAAATTGAATCAAATAAAACTAGACAGGAGATATAATATTTGAACTATTTTCTGAAGCATCACATATTATTTATAATTAATTTAATAAATTGTCTAATTAACATGTTTTAATAATTTATTTCTAATGGATCTAAAAATCAATCAGTGTTTTACAATATTTTTGTTGTTGGAAAGAATAATATATTCCTTCTAGCAGTGATCCACAAGTGATCCACAAATCTCCAAAAAAATGGTGTTGGAATCTCTGGTAGCAAGCACGAGAGATCCAATATCTTTTTTGTCCACTATTGGTCTTAACAATAATCACTTCCAAATATTTATCATTGAACTCTTTAGACATGATAATGGGAGGTGGAGGAAGAATCCCCTCTATTCATCGGAGCATTCATGGTGAGGATCTCACTATGGCTTGAGAGGATTCCCCAAATTCATTGTGCACAACCATACAAATGAATTGGCTCTCTTAGAAAATAAAAAATTTAGGTTTTTATTCCATCAAAGTTAATATAAAATAATGTTATAAGTTAAAAACATTATTTATTTAATAGTTGTGTAACCACTTTCAAAATAATGATAATAACATTATTATAATTTCTCCACATGCACATAAAATGAAAAATAATTTAATCATTGTTTAATCGACTAATATTCATTAATTATTATTTCTTTGAGGACCTAAAAACATGGTTTTACATTCCTACACAATATTTAATGGAAATTGAATGAAAATATTTTTTATTAAATAAATACCACCACATTCTTCAGAAATAAATAATTAAATATTATATTCACTAAATAAAAAATAAATATTTTTTAAATATTCCACGCATATTGTTTTCCTTAAAACATCTGGTGATAGAATATATGTGATCAATAAAACATGAATAATAATTAAACCACATGTGGGAATAATATTTAGTTAACCTGTTAAATAATAAATATTATTTAACTTGGATTTTGGATACACTTCATGTGTGACCCTATAGACATCTTTTTCAGTTGTATTTGGAAAATAAGAAATAATTCCAAGGATTCCATCTAGAAACACACCAACAAACCAATAAAAAATAATATTATGTTGCAATGACATGATTCCTCATACGAATAATTTGAGTGTAATATAATATTATTAAAATGATACCTCAAAACAAGGAGATTACATTCCAATGTCCCCAACCGAGGTGCTTGAATTATCTTTCATTGTCTTCCAGAAAAATGAACAACACAATAGAAAACAAGGGAAATTTATATATTTAGGATATATTATTTCCATAAAATATCCTATTATTTGAACTACCATCAAATAATAGAATGAAAAAAATCATTTATTAAATTATTCTTTAATTCATTAATACTCATTACACACCCAAAGTTTCCTACCTCACCATGAACACATTTTATAAACCATCATATCAATACCTAAATTTAAAGGACTCATAATTCTAATTAATAGTAATATTAAAGTCTAAGGATCAATAAACACATCTGTAGACATTATTATCATTTTACACATAAAAATGTGGATTTCTAACTAGAAGGAGTCACCCTTATATTATCCTACATTATATATTTCAAATAGAATGAACCATGATATTGATTATCAGAGACACATGAGTCTCCACCCAGGATATATTATATCATTTTGGTCCCTAATATGATATAATGCCACAAGATAATTTTTATTTATTATTATTTTATAGTATACATTGTTTTTAATTATAGAGGAGAAGTTTTATGATATTTTATCATAATAGTTATACTGAAAAAGAAAATCACATACTCTGTTACATAGGATAACAATAATTTTGAGATAATGAGATTATTAATATTTAAAAATATTAATACATGTATTTTTAAATTACACATAAGAGGGTTCTAAGCAAAAAAATCCAATAAAATGCCACTTGAACTTGAATAAACTACTATCAAACATTAGTCCTCTTGCTTTAACATGATACCTGTGATTTTTTTGATATATTCCTTTTGTGATGGGGTCTTCCAAGTTCCTCTATTTAGTTACTCATCATACTACAGCTTCACCACTATGATGAAATTCCATCAATATGAGATGCATCCAGAGTATCTTCTTTTGTGTTGGTGTGAACATGAATTTAATTTAAGATCCCTTTTTTCAATATTAGCACAATTCAATGTAAAAAATCACATTACTTATAGGTACGATATAAATCATTGTAAAAAATATTCACATCCTAATGAATTAATTAGATACATCAAAAGATTCTATATACACAGAATCCACTGTAGAATTAGAAAAAACTAGTTGGTTTGAAATCTTCTTGCTCACAAATCCACTGTTGAGATAGAAAAAACATCCTAAGTGCAACTTTTATTTTGATATATCTAAAAACAAGATTTAATATATCCCCCAATGACCATATCCTCATCTTTTTTATACACCAATAATATATCCTTAGTTTTTCTTAGATACATATGGATAGCCTTAATAGTTAAACATTGTTCTTCTCCTAGAACAACTTGATATCTGACAACCATTATCCATGAATAACTAACATCATGTCTAGTATTTTAAATGGAACATATGATTGATCCTATAACTAAATAGTATACTATCTTACGAATTCCCTCTATCACATGTTTTTTACGGGAACACATTTACTGATAAATATGTAAATAGTGTGACACTAGAACCAATACATTCTCTGATTGTTCCATACATAATATATTTAGTATCTAGTCAACATATGTTCATTTAATTAGTCTGGTAAGACTTGTTGATATTTCACAATTGATCTTGGCCCCTATAATATTGGTTGTTTAAACTATGTATTTCATAGAATACACATTATTTACCAAGTTTTTAATTTAATTTCATAATGGTATATCATTTCTAATGAGTACTATTTCATCAAAATTTACTAGTATGAAAATTAATACATTTGCACTAAACCTCGTGTAGAAAAATAGATCCCATTCATTCATAATAAACCCAAATTATTTTACAGCTTCATCAAATTGAATATTTTAGGACATGAATGCTTGAGTCAGTTAATAAATTGGCCTCTTCATCTTGAAAGTCCTTTTATAATCGCATCGTGTCATTAATCCTTTTTATTGTGTCATGTAGAAATTTTTTTGATGTTTCCCATTAAGGCATGAAATATTCACATACATCTTCCAAATATCATAGTCATGGTAAGCTTCTATAACAAGTATATCTTTGATGTAAATAAACATAGATACTTATGGAAAGGGTTGTCATAGTCAGTACCTTGATGTTGTTGAAACCCTTTTTCTACCATAACACCCCATAATAATAAACAGTTGATGACAAAATGATATGACTCATGTCAACAAGGTGGACCTTAATTTTCAAGATCCAACATGATTGGAACTCCACAAATAAGCGTTCTTGTTATGGAGTAGTGATTATGGTGGGTGATCTTACGGAAATTTTCCCAGGGTGTTTGTGATTGAGGAAAAATCACACTAAAAATGATATGTGTTGGCCTATGGTGATGGAAATTAGTAAGGTGATACGTTCAGGCACATGGGTGGGACCCAGGGTGGGGACCCCATCTCGGTGGGGCCACTATTACACATTACTTTTTTTCAGTAACTACTTCTTCCTTAAGGACCTATAGAATCTATTCATATTCCGAAATTTTTGTATCCGGGGAATCAACTTCATCCTAGTTAATAATTCACCAACTATCCTTTTGAGGATGCACACTCTCCTAAGAAAAACGACTTGTCTAGTGATAAACACTTCACTTTTTGATGGGATATATAGGTTGTATCCCTTTGTTTCTATAAGATACATTATAAAGAAACACATTGTACACTAGGGTGCTAGTTTGTTGTGATATAATTCTATAACAAATGCCTCACATCCCCATACATGTTTATGAGACAAAATAGGTTTTCTTACCCTCCATAACATAAAGGTAATTCTGTTATCCATTATATTTGGTAATCATTTAATGTATATGTGATGTTTTTAAATGCATATCCCTAAAAAGATAATGTAATATTTCCCTTACTCATCATAAACCTTACCATATCAATGAATGTATGGTTCCTCCATTCACTAAAACCATTCCACTATAGTGTGTATAGTGGACTGTGTTGAGATAAAATTTCAAACACTTATAGAAATTCTATAAACACATAGTAAAGATATTTACCACCTCAATCTCATGAATTATTATTTGTCATAATTCCATGTTGATTCCCTACTTAATTATTCAATTACATAAATTTCTTAAATTACTTTAACTTATACCTCAAACAATAATATATATCAATATCTACTCAATTCATTAGTTAATGTTATAAAGTAAGAATAACCATCTCTATATTATATTTTAAATAGTTCCCACACATTAGTGTGCACCAATCCAAGATGATCTACAACCATTTCACCATGTCTAACGAATAGTGATCTGGTCATTTTCCTTGTAAACAATCATGAAATCATTCATGTGGTATCAGATCAAATCAATCCAATTAACTTTCCAAAGATGTATTTTTCAATCACATATTTTTTACATGACCAAGATGAATATGATATTGTTTGGTGTTATATGTTTCATGTGGACGTGATTCCATATCAATTTTCAATAGTTATATTTTTTAATTTAATACATAAAGATCATTATTTAAATATTCCTTACCATAACATATGTTTTCCTTATAAAAGAAACATATTTTATTTAAAAAATTAAAATTATACATTTTAATGTAGGTGTGATACAAAAATTATATTATTGGTAACCGTTAGAATATAATAAAGTTTTTTAAACCGAAATAATTCATGTTGGAAATGATAGGTGGTAGTAACCAATAGTTTTAGCATTCATCCTCACATAAGTTTTAGCTCTCAAATCCACCTATCATATAAAAACATTTTAAAATCTACTTGGTTCATAAAAATGTGTGTATATTTGATCACCACAAAATGTATCTAATATCCACTCTGTAGATATTAATATATTAAACTTGATAACAATTGTACGTTTAACTTCCCCTTTCTTCAGTTTGATGATCCTCTTCAAGATTCCAAGAATTGCACATTGAAAAAATAGTACATCCATTAAATTACCCTTCCCCTAGATCTTGGTCATCATATAAGGATAATGCTTGGTATATTTAGACTTATTGAGAATCATGGTCCCCTTATCCTTGTTATTCCTTTCCTTATTTCCCATGCAGAATTTGGGTTAATCATACCACATTCCATTATCCACTTGGAGAATCATATTAAGAAGCACGAAAATACTATTACCATTATTTATAATTTTTCAATTAACAATAAAATAGTAGAAGTTCTTGTCTAGTAATGAATTTTTATGATTTTTATGCCACTCATCGGAGACTTTAATCCCTATGATGTTTAATAATTCAATGTAACAAATATTTTTCACTACATGAGGAATATATGGAATAGAAACTCCATGCATTGTTGAAAAAAATTGCTTGGAGACCTCATACATCTCCTTTCTCACCTTCCCATGATATGGATTCTGATGTCAAGACATCATTATATTCACATCCGTACCCTCTTGCTTCTTCAACAGCTCATGGATCATGGATGATAGATTGATAAATTAAACATAATTGGAAATTTTCATATTTTTATCATATTGTTTTAACTCTTCATCACAATCCTTATTACCAAGAACACTAGGAATAGGTTCTTTCTACACATAAAATTTCCTTTCCTGTTTTGCGATAACACATTGGTACCTTCTCAACGCATTGAAATTCCTGCGAGTGAGGTGTTTTTTCTTTATTAATTAAGAAACATAGTGATATGTTTTATGTCATTTTAGTGTTTTTTATTAACATAATAAAATAAGGATTTTAGTAGTTTATCAAATATAATTTTCAAAAATGTTAATTATTATATTAAATAATCTACCACAATTAATATGAAACCTATCAAACTACACCATTGAGTTTTAAAAATTATATTTCTTGGAAATTGTAGTTGAAAAAATCTATATTCCACTTTTCATTAAACTATAATATTTTGGTCATGAAATTAACATGGTTTTAGGTACGAATTCCAAATTCCAACCACATTAACTCATAGTTCCTTTATCTGTTGAGTGGACTTTCCAATCCTTAGATACATAAATTGTATTTCATTAACCCTTGACTCTCAGTTAGACCAAGTATTTATTTTGAATTTACCTATCGTTGTGATCCATGTTAAGTCAACCCAAAATTTCAATTTATAATTCCTTAGAAATTGAATTTATCTCAACATTGGATGGTCATGTACTTTAAACTATGGTTCGATATTAACTGAAGTAATTGAAGGATATATCAAATGACTATATATAATTGAGGGATTTTATATATTTATGAGTAAATTTATAATTATTATCACTATTCACCTAAGTATCTCTACTTTGATTGGTTTCACATATGCTTTAAAAATGAACCACCAAAACTATCTTGGGAGCACAATCCATTACATATGCTTTTACTCATATATAAGTGAGTTAAATAAGAGGTTTCTCAAAGAGAAACTATGGGCATGAAACCCCATATATAATAAGAGGATAGAAGGAATGCCTACTGAAAATTTAATTTCATAAAAAATAAAATGAAACCAATCACATACATAGGACTATTCTATGATCATGATCCTCTATATGCATGAAACTAATTATGAATTCAAAAAATCTAGAATTAAATTATTATTAATTATTATTTATGATAAATAATTCTCTAATTATTTAATTATTTTCTTTAATTATTCAATTCTTTTATCATATTTCTTGTTGAATATTTTATGAGATTCTCACCCTTCATAATTTTAAACAAATTTTAAAAAAATTATTTAGAATTATTTCTTTACATAAATGTAACTTGGGGAAAACACAATGAATACTTGTCAGATTCTACACGATAAGTATTCTTCTTATAACCCATTGACTCTGGTGACAGATGGCATACTTGACTTAATGTTAACATTCACGACATGTACTATCTACTTAATGATTAAATGAATGACATGATTTTTTAGAAATGTCTAATGCATCGATGAAAGTTGAGTAATATTTGTAATATGACTCACACGTGATATTGAGATAAAAACATTACACCAAAAATAATTTGACATTTATATATATTAAAAAACCATCACATGGAATGTCCTTTAAGATTAATGACCACACACAAGCACATGTATATAAGGGTTACATAGTGAAATAAATTAATATTAATTATATATTACTTTGTATATGTAAATGAATAAAAAAGAAAGATCAATGATGTTTTTCTCACTCACCATCTATTTGAGGAACATTCATAGGGACTAGGTGTGTAAACATTTCCTTGGAAAAAATGAAATACAAGGTATTTATAAAGGACTACATGGACTTTGGTATCCTTGTAACAAATTTAAATTTCAGGTAGGTTATATATGAAAATACATAACATGTCTCTAACATAAAAAGATTATGTTTTGGGTTTGTGTGCTACATGGTGTGTGCTCAAGTGGATCGTCTGCCCGAATGACCCTGTCATTATCTAGTTTGAGATATTAGATGACTTATGCATAAAAAATAAACAATATTTAAAATAATTTCCGGAAATTATAGCCTCATTGAACACATGTACATTGAGGGTAAATAATGTTACAGGTGGTGTACTCTATTTTTTCAGTTAGAATCCCCTAAACGTTTGAATGAGTTTATTTATTTCATTTCATTCATAAAATTGACCATTTTTATTATATCTATGGAAAATGAAGGAGGAGAATCTTATGTCACAATTAATATTTAATATCACATTTAACATGAATGTAGAACTAAATAAAAAAATTCATAATTAAATCCATGGTCTTTATATAGTTATACATAATTATGTTACCAATCAGATAAAAATTATACATTACATAAACAATAGAATCGGGCGATGGGATTTGCCCAAAATATCATTTGTTAATGACTGATGATTAATATGATATTTAAATATTGGTAAACATAATTATTAATGTAATTGAGTTAAATAATGTTATACAACAGATAAAACACATAGACCAAGCATAGGGTTGTAACACCCTTATATTTCGAGAATTATTTTTCTCAAATTAATTTAAGTTTTTAATATTATTAATTTAAATATACACTAGGAATTGTTCATTAAATAAATAAATAATTATTAAAATAATTAATTTAATCAGTCATTTCACACGCATTACCAACATAGCTTGGGCTATATGCAATACCAACATGGATTGCGCTACAAGAAACACCGACTTGGCGTACGATGCACACAACACTGAGATTATATGAAGAAAATCATTCAATTATTTGATGGAAATTATAAAATATCCATTAAAAATTTTCATAAGTATTTCTCTTATATTTTTGTTTTATATAAATAAAAGATATTTATAATGAAAGATAATATTTTGGTTAATGTCCTTTTTATTTTAAAAAATATCATTTTCTCCAATGAAATATATATAACAATGGAACTAATATCTGGCACATTTATAAATTGAATTGGATAAAAAAAATACATTTTGGAATTCAGAACATCAAAATTATCTTTCGGTGAATTTTTGGAATTTTTCTATGAATATTAATTTTTGATAAATAGTGAAAATTGCTACTTTTTAGTTAAAAACTGCCTTTTTGTCTAATTAATTATTAATGGAAAAACATATTATAAATATGATTTAAAAAAAAAATTTATGAATAATACATATAATAATAAAATTTAATTCATTATACTAAATTTCACTTTGAAACTGAATATAAAATTTTAAAAAACATTTAATGTTTTTCCGACTTTAAAATCTCGTTATTTCATCCCTTCTGTAGGATTATCACTAGTCTTAATGTTTTTCACATATGTGATTGGAAATTAAAAAAAATAATAAAACATTTAATTCAGTATTATATTTATATTCTAATAATGCACTGTAAATTTAAGACCAAAATTATTAGTAAAAGTGATTCAAATTAATCATAGCAGTTGAGGCCAAATTAATCATAATTAGGGACTAAACCATAAAATTAAAGCCCAAAATGACCTAGATACATTTCGAAAATCCATGTTTTATAAATATTTGGCCATAAACCTTCCATAATTTGGTTTGGTTATTTTTTGATTACATTATTTATGTAATAACTTATGCACTCATAATTTGTTTCTAAAACATCCATGTTAGTACTTTTCCTTCCCTATAAAAGGGAACGACCTATACCCATTCCTCACTCCCTTGAAACCATTTATGCCTATCCAAGATCTCCCTATGTAGCCTCCCTATATTTCTACCTTCATCCATGAAGTCTCCTTTTAGGATTAAACCCTCTCTTGTAATCCTTTTGGCACTAACGAAAAAGATTTACCAGATTAAAATATAATATATTTTCTCAAGATCCATTACATTATTTTCCTTCTCCACCCCTCCAAATTCATTATTGCATTACTGTGTTAAAAAAAAGTATCATACATACACTATTATGTTTTTATTCATTGTTTCTGAATAAAATTAAACAAACATCCATCTAATGGATGTTGAACATACTGTTTCTGTTTACAGTGAACAACAACCTCACGAAACAACAATTGTTCATTTCCCATTTACCACCAATCATGGAGGCCATTATGATGGAAAATATATTTATATAAGTAATATATTACATTTAATATTTATTCTTTATTCTTTATTCCATTTAAAAAAGTAATATTTTTACTATCCATTTTTGTGTTAATACGTTAATCTCGTTTGAGGAAGTCTGGACTATCGCCCCCTCAATGAGATATGATTTGTTCACACACCATATTGAATGTATTAAGAATGGGTATAATGAAATGATATGATATATGTGATATTTTAATGATATCATATTAATTATATATATATATATATAAAAATTTCAGATACATACTTCATTCCAATAAGATATAAAAAAACTATGATCACATGTATGTACAGCTTACCATCTCCGTGAATAGCATATTCCATTATGTAATTCATTAGTAAATAACATTATAATATACAAATACTTTATATAAAATATATTTATATCATTTTCATTATATTTTAATCATGATATTTGTATCATGATCAACGATATAAAAAAATTAAGGCACTTGTGAAGATGATTGATAATATTACCAGAAGGAAAAACATAATGTAGGTTAATAAACATGAGGGTAATATAATGTTATAATTAAACCATACATGTTAATATATAAAATAAATATATTCTGTAAAATATTTAGAGAAAAATTATATTTATTATTAATGATGCTTTTATGATTTTGGAGAGAGTCAAGACATGGTAAGGGGATTTCATCTCACTTTTAATTTCATTGAGAAATAAACTATATTCCCTACTCTTTTTGTGGTGTATGTACTACATGTGATTGTAATCTACATATATATTTTATAAATGTATGTTTATTCTCATTCTCATTTGATGATCTTTCCTTCATGAGTTTTTAGTTTCAAAAATACAAAAATAGTAAAAAAAAAATCTGAATTTCTATTCTTTGATATTCATGTTTCATTTTAGACATAAATTTTTTTTTCAGGGAGAAAATAATTATATTTTACTTGGAGTATCAGGAACATAAATATTTTAAATATATTATATTATTATCATAAATACATTTACTTACATTGAGAGAATTATCCAAATATATCAAGTCATAAGAGTTTATTGAGATAATCTCAATGCATTTTGAGAAATTGTTTTGCTTCCTTTGATAAAATCATATGATCGATCTCTATAAAAATATTCATGATTTTTATTTTCATCTATTATTTTATGATATACTCAAGTATTTATATTATTTTCTAATTTTGGAAAAATAATATTGTTATAAAAGTGTTTTTAGGAATGATAAACCTTAACCACTATTCTATTGGAAATCTTTGATTTCTAAAATGATTTTTTAGGAATAGTATACAAATCCCCTATAATTTTAAAATTTCATTTTTCCATTTATTTTTATTTCCTATATCTTCAACGTGATATTATTGATGCTTTCTAGGCAAAGAACTTTTTTTAATCTTTTTACCATGTAAAAGGAATAATCATTTATCTTCGTATGACATGTATTGATTTACCCAATATTATTTCTTCAATGATATATCTGAATTGCTAGAATGGATACTATTTATGAAATTATATTCAAAAATTAATTTTGACGGAAATTTTTTATAAAAATGGTTTTAATCTTATTTTACATGATATCATGTAAAATTTTATTCAAAATGTTTTCATGTTTTTTTACATGTTTTAATCATTCTCTTAATGAAATTGTTTTAAAATTGTTTTCAAGCATCATTATAAGTTTTCTTGAAAAAATGGATTTGAAATTTTTTTATGATTTCATTATAAATTTTCAATGATTTTTAGTGAAAATGCTTTCAATAAAATTTTAATCTTTGTTTAAAATGTTTCAATTTTTTCCTTGAAAATGTTTTTTAACTATTTCAATGATTATTTTAAATGTAATCAAGGATAATGGTTTCAAAATAATTTCATGTATTCTTTATATTTTTTCGATTAATTTTATAATAAACATATTTTCAAATGGTTTTATGTATTAAAAATCATTTTTTAAACAAGAAATGATATTTTCCATAAGAAATGTTTTTAGAGTATATTTTGAATTGATATTCTTTCTAAGATGACATCTATTGATTTTACTCCGAACATTCATGGAAATAACATAATGGTTGCATTACTATCCCTTCTATGAAGGAGTTATAGTTAATGTCGTGGACTTTATGAATCCATATCTCATTCAAGTGTTATATGTTTATGAAACCCATTTCACATTCATGGGTTATATACTTTTGAAACCAACTTCATTTCACATGTAATGTTTATTATGAAATGATTATTAATCTTATCTCCTTCCATTATATATGATATGTTATTATTTTTATGATACCCATTTCATTAATGGATGATGATATCCTATTTAGGATCTTGTGGAACATGTATGAATGATTTCATTATGTGACGGGTGGGGCCTATATATTCCTCCAATTAATTGGGAAATGATATGTATATCATGAGGTAGAAAAGGCTGAAATGAGGTATTAATCGATTTAGTAATACAGGGCTACAATGAGGTTTTACTCAATTCAGTAATAAAGTGATGGAATGAGGGTATTCTCATTTCAGTAATACACATCTAAAATGAGAGTTTACTTAGTTTAGTTATAGAAGGCTAGAACGAGGGTTCACATGGTTCAGTAATACATGGATGGAACAAAGTTTTAATTGGTTTAGTAATACATGGATGGAATTCAGGATTATACATTTTAGTAATACTTGGATGGAACGATTGGTTACACAGTTCAATTATATGGTGCTAGAATGAGGGTTTAATCAGTTCATTAATAGTTGGATGGAATAAGGATTTACTTGGTTTAGTAATACAGGGCTGGAACGTGTTTTTACTCATTTTAGTAATACAATGCTGGAAGGTGAGTTTACTCAGTTTAGTAATTAAGAGATCTAATGAGGGATTACTCAAATTAGTATTACATTTTTGGAATGAGGGTTTACTCAATTCAGTAATACAAGGTTGGAACATGGGTTTACTCAGTCCATTAATACAAGGTGAGAATTGGGGTTCACCCAGTTTAATAAAGCACATTGTCTACTATGATGGTCATTATTGTGATTCTGTAGCAACTATGAAATCATGTTATATGCTTATGTGATGCCACAATTGTATTTCTTACTCTTATGTTAGGCTTTCAGGGCTTATGTCTTTTAATTCATTTTGATTCATGTCTTATGAACTACCATGATTTTTTACATGATTCATGTATATGATATTTGTTATGTAGGGTATGATCTTCTATTTTCATGATAATGTTCTCATAACCTTATTCCCATATATAGGCTTACATGTCTCTATTATTTAGCCTTACTGAACATATAATATCACCCCTATCAATGTTAATTTCCCCTATTAATGAAGATATGAATTATTTTAGATGTGTCCAAGAAGGAATCTAGTCATGAAGAACCTAGTGGGAGATAATATAGCTCAAATATGTACTATTTTTATGTTTCCTTGTTTGAAAAGGTACTATAAAAAATATGGTCTTTGGGTGAATATTTTTATAATGTTTAAGTATTCTTAAAAAAGTAATGTGATGGCGATGTTTTTAATGTGAAGGTTACAAAAGATTGTATCAGAGATAATGTATAGTTAACCATTGGAAACTATGATGAGAAAACCTTAGTTAGATCCCAATGATTATTTTTTAGGATATGTCTATGGATGTCTCTAAGGATAAGTATAAGGATTAGTTAATGTTTAGGAAAATTTCCATGAATATAAGTAGGGGATAGAGTGAGTGGTTTCCAAGAAATAAATACATGAGTGGATACTACATATGGGTGTGGCTATGGAACCAATGTACCTAGGGGTAACAACTCTAATGAGATATTCTAGGCTTCACATGGGGTAATCAGGTACATTACAATGATCCTTTCTATACTCGTGGTTTGACACTCCCAAGGTATATGCTTTGGAAATTAAAAAACAGTTCTCGAACCATCACAAAGCATTTGGATATATGTTATCTATGAAAAAGTTAGGATAAACCCATTGTTTTATACATTATAGTAGGTATCATGATATATAAATCCAATAAGTAATTTTTTTCATGACTATTTAGTACTCTGTTATGATAGGTAATGCTCATACCATGCATATAATTTTAGTCAATAGTCATAAAAAAGTAACTTGATTAATGTTTAATGTGATAAGCGATTTTCAGATGATTATTCAAGGGGGATTATCAATTGAGTGGAAGATGTCCTAATCATTCCTAAACAGTTTTCCAAAAACAAGATTAACAATGATTAATATAAACAACTATCAGACTCACATTGGAAGAGAAATAATGATATCACTGAGAGTTTGGGTAATGGAGACCATGGAAGAAAGAAGATTCAGTTTCCATTATGTTAGAAAAGTGGAAATAATCACCTCTATCAATATCTTAGAGGAATAGTATGGTGTTTTGATTTTGGAACAAAAGGACACAAAGCAAGTGATTGTAAGGAAAAAATAGAGAGTTCGGTTAAATAAATGGATGAGAATTTTGGTCTCCCCAATTCTTCATCGATGATTTATTTATTTATGTGTTGAAAAAATGGTTACTATGCAACTAAATTTCCCAAGAGTATGGTTCCTATATAGAATCAAAATGGTGGTGTGAGTAATGGTTTTATTGCTGATAATTAAGAGATTGTGGATAAAATGTGATTGGAAAAAAATAATGTATAATAGGATGAGGTAGAAATGTTAATGGATTAAGTATGATGCAATCAATGTATTTAAGTATTTTAATTCTTGAAATAAGAAAGGTGATTTATTTATGGATTATTCAATTTATGTTTATTATATATTTACAAGAAAATATTGAATGGTCTCGATGGACTAGAATTGTTATCTCTTTAAATTTAACATTTTTACTACATGAAGTTAACCCTTAACATGTTCTTTAGACTATGATAATATCATAAGGAAAATGATATGGGTGTAGGAATAAGAAAAGCAAACGATATTGATTACCTTAGAATAAAATAGGAATTTTTTTATGGTTTTTATTCTACAACTAATGATGTTTACAAAATTTTTTGGATTTAAAGTGTAATTCCAATGTATTGATGAATAAGGAATAATGAATTTGTTTCAAAAGTAATTATGGTAATTTATGATATTACCATGTTTCAAGGGAATATAAAATAATGGTATTCTCATGCTTATAATGTTAAAACCAAGGTATACTTTCTAATATAAGGGAATTAATGTTAATCTGATTTCATAAATCTGTTTTAGATTTGAGAAATGGTTATAAAGTTATCTGTTCATGAAATGTTTCAGTTAATCGTTAGAGGAAGTATTTGTGTAATGATTATGTGTTGAAAACCATAGGCATGATAACTTGTGATAAACCATATTTCAAGGATATCAATCTTATATATTATATTACTATTGTTTTTAAAAAAATGACATCATGTATGTTTGGTGACAACCAATCATGTCTGGTATGGTCGGGGGTCTTGAACCAATGACTGAAGGATGATAATTTTTCTACACCTAAATCTAGATTATTTGATTTAATGGTTAATATTTATTTATTTAAATGAAAAAATATATATGATGAAGTATTACTATTAATTTTAATGTTTATAGATTAATGATTGATTATTTTAAGAGACAAATAGTTAGACTTTTTATTCGATTATGGAAGTGAAGAGAATTTAAAGGCTTATTTTACTGAATTATTCAATAGAGTTAATTTATATTCATTCATTCTCTGAGGTAATAGATGTATTATATGTTTTTCAAACCATAACCCATGAATGATATTTTGTTTATTAAAATTTATAAAGAATTTATATTCATTCTAAAATTGATAAAAACATTGTTTTCTTAAGAACATAGTTTTTGTTCAGATGATGGCCTTTTAAAACATTGTATATTTATGAAATTGAGGCCTTCATCTATCCTTTGATCATTCACTTTTTTTATTGATGATTTAGATAACTCCCTATAAATATTTTTTCTTTTCCTCTTTGTATAATCTTCATTCCCCACCCATGTTCTCTAATGTGGAAACTGAGTTATTTGTAAATTTGGGTAACTGTTAGGGTTACAAATTTAACATTCTAAGGAATTTTTTAGTGTCCATTTTTATTATGTGGGTTCTATGAATTAATCATTCATGTATTAAACCTTTGAAAACTCAAAAAAATTTCAATGGTGAAATTAATTTTATGGGAGTATAATGTAACACAACAAGATATTGAGAATTAATTTTTCGAAATAATTTTACTTTTAAATATTTTTCATTCTACATGAAACTGGAAATATCTATTTATATATAAATATATATTACAAAAACTAATTCAAACTTTCATTTCACACAAAATACTGGCTTAGCTGGCAATACAAGCGACACCGACTTAGCGTACGATTCATGCAACACTATGTTTCTAGGAAACATCTCATTTTATTTTTATTTTTGATAATTAATACCTACATATTAAACATAATAATAAAAAAATTTCAAATATATTTGATTATGTAAATAAAACATATTCATAATGAAAGATAATATCTTTGGTAAAATCGTTTTATGTTTAAAAACATCGTGTTCTTGAAAGGAATATTTTTAATAATGACTGTAATTTTAGAAAAATTTAGAAATTTAATTGTG
Source organism: Viscum album (assembly GCA_963277665.1). Lineage (NCBI taxonomy): Eukaryota > Viridiplantae > Streptophyta > Magnoliopsida > Santalales > Viscaceae > Viscum > Viscum album. The sequence continues at coordinate 640,719,161 of OY728160.1, forward strand.
AAAATATGATTATTATTCTAATTCATAACTTTTAAATTTTCCAATGTTGTATTTTTGGGATTTTTCTTAGAATCTTTATTTTTTGATGTATAGAGAAAATACAGCTTTTTAGTTTAAACTGCCATTTGCCTAATAAATTATTAATGCTAAAAAATATTATAAATTTGATTTATGTTCACAATATATGAACATTACATATATTAATACAATTTAAATCATTAGAATAAATATATCATTGAAACATAATACAAAATCAAAACAATATTTTGAAATTTTTCTAACCTTAAAACATTGTTATTTCACCTCGTTTGTGAAATTAGAACTAATATTAATTTTTCCTCTTATGTGATATGAATTTAAAAAATGTTAGATACATAAATGTATTCAGTCTAATATTTATATTCTAATAATAACATTTTAATTTATGAAAAAGAAATGAATAGTAAAACTGATTTAAATTAATCACAACTGTTAAGCCCAAATTAAGCTTAATTAGGGACAAATCCATAAAATATGGATCCAAATGACCTATAAACATGTATAACACACATTTTATGTACATTATTCATCCATAAAACTTCTATTCCTCGGTGTTTATGGTTTTGTAGGACATTTTTAAGGTAATAACATGTGAAAACCAAATTTGTTTCAAAAAATGCAATGTGAGTCCTTTTACTTCCCTATAAAATGAAACAACCACTACTCATTCATCACACCTATCAAACCTTTAATTTTCATCCTAGATCCGACAAATTAACCTCCCAAAAATCATCCCTTCTTCCATGAAAACTCCCATTGTGTAGAAACCCCCTCAAGGAAGCCTTTAGGAAGATACAAAAAGGAATTAGTGAATTAAGTGGTAATGTATTCTCTCAAGCTCTATTCCATTATTTTCATTCTCCACCGCATCAAAAATCATAATTTGTTTCTTGTGTAAAAACACCCATATCCCACAAATATTCGGATGTTTCATGAATGTTTTGATACCTACACTTATAGACACCTCTATCTAATGTCTGTTAAACATATTTTTGCTGTGTGCGGTGAACTACGTCCTCACAAAAAAGAGATTGTTAATTTATATTTTACCAAAAATCATGGTGGAAATTTTGATGGATACAATTTTTTATATGTAATATATTATATTTATTATTAATTTTTGATTATTTATTCCTTTTAAAACAAATATATTTTTACATTGCATTTGGTGTTTATATGATAATTTAATTTGAGGAAGTGTGGACTACCACCCCATCAAAACGATGTGATTTGTTCAAACACCCCATATAATGCATTGAGAATGTGGTAAATGAACTTATATGACATATATGATATATTAATGAAATTTTAATATATATATATATATATATCGTTTATATACATTCTTTCAATACCACAGTAATGACATAATAAATCGTTCATTCATACGTACGACCTATTGTCTCCATGAACGGTGTATTCCATTGCATAATTCAATATAATATAGATTATTATAATATAATTAAAATAAATATACATGATATTTATATAATGTTTGACTTCCTAGAATAACAATATATGTTTATAGATTAATGATATAACAAATTAAGACACGTGCGAAGAACAATGAGAATATTACACGGAGTGAAACCATAAAGTAGGATCATTAACAAGTCAGTAATATAAGGTTATAATGATACAATATATGGTAATAGATATATGAATATTATTATATAAAAAATTATAATAATATTATATTTAGTATATAGGAAGCTATTACAAGTATGTAAAGAGTCAAGACAATAGTAAGGAGATTTCATCTCAAATTAATTTTATGTGAGATACAAGCTATGATTGATTATATTTCATTTTGTGTTGTGTATGTAATCCCCATGATTATATTTTTTGTATCTTGTACAAGAATTTATAAGTATTCACATTTCCATTTTATGATACTTTTTTCATGTGGTTTATGTTTCGAAAGATACTGAATTGGTAAAAAAATGTTTTTGTCTCAATTTTATTTCGTTGAAACTAATGTTTTTTTGAACCTAAAATATTTTCATGGGGTTCATACAGATCCATTTTACATTTCATAAAATTAATATCAACCTATTCATGATATTATATTTTTCCATTAATTACCATTCCTCACACATAGATAATTATCCCAATATACCATGTTATAAGATTTTATTGAGAAAATATCATTTCTTTTTTAGATTGTTTATTTTAAAAGTTCATTTGACCAAATATTCTTATCTATATATTAATAATATTCTAAAGTTTCAATTTTCTATTTTATATCATGATATATTCATGTATTGGTAACATTTTATACACTTTGGTATATAAGATAGGTAAGAAATTGTTTTTGGGAAAGCCCGACTTTACCCTTCTTATGTCAAAAATTTATGTCTTCCAAAAAGAGTTTCCAAGAATATTATATCATTACCTTATATTATATAAAATATATTTTTACCATTATCTATATTACCAATAAATTCAAGGGACTCTCCTTGTCTATTTCCAAACAAGATAATTTTCCAGGAAAATTATCTTCAACGTTTTTTCACATTTTATTTACATGTTTTAAAAGTTATATAAAAGAAATTTTTTTCAAAAAATTTTAATTATTATTTTTATATTTGTAAAAAAAATTATTTTCAAAATTTTCTCAATATTTGTTTATCATTTTCCATGTATTATCAATGAAAATGTTTTAAAACAATTTTCCACATTTCATTAATTTTTTTCAAATGTATTAAAATAAAAATGTTTTTAAAATGTATTGGTGGTTATTTTAAGATATTAAAAGGAAAACTATTTTTAAAAGGATTTCAATTATTTTAGAAAAAAGGTCCAAGATAGAGGTAGGAACCTGCACCCAATAAATTATTTATAAAAAAGTGTAAACATTACAATACAACTCAAAAAAGGGGAGGCTTAAAAATTCGTGTGTGCAAAACTCCAAAGTGTAAAAATTACAATACGACTCAAGGTATTTTGTAAGAAAATTATTTTCAAATGGTTATTTATAATAAAAATCTTTTGTCAAACACGGAATAATATATTCCTATAGAATTATCTTTAGAGTATATTTCATAATTATGATCCATCTAAGATAACATTTATTTTTTTTCACTCAATACTTTCTAGGAAATGATCTAATGGATCCATTCATATCCTCTATATTAATGATTAATGGTTAATTACATGGTCTATATGAATCCCATTTCTCTTTCATGGGTAATATTGTTATGAAACCTCTTTCTCTATCACAAGTTATATTATTTTTAATCCCACATTCTTTTTGAGTTATGTTTATGATGAAATGATTATGAAGCCTATATATTTACATAGGTTATGATATGTTCACATGTTTATTATACCTATTTTATTCATTGATTATGATATTTTATTTATAATCTTGGTGACATGGATGTATGACTTCATTATATGATGGTTGTGACCTATATCTCACTCCAATTAATTGGGTGACGATTTATATCTCAAGAGATAGACATGACAGGATTGTGGGTTTTCTCAGTTTAGTAATGTATGGCTGGAATGAGGGTTTACACAATTTAGTCATATTGGGATAGAATTAGAGTTTACTCAGTTCAGTAATAGTATCCTAGAATGAGGGTTTACATAGTTCAGTAATAAAATTATGTAACGATGGTTTAGTAAGTTAAATAATACAATGTTGGAATGAGTGTTTAGTAGGATTAGTAATACAAGGATGGAATTTGGGTTAACATGGTTCAGTAATACAGGGCTTGAAGGTGAGTTTACTCAGCTCAGTAATACATGGAATGAAAGATGAAGTACTCAGTTTAATAACAGAAGGGTGGAATGAGGGTTTACCTAGTTCATTAATAGAGGACTCGAATGAGGTTTTACTATGTTCAATAATACAATGATGCAATAAGGGTTTACATGGTTTAGTAATACATGAATTTAATGAGGGTTTACTCTATTCAATAATATAGGGAATGAGCGGGGGTTCACCTAATTCTAGAATTACAAAATAACACATATTACTGCTTACATAATAATAACTTGATTTTGTCAGAATATCTTTAATAAGGCATGTTTCATGCTAGTCCAATACAACGATGTGGTCGATTTATTTTTCCTTAACATCCAAAAAATTATACAATCTTATAGAACATCATATCCATTGATTAATTTAGGATGTATAATTTCCATCAAAGGGCCAATGATTTAAATTTTTATTAATTAACATAAAGGAATAATCCTTTGTCTCTTTATTAATTAATTATATATTACTCATGATACATCCAATTATCCACCCATTCCTCATACATATTTCATCATGGTTTACATCAATACATTAAATTATATTACGTGTAATATATATTTATAATAATTATAAATTCTCAGGATCAATACACACCTTATTATATTGGAACAGATAATGATACATATAAATTTACATTTCCTACTGGTGGGTATCATTCTCATAATATTATACACTAAATATTACAAAGGGTGTGCACCTGAAGAACGTACCTCAATGTCATATTAGTCTCCTCCCCTGATAGTTTATGACATTTATGTACATTACGAGATATCAACTAATTTTATAATATATAAATAATTCTATTTTCAAAGCACTTTTTGGTTCTCCTCGTAATGGGGAACAACTATGACCTTTTAGCATGAACACTACTCCTAGGATAATATCACATACAATGTCATAAAAAAGAAAAAGAAAAATGTAAAAATAATTTAATTAATGTTAAAAACTATGAATACTGGTTATCATTAATTTAAAAAAATATGATTCTATTGAACAAATTAAAATATTTATAATATACTTCATTTTCCTTCATTGAACTCTTCATTTTGTTAGTCCATTTTTTTTGATTTGATCCCTTATTTTACACGCTTAAAACATCATCTCATTTCTTTGAGACATTTATCTTGGTGATTCTTTCCACATATAAACATATAGAAAACCAAATAATCATCCCTCCATAGTATTTGTAAATATCCATTTTTCTCTTATCTATTTCAGCCGAACACTCTCTTATACTTCGGATTTTAATCTTATATTGAAAAATTATTTAGGCATTATCACCGTATTTCAAATTTTTCCAGCAGTTCATTTTTTGTAGACTATAATCACACCCCCACTCATAAATTTAGTTGTCTACATAATTACTCCTAGTATCATACATTGACTAAAACGAAAAATAATTTTCAGAGAAACAATAATAATTTTTAAGAAGTCATATATTCATTGAAAATCATTTATATGATGTTTGAATCAATGAATCTTATTTTATATTTATAACACCATAGTGTTATTTTAATATATTCATGGTCATCATCTATTAAAATACTACATAATGCTTTATAATGAATATCTAAATTAACGAATGAATATCCACCCAAATTTTCTACTAAAGTGTGAAGTATTAGGCTCACTCATCATGCACGAGTGATGATTGAGTAAATATGAAATCTTCCCCATTAATTTTTTTTACCAATTTATATATATATTTCATAGCCTCATCTATATACTAGTATAAAGAGATAGGGTTATTTTATATGAAAACCCAAATAATATATAATTTATAAAAATCATTCTGGTGTTACAATATATTTAGACATATCCCCATGGTTTTCACCATATGTATCTAATAAAAATCTTAATGAATATTTCAACCAATATCTATTACCAAATATAATATCCAAAAATAATTCATACATTTATTTTAAAACATTAAAATGAATGTTAAATATATCGCCCAAATAAACATGGTCAATCAACGTCATGGTTTAGTGTAATTGGAGAATAGTTGCATAAACATCTAATTTACGTATAATTTTAATCATGTATAATATCTTTATATTAATAAATTATCCTTATAGGATCATACTTCTCACTTACCTTATTAGGAATAACATACACATAACCTTTATTCATATCCAAGGGAATATAAAACAAAAAAAGGGTGAGATCGGATTATTGGTAAGGGAAAATATGAGAGATTATAATAAATGATCATTTTTATGAAACTTATGATTGTAATTATTTGACACCATGATAAGTAAATTATAAATTCATGACCCTAATAATCAATATTTTCATTCTTATGACATTAATCATTAGATAATCGAAATTCATGAACCTTGGGAACATATCATATTTATATGATATTCTCATAAATAGGTGGAAATTTTATTTTTCAATCACATTAATATAAATCATATTTCAATTATCACTATCATGGCCATAATATTTTATTATAAATAATCTCATTATGAAATGGTCCAACTAGTTTATTCTAACATTCTCATTGGAATAACTGCAACCTATTTAAAATTTTCATCATTAATCATTGCATTGAGGAGGGATATAATTCACTTCACAATAATCGCATGATTATAATTAACATTTATAAATTCCAAAATATCATAATATTCTAGAATATCATCATAGAATAAATGGTGGAAAATTAAAAGATTATATGCACATCACATCGTCATAATAATAAAATCATTCATAATGACATAATAAAATTGTCAAAATAAGAAAGGTTTCTTTTCAACTCCTACAACATCGTAGACCATCTAGATAAATAAATAATTTATTATTATATATAAATATGAACATTGGATCATAATAATATTTATTGTCTTTTTACATGGATTAATAATTCATATTAATTAATATTCAAATTATTTCATTGAAAACATAGAAAATGTACATTTCATTTATTGTCATAAAAACTTGAAATTACTAGAATATTGAGAAAAATATTTTCATTAAAATTGAATATGGATACATTTATTATTATATTCAATTCATATAAATTCCATGATTCCATGAAAATCCATGCATGTCACATATGTTGAAAAAACATTTTTTTACAGTTTTGTAAAATGTCAAAACAAGCCTCATTCAGAATGTTGAAAAAATATTCAATTGGGATATTTTTTAAAATGAAAAACATAGATAATAATTACTTGAAAATATAATTTTATAAAGAAAATAAATTTAATTTAAATAATTTCATAAATCAGGGTTATGGATGAAAAAAATTCAGACTATATAGAGAAACAGGTTTAGTTTCCCTTCTAAAAAAATTCAGTCTTCTTTGAGTAACAGTAAAAATAAAATGAGAAAAAAAAGAATAATTTATAATAATATGGATGAGAGTAAAAAATTTTGTTATTTTGAATAGTTAAATAATCCAATTACCCTATGTAAATTTATAAATAAAAAATACAATTTTATTGTCAGATGAATGAATAAACCATTTGATGTTTGGTATATTTTAAATATGATGACCCAAAAAATAATAAATTCACGTGAGTTTTTAAATATCTTTATAATAATATTATTAATTATATAATATTTTTAGGTTTTCGTATTGACACATCAGATGTGTTGATAGGTGATTAATATAACATATTTTTCAAAGAAGATGCTTTCAGATGATAAAACTTTACCACAATGCTAACATACAAAAAGACCTCATTTTGATGAAATAATATTACTTTTAACATTAAATACAATTAAATAAAAATTATATATTACTTAACATGTTTATGTGAAATTATATACACATTATAAACCCAAATAAGAGAATAACATCAAACATATGTCAATGAAACAATATTGAGATGAAGAACCCTTACCTCACGTATGACATAATTTCATTGCACCCTATCCTTGGGTATACTAATTTTAAATTTATTATAAATATATAAAATTACTATATACATAATTATATTGTAATATATTTTTTATTTATTAAATTCCACCAAGCACTTATAAATAATTATTTATTAAAATCATTATTTTTAGGATATAACTGTTTCTCATTTCATATAAGCACCAGTTTGGATGTTCCAGTTCTTGCATTTGGATCATGGTTCCATAATACTAATAATTTTATAAATTATATAATAAAATATCTTTTCATTAAAAATAATTTAATAACTATTCATATAATTTAGAGATTGACAATTTAATTACACCTATCATGGAAATGGAAATCTATATGTATACATGAACCATACATTCATTTTCTAAAAAAATTAATAAAATAAAAATTCTATTTTATCATTATATAATCATAATACCATCATGAATATATATACTCATTTATTAAATCATTATCAATAACAATGTGATATGGTGATATAAAATTACATTAATCTCTTTGTTAATGTTGTAGTCCCCATGTACGTATGATAGAAAAATTCATTTCTCATTGGATTGAAACTGATGTTGAAAATGATTACGTAATTACTATAATAGTATCCCAATATATTATTGATAATTAGGTTTTAATACTGTACGGTTTAGGATAAAATGTAATTACATATAAAAATGTGATGTAAAATTAAAATGATCGATTAATATCATTATCTCATCTTTGGTGAAACTCTTTTGGATATCACAATAAGGAAACTATGTATCGAGATTTTAAGGGGAAGAAGGATATATAAATTGAAAATGTGTATTTATAAGGGATTATTTCAGGTATTTTTTGAGTTATGTGTCTTGGTCTTTTTTGAGGAATAAAGGATAGGTGATGACCATTTAACAGATATGGGATGACCACATATGGATTTACATAAATTATTAAATTAATATAAAATAATTTTAATATTCAAATGGATCAAAATAAATATTTTTATTATATTGGATTATTTAAGGTAAAATATGCTTATAAAATTAAATTTAACGAATTTAGGTTATCTTCTGATAATTATATCTTAGCCTTATCCTTCTATTAACAGATTCAAATATTATTTTGATATATTAGTGTTTTACCCATTTGGGGTTAGTAAAGTAATTATAAAAGGATATGTAACCCACAATTAAAAAATTAATTAAATTCAATACCATATTCTCTAAATTTTAAATAATAATTTTTTTATAATTATAAATAATTTAATTAAATAATATTAAATATAATATATCCTTAATGTCATTTAACTATAACATGTACATACATCATGTATGTATTGTGTAAGAGGTTTACCTAATTTAATAAATAGTAATAAATAATAATAAATCTCTATGATAAACAAAATATTTAAAATTTAATATAATTATTTATAACTAAACATAAAACTTGTTTATTAATTTAGAGAAATATTAGAGTTATTAAAATAATGAGATTAGAATTATTAATTTATTCGTTACATAAAAAAATAATAAAATCATTACCGATTATAAATTAATCAGAGATTACATAGCATTGGATATTGGATTAATATTCCAAAAATATCCTTATAGAAATGGAATAATTCATGTTACATATTGTTTTAAAAATTGTTATCACGGTATTTTTCACAGTAATTCTAAAATTTACCCTTAACAAGTAAACAAATATTTACATAGATAACAATTAATAAATTAATGAAATAAATATAAACTATTTACCAAATTTATATATACAGATTCCAAATAGGGAATCAATATCATCAAATTCAACCCCTATAATATGAATATATAACTTCTAAAATAATATTGTTAAATATGATGAGAAAAATATTTCCAACAAATGAATCTTTATGTATAAATATGTTGTATAATGAAATTTAGAATATTAGTGATTCCAATGAAACTAATATTATTTTGTTTAATTAAATGGAACAAAATAAATTATAAAATTAGTTAAAAAAATTGGACATTTTTCATCAATTGAATGCTAAATACAATTGTCTATAAAATCGGTATTTCCATAATATTCATTAAATTTTTTATATCTTCAAAAAATACCTTGATGTTTTTCATTAGAAAATTATGACAAGATAATTTCAAAAATTATAAACTTTTTATAAAAAAATTATAAATTTATGATAATTTTTTCATCTAATTTCTTCCAAAATAATTTTTTAAATATTATTTAAGGTAATTTTTTTTAGGCATAAAACTACTCCACTCTAAATTAAGTACTTATTTCCTAAGATATAATCTTTAAATTTCTATTGAGTCAAAAAATAATATATATTTTATATTTCACAAATGGATACTATTATTTACACATGCTATTTTTTCATTGTATTAATGGCCAAATTTAAATAATACTAATTTTATATTATATTCTAATTCTAATAAAGCATAGGATTTCATTTTATGAGATATTTGAAACGTATTTTATTTGAAAATAAATTTATAGGATATTTCATGCAATGTCAAAACAGATTCTTGCTTTTCTCATGGACTATATTCATGTACATACAATATTTTGACAAATTTGGTGGGTTAGAAGCTGAGGATCATAGGAATTAATGGTGATTTCATTAATCTATATGATATGTTAGTATTTCACTCATTGTATAAATATAATGAATGAATAACGTCATTCATGAAAATAATGTCGTAGAATTAGATGAGGAATGATTACATGATGTTGGGTGCCTTCCACTCTACATAAAAAAGAACCATAATGTATACAAATATTAAAAATGATGAGACCACACTATGGATATTTTCACATTCACTTTAAAATGATAATATAATGATTGTCGAATCATTGTTTTTTACCATGGTGAGTATTTAATCTTCAAAATTATGTGCATGCGAGCACTATATCATAGAGATGTTCCTAGAATTATAAAAGTATACCAATGAAAAATGGAAACCCAAAACCATTTCAATGTTTATATCATGTTGAAATAGCACTAAATATAATAAATATATATCACAAAATACGTTTTCACATTTAAATCACATGAAATCATGCCATTGTGGAATATTTAAGAGGTAAATATAATCATTTTTTTAAATAAGGTTAATAAATAGGGAGACTGTGATATTTAAAATATGTTCTGATGTAATGTTACTAGAGACATAAGAAATAGTTAAATGAATTATTAAATAAGTTGAAGACCGGAGAATTTGAGTTTGTGGAAATAGTAGGAATAAAGGATTTCGTTAAACTAATTATTCATGAAGACTGTAGGGGATGATACATGGTGAATTTAGATTATAGAAATTTTAATTCAATATTCATAATGTAAAAAAAAATTATTCATATATGTAATGATACGGTGCAGATTATAAACTGTGTGAATATGTGTATATATATATATTATAATTATAGGGAAATAGAAAAGATGATACTTTAGCCAGGAGAAAATATATATTGGTATCTGTAGATGGGATAATATAGTGATCAATTATTTTGGAAGCCTATATACACCATACAATGTGGAGGTGAATTAAAATTATGTAAAACTACTAGGATCATGTGTTTTTTATAATGGTATGAAGAATTGTGAGTTTTGTATTTTTAATATAGATTATATTCCATGTCCAAAAGATAATCTATACCTCCTAGATTCATTAATTTCAAAACATTTATGATGCATGATAAAACTCATCTGATTATTATAAGAGATGATGGAGATTAGACCATATAGTAATTGAAGTAAAATTTCCATCATAGTTGATAAATATATAATTAATTTCAGGTATTTTCACTTATTTAATGGTAAAGAAGTCCATCAGTTTATTACAACAAATTGTTTTTAAAGGTAACATGAGTTCGGTTATATTTTTTCATTTCTTATTGTGAAAATAAAATTATTTTGTGTGTGATTAATATAAAATTCACCATAAAACTAAAGATGAAGTCACCCCTATGTAAACGAAAATCAATAAAAAATTATTGCCTTTTGGTTTTCTTTCCAATTCAATAACATCATACATTCCAAAGGAGGGATAATGGAGGAGATAATTTCATTATAATTAAGTTAATTGGTGAAAAGGGTTAAAAAAGATGATTCAAGTTAATGTATTCCAAAAGAAACTCACCACTCCCTATTAGTGTTATACATATCCATTTATTTTTGAAATTTTTACCCTCAAATAAATGTAATGTTTTTACCTTTACCATCTCTTAGAATCATTTGTAATATATTCTCTAAGAAAAGTATGAAAATCAATTATGGGATATCGCTACAAGAGAATCTATTTGGGATAAAACTCCCTCTTGTGCTCCTATAATATTGTATGCATATTTCAAATAAAATTTAACCACCTCTAAGGGGTTGTCTATATTTGTTCAATTGTAATATATCTAGACTATAATAAGAACACTAGTTTATAATTACAACCATCTCAAGAAATTAGACGATGGTGATATAATTGAAAATCATGAGATAAATATGATGTAGAAAGATCTACTCATAAATATCTCAGACCTATTGATTGAATAACATGGATTATAGTATCTTAGATCTTATAATATATATAATCAATAAAAAACTATAACACTCTGATAATTTAGAAGAGAAAACTATTTCTCGTAGCATATTTAACATGCATCGCTGAATACAAATACCATGTGATATATAACCTAACCATGATTTTGGTTGCTGTAAATTATATTAACTAATTTATGACATGAATATTTTTATTTTTCTAGCTCATATTCAATTTAAATTATTTTTAATAATTTAGTGAATATTCACTCAATTTTTAGTAATGTAATATTATTCTCCAAAAAAATTATTTCAAAAAATTAATTTTATTATTTTCATGAATAATTATTATAATTAATTGATGCAAATTATATATTTTCATTGGAAAATGAAATTCATTTTTTGACCTAAAAATATAAAATTTTAATTTTTTGAAATCTTAGTCCTTTTTATAAACGTATTATTATTTCATTAAATAGTGAATAATTCCAGTTTTTGTAAAAATGTTATATCTTTTCCCGTAATTTATGAAATTTTAAAATAAAATGATTTCTGAATATAATTTTAGGTTACAAAATTATTATTTAGTAATATATAATACACTAAATTTAAATTTAATCTACTTTATTTTTTACATTAGTATACATGTTTCATTGTGTTTAAAAACTGAATTTTTATCAAAGTTATTTTAAATTGCATTATATTTATTATTTTTAATTAGTATAAAAAACAAAATGATGAATTTTATAAATAAAACTTATTTATTATGTATCAATAAATATTAATTTGTAGTCAAATTATTATTATTATTATTATTATTATTATTCATAGAGTTAATATAAAATCTTCTTCTGATTAAATAATAAACTACTTCATAACCATTTATTTCATCACATATGTGGGTTTTCTTAAATTAAAATTTTCAATTTTTGAGAATAATATTTTCCAATATGGTTGATATTTTTTTAATCATCATTTTTTATAACATTAAATGATCAATATAAATTTTTACCATTATGAATATTGTAAATAAAAAAAATAATTCACTAATATTAAGGGAAAAACTTGTTCACACATGTAAAATAATAAATATAATAGCAAAAATGACCTAAAATCATTTATTAAATAAATTTTATGGAAATATTTCAGTAATTTCATATTTAATTATATATAATGGTCTATTTTTTATTCTTTTTTTCATGTTTAAAGTGTGGGTAATCATTTTTGTTTTAAAAAATTATATTTCTGTCAATCACCTCACTTATAAAAGGCCACCCATATTTTCTCTTCTTCATATCATAATATGATTTTCAGTGGAAAATAACTTCCCAAATAAATTATAACATTCATTACACAAACTCTATAATTTTTTTGGGTAATAAATCTTATCTTAGAACAATTTATGTAGTATCTAAAAGAGGTTGTCCTAGAAGAGGATAAATTTCTAACAATGTGTTTTTGTTTTATTACATCATCCACTTCCCAAAATTATTATTCAAATATACACTTATCATAAAAAAATTATACTATATAATTAGGGTTTATTATATTATTTACATAACCAAAAACAATCTCCTCTTCCATCGTACAAATTCATCATTTCTCTGTAAGGCAGACATCCCTCTCACATATCGATGTCATTCAATTTACATCATTACCTCTAATAGAATTTTCAAATGATAGATTTATAGTATATATATTACATTAATTTCATATTTCTATATATTTAGTCATTATATAACATTACACTCTTTTACATTCCATTCTATATGGGATATGATAATGTTGACCTCGCCTGTTTTGATAATACCAATCATGCTTTCATATATTTTGATAATCTCAATATAATGTTTTTTATATATTAATTGTTTTATTCTATGATCAAGATGATAACAATATTAAAATAATCCCTGATATATGTTAATCTTTGTTTATCCATGTTTATATATGTTCTGAAATAATTCAAACCCAATCGGATGTGTTTTTCATAAAAACAGATAAGTGTAGGCTACTGATCTGCACATAGCTATTGATAAAGAGCTACCGGTACTCAGTCTACCGATAGAAAAAGTCATCGATACACTAAATTCACTGATATAAACATAGTTACCAATATGTAGACACAAATTCTACCGACAAAATAGACAAGCTACCGATGGAGAGAAACTGTTATATAGAGCTACCAATGAAAGAGAAAGAGCTACCAATTGAAGATCCTACAATACCATTCACTTTTACCAACACGAGATACTAATTATTGACCAACCAGTCAAACTCTATACTCTATACTCTCAATATTATTTGTTTATTAAGATAACGGTTACATTTGATGTTTTTAATGTAGTTAATGTTATTTAATGATCTCTGTTTCCATGTCAGGGAACTGTACCTAGTAGCCATGCAAAAAGTAATTATTATTTTCTGCCGAAGCTGAAAGCTATAAAGGAACAGAAAATAGATTAGGCAATATACACTTTTGGAAGAGTTAGAATCAAGGAACTAAGAAGACGCACGATGGGAGAAAGAGAAAATAGCTGAATAACATTCCAATGTGGAGAATTTTTCACTAGTCTACATCCATACTCTAAAAATCCATGTCACACACGAAGAAACTTATTCTAGAGGAGAACACAAGATACATCTTGAGTGAAGAACTACAACAAAAATTTCATGCATTCAGGCTGCTAGGATGGACCAAGAACCAAGGAAAAAAACAACACTATGTGTTCTGAATAAGAAACTAGAGAATGACTCATTCAGGCTGCTAAGATGGACCATGAAACAAGGAAGAAAACGACACTCTGTTTTTCGAATAAGAAACCAGAGAAGGAATCAGAAGATTGTTTGATAAACCAAACGTGTCCAGAGATGCAATGCTATTCACTAAAGAATTTATAAACTCAATCATACTTATCTTAGTGATTCTTTTATTTACATTTCGATCAGTGTGTGTGCCCTGTTTATTTTACACACATACTGACTCATTTACTAAGCTGGAGGATTCTTAAATCCTCACTCAAACTTCATAACCCTTTGTTTCCAACTGTGTATAGTGGTAGAGGTTGAGTCAGACCTGGACAGCATGTCTCCTGTTATTTGTATTTCCCAAAAAGAACTGTGGTAGAGGTCTTTTGACATGGACAATATGGTACTGTTGTTTACCCCTGATCTAGGGTGTGGATCAATTTATATAAAATGTTGAGAGGACTATGTCTCGGCTTGAGACTGATCCTCTTGGATAACTCTACTGTGTATTTTAATTTAATTCTATAAGTATACTATATATTTATTTAATATTCTACTACTATTACTTTGAAATAAAAAATTATTTTAAAGCTACTTTGATAGTTAAATTCCCAAGTGTTTATAATTATTGTAAATCATTAATTCAGTTTCAAAATTTTATTTAATGTTCTGATTAAGATAACTGAGACCTAATCAATCATTGAGAGACTGATTGAACATTTACACTCTGTATAAATTCACTACAGTTTAACTTTGTTTTCAAATTGGGGGATTTTAAGTGTAATATTTTTAACAGAAATTTTAATTGGAACTAAATTCACCCTCCTCTTGAGTATCCAATCCGACCAAAATTTGGTATCAGTGGATTATTTTTGTTAATGTATTTTTGGAACAATCTATTTTTCAACTGTGATTTTAGTTTCATCCTTAAAGATCTTAAATTTCTGTTAGTTCTAAATTTTATCTCTTTAAAATTTCTTTTATAAAATCTAGTTACAAATAATAGACTAGAGGGTGCTGCTACTAACATGCCACCTTTCTTTAATGGTATAAACTATGCCCAGTGGAAACATAAAATTAAAATACATTTAGAAAGTATGGGTTTTTATATCTGGATTGCTATATAGTCTCAATATAATGTTCCAGAAACTGAAAGAATAAACTGGGATGAACCTACAAAGACTATTTACAATAATAACTATAAAGATATGAATTCCATGTACTGTTCTTTAGGAGATGAAGAGTTTAATAGAATATCTTCTTGAAAAACTACTTATGAAATATTGGATAGTTTGGGTGTTTCTCATGAAGGAACAACCGATGTTAAAGAAAGGAGATTAAATAATTATACTATTAAATATGATTATTTTAAAATGAATAATGATGAACCTATTTCTGATATGTATCTCATGTTCAATGAAGTAGTAAATAAAATGAGTTCACTTGGAAATATTGTTCCAGCTAAGGAACAAATTATGAGAATACTGAGATGTCTGCCTGAACGATAGAGAGTCACTTCTGTTTCCACCAGAGAGTCGTGTGACATTGGAGCACTTCCTGTGGATCCTTCTGTGGTGAGTGCTCCTGTGCAGCCTATTAAAGAGGCTGCCATTAGGAATGCACCTCAACATTTCGGGGCCTCTGCACATGGTGTGATTGATTCACACAGGCAAGCTAAACCATCCCTCTTAGGGGCTGATGCACATGGTATGAATGCTGCACATGGGAAAAATGACCCATCCAGCACAGGTGCTGAGGCTTTTCTGCTGGGTGATGGGGATGATATCGCTGTGAAGGGTGCTGGAACTCTCTGGACTGATAAGGTTGATGAGACCCACTCGCATGGCCAAGCTGTTTCCAGACCTGCTAGTGCAGCGGATCCATCTGTTGTGTGTGCTCCTGTGCAGCCTTCTCAAGGGGCTGTCATTGGGATGGCACCTCAACAAGTTGAGGTCGCTGGGCATGGTGCGATTACATCACACGGGCAAGCTGAACCACCCTTCTTAGGGGCTGATGCTAATTTGCAGAGTGCTGGGGTTACTGCCCTTGTTGCTGCGAAAGGAGATGGGGCTTTGACCAGCAAGCCCGGTATTCCTGCTGATTTGCAGGGCCCAGGGAAGAAGGGAAAGGGGAGGAAAGGAAAAGGAAAAACGCCTTTGGTCTCACAGGGTGGCCCCCAGACAAGGGGTAAGACTCATCCTCAATGAAAGTTTTCTTTTGGAATTGTCAACGGCTGGGGAACCCCCAAACGTCCAGAGCCCTTCGACATTATATTATGGCCTATAAGCCTATGCTGGTTGGACTTGCTGAACCGAAACTTCTCTTTGACAAGTGGAATGGTTTTAAATGGGATTCAATGGGATATAAGTTTGTGGCACATGATAAGCATGAAATTGGGATGGATCACTTGTGGGTTTTTCGGCATGAGTCCCTATATATTACATCTTGCTTGGAGAAGTCCCAGAGTATTCTGGTATCTGGCAGTGTTGATGACTTTTCCTTTTCAGTGTCATTTGTGTATGCATCCAACTATTACATTAGAAGGAGAGAGTTATGGGAGGAGTTTAAAGAGGTATCCAGGCGAATGGACCACTCATGGATTTCTGTGGGGGACTTTAACACAGTCTTAAGGCTTGAGGAAAAAACTGGTGGCAATTTCAATAGGGTTGCTACTTCGGATTTTTTCACTTGCATTGATGAGTGTAATTTGATTGAGGTTCCGATTGTTGGGGCTGAGTTCACTTGGTGTAGATACACCTGTAATGGGAGGCAAGCGAGTAAGCTTGACAGATGTTTTATTCAGATGAGTGATAATAGTGCTGCTCATGGGATCTCTGGATTTACACTTCCTAAGCATCATTCAGATCACAACATAATTATGGTTGACATTTGCACACAATCCAAAAGGTCCAGTCCTCTACCTTTCCGGTTCAATAATGGGTGGATAATGGAACCTGGATGTAGGGAAAGGGTGTTGGAAGTGTGGCGGACAGAACCAATTGGAAGTCCACTTCAGAGGTTTGCACAGAAACTGAAATTTCTCAAGGCCAGTCTTCGGGAGTGGAGCAGAAAGTCTTTCTCTAAGCTTGATTCTGACATCAAGGCTGCTGAGGAGATGCTCTCGTCTATTCAGAACTGTGATCAGCAGCAGGATAATCCATCAAGAGAGGAAATTCTGGCTCTTAATAAGCTGGATGATCTTTTAATTACCAAGGAAAGGTTGACTAGGAACCAACTGAATGTTAGATGGTTAAGGGATGGAGACAGGAACTCGAAGTTTTTCAATAGGCTGCACCGGGAGAAAAGAGCACGGCAAAGGGAGAAAGCAATCAGAGTCAATGGCCAGATTTTCACTTCTGAAAATGAGATTGCTTTGGCAGTTGTGGAGCATTTCAAAGGGCTGTATTCTGATAATGGACAGGATAATACTCACAAAATGGTGGGAAATATCAACTCGTGCATTGAAGATCATGACAACGAGCTTCTTGTCATGCCCCCTTCCAAGGTGGAAATTAGAACAGCTCTTCTCTCACTAAATATTGATAGTGCCCCTGGTCCTGATGGGTTTACGAATAAATTTTTTGTGTCTTTCTGGGATGTTGTGCAGGATGATCTCACGCTGGCCATCAAGGATTTCTTTACTCACTTTTACTTTCCATATGGGATGAACTCATGCTTTATTGCCTTACTACCTAAGAAAGACAGTGCTCTTGACATTAGAGACTTTAGGCCAGTGGCTATGGGAAATACTATCCCTAAGCTGATCAGTAAGATCCTTATGACTAGGCTGGGTCGAGTGGTTGGTGGCTTGATTACTGAAAATCAATTTGGATTTGTTCCTGGAAGGAATATTCAATAGTGCCTTGTCACTGCCTCGGAAAGTGTCAATCTCATGAGAAAGAAGGTGAAAGCAGGAAACTTCGCTTTGAAGATTGATATCTCGAAGGCCTTTGACACACTTAAATGGAGCTTTCTTTTGGAAGTCCTTAAAAGATATGGATTCTCAAATGACTTCATCAAATTGATTAACACCATTCTCTGCTCATCCAGGCTGTCCATTTTGGTTAATGGTACACCCAGGGGTTTCTTTCAGTGTACCAGAGGTGTGCGACAGGGGGACCCACTATCGGGTCTTTTGTTTGCTCTTGCTGAGGATTACCTTAGCAGATGTATTAATGATCTGGCACATATGGGCATGTACCAGCGCATTCGGGCCGGAATGAATGATTTTGATCCATCTCACTTGTTGTATGCTGATGATATTATGCTGTTTGGGCAGGCCTCTAGGAAGACTATCTCTTCTATTAAGGCCCTTTTCCAGCATTATGAGGAAGTGGCTGGTCAAGCGATCAGCTGGTTTAAATCCTTCATTGTTTTTGGCAGGGGTGTTACAAATGGGAGGCAGAGCAGGATTGTTAGATCTCTTGGGGTTAAAAAAGGATCCATCCCTTTCCAATATCTTGGTGTTCCCTTATTCTGGGGAAGGGTGAAGAGGCAGTATTTGGAAGGGATTCATTCTGGTATTCTGAACCATCTTGCTAGCTGGAAAGGGAAGGCGATGTCCATGGCTGGGAGGATCTGTCTTGTCAACTCAGTGATAACATCTAAATGTGTTTACTCTTTCTCCTTATATCGATGGCCCATGGGTCTCATTAATGAGTTGCAAAGTCTGATCAGGAATTTTATCTGGACAGGGTCAATCCATGAGCGCAAACTTATTACTGTTGCCTGGAAGGATTGCATCAAGCCTGTCGATTTTGGGGGTCTTGGGATCAAAGACCTCCGGAACTTTAATGATGGGCTCATTGGGAAGTTCACCTGGGGTCTAATATCCAAAGAATTTTCTGGCGATTTCTTAAGTAACCGTTTTAGAGACAGGCTATTGAATGGTTACAAATACTACCTTGCTTCATCTGTTTGGGATGCTATCAAATGTTCTTTTATGCAGATTATGAATGACACGAAATGGTTGGTTTGTCGTGGTTCTAATCTCAATTGTTGGACCACAAACTGGCTTGACAGGCCACTCCAAGACATTATGGACATACCCCCTGGTGTTGGACATTTCTCCATTGCTGAATTTATCTCTAATAAACATCTTTTTGACAATATGATACCTCCTCAGGTGGAGCTGGATCTTCAGGAGTATACTTTCATGGACTCTGACACATTGATATGGCAGGACAATAGGAATGGGCAATTTACCAGTCGGGAGTACTATCAGCTAGCATGTGGGGGCTCTTGTAACCCTCCGGCATGGCTCAAGAGATACAGGTCCTCTTTCATTCGGCCCTCTCGCTTCCTTACTATATGGAGGATTTGGAGGAATCGAATCCCCACTCATTACCAGCTTAAACGGTCTGGATTTTCTTTTGCATCTGCTTGTTACTTATGCATGTGCGCTGAGGAAGATGTTCAACACCTGTTTGTGGAGTGTGATTATGCCAGGCGGTTGTGGGATTATATTGGCGCTTTGTTTGGGCTACAGGTGCACTGGACAACGATGTTAGAGCTCCTAGAAGGGCTGTCCGTTTTCTGCTGTAGTGAGCAAGTGCAGAATTTCCTGCTTGTGGCGGGTGCGGCTGTTGTTGTAGCCATTTGGGCGGCTCGTAATGCTGCAGCTTTTGAAGGCAGGAAGGTGCCAATTCGGGATGGCATGATGGCGATGCATCAGGAGATTTTTGCTGCCTCAAGGGTCCAATCCGGGGTGATGTCCAACACTGTTTCCGACCTGCAGATTATGTGCGCAATTGGGGTTTCTGGGCAGCCGCGGAAACCGAAAATGTGTAGGTATATTCGCTGGATTCCTCCGGTCAGTCTGTGGCTTAAAGTTAATGTGGATGGAGCTGCTTCCGGTACACCAGGCCCATCGGGGTGTGGTGGTGTTTTTCGTACGTATCGTGGCTTTGTGAAAGGATGTTTTTATCACTTCACTGGCGTTGGGGTTGCTTTTGAAGCTGAATTATGGGCGATTGTTCATGCGATCAGGTTTGCGGTTTTCTATAATTGGAACATGATATGGATTGAATCAGATTCCCAGCTTGCGGTCCAAGCATTACAAACACGAACGCGGGATGTGCCTTGGCGAATACTCCCAATGTGGGTTGATTGTCTCAAACAGGTTAGTCGAATAAATCTGATTGTTTCGCATGCTTATCGAGAGGCCAATCAGGTGGCCGATGCTCTGTCCAAGAAGGCAAACATGGTGGCAGACATGCTATAGTCGTTCACGATTCCTGCGTATTGCTCCTCGCTGGTGGAGGCGGATATGTGTGGTGTTTTGCACTCTCGGTTATGTAATACCCCTTTTGTTTCCTAACTCTTTCGTTTCTTTTGCTTAATAATATTTTTTGGGACCGGTTTTGGCCGGATCCTGGGCTTGCGTGGTTAAATTCAAGTACATACTTAAAGTTCAACCAGTGAAGATTCTAATTCAGACAGTGATGCTGAAATGGCTCTGATTGCCAGAAGGTTTTACGAAATTTTATAGGAAGAATAAATTTTTCATAAAATCAAATTACAATGGAATGTTTGATAATAAGGGACATTGGAAGAAGTATTGGAAAAATCCTGACAAGGAGGTTGATATAGTCTACTACGAGTGAAAAAGGAAAGGACACATCAAGGCTGATTGTCTGAAGTCAAAATTCAAAATGAAATATGATTATAAGGACAAGAAGTACAAGATAGCTATGAAAGAAACATGGAGTGCTTCAGAGAACATCACAAGTGAACCTGAATGTTCTGATTCTGAGAAGAATCGTGCAAACATGTTCTTCATGACCAATACCTCTAAGGTACCTGTTTCCCCTGCTCTAAATGATTATTATTATGGAAATAACAGTGATTAAGGCAATGATGAAAATATGTCTTAGGATGGCCTATTTGAATACTGTAATATGCTAGAAGAGACATGTAATGAACTTAAAGACTAATATAAGTCATTAAAGAAACAGCATGCTCTCACTGTCACCGCTAAATCAGCCTTTGATATAGAAAAAGAAACAAATGATCAACTGTTAAAGGAAAATACAGAACTGAAAATGTTTAATGAGAAACTTGAAAAGGACATAGAAAAATTCACAAAGGTATAATATAAACATACACAAATTATAGGTAAGAAAGTTGCACCAAAATACACTACTGGTTTGGGATACCAAACTGAAAAAAGACACTTCACTAAAACCCATGTTATTCCTAAGTCTGGATGAAATTTGGTCTATTATAGTTCTGGAAATTCCTATGCTTCTACAAGTTATTCATATGATTACAAATCAAATAATGTTTACCTTTAAAAATATATTGATTCTGTAAATTATATGAGACCCATAAGACAAATATGGGTACCTAAAGCTTTGATTGCTAACCTATCTGGATCCACGAAGATCTGGGTACCAAAATCATTTCCTGTCTAAACATGTTTTGTAGGAAACCTGTTTGAGGAGCTCTCACAAGAAGGTATGGTACATGGACAGTGGATGTTCGAGGCACATGTCTGGAAATTATTCATGCTTCAAAAGCTTAATAAAGGTTGATGGATGCCACGTCACCTTTGGTGATAATTCTAAAGGAAAAATCATCGGCCTAGGCTAAATTATTAAAACTAATTCAGTTTTAGTTTTTAAAGTTTTATTTGTTAATGGACTTAAGTATAAATGGTTAACTATTTCTCAATTATGTGATGATGGATTTAATGTGAAATTTGAAAATTATTCTTGTAATGTTTTTAATTCTAAACATGTTTTTTTTTCTTCTTTAGGAAATTAAAATGTGTATGTTGTTTATTTAAATTCTTTAGCTAAGAAAAATGTTACTTGATTAAATGCTTTTTATAGAAAATCTTGGCTTTAGAATAAGAGATTAGGACACTAAAAAATCTATTCACTTAGAAAATTGACTATGAAGAACTTAGTTAGAGACCTACCTAAACTTGAATTCCAATATGACAAAGTCTGTAATCCCTGTCAAAATAGAAATCAACATAAAGTTTCTTTTAAATGCAAGAAAGAAGTTTCAACTTCTCAACCTCTCGAGTTGGTTCACATGGAATTGTTTGGACCTTCAAGATTTTCTTGTTTAAATGGGAACCACTATGTCTATGTCCTAGTAGATGACTTTTTGAGATATACGTGGGTATACTTCTTAGCACACAAAAGTGAAGCTTGTTATCACTTTGTTAAATACTCCAAATCTATATAAAATCTTAGTGGGCTTAAGATTAAAACTCTGAGAAGTGATCATGTACATGAGTTTGAAAATCATGAGTTTGAATCGTATTGCTCACACAATGGCTATAGTAAAACTTTTATGCTCCTAAAACACCTCAACAGAATGGTGAAGTAGAAAGAAGGAATATAACCCTTCAAGAAATAGCTACAACCATGATTAATGAGTATGACCTACCTATTTACTTTTGGGATGAAGCTGTGAATACATCTTGTTATATCATTAATACAGTCTTAATTAGACCAGTTGTTACGAAGACCCCATATGAGTTTTGGAATAATAGAAAACCTAATGTTAGTTACTTTAGAGTCTTTGGCTGCAAATTATTTATTCATAATACAAAGGATAATCTAGAAAAGTTTGATTCTAAAAGTGATGAGGGATTTTTATTGGATATTCATTAACTATTAAAGGCTATAGAGTATTTAATAAAAGAACCAATTGTTTGGAAGAATCTGTTCACATCATGTTTGATGAAACTGATCCACATGAGCCTAAAACCTCTCTTGGAAATCTTGAAGAAGATTTGAGTTTTCTGGACCTTAATGATGAATCTAAAGAACCTATTGTAAAAATATCTAGTTCTGAACATATACTAGAATCTACTTCTGTTGAACCTGAACTTGGAGATGATCCTGAAATTTCTAGTCCTACCTTTAATAGATCAACAAGGATTCTAAAGAATCTTACTTTTGATGCTGTTGTTTGTAATCTTGATAGAGGGACACAGACTAGAGCTTCTCTAAGAAACCAGGTTGAACATCAAGCTTTTCGTTCATAGTTAGAACCTAAAAATGTCAATGATTCTATCAATGATGAATTTTGGGTAATGGATATGCAAGAAGAGTTAAATAAATTAGAAAGAAACATAGTATGGGAATTAGCTGACAGACCTACGGACAATTTGACAATAGGCACTAAATGGGATTTTAGAAACAAAGTTGACGAGTCTGGAAACATAGTTAGGAACAAAGCTATATTAGTTCCACAAGGATATAGTCAAGAAGAAGTTATATACTATGAGGAATCCTTTGCACCTGTAGCCATATTAGAAGCCATTATGATCTTACTTTCATATATTTCTCATCTGAATTTCATGTTATATCAAATGGATGTCAAAAGTGATTTTCTAAATGGTTTTATTCTTGAAGATGTTTTTGTTGAACAACCACCTGGATTTACTAATCCTCATTTTCCAAATCAAGTTTTTAATCTTTCTAAAGCTTTATATGGTTTAAAACAAGCTCCAAGATCTTGGTATGATATACTTAGTAATTTTCTTATTTCAAAAAGTTTTACTAAAGGGATTGGTGATCCAAATCTTTTTATTAAAATAAATTCTAAAGATGTTCTAATAGTAAAAATCTATATTGATGATATCATTTTTGGATCTTCCCAACATTCATTATGTATTGATTTTCAAAGAGTGTGCAAAATGAGTTTGAGATGAGTTTAATGGGAGAACATAAATATTTTCACTGATTTGAAGTGCTTCAAAATGAAAATGGTATTATTTTTAATTAAAGTAAATATACAAAGGATCTTTATAAATGTTTTGGTTTGGATAGTATTAAGGAAAGTGATACTCATATGAGTACAGTCTATAAATTGGGTGAAGATGAAACTGGGAAACCAGTGGATAAAACCAACTATAGAGGTCTGATTGGAAGCTTACTTTACCTTACTGGTAGTTGACCAGATATTGTGTATAGTTGGTGTATGTCTTCAAGATTTCAAGCTAATCCAAAATAACCTCATTTAATTACTCTTAAAAGTATTTTTAAGTATCTCAAACAGACAGTAAAATTTGGTTTGTTTTACCCAAAAGGACAACCCTTTGAGTTAATGAGTTATTCAGATGCTGATTTTTCTGGTTGCATGTTGGATAGAAAAATCACTTCAGGAACATGTCACTTATTGGGGAAATCCTTAGTATCATGGTGTAGTAAAAATCAGAATTATGTAGCATTGTCCACTACCGAAGTAGAGTACATATCTGCTGGTAGTTGATGTGCACAAATTATGTGGATGAAACACACTCTTTTGGACTATGGATATGACTTTAAGCATGTTTCTATCAACTGTGACAAAACTAGTGCAATAAATATCTCAAAAAACTCTATGTCTCACTCTAGGACCAAACTCATTGATATAAGGCACCATTTCATGAGAGATAACTACCAAAAGGTTGATATTCTTCTTGAGTTTATTAGTACTGAACATCAATTAGCCGATATTTTCACTAAACTGTTTAGTTCTGCTAGGTTAAGTTACATTAGACACGAGTTAGGAATGTTTAACCTCGATCAGTAGCTATTCTCATTGATGTAAAATTCTCACCAATGTAAAAATCTCACTGATATAAATTCTCACTGATATAAATTCTCACCAATGTGTGCGCTATTTTAAAACTTATGTCTGCCGCCAGAATCTGAATCGTTTTTGCGTTATTTCATTTTATTTTATGATTACTAAATGATAAAACTAAAGTCCGAGCTAAATCAAAATCCACCGAGCCTCAATCCTTAACCCTCGAAACTTAGCTCTCGAATCCTTAGAGAACCCTAAATCCTTCAAACAAGCGATGGGAAAAACCAAACATCATACCGTTAGAGATGAATCTGTTGAGCAGAAAACAAAGAAGCAGTGGACCGAGCAAGAAGTAAGTGGTAGTGTTTCTATAACTAGGTCGGGGAGATGACCAGTGAATCCTCATCTGCAAAATCATGTTATTATGATTGAAAAGGAGCTGTGTGTAGAATGGATGCTGCCTAGAATGTCCTTAGTTCGTGAAGTTCTTGAATATCAAACATGGGTAGAGTGTTTTTTCGACAACAATGGTCCCTACATTCCATAGTTACTAAAACAGTTTTATGATTTTGTAACCTTTGAAAAATCAGAGAATGAAAAACGAGTAACCTATTTTGTGAATGTAAAGGAGATGTCATTTTCATCTATAGAGTGGGTTGAGCACCTAAAGGTCCCACATGAAGGTGTATCTGGATATATCTCGAGAGCCATGACACCTACCGCTGATATTTTCGATTATGAGACTGTTTTGGAAGAGCTGACTGGTGATGGAAGTCAAAGTCAAGTAGTTGCTACAGAAATGGATGGAGAGAATAGATTATTGTTCAAATTTGTTCAACATGTCTTGATACCGAGGAGATGAGAAGTTTCCAATTTGATATATCAGGATATCTATCTCCTGCTTTGGAAGAGCTGACTGATGATGCAAATGAAAGATATGACAATGCCAAAATCAAATACAAATGCCCTATTCATTGCTAAGTTGATCTCTGTGATAATTAAAGTAAAAGGGGTAGCTAGGTCTCAAGATGAGATAGTTGTAGTCAGGAACAATTTTTGTAATACATCCACAGTCTGTAAATATATGAGGATAAATTTGAACCCTTGGAGAGGAGAATGGGTCAATGATGACCAGAAGGTGTATGACAAATTCAATCCTGTGAATCATCCTCAAAGACCTAAGGATGTGAGGGATCTAGGTCTGGAACCTGATGAAGAGGAGCCAGAATACAGTGATGATTCAGAAGAGAAAGAGTCCTCTGGTGATGGAGGAGGAGACCCTGAATTACCTCCTAGCCCAACTCCTGAAAATATTGATCAACAGAAATCAGATAAGGAAGAAGCTTCTTTAGAGGCTGTTGAAGAGGCTGCTGTATAGAATGAAGAAAATGTCCATGAGAGTGAAGCATCTCTGTCAGCTGATTTGAGTCTTATACCAATTATTGGAAAATATTTAATGCCTGATAATGATGCAAATGAAGTTGACATTCCCTTTCCTATTTTGGAAGACGCTCCTACTGTTGTAGAAGAAGAAGTGATAATAGAAGATTCTCCTCAGGATGGATGACCTACTGAGAATGCTGTTGAGAATGCTGTTGCTGACAATATTGTTGTTTTAATTGAGGATGCACCAGTTGAGGGGGAGCATCAAACCAATGTTGGAAGTGTTAAAGTGGCAGCTGGAATTGATGATTGGGCAGAAGACCCAGGTTTTATAATCTGTGGTTTAGACTATCCTGATTCAGATAATGAAGCATCTCTCAATAGACCTAAGATTACTTATCATGTCGATTGTGAGTTATTTCCTGAAGATATGGTCATAATGCATGACCTGGATACTTTAATGAAAAAGCGTAGGGACAGTTTTGTGGAAGAAGTAAAGAAGATGGAAGTTTCTCTAGTATCTTCAGTTCAATCGGTTATGACTGATTCTGTGGTCAGTTTAGCCTCTAAAAGAACATCTGTTGTAGTTGTGACATCTGATTTTGTTACCAAGGATGATCTAGAATCCATAAATGATGAACTGAAAGAATCTTTTAGTGTATCAGTTTCTGAGATGAAGCATAGTTTTACTGAATAGATGAGTATGTTAGAAAAATCTATTGAACATTATCTTTCCTGTAATTTATCAAACTTTATGGGAAAAATAGTTGAAGAAGTTAAAGACTGCCAGGTTCAAGTTTCTAGACCTGAAGCAGATCTTGAATATCTAAAGGAATCTGTTGTTTCTTTAGACTATTACATGAGCTCAAAATCCCAAGCAGATAAGGACTTAGATAACGCGAAGAGTGTTGTAAGCCAGATGGTTTTAGTATTTGAAGGTTTCAAAACATCTATGAAAGATCATATTAAAATCCTGGATTCCCAAGTTCAAAATCTGATCAGTGGATTTGCCAAAAGCATCAAAGAGACTATATCTTTCTCTGTTGGTTCTCTTGCATCTAAACCTTCAGTGGATTTGAATCAATCTCGAGTTGTGATGAAGGAGGAACTTGGTTTAGTTTCATCCACTGTCTCTATGGACTCATCTGAGCTGAGCAGAGTTGTACTTTATACCATAGATTCAGCCAGAGAGATAATAAAAATAGTCCAATATTATATGTGAGAAGCTTCTTCCACTAAGAAGGAAGTGCAAGAAAAGGTGGACTCCTATTTCTCAAAGATTTTCACAAAAACCCAAATGACCAGTCACTTCAAGATTCTGATAGAGAATATGAAACTTCCTCCTGTCAAACAAGCCTTCTGAGAGAAAGTTAGCAAGCTAAGAGAATTGAATCCAGCATTGGAAAAATTTATGGAGAACAAAGATGACTTCATATCTGCCATGGAGAGAAGAGGAAGAATAATTATGGACTTCAAAAATCTGTTGCTGCCTTTTATGCATGTTGATGCTAGGCTAGTAATTGTACCTCATGATTTTCCTGCCTCTGCCTCTGTTGCTTCTCCAGTTCAAATGATTCCTTTCCAAGCTCTTTGAAGCCTCACACTGATGATCACTCAAAGATCTACTCAGTACAGGCCAAGCACAGTGTCAGTTGCTCAGCCTCCAATGGTCATTTCCGGAATTCCTAAGCCTTCACCTGAATCCTCTTCTGAACCAAAAGGAAAATATCACATTGAGGATGTGGATTGAACAAGTGGATAGAGTATTTGATAGGAATCCACTGTACTTTATGTTATTTTTTGTACCTTTTTGCAAACATCTAATACAATTGTCTTTCTGTTCATTCTCATTGTTCAACTTTTTCTATTTCTTATTGTTTCCCACATTTTGATTATCACAAAGGGGGTAAAATGTTCTACATGGATATTAAGGGGAGATATAGTTTACCAGGCTTTTACAAAGGGGGAGAAATTTTCTCTATCATGCTTTTCCCTTCTGATACCAGTGCTTTTCATTTCATTTAATTGTTTGATACCATTACAATTAGTTCTATGATACCATTTCATTTAATTCTTTGATACCACTAAATGTTACTTTTGATATCGTTACATTTAATCTTATCTCTGATACTGTTACATTTTCTTCCAGATCTGATCCATTATGTTCTATAACATATTGTTTCTCTGAGATAATTTCATTTAATAATATATCCTCTGATACAACCGCTCACTATTTTAAAAGTATAATTTTATAAGTTGTGATTATCAAAAAGGGAGAGATTGTTGACCTCACCTGTTTTGATAATCCCAATCATGCTTTAATATATTTTGTTAATCTCAATCTAATGTTTTTCTATATACTAATTCTTTAAATCTGTGATCGAGATGATAATAATATTAAAATAATCTTTGAGATATTTTAATCTTTGTTTATCCATGTTTATATATGTTCTGAAATAATTCTAACCCAATCAAATGTGTATTGGATAAAAAAAGATAAGTGTAAGCTACTGATCTACACATAGCTACTGATAAAGAGCTACCAGTACTCAGTCTA
This sequence comes from Viscum album, assembly GCA_963277665.1. Taxonomy (NCBI): domain Eukaryota; kingdom Viridiplantae; phylum Streptophyta; class Magnoliopsida; order Santalales; family Viscaceae; genus Viscum; species Viscum album. The sequence goes on from OY728160.1 coordinate 640,748,568, forward strand.
CCGATAGAATTAGTCTACCGATAGATAGAGTCACCAATACAATACGGTCACTGATATAAACAGAGTTATCGGTAAGTAGAAACAAAGTCTACCGACAGAACAGACAATCTAATGATGGAGAGAAACTGTTATATAGAGCTACTGATGCAAGAGAAAGAGATACTGATTGAAGATCCTATGACACCGTACACTTTTACCAACACGAGCTACTAATGATTGACCAACCAGTAAATATCTATACACTATACTCTCAATACTATTTTTTTATTAAGATAATGGTTACCTTTGATGTTTTTAATGTAGTAAATGTTATTTAATGCTCTCCATTTCCATGTCAGAGAACCGTACCTAGTACCCATGCAAAAATTTATTATTATTTTCTGCCGAAGATGAAATCTATAAAGGGACAGAAAAAAGATCGTGCAATATACACTTTTGAAAGAGAGTCAATCAAGGCACTAAGAAGATGCATAAAGGGTGAAAGAGCAAAGAGATGAACAACATTCCAATGTGGAATATTTTTCACTAGTCTAAATCCATACTCCATGAATCCTGGACATACCCGAAGAAACATATTCTAGAGGATAACACAAGCTACATATTGAGTGAAGAACTATAAAAAACATTTCATGCATTCAGGCTGCTAAGATAGAACATGAACCAAGGAAGAAAACGACACTCTATTTTCTGAATAAGAAACCAGAGAATGACTCATTCAGGCTACTAAGCTAGGAAAAGAACCAAGGAAGAAAACGACACTCTGTTTTCTGAATAAGAATCTAGAGAAGGACTCAGAATCTTTTCTGATAAACCAAATGAGTCCAGAGCTGCACTGCTAATCACTAAAGCATTTATAAACTCAATCATACTTATCTTAGTTATTATTTTATTTACATTTCGAGCAGTGTGTGTACACTATTTATTTTACACAAATAATGACTCATGTACTAAGCTAGAGGATTCCTAAATCCTAACTCAAACTTCATAACCCTTTGTTTCCCACTGCGTATAGTGGTAGAGGTCGAGTCAGACCTGGACAGCATGTGTGTTGTTGTTTGTTTTTCCCATGAAGAACTGTTGTAGGAGTCTTTGGACCTAGACAGTATTGTACTATTGTTTACCCCCGATACAGGGTGTGGATCAATTTATATAAATTATTTAGAGGATTAAGTCTCTTCTTGAGACTGAACATCTTAGTAAACGCTACTGTGAATTTTAATTTTATTCTATAATTATACTATATATTTATTTAATATTCCACTACTATTACTTTGAAATACTAAATTATTTTAAAGCTACTTTGATAGTTAAATTCACATGTTCTTATACTTATAGTAAATCAGTATGTCAGTTTCAAAAGTAAATTTAATCCTCTGATTAAGTTCACTGAGACCTAATAAATCATTGAGAAACTGATTGAACCTTTACACTCTGCATAGATTCACTACTATTTAACATTGTTTTTAAATTGGGGGATTTTAAGAGAAATATTTTTAACAGAAATTTTAATTAGAACTCAATTCACCCCCCTCTTGAGTATCCACTCCGACCAATAGATAACTTCACTCGTGTGTATGTCGAAGTACCGAAACACGATGAAATTTGATTTAGTATCCATTTTCCCTTTACATGGAAGGTATTATGTATAATGTGAATGAATATATGTAACTTAAATGACATAATACTGATATTAATTTTGTATTTATCATTATTCAATTATTATATTATCATTTTCATTCTTACACTAAAAAATGATAACTCTATTCATGTACGTGAGGACTGCTACCTCCATGGAGCAATGTGATTTTATTCATCACCTCATCATGAAAATGATATATATATGAATATTTAAGGAAATAATATTTTAGTTATGAGTTTATAATCATTATATATTGATAAATTAATACAATTCATCTTCATATAATGATCATCCTAAAATGGAATCATTAATCATGTGTACGTACGACAGACTATCTTAATAATTGTAACATATTTAATTTTTATATAAAAAATTATAGATTTGTTTCAAAAAATCTATTGATTTATAAATATTATAATTACATCAAGGATATTTTTTATTATATTTTGAAATAAATATCTCTTTGACCATGGTGAACATACAAAATCAATATGGATATAATTAAGTAAGCATTCTCAAAATACACGATGTGGCGCTAACTGATTAAATATTTAATAATTAAATTAAACAAAAATAAAATAAATAATTTAAGTATAATTAAATAACCATAAATAATGTTTCTCAAAAATTAAATATTTATTTTAATTTTATAATTTTATATTTAAGGGATATATAAGTATAATTTAGACTCATGGATATTAATTTTCCCATCTCACTTTTACTTATGTGAGTCGTAAGTTATGTTCCCAACTTATTTATATTAAGTGGTGTATATACATCTACATTTACATAAATTAACATAAATTCATCAAAAATAAAGTTATTTTAGGTTTCAATTACTTTTTTCATCCGAGGGGATTTGGCTTTAATGTTACCATTTAGTAATTAATTCCATAACTCAATTTCATTTCATTATTTTATATTATGTATTCATTTTATTGTATACTATATGATTATTTGTGTTTGTTATATTATATTTTATTTCAATATTTATGTGTATTTTCATTGTATACATGTCATCAGCTCGTTTATTTATTATCACTTACAATGGCATGATTGTTTTTTGGACTATTCATCTCATGTTCTGTTTCATTGATACCTACATTTATGACATGAACCCAAATTAATGTTTTACGAATTTAGAGTTTTATTTACATGTTATATGAAGAAACTAATGATTTCCAAGATATTTAATGTATCATTTGATGTTATTGTTTCTTGTGACTTGTGATTGAAATGTTAACAAAGTTGTAAAGGCATTATGTTTCAATAGCCTTTCTTTCGGGATTGATTATGTTCATATTTATTTTATAAGAAATAATATGATATTATTTTTTTTAGAGAATATATATAATTATCCTCACATAATTAATCTTGTTTAAATGTATAATTATTTTTTCCTTATTTATTAATGGATCATCAACAAATATGTTTTTAATAATTATCTATCATAAAATTATCATTGGATTAGGCAATGTACTTTTCAATATCACTGATCTCAAAACTGTATTAAGCAATGGTCATTATAAAAAATTATTTTAAAATTATATTATATATTCTACTTGGTCATATATTAAATATTTTTGAAATGATCATTCATAATATTTCAACAATGAGTCACTTTTTACTCCCTTTTTTAATTATTTTTGTAAAAGAATATTTATATTTAACAGTCACAACATGAAAGGATTTTCAAATCATCGTGAACATTATATTCATTACATATCCCATTATTTAATTCCATTGTGCTTTAAATGAAAATGAATTTGATAATATTCTGTAATTTTTATTCTGAGTGATTTTCAAAATGAAAGGATTAATTTTCCCCCAAAATGTTTTAATGATATTTTCATGGTATTTCATATTAATAGATGTTAATAAATTTTTTATTAATTATGATACAATGGATATGTTTTATAAAAATACCATAATTATTTTTTCACTGGATGGATTATGACTGTTTCAAAGAGATTGATATGGACCATATTTCTTTTATATGGATTATTTATGTTTCAATGATATAGTTATGTAACATGTTTTTATTCTATGAGTAAACAATGTTTAAAATATATTTTAAACCTATTTATTTTCTATGTTTTAGTCAGGTTTTACTGTTATTTTTATATAACATGTTTCATTTCAATTGTATAATCATGTTCAAAAGAGATTTTAATGTGTCCCATTCTATTTCCAGGGGTAACTCCTGATTCAATGATATAGTTTTGGAACATGTTTCTTTTCTATGGGTTAATCATGTTTCAAAGATATTATTATGGAACTCGTTTAATTTTATTTTTTTAATCATGTTTTGGTAATAAAAATGTTAATTTTGATGAGTTTATGATGAAATGAATACCCTATGTTTTTTATTTATCATACTGTTCATTAAAAGTTTTTATGACAACTTGTGGATTCTTTATAAACCATGTATTTATGGTTATGTTAATAACTATGAATGTGTGGTTCCATGATAATAAAATGGTGGATGGGATTACTATTACCCTCTAATGCATCGGGCACTCTTGATAATGAATTATACCATGTTGGTTATTTCATTTGTAACAAGTGATGTGAACACAATGTTCTAAGATACCAATAAGGATTATATATGCTTGATATGGATTTATAATTTTAATTTTCATCATGGTTGATATCACATGGCTCATGATTATTCATTCCTATGAATCATTTGTTTATTAAATATTTATTCTAATTATTCATGTTTATTGATCCATGTATTTTTTTATATGAATATTATTATGTTATACTCATTCAATTTGATTATATATTCATGTCCTTATTATTTTCTAATTCTCCATGATAACATTGAATTGTTAATGATTATGTCTACCCTTGATTATCATTTGAGATCACCCTTCTTTTGACTAATTTTCCCCAGTATATAAATAATTTGGATTAATGAAATATTTTTGTAACGACCCAAAGTTTCATTAATGGAAAATCCCTATTGATCCAGTTAAATGTTTCTTTATGAAAAATGTTTTTATAAGATGTCAACTTCTTTAAGTTTTACGTTAATATTTGTGACCGTTACTTTTATAGCCGTTGAACAGTGATCATCTGGGTAGTTTAAATATAAGTCTTTAACGAACCAATTTTCTACTCAGATAAAGGAAGCGATGGCCTCATCCAGTAGAATTGCCCCTTACGAAGCCCATTTGTCGGAGCTCGGAAAGGAGGTGGCGTCTTTGGGCTTTTCCCTTGACCAATCCCAAGCTGAGCTTCATCAAGTCAAGCTCGAACGTGATCGTCTACGGGAAAAATGGAAGTTGATAGAGATTACCACTCGAGCGATGTTATCCGAGCAACCCCAAGAGTCTGTCACCATCGCACACCTTACCCTTAGGTCTTATACGGCTATTTTAAGGGGTTATGTAACAAATAATTAGCACCATGTTCATGTACATTATTTTTGTATATAATAAGAAATATAATTTCTAGTCATTTTTGATGCATTGTAATTAGTTTTTAAAGTACAAATGATGTTTTTAGTTATTATTTAATTAAGAATTATATTTTATTAAATTAAAGTATTTTTGAATTAAATAATATTTTAATAAAATATTATTATTAATATTAAATTAATTTTTATTAAATATAAGTGATCTTATAATTTTATGAATGCAATTAAAATTTTTATTAAAGTTTGAAAGCCATTTCTGTCAAAACCCGTGAATTTTTTATAAATGTCGGTTTTTATTTTAAAAGTGAAAATTCACATATTTAGAAAATTATTTAGATAAAATAAATATTATTTTTGGAATCAGGACGTCGAAATTATCCAACGGTGAATTTTTCATAATTTTCTGAGACAGTCAAATTTTTGGGTAAAAATTTAATACCATTTAAATATATAATGTGTTTTATGACATCATAATGACCCAATGGTGATGTAATAAAATACCATAATCCTTATGTTCGGCCAATATGTGTTTTATCAATAAAATAATGAGGTTTTGGGTTTGTTTGATTCACTTTTCAAAGCATTAATGGAGCCCTCAAGACTTATTCAACACTTTGCCTTTTAAATTAATTTCCATGGGAGTGTGACTCACCTCCACATAAGCAACCCTAATTTTTTTAATAAGTTCGGACCTTGGCCTTGTAAAATATTGTTTTCCTCTTCCCTTTTCCAGAAACCATGGGCAAATACCTTGGGATGGTTTGTGGTTTGGATTATTTTAATATAAGGGGTCCCAAACCTAAATAATAAAGAATTCTCTCACCTTTCCTTTATAAACCCACCCAAGCTCCCACTTCCTCCTCACCCAAAGCCCTTGAAGTTCTTCCAAACTCTGCCCTACTCTCTCTAGAATCCTCTCAAGGTGCCCCAAGCTCCCAAGAAGCCTCTCACAAGCCTCTCTCTAGCCTTTGGAAGCACACTTCCAAGTAAGGATTTTTCTTCCTTTCTCATTTTTGTCAATTTTCTTTAAGTTGTATTGCCCTTTTAATTTAATTTATGAATGTTGGGGTATGGTTTCGCACCTCTCCCATACTGCCCTATTATTGTTTGAATGATGGTAGACCCCTTTCTCTCTCATTAAATGCCTCCCATGTACACCCGTTACTATGCCGAAATTCCGAAAGGAACCTTTTTCTCCTCTTCTATATTCAAGCAATACTTTTGTATCATGAATCTAAATTCCTTTTCAATTGTTGGGACATGTATCTATATGACCTTATTACTGTCCATTACATGTAAATATGATGAGGAACCCCTTCCTCTCTCATCAGCTTTTTTTTATGAATTCTTATGTCACGCCGTTACGCTGCCGAAATCACACCGATTTTCTAAGCCAATATCATTGTGTAGTGAATACCATGCCCATTTCTCCATCAAGGGTATTCACCTTTATGCACGTTTACTTATTGATTGTAAAGTTTCATGTATGAATTCCACATTCCTTTATCGTGGAATAAATGATTATGTTTTATGAATCCATGTTTTATGATCCATGTGGCACACTTATGCATGAAATGAAATGTTTAAGAAGGGTGCGCCCTTTATAGCGCTCCAATGCATTGGGTAAAGTATAGTATCATGATACGTCATGTGAAATGAGTGTTGACTCATGCTAATTGAAGTGCAACGAGGGTTTACTCGTGCTTCAAGTGCAATGAGGGTTTACTCATGCTCCATGTGCAATGAGCCTTGGCTCATGCTAATTCAATGTTAAGTGTTGTTGCCACATTTCCATGTTATTATTATCATGCTTTATCATGCCTTTATGTTCATGTCTCTCTTATGCTCTATTGATATGCCTATTGCCTAACATGTATTGTACTCCTCATGTTATTCATTGTGTACTCCCTTACTGGGCTTTATAGCTCACCCTTTTCCTATGCATGTCCTCAGGTTATCCCATGCAATGCTAAGTACGAAGGAATGTAGTGGTCATGTAAAGGAAGTTTTCAATAAGGATGTTGTATTTCATGTTTAAAGTTTTTATGTAATGATCCTAAGCCCCAAAGACACTAAACCTCTCGATCTTCTTTGTTGTATCAAGTGATGTTTTATGTAATAAAGCATGTTTAAGTTGTAATAAAAAGCAGGGTTGTCATAGTTGGTATCAGAGGATAGGTTTAGTTATTTTTGGGATTAGGAAACCCTAGTAAAGCCTTAGATACAAGACTAAGCATAATAAAAACATCCCTAAGTTTTGGTAAATACTAAGTAAACGTTTTATCAAACAAATACATCCCTGTCTGGATACGAGCAGGTAGAGGCGGCTCTGGCACAGATGTATCCTAGGGGTAAAACCAGAAAACACCGCTTTGAGCTAGACTCGAACAGGAACTGGTGCACGACAACGGGCCTTGCTGCACTCTTGGTTACGACACTCCCGGGGGATATGTTTTGATAAATTCACAATCTTAGTATGAACCCTTATTAAGGGAAAAATGCCCCTAAGAATATATGTTAGAAGGAAGATCATGAAAAGCCTGGATTGAATCCTATAGACTCATGAGTTGAAGAGATTAAATTTTATTTATAAGTCATCAACTTTTGTCTTTGGATTACCCTTTATGTGTTACCCCTAACTTTCCTTTTATTCCAGCCAATGGCCGGTAATAGGAGAACTCGGGCTAACAACCGTTGTGAAGATCAGTGTGATGATTGTACTTATGAGATGCCCAATCCAATGGGAGCGGGAATCGCGAACTTTGTCACGCTTCTCTCTCAGATAACTCAAGTTTTGAATAGAAACACTGGTCAAGAGGAACGTTAAACCCCCCCTAAGAAAGAACAAGTCGCTATTGAAAGCTTCATGAGACAAAGACCTCCTAATTTTAGTGGATCATCCGATCCCACGATTGCTGAACAATGGATCAACTCCATTGAAAAGATATTCTCCATCCTCCAATGCTCTGAAAAAGAGAAGGTTCTCCTGGCGGCTTATCGTATGGAGGGTGAAGCTGATCAATGGTGGACGTTGATCAAAAATATGAAGCCTGAGGAGGAGATCGAGGCTTTGGAATGGAAGGTATTCCGGAAGATGTTTTTCGATAAATATTTTCCACGCACCCTCCGTCTTAAGATGGAAAGGGACTTCCTTTCCCTCAAGCAGAAAGATGAGGAATCTGTGGGAGCGTACGAGGCAAACTTCACAAGGCTTGCACGATACGCTTCCGGCTTTGTCGTTACCCCCGAATGCAAGGTTGACCGCTTCTTTGGTGGGCTGAAGCCTAGCTTGCGGAAAGAATTAGCGATCCGTGACTTCGACAGCTATGAGGAAATTGTCCGATGTGCCCTCAAGGTTGAAATGGAGATCGTAGAATCACAGGGGTATCATGGGGACAAGAAGTGGAAGGTGGACTTCAATGCTGGTGGTCCGATGGATAAATCCAACGGCGCTAAGAAATTCCAGCACCCCACTTGCCAAAAGTGTGGAAAGAAGCACCCTGGAAATTGCCTTAGGGGGACAAGAAAATGCTTCAAGTGTGGAAGAGAAGGGCACCTAGCTGTTAACTGTCAGCAAGAAGGACCCGCGGCTGCGACGGAGGGGAGGAACGCTCCGTTCGAACCTCAACGCGTTGTTCAATGCTTCAAATGCAAAGAACCGTGTCATTTTGCGAATCAGTGCCCTAATCCAAGGGTTATCGGAGGCAATCAACAACCTCCAAGACAGCAAGGAAGAGCTTTTGCCATCACTTCTGCCGAAGTGAACCCCGACAACGAAGTGGTGACAGGTACGCTAGTTATTCATTCAAGAATAGCGAACGTACTTTTTGATTCAGGTTCTACGCATTCTTTTATATCTCAAAAGTTTAGTAGAATAATCCCTGCACCACCACAAATCGTGGAAGTAAAGATGTCAGTGAGTACGGCAAATGGGGCAATCATTGCATCCCATGAGTATAAGTCCTCCCCTGTTATAATCTGTGGATTGAATTTCCCAGCGAACCTCGTCATACTCCCTTTGGTGGAATTTGATGCAATTCTTGGCATGGATTGGATTTCCTTATATAGAGCCAACATAAATTGTCGGGAGAGGGAAATCACACTCCATATGGAGAATCGACCCCCGATTCATTACAAGTGTCAGGAGGAAGATGAATCTCCTTTAGCTCCATCATCTCAAGCACGGATATTACTACCTTATGAGCACGCATATCTGGCTCAGATGATTGAGTCCAAGGAAGAAACCACCCTTGAAGAAATGCCTATTGTGAGGGAATTCTCTGAAATATTTCCCGAGGAACTTCCTGGTCTTCCTCCAAGAAGAGATGTTGAGTTCTCAATTGAACTTATACCTCGGGCGCTACCAATATCCAAGACTCCATATAGAATGGCTGTGGTTGAGCTTGAAGAACTGAAGAAACAACTACAGGAGAATCTGGATAAAGGGTTTATACGCCCATGTGCATCACCATGGGGTGCACCAGTCCTCTTCGTCAAGAAGAAGGATGGGTCAATGCGGCTTTGCATCGATTATCGTGAACTTAACAAAATCACGATAAAGAACAAGTATCCTCTCCCAAGAATCGATGACTTGTTTGATCAGCTGCGTGGAGCACAATACTTCTCCAAGGTCGACTTGCGGTCGGGATATTATCAAGTAAGGGTGAAGAAGGAAGATATCCCCAAGACTGCTTTTCGTACAAGGTACGGGCACTATGAATTCATAGTAATGCCTTTTGGACTCACCAATGCTCCAGCAATATTCATGGACTTGATGAATAGAGTCTTTAGAGATTACCTAGATAAATTTGTGGTAGTCTTTATAGATGATATTCTAATATACTCCAAAACCAAGGAGGACCATGAGGAGCATTTAAGAACTGTACTGGAGACTTTGCGCAAGGAGAAGCTCTATGCCAAGTACAGCAAGTGTGAGTTCTGGTTGAAGGAGGTCTCATTCTTGGGCCATATCATCACAAGCAATGGGATATCTGTGGACCCCTCCAAAACAGATGCAATTGAGGGATGGCCGAGGCCAACATCGGTAACTGATATCCGTAGCTTCTTGGGGTTAGCTGGATATTATCGACGATTGGTGAGAAACTTCTCACGATTTTCCAACCCTCTTACCAAGCTAACTCGAAAGGGAGTAAAGTTTTCTTGGAGTGATGAATGCGACGAAAGCTTCAAGGAGTTGAAAAGGAGGCTTATCACTGCACCTGTGCTCACTTTACCCACAAGTGGGGAACTTTTTGTGGTATTCAGTGATGCTTCGAAGAAGGGCTTAGGATGTGTGCTGATGCAGAATGATAAAGTGATATCCTATGCCTCAAGACAGTTGAAAATCCATGAGCGAAACTATCCAACGCATGATCTGGAGTTGGCGGCGGTGATCTTTGCCTTGAAAATCTGGCGGCATTATCTCTATGGAGAGAAATGTGAGATATATACTGACCACAAGAGTCTTAAATATATATTCACACAGAAAGAGCATAATATGCGCCAGAGAAGATGGATAGAGCTCATAAAGGATTATGACTGTTCAATACATTACCACCCTGGGAAGGCGAACAAGGTAGCGGATGCCCTAAGTAGAAAGGATCCAGCAATTCTATCAATGATGAGAATTGAGAAGGATCCAATCTTCTTAGACTTGATGAAGATGGACGTGGGAATCATAAAGAAGGGAACATCATCAATCCTTTTACAAATGATTGCTCAACCATCTCTTTTGGAAAGGTTAAAGGATGCTCAAAAGGATGATGCAAGAATCCAAGAAAAAGTGGAAGCTATCAAAAAGGGAAAATCCTCAGAGTTTAATGTTAATGAAGAAGGAATTGTGCGGTTTGGGAAAAGACTATGTGTCCCATCAAGTTCGGAGCTGAAGAAGGAACTTTTGGATGATGCACATAGTTCAAATTTATCTATTCACCCAGGGAGCACAAAGATGTATCGAGATCTCCGAGAAAACTTTTGGTGGGATAATATGAAGAAGGAGATCGCCGAATATACATCAAAGTGTCTGGTGTGTCAGCAAGTGAAGGCAGAGAGGCAGAAGTCTAAGGGGATGATGCAACCATTGCCCATACCAGAATGGAAATGGTAGAACATCACCATGGACTTCGTCACTGGACTTCCAAGGACATCCAAAAGCAACAATGCAATCTGGGTTATTGTGGATCGTCTTACAAAGACTGCACACTTCATTGCTATTCGAGAGGATTTCTCTTTGGATAAACTGGCACGGATATATATCAGGGAAGTGGTACGGTTGCATGGAGTACCACTATCTATTGTGTCGGACCGAGATCCAAGATTTACCTATAAGTTTTGGAAGAGTCTTCAACATGCTCTGAATACTGAACTGAACTTCAGTACGGCCTATCATCCTCAAACTGATGGCCAATCCGAGCGGACTATCCAAACACTTGAGGATATGTTGACAGCGTTCTCAATAGACTTTAAAGGATGATGGGATCAACATCTTCCTCTAGTTGAGTTCTCTTATAATAATAGTTTCCACTCGAGCATCCAAATGGCACCATATGAAGCCCTATATGGGAAAAGGTGCAGAACACCGGCATGTTGGGATGAGGTCGGTGAACGTAAGCTGCTTGGACCAGAAATGGTCGAAGAAATGGTAGAGAAGGTGAAAACCATTCAGCAGCATATCAAGGCAGCCCAAAGTCGACAGAAGAGTTATGCAGATAATCGTCGACGAGACCTTGAGTTTAAAGTCGGAGACATGGTGTTTTTACGCATATCTCCGTGGAAGAAGGTCATGAGGTTTGGAAAGAAAGGGAAGTTAAGTCCAAGGTACATCGGCCCCTTCGAGATTCTTGACCGTGTTGGGGCTGTGGCCTATCGACTAGCACTTCCACCTACTATGGCCAAGGTGCATGATGTCTTCCATGTATCCCTCTTAAGGAAGTACATACCAGACCCTTCACATGTACTCTCTTCCGAGGTGGTACAATTAGAAGACGATCTTTCTTATGAGGAGCAATCAGTGAAGATCTTAGATCGTAGAGAAAAAGTTCTACGAAATAAGACAATGCCCCTCGTCAAGGTGTTGTGGAGAAACCACAAGTTTGAAGAAGCAACTTGGGAGTCGGAGGATATGATGAAGCTAAGTTACCCATATTTGTTTTAGTGTGGGAAAAGGAAAATTTCGAGGGTGAAATTTCTTAAGGGGGGGATGTTGTAATGACCCAAAGTTTCATTAATGGAAAATCCCTCTTGATCCAGTTAAATGTTTCTTTATGAAAAATGTTTCTATAAGATGTCAACTTCTTTAAGTTTTACGTTAAGATTTGTGACCGTTACTTTTATAGCCGTTGAACAGTGATCATCTGGGTAGTTTAAATATAAGTCTTTAACGAACCAATTTTCTACTCAGACAAAGGAAGCGATGGCCTCATCCAGTAGAATTTCCCCTTACGAAGCCCATTTGTCGGAGCTCGGAAAGGAGGTGGTGTCTTTGGGATTTTCCCATGACCAAGCCCAAGCTGAGCTTCATCAAGTCAAGCTCGAACGTGATCGTCTACGGGAAAAATGGAAGTTGATAGAGATTACCACTCGAGCGATGTTATCCGAGCAACCCCAAGAGTCTGTCACCATCGCACACCTTACCCTTAGGTCTTATGCGGCTATTTTAAGGGGTTATGTAACAAATAAGTAGCACCATGTTCATGTACATTATTTTTGTATATAATAATGAATATAATTTCTAGTCATTTTTGATGCATTGTAATTAGTTTTTAAAGTACAAATGATGTTTTTAGTTATTATTTAATTAAGAATTATATTTTATTAAATTAAAGGATTTTTGAATTAAATAATATTTTAAATAAAATATTATTATTTATATTAAATTAATTTTTATTAAATATAAATGATCTTATAATTTTATGAATGCAATTAAATTTTTTATTAAGGTTTGAAAGCCATTTCTGTCAAAACCCGTGAATTTTTTATAAATGTCGGTTTTTATTTTAAAAGTAAAAATTCACATATTTAGAAAATTATTTAGATAAAATAAATATTATTTTTGGAATCAGGACGTCGAAATTATCCAACGGTGAATTTTTCATAATTTTCTGAGACAGTCAAATTTTTGGGTAAAAATTAAATACCATTTAAATATATAATGTGTTTTATGACATCATAATGACCCAATGGTGATGTAATAAAATACCATAATCCTTATGTTCGGACAATATGTGTTTTATCAATAAAATAATGAGGTTTTGGGTTTGTTTGACTCACTTTTCAAAGCATTAATGGAGCCCTCAAGACTTATTCAACACTTTGCCTTTTTAAATTAATTTCCATGGGAGTGTGACTTACCTCCACATAAGCAACCCTAATTTTTTTTAATAAGTTCGGACCTTGGCCTTGTAAAATATTGTTTTCCTCTTCCCTTTTCCAGAAACCATGGGAAAATACCATGGGATGGTTTGTGGTTTGGATTATTTTAATATAAGGGGTCCCAAACCTAAATAATAAAGAATTCTCTCACCTTTCCTTTATAAACCCACCCAAGCTCCCACTTCCTCCTCACCCAAAGCCCTTGAAGTTCGTCCAAAATCTGCCCTACTCTCTCTAGAATCCTCTCAAGGTGCCCCAAGCTCCCAAGAAGCCTCTCACAAGCCTCTCTCTAGCCTTTGGAAGCACACTTCCAAGTAAGGGTTTTTCTTCCTTTCTCATTTTTGTCAATTTTCTTTAAGTTGTATTGCCCTTTTAATTTAATTTATGAATGTTGGGGTATGGTTTCGCACCTCTCCCATACTGCCCTCTTATTTTTTGAATGATGGGAGACCCCTTTCTCTCTCATTAAATGCCTCCCATGTACACCCGTTACTATGCCGAAATTCCGAAAGGAACCTTTTTCTCCTCTTCTATATTCAAGCAATAATTTTGTATCATGAATCTAAATTCCTTTTCAATTATTGGGACATTATCTATATGACCTTATTACTGTCCATTACATGTAAATATGATGAGGAACCCCTTCCTCTCTCATCAGCTTTTTTTTATGAATTCTTATGTCACGCCGTTACGCTGCCGAAATCACACCGATTTTCTAAGCCAATATCATTGTGTAGTGAATACCATGCCCATTTCTCCATCAAGGGTATTCACCTTTATGCACGTTTACTTATTGATTGTAAAGTTTCATGTATGAATTCCACATTCCTTTATCGTGGAATAAATGATTATGTTTTATGAATCCATGTTTTATGATCCATGTGGCACACTTATGCATGAAATGAAATGTTTAAGAAGGGTGCGCCCTTTATAGCGCTCCAATGCATTGGGTAAAGTATAGTATCATGATACGTCATGTGCAATGAGTGTTGACTCATGCTAATTCAAGTGCAACGAGGGTTTACTCATGCTTCAAGTGCAATGAGGGTTTACTAATGCTCCATGTGCAATGAGCCTTGGCTCATGCTAATTCAATGTTAAGTGTTGTTTCCACATTTCCATGTTATGGTTATCATGCTTTATCATGCCTTTATGTTCATGTCTCTCTTATGCTCTATTGATATTCCTATTGCCTAACATGTATTGTACTCCTCATGTTATTCATTGTGTACTCCCTTACTGGGCTTTATAGCTCACCCTTTTCTTATGCATGTCCTCAGGTTATCCCATGCAATGCTAAGTACGAAGGAATGTAGTGGTCATGTAAAGGAAGTTTTCAATAAGGATGTTGTATTTCATGTTTAAAGTTTTTATGTAATGATCCTAAGCCCCAAAGACACTAAACCTCTCGATCTTCTTTGTTGTATCAAGTGAAGTTTTATGTAATAAAGCATGTTTAAGTTGTAATAAAAAGCAGGGTTGTCATAATTTTAATAAGGGATTCATATATATGACGTTGATGACCTATTATGGAATGTGAAATGTTCGTAAAAATGGGAATGATAGTCTCTTGAATTCATGGGTATTGATTATGTAAAATTTTATCCTAATATCATAAATCTATAACCCTAAAATGTCCATCTAATTTTAAGTGATATAATATTTTAATTTTGATGTTGTATATTTTATATAGAAAAAATTGGGTATATTTCAACACTTTCAAAGACAGAACTATAATTCATATAATTTCAACACCTGATATAGGAGTTCCAAAATAAGGCTATTATACATGGTATTAGAGGAAATATTTTGAGAACTATAGAGATTATGTAGTATTCTAGAGTTTTTATCTTATTTGATTTGGATATAATCATAGATATTGAATATTAATGTTGATCATATTTTCAACATCTTAGACCCCACTTTTTATTTTCACACTTATGATCTCTTAGAGTATTTAATGAAATTTTAGGTGATATATTATTGACATGAAATATTTTTTAATATTTTAATAAATGTGAAGTGTGAATTTATATTTTCCAAATATATTTTTTAATGTATTTATAACTTTAGGTATAATACGGTCCTTGGTATGGAGATAATTTTAGAAGAACATGTTTAATAATATGTTTAATGTTTGGGATTTTTATGTCTGTTATTTTTGAAAATTATACATATTCCTTTCAAGACTAATCACTTACAGGGAATGCGAATCTTTGTCCGGGTGTTCCCCAAACAAATATTTTAAACATATTAAAATATTATTTAGAACACATTCATATTATTCTTGAAAATATGGAATAACATCTAAACTGTAGTATGGATCCTAAATTTGAGGGAACCATTGCATTCGGAGTTCACAAATACCTTAGATAATTCCTAACATCAACTGGCATGGGTAATTTATGAAATGTAATTTGGGGAAATTTTTTGTGAATAAATTAAATTGGGATATTTTTTATTTTATTGTTTCATCAACGAAGTTTTGCGGTGATGGTTTTTATTTTAAATAAAGGCTTTAGTCAGCGATCTGGGGTTAGTATTATTACCCTAGAAATTCCATTGAGGATATGGATAGAAAACAATGAAAATTCTATCAATTGTTATGAATGAAACAAGAATTGTTGATCATTCTAGATGGGATTCAGCAATAAAAGTCTTTCTTCAACAACGAATGGTTGAATTCCAAGGTAGGGAATGTTTCCTCATATTTTTTCCCCATTAAGAGATTCAACAATCAATGTAGACCGACCAATGAACTTGTTGATATGGGGTTTGATCATTCTTGTGTGGTCGGTTTTAATTGCACGATTTACGGTGTTGATTATTATATTATTTAAATTGTTGATTGTTCTTATGTGAACAGATCATGGGTGTTATAAATAATGGTCGACGTTCATTCCATAGGTTTGTTCCGCGTGTAATTTTCTCACCCACTTTTATTCATTTTCCACATTCACTATCGGTTTATGAAATAATGATAATTGTGCCTTAGTTTTATGGTACAATGATAAAAATTTTAATATCAAACATTGGGAATCCAAAAGGGGGGTGAGATGACGATGTTGATAGACGAATTAATGAAATTCAAGATGTATCATTCTTCAGTTGGTTTTCATTAGATGAATTTAATGTTTTTTACAAGATGATTGAAGCTTTAAAACACCTTGATATGGAGTTAGGGATATTATAAAACCCTTGATCTTTTGTTTCGAGTTGAAAAGACCACTGATTTGGAACCCAGAAGATTGGTCGATTCATGGGAGGATGAACATGGAATTCTTGAAATTCCTGGACACACAATTGGTTGTGTGGGCTACACAGTATTTCTTCATCATTGGACCACTCGGAATTTATATTTGGAGACATATAGACATGGGGAGGACTACAGGGGTTTCCAAAACATCATTTACCCCCCCCCCACGACTTAGACAGGACCTATTACATGGACTACCCTATGTACTAGTACATGGGTGGAGCTACATTGCTTGACATCGTGTATAGAAACTCAGATGGAGTTCATGGGTGGAACCGGGATAGAAGGACACCAAATGAGACTCCTTCTAAATTCAATGTACCTAACTTCTAGAAGACACCATTTCAAGGACATGGGCCGTTGTGAAGATACAGTACCTAAGGTCAAGGGGCACGTAATGTGACCATACTACATGTTTTGTACCCCTTTATACATGTAATTAATCTCTTTTCCACAATATATTTGACTAGTTTCATTAAGGTATATTCCAATGATCGTTTCCATAAAGGATAGTTCATATCTTATCATACTCATATGAGTATGATCCCTTCAACACAAATTCATAGATTGAGTTGTGGGAATCCACTGAGAGGCCCGGAGTTGGATCCTCTCTTCATTATCCATTCCCTTAGTAGATCCTTTATTATTAATGTGAAGAAATTCACTAGGTGTCGATCCTCTACCAAGTGGGTTTGTATAGATGGAGTTGTTTGTATAACACCAATATCTTGTATATGTTCCTAATCTATGTATTATATCTCCCTCTTCAGATATATAAGTGTATCTCTCTCATAAAAGTTACCTATGAACAGTAATTCTTGGTCGGATGTCAGTAGTGATATCAGACTCTAGGGTGTGTTCTCCTTGATTAGTGCTTCATGGAATCGTTGACCAAGATCCCTAAAGTTGGTATGAAATCCTAGTTACTTACCTCTAGAATCCATGTCTTGGACTCAGTATATCTAGATATTCTTTTTATATTTGTTGTAGACATATACATTTGTGAGAATACTACACACAACTTTTGGTGTATTTCATTGTGGGTATGGGGTCCCTTAAAAAGTATTTATATGCTCACACCTACACATTATTTTCTCAATTGACTTGTGTCTTATTTAGAATAGAGGCCTTTTCAGGGATTCTTAGGAAATAACTGACTATATAGAGCCTTCAAAAATCAAATAGGCCAAGGTGTACCACTACAGCTTCAAATAGACTTCATAGTACCTATTAGTAGAAGTTGGACTTGGGGATACAAACTTCTATTTTGGTGGGCTAGTATTATGGCCTAGTTTACCTTAATAAAAATTTCTTATAAGTTATAATCTGGTTGGGATATTGTAGTATGAATGGTATTGGGACATATTTGTTTTTAAATTTTAGTATTTTTTTGGATTGGAGAAATGTACTTGTGTACAGGTGCATAAGAAATGCCTCCTATTTTAGTGATATGCCTACTCAGTGCAAGTCTTCGGCCTCAGGCCTATTGGTGGTAGGATTAGGGAGTCTCAACAAGGTCCCCACTTGGATGGGATACAATATTATGGTATCTTAGGTTTTCAATTCTACTTTAGGATTATGAATTTTTTAGTATGGTTTAGGGAAACCTCGTTATGTGTTTCGAGTTTAGATTTCAGTATATGGACTCTAGTGTTGGAGTGGGAGCTGACATATCCATAAACTAAGACAATACTAACAAACATTTTGACTCTTTAAATGAGAACATAGTTCACAAGGAATATAATGGTACATACATCATATAGGAATGGGTTGGGTTTCCATATCCATCTTGAGTCGGTGATTCATATATACTCATTGATTGTGGTACATTGTGTTTCCATACAGGATTACTTTCTAATGAATACTATCATGGATTCAATAAATCGATCACAAGGATGAACCACTTAGTGAAAAGGCTTCGATATAGGGAAACGGATCCCAGCTATTACCTCCAGGTGGTGCACCATCCATATTTTTACCTATAGAATGGAATGTGGTACACATAGTACCAAGAGATGGGGGGCATAGGCTAAACACCATTCATGAATTTCAGAGACATAGGCCTATTCGGTTTCGAGGTGATCCCGACCCTCATATGGCTAAGGAAAGGATCAATGTTGTGATACAAGTTTCCCATCATTTTAGAACCCCATTAGATTAGATGGTGGTCATAGTGGCAATATTTCTATAGGGTTCTATAGTGAATTGGTGGAGTTTTTCTATCCAGACTCTCAATGAAGAAAATCTTTCTTCGAAAGAGTATGAGCCACTATTTAGTTGGTATTTCCCTCTAGTTATAAATGATACTCTATGTACATAAGAGTTTCCTCATCTTTGGTGTGTAAGTATGACATCGAATTATTATTCATTTAGGATCAACATACATTCTTTATACTTGATGGATATGGTTATAGATCAGTACTTCGGGTCTCTATCAATCAAATGAGGTATACATCGAGACATCTAAGCCAACATTATCCATAAATGCATTTTGGTGCATGTTGTTGTGCAGGATTGAGATTTGGTGGTAGAATGATTGTTGGATGACTAGATAAAATTGGTGATAGTTAGTAGTGAATGGGCAGGTGCAGAGACCTTGGTAGCATGAAGCTAATGACTGTCTCAGTGATTCGTACATGGAAAAATTTTAGTAGAAGCTCCTAGTAAAGAGGATCTATAGTTCATGGATCATACTATGGGTCCATTCATCCTAGGGAGAGGTGGATCAGTTAATATGATGGAAGGGGACATCTCAAACGATATTTCACTAAAAAACATGTGGTATACAAAGAGATAGTTAATGGACGACTATGGTAGTGATAACCAAAAAAGAGTTTAGATCTGTATGTCGAAAGACATGACAGAGGAGCTCAGAGAGTAGCTTTAGGTATTCGAAATTTCTTTATGTTACAACCACCACCACCACATGGTGATTTCCTAGCTAATGGAGCATATGGATAGGGGTGGGGTAGCTCTATGCGGTCGGGGGATTTAACCCAAGGGAATTGGAAATTATTCAATGTATTCTATTTTTCTTTTATTCTTTAGGATCAGTACCAATAAAAACAAGTACTAGTCATTTCTTTCTTGTCAAATATATTATTCGAGAGCTAGAAAATCTAGTTGAACCATATAATCAAACATTAGAAATAGTTAATCCTATTAGAGACGACATATAGATCACACATTTCTAAAGATAGTGTGACCTAACCCATGGATGTTTGAGATTCAGTTGGAACTTATTGTTAGTAGCATTGAGGCTTTATGATGTAATTTTTGGTATGGATTTTTTGTCCACAGTCCATGCCCAGATTAACTATTTTAGGTGATGGGTGTGTTGATTCTATAGTGATGGAAGGATGTTTTCCTTTTTCAGGGAAAACAAAACAAAGTCATCATAGGTGAACTCATTCATATGTGTGTGGAACCAATTAATCATCAGTTGGATATAAGGACCCTTTATATAGTTGATGTTATGAGTTAAAATTTTCATGCAGTAGTGTTGGAGTATGAAAATGTATTCAATGAAGAGGTCCTATGATTGCCTCACTGTGGGAGATAGACTTCTACATTGATTTACACCCTAGGATGACACTGTTATTACACTAGCATATTAGATGGATTCTGTTGAGCATTGCAAGCAGATGGTACAGTTGGAGGTATTATAGAAAAAAGGATTCATAGGACCAAGTTTTTAACCTTGGGTTTCCCATGATTTATTTCCAAAATGGAATATAGGAACTTGAGGTTGTGTGTGGACTACTGGAGCTTGAAGCCTATGACCATAATGAACATGCATGCACTATCTATATTTGATGACATGTTCAATCAGTTGATAGGGGAAAAATGTTTCTCAAATGTATACCTTCAATCAAGCTATCACAAGCTATGAGTAAAACATGATAATTTTCCGATGTTGGCCTACAGATGTCCTTATAATCACTATGAGTACATATCGATAACCTTTGGACTGAATAACACCCCCACAGTGTTCATGCGACTCATGAACCAAATATTTCAGTATTACATAGAACAGTTTGTGGTAATCTTTATCAACAATATCCTTGAGTAATCATTTTTTGAGTTGGAACAAGTGATACACATAAGGATAGTTCTGGAATTACTCCGAAAGAATAAAATATTTAGGAAACTTTAAATGTTCCATATCTAGATTGATGCACTCTATAGTCAAGACATTTTATCATAGCAGTTGGAGTGTCTATGGACCCAGTCAAGGTTGAAGTACAGCTACCATGGGAGATGCATATGAGAATGACGGTGGTAAAGAGATTCCATGGGATAATAGGATAATAATAAAGATTCAAACATGATTTATCTAGTATATGAACACCTCAGATAGATTTCACTCAAAAGGGTTAGACATTCAAGTGGATATAGAAGTGCCATCGGGCTTCTAAGAAGTTGAGGATGAGTTGGCTAAGCAATCAAATCTTGGGATTATTGGAGGAGGGAGTCGAGTATGTAGTGATCAATAATGCATCTAGATCTAGGGTTGGTTGTTTCCTGATGCAAATGAAATATGGGTTTTTCTATTGCTAGTGCCTTTTGATACCATGTGAGTAAAACTACACATCCCATTATATTGATTTAGAAGTTGTATACATCTTGTTGAAGATGTCGTGACACTACCTGATGGATGAATGGGTTATCATCTACTCTAAATATAAGAGTCTACAGTATATATTATCTCAGAAGGTTTTAATCATGAGACAAAGTTAATGACTAGAGTTTATCCAAAACTATGACTTTGACATATTCTATACTCCCGGGAAGGGTAATGTTGTGGAACATGATCTATGTAGTTGATCTGGTTTACAGTATCTAAAATTAGGCATCAAAGCATTAAGCCTCCATATATTTGTCCTCTATGGTTGGATATTGACAATCATACATATATTCAATGGTTTTTACCCATTCACTCTTGAATCAATTCAGGTTGTCATAGCAGGGGTATACATACTATGATACTCTATATGCTTAGATATCCACAGGGATTGCTCTTAATTTGTATTTTAAATGCAGTGAGAATGTTTTTATATTTATTGGATGATCAATAGTTTATATGGAGTTCATGGAAGAGGTTCTTAGTTAGTTTCATATATCCCCTTTGGTCATATATCATGGAGTGGAGAAAATGAACCAGGACATCCATTATAAATTTCGGTGTCTTGGAACTATAAAAGGAGTTGTAGTGTTTGTTTCTTGATTCATTACTTGTCAGCTAGTGAAGGATGATCAATAGGTACTAGAAGTTCTACCTCAACCCCTTGAGGTGAATGAATGGATGTGGGATGGGATATAAATTTTCTTTTTGACTGGATTACCATGTAATCCTAGGATACATGATTCTATACGGGTGATCGTTGAATGGATCACCAAGCTGGTCCACATCCTTGTTATATGAGAATAATGTTTAGTATAGATATTGGGACTCTTATACATTCAAGAGATAGTTCAACTCCAAGGGTTTCCTTAAAATATTTTTTAGATCGTGATGCTCATTTTACATCCCAATTGTGGAAGGGATTGTAGGGGATTATTTGAACTTAGTTTTGTTGGAGTATATTTTTTCCCATAAATTGATGGATAAATGAATCAGATCATTCAAGTTCAGAAGAATATATCACAAGATTGCATGTTGGACTTCAATCGTAGTTGGGAGGACCAACTACCATATGGGGAGTTTTCAAAAAACAACTACCATTCCGTTATTTTTAGGATGCAATTTAGGATTTTTAAGGGTGACCCTGTTAGTCACCACTTTGCTGGGAAGACATAGGATAGTTATTACTTATGGGAAAAAAAGTTGGTGTGAGCTACCATAGAAAATGTGCAGATCATCAAGGGGTAGATGAAGACTTCCTAGATCCTTCTGATGTCTTATGATAATAGGTCAAGAAGGAATTTTGGAGTTCAAGTAAGGATACCATGTATTCCTATTGGTTTCATCTCAACAAGGATTTTAAATTTTTGGAAAGGGAGGAATGTTATCTCAAGGGTTTATAAGCCCTTGTTAGATACTAGGTTGAGTTGGGGAGGGGGAATACGAGCAAGCTCTACCTCAACAGCTGGATTAGGTAATTTTTTAATCTATGTGTAGCAGTTGTGGAGGTACATGAATTCCACATCATACATAATTTATAGGGGAATGCAGTACGTTGAGAATGGAGTTACTTTTTCTGATAACTCTGTGGAGATTGAGGATCAGAAAGAGGGGATCCTTTGTGGGAAAATGATTCCTTTAGTTGGTGTATGTTGGTATCATAATAATCTTTAGAGGAGCACATGGGAGTGGAAGGCTCATATTGATGCACATTACCCACATCTTTTGGAATTTCCATGTTTTTACTTTTCACGGACGTGAAGCCCCATGTTTAGGAGAATGTAATATCTCGTATTTTTTCTTTTATTATTTTCAAATATTAAATGGTTTAATTTCAACACCAAGCATAGAGACTATGAAAAATTATGTGGCCTTTTTTTCCTAAAAAAATTGATTAAAAAATATTAAAATATTAATTACCACATGCACATAGAATTCCATAAAAAGAATTGTAACATATAAATGGGTAGATAGATAAGAAATATGAGGTAAATATTGGGTTCAAAGTAGTTTCTTTACCATAGGGGAGGAATAACATATATTGGGGAGGGATGTCTCTGAAAAATTGTTTCAGGCATTTTTAATGAATAAAATAACTGTGAATTTAATTTGTTTTACCATTCTATTTACCTAGTGAAATAGAGATAATTTTTTATTTTTTAGTTATTTTATGTAGGGATATAGGGTTAGTCTCATAAACATAAAAATTATTTAGAGTCTCCAGATATAAACCCTATTGAATTCTCCTGGTGGTGATGGTAGAAAATTAGATTTAATATCATTCTTATTGGGATTCAACAATGGCAATTAGTATTCAACATTAAATGATCGAATTCCTAGTTAGAGAGCATTGTATTGATATTCTTTTCCCTATACACAGATTGAACAATGAATGCAGGCCAAATAAAAAATTGGTTGATCCATGTATCAAGCATTCTTGATGGATGGGATTAAATTGAGGGATTAGGTGGTGGATTTTATATTTATTTGAATGTTGATAATTCTTGTGAAAATGGATCATGGTTGGAACTGAAAAAGGAAAATGTGCATTAATTAGTTTTTTATCTGTGAAATTCTCTACCATGTTTTCTACTTTTTTTTCATCATTCATAGTTGGGTTATAGATAAATGAATGTCGTGCCTTGATTTCATGGTGCAATGGTCCGATATTGATGATCCAACATCGAGGTATCCTAGAAAAGGTGTGGCGATAGTGGGGACAAACTAATTGATGTGATTCTAAAGATTTCTTTCGTCATTTTTATTTTATTGGATAGATTTAATGTTCTTTTTCATACTGATTGAATTCTTAAAATCTATGATTTACTGTTATGGTGATTGTAAAATCGTCGATCATGAGTTTCAAGGTGAATGAACCACTATTGAGGAACCTGTAAGATTGGATGACGAGTTGGAGGAAGATCATGGGGTTCTTTAAATTCCATAACACACTATGTGTAGTATGAGATACATGTTTTTTTCATTGTTGGAACCCACAGTGTGTATCCTGGGTGATAAAAAAATAATTTGTAGAGTACATGGGTAGCCTACATGATGATTACCCCACCACAACAGTTTCCTTGAACCAAGTACATGGAATACCCCATGAACTAGTTCACGAGCAGTGATAAATTGGTCGATACCTTATGCAGGCAGACAACCAGAGTAAAAGGCTGGACCTCAAATGGATATACACTACATGTGACTCATTTTACACACATTGTACCCATGTTCTACAATACATAGTTGGAATTACATGAGCCATTGTAAACGGGTAGTACCTAGGGTTTAGGGACATGGCATGTGACCCTAATAGAATTTTCGTACCACTTTCTACATGGATTGATCCTATGGTCCACCGTATGTTGGAAAAGATTCATTAAGATTCGTTCCCATGATTGTTTCCCTAACGGTTGGTGTGTATCATTTCGTAACCATTGGAGTATGACCCCTACAACAGGTCATCCTAGATGGAGTTGTTGGAATCCCATGAGAGGACCCTGATAGGATCATCTATTTATTATTCATTCCCTTTGTAGAGCCTTCAGTATTGACATGACCCACCTCACTAAGAATCAATTCTCTACATAGTAGTTAAATCTAGATAGAGGTGTTTGTATCACCTCATGGCCCTATAATTGATCCCCATCTATGTATCATGTATTACTATATATATATATATATATATATCTTTAGATCTATCATTGTTTCTCTCTCATGATTATTACTGATAAAAACACCTCTCAGATGAACCGCATCAATTATATATAAATTTGGTGTGTGTTCTCATAGATAAGTGGTTTGTGGAATTTTTGAGATGGGTCCCTAGGGTTGGTATGTGTTAATTGTGACTTACCTCAAGACTACTTGTTCGTGACAATGTATATTTTTATATAGTTTTTATATGTGTTATAAACATATATAGTGTAGAGAATACTATACATTACTTTGTGTATTTCTTTGTGGTTTTAGGGTGTCCTACTGATTATTTAAATCCTCTCCCATTCATGTGATTTACCGGCACATGTCATGTCTTTCACAGATGAGTAGACTTTGGAAGAAGTCCTAGGCGGAACAACACAAGACAATGCGATGTGATATTAGCCAGGTTGAGGAGTTTTCTTATCTGTATAGAAAGCAGTTCCTATACCTCTTCATACAGTTTGGACATGTGGTTACATAATTCTCTTTTGGTGGGATTTTATTCTAGCTCGATTTTCATTAATAGACATTACATTCCTTTTATACTTCGGTTAGGATATAGTAGTATGCATTATTTTTTTAGTAGTGGTTTTTTAAATTCAGAAATTTGGGGTCTTGGAGAAGTGTATTTCTATATAGGTACAAAAGAAATTCCTCCCATATTAGTGATAGGCCTACTCTGTTCTATTCACCAGCCCTAGCTTATAGGAGATGGGATTGGGGAGTCATGGAAAGGGCCCCACTAGGATTGGTTGGGACATAATAGATACCTAAGGGATTGAAAAATGATGTCAAGACTAAGTAATTAATGTTATTTCAAAAGAAGGTTGTCGTATTTTTGTTTTTTAACCCTAATCATATGGGAAAACCATTGGAGATAAGAATAATATTTATGTATGATGTAATTGATGTTCTTTGGGGTAGAGGGTTATTTAATTATTGAATGATTTAGTTTTTGGAAGTGGTTATTTTTTATTAATGTTTGATATTAAAAGA
This sequence comes from Viscum album, assembly GCA_963277665.1. Taxonomy (NCBI): domain Eukaryota; kingdom Viridiplantae; phylum Streptophyta; class Magnoliopsida; order Santalales; family Viscaceae; genus Viscum; species Viscum album. The sequence goes on from OY728160.1 coordinate 640,774,579, forward strand.
TTATTTAATAATATTTTGGTTCATTCAGTTTTTTAAACACCTTAACATGTGATTAAATTTTTTGTTCTTTATAATTTTGAAATATATAATGAATATCGAGTTGTCCAATTTATGGATATGTTTTCCTTTATATTTGGATTTTAGATTTTTGGTCTTGAGAACAAAATAATCTTGAATACTCATCACTTGGACAAACATATGGGATTTTTGTGAAAATTTGCTAAAGGTTGAAATATTACATTTCATGTAATTAAATGTCAATATGATTTTAATGTATATTATGAAATAATTCATGAAATCTTATCCTGAAAAATATCTTGTTAAATTCATTTTTGATGAAATTGTTGCATTTTCTCTTATCAAAAATTAAAGGATTTAATGTCCTTAACATCCTATTGATAATTAACCTTTATATGATCAAAAATCTATATCACTGTCCAAATTTATTTATGATTATATTCAAAATTAAAATCTTCACTCCATACATATGTTCTTATTTTGGGAAACCTAGTATGTGTTATTTCGAATGACCAGCTTACGTCATTTTCTATCTTATAAATAAGATATTTTTTAAACCATATTTACGGTGTGGGTTCCCAGAAAAACATATTTTCATAAGTCCATCCTTCGATTATTTTGATAATTTTAAAATTTAAATTTTTTAGTTTATCAGGTAGTGAGTATGCTACACAATGATAATTTAGAAATAAAAATTGTGTTCGATGGCTTATTCAATACATGACACTTAGTATAAACAACCTATGACATATAAGCCAACCATTAAATTTATGGCAAAAAATTTTAATAGCAACTTTAGGAAATATATATATTATTTTATATCAGTTTATCAATATATATTATTCATAATTTTTTTGAAAATAATGTACCAAATTTTATTAATTAGTTTTATAGTTCAAAAATATGTTTTCTTCAAAAATTATTTGTAATTTTTTTATTAAAAAATACTATAATGAGATTTTGGAATTTTAAAAAACTATATTTGATAAAACTAAACTATTTTTTAAATTCCTAAATTCAAAATTTTAATTATGTGATATTTTATGATTTTTCTGGAAAATATATATATTTCACATAATATTGAAAAATAAATATTTTTCTAAAAATGTCATTGGTTTTCAATAAATGAAAAAATTTAAATGTATCATTATGTATAAAATATTATATCAATTAATATAAAATTATTAATTTTTATGTAATACAATTAATATATTTACTTTCAAAATCATATTTGATTTATTATTAGTTTTCATTTTGGGTAAAAAATTTAGTTTTTTATGGAAATTATTTTAAAGTGAAAAACGTTTCTCAATTATAATTAATCAAAAAAAACAATAATGAATGATTTATATCAAATATATATATTATATATCAATAAATACTTATTTTTATTATTAAAATACATATATGTATTCACATTTTAATAAAAACCATCCTTTTCTTGAAAATTTCACGTCTTGAAATCCTAGTCTATCGTTACATATACGAGTTTTATTTTATATTAAATTTTCAATAACAAATAAATTCATTTTAATATAATGGATTATATATTTTTGATACCATAATCTATATTTTCTAATATGTTAAATAAAATAATTGACTATATAATGAGTGAAAATATTAAAAATAAATTAGCATGGTATGGTGAGAACATCTTTAGAGGCGGGTTAAACAAAAATGATAAGTGTCTAAATGACATAAAAACTTGTTGAAAACTAATTTATAGACATAATTTGACATTAAAATTTTTAATTATTAAAAATTATATTTTTATTCCCTGTGTGATGTAGAAAATGGGGTATTCCATTTTCATTTTAAAAATTACCAGTGTGCCACGCCCTAAATATATTAAATGCCACACACTCTATTCTATTCTTAGCATAATAAAACCATTATGGTTTATAAAATACCAAGAGAAATAACTTCCAAAAATTCATAACCTCATCCTAGAATCATATTTAATATCATAAATACATTCTAGGATACATTATGTATAATCCAAATGAGGTGGTCCGAGGAGAATTAAAATTCATAACATTGTGTTTTTTCATTTTTTCTTCTTCCACCAACTGAAAATATTATTCAACTATGATAATATGATAATACCATTATATTCAATATAAATATACATTAATATATTTATTTCATAACCTAAAACCTTTTCCTCATCCATAAAATGTGATATTAAATCATCATTGGTGTTAACGGAGGCATACAAGATCACGAACTGATGTCAACATTTTCAATCATCTCCGCTCACGACATATTATAATGACAGATTTAATACATTTATATTATATTGATTAATATTTATAATTAATTATTTATGATATCACATATAAATGTTTTCTACATTCAATTCTTGTAGGGTAAGATAATGTCGCTCCAATGTATGGAAGACTACACCCTTGCAAAGCGATGAGATTTGTTTTTGAAGAACACTGTACATAGAATGTAATAATGATAGTTTTAATGAATATATGTTATAAATTATGTAAATAATGATATTAATTATATATTTATCATTAAGAAAATATAATTTAACAATTTTTTTCTTAAACTAAAAAATTATACTGTCGTTCATGTACATGTGGATTACCGCCTCCAAGTAGTGATGTGATTATTTGTTTCATCACCATGTAACAAAAATGATATATATAAGATTATTTAAATAAATATTATTTTATATAGTTTATTACAATCCTTATATAGAGATATCAAAATACATACCTTCTTTCCATAATGATCATTGGAAAATGGAAGCCTTACTCATTTGTACCTATGGCCTACCATTTCCATGATCGTAACATAGATATTTTTTCAAAACCATTATTCATGAACAGTTTTAAAATAATAATAAATAAATAAATATGATATTAATTTCAAAATTTTTATTACTAAGATGTTGAAATAATTACCTATTTGACTACATTCAACATAGCTATTTCATTTTCAAACAATGAACCGAACATCCTCAAAACACTCGATGAAGACTTAACTGAATACATATTTTAATATATAATTAAACATAGATAATATAAATTTTTTTCTTATAAGTAATTAAACATTTAAAATATTTTTAACAAATTAAATAATTAATTTCATCTTATTATACAAGAGTTATGATACATACATTTACTTTCTAGACTCGATGTAATGTTTTTTCTTATCATGCTTTTGCTTCTTGTGAGATATATGCTATATTCATAATTTTTTTTGTGGTGTATATAAATACCATGTTAAATTTAATTTAATAAATTCATCATAAATAATGTTATTTTTTTCAAAATTAATTATTTCTTTAGTGAAAATTTCACTTGAATGTTACGAAGTGGTTGGCAATTTCACAACTCAATTTCCATTAATTAGGTTATATAACATCATCTTTATATTTTATATGTATGATTTTTTATAAATAATTTTGGAATATATTATGATTTATTCCCACTTATTTTATAAGTATTTACATTTTATACACATAATCATTTCATTAAATATTTCTCCAATTCAATGGTATAATTTTTTAATGATTATTTTTCTAAAAATCTATTTCCATGAGACATATATTTATGATATGAACATATACACATTTATTAGGAATATATATATCACATTGAAATTTTATATCGTGATACTCTATATTTTCAGTATATCAATTGTATCATTTGATTTTATTATTTCATGGGGCTTTTGATCAAAGATTTATCAACATGGAGAAGTCTTTGTGACACAATTTCCTTTCTTTAGGGTTCTTTGTGTTCATGTTAATTTTGGAGGAATGAAAATGTTAATTATTTCATAAAAAACATATCATTTATAAATTTATAGTAATTAATGGGGTTCTTACATTAAATATCCACTACATTATTTATTAACTAATTAAACATCATGAAATACATTTCGTTGCCATTGTGATCATGTATTTTCTATTAAACTAGGTATCATTATCTTCCATATTCATGTTTTCTGAAATTTTTTCTATCTAAAGATATTTTATATGGTAATTTAATTTATTATAAATTGTTTTTAAAGGAAGGATCATAAAATTTTCAGAATGAGTCATTTTTTTACCACTTTTTCCAAAATTTTCAAAAATGAATGTTTATTTATCATATTTATAACATGAATAGATTTTCTTAAAATTATGACCATTATGTTCTTTATAGATTTAATTAAATTTTTCCATATTTATTTTCAATGAAACATAATTTCTTAATATTTTTTAATTTTTTTAGTTTTGAAAAGTGATTTTCAAAATGAAAATATTATTTTTCACCCAAATTTTTTTTAATGTTATATTAATAGATCTAACATTTATCAACATCAAAAAAACTTTTTTTCTACATAAGGTTCAATTGATATATTTTATAATGACAAAATCCTAGTTATATTTGTTTATGGATTATTATTCTTATAGAGTGATTATTATGAAACCCTTTTTTTCTACGTGTTAATATTTTTTCAAATAGAAATTTATATAAACCATATATTTTATTTATTTCATTCATTTTCCAAAAAAACAATATTTTGTATCTTGTTTCATTTCTAATGGTAAATGATATTTTAATTATATTTTTATGTAACATGATTCTTTTTTATGGGTTAATAATGTTTTCAAATTTTTTATTATGTAACCAATTTATCATAAAATGCTTAATCATGTTTCGAAGAGATTGATATGAAACTCGTTTATTTTGATTTGGTTTTTCATATTTCAATGAGATTTTTATGGAACCCATTTCAATTCAATGGTTCAATGATATTCTAAGAAAAATAATTATTTTTTCATTAAATATATCATGAAATAAATGGTGTAAGTATTTTTTATTCATTGTATGATTCATAGAAATTGATTGTAATATTGGTTGGTTCCATGATAAACCATTGATAAGTGGTTTCATTGTAATCTTAGTAAGGGTGGTTCGATCATAAATGAAGAATGGGTGGTAATGTTGTTATCCAATGATGGGTGGTTCTATGTTAATCCAAGGATGGAAGGGTCTATTATATACCACTATTTCATTCGGTACTCTAGAGATTGAAATCGAACATGTTGGTTATTCCATTTTTAGAAGTGATGTGAAGAGAGTGTTCCACTATATAAATAAAGTTTATCTATTGTTTCTATAGGTTTATAATATTTTTATGATCATGATTGATATCATGTGTCTGATTATTAATTATTCTGATGAATCACGACTTTTTTTTATCATTTACATGTTTTCATATATGAAAATCCTAGTTTTGATAACTATGTATTTATTTATGTAATTAAGATAAAGATTGATTTTTTCTTCATATCCTAATTCTATACTAATAATCTATGAAAAAAAATCTTTTAAATGATTTTGTTTTTTAACATTGAGTATCTGACCTCATAATTTCTCTACTTAATGTTACCTAGGTCATAATTATTATGGTTTAATTAATTACCTATATAATTTTTTTTTATGGATGACTTTGAGGAAATAATATATAATATAAAATGATTTTATTGTTCGTAAAATACTATCTAGATTTCTCAAGATTTATTAAGTTGTGAATTTTTTAAATCTTATAAACTCTAAAAGTAAATGGTTCATGATAATGTAAATGATTCATTATTTTCCATCTGATTTTGTATGTTTGGATAGAGAAACATTATTCACCATCATTGGAGTCATATCCTCAAATGTATAGCATATAATTTCAAAACTATATTTGTGTGTATGAGTTTACGGTTATTATTGAACCTGAGGGATTTGAGTCAACAAACCATATGGTATATATATCATTTTAATCTTAGTCTGTAACCACTATTAATTTTCGGGTAATATAACTAAATATCAATCATACTGCTTAGAACACACTTATAACTGTTAATGTTATAATTTATATTATAATATTTCATTGAATGAATATCTTTTTATGTTATATATAAGCCTTATAAACAGGGGTCTCATAGAACCTGGACACATGGTGTCTCCCTCTCAAGCCCTTACTACCTACACTTATGGAATACATTGAGACACATATAAGATTCACATCATAAATATTAGAATAGTAATATCATAATCAAAATAGATTCCTGGATAACTAAATTTATAGCATTATTCTATATTGGAAAACACTATGAAAATTGTTTATTCACATTAAATAGTAAAATAATATACCATATTTATGTTTCATAACATTATACGAGCCAATGGATATATTGAAAATACTATATATTGAATATCATGCATGAATTTATAAGACATAATAACATGTTCTATGAGGAAAATAATAATTCAATATCTCTGAATTTATAATATTATAAATTAGAAAAATATTACATCATAACGAATAAATAATAATATAATGTTTGGTAACCTATACATTCATAATGTGTGGTTCATCAAATCCAATAAATAAAATCTATCGTAGATTCCAGACACATCCCATCTCATGTTAAAAAATCCCAAATATTTGGGACAAAGAAAAAAATGTTTAATACAACTTTATAACATCTTTATGTAGGTTCACACCCATTTTTACAAAACTAGAGTGCTACATACCTCAATTAAACCGACAAATATACCAAACACTACCAAAATATAAAAAGGGTCCTTAGGTGATTATAGTGATACCATTCCCATAGAAAAAATAAATGTAATTAAAAAGGTAAAAATCTTTACCAAAAGTTATCTCAATATAAAACACCATATAGAAATTATAAATAAAAGACAACAAAAATTATATAAGAACTAGTATGGTAGATCCACATGGATTTCCCTGATTAAACAAAATTCATTTTAAAATAAATTGAATTCTATTTCTACAAATACAATATTGAATGGAATAAAAATTAACAAAATCACAGTTGAAAATAAAAATTTTGACCCAAAAACATCGCTAGTCTGAACTTCTAGATCCAAAAAAATTCCACCCAACTCAACCATCAACAAAAATATATCCATTTCTCAAACATAGACCCCAAAACAAGAACCCTTCATGTGTACGAAGACATTAAACCATGGTATGAGTATTACTAAATGAGAAATCACCAATTATGTCTATTAAAATAAAATAAAATACTATGTTATTTATAATGGGATATTTTCATATCTAAATAATAATAAAATATATCATAATAATGGCATAAAATAAATGATCTATAAAATAAACTCAAAAGAAATTGAAAATATTTTATCATATTCTTGCGTTTGTGTAAACATATCATAGCTAATATAAATATATTATCAAATACTTTTTCACAACCAGTGGGACTTTTATCCCATTATAAAATAATAAGAAAAAATGGAAAGTATTTACCGATAAAAAATTCATATCAAAGGGTATAAATTCAAAAAATAAATAATTTATAGATGATAATACCTTCCATGGAAATTAAAACCATTATGGTAATGGTATCAACTATATATATCATATTAATAAAAATAGGGTAGTACATTCATAGCCATGTCATCAAAAAGATATGGTAATAGTGAGTTTTTCATATTCTCTAGCAAGTATCCATACTAGGTTAGCATCACATACCATGTATTATGGTGATTTACCATAAACTACTATGATAATAGAAACCCAAGACATATAAATATCTCATAAAAGTAGAAAATAACCTCATCATAGACATTGAGAGGAAATGGGTCGTACATCCCACATCATATATAAAAACATCACCATAGTTCCATGATCCCACATTACAGTCCTATTCTACATAAGTTTTCAATTCTTCCAATTACATTATCAATACTTGAGTAGATGGTAATATAATACCATAAAATAAATTATACATAATCACGTGGAATATAATTACATTTCATAATAATTAAATGTTTATAATATAATGATATCTCATAATTATACCAATAACATGGTGTATAAAACTAATATAAATTCATCTAATATTTTCAGAATAAAATGGAGATTTGGTAACGATTGGTATTTGGTTTTTTAAAAGGTTTTCAACAAGTGTTTCCCTAATTTGATGATATGATATGAATATCGGAATGGTTGAATTAATTTCCATAATGGATTTTTATTTTAGTTGGATGTATTATCAACCAAAAAATGAACAATATATGATTATTAAGGTTGAAACATCATTTTGGAGGAGTCTAATAATAATATATGTTTTTTTGAAACATAGAGTGCCTAATTTATATAATAGAGGAGCAATATAATAAGTTTATATCTGAATTTATGAAATCATTCAATGAAACTTATGTCACAACATAAAGGTATTTTTTGAATGAAAAAAAAGATATGGTCTACACTGATGATCATAAAATTCACTCATTCAATGAGCTCAAATATCACATAGATAAATGATTCCCTATAGTTAATGGTATATTCCCAAATATTCCTTCCATATTATGATTTTATATCTCATATTACACAATAAAATGTGATGTTGACACTATAATGTTGACAATGTCATTTTAGGGGAATTTTTTCTCTGATGGTCCTGCTGTGGAAGGATCTTTATGAAGTATGAATACAATGTATTTGATATAATAGATTTTATATTTATGTTACCACACCCTGAGAATATTTATCATGTTAGGAGTAAATCTAGGAATATTATCATTGTTTTATCCATGGTGGGTTTACACTACAAAGCATGGGGTCATGACATGACTGGTTATAGAATCAATTTAAAATTAGTGATTCATGCCATTAAATTAGTGAAAATTTATTATGTGATATACAGAGAATTTGTGTTATTTAGTTTACCATATATCATACATTGGAAATGGGTTAACATATTAGATGATCAATGTCCATAAATTGATATGTAGTGTATAGGTTACTCTGATAAACTAGTGTATTCTTGTCATGGTGTGAATGTTTAAAGGTGAAATTTTTTAGTGATATGAGGATTATATTACACAATTTAATAATACACACCAACGAGTTAAAAATGCTCATACTCATTGTTTTAAAGGATGTTGTGGTTTATGTCATGATAGAAATAGTCATGTCATGATGGTGTCAAATCATTATCCTTTCCTAATTCATTATTTGATTCTTTCATATGGAATTAAGAATACAAAATAAATTGTCATTACATTAAATTAATAGATATATTTGGATGAGTTTCAATAACATTCCTAATGTTATATTATTATTGATTTTCCAATGATTCTTATGAACCCATGAATATCTTCATGGAAGAATATGTGGAGAATATGTCTGGAAATGGAGAGATGGATTTCTATAAAGTAAATTATTTTTTAGATAAAAATATCGTTAAATATAAAAGATTCTCTTATAAATAATCTTAATGGTTAATTTGATATATCTAATATTAAGAGAATATTTATATAAGTGGAAAATAAGAAGTAATAATTTTCACTCCTTGAATATTCTACATAAATAAGAAGAAAAAAAATCATGGAAATTAAATTTTTGTGACAAAGAAGATTGGATTATAGTTCTAATTTCTTGAAATTAGTGATGAAATCATGGAAATATAGGATAATATTTTCAAATAATTATACATAGAAAAATTTTCCATCAAATATCTTATAACAATGATTATTGTTTCAAATATGTATTGATAAAACACCTATAAATTATATCATTGTGATATTAGTGTTTGATATCTATGTCTTGTTCAATAAATATGGTGGTTATGTTATTTTTAGTATCATGAATGCCAATATAGAAGTCATTTTGTAGAAAAATTTCTTGAAAGAGTATGAAAGGGTACTAATCTGTGGGAGTTAGTGAGATATCACAATACTTTGTAAGGGTAGTGACCCAAATAATATATAAAAAATATCAAAAAATATAAAAAATTATGTTACTTTAGTGGATTTTAGTGCATCAAGACATTATCCATAGCATGATCCTTACTGCAGACTAGTGTGGGTGAACAAATGAAACTAATGTGTCCTAAGTGAGGATATTATTATATAATTAATAAATTAAACAAGTAAAAGATATTTATGATAACTGAAAAAATTAAAAAAGGATCAATTAGATAATAATAACAATCAGATCACCATTGAAAATAAATAAAAACAATGAACCTAATTACTACGAGGTAAAGAAAATTTTTTGACAATATGATTTTATGAAAATTTTATTAATTGTATTTTTCATTGATACACTAATTATGAAACACCTCAATATTTTAGTATCTATTTTTATATAATTAAATACTATATTGAATATATATGTTTCCAGTCGCAACGCCAAATTAATTAAAAAGGTGATATATTTTGTATAAATAAAATTACAAGTCGTAAATATAGCCATTTTAGAATAACATTATATTTAAGTGTTAAAAATAGAGGTAAAAAATAATGACGTATATATATATCCATATTCAATTGAATGTAAAATGGTCCAATGAAAATTTATTACTTGTTCAAAAGATCCACCCCTCAAACATATGAAATGGTCCTATAACAACTTCTCATTTCCTCACACCAAATTCCCCTCAATTATACCAATGTACTCTAAAATTCCTCCCAAAAAATATAAGATACATATAAGAGGTTTTTTTTCACAAAATAACACCCCTGAGGTAATAATCCACATTTTAAAGGAGTTAGTCCAATGAGTAATGTATAAACTCCCATATCGCCCCATTCATTTCTATTTGTACACGTATACATATTCAAACTAATTTATAATTATAAAGTAAAAAAATAATAACATTGGTATCATTATATGACTAATTTGTTATTATTTCAATGTGAAAATCATTATAGATGTTTATCACATCCATAGAAATATGAGAATGATGTTTTTATGAACATACATGTTATCGCATCCATGTAGCATTTTATTTCGTTCATTATATCCATAGTCCATGTATAGTATAAATTTTATATTTGAAGATTAAATATAAAATGTATAAAATTATAACATATCATGATATACCCCAATGAGGATCATGCTGAAACTACCCCAAGCCCACATCCATTGGGTTGGGTTGGAAACAGGTGCAGAAATGCATAACTAAAATCGGAGGCATTGACATTCCATGTCTAGTATAAATTTTATATTTGATGATTAAATATAAAATGTATAAAATTATAACATATCATGAAATAACCCAATGGGGATATATCCACAACTACACCAAGCCCACCACCATTGGGTAGGGCTAGAAACAAGTGCAGAAACGCATAACTAAAATCAAAGGCATTGACAGAATATACATGTACACACAGACAACCAAACATCATCATAATGAAGTGAAGCCGAATTATGATAAATGATATAACATCTAGAGAAAAAAATTGATTTCAAACCAATAAGAGTGCAAGAGTTCAATATTTTTATATAAAAAATAAAAATAAAAAACACTCTAGGATAGAATGATGTCCAAACCTAAAAAATACAAAATTAATGTGCTAAGAGAGCCTAGATCAAGACCTCCATGAGAAACATGACATGTAGTGTAATTCACTAGGTATCCCTATGCTCATCTGTAATCATTTCCTACGTGTAGATCAACTATATAAGATAAAACATGTGAAGGTAATGGTAATAAGGGGGTGAGTATATGCATAACTAGTAGGATTATCTGAAAGAAAAATGGGGAGTTGTAACATACATGATCGGATTAGATATCTCAACACATGGAAATAGAGTAACTAAATATATTATCTTAGATAAATATATATATATATGTAAAAAAATAAACCCTACTGTCGGAGAAAGGGGATCTAAATCCCACATTCCATCCCAGAAAATATTTCCATCACTTCCCAAAGGTCCATAAAAGATTCCAAACATCTCAACTGTTTGTTTGAAGACGGATCCAAGTCAAGCCCCACATATCTACACTATATCCCTGTTTGGGGGCTAAAATATCTAGTACGAGGACCAACTACAATGTGAAATGTGAGGGTGCAACTCACTAGATATAGGACCCCACTTTGACTCTATAGGACAGTTCCACTCTAATGATCGATTGAGAAAACTTGAACTACCCAGCTGGTGGGGGCCACTCTGTTAGACAATGAAATTAACAATGAAATTGTTGAAGGTTTCCACTTAGATAGTAGATATATTACTCATTCCATGATCATCATAAGGGTCACACTAAAATATTCGATATATTATAAATTTCTTATCCAGTGGGAGGGTTCCGATCTGCTAGACAGATTGATGACTCAAGCCCTATCTTGTTGTAGTGTTCCACTCTAATGGTTGGGTACCCATTCCCTAATACAGAAAGAGGGTTCTACTCTGATACTAGATAGTGTAACTTTACAATTACTAGAAGGGGTTCCCAAACTGATAATTTAATGATGACCCATGCCCCTCCTGAAATGTGGGTTCCCCTCTGATATATAAATAGAGGACTCAAAATATTCTTAGTTTTAGGGTTGTAATCTTATAGTTGAGGACCCATGCCATGATACCATAAAAGAGTTCATATCTAATAGAAGATATATCACCCATTATATACCCTATATGAGGGTGAAACTATTTTTATAGATAGAAGAACAACACCATGTACCATTAGGAGGGTTCCTCACTAATCACTCTGATGTTTCTTCTGGATCACTACCATTGTTGAGAATCACACAATGAAACATTAAGAATGGAAAATCACACATCATATCCCAAAATAAAAACTATTTCCCACCATCACAATATATTTAAAAAAACTATTAATAGGCTACTCACTAGTCAAAATATGAGTTCGAACGATGGAGATTATTTTGATAAAAGGTTTCAAAAAATAAAATATGGGTATTCAGCGTGTATGGGGACCCACATAGTTTGTTGGCTCCCTCATCTGCTTGGTAATTTACTCTCCATATCACATAACTATACCCATATAGACTAGAATGGTGTGTAGGTGTTATATAGTTCATGTCTTAATCACTTGGGAATTATTTTGTCTCTCATGGTCAAGTTCATGTAATAATTTCCATGCTCATGTACTCTGAAACACGATGTATCCACATTCATGGGTTTATACCCATGTTCTTTGGGCCTTGGAATTAAACTCTAGTTGTGTTCCAAACACAATGTGTTCCTGGTGATATCTTTTCCCTTGTACTCTCAAAGTACATGTTGAGTTCCTATAACATAGCCACCTGTTGTCTGGGTGTCCTACACAACTTGTAATATTTAACTCACCCAGAATCCCAATATTTTGTATTCATGGCCCAATAATCCCTATATTCTTCATGGTATATGGAATTTAGTCTAGAGTTTCAGAGAAATTCAAAATAATATTTTACATTCTTGACTCATGTTATTTGTATCAAATCACACCTCATGTTCACCAAATAACAAAGAGTATCCATTTTTCATCATTTGCATCCATCTGTTGAATGGATAACGGAGTTCCAATTCAACCATATGAATTTTTATACACCACCACATCTAGTGGAATATCCAAAAACCTAATTGGTATTATGATACATGGTTGATTTACCAATAATACAGAGTCATTCTAAATCCATACTGGTTTTTTCAAACCATTCATCACATATGAATATACAATAAATCTAAGTTCATCATCATGCTACGTCCTGCCCATAATTGGTTGAATAATGACCCCATGGTATAATGATGATGAACATGTATAGAAAAGGGTGTTAAATCATAAAAAATAGGTGTCAAAAAATCATTTGTTATGAATTCTTATAAAATAAACACAATTTTGGATATCTGGGCTGAGAAACATAGTGAAAAATGGATTAATCACATAAAATAATTGAATCTTGTATATGGGATCCTAAAAGACAAATAATTTATTCATAGAAAAGGAATAATAGTGATCATGAACAAATATTTAATCATATGGGTGGATGTCGACATATGGTGAGTATGACCATGATTCTGATATATTTTTGTTATAGAACATGCTCTCCAAAGAGTTAGAGAATTCATTGTGTTTCATTCACCTTGATTAACCTTGATCTAGAGGTTCTTTGTCACCTAATCTTGAATCACTAATGAAGAATGTTGAATTTCCCCACATAGGACCTTGTTTTATGCTTCTAACCTTAGGGATCATCCATAATAAATCATTTATAGATGCGTCTAGGTTTAGGTCCTTTAATATAAAAACTAAATTATTTTTTTAATAGTCTAAACTAAAAATTTACAACTTTTCAAAATTACCATTTTTATCAATTCTACGATGAATCGTATGGTGATCCTCATGTTATTTATTCAATATTGATCTCATATTTTATATCTTTTACACTATTTTTGAGTTAGCACATTATTTATAAAAAAATGTGTTTGTGGATGAAATAAAATATTTTTAATATATTTAAAAAATTAAATTTTGGCCTATCGGACTTCAAAATTCATGATGTATAGTAACCTGTATTAGAATATATATATATAGTTATATCCCAATGTTTTTAATGGAAAAAACAACATCTCTTTTTTATTCCGTAAATTTTTTTATCCAAAAAAAAACAATGAAAAATGATCGAGGAACTAAGCACAAATCTGGCACTATCACTCTATAGAGCTTTCTTTCATTATCCTCTACCTCCATATCTTGTGAACAAAGGGAATGTTTTGTCAATTCATGATACTCTCTTACTGATCCTAGATCTCTAATAGGTGACTGAAAAAAGTGGCACCATTCTCAATGTATGGGACTTTCAATTCAATAATACACATGGGTACTTGCACACATCACATTCACTAAAAAACATGCAATAAATCGTGCACCCACAACAACTATGGAGATAGGGTTAGGTGGAAATCAAAATTTAAACCCCTCTCAATGATCTAAAAAATATAACAAAAATCTGTGATAGCCTTCCACCCCAACCAAATCTATGCAATCCTCATCATGGGGAGACAATCAAGAAAATGTGGGTTCCCTACACAAAATACAATTATCTAAAATGTTGATTCACATGAGATTTATTCATGCACTTTGATACCATTCTCCTATCATGGATGTCTGGAACAATATCCTTCATCTACTGTAATATATTTGTCCCAAATAAAATGAATCACAAAAGTCATTTTAGCACAAAGAAGAAATAACATTTTTCCAATATGGATTTCATAGGATTAGAATTTTTGTAATTAAAGTAAATACATCCATGTAGCGATAGAACATAAAATATATGAAAAGGTTACACCTATATGGGATCTCTATCATGTAAAAATTACATTTTTACCTATATTTAATACATTAATCAATATCGCACATGTGTTATTACTGTTTATTTTGAAATAATATCATACAAATAGATGATTAATAGATTATAACAATTGTGGGGTGTTTAGAATATTATAATGATACTTATATAACAATATTTTATTTGAAAATCTATATTTTTGGGATATAATATACATAAGGTGTGTTTTTTACACCTTTCTTATCATATAATTCAATATAAATGATTCAAAATATTAAACGTTTTATTTTATTGAACTGATTTAATAAGGTTCATTCAATAAAATGGTTAGAAACATTCTTGTTCTTAAATATTTTGATTACATTTTTTATATTGACGGTAGGGTTCAATATGTACACCAATCGTGAATATCCTCCATAAGTGAATTTCTAATTTGGTGATATATATTGAGAAGTTAATGGATATCATGAACGTCAATGTTTATTACACTATTTTCTATACTTATCAATAATACATTTAATTCTATTTTAGTGGTTTATAGTTCATTACAGAGTTAATTTTAATTCCATCATCCCATCGAGTAAATATAGTTTTACATTTAATGAGAAATGGATGGTGGAATTTTAGTCAAGATTGTAGTGAGAAATGTGTCTCAGACCTCCCATAATTATTGAAACATTTTATTTAATATCAATAATTGTAATGGAAAAGAAAAAGTGAATATTATATTTATCTTATTTAGAAATTGAATGGTATTGAGTAAAAATGCAGAGGGGGATATTGAAAATCCAAATGTATATTGAGTATTGCATTTTATTATCAGGAAAAGTATATGTTAATTAAAATATGGTCAAGATAACCTAGGATTAGGGATAATGATGGACCAAACATGAGGGATATTTAATTAAATATAAGCTTACATATACTATGGATGATCCATTATTGTTTTAAAAGATGATTCATTATTGAAATGTGGCTACTTGTTGAACTCTTTAAAAATCCTGTTTTAGGAACGTGGCTATATATATCTGATAATTGTTTAGATGACCATATATAGATACAATGAAATTTTATGTTTTTAAATAATTAAATATTTGTGTATTATAGGTTCTTGAGTTTGAGATTCATGTTATTGAAGTGGTAAAATATATAGTGACTTTTGAAAAAAAACAATAGCTAGAATTAACGAGTTTGAGCCATATGGTCTCAGTGTGATGAAATATTCACAAATTCAAACATTCACTAGGATGATGGTCAAGACAAAAGAAATAGATTATAGAGTTTATAATAGTTTAATATTGGACTAATAATTAATTATCAACTTGTATTAAATTTATTTAATGAAATTGATTATATGAAATTGTAATGAAGTGATGTTTTATTTGAATACTCATGTATTGTACTTATGTGTTGTATATACTCCATGAATTATATTGAATATATTTCAAATTGTTTGCTAAATATTATATGTCATTTATGTTATATTATGACGAGATGAATTTGATTGATATTCTTGAAAAATATTTCATGATGTTTTCTGATTTTTTGAAGAAGTTCTATTCTTCGGACTACAAGCCATATAATATAATAGGTATGCATAAAATTATTTAGAAAAAAAATACTTGAAACATACTAGATATCACATAGATGTATAATATTTTCTTGATTTATAATTGGATAATATCATAGTTATCTTATGAAATGTAAAATTATTAAAATCATTTTTATATTTTTCATGCATATGTAATATCTCATATTACATATATAAGATAAATCTTGAATTTAGCTATAAAATTTGGAAGAGGAAAAATCCAGACTATGATATGTAACATAATTCCGATCATAAAATTTATTTACATTTAGATATATAAAATAAAATAAATAATGCATAATATTCACTGTGAAATTATTTGGAATATATAATATGATTTTGAGCATCCAATTGATACTTTTGAGGTTTTGTAACATAATCTTGATTGATGAAATGACATATAATTATTATTAATAATCAGGAAATATCTAACTATATGAAAACATGATATTACTATAGATATTTATCTAACTATTATAATCCATTTATAAATGAAAAAAATATCACAATATATTCATTGGTTAAAGCTTATTCAAAACCCTGAATATAGAGAAACTAATTGTTTCATGAGAAGGATATTTTTTACAAAAGTGGTTTCATTCATGTATTTATATAGAATATAAATATATATAGTTTTTCTAAGTGAATGAATATTACAATATAGTATGGGGATTATAAATTATTAAATAATAAAATAATGATTTTGTTCTAATGAATAATAAATTCAATTTTTTAAAATATAAATAATTTTAAAAAAATGACGAAATTTGTAAATGATATGTATTCAATTTTATTGTAATAACAGGTTGTAATGTTTCATTTGATTTTAATTTTACTAGTGATATTGTTCGGAGATAATTATTAGAGGACATATTGATTTCATATATAAATATTTTGGAATTTTTTATATTCAAAGACAGCTAATGTTCTTATATGTAAAGGGAACCAAGATAATACGTAAAAACAACCAGGCCGATACACGAATATTACTATTCCAATTGCTAAAAATAAAATTTTCTAAAATTTAACATTAAATATTCCACTAAACACATGTAACCACGATAATAAATAAAGGTTACTAGGATTATGTGTATGTAACTAGTCTAATACATTGGAATAACTAGATTTTTCCACAAAATTTAACAGGTGAGACACATGATGAAAAAAAAAGTGTTCATAGACATATATGTAAGGTCACTTGATATTATATTTAGATTTGTGAAGGTTTTCTAGAAAAGATAACTAATTTTTTTGAATATCGCTAGTATAAGAGGGGGTTGTCTATGGCACACATAAGAGTAAATATTATAAAAAATATGATAGGTAAGGGCTTTTTAATTCCCTATTATCAATATTAAAATTTTATAAATCCTATGGCCATACATGAATTATAATATACATTATAAATAATAATAAATGATTTATAATGATGACTTTTTTGGATTTTTTCATACCTCAACACAAACATCATATAATTATTTCCAAATGTATAGAATTCAAACATATATGATATCTTTTTGAATAATGTACATGTATAGTGATTATGAATGAACATCATAAACATTAGTGGGTTTCAATGGGGTATTTTTTCTTGAATAATATCCTAAAGATGTGTTTAAAACATAAATTGTTCAAGGTATAAGACTTTTGAATATAGAATGATTTATTTAATAAACACAATCACATACTAATCAAAGAAATCAAGAAAAAATTTATCCATATGATCCAAGAATAAAGTTGCTGCATTTGATAATCCATAAATTGTAACTAAAATTTTATAATGACCACATCTAGTTTGAAATTCAGTCAGCAGAATGTATGGATATTTTAATTTCAACATATGGTACTATAAAATTTGGTGATGCTTGGATAAAAACTATGCTCCCTATATCTGATTTAATTATACATCGATAATAGGAAAATGGTACTGTTTTTAACAGTGGTTTTATTCAAGTCTCCATAATCCATACAGAGTCTCTTTTAACCATAATTATTTTTTATCAAAAAAGATCGTATCATCCAATGGTGAAGTGCTTGGTTAAATGAATCAATTTTATAATAACTATAGTAATTGTTTTTTAACCATAAAATTACCACTTTAGATTTTACAAAAGTGTGTTTAGAAATTATGTTGTCATTGTGAACTGTTTCTAGAGTAAACACAACTTCTCGATCAGATATAATACAAAGAAATTTTCCAAAAATAACATTAATATACTCATTTAACATGGGAACATCATTAATCTTACTAGTTCCATTATTTTAAAAATATATCCTAGAATACATTTGCTTTAATCATTGAATAGTTTCTTATCTTCCCAATATATTATTCATGGTTTGTGTAAATTTTTATACACAAATTGAATTAATTTATGAAATGAAATTTAATTATCTCTATAATATATCTTAGTAGGTTAAATATAATGTCAATAAAATCCTAAAATAACATAAAAATCTACTAGATAAAATAAAAAAATATTTTTAGGTGAATTATTTAAGCATAAAAAGATAAGAATATTTGAATAATTTCTTTTTGACTTAATATTTCCCACATGTGATTTAACAATAAGTTATGGATTTATTTCATGAGGTTGGATTTATACTTTACCATAGAATTTATTAGGAATAAATGATTGTATATGACCTAAATTAAACAATACATTTGAATAATATAATACAATAAGAAATATAACTGGTCCCAATTCATTTGATGGACCAACATATTATGAATTATTTGCAAATGGTTTTTCCAGGGACTTCTTTTATCAATCTTTTTTATGTTACCCTTGAGTGACGATATTTGGACACATGTCCACAAAATGACCCAACTACATTGAATTAAATCATCATAACATCAACATATCATTATTTCTATGATCATTTAACTTTACATCGTGATCAATTGTTCCTATTTTCCATCCTTAGTATCACTTCCAAAAATTAAAAATACATTCTCAAGGATTATTTTTATCACTCTTTTCACATGAAGTGAATTTTATTTCCATACCTAGGAATTTATTTGATGAATCATTCCCCAAATCCTTCCATATTAATGCCTTTTAATTCATATTATCATGAAGAACATATGTGTCAGTGACCTCCATCTAATCATTTTTTTAGACAAATGAAATTTTTATTTATAACATTTAAACTCCCATGAGGCCAAATAACATAATAAAATTGTTTTCAAAGTACTGTAAAATCTATTAACTTAACTAGAGATGTCTAGATTAAAATTGGGTATGAACCTTTCCAATCACAAAAAAATGGATTTATATATATCAACAGAATCATCATCTTTTTACCACAATATCACGATTTTATTCTCCATTCTATGTCAAAAAAATATGAAAATATTTTTCTAGAAAAACAATCTTTAAATCATCCCATTTTATAGTATCAAGATAATATTTTCCCATAATGTTATTTTCAAGAATACATCATTAATTGGAATAACCATTACTGCAATAAATGGATGTGTATTCCTTTTTTTCATTCTTAACATCCAATTACATCAAATATATTTTCTATATTGTAGATCCATCTTTCGACTATAAATGGATCTGCGGTTTTACATAATGCTTGATGATGACACCACCTATATAAATATGATGCTATAATATTACACTATGGCTGATATAGATTGTCACATACATAAATTCCACCACAATTTATAGCATATTTCTATTAATCCATCAATATAAAAAAATATTTAGTTCTGATCCAACCATCTAACGATGTTGATTTAGAAGGACATTTTCCTCTTGATACCTTCCCTCCAAAGCTAACATGTTTCCTTTAAGAAAATATATTATAGAAATATATATCATAGATGAAGAAACAAGGTAATATTAAAAATATTATATTATATTAACCCAATCATAAATTAAAAAATATTTATGGATATTCTATTAACAATATCGTGAGAACTAATGTTATTTAAACTAATATTTGATATAAACTATAACAAATATGCCTTAAAAATTACATAATCTTGGGTTTTTTAAAATAATTTAATTTCTCTCTTATTGAGGACCTTTTTATATTTGGGTTTCAAAAAATTAGTTCATATTTTATATATAACATCCCTCTAACATATAATGTGCTTACTAGTAAAATAGTATCCATTCATTCCAAAATATAAAACATTAAAAATAAAACATGATGTATAAGTCATTAAAATTCATCATAACATTCAACCAGACATCCTCAATTCTCTTACATATCCTTATCGCTATTAAAAATGATCTTGAACATGGTATGAGCATAAAATGATAACTAAGGGACACAAAGAAAGGAAATAATTAGTCCAGTGATAACATAAAAACTTATTAAAACTTATTTTCTTAATAACTCATAAGAATGAATAGAAAAATAATACTGGTGGCCTTGGATACAATTAACATATAACTCTTATGTTCACTGTTAGAAGTGAAATAACCATATAGTCAACTAAAATATACATATTTCCCAATACATAATGGGGATCACAAGTTATATCTATAGATATAATGGGACTGAACCCGTCAAATCGTGAGCTATATAGGGGATCAACACATATTTTATTGAGTTATCACTGGTTAAATAAATAATTAACCATATCCAAGCCACATATAAAGAATAAAACCCATAAAAATTCTTTTATACCAACAAAAAAATACTTTCATATATAAAAATATATTTTTTGTGTAAAAATATGTTTTAAAATATGAAAAGTGTGCATGTAATAATGAAATTTTTTTTATTCAAAAATAAAAAAAATTATATATAAAACATCTTTATAATATGGCATCATCAAGATGGAAGTATCATCTCATGTATTATAAGATAAAAATAATTTAATTTTATATTTTTAAAAAGAGTTGAATATGAGTCTTTAAAAGTGTGTTTTTAATGTCCATTTATTTTTGTCTGACTTGTCACATTAAATATTTATCTGGTTGAATTACATACATAGGCGCATTATTTAATTATTTGAGATACTTTTAAAATTAATTTTTTCTTTCCTTTTAACTTATTTTCAATTTATAACAATTACCTAGTTTTTTATTCACAACGAATGTTTTAATGATATTCGGTACTATGGTCCAAAATGACTTTGGTATGATTTTGACAGTCATAGTGAAAATTGTTTAAAAATATCCATAATAACACTCATGACATAATTATATTAATTACACTTCATTTATAATTTCAAATCAAACCATTATGTATGGTTATTGAAAATGTACTATATTATAATCATGGAGATAGTAGGTTGTACGTACGCCTGAGTAATGTTCACATTTTTCAATGATAATTATGGAAATAAGGTAAAAATAAATTTATCAATAATTAAATATAATAATATATTTAATATAATACAAATCATTTATATAATTTTATATTTATCATCAATATGATGTGGTTAATAAAAACGAATCATAAAGATTCAAGAAGGTGATACTTCACATGTACACACTAACAACATTATAATATTACTATACAAGGGATAGTAATGCTGAAAATGATATAATATATTTTTGTAATTATAATAATTTAATGAATATCATCAATATAAATAATTTTAATTATTATATTCATTCTTGAGATACAAGGATAATAAATTAATTTCATCAGTTCGTGAGAATGTGGTCTACCGTACACACAATCGATAATTTTTTTTTGCGATTTGATGGATGTGTAGATTGATTTAGTTAGTGATATTAACATAATAAAACACGAAAATAATTATATTTTTTATATATATTATTTCAACATTCTTGAATATTATTTTAAGGATATAGAAGAAGAAATAAAATAGAAATACTTGATTAAAACAATACCACTTTTTAGGATGATCTTTTTTTCATAACACCTTAATACATATAAGGGTGGTGCTATTACCAAAATAATATAAACATAATCTAGGGATGTATTATAGAATTGTATTTAATAATATTATGGAAGATAAAAAACTATTTTACAGGTTATTAATTTATTATATATGGTTCCCTTTTATAAGAGAGGGTAGAGGAACTTTTTGAATTTTCCAAAATATATAGATAATGTAAATGAATTTTTAATTCCAAATGAATCAGAAATAACTTATTTATAATATATGATTTTAATGGTATGAAATAAATTCATCCAAATAAAATTGGAAATGTTATTATTATTATTTTAATCATTATCATTTTGTTTATCCTTTATTCAATCCTTTTTACTCTTATTGTGATATCTAGTAATTTTCAAATTGAGGGAAAATATTGTCTATATAAAATACTAAAAGAACAACTAATGGATCATTGATCTCATTATGTAATTATCCACCTCATTTGGATGAATTTTAAATTTTTATAAATTTTATATCATTTAGTAAAATATTATTTATTTTAAAATGTCATTAATGAAAATTTTGTTACAATTCCTTACAAGACTTTTCAAAAATATCATTACAACTTGTTAAATTTGAAAATAATATTCTACAAAAACACTAAAATTTCAATGTAATTTATATAATTATTTTATGAAATTAATTATTTAAAATAATATTTATTTTAATTTTTTTTTCATTTATTTGATGTTTCTAGTAATTATACAATTATTTCATCATAATTGTGTAAACGATTAAAATAAATAGTTATTACATATAATTTTAAAAATACCTTGAATTAGATAAAATATTTTAGTCCAAAATCTTATTAACAGACCAAGATATATTCTCAATGTCCATATATAAAAATTAAATGGTTATTAAATAAATTATGGTGACATATTTTACTTTTAATTAAATAAAATTTTATAAATTCAATAAACTCATCCATATGGTTTCCAAATGATATGATATTATAAAAATGATTATTAAAGTTTAAATTTACTCATTCACTGAGTTTTCGACAAGTGTTTTGGTAATTTTCAAATATTAATTATATTATTGTTACCCTTTTACCCAAATTACCCATAACTATGGTTCTAAAAATTACCATTTTTGATGTTGATATTGTCCAAAAATAAAATGGAACTACATAAAAATATTTCACAATTAATCCAAAAATAGTTAATACTATTTCAAAAATTATTAATAATATTCTTTCTAAAACAAATTTAAAATTATTGTTTTTGAAGGGATGAAACAATAGGTTTTATAAGTAAAATTGTTCAAATGATTGAAATATATTTATATATAATTTTAAGGATAAATTGATTCAAATGACCTAAATTTAATATTTATATGTATAATTTAACATAAAATAAATTATAATTTAAATTTTACTATATAAAAAACTTATATGAAAATGCAGTTTTTAATTAAAATGCAGTTTTTTTCACTTTTCATAAAAAAATTATATTATAGAAATACCAAACAAAATAAACCAATGTGAATTGTGATATTACAATTTAAATAATTATGTTTATCATTTAAAAATAAATATAAATGTTTCAAAATTTGTAATTAAAATAAGGGAACCATTAAAAGGAAATAAAACTTATCATTAAACAATTAATGTTTTTTAATTATAAAAGTTTATTTATTATATAGGAAAATTATCAAAGAATACATTTTAATTTAAAATTTTCTATGTAATTAACTAATATTAAAAACATTAAAAATAATTATTATATCATTACCTAGGATTCAAAAATTAAAATAATTATTTAGGTCCTTATTGTGATAAAATGTTAAAAACCACTCCCCATTAGTAGAAACCAATGAAAAACTATGTTATTGTTCATTGGTTTGTTTACTTTGTAACATAGAGTCCAAAACCATGATTTAGAAATTAGTAATGAATTCCCATCTCTATATCAATGAATACCAACCGAACCCCCTCCCCCCTACACTTCAATAAAATCCCATTAATATTGAATTTATTCTCTAACTCCATATCTAAACTCTTCAAAAGGTATCCCTAATCACTTAAGAATACCCTACTATAATTTAGTAAGAACACTATCAAGTTAAGGGACCCCATACTATTTTTCTTATTCATGTATATTATTTTTATTAATCATTTGTAGATCCAAATTTTCTATTTTTAATATGTTTTTACATGTCTATAAATAAGGAATATGTAGTGAAAGTATCGAGAGTCCACCATTTACCTTCATTACTCTCTTCCATGAACAATTATGTAAAATAATTACCCAACCATAATTATAACATGATTTTTTTTCAAACCATTGGGTTGTGATTACTCATACCCATTTCCCCTCAAATGGTATTCAACTAGATGTACCATTACTTCATGTATTAGGGTATTCCGTGTTTGTAACCAAAACATATTATTCAAGTGATTAATTTTTACAGTATTGATTAGACTTTTTTATTTAATATG
Source organism: Viscum album (assembly GCA_963277665.1). NCBI lineage: Eukaryota > Viridiplantae > Streptophyta > Magnoliopsida > Santalales > Viscaceae > Viscum > Viscum album. The sequence continues at coordinate 640,799,586 of OY728160.1, forward strand.
TGGAAAATGAATTCATGTATGTAATAGAAATTTTATGCGTGTTCTTAGATTCATATCAACCTCTATTATTTTGGTTAATGTTTTTACTTCATGAGATACCAAGTATGTCGCATAGGTTATTAGCCTAAGAACACTATGTTAGGACACCTTAGTAGATATCCATAACATAATATAGTGTTGTCATGTTTTTTATTTTTTATATATTATTTTGATACAATAATGTTAAATTATTATTTAATTTTTTCATATTCATGAATATCAGTTACAAATAACTTTGTAATCATGGCATGCCACTTTTCTCACATGTATTAATTTTATTTTATTTTTACATTTACTATTCTATTATAGAGATTTATATATCACTCCATTATTATGTACGTCCCCATTTTTCCAATCTAGTATTTGAAAAATAATTTAATTTAAAAGTTAAGTTATAGAGTATTTAAATAACATTATTATCTCCGTTTTTCAAGTTATTATTTTATATATCTAATTACCAAAATTTAAAAGGACTCATGGTCATTTGGAATTTTATTATTTATACATTTGTATTAAATGTAATATGTTAAGGTTTATATAACATTAATGTTTATATAAAAATTAATTTATATTCATGCTTGACGGGAATGTTATAGAGACACCCTTATACTCTAAAATAGAAGAAATCATGAATTCTGAAAAATCTATTCCACGATGATGTAAGTTGTCCCATCAGTTTGGATGAAAGTCCTAGTGATAAATAATTATTTTTCTATGAGTACTCTTGGATGGTATCTGTTTTATTTATATGGTGTATGAAAGAGGTTTTGGACTATATCAAATTATTTTGATGATGATTCTATAGTGAAACTTCATCAATAATGAATATTCAAAGGCCAAATTAAGGTACTTAATACACATGCATAGAATAATGGTTCTCATGAATGATTCTATATTAATGAAAAAGAATATATGTTATAAAATATTAATTTTTTGAAATGAAATTATATATAAAATTAAATTAAAATCTAAGTCATAGAATTTTTAATCAAATAAAATGTATTTATAAAATGTTGGGAACCAATTTAATTGTAAAAAATATAAACATTAGAATAGTAATATATCTGATGGAATAGTAATATAACTATTAAGAATAATAACATGGGTATTATCAATGAATATTCACCTCATAAAGCATAAAATAATATTTAGGTATATTATAAATTGAATTTATTATAAATTTATGTCATCTTACAAGTAAATAAATGCTTTAAAATGATAAAGTATGTTTTTTTATTTTTATAAATAATGAATGTTATACTTATATTTATATAATTATAATATATCTTTTAGAAGGGTTTTATATTTTAAATATTATTATATAATAAAATAATATGGTTTATAATTATTTTAAAATTATTTAATGAAATTATAAGTATGTTTTTAATGGTCAGAAATTTAATCATAATATAAAAAAAATTCTCAAATGAATTGGATTTTATTAAAATATTTGTCACATATTTAGAACATTATTTTAATAAAATGGATTTCAGTTTAAGAATATACATGTTAAAAAGTGCTTGGGTTTACTTTCTTGAATGTTTATAAAATTTATGTTTTTTTGAATTTTGACATAGAAAAAATATGATATTTCATATTATTAGACAAAATTATTATCAATTGAGGAATGGATAGTATAAAAAAAATATTCAAACAAACAATCACTAAATATTTTATGTATTCATTAGAATCAATACTATTGGTTGTCTTGATAATGAAAATTTACCAATATTTTATTTAAAAACATCCATATCTTCCGCTTATAAAGAAAACCCTTCTCCTCCTCTTTTCCCTACACATTCTAAGAATATTAGTTTTAAAATAATGTTAATAATTATCACCAAATAAATCCCCCAATAACCATTGAGTAATTTTCTTTTCTATAAGACCATACCTTGGTTACTTACAGTGTAATTGGAAAGTGTACATTCAAATAAGTGATGAAAATCACTGAACTATACTTATTCATATATTCTTCTTCCTCAAAAAAATTAATATATCCATCATGAAATTATTAAAAGAGTATAATAAATATAGTGGTGTTTTATTTAGTTAATTTAACTTCAATTATCAAAACTCTCTTCATTTAATTCTATGATGAAAATAATTGTTCATATTATGGAGGGTTCACCACCCTCGTGAACAACGTACCTCATTTTTCATCACTGCTCTCATGGATGGATATAGAAATGAAATTATGGTAAAATATGATTATAATATGTATATTAAAACTTAATTAATTTTTATGAGTATTTTTATAATAATTTAGTTAAATAAAGTAAATCTAGTTCATGATGAACAGTAATGCCATCTAAATGAATAAACTATATAATGATACCATTTATACTAAATAAATCAAACATTATTACAAAAAACATATGGATATTGGAAACCATTTAAAAATTATTATTAACATAAATATCATAAAATCAATCTTTTAGATTTTTATCCCTATTTGATATGATCATTAATATTTATCAACAAATTAAATCTGCATTGAAACCATCAAATTAACAACCATAAAACAATAATAACAGAAACAATATTCCATTTTAATGACTCTAAACTAACAGAAGATATTTATAATAAAACATATATAGTTTAATGAAGTTCTTAATCAACTGTTTAATTAATGTAATTTTAATATTTATGATGATATGTGAAATTATGGAACAACTGGAAACCTGAGATAGGGGAACTCTTTGAACCACCCAACAAAAATATGGTTATTCCTTATCTATCTCTACATAAAAATATATCTATATTAAAAATTATATTATGATTATAAATTTAGTATATATTTTTATTAAATATATATCAGTCTTACTATCCCTATCCTTTTTTAGATATTCAATACCTTGAGTTCCCTTCACAAATATATCATTCATGTAAAACCAATTTTAGGTGATTAATTATTTCTTATTTCATTTTTTTAACCACCCCAAAAAATGTTTCAAATCATGAAAGGATTTCTAAAAATACTTATGAATTTATGGAAATTCATCCTGGTTTTATGGAAAATATAATGTGAACATCATATTTAAATATTACTTTCCATTTTCATAAAACCTCTAATAATACATTAAAATTTAAAATCTCTTTTATAACCTTCTACATTCGGTTTTATTCTAATTAAATCCATATTTAATAAAAAATCCATTTATTAAACATTAAGACTAAAATTATATAATTATTTTCTTCATTCTATAATCTATGTAATATATATTTTGATTGTGATTTTTTTCCATATTTTTTTACCCATTTAATTCCATGGGTAATGCTTATACATATATAGTATGATTAATTTCTTTATTTGTAACACATATACGTGTACATGTAATGGTTAGTGAAATTATATCGGTCACATGTCAATCACCAAACTGATAGTCTCAGACCAGTTCCCATAGAAACATACATTACACAATTGCATAAATACCAACTATAAATTGTCTAACATTATTATCCCATAATAACACGAATTAAAAAAAATATTTCCTTACATACATTCCAAATTACATTTTTGTATTAAAACATTAAAGAGTTGGGAGAAAATAACCTAATAAATCCCAAGTCTATATCAACTAATTTAAATATTCTTCAACTATATAAGAAACTAATTAATCAATAATAATAATTCAATATATCATATAAAATTCTCCCATAGAGATTTCATGTTTGGAAGATCATGAGTAATACTTTACATTATACCCTAGGTAGTGTGAAACTTATGAAGAGGTGAGGCTAACATATATGTAAGGTAAAAATAAAAGAGTGGTGATCCTGAAAAAGACCTGGCATAAATATTTTGAAATAATATTTAATCAACTTGAATCCATCACCAACTAAAACTAAGAGCATGATATATCCACAAAAATAAATGAAATCATGGGTTTAAATAATAATGATCCCATACATTTGGTATTTATAATTTTTGATATCAAAGAAATAGTATCAATTAAATTCTACAAGACAATATTATATTAAGGGAGGAGGTATGAACTAAAACTCATTATTTTTGACTCATGAGAATTGTTGATGTATCGATGGGCTATATAATTCTAGGCTCCACATTTTAATTATTTATGTAATTTATATTCACATTTAGTGTCAACATGTCATTAAAAATCATTCACTAAGGAACCTATAAATGAATAAAATCATCATTACCAATATAAGTAATGGTGAGGAGCATCAATACATAATCAACAAGCATTAGAAATCAATAACCTGAATAATATATATAAATTTACCAATTTCAATAAAAGGAATAACATGATAGTAAATACTCTAAATAAATATTGTGGGTGTTCAAAAAAATTACTTACTAATAATAATTCGTTTTTAAATAACAACATTTGGAAAAACAATTATTTTCCCCATGATAATAAATATACATTCATTCTTGTTGAACATACCCAAATATATATTTGATAACTAACATATTTAAATTTTATTGGGCAATGAGTATATGGATATTTTATTTGTATTAAATCATGATCTTAATCCATATAGAGAATGAAATTTTTTGGTTGAAAACAATACATCCTTAATGAAATAAAAGAAACAAAGAAGGGAATAGGCATAAATGAAAAATTTTCTTCCAAAAACACTGATTCAAACAATATCACAAAAGAAGGGGTAATGAATTAAATTGTTTTATACAACATGTTTAGTCACCCAAATGATAATATAAATATTATAAGATAAATAATGAATCATAAACCCAATAAGGGTTGATCCATTTTAAAATAATATTGAAAATGAAGTAAAAAACATAAAATAGATTTTATAAATAATTTTCAACGATGACATCAAATTTAAATTTTTTATTGATTTAGAAAAATAAATTTAAAATGGGATATGAATGAATTTAAAAAATATATATTTAATAAATATTCACCAATACTGGATACATAAACATATATAAGGTTTATCTTGGATACATGAGGCAATGAATAAAACACATGTTAATGTGAAATGAAAAATATTTTTTATTATTTCTAAAATAACTTCTTGTATGACCCAATTGTTAAGAATAGAATGAAATCATTGATTTATATAAATCATCATTTTCACATAGTGTATTATAAAATATCATAAATTAAATGTATAGTTGTGGATAATCTAAGAATAGATAATAAAATGACCAGATAAGACATCAAGACATAAAAATGTATATTTGATTTTACAATATATCATTCATGAAATATACTATCGAAAGAATGAAAATTTTGAAAAGGTTTTTCAGTGGTAAAAATGTAGAAAATGATAAGATGCAAATAATATAATCTAATGGAAAAATGTAACCAAATTATATAATTTTTTTTAGAGAATGATGAATTAAAAAATAAATGAAAATTGAGTTACCAAATGCTCTTAAGACTTTGGTAACATGATTGTAATAATAAATTTATAAAGCATTACATAAATTTTATTTCTTTAATCAATAAATTTACTAGAAATAATATATATCATTCCTACAATAGTAAATCAATATATCACCATTCAAAGTAAAAATTGTGCATAACATGTAATGTGTCACCTAGAATCATAATTGATCATTCAAAAACCTTTTGGTAGGAGTAAAACTTTAATAAAAACCTCTTAAAAGATTATCTGGGTAATTTTACATAAAAATACAAGATTAAAATTTAATTAACAAGATGGTATCTAAAATATGTAAAATATTCACTTTAATTCATTAATTATGTAGATAATAACAATCAAATCAAAAAAAGAGTAATTTGAGATGAAAACCCTAACCTCAGTCCTGATTTGTTTTACACATAAACTAAACATCCAGATTAATTAAATTATGTTCAATAATTAAATACCCAAGAACAATATTCAAAACAATAAATGTAATGGTCTAGACATCTTGACCCATTACAATATATAAATTCATTTTGTATATGTTTTTGGGGTATGTATTTAGGGATTTGGGTAGTGAATAGTGGATTAATGGGACTAGGAAGGGCTATTCATTGATGCTGATTATGCTATTTTGTAATGGGGGAGTTTATAGAGTGGAGTTCTTAGTAATGACATAGATCCTTCAAGGTATAATTTTTATGGTTATATTAATTTCACCATTATAATGGTAGACATACTATGTTGTATAATAGAGTCCATGATGATATATTCTATTAGGTAAATATATTTCAAGGTAGTTATTCAATTTAAATGGGTTATGGGTTTTCCTACATTAATTTGTTGATATATATGGTATTATGTATCAATTTATCATTGGTCCCTCTTCTAGATTATTTGAACTAGTCTATAGACGTATTTGAGTTTCTAAAACATGGCATTGACCAAAGCCACTATGGAATAGTCCCTTTCATTATATCATTTACTAATAATGTGTTATCAATTTTTCATCATAGTAATTTTTATTATCTCGTGGAATTTATTTATTTTTTTCTAATAAATTCAAATACAAATTCAAAATCTATTGTTCATCAACCGCTCATTTTGAATAATGGGAATATTCTATGATATTTTTGGAGGCTCATTTATCCCCTTTCCTCCTCCATTGATCCTTACCATATAGAGATTGGTTTTTGGAAATCTATGGTGACTAAGTCCCATTTTCTCTCTCTATTTCTGTAGATTCTCTATAATTATTTTTATTAATGATACTTTTTTTGTATAATATTTGTTTTAGGCTATGGTTATGATAATCCTTGATGTGATTATAGTTTATTAGAGGCTTCCATGGTCAATTTTTGTAACTTGATTGTTTCTCATTCTCCCTTTTATTTTCAATGATACAGAAATATTTTTTAATGTAAGCAGTTCCCATTATCCCTTAATTTAGGACAACATGTAGGGATTTCATGATATTATCTTTCATTGTCCAGATAGTATGGATATAAATAAAAAATATAAATAATTTCATAAGTCTAATATTTATCGAAATGAAGATAAATTTGATTTTTTACTTGATTTAATGATATCTTCGTTAGGGATATATATTTATATTTAAATTTTTAAAACTCTTTGTAGTTTGGATCCTTTATTCAATTGAATTTATAATGATTTATAGGCCTTATGTTTTTATTTGATTTTATAATCCCACACAAAACTAGAGGATAATATCATATATATATGGATAACGACTCTATTTTCAAGGGAAATCTACTATATTAGTGTTAATACCTCTGCTATGTAATGATCTAATTTAATGAAATAAATTTTATTGAATCTATAATACGGTGTTGGGAATGATGATATGTGTTTCTATGTATCAATGTTATTATTTCGACTCCTTGTGTGCATATGGATATTGTCTATTGATGGTGGTGTCCACATTTATTTTCCAATATGTTGTGAAGTAATGTAATAGTTTTTGGGAATGGGAAGTGATTTGGGAATGTGTCAGGTAGTGGTAATATTTTTTTTGTATTGTGATTATTATGTTTAAATGATATGGATTTTATGTGTAGTTTTATAGTGATAAATTATATGATATAATAAAATATTATATACTGTGGTTGTATTAGTTTCTCTATAATCCAAGGAATGAATTCGAAAAAATAAAACTAAGATGTCTAGGGTTAGTAAATGAATAATAATGGGAGGATTCTTAATTTGATAATTGGATTTATGGACGTGTAGTAATTATATTTAAAATAAATTATTGATAACTGAATAAATACTCCTAATTTGAAATGAAATATATTAATAAAAATAAGAGTTTAGGGATGTTTTTCTTTATATAAATAGTGGAACCATCAACATAAAGATGAATTTTCTGGCTAAGTGTGGTGGTTGTGAGGTGTTATGTATTCAGTGGTGGAATAAGTTGTGGAGTATGTCATATTTTGTGGTGATGATACTGTAGAGTATATTCATGTAAATGGTGTTGAACCATAGGTTTTATACTTCCCAATATCCTTAAATATTTTATTCTCATGTTATTTCAATATTAAACTGACCTTTGTTGGATAACCTCACCAATGTTGAAATGATTTAATTTTTAGGTTTTTTATCAAAAATCCTGGAAGTTGTGGATTTGAAAGTCCAGAAACCCCCTCTTACCCACAATAACATTAGTAGTAATGATAATAAGAGTTGGTGTTTTTACATTAACTAATTATTATATGGGTTGTTGTTTGATATGAGGTGTTGAAGAAAAGGATGTGATATATATTGGCTCTAATGTATGGTGGGAGGATGGAATGAGGTATATTTCTGTCATGTTAAAGATAATGTACTACCCTAGTCATGTGATGTGGATGTAATGTGATGATGAATGGTTCATAAACATGATATTAGACCCTACTGTATGTCAGTATTGGTCAAGATATATCTTCATCCACATTATAGTTGGTTGCATATGTGACGTGATATGTATTGATGTTGTGGGTTCATAAAACATTTATGTCGGAAAGTGAGAGAGGAAAATCATTTGGTAATCGGTTATGTATTTTCATTAAAAATGTTTTTTAATACTATATTCATATATCTGATGTAAGAATTTATTATTGTACCACGTTGAGGCTCTAAATAGTTTGTGGAATTGTTTAAGTGTATATTGATTCTTTTATTTTTTCATTTGTGATTTTGTATTCTAAATTTAAATTTTCACTAGAGACTTTAGGTATGATCCTAATGATTATATGTGTTATTTCCACCTTACATATATTCAAACTATTATTTATTTATATAGGTGGTATTATGGATTGTGTTGGACATTGCGAGTTTGGGTTTGGGGTAGAGGTTGAGTCACATCCGGAAGACTTATATTTCATATTTAAAAAGAGAATTTTTTTATAGTTGTTTACAGTGATCATGAATTGTTATATGGTTTTTTTTACCTTAATATTAAGTGATATATTTTCCTATAGATATCATTTTATCTCTCACTCTTACAATAATAATGGGTGCAATTCCTTCAATATGAATTTTTTTAATATCCTCATTTCCAGTCTCCATGTTGAGGCCTACTAGATGTAGTACTTGGTAGTCATTATCCATAGTCCATTATTATCGAAAAATGATGGGTACCTTGGGATTGATAATGTCATAAAAAAGTGGTATAAAATATTTTTGATGTGAGATAGGATGGTGTTTAGAGTTTTTTACTATGAAGATTGTATTTTCTGGTATGGAAATGGGGATAGTTGATAATGGTATATAATGTAGGATAGGAATCCCATCAAGCACATGGGATTTTAGGTCCACCGTGATATGATGCAAGGAAACTAATCTAATTGGAATAAATATTGAATTCATCCTATTTCTATATTAGAGACCATGTATAGGAAATGCATCATAAATGATTTAATTAATGCATAATTGGGTGATTTTGGATATTAAAATAAAATTTATTATATTAATATTAATGGATTCCATGATTATAGTATTTGGGTTCCAACATACTTTCCAGAATAGTCTCATGGCCATCAAACACATGAATCTATTGTAGTAGATGATCTATAGGATTGTCTATATTATGATCATATGATTGACCTGATAGAGGAGGATGAGGCATGGCCTGGGGCCTTACAAGCCTTCCAGTGGAAGATATTTGTAAAATTTATGGGGAGCATCTATTATCTTGTGATATAAAAAAATTCATGGTCATGAAATCACATTTAGTATAATTCATTTTCTATATATTATTTGTGAGATGTTCGTTGTTAGTCTGATATGGGGATTTATCCATCAGTGTTTTATGATGTATCATGATCAGATAAAGGAGGAATGTCTTTCTGTAGCTGACATTAAAAAGGAGTTCTTATTGGAATTCCTATCATCGGTGATAAAGGACAAAAATATGTAGGATATTATCACCCTTTAGTAGAAGATCCAAAATTTTCGAGATATTAATATAATGTTTAACAACCTCTTATAATATTTCTCGATTTCATTCAAGACAGGAAGCTAAGAGCATGGAATCTAGAGGACCTATTGCAACCAACAATTGATTATCTTATCACCCTATTTACAATTTATAAGAAAATATAGCTGAAAAAGAAGGTGTATGTTTTTATTGGATAATTTATCTAGTATTTTTTTCATTAATAGGGTGGATATCTAGGTGTCATGAGGGGAAAGGCTTCAAATATTGTATTGTGAATGTTCATAAAGTTAACATTCTGACTCATAGTGAGACTACATTTTTTCACCTTTTTCGTAAAATATTGGTCATGTGGATCCCATGAACCTACTAGGGGATTCTGGTTTTATTTTAATGTCTATAGGGTTGTGTTTAGTTGTTTGATCAATGCATGGGTGACAAAAATTACAGATCTGGATTGGCATTCACACCCCCTTTTTGTTGTAGAAGTCATTTCCCCCAAGGATGTTTCTTTTAAAGGTATTATCGATACAAATTCAGTAGCCGATGGTATATTGATTTTTTAGTGTAATTCCGTTTGATTATACCCATCCTCATTGACATTGGAAATTTTGGATTAATATAAATCATCCACTATGACCAGATGTGCGGGGAATGGTCATGATCATGTCATGGATGCAGAAATGAATGTAATGAAATAGTTTACGTAAGGAAATATAAAATTATCTTTTACCCTTTATATTTCATTAAGTCATCAATGAGATTCATACTCCTTTGTTTCACCTACATTGGTAAATTCATTGGGCACATATACAGAGAGACTTACATTCTTGAGGTCTTATCAATGAGTTATGGTGAATGTGACACATTTTTATTGTGTGATGAAGATTCATACTAGTGATAGGGAAACCCCAAAAATTATGGATTTAAATTTTTCTATAGATACATCCATTTCATGGTATCCTTGGAGAGCATTTTTCATTTTTCTATGTGTAAAAAACTGAATTATTAATAGGGGAGTTTTTTCTTTTTTCAGCGTGTGGGGACAATGAATAAAGTTAGTTGGTGAGAAGGGTTATTGGATGGTTGGTACAGAAGTGGAGCCCCATATTTATCTATTAGAAGAGATGTTATTGGATTATTGATATGTTGAAATTTTTAATATTTTCAGTGATTGACATTTTTTTGGATGAGTTTATTCTACTTATCCCTCATGGTCAGGGTCATGTCATTCGGTGTCATGAACACAACAACTTTTATGATGGGTCCAATAAAATCAATGTTCTATTATCTCCTATAATAATTCATAGTTTTTCGTTAATAACCTATTTCTATAACCGATGATTTATGAGGAGCACACTGATCACCAAAAAATGATATTTTTGGTTTTTTGACTCCATCAACTATATGGAAAACTGAATAAGATTTTGTATATTATCTGAGAGGGGAGTTTCCTTGGGAAGATTATGTCTCAATATGGCCTGCTAAAAAACTTAGTGAATGTCAAGTCAATTGTTTCTTGAGAACCTCCAATGAACATGGAAGATAATTTAAGTTTACAAGTGATTGTAGTATATTATCATTGGAATGTTTTATATTTCTCTAGGATTGTAGCCATGGTATAAGATTATACCAAGAAAGAAAATAATGTTATATAGACTGATCATTTATAAGTAGCATCTGACAACATAAAATAGAATATTATTTGTGTCATAATCCATCAGTTTCCTAGGGAGGGTTTGATCTTTCAACTTATCTATGATACATCCCATATAATTTTGTATTCATATAGATGTATCACATGTAACTGATCCCTTGTGGTTTTAGGAAGTTATTCCCTCATATACATGAATATTAAAAATATTATTTGGTGGTTTATGTGGTTCTATTTGTACAGAATATGTCATTTCATTACCTCATTATTTGGTGTTTTGAGTCATTCATGGACAACATGAGAGTAAAATATATTTTCTGTCATCTGGATATGAATTTACATAATAAATTTTCAATAGATATTTTCTAGGATTGTGAATATGAGATCCTCTATACCCCAGGAAATGGTAATATAATTTTAAATGTGTATATTATGAATACTCTAGGAGATATGTTTCGGGAGTCTGGGGATGTTTAGAGTGGGATATAGGAGGTTAGAATTTTTTCTCTTTACATGGTGGAAGGAAGTGACTAAGATTTACATTATCAGATGTCTATAGAATCATCCTTAATGTTGTCATTATAGGATTCTAAATTGGGGGTATCATTTGTAGTGTATATGTGTGAGAATATTTAAAAAAATTATATTCTTAATGGATGATTGTAATATAGTGAGAACCAAGTGTTTTTTGGTGTAGGATACTTGTTCAGTTTGTAATACGAGAGTGATTTATCTATTTATTTCATAAGTCATCCATAGTTTTATATTCTAGTGTGGGTCAAATGAATCATGGATTGGGAATATATCATGAGTGCTCTGGATTGAAATAGATAGTGTCACAGTTTTTTAGAAAAGTGTCTAGTTTTTAAGTATGTAATGGCTGAACAACAAGTTCTTAGTGGGTTTTTGTATCCCTTGTATGCCACTATCTGTTAATAAAATAAAATATCAATGTATTTCAATATCAGGTTACCCTAGTATTAAAAAGGTTGTGTTGTAGTCTGGGTGATTGGTAACCAACTGCGGAACTCTACCCATTTTTTTGGTGATCTTTGTATTGAGGGTTGTTGATGTTTTATCAAGTAGTATGTGTGTTCCATGGTTAGAATTCATGGTGATGAAAGGAATATAATCTAAAATTAGGATAAATTTCTTACATTGTCTTTCTAGTAGTGACTTTATCATCTCTTTTACTCATTGTTTCACCATAATATGACTTTTAACTCTTAAACATAAGAGTGGATAGAGCAGACTATCTAGATTTTAGAGTATACATTGCATTATTTGTACATATAATTTTAAAGGTTATGGGTAATTCATATACCTCTGGTTGAGTTCATCTACAAAACAACTATCACGCATTAATTCTTAGGTTACATTTGAGTAGTTTAATGGATGACCAATTCATTCTCTATTGTACTATTTATAAGTCAATGAGTCAATATTTATTAGTCCGTATGTAGTGATATGCATGATTGAGAAAATAAATATTGATTAACAGAGGCTGGGTGTGGTGTATGTCCATCAGATAGCTTATGATGACCGTATGAAGAGGCCCTTATAGATTATGGTTATAAACCATGTGTTATTGAGGTATTCTCTGTATCTAGAGTAGTTTATTTTTTGTATAGTGGGTAATCTTTTGTCATGGTTTTAAACCATTTTAGATGTCGGAAGGAATTGGAGTGTTGGATTATTTGTTTTAATAGCCACCATGATTTCACATGATCCATTATGTATTCCATGTGTCCTATAATCCTCGGTATATTTTCAATGACTCACTTTTCATTTATAAAGGATAGTTGGATATAATATAAGAAATGACGTTTGTAGAGTAGAATATATATATTTTGGGTCATGAAGATAATTTTCAATTTGGAGGAACCATCTCCTTGGTAAATTTGATGTCAAGGCGTAGTGTCTTTTTGGAAATTATATGGGAGCTTGAGACATAGATTAATCATTAGAACCCTATTTTTTTATTTTTCCTTTTAGATTTATCTTTGTTTTTGTCATGTTTGTGTATTAATAATTTATGATATATTACTTTTAAAATAATATATGTGTGAATTATAAATTCATTTATATGAATAGGGGAAATCCCCTTCCTATTCAAAAATAAATCAAATTTAAAAAAAATAAACTTTGTGGATGATTCAAGGACAACTAAGGAGGGAAATATATTTTTATGGAGGGTGGGATTCCTTGATTTGTGTATTTGGGGATATATTGTCTGATTTTTAGGGTGGTTATTTTAATAGGTTGTGAAGATATTTAAATGGTTTTATTAGAGGTTTGGGGGATGAGATAATGCTTGTGGCAGGTGAAGGCTATCTGGTATTTACTATAATGCCACTCCTCCCCAACTATATAAAGGCAGAAAATCCCCTATATCTTTTCCCATACCCATAAATTTTAAATTACCAATAACTTCTAAATTTTAAAAAAATCATACTATAATTATTACATTTCATAGAAATTCAACCATGTAAGTAATTTTGTGAAATCTAAAAGTAGATACCCGATAAAGGGGTGACGTTCATCAATGAATGTTTTTTCTTACTTATTCCTAAAACAAAGTATATTATTTTAAGATCATGGTTATATAATGAAACAATTTTCCTAAATATAATGATATTTTATTAATTGTATTACCAAAACCCACACACACTTATATAAAATTGGTTACTAAATTACCATTCATGTGTGCGGTAGACAACCTTCTCACAAACCAATGTGGTTCATTTTTATATTACTATCTATCAAGGATGTGAATATTGATAGACATAATTTTATATAGAATACTTATTATCTTAAGGATTTTATTATTATTCTTCAATTTTTAAATCATTCATACCTTCATGATTTACATTTTATGGGAATTCAAAAATGTAGTTCCAGTGTACAATGGTCAACCTACTAACAAAATGATAGGATTAATTCCAAATTTAAATGGAATATATTAATGATATATTTAATAAAAATATGTTTTATATATTAAATATAAATTATTCTATAATTATAATATATCACAAAACTTTATTTCTTTCTATCCGAAATGAAAATGGAAACCACATTCATGCATACATATGACATACTATCTCTTTGAATGGTGTATTTCATTTCCAATTTATATCTTTAAAGGATTATTACAAATAAATATAAAACTGAATATATTTTATATTTATATCATTGCATTAATTTTTTTATGATAAAACCATGATTAATGTAAGGTAACCAAAAATATAATAAATAAAATCATTTATATAAAACTAATCAGTTATTAACCGAGATGTAAGTTTAACACTGATTCGACGGGTAATAAAAGGTCATAAGAAAATAATATATGGTAATATATAGTTGAATATGAGCCTATAATAGATTTAAAATATGGTTATATTTATTATGAGTTATTATTTATTGAGAAAAATATATTTCAAATCATAAGGTAAGAGATTTATGTCTCACATTTTACGTTTTTTAGGAACATTCTATATTTATCACTGCTTTCATCTTTGTGGTGTACATACTTCCCATTAATGTTTTTGTGAGTTTTAGCCTAGTATTTATTTCTATTAAAATATCTATTTTTTGATCTATCTTTTAGGGGTTAGGGTTTCCATGTAACTAAGAAAATAAATTAATTTTGTCTCATTTACCTTCATTAAGACACATGTCATGTTATGCACCTATATATTTTAAGAGGTTTAAATACAAACTTTTTGGCGTGTTATATCTCGAATATAAATATTTTATTTATATTATAATATTAGTTAACTTTTCAACATTCTTGATGATAATTTCTCAATGTTACCAATTTAGTAAATGTTTATTGCTATAATCTAATTATTTATCTAGATTGTGTTGGATTATGTATCTAATGATAATATATAATGATCAAAATAAAAATAATTCTAATGATTTTTTTCCTCAATTTATTCATGGTATATCCAAGTAATGTTAAAATTTTCAGACTCTTTCATACATATGATAATTATGAAACAAATTTATTAAAATACATGATTATTACCCTCTTTGGTTAGAAACATGCCTTCTTGCAAAAAAAATTTCAAAAAATGTTTTCAACCAATTTATTAAATGATATTTTATATTAATTTTCAATAAAAGAACATAGGAAATTAATTTATCTTTTATAAAGTATTTTAAATTATTTTCAAATCATCCTTTGTATGTTTAAAATGTTATTTTCAATTAAAATGTTTTCAAAA
Source organism: Viscum album (assembly GCA_963277665.1). Taxonomy (NCBI): domain Eukaryota; kingdom Viridiplantae; phylum Streptophyta; class Magnoliopsida; order Santalales; family Viscaceae; genus Viscum; species Viscum album. The sequence continues at coordinate 640,815,316 of OY728160.1, forward strand.
GTTTATTATGTTTCAAAATTGTTTTAAATAATTTTTTAAGACTACAATATATGTATTAAATCTTACATTAAAATAAAATGATCTAAAAAAGTATTTAAAATTAAAAAAATATTCTATATTATTTCTAAATATTCCTTCATAATTTTTCAAGGATATTTTTAAATAGTTTTTTTAAAAATGATAAACGTTTTAAATAGAATTTTTCATATTAAGAAAGATATTTTCCTCGAGAAATATTTTAAACAGTTTATAAAAATTATTTTATATCTATTATGAAATGAGTTAGTGTTACTAATTATTAAATGGGGTTAAGATAAAAGGATACCATTCATCTTATTTCACTAAATGTTTTGTGTATTTATGTAATGATGTTCATGAAACCGATTTCTCATCTACATGATAAATGTTTATGAAACCTATTTCTATTCAACTAGTTACATTATAATGAAATCCACTTCTTTCCATATGTTATTTAATGATGAAATAATTATGAATCCTACGTATTTTCTCTTGGTTATGATCTAATTAAATTTTTATGATACCAAATTCATTTGATGGGTTATGATATGATGAATATTTTTGATATTATGGAACAAATTTGTATGATATCATTATGTGGTGGGTGGGACATAAATCTCCACCCCCAATACATTAGTTAAAGATTTATATCTCAAGATATTGATATTTATATAATGTTATGTGAACTCTAATAAATAATAGATCGCTATTAGTAGAAGAGAACTATATTTAGTAATACAAGTCTGGAACTTGAAGTGAACTCAGTTTAGTAAAACGATACTAGAACAAGGAGGGAACCCATTTCAGTTAAGGAAATTTCCTTATATGATAGTCATGATAGTGTTCCATGAATAATAATGAAAGGAATTTTTATGCTTTTTTGTATGCCTGAAATTCTTTTTCGTATCCCAATGTTATAATCTCATGGGTCATGTTCTTGGATTTCATTATGATTTATTTCTTATGAACTAAAAATATGTATTCCTTGATTCAGGAATATGATCATCAATATAAATTGTATGAATTTCAACTATTAGGTTCATGTTATTAAATAATTATTCCCATGTTATACACATATAACTCCACTACTCACCATTATTGACCAATTTAGCTAAACAGGTCTTAGGTTTTATTTCCCAAAGTTATGATGATATGAATTGTGTATGATATTTATAAAAATTGATATATTTATGATGAAAATAGTGGGAGATGACATATATCAACAATTAATTAGTGTTTATGTTTCCTATTTTTCAAAGACAGTAAATTATAATGACCCTTGGATATTAGTTTATGTAATGAAATAGATATTCTTCAAAAACGATATAATTTATATATTTTTAAATCTTGGGTTGGTACAGTTTCTATTAAATTAATGGTTTAGCTAAATATTGGAAACTAGGATGGGAAATATTCAATGATATCAGTATAGTTTTTAAGTTTATTCTATGGGATGTCTCTATGTCTTTGTTTAAGGTGAGGAAACTTATAGTAAACTATCATAAAATTTAGTTAAATTATAGATAATGTGATTTTCTATCAATAAATAAATATATAAATACTATAAGTGGATATATGTAAAGACCTGCAAATTTCAAGGAAATTTTTTTCTTAATTTTCTTTGGAATTTTACAAGAGCGCAGCTTCAGACGGCACCTGATTCCGAGGCCCGGTGTGCCCGGAATCAATTTCCGAAGTTTTGCTCGGGTACGTTCAGTGAACGGACGAGCGGGTTTTTCTATCTTTTGAACCGGTGCCCGGAATCGAATTCTGAGGGCACCGATGAAATCGCAGCGCCGGTATTTGCTTAGAAACGCCTCTTCCGGCGTTGCGTTTGCTCAACCGTGGTTTTTAAAATTTTGGGCTTTAAGTCGGAAATAAAATAAAGGTTGTGCGACAACTTTATTTTATTTCACTTAAGCCGCTTGGAAGTCACTTGAAAGCCACTTGAGCTGAGTTAAAGCGGATAGGGTGCTATCCGGAAATATCCTACCTTCTTGGTAGGATATTTGTGAGGTGGGGCCCGCACGAGCCCCGCCGTTTCTTTCGCTAAGTAACGCGCCCGCGAAAACCCGTCAAAGTAACTGAAAAGTCAACTGGCGCGTTTTCTTTAATTTCTTAACAGACCATTTAATTGGGCGGTTTATTTCGTGAATTAAATGGACTGTTTCATTCGTTGAATTAATTCAAAAAATTTATTGGGTCGTTACTTACGCGTTTTCATTCGTTGGAAAATTAATAAAATAGACAAACTTGTCTATTTTGGGAGGATTGCTATCGTTGTGCGAATTCTCTGAGCCTCCACTCTCCTCGCGAAGAACGCGAAGAACGCGAAGAACACCGGCGACCGGAATTCGACGACGCACACCGTGATCTGCGACGTCGACGAGCTCTACCCGCGACGTTCTTCGGCGACGCCTCTTCTTCCGCGGCCGATCCTCGTTCGGCAGCTAAGGTGAGAAACGGATCGTTTAATTCTCCCTTTTAATTTCAATGACAACGGATTTAATTAATTAAATCCATTTGTTCTAGATCCGGAGATCGTCGACGCGACGTTTTTCCCACGGCGCGACGATCCCCTCCTTCCGCGACGAGCGATTCCGCGACGACCTCACGTCCGACGGCGACATCGAGGTAGGGATTTTATTTTTTTCTTGGTGATTCGTTCCCGTGATCTAATTCTTTTTAATTAAAGAACCAAACTTGAACAATTTTATTTTTGGATAAAATTGTGGCTGCCTTAATCCCTCTCGATGATTTTATGACTAACGCGGAGGGTGCGGATCTAACGAACAAGTCCCGGCAACCCTCCGTCGATCTTTCTTGTGTGCGGTTTTGGAAAGCGACGACGAACCGTGCGGCAGGGGCGATCCGTTGATCCTGCAGTGAAGATCGGCCCCCGGGAGGAGCTGTGGCGCAGACGGGAGGCAAAACGGGCCACCGGAGCAACTCCGGCGGCCCGCGGAAGGCGGCGGCGCCCGGCGCGCCGCCGGAGGATCCGCCGCGGCTCGGCCGCGGCGGCGGCGAACCGCCGGACCGCGTCCGCGGTCCGGCCACCCAACATGCGCCCCGCGCGGGCCGCGTTCCTCCAAGCCGCGGGTCAAACCCGCGGCGGTTTTCTTCGGCCGCTCGGCCGAAGCCGAGCCGGCCGGTCCGGTCGGCCGGGCCGCGCCCAGGCTGGACCGGACCCGGCCTAGCCGGGTCGGGTCGACCCGGTTCGGGTCGCCCCGGGCCCAGAACCCCCGTTTTCGGGCCCTCTTCAGTCTTTTGCACGTATCTTGGGCCTAGGACCTCCGATTGACGACCCGTCAGTGGCTACACGATCCTTGGATCGAGACGGTCTTTTCGGTATATTACACTCAAGGTTTCGGAAGACTTTGGGTTCGGCCGGGTTGGTTCGTACACGAAACCAACCGGGCCCTCGGAGCGGAAACGCTCATAACTTGAGCTACGGACGTCCGATCGACGTACCGTCAGCTGTGGTAGTTTCCTCTAAGTGAGACGGAACTTTTGGCATACTCCGCCCGAGGATCGGACACAGGAGGAGTATGGTCGGGTTGGTTTTGCCCTAAAAACCAACCGGGCCCCTAGGACGAAAATGCCAATAACTCTCAGACCGGGCGTCCGATTGACGCGCCGTCTGTTGCGTTGAGATCCTTTTGTCGATACGGAACATTTGGATACATCAACTTCGGACTACGTGTCAGTTGATGTATCAGCCTCTCGGCTCGTGGAGTGGACCCTCCTAAACGAGCTCGCTGTGTGCGGGAACCCTAGTGCTGGCTGTGACTTCGACGACAGAGCAGAGATCCTCCGTGGACTGCGACGACGACAGAGCAGAGATCCTTCGTGGACTGCGGCGACGACTGTGCGGAGATCCTCAGTGGACTACGTCGACTACTGCACTCAGCGATCCTACGTGGATCAGTGCTACAGGTCCTGTGTGGGCCCGATCCTGTGTGGGTCCTTACTACCGGTTCTGTGTGAGCCACTGCCTACAGGTTCTGTGTGAGCCCGATCCTGTGTGGGTCTTTTGCGGGGGTTAGTACCTATCGATCCTTCGTGGGTCCGACGACTTAGATGGATCAGTGATCATCTTTGACGTCATCTGAAAAAGTATACCTGGTTGAGCTGAATCTTATGTTACTCTCCTTTGTGGATTGTGGTGAACTATCCTATGTGGAGTTACTATTTACTATTTACTCTCCCTGGTGGATTTGAGTCTTGCTTTCCTGTGTGGATCGAGTTGACCTTGAGCTCGAGAGCAGAGCTAGAAATGGGGACTTAGGTATATGTATGGGCATATACCTAAGTCGAGTCAGATGTTACTTCGTGATTGCACCTTCCTTTTGTGCTATATCCTTTGTGGATTTCGGGAGACCTTCGGGGGTCTCGGGGTCCTTACTGAGTAGTTTATACTCACCCCTGCACGGGCTATGCCCGCACCTTGTTGTGTTGGATGCAGATGACGGACATCGCTGATCTCGGTTGGGGCGTGGAGCAGGACAGTACCTGGAGGCGGACCACTGGGCGGGACGTGCTCGGAGCGGACGTGGGACCCGAGGAGCCTGGAGGCTATCTGTACCCACCCTTCAGGTGGGATTGCCAGTGGACGACACGAGGCCGCCGTCTTTTCTTCAGTTGCTGTTCTTTACCTTTTCAGTTGTACTTTCAGTTGGGCTTGTATTCCGGCCCCCTTTACTTTTCTGCACTTGGTAGTTACTTTCCGCTTGCTGACTCTGTGGTGGTTGTTACTTATAAAGGCAATGCCTTCCCTGTTTACCGGGATTTTTACGCCTTGGTGCTAGTCGCCAGCCCCTGGCCTATGGAAGGCGGGCTTGGGGTAGTCACGGCACGGGCCCCGAGGTCGGGTCGTGACAAATTGGTATCAGAGGTGGTCGGTTCTACCGCAGACTCTGATCGTCTTTTCTTTCTATATGAAGAAATGGTGTTTAGTGTATTGAGTGTGGTTATCAGTTCAGGGAGCCCAGTGTTGGTGCGGCGGCCGACGTATCCGTACACCAGGACCCTGACTCCTGATTTCCGACTTAATGCATGAAAACATTGATTGCGTGTGTGTTCCAAGTTTTCTTTGTGATTACTTGTGTCAGCTCACCGGGTATACTGATCTGCTTCATGAAAGTCTCAAGTTTTCCTTGTGATTACTTGTGCCAGCTCACCAGGTATACTGTTCTGACTGTGGTGCTCTTGTTCTCCTTTTCAGGATGGCCCCGTGACGACAGCCAGCTAGGGTTCCGAGTGTAGGGCGCGACGGCAGCCCACCGAGCGACGAGGCCTCGGTGCAGGGCCCTTTGCCAGCAGTGGCACCGGCGGTAGCTTTACCCGCCAAGCCACCGATGCTACCAGTACCAGACGCTGACGATGCACGTCGCCTCAGGGCACTGCATGAGTTTCAGAGCCAGCGACCGCCCAGGTTTCGCGGTGAGGCGGACCCCCAGGTCGTCGAGGACTGGCTAGAGGCGGTGGTACAGATCTTTAGGCTAGTGAGGACACCAGCGGATCTCATGGTGATTCTCGCGGCGAGTCTTCTGCAGGCGGCGGCTGGACGATGGTGGAGCTTGATGCTCCAGGTTCACGATGAGGCATCCTTGCTCTGGACGGACTTCGAGAGCCTCATCCGCTCTGAGTTCGTCCCGGCCACCCTCCGAGCGGTGCGCATCCAGGAGCTTCTCCAGCTGCGCCAGGGAAGCATGACAGTCGCTCAGTACGCGGCGAGGTTCACTGACCTATCTCGCTACTCGACCGAAATGGTACGGGACCCCTTCTTCCGGGCCCGGACCTTCGAGCAGGGCTTGCGGCAGGAGATTCGGGCGTCGCTGATCTCCCTCAGCATTCCGACCCAGGCGGGAGTGCTGGAGCGAGCCCTCTTGATCGAGAGCTTCCTGGAAGAGCCTTCTTCAGCGGCGAGACTTAGCGCAGGGCGGCAGGTAGCTGAGTCTTCGGCAGCAGGTAGCCGACGGATGACTCTCGGGTCTAGGCAGACCAGACCCCCACGCAGACGACCTCCGGACACAGGCTCAGCAGTGCGGGGCACACAGCGGAGTTCCAGCCTTCCGAGAGGCAGGCAGTGCTACTCCTGCGGCGGGCAGGGTCACATGGCTCGTGACTGCCCGACTCGCCGACCAGAGGAGCAGCAGATGGTGGAGGGGCCACCCAGGCAGAGGCAGAGGGTCGACCGTGGCGGTCCGTAGGGAGGAGGCGGACGAGGCAGAGGAGCTGGCCGAGCAGCGGGTGGTGGACGACGCTTCCAGGCTCTACCCCCACCACCACCAGGAGGGCCACCTCGACCAGAGGGAGCTGGTGGGCAGGGACAGGCCCAGCTCCAGGCAGTGGAGGCCTACGACCCCGACATGCCAGAGATGATTCGAGGTACGATCTTTGTCTATTCCACCCTTGCTGTAGTACTTATAGACACAGGAGTGAGTCACTCTTTCATAGCCTCTTCCCTTGTTCGGAGCTCGGAGATTTCGACTGAGCCGTTGGCTCGATCCTTACGGCTAGAGACTCCCACGGGAGCAGACTCGATGATTACGCACTGGTACCGGCAGTGTTAGCTTACTCTAGGAGGCGAGAGATTCGGCTGGGATCTCCTTGTAGCGGCGTCGAGGCCTTACGACGTCATCTTGGGCATGGATTGGCTATCTAGGGTTCATGCCCAGATCGACTGTTTTAGGTGCAAGGTGCGATGTGTTCGCACCGATGGGAGCAGGTTTACCTTCACCGGCGAGAAGGGAACCTTTGCAGCACAGGATGGACTTCCGCGGAGGAGAGTACATCCCATCTCTCATCAGTTGGCTAGCCTCATCCTAGGAGCTGTGGACGTGTGGAGTCCATTTTTTCCTGCAGTGGTGGACCAGTACGTGGACGTCTTTCCCGACGACGTTCCAGGGCTACCTCCTCGTAGAGAGGTAGACTTTTACCTCGACTTGTACCCCGTGACAGCCCCGATATCTACTCCAGCATATCGGATGGCCCCCGCCGAGCTTCGAGAGCTGCGGGTACAGTTGGAGGACTTGCAGAGCAAGGGGTTTATCCGACCCAGTGTTTCACCCTGGGCTTCCCCGATATTGTCCGCCAAGAAGGCGGACGGGAGCTTGCGACTGTGTGTCGACTATCGTCGCCTGAACCAGGTGACAGTAAGGAACAAGTATCCGCTGCCACGGATTGATGACCTCTTCGATCAGCTCAAGGGAGCGCGGTGGTTCTCGAAGATAGACCTCCCGTCAGGCTATCATCAGCTCAGAGTTCGAGACGAGGACGTGCAAAAGACGGCCTTCAGGTGTCGGTATGTCCATTATGAGTTCTTGGTTATGCCATTCGGCGTAACCAATGCTCCAGCAGTGTTCATGAGCCTCATGAACAGGATCTTCCAGCCATACCTCGACCGATTTGTCGTGGTCTTCAATGACGACATTTTGGTATACTCGACGACTGAGGAGGAGCATGCCTACCACCTGTGAGTTGTTCTAGACACACTCCGAGAGCACCAGCTTTATGGAAAGCTCTCGAAATGCCAGTTCTGGTTACGTGAGGTCCATTTCTTGGGGAACGTCATCTCTGAGGAGGGAGTTGCAGTGGATCCCGCGAAGATCGAGGCAGTGCTAGCTTGGGAGCCACCCAGGAGCGTGACGGAGGTGCGGAGCTTCTTGGGCCTAGCCGGATACTATCGGAGATTTGTGCCAGACTTCTCCAGAGTTGCGGCACCACTCTCAGCCTTGACAAAGAAGGGGAAACCCTTTGTGTGGTCAGACAGATGTCAGCAGAGCTTCCAGGACCTGAGACAGAGATTGACCAGCGCACCTATCTTGAGGTTTCCTGAGGAGGGAGTTGGATACGTAGTTTACTGCGATGCATTAGGGACTGGACTCGGGTGAGTCCTGATGCAGGAGCGGGCCGTGATCGCCTACGGATCACGTCAGTTGAGGCCGCATGAGCAGAACTATGCCACTCATGACCTGGAGTTAGCAGCAGTGGTCTTCGCTCTGAAGACTTGGCGGCACTATCTGATGGGCGAGCGTTTCACAGTCTTTTCTGACCACCAGAGTCTCAGGTATATCTTCTCTCAGAAGGACTTGAACCTGAGACAGCGGGGATGGCTTGAGTTCCTCCAGGACTATGACTTTGAGATAGTCTATACTCCCGGGAAGGGGAACGTGGTAGCCGATGCCCTCAGCTGGAGGACGGGCATTCAGCTACTTGAGGAGGCGACGGAGCAGCTAGCCTCCTTACAGATATCCTTCGTGGATAGAGACGGAGCAGCCTTTCTTCAGTCTCTCACAGTCTCTCCTCCACTTCTACAGCGGGTCAGAGAGGCTCAGCGTGGGGACGCTGACTGTGAGACCCGGCGTGCACTGATATCCTCAGGTCAGGCGCCTGATGGCTTCTCCCTTGGAGCAGAGCACGACATCCTTTTCAGAGGACGTACCTTCGTACCAGTCGCTTTACGAGAGGAGGTGCTGAGAGAGTTTCACACTTCTCCCTTGGCGGTGCATCCCGGAGTGGCGAAGATGTACCAGGATCTCAGACGACAGCACTGGTGGCCGGGCATGAAGAAAGCTGTGGCAGAGTTCGTTTCACGATGCCTCACCTGCCAGCAGGTGAAGGCAGAGCGTCAGGTACCAGCAGGCTTGGTACAGCCCTTGGAGGTCCCGGAGTGGAAGTTGGACGACATATCTATAGACTTCGTGACTGGACTTCCACGCACTTCCAGAGGTCACGACTCCATTTGGGTGATTGTCGACCGACTCACCAAGTCGGCACACTTCTTACCCATCAGAGAGCAGGGCTCAGTGGAGAGCTTGGGACGTCTTTACGTCCAGGAGATCGTACGGCTTCACGGTGTGCCATCGTCTATCGTCTCCGATCGAGATGCTCGTTTCACTTCCCGGCTTTGGAAGGGGTTGCAGGAGGCGTTCGGGACGCGGCTCCATCTGAGCACAGCCTTCCACCCTCAGAAAGATGGTCAGATGGAGAGGACCATACAGACACTCGAGGACATGCTCCGTGCATGTGTTCTCGACTTTGGTCGCAGCTGGGAGGACCACCTACCCTTGGTGGAGTTCGCGTACAACAACAGCTACCACTCCACCATCGGGATGGCACCATACGAGGCGTTGTTCGGCAGACCCTGCAGATCACCGTTGTGCTGGACAGACCCTGGGGAGTCAGCACTCGTGGGACCAGAGATGGTCCGAGCCACGACAGAGAAGGTCCAGATCATCCAGGAGAGTATGAGGACAGCTCAGAGCCGGTAGAAGTCATATGCTGACAGGAGGCGGAGGCCACTAGAGTTCGATGATGGCGACCACGTCTTTTTGCGTGTCTCACCTCGACGTGGTTTACGAAGATTTGGCCGAGGTGGCAAGTTGTCTCCACGCTTCATCGGGCCTTTCCAGGTCCTCAGCAAGATAGGAGAGGTGGCTTATCTCCTGGCTCTACCACCTCAGTTGCACCGGGTGCACGACGTCTTCCACCTGTCTCAGCTGAGGAGATACGTGCACGACCCGACGCACATCATCGACTTTGGGGAGCTGGACGTGGACGATGGGGCGACTTTTGCGGAGGTCCCAGTGGAGATCGAGGATCGACAGGAACGGGTCCTACGTGGGCGGTCGATTCCTCTTGTGCGCGTCAGATGGCAGCACAGGAACCTCCAGGAGAGCACTTGGGAGCGGGAGGCTCAGATGCGTGCTCAGTACCCCCATTTGTTCCCCTAGTTTTTGATGTATATTTACGGGGACGTAAAGCCCTGAGGTGGGAGTAATGTAAAGACCCACAAATTTCAAGGAAATTTTTTTCTTAATTTTCTTTGGAATTTTACAAGAGCGCAGCTTCAGACGGCACCTGATTCCGAGGCCCGGTGTGCCCGGAATCAATTTCCGAAGTTTGGCTCGGGTACGTTCAGTGAACGGATGAGCGGGTTTTTCTATCTTTTGAACCGGTGCCCGGAATCGAATTCTGAGGGCACCGATGAAATCGCAGCGCCGGTATTTTCTTAGAAACGTCTCTTCCGGAGTTGCGTTTTCTCAACCGTGGTTTTTAAAATTTTGGGCTTTAAGTTGGAAATAAAATAAAGGTTGTGCGACAACTTTATTTTATTTCACTTGAGCCGCTTGGAAGTCACTTGAAAGCCACTTGAGCTGAGTTAAAGCGGATAGGGTGCTATCCGGAAATATCCTACCCTCTTGGTAGGATATTTGTGAGGTGGGGCCCGCACGAGCCCCACCGTTTCTTTCGCTAAGTAACGCGCCCGCGAAAACCCGTCAAAGTAACTGAAAAGTCAACCGACACGTTTTCTTTAATTTCTTAACATACAATTTAATTGGGCGGTTTATTTCGTGAATTAAATGGGCTGTTTCATTCGTTGAATTAATTCAACGAATTTATTGGGTCGTTACTTACGTGTTTGCGTTCGTTGGCAAATTTATAAAATAGACAAACTTGTCTATTTTGGGAAAATTTCTATCGTTGTGCGAATTCTCTAAGCCTCCACTCTCCTCGCGAAGAACGCGAAGAACGCGAAGAACGCCGGCGACCGGAATTCGACGACGCACACCGTGATCTGCGACGTCGACGAGCTCAACCCGCGACGTTCTTCGGCGACGCCTCTTCTTCCGCGGCCGATCCTCGTTCGGCAGCTAAGGTGAGAAACAGATCATTTAATTCTCCCTTTTAATTTCAAGGACAACGGATTTAATTAATTAAATCCATTTGTTCTAGATCCGGAGATCGTCGGCGTGACGTTTTTCCCACGGCGCGACGATCCCCTCCTTCCACGACGAGCGATTCCGCGATGACCTCACGTCTGACGGCGACATCGAGGTAGGGATTTTATTTTTTTCTTGGTGATTCGTTCCCGTGATCTAATTCTTTTTAATTAAAGAACCAAACTTGAACAATTTTTTTTTTGGATAAAATTGTGGCTGCCTTAATCCCTCCCGATGATTTTATGACTAACGCGGAGGGTGCGGATCTAACGAACAAGACCCGGCAACCCTCCGCCGATCTTTCTTGTGTGAGGTTTTGGAAAGCGACGACGAACCGTGCGGCAGGGGCGATCCGTTGATCCCGCAGTGAAGATCGGCCCCCGGGAGGAGCTGTGGCACAGACGATAGGCAAAACGGGCCACCGGAGCAACTCCGGCGGCCCGCGGAAGGCGGCGGCGCCGGCGACCGGAGGCGGCGGCGCCCGGCGCGCCGCCGGAGGATCCGCCGCGGCTCGGCCGCGGCGGCGGCGAACCGCCGCACCGCGTCCGCGGTCCGGCCACCCAACACGCAGCCCGCGCGGGTCGCGTTCCTCCAAGCCGCGGGTCAAACCCGCGGCGGTTTTCTTCGGCCGCCCGGCCGAAGCCGAGCCGGCCGGTCCGGTCGGCCGGGCCGCGCCCAGGCCGGGCCGGACCCGGCCTAGCCGGGTCGGGCCGGGTCGGGTCGACCCGGTTCGGCCGACCCATGGGTGGTTCGGGCCGGGTCGCCCCGGGCCCAGAACCCCCGTTTTCGGGCCCTCTTCGGTCTTTTGCCCGTATCTTGGGCCTGGGACCTCCGATTGACGAACCGTCAGCGGCTACACGATCCTTGGATCGAGACGGTCTTTTCAGTATATTACACTCAAGGTTTCGGAAGACTTTGGGTTCGGCCGGGTTGGTTCGTACACGAAACCAACCGGGCCCTCGGAGCGGAAACACTCATAACTTGAGCTACGGACGTCCGATCGACGTACCGTCAGCTGTGGTAGTTTCCTCTAAGTGAGACGGAACTTTTGGCATACTCCGCCCGAGGATCGAACACAGGCGGAGTACGTTCGGGTTGGTTTTACCCTAAAAACCAACCGGGCCCCTGGGACGAAAATGCCATTAACTCTCAGACCGGGCGTCCGATTGACGCGCCGTCTGTTGCGTTGAGATCCTGTTGTCGATACGGAACTTTTGGATACATCAACTTCGGACTACGTGTCAGTTGATGTATCAGCCTCTCGGCTCGTGGAGCAGACCCTCCTAAACGAGCTCGCTGTGTGCGGGAACCCTAGTGCTGGCTGTGACTTCGACGACAGAGCAGAGATCCTCCGTGGACTGCGACGACGACAGAGCAGAGATCCTTCGTGGACTGCGGCGACGACTGTGCGGAGATCCTCAGTGGACTGCGTCGACTACTGCACTCAGCAATCCTACGTGGATCAGTGCTACAGGTCCTGTGTGGGCCCGATCCTGTGTGGGTCCTTACTACTGGTTCTGTGTGAGCCACTGCCTACAGGTTCTGTGTGAGCCCGATCCTGTGTGGGTCTTTTGCGGGGGTTGGTACATATCGATCCTTCGTGGGTCCGACGACTTAGATGGATCAGTGATCATCTTTGACGTCATCTAAAAAAGTATACCTGGTTGAGCTGAATCTTATGTTACTCTCCTTTGTGGATTGTGCTGAACTATCCTATGTGGAGTTACTATTTACTATTTACTCTCCCTGGTGGATTTGAGTCTTGCTTTCCTGTGTGGATCGAGTTGACCTTGAGCTCGTGAGCAGAGCTAGAAATGGGGACTTAGGTATATGTATGGGCATATACCTAAGTCGAGTCAGATGTTACTTCGTGATTGCACCTTCCTTTTGTGCTATATCCTTTGTGGATTTCGGGAGACCTTCGGGGGTCTCGGGGTCCTTACTGAGTAGTTTATACTCACCCCTGCACGGGCTATGCCCGCACCTTGTTGTGTTGGATGCAGACGACTGACAGCGCTGATCTCGGTTGGGGCGTGGAGCAGGACGGTACCTGGAGGCGGACCACTGGGCGGGACGTGCTCGGAGCGGACGTGGGACCCGAGGAGCCTGGAGGCTATCTGTACCCACCCTTCAGGTGGGATTGCCAGTGGACGACACGAGGCCGCCGTCTTTTCTTCAGTTGCTGTTCTTTACCTTTTCAGTTGTACTTTCAGTTGGGCTTGTATTCCGGCCCCCTTTACTTTTCTTCACTTGGTAGTTACTTTCCGCTTGCTGACTCTGTGGTGGTTGTTACTTATAAAGGCAATGCCTTCCCTGTTTACCGGGATTTTTACGCCTTGGTGCTAGTCGCCAGCCCCTGGCCTATGGAAGGCGGGCTTGGGGTAGTCACGGCACGGGCCCCGAGGTCGGGTCGTGACAATATAGATATGCTATATTTGTATATAGTGGTAAAAAAATATGAAACCATATTATTAAAATATACTCAATTATGAATTATTTCATTGTAACTGGGCTTACTATAAACCTAGATTGACATTCTAGGGGGATTAACATTGGAAATTTAAAAAAACTTTACCGGACATCATCAGTAATTTAAATAGAGTATTATAAAGGATGAAATTGGTTTTGAAAAATATGAGGACCTGGCCATAAAAATTACATAATTTTTAATTAATTTAATAATTCACATTGAGGATATTTTCAGGTTTATAGATTTATAGAATTATGTCATAACATAAACATAACAACATGAATATTGCATGTAGACACTTCTACTCAGTATGCATTTTTTATTATAAGATAAAAACTCTTTTAAAAAAGATTCATGTCTAGTTCCATGTTTTAGACATCATGTCTTTTCCATAATCCAATCCATGACCCTATTCAACTTTATGTCCTATGAAAAACATTTCAAAAACATGGGATGAGCATAAAAATCTCAGAAAAATATACAGAAAGATAGAAAACTGTTAGTTTATCAAAACTACAAGTTAACCATGAATACCTTATCTAAAGTAATACTTTTCACCTTTATGGTGTAGTAAATACTCTTCACTGAATAAAAGTTCATTACATACCCATTTTTCACCAAAATATTTCCAATAAAACTCATTGAAATTACATATAACATATATAGGAAACATTGGATATAAATATACTTAAATGGAATAACAATACTGTCGACTTCCACACTAATCACTATATGGAATATATATATGGATGACATCCATACCTAATTAATTAGAGGTTATGACCTGAAACCATGTCTGGGTTTATCATGACACCACCCATAATTTGGTTTATCACGTTACCACTCGTTAAATGTCCAACTACCAAAAATCATTGCACATAAAATAATGAAAATATAAAGATTTCAATAATAAAATTTCATTTGAAATCACAAGAAATCATTTCATGATATTGAAATAATCAATCCATTTCAAAAATAATATTCTATACCGAAACACCCAAAATGGATTAAGGGGTTTCTGTTTTCATAAAAAAATTATTAAGGCTTATAGATGAATCCAAATAACGATTACAGCAACGGAGAGGTCATTGTCGCCTCAAATTTTAAATACATTCTTTTTTTTGTTTATTAAAATGAATCTTAGAAATAAATGATTCACATTTAATGAAATAAAAATTCACTGGAGCTTATACACCATATAAAAAAAGTTGTTTATAAATGAAAATATGCCTCAATGAAGGGAGATTGAGATGAAGCCCCTTACCTAATGTCTGACTTGGCCCGTTCATGTATTAATTTGTAGAATAATAAACATATGTTAATTTACAGTATATTAAGAACCTTTTTCAAGTTTATTATTCCTTTTATATCACTTATTACCTCTCAATAACAATGGGTTAATTATTTGAGTTCATATCGGACATTTTGTCGATGTTGTATTCTTGAGTTAAAAAATGAACTTGTTATAATTATAAATATTCCATTTGGTAAAAATACCTTTATCTCCATAATTTTATTCATGATTAAGATATCTTATATATAATATATATACAATTTTAATAAGTATTTATAATAGAACATAAAACATAGAGATAAGAAATTATATGGACCATTCATATAGACGGTAAGTCTTACGTACACATGAATGCTAATTTAAATTCCATTTCGTATATTAATGGAATATAAACATAATCATACATAGTTATATTATAATTCTAGTATAATATAAAAGATAATTTCTTTGAATCCATCCTGTATATGTCGCACTTATAGAATGAATGAGTCATATCACTTTGAGGGGGCAATAGTATGCACTTTTTCAAATGAAATTATCATGTTAACCCATAATGGAAACCATAATAATATGATATAAATGACAAATACAGAACCATTAGAGACAATATTAATATAATATATATCACATATAAATACATTTCCATCATAATGGACACCGTGAGAGGTGGTAGGTGAATATTGAACAATCACTATTTATGAGACAATAGTTTTCTGTCCACAGAAACAATATGTTCTGTACCCATTAGATGGAGGTGTGTGAAAGTGTAGTTAGAATAAATCTCATAAAAAACCTAGTATATTTATGATACTATTGTGTTTATAAAATAATGTAATAAAAATAATTTAGGGGGATGGAGATGTAAAATAATGAAAATAACTTAAGAGAAGATGTTACCTTTAAATCAGGTAACTCCCTTTGGTTTGAACCAAAATAATTTCTTGAAGTGTCTTTTGCCTAAGGTAAGGAATATATGTGGAAAATAGGGATATAGAGATCTTAATTGGTTAGATTTTTGTTGATACAAGGGGCCTGAGAGGTGTGAGTAATGGGTTAGAGGTGATGAATTTTTATAAGGGGGGAGGGGCTCTTGAAGAATATTTAAAAATATTATTTTATTATATAGTGATATTCGGTTTCTAAATGTCCAAAACTAACTAAAGGCAAATATAAGATTACATGTTTTTTAAATAAAATAATTTAATATGAATTTTACAGACTTTAGATATTGCTTTAATTTTTAAAATCTTATTTATTTAAATAATTCCTTAATGTGGTAAACACTACATCATTATGGTGTCATAAATAATTTTATTTATATGATGTCTAAAACATTAAAAAATTACCTTTTGTAGGAAATTAATTTATATTTCTAATGATTATTTACAGTAAAAAATATCAATTATATAACCAAACATTAAATTTTTTTTAGCAAAACAATGCCTGATTATGATTTTTTTATTTTTTTCATTAAATAAAATGTTTCTAATGTCTTTATCATACCCAAGTGGCTTTAAAAGTCCAAACGTCTCACCCAATGAATTTTATGGTCGTCCATTACTCATCCAATAGGCTTAGTATAAGTGTTATGGTAATTTTTTATTATTAGAATATTGTTTTTACATAGAATTAATCTATTTACCTTTAACCGCAGTAAATAAAATTCAAAAGTTACAATTCACAAAATATTATTTTGAACTTATTGAACCAAATTTTACTTTTCAATAACATCTATGTATGTAATATATCCTAAATTACATTTACAGAAGTGGTAAAATTTAATTTAAATGAAAAATTCATTTTTATAACTACTACTTAGTGTTTTCACTCTTCATCAAAAATTGATGGTTATAATAATTAATCCAAAAATTCAGACTAACCTATATTTGATATTCCTATTTCCAAAATTATTTCTATTTTACCAAAACCATAACATAGAAGGTTGATTAAATAATTTAAAATCAATTCCCATTGTAAAAACAAAAGTGTTTTTTAAGAAATAATAGCTATCAAAAGATTGACACTTGTTTGTGTCTAATTTTAAAGTGAAATTACTTCCAATGACCATCATTGGATTAAATAGTAAAAATATAATATAATTATACTTTAAAATCAATTAAAAATATAATATAACTATATAAATATATTAGATTAAAAGGTATTTTTGAATTAAAATTCAGTATTTTTAACTATTCATGAAAAATTAATTTTATAAGAAAAATACCCAAAAAATAACCAATGTAAATTTTGATGTCCTTAATCAAAATAATAATTTTAATTTTTCCAATAGAAAAGATGAAAGTGTCCTAAAAATGATTTGATGAGGGTTTATTATTAGAAACCGGTAAATCCACCTTTTCAAGAATATTAGATTATTTGTGCTTAAAATTTTATTCATTTACATTTTAACCCTCTAAACTTAATTGAATAAATGAAAAAACATTTAACAGACATATATAATCATACTGTATTTAGTTCTATTCATTCCTTCTAATACAACTGTTGGGCATTAACTACCATTTAAAATAATGTTATGTTATTATTTTTCAGTATTAATGATCATTGTGTGCAACAAAAGATTTCAAAGAAACCTATTGTTGTGTATCCGGTATGCCATCGAACATAGCATCCCCTTTAACAGAAAATTAATATTTATTTAAAAAATTTAATAAATATGAAAATTTCATATTCTTTATTTGCCAAGGATGTTACAGCCTCCCCCACTTCTAGAAATTTCAACCTCGCAATTTTATTCACTTATCATATAAATGGTGTATTTATCCCTCGGAGCATTTTTAGATTCCCACATTGCCTCTTCAACCATATGATTTTTTCACAAAACCATTACCTGGTTAATTTACTTATTATGCAACACATGATCTATTTGGTCAAGAATACTGAATATTTGTTCTTTATAAGAGATATTATCTTCCAACTAAACTACCTCTAGGATCAAAACATGAGATAGATTGAGCATATAATTTCTCAACATTGAAGCATGAAAAACATTATGTACCTGAGATAAACATGGAGGTAAATCCACTTTGTACACAACTGGTCCAACATTATCTAGGATTTCATAAGGTCTATTGAACCTTAGAATCAAATTTCCATTCTTACCAAAATTCATCACACATTTCCGTAGAGAAAAATTTAGAAAGAAATGTTCACCTAACTCAAAAGAAAGATCCTCCCTCCCGTTATCCATATATCATTTCTGCCTAATCTGAGCTGTTCTGTTGTGCTTATAAATCAGATGAACTTTTTTTGACATCTCTTCTACCAATTCTGGTCCAATTAGTTTACTTTCACCAACTTCATCCCAAAAAGCTATTGTTCGACAATACTTTCCATAAAAAGCCTCAAATGGGGCCATCTGTATACAAGAAGGAAATATTTTATTATATGATAACTCATCCTAAAAAAGATGTTGGTCCCAAAATCCCTAGTAATCCATAGAGAAAGCACGTACCATGTCTTCAATTGTGTAAATTGTTCATTCGGACTGCCCGTCTAATAGAGGATTAAAAGCTGTACTGAAATTTAGTTCAGTACCTAACGACTTCTGAATACCTTTCCAAAAGCTAGAAGTAAACCTGGGAACAAAATCAGATACAATGGAGAGGAGAACTCCATCTAACCTGACTCTCTCTTTAACATACTATTGAGAAAGTTTTTCTAGAAACAAAGTATCACGAATAGGATGTAAATGAGTAGATTTAGTCAATCAATCAATAATAACTCAGATATCATTATTATCTCGAGATGGATTTAGTAATCCCATAACAATGTCCATAGATATATTTTCCCATTTCCACTTAAGCACTGGTAATGACAGAAGCATACCTTTCAGAAACTCACACTCTTCTTTAACCTGTTGACAAATCCAACACTTCACAGTAAAGACTGCAATATCCCTCTTCATTTTTTCCTACCAGTAATACTCCCAAATATCTTTTTACATCTTAGTACTTCCATGATGAATTGAAAGTGGAGGACTATGATCTTCACATAACAACTCATTCTTCAAATGCGAATCACATGGCACATATAAACTCTTCACAAACCTCTAAACACAATCATTATCAATGTTAAAATCTGGCAACATATCATTCTGAACCAATTCTACCTTTTCCTGTAACACTCTGTCTTCCATCTGTGCTTGCTTATTTTTGTCTGATAGTGATGATTTCACGAACACCTGAAACAAAAAAATAGAATTTCCTACAACCACAACTTCTATGATAATGTTCATCAAGTCTTTAATGAATGTATCTTGTTCCGAATGTTACAAGGTAAATAAAGAATTACTTTTTCAACACAAAGCTTCATCAACATAATTTTCTTTTCTTGGATGGTGATGGGTCGTGAAATCATAATCCTTGATTAATTCCAACCATCTCCTATATCTCATTTTAAATTCTCTTTTAGTAGATATATAATTCAAACATTTGTGGTCATTATATATTTCAAATTTTAATCCATATAAATGATGCCTAAAAATTTTTAAAGCAAAAAACAACAGCCTCTAATTCCAAATCATGCGTAGGGTATTTTAACTGATGAGGTTTCAACTGACGTGAATCATAAGAAATTACTTGATCATTTTCTATAAGGACACAACCAAATATGTTCAATAAAGAATCACTTTATATAATAATCTCACCATCTCTAGGTGGTAATGCCAAACCTGGAGCATTCACCTATCTTCCTTTCAATTCATGAAAACAATCATCACATTCTTTTGTTCCAATGAACATAACTCCTTTTCTAGTTATCATAGTCATCAGGCTAGATAACATTGAAAAGGTTTCAACAAAACCCCTATAATAACCTCATAAAACATGAAAACAATGAATATTGGTTACATTTTTTGGTATTTTCCATTCTTCAACAACTTTTGTTTTAGAAAAATCAATAGTTATTCCTTTTATCTGAATCAATGTGACCCATGAATGAAATTTTTGGTAACAAAAACTCACACTTATTGAATTTTCCAAACAGTTTCTTTTCATTTATGCTTTGCAGGACAACCATTAAATGACATTCATGTTCCTCTTACCTTTTAAAAATTAAAAAAATTATTTTATACTAACACAACCACCATTAATCAACTGATTCAACTGAATAATCACTATAAAAAACTATTCAATTTTGATTCTAACCATCTCAGGATACTGATTTGGAAGGTTATTATCCACTATATACCTTCCCGACATAGCATCCTTGTTTGATCTATAGAAACCATTTTGAAAAAAATATATATTAAGAAATCATCATTGTAATTTGTAATGCTATATCATTTAAATCTGACCATAAATTAATTTAACAATATTCTAACCATAACGTTTTCTAAAATGACATATGATACCAAAAATAAGGACTTGACCTAAAACATTACATAATCTTGAATTATGTTCATAATTCACATTGAGGATATTTTCTGGTTTAGAGATTTAGAGATTTAGGTCATAACGTAAACATAACAACTTGAATATTACATGTTGACACTTATACTCAGTAACCATTTTTTCATCAGATAAAAACTCTTTGAAAAAATGATTCATCCCAAGTCCTATGTTTTAGACAACATGACTTTTCCTTGATCCCATACTTGACCCTATTCCAATTTATGTCCTATGAAAAAAATTTCATAAACATGGGATGAGCATAAAATTCTTAGTAAGTGATACAAAAAGAAGGAAAACTAATATATTTTCAAAACAACAAGTAAACGATGGATACCTTGTCATAAGTAATAATTTTAACCATTATGAAGTAGTAAAAACTATTAACTTAATAAAAGATCATTTATTACCCATTTTTGACTAAAATATTACCATAAAATCTATATAAAGCACACATAACATATACATGTAACTTGGGACATAAACATACATAAATGGAATAACCATACAGTTGAATTCCACACATATCACTAAATGTAATAGCCATACAACCAAATTACATACCCAATTCATTAATGGTTATAATAACCACTCATCCTTGATTATCATGGAACCACCCATCATTTGGTTTATCACATAACTACCCATAAAATTTCCATGTACAAAAAAAATCAAAACACATAAAATATCAAAAATATTATTATTTCAATAATAAACTTTCATTTTAAATATTAAAAAATAGTTTCAAGATATTGAAATAATCAATCCATTTCAAAAATAATTTTCAATACCAAAACACCCTAAAACAGAATAAGGGGTTTCCTTTTTCATTAAAAATGGTGAGCGTTATAGAGGAAACCAAATAATGATTACGATGGTGGAGAATTCATTGTCCTGGTAAACATTAAAAACATTAAATTTGGAGTTTAGTAATACATTTCATACAAAATAAATATACCATTTGAATGAAATTAATATTCAAAGGATTTTATACACCGTAAAAAAGAAATTCATGTATAAAACAAAATATGCCTCAATGAACAGAGATTGAAATGAAGTCCCATACCACGTGTCCGACATGACCCATTCATTCATTAATTTAATGAATATAAAAACTGTGTTAATTTACAAATTCTTTAGACCCTTTTTCTTATTTATTATAACTATTATACCACATATTATTTTTCTATAAAAATTGGTTAATTCTTTTGTTCTTATTGGACATTTTGTCGATGTTGGGTACTTCAGAAAAAAAATGAAGTTGTTATAATTATAAATTTTACATGTGGTCAAAATTATGTTATCACCAGAATTATTATCATGATTTATATATCACATATATCATATATATTCAGTATATATATGTATTTATAAAAGTAAAAAAATTTGGAGATATGAAATGAAATGCATCGTTCATTTAGACGTCAAGCCGTACGAACGCATGAATGCAAATTTAATTCCAATTTCTTATTTTAATTGAATGAAAAATTAATAATACATAGGTATATTATAATTACAATATAATATCATATATAATATCATTAACTCCATATTTTATTCATCCCACGTGTGGAATGAACATGTCATATCACATTGAGGGGGCAGTAGTCTGCACTTCCTCAAATGAAATTATCACATTTACCCACTATGGAAACCATAAAAGTATGATATAAATGAAAAAAAAGAAGAGTAGAGAAATTATAAATATAATATATATAACATATAAATATAGTACCTACATAATGTCCTCTATGAGAAGTGGTAGGAGAAGATTGAACAATCATCGTTTCGTGAGGTAGTACTTCGCTGTCCACAGAAGCAGTATGTTTTGTACCCATTAGATAGAGGTGTGTGTAAGTGTAGATCGAATCCTTCTCATAAAAACAACCTGCTATAATTAGGATACAGGTGATGTAATATTAGAAATGAATAATAAGATTTTAGGGGGATGGAGATGTAAAATTAAATAACAGATCTTTAGAGAATACATCACCTTTAAATTGGGAAAATCCCTTTACATTGAACCAAAACGATTTCTTGTAGTGCCTTATCCCTAATGAAAGGATTCTTGGTGGAAGAGTGGGATGTAGGGAGCTTGATTGGGTAGAGTATGGCAGAGCCAATGGTCTTGAGATTTGTGAGTAATGGGTTAGAATTGAAGAAATTTTATAATGGGGTGAGGTACTCTTTAGGAATGTTAAAAAAAAGTATTTTATTATATATGGATATTCTGTTTCTAAAGGTACAATACAAATTAAAGTCAAATATAAGATGAATCATGTTATATATAAAATTATATATTATGAATTTTATTTATTTTAGTTATTGTTTTTATTTTCATATTCATGTTTATTTAAATCATTCCATAATGAGGTAAACACTACATCATTATTGTGTCATAAATAATATAAATTATTGAGGTCTAAAATTATAAAAAAAAATACCATCATGATGAAAATATTTCTATATTTAAATTTATTATTTATAGTAATAATTATCAATTATATAACCCCACATTAAATTTATTTTAGGAAAACAAAACATTTTTATGGTATTTTTATTTTTCATTAAATTAAAAGTTATTAATGTCATTTTCTAACCCATGTGTATTTCAAAAGACAAACGTCTCACCCAAGGATTTTCTTGGTCATCTACTACTCATCTGATAAGGTTAGGACAAGTTTTAAGGTAATTTTATATTATTATAAAATTGTTTTTACCTTGAATAACACTATTTAACTTTAACCGGGGTAAATAAAAGTCCAAAGTTACTATTCACAAAAAATTATTTTAAACTTATTGAACAATATTTTAATTAACACTAACAACCATGTATGTGATAATTTAAAAAAAATTCATATAAGTGATAAAATATCATTTAAATGGAAAAGTTGTTTTTTAAATACTACTCAGTGTTTTCAATATTCTTCAGAAATTGATGGTTTTCAGACAATCACCAAAAATTCAGCCTAATATATATTTTATATTACATAATAAAAATTAATTTCTATTTTAACTAATTAAAACATAGTATTAGAATTAATTAATTTAAAATTAATCCCCATTGTCAAAACAAAAAGGGTGTTTTAAGAAATAATAACTATCAAAAGATTGACACTTTTTTATGCCAAATTTCAAAGTAAAATTACTTCCAATGACCAATACTAGATTAAATGGTAAAAATATAATCTAATTAAAATTTAAAACCAACTAATAAGATAATTTAACCAAATAAATAAATTAGGTAAAAAGGAAGTTTTGAATTAAAATACAGTGTTTTTCAATATTCATTAAAATTGAATTTTATCAGAAAAATAAAAAAAAATTTAACTAAAGTAAATATTGATTTGGTGAATATAAATAAGAATTTTATTTTCTTAAATAAAAAATATAATAGTGACAAAAACTAGATTTATAGAGGGTACAACCCTAAAAGGTGGTGAATTGAACTTTTAAAGATTATTAGACTGTTTGTGTTTAAAATTAGATTCATTCACATTTTAAGACTCTAATTTTTATTGAATAAATATAAAAACATATTCCAAACATGTATAATCATATGTAAGTTAGTTTTATTTATTCCCACTAATAAAATATATAGGAATTAACTACTATTTAAAATAATATTATATTATAAATTTTCCTTATGACTTGGCATTGTGTACACCATAAGATTTCAATGAAATCCGTTGTTGCATATCGGGTATTCTATCGAACATATCATCCCCATTAAAGTAAAATTAATATTTAATTCACCAATATTAAGAAACATGAAAATTTTTTATTAATTATTTACTTGGGATGTTACAACAAAGGATTTTTTGACATATAATAATGGGGCATGTTTTAGACATCCTATAATAGATTTTTTAATATTATGTGGTTTTATGTTAAGATTAGTGTTTCTAACATTAATAAATTTGGTTTTAGTGAGTGGAGGAAACCAAAAAGAACTATTTTAATTTTCAATGTGATAAAAACATTTTCGGTATGAAATCAAAAGGGATGATGAGTTGATTAATTGTTGTTGTGATTAGGCCTAATTAGTTTCATGAAAGAAGAATAACTATGTGAACCTTGACCAAATCTCAGACATGACAAAGAAGATAATAAAATATTTCATATATATTTAATGTAGTAAATAAAATGTAAGAAAAATATATATATTCATGTGTGTCAAACATAATGGAAGAAATAACTATGTGGAAGTCTTAGTTGAAAAGGAAGATGTTTTGACTATGGAAAATAAAAACACAATGAAAAAATAGAGGGAAAATGTAGATTTTGAATAATGTAATGGATATGAATATTAATATCCCTATGATATAATAAATTAATTAGTGTTTCAAATGTAAATATTTTAGGAATTAATAAATTGGATGTCTTAAAGGTAAATTGAATTAATAAAATTGGTAGGATGTCATGAGTCATGGTTATACTATTGATGACGAAGAGACTATGAGTAAATTTTGAAAGAAATGATGGATTAATGATTAATATGATAAAGAATTGATAATGGTTTATGGAAGTGGTGGAATGATAAATGTAGTAATTTAATTTAATTCATGATTATTTTATACTAATTAAAAAATGTTATGATTTTTTATATAATTTTTTCACTAAGTATTTTTAAGTATATGTTAAGTTGTACTAGTAGATAATAAATAAAATTAATTCCAATTGTTATATTTTCCCTAAAAAATAATAATGGAAGGTAAACCTTAGTATGTTCATAGGGATGAGAAAATAATGTTTAGTTAGGATAAAGATAAGATGAATATCGATAATATAAATTAGATAGTATTGAATACATGTCACTGAAAAAGGATTTTGTTTTAAAAAAGTTTTTTATGATATCATTGAAAAAGTTTAAATTATTTTTGATTTATTAAATATATCACATAACCTATATAAATAATGTGGAAACATTAATTATTTAAATAAGTAATTGTGGTAATTCAGTTTCATACCATGTTTCAAGAGAATGCATGATGATGTTATTCGGTTGATTGGTATGTTACAATCAAGATGTAGTTTATGATATATGGGGGATCAATGTTAAGATTCTTCTTTAAATTTATTTCTACTGTTTTGAATTTTAATAATTCAGAATGGTAAAGGGGTTAACTATATATGAAATGGTCTATTTAATTTGAATATGTTTTTAGAGCTTAATGTATTATTTTTATATATGAAGATTTATTCATATGGGATAATCTGTTATATCAATTTTTCATTTATGATAACAAAATAAAGATAAAATGACTAAGTATTATTTATATGAATCTTCTCGTCCATCAGTGATTCATGCATAAAAAATCACCTTCATTTTTAGGAGGAATATGTGATTTGGAAAAATATCAAGAATAAACATAGTGTGTGATTATTCTTAAGAAATAGAATAGAATATTTTATATATGTCATTTAAAATAATACTTGATCTTTACAAAAAGGATTATAGTAAAGAGAATTTACGCATGTACCTTCATTTTAGATTTATCAAATGGTCCATTAAATCATCATAGATTTAGGATTATATATTACTAACATTATTAAGATCACTTACTTTCTTGTGATCAGTGATCCTGGTCATATTATATAATTACATAAACTTTTATTGCATGTCCAAATCTTATCTTCCCACATATAATCTCTTATGTTAAATCCTGGTCATAAGTTACTATATGTAACAATAATGTTTCCATCATTACTTCTATAATAGGTGTTTTAGTATTTATTTTTATGATTTTTGTATCTATGAAATGAACATTTATGTATTGAAACACTTTTTACCTAGATGAATTTCGAGGGTCAAATTCATTTTAAGGGGTGTGGAATGTTACACCCTATGTTTTTCTGAATTAGTTTTTTATTAAAAATGTACATTATTTGATGGATTTTATTCCATTTTAGACGATTTTAATATTTATTTATACATGACACCACATTACTATTCACTTCATAAAACATTGAGTTTATCTTTTAGTACACGGAACACTATGCTTTGATTATGATAAACACACAAGATATATTTTTACATAACTACAATATATTATTGATATTATTATTCAATATGATAGTTATCACCTAGCCGTTGGAATAGAGGTAATGGAGTGGAATAAATTTCATATGAAAATATATAATTTTTTGTTATTTATTAAATATATATTTATTTGAAATAAATTAGGTATCACTCAAAATATATAAAATGTTCCGAGATAAAAATTACATTTCTAATAGGTTGCTGAATTATCTTTAGTGAACCTAATTTAAAATTACATTTTTATACTTCTAGAAAATAAAATGACAAAATAAAATTCATTTTTTAAAGAGAGATACCAAAATTATCTTAGGGTTAATTTTTTATATTTATGTAATATGTTTTACATTTTTATGAATAGTGAAATATATTTAAATTAAATTTTCATTTTTATTTTCATTTATATAAAATATAATGTTAAAAATATATTAAATTAGTTTTATAGTAATATTAGTTTAATTTTAAATAAGTCAACATAATTTATCTCATTATAATCAATTTCATATTTAAATTTTATAAAAAAAATTATAAACATTACAACACCTTCACTTCTAAACCCCCTTTATCGAAATGTCTATGAGTTTAATATTAAATTACTATTTTCCAATTTTGTGAATTTATTTTTTTAAAATATATTATATAATTGTAATAAAGATAATTTATAATTTTTAATTAATTACACTTCATTTTTAACCAAAATGATTTGTGAAAACAGTTAAAAATAAATTATACAGAAAAATGAGATCACTTAGAGGACAAACAAAGAATATATGGTGTAAACATGAAACAAAACAAGTTAAAAACCCACTGTATATAAAAATTTCCACCCATTTTAACTTAGGTGTGATTATTATGTTTTTTAGGTCACACTCCATTAATGTGATACCTTTAATAAGTTACCTATAAAAAATGACAAAAATGTACCTTTCATTCTATTAAGTTTTGTAAATACTTGAAATATGAAAGAAACTACTTATATTGGGAAATAAATATTATTTCCACAAATAAATTAGATTTTTTGACAAGTAATTATTATAATATTTATATTTTATATAATTTCCTTAAATTTTTATGATACTCTAACAAATGAATTATTTTGTTAATAATTTAATAAATCAAATGATAGTAAAAACTATAATAGTGAAGAAAATTGAATGAATAATTGTATTACATTATTTTTTATATTTGTAAATAATTTACTATTGTTTTGAATATAATGAATTAAATTTCTATAATTCTTATGTTTTTCTAATTTAGATTTAATGAATAATGTCATAATTCACTTTCATGTAATTTTATAACAAATTTTATTTTTTAAATTGATGTAAAATTACAAAAAATAATATATTTTATAAATTGATTCTTAAATGATAATAATTAAGATTTTTAGACTGTTAATGGTCTAATTTTTCTATTATAATGACTCTATTGATTGTTCAATTGAAGAAACCTCAGTTAGCACAGTTACAGTCCAAATAGTGTTTCAACTTGTTACTTGTGATATTATTAGAGATAATTTTGAAGAAACAAAAGATTTATAGTTTACAAAATAGATATAATATTTAGATTAATTGATTACAGATTATATAAAATGTATTATGATAACATATCCATTAATAATTAATTATACGTGTTAGAAAATTAGTTAACATAATAAAATTATAGTAAAATAAGTAAACTAATACGTTATGGAATAAAATGTTTAATACATGTGTATAATGATTTATTTTGAGGATTTTATTCAACATATAATCCCTAAATACCTTTTATTATAAATTGTGGACCCCCTATAGGATTTTTTGACCTCACATCCGTGAATATTTGGATTATTTGTAAGAATTCCACTCCTCTAAAACTATAAAAAAGAACACACTCTCCCTAATTATTCACACATATAAAGCCAATTTAATTGGTAAATACCAACCAAAATAAATTCTCCAATTCTATACTCCAATCTGTTAATGATTAATTTGGACATAAATTTAACTGAGGAAAGCCATTGGTGAAATTCAAAAGGAGATACCTCAAGAAGAAGAAACATTCATCAATGAATCTTTTTGTTTTCTTTCATCCTAAAAAAAATTAAAAATTTTTAAACCTTGATTATATTATTACATTAGTATAATAAATACAATGAGTTGTTTTTATGTTACAGTTATGACATGAAACAATACACACTTCCACAGAATGGGTTATGAGATCATTGTTTATGTGTACTGAGGACTACCGCCTCACAATCTGAGGTCATTTTCTTCTCCATTTCCACTTATCATGGTTATAAAAAATGATAGAAAAACTTTTTATATATCATATTTATGATTTTTATGTTTTTTTAATTATTAATTAACTATTACATCACATATTCTTTCATTCTTCCCTTTTGTTGGAATGTGATAACATCATTTATATGTACGAAAGACATCCGGCTCACGCAATGATGTGATTTGTTCTCCACTTATGTGGAATTTTTTAATGATTGTCCTAATAAAAATATTTTATATATATGAGAAAAATTATTTTTTAATTATAATATTCCATATAACATTATTTCTTTTGATCTGACAGTAAAATAGAAACAAGATTCTGGGATATGTACAACCTGCCCTCTCCATGAATGGTTTATTTAATTTCCTATTTCTAACATATATAGATTATCATAAATAAAAATATGTAGTGAATATTTATGTTATTTATATTATGGTTATAATTCAAGCGATTATGAAATAATGAATAAGATATTAGAACCAAAAATATAATTAGTCCAGATAATTATTAAAAATGAATGCATTACAATCTGAAACATAACTTTAATATGGAACTTTTAATAAATGTGTAATAAAATGTAATAATAAAATGTTATATTAATAACATATATTTAATAATATAGAAATAATATGGTTAGTGCATATAATAGAAATAAATTTTGTTTTTATTATACATAATTTAAGAGTGATAATAATGTATGTGAAACTTCATTTTATGGTTTTACGTTAAAACTAAATTTTATTAAGATTGTTTATAATTAAATTTTCAATGATATGTTCTAGTAAAAAATAAATCCCAAACAATATAACTTTTATTCTTATACTTTTATTCTAAATATTAGATATTTTCTTTCATGTTCCACTATTTATATACTCAAGAGATCGAAAGAATGCTTTCAAGGAAAATAGACATTATTTCTCCCGTCAGTTGGGAATTTATATCTTCCAATTCTATATATAATTTCAATAAATGGTTAATGTTTTCAAAATTATCTGGAGATCCTATAAATTAATTTTTACACATGTTTTCTTGTCTTTAAAAAATAACAAAAATTAATCATCATTATATTTTCTTAATGATTTTATTTTTACTTTAATGGAAAATGTGAATGGAATATTGGATATAACATCAACACTTGAAATTATTTTCCACACTATCATAACTTCTCACAGGGTTTCTAGATACTACAAAAAATCTCTCTAGATCATTGGATATAAATGTGATCCTTATTATTTTGGAATGTTTTATGTTTTATATAAGATATTTTAAATTTAAAAGGTAAATCTCCCCCATATATTTTACAGGGATATAATAAAATTACATTCATTTATTGTAACATATATTGATGATTATTATTTTTAAAAAGAATATGATCAAATAAAATAATATTTATTCTTTATCTACATAGTTTCTAATTATGAATAGAGAATTTTGGTTAAAGCTACATTCTATTACATGGGATAATATTTCAATTAATTATTAATGTTTTCATTGTACTATGGAATATATATTAATATATTATGATCAAGTTTTGGTTGGGACAATTGTAGACCTTTAATTATTTAGGTAAATTTTAATGTTTTATGGGATGAAATTTTACATAGGTGGTTATCCCAATCCAAAAAGAGGTTGAATGGGTGGTTATCATGAGACCAAAAGATGGAGCATGAGAGGTTATCCCAATACCAATATATGGTAAACAATAATGTTATCCCAAAAAAATTAGGCACACATGTGGTTTTCTCAAGACTAATATGTGTTGAATATTTTGGTGGTTATCCTTGACATAAGATAATTATATTTATCGTCACACAATTTATTTCACTATTTAATTTAACTACATTATTCTAATGTTATGATCTCATTACTCATGTTCTTTAATTTATTTATAATTTATGTTGTATTAAATGAAAAGATTCATTTCATTCCAAATTATTATACGAATTGTTTCATATAAAATTAAAATTAAAATTTTATTTTCTCATACCCTTATAAAAATTAAATTCATATATATGATCATTTATTGTTATCTATATTATTTAACAATAATGAGAATATAAACTCACACTTTTTTATAATTCATTTTAGGTACATTAAGAAATTGTTTATGTATGAAATGTCTAAGAAGGATTCTTGTTGTGAAGAACAGATTGGAATGTGATGTAGATCTTTTATATGTTTCTTATTTATGTGTTAATGATTATAATGACACTAAAACATTATTTTTATAATAAGTATCATAATGATATCTAATGAATATTATTCTAGTAATATTCAGTATTTATTTATGTAATTTTTGGATCACTATAGTTGGTATCAAAGAACAATTTTGATAATTTATTAATATAGAATTTGAAAATTTATTGAAGACCGGTAGGATAAGCATATGTATAAGAAATAAACATAATATTTAGTACATTATGGAGTGTTTTTTGATATAATACCCTAACCACATAAAAGTAACTGGGTGTGGTGGTAGAATTGATTCACATAAGGGTAAAAACTATATATAGGGTGGATTATGTATTAACTAATTCATGACTAGTTTATATTGAGTTTTTATAAGAATATAAAACTAGCTAGACACTCATAGGAGATATTTTTGAGTTAATTAACATATTCATTATGATATTTTTTATCGATTTAGGATCATAATGAATATGTATTACTTGTTTAAACATATGGTATCATAATTGGAAAAGAAGGTGTCACGATTTAGAAAAAATAAAAAGGATTTTCATGAATATATGATTATCGTGTTTGTATGAATTCACACAGTTATTATTGTTTCACCAACTAAGTCTTTTTTTTTCACTAAATAGATGATCATCTAAGAAACCCTATTAATTTAAGATGTGGAATACTATAAAAGGATTTCCCTCCTAATGAACTGAATGTTATAGGAGCAGGATGGAAACATATTTTTACTATAAATACACATTTTTCAAAAAGGCATGAATCATGTTTAGCATCCAAATGATAATTGGTGATAAAAATGTACTATTGAGTCTTTCATGATGAATCATAAAAATTGTTTTGTTGCGTGGTTTATAATATAATTTCATAGAAATTGATTACAATAATAGAAAAAATTAGTTTTATGGTGCTCATATCATGAAAAATTTAGTAAAATTGTTATCATTTAGATATTGATGTTAATAAAAGTGGATTTTTATTTAGAATTTGATGTAATGGGAATAAATTTACTTAATGCAGTGGGATA
The DNA here is from genome assembly GCA_963277665.1 of Viscum album. Taxonomy (NCBI): domain Eukaryota; kingdom Viridiplantae; phylum Streptophyta; class Magnoliopsida; order Santalales; family Viscaceae; genus Viscum; species Viscum album. The sequence continues at coordinate 640,846,761 of OY728160.1, forward strand.
TGTTTTAGAGGTTATTTTTTATAAGTAATTTCTATGATTTAATGTTTTAAAATGGAGAAGGATTTCTATCATCTAAAATAGAAGGATTATGAATCTACTAATACAATTGACGAAAATTTCACACTGAATGGGATGTAGGATTTTTGCATTATATTTTTTCTAGATTGTAGTATTGACCACTTATTCAGTTTCATTTATTAAAATATATGATGGGATTTGGACATAACAGGCTCTGGTAGCTATAATGAAATAATTTGTTGTGTTATATAATGGAAAAAGATATTGTAGTCAATCGTAAATATCTTGGTTTCTATAAGAAAATAAATATTAAATTCAAAAAAATATAACTAAAAAATAAATTTAGTTATGTAGATGAGTCTTGGATTATTCCATAATTATGGAATGAAAAATGGAATAAATTTTTAAAATGTAACCTATAAATTATTTATGTTTGGATAATAATTTCATCATTAAATCAAATGATTATGTAATTGGAAGAAGATATCTAATGATATGGGAGGATATAAGGCCCGAAATAATGCACCACCCACACTATAGTGTCCCAAATGTAATAAGGATGACCATTATGCATATTCTTTCTCAAATTTGACGTTTAATGAGGACGAATGATGTCTGTAACACAATAATCCTAGAAAAAATGGAAATATCATGTAATAATTATTTCTAATGTTATGTGTGACAATAAGTGGTGAAATTTAGACATATTATATAGTAAAAAATAATTATCTATTATTGATTGTTGATTTACACAAAGTAAAATTTATAAATAATATTCAAATCAAATCACATTTCCATCTTAGTGAGTAATATTGTATATTTTAAGTAAAAAATAAAAATAGTAAGATGGTTGTATGTCTAGTCTATTATTCTTACCCTATTCATGTATGTGGGGATGTGCTTTCATATAATCTGATTATTCTCCCTCTAGTTGAAATTTATATGATTTCTAAGAAGGGATTTAATATATTTATATAAATACCATATCAATTGATAATGAAGGGAAGTCACTTTTTATATTACAAATAAAATTCGTTTTGTGTGAGGATAAATATGAACATAAAATGTAATTTACATCCAATTTGTGGCTCTTGTATACAATTATAAAGGGGTATTTATCTCAGAGAGTTGAAGTGAAACTCAATAATAAATATATTTCAATTTTATAAGAGTTTTCTATTGTGATTCTAGAATAATATCCCCACATTCCTCCAAATAGAGAATTTGATTATTCAATAGCACTCATACCTAATTCCAAACCTATTTCATAGACTCTATATAGATATTCCCCGATTCAGTTGTGGGGTCTAAAGATGCAACTCCAGGTGAATCATGCTAAGGGATTCATTCTACGAAGCACATAACTATGGGGTGAACATGTTCTTCTTTAAGAAAAAAATTATATAAATGGGAGTACATACAATTATTAGGAACAAAACATTATTATTCCATTAATAATTTTCCATTTTTACTATATTGATGATTTAGTTAAAATATATATATAGAAATAAATATTTTTTCAATATTTTTAATATATTTGAATCCTATCAATTGGGATAAAATGTGTATTAATACCCATTGAAGACTACTATTTTATGTATTAACCCTATTAATTCATAGTGATTAAATTTTTCCATATCAATTCACCCTTTATCTTCATAGATATAATGAGTATAGTCTTTTGGTATTACCATAATCGATTTTTTATAGTATTCATAAATGATATTACTATATTTTATAATATAATTTAAGAGCATATTTATCAAATAATAATTTGACTAAACACCTATAGGAAGGATATAATGTAAATAAAAATTTGGATGTGAGAATATTATCTTAAAAAAGAGTCATGTTTCGGTTATATAATCTCATTCTATGGTATGTAGGTGAATATACTAAAGACAAAAGTTATTGAACATTATTCTTAAAAAACCAATATGACTCATATACATAGAGTTATTGGATTTAAAGATATATTATTAATGTTTTATGGATGATTTATCCTGACTATATAATCTAATAACCATGTTAACTCAAAAGGGAGACATTTTCCTTTTGAAAATTAATTGTGATGAAAATTACAGTGAAGTACAGGGAATCTTGTTCGGTTGAAATATGCTCACACTACCTGATAGTAGATTAGAGTTTTTGATTTATTGTTATTCATTTTAGAATGTGTTTGGATGTCTTCATATGACAAATGATATGTGGATAGCTTAAGCCACACATGAGTTTGTAGGTCATTAGAAAAATTACATGACTCATGATTTTGATTTATCTATGGTGATTTTTTAGTAATGATAAAGTGGAAATAACATTATGGAAACTATTGTGACAAATGTAATGATTATAAATTATCAAAATATTAATTCACCATGAAAGTGTTAAATACACACAAATGAATATAGTTCAAGTAGATTACATATTATTACTACTCAATACATTACCGTCCTTGGTAATAAAAAAAGTGGTTTAAGCATTGAGTTGAGGGAATCATGCAAGCTTATCAACAACTGGAACTAAAAAAATATTTATGGATTGAAAATTATGTACCTATGAATAATTGTTTAATGGGGGAATTATTATCTTCCAAAACATATTATTCAACCATATATCCATTTGAAGATTAAAGAGGCACTAATGCAGGATGATGATCTATAAAAGAATGTAAGGAATGTTACTTTGTTCAATGATGGTTATGATAGAATTATAAGGTTGAAAATAAAATATAGTTCCCTTAAATTCTGAAATGAAAATGATATCTATTTGTATAAGATCATACATCAAAATTTAATATTCATCCAATATGTATGAAGATGTTGTTAGATATCAATGATAATTTATAGTGGAACTAAACAAAACAATATATATCAAAGTGTGTATATTGATGAATGGTAGGATAGGAAGATAATGTTGAGTGTTATAAGTATTAGTGGGTGACAAAAACATTACCCATACCACAGTAGAATGGGAAAACATCAAAATGGATTTCTCCATTAGACTCCCCTTAATGTCCAAAAGTCATAAGGCGATTTGGGTTACAATTGATTATATTATGAAGTATGCACATTTTATATTTATTAGTGAATATATATCACTGTTAAAATGAAATATTATAAATAATAAAGAAGTTAAAATGTTTTTTGGAGTACCGAAATTTATTTTTTCTAATATATATATATATAAATATATATATACGGTTTACAATGATGTTCTAGAAAATTATTATGTATCCTATGGATATAGAGCTGAGTTTTAGTACAACCTATCATCCTCAGATATATTTGGTGTCTTAAAGTAAAAAAATCAATCCATGAATGATATTATGATACCCAGTTCTATATATTTCAAACCTGTTTGGGATCAACACCTGTCACTAGTGTAATTCTCTTATAACAATAGTATTTACTCGATCATTTTTAGGGATCTTCATGAATCCCAATATGGAAATAATTTGATAACCCCAACTTGTTAAGATGAAGTGTGGGAAAAATATTTATTATCTTATAAGATAGATGAGTAAATAATAGATAAGGAAAATTTCATTCAACAGCACATAAAGGTATCTTTGATTTAATGTGTGTTTTATACTGACAATAATCTGAGAGATCTATAAATCATGGTGAGTAAAAAGGTATTCCCATAAATTTCACCAAGGAAGAATTTCATTATATTTATAATGAAGGTATAAATGAGCCTTATTTATTTTGGTCCCCTCAAGATTTTGGAAACAATAGGGATTTTATTTTATCAATATTCACTTCAACCAAACCACTCTAAAATTCATAATGTGATTTATTTACCACATTAATGGAAGTGATTACCTAATCAATGACATGTACTAAATTCAAAGGTTTTATGAATACCACATGATCATTATTATAATTATTTGAAAATATATATCTTGGATCATAAATTTAATATCATATGGCACAAGACTACTCATCGAGTTAAATTTTGTTTGAGTGAATCGAAAATTTGAGGAACCTTAATAAAAACCCATGTATTTAAAAAGTAGAGATATACTCATTTTATTTTATTATTTAGATGGTACAAAAAGGGAAAAATTAATTTAATTGGGTGAATAATTGGATACCCAATTATTTTATATGTATTCTATTCAAAATTAACATGAAGTGCTCAATATCATGCTATACATGAAACCAAGTGTTAAATGAGTCGTAATATAGTAATCCAATATAACATATATGTTAAATAGGAAGGTATGAATAATAATAACCACATTTGGAAAAATATTTCTAGAAATTTAAAATAGTGAAAATTTATTTATCATTCTATAATGATTATGTACTCAATATTAAATAGACATTTTAAACTTCAAAAGTCATTTCCCATCAAAAATATTTTTTTATGAATATTTTGTTGTGATGTTATAGTAAATTTATATTGTTTAAGGAAATTTTATTCTTTTTTTTGAAATTTACTTTTTAAATCATCAGGTGAGATTTATCAGAACATGAATTTATCATATTCTTATAAAAAGAACTTTTTTTAGTAAATAGTGATGACTATAGATTGTTATAAAACTATTGTTTCCAATAATTAAATAAATATAATTTAAAAGAGTAATTAATTTTTAATGTTACATTTGTATCCACAAATAATAATAATGTATATTTAAATCCATATGAAAAAACATTATTCTTGATCTTTTTATATTCTCATTTTATGGCTTAAAACACATTTTTACATTTTTGTTTTTTATTTACATAATATTTTTTTAACATAATAAATTAAATTAAACAGTAATAATTTATCATTTTAATTATATTTATATATTATATAATGAATAAAATATTTTAATTATATTTCATGGTTTATAAAAGGCCTGTACTTTTAGTAAATTCTGTTTTATGATGAAAATGAATAAATATTTTAATTTGATTTCTTTTATTTTTGTGAGATTATTTTAAATAAAATAATCAATAGTATAGAAATTTAATATTATTAAAAGGATTATATATTTTAAATAAATAAGTTAATATTATTTAATATCGTATTTTTAATTTTTATACATAATTAATGTTTAATAACATTTAAATTGTATGGCCATAATTAAGGTAAAAAGTAGATTATTAGGGGTTAAAGTAAGAGAAAAGGGAAGTAGAACCACCAAATATTTTTTAAATATTATTTTTTGAGGTTATATAAACATTATATAATCCCTAATTATAATAAATGTCAATTTGGATACATATGATCATTAAAGAGGAACCATATAATTCCAATTTTTTAAGTAATTCATTATGTGTCCCTTCCCTCAGTTATAAAAGAGAGCCTCTTATCCTCCCTTTTTCACACAATTTGATCAATATATCTCTGAATATACATGATACAAAAACATCCATGACTTATTGCATATATTCTAGATCCCATTTTCTTCCCCTAAAAGAAATATTTTGAGGCTTAAGGTGTGAGTCAAAGGTGTTCTCCAAATGAAAATTTTAAATTCCAAACAAATCGCATTCAATTTAATTTCTTCTTTCAAATTCACGAAACATTTTGAAAATATTATAAATGATTAAAATTGTATAAAAAATAATTTTTTAGGATTTTATGTTGATTGTACAACCATTTACAATTTATTCACACAAAAATTGGATGTGAAAGTAATTATTCTATGTCTTTGTGGATTACCGACTCCATATAGTGATTTGATTAATTTTATATCACCAAAATACATGTTTAATTAATAATATGGATTTATTTTATATATATGATATTGATAATATAATAATTTTTCTTTAAATGTGAATTAATATTTAAATTAATTTTTATTCCAATCATCAAAAAGATGAACACATCACTCATCCATACATATGGACTATCATCTCCACAAAGTGATGTAATTCATTTTACACAACTTGTTTATATAAATATTTTGAAATTTTATAATTTGGTTGGATAATAATTATGAAATTATTAATATTATAGAGAATATTGATCCATTATAAAACTGAAATGGAAACAATTTTGGAACCAAAACACTCCTGTAAATTAGAACACAGTGCATCTATAAGTGAAACATTTAATGATAAATTATTAATGTATGGGTATGAAAATTTTATAATAAAACATAAATAATATTATTTTTATGTATATAGATCTTTTATATAAAAATAAGAAATTTAAATTAATAATATATAATTTTTCAACTCTTATTAATTAATTCAAACTTGTGGTATTGGTTTTACATTTCGATCTCATTTTTATCATGATGGATTATGATTAAAATTTTTATGATGAGCTTATTTATCATATCCATCCAATATTTTATGAAACATCTTATCATCTGGTTATTTAATTCTATTAAAGGTTTCCATTTAATTTTTATCTTATTATATAATAAAGATTAAGGATGAATTTTCTTAAAGAAAAAGAAATTATATTTCTCTTTGTTTGAGAATATTTTTCTTCCATATATATATATTATTTACAATTATTTCATGAAAAAATATTAATTCCACCATAATTTTAAGAATAATTTTTTACCTAGGTCTAAATTTATATAAATATTTATTAAATGAAAATTGTTTTTTTCAAAATGTTGTATTTTTGAATTTTTACCAGAAAAATTAATGTAATATTTGGTTTAATGTACACCTCATAAATTGAGTTTCCTCATATCATGAATTATATTTTCATTGTATAATCCATTATTATTTAACATGGTTCATCATAAATAAAAGTTTTCATAAATATTTTAGAAATCATTAAATTTTAAATTAATGATATCGAAATGAAATGGGTAATTACCTCAAGAAATGTTCAGGTGATATTATTAAATATATCAAATATAACATTATCCTTTAATATTTATTAATCTTTACAGGGGAAATGATCCAATGATATCGTATTTCTTATTTCTCTAGATGATTTAGTATTTTCACAATGAAATATTTATTAATCCAATTTCCTTTTCTATTGGTTAATATATCATGTAATGATGTTTGATTTCATTATATTATGGAATATATATGAATGGATTATGATTATCTGATGGGGTTTTTTTTTTGAAATATACATCCTATTAAATAGGGAAATATTTATTTTTCATTAGCCTAATGGTTTTATGATAGGTTATCCAATATCAAAATGGGGTCAACTAGTGGTTCTCTCAAGCCCAAAAGACGGTATAATAAAAGTATTTCATGAATGGAATAGGTGAATGAGAGGTTATACAATGACTAAAATGTAATGTATGTCATGGGGAAAGCCTTGAAATATGATTTCTACATTTATGATTTTGAAAAAAATTCCACTCTTTTATAAAATAATTTTTTGGTGTTGTTATTATAAAAACCTATCCTTTAAAAATAAATATATTAGTGTATTTCAACAATAATTCACATTTTTATATTACCAAAGATCGGTCAGGATTAGAGTTACAGATAATTATTTAACAACTCTTGGATAAAACCCCTATAAATTCAAATTAGACCCTTCTACTTTGTATCCATTTTTTCCATGATAAGAAACATTTAAAATGAATCATGTTTCAATTTCATGAATATTCCTTATACATTTAACCTCATTTATTCATGTTTCTATCCCACCCTTAACTCATATGAAATTTTTTATAAACATTGGGTGAGAAAAAAAATATTTTTATGGGTCACAAAAATAATGGTAGAAACATGTTATTCTTTTGTATAACCATTAATTTTGAAAAAAAATGTTTCCCTTTAACATAATTACCATTGATCCCAAAATGATTTTTTATATAAAAATAAAATTAAAATTTCAATAAAATTATTCCCATAATAAATTTTAAAATTAAACATATATGATAATTAATAGAAATTAAGGTTTCATAGAAAGCATGAGATCCCATGAAAACACTTTCTCAATAACATAACTTTTTACCTAAAAGGGAATACTCATTGATTTAAAATGTATATATATCTTACATTTTTAATTTATTAATTTCAATAAAAACTAATAATTGGAATAGATATATCATGTTGGTTCTTTGGTAAATCTTCATCGTATAACATTTACGAGAAGCCTAACAATTTAAATAACCATATAATCAACATCAAACATAATTTTTCTATGAAAATAATAATTACCCAATGCATTAAAGTGTCATATTAGGCTTACCTTGGAATGGTGTTTTATTAGGATCACTCATCATAATGTTTTATATCTGGATTATATATCATTATATTTAATTTCTGAGAACCGTTTCATTGATAATTCCCTTGAAAAACTATTTTATACCTATTTGAATAATGCTTTTGGATATTAGAGTACGCTTTCCTTTTAAATTTTAATTTTGAAAACATAAATATATAAAAAACGGTAAGTGATTTTATATTTGAATAAAACCTATAAACTTATTGTGGAATAAAAATATCAAATAATTGTTGTGGAGGAATTAAAATATTTCAATGTTGTATATGTTAAAATCAAACTGTCTTTTTTGCCTTTTGTAATGAATGTTAATACATATATTATATAATATATAAAAATATTCCTTTTGAAAAAAAATTAAATCAAATAAAAAGATATATTTTATTTTATTTTTAATTAATTAATGTTCAAATAAACTTATCAATTAAATAATTTTAATAATATTTACATATAGAATTATCTTGAAAAGAAATCATTAATTCTTTTAAAATGAGAATGTAATGAATTTTTCTCCTTCAATTGAGGAAAAACTATCATATACATTCATTATATTGATGAATAATGAAATAAAGTTATTTATTTACTTTCCATTGAACAATTATCATGTCAATAACTTCTTGAAATAATAAACTATATAATCAATTTACATTACATCGTATTTTTTATGATACAAGTCTCATATGTCCAAAATGACTTTGGTTGTTTGAAAATGGTCAATGTGGTAATTACTAAATCATATATAGAATAATAATCTTGATTTGTTTATTACATATCTATATTTTAAAATATAAAAACCAAATATGAAATATTTTTTATGATAAATGTACTATGATACAACCAAGGGGATGATAGGTCATTTGTACACATGAGTAATATTTCAATTTCAAAACGGTTATGATGGAAAGAATGTAGATATTATTTTATATTCGTAGAATGATAATTTTATCATAAAAATATTTTTATTTATTTAAATGAACTTATATATATCATCCATATGAAGTGATGATGAAAAACAAATCACATATCTTCGTCGAGGTGGTAGTCCACACGTATACATAAAAATGATATAATATTTCAATGAATTAAATGGTGTGAAACTGGATGATGTTATATTTAATAAATTTAAAATATATCCATTATATGACATATATATATATATATATATTAAATACATCATTATATTCATCCATGAAAGGTGGTGATAGATATTGAAGTATATTGGTTCCTGTGTAGGTAGACTGTCATACAAACGAATAATGTTTTTGTTTCCTATTTGATTGAAATAAGAAATAGATAAATGGATACTACATTAACATAATAATATATATATATGGGAGATAATACTATTATTATAACATTTGGATTGAAAATATATTATGGATGAGGAAGAATTAATAAACTAAAACATTTGGTAAAAAGCAATAAAGATTCTTCAGAAAATCAGTTTTTCATTACAAATTAAGTAATATATGGTAATTATTCTAACTAAACCATGTCCAATATAATTATTGTACATATTACAGGAATTTATTGTTCATAATAATATGCTTTATGTTTTATTAATAGATGATATGGTATGCCCTTTTATATGTGAGGGCTGGGGCAGTCTTGGATTTCATAAAATATTATGTAAATATTAAAAACAATTAAAACCAAAATGACAAAAAAATTTATATATTTAGTATTATAACGTTTCTAAATAATCTGAAAAAAATTAAAATCGATAAATTTACACAACATTTATACCCTCATCTTTTCATTTTAACTTCATGTTAACCTATTTGATAACTAAGATGATATGATGTTTTTTTACATTTTCAGGGTCATGATTGTTTCTATAAATTGGAAATTGGACAATAAAAGGACCATGGTTGATTATTTTGATAATATAGAATTAAATTTTTTTAATATTTTATTTTTAGTAATTCAAAATCTATTTATAAATTATTATTTATTGTAAAATATAAATAATGTCTTTTTAGAGCTATTCATTTATTTTATTATCAAATCAAAATGAAATATATGGAATTTAAAAATAATTACTTCAAAGACCCAAAATATGTAATAAATTTATATAAAAATATATCGATGTTGTAATTCATTCAAAATATATTACATTTAGTATTTTGGAACCATTTATTTTCTTTCAATATTAAATAAATAATTAATATATTGATGTTACAAAATCATTTAAGGAAATTGTATCATTACTAAAAATTATATAAAAAGTTCTTTTTCTAAAAAAATAATTTATCTTTAAAATATAAATTTAAAATAAAACATACCTTCAATTTATCCATATGTAAAAAAATTAAATATGATAAAACAAAGAGATAGATATTTTTGAATTTTCATTACATAAAATATTATTAAAATCAAATGACTTAAAATTGAAAAAAAATCATATATTTGATGTTTTGATAGTTTTGGACAAACTATAATCAATTAATAAAATTATATAAAGTAGTAGGGTTATTATTTAGTCCTTAAAACATTATTTTTACCCTTAATTAACCTACGTTACCTTAATCATGATAACATAATTTACTTTAATTTCTATTAATTATGCTGAAAAAAATGAAAACATTTAAAAAACTTGGACCTCCTCTTCCAAAATGTGGAATCCAATTTTTAAAATTTATTTTTTAGAAGTTAGTGAAATTAATTTAAAATTAAACCATAACAAATGAAATGTAAATCCATTATTTAAAAAATATATATTTTAAGTATAAATTTTTTTATACCAAATTAAAGTATAAAATTCATATGAAGTAAAATACTTTATCTTTTTTAATAAAAAATAATTAATTTAATTTTGGAACTGCTCCACAATAGAATAAATTTATTTTAATAGTTTATAAGAAAATTCATCATACAATTAAAATAAATATTTATCCAAATTCAATGATTGATCAATATGTTCATAAAATAAAAAAATTTCCACTGAAAGAAAATTTTGATTTGGTAATTAAGAAATTATGTTCATTTTATCCGAATTACAATTTTATAATTTTGAAATAAATAATTTAAATAAACCATATAATACCTGAAAACAAAAAAGCTTTAGAAATTAATATTTTTCCCGCTGAATGAAAAATTTAATAATATTATTGTAATGAATATAACAATATAAATATCTTCATATGGTGATGTTAAATTCTTCTTACCTTGTTGTACCTATGGTAGTCTGTTGAGGAAGTTCACTTTTTTAGCCACAACATCTATGTCTTTATTTTCTTCTTACCCCTCACCCAAACATAGAGTCACATAACCCAATAAGTATTATGAATGAATATAAAGAAATAATTTAACTTAATATTAACTAAGTTTCAAAACTCTTTCCCCATTTCTAAAATTTCTTCCGTGGAATTTTTTTCATTGGTTAAACTAGTGAGGATATATTTTCCTCATAGAATATTCAAATTCCTATATTTTTTATTTAACCATATGTTTTCTCTACAAATACATAACTTCATATTTTATCTTATTCAACAAAAAAATTTATCTATGGTCAAGAATATGTACTAGCTATTCCTCATAAAGAATGTATACCCTCCAACTAGTATATATCATGTCTCAAAACATGAGATTAATCTCAAACATTTTTTCATAATATCGAACCATGAAATACGTTATATACCCGGGTTAAACTCATAGGAACAGAAAAATGATGTAAAAATGATCAAAATTATCCATGACTTTTAATGGTAAAAAACATGATCATTGGTTCCCCATTTTTCAAAATAGAAGAACTTTTTCAATATAGAAACATTTTAAAAAAACATGGTCACCTACCTCAAAATTAATCATTCATTCAGTTGTCTATATAAAAGTTATAATTTTAATGATTTTTCTCTTATATTTTATAATTGTATTCAACTTCTCAAGTATTTTATATAAAAATTAATTCCCTGACAACATTCTTTCAAATACAAAATCCCAAAAAATAGAATTTCATCGCATCATTCTATTTAAATCCTCAATTTCTTTCAGTTTTTTCCTAGAATGAAAAATATTATTATAATTAAACCCAATAAAAAATTATATATATCAAATATGCCTAGGTAGTAAATTGAATAATAAAAATAACATGTCTTCCAATGCTTGAATCATTTTTTGAGACAATTTAACCAGTTAATAAAGAAAAATTTCACTAATATTTAATTTAATACCTTAAATCTTTGCATGTATTGTCAAAAAAAATTTAGTGAAACATGGATCGTTGTCAAATACATTGGAGAGCGGAACTTCATCTAACCTACCTATCTTCCTGAGGTACTGTCATGAAATATAACCTAAGTAAATAGTATCTCGAATGGGAAAGAAATGATAATATTTTTTTAGTCTATTAATGATGAACCAAAATGACTTTTTAGCTCAATATGTCTTTAGTATTACCACTGAGAAATATAGAAATATATTCTCCAATTTCTACTCTAATCAATGAAAAAGATGAACTATCTCCTTAGGTAAATTTCAATATACTTGATCCTACTGATCAGTAAAACATTTCATGATAATGTATGATATATATATTTTGATTACATCCACCCATATTACTCCCATTTGTGTCTATAAGTCATTGTACTAAAATTGTTAATAAAAAATGTGGAACAATGATCTTCACTCAATAAATCATTCTTCAACTAAAAATCATAAGTCAAACATAATATTTTTCCATGGTTGATACCACCATTGTTATCAACTTTAATATATGGAATCTTACTGATGCAAATATATTATACCTTCTCCCAATAAACATGAACCTTCTTCATAGATTTATTCTTTATTTCTGATAGAGGTGATTATAATGAAAACAAAATAATACATAGGAAACTATTGTATGAATACTCTATTGAACAAAATTCTTAAATCATAAACCAAAGGGTGATGTTCCAAATTTAATATGGTTGTGGAAGCATTATATTTTTTAATCAAATAATTGGATCATTTTTTTTATTTTTTGTGATCTTGAGAAATTGTACAGTCATAATCATTAATCAATTCTTGTCACCTTCGCAGTCAAATAATTAAATATTTACGAGTGAACATATATATATATATATCAAATTTTTTATGTTTATTATATATATCACAGTTAACTATAAATAAATTATTCCCTAAAATTAGTAAAGAAAATAACATGAAAATAATTACAAATCATGAGTAACATCATTTAACTCATTAGGTTTTATTTTATGTGAAACATAAACTATTACAGGATCATTATGTGTCAAAAAAACAAGTTACCTCAATGAAGTGTTACTATAGATTATGAATTCACCATTAATAGAGGTTATTTCCAAACATGGGGAATTTACCAATTTTATATTTATTTTTGTGAAACAATAATCACATTACATCATCCATTTGTTTTTAACTGATCATGTAAACAAAGGTAGTGGCCAAAAAAACAAATAAATCTTTTCAACAGACAAATATTACAAACTCACTAATACAATTAGATAAAAAATATTTATTATATTTTTATGACTTTTCCATTACTATAAAACATTCTTTCTGGGTTAAATAGTTATATCATATTTAGAAAAAATATTTCTACAGAATGAAAATTGTTGAAACTAAAATTAAAAAAATACTAATTTATCCATTTAATCTGTTTTCAATTATGACTTTCAAAACAACTCAATGTTATCTTTCTTGATCCTTTTTAATTTCATTATATAAAAATATATAATCAATAAAAAAATGAAATTACCCAATAAATCCAGGAAAAATATATTCATAAGGTCTATAAATACATCAAGTCCTTTATAAGACCCAATGAGTTTAAATACCAAATCAAAATGAATGTATCTATTATAAGATAGAATTTTAGAGATATCATATTCCATCACATTCAAATTATGATACCTTATTCTAAGATTAATATTGGAAAAATAATTTTCTCCCTATATATGATAAAAAATCATCGACATAAGGAAAAGGATACTTTTTCTTAATAGTAAAATTATTCATGGATCAATAATTAGTACAATGTGTAATTAAAGTATATTTATTTTTAACAAATAAAATAGGATTACCAATTTTTTATGTGCTACTATACATGATAATTTTTTCTCAAACTCATAAAACTACGTTTTAAATTCTCAAATCATTAAATGATCCATTCAATTTGTGGTGTTTTATAATTTTTAGCATCAGTCCTTATTTTGTTTGTAAACTCATCAAGTAAATATAATATAAAAATTGGGAATATAATATGACCATATTTCAAGAAATTAATTAACCATAAGAAGATAATCAAAATTAATGGACTCCATATTTTTAATAATATTTGTATGATTAATTTTATATCAATTTTTTAACAACCTCTCTACTTCATGATATGCTATTTGTGGTATGAATTAATTTTTAAATACATAATGAATCTCATTTAAACAATTCATAGCTCTAAAATATATCATAACATGGTTATCAAAAAGTCAATCCATACACATAATAACATCGAACAATACAACTATCATGAAAATAATTTTTATATGTAAAGTCATTCCACATACATGAATATAAATATTAATATAATTTTTCGCTTACTATTCCTTCATGTGTGTTCTTTCTAGATATTATTGAGAAATTTGGGGGGATTCAATCTTTCTCAAAAAAATTCATGGATATGAAATACTGTATAAAAACTAATTCAATAAACACATTTTCTTAATCTAAATACAAAAGTAATATAACAAACACCACATCACTGGATTTTTTTAGCTTTTTTTTAATTAGTTGAAAAGTATTTAGTCACTGTTTTCAGTTTTTTTCTTGATTATTCCATACTCAAATCCTATTTTATGTTATGAAATAACATAATGACCCCTCTCCTTACAATTAACGTATCTTTCAATCTATTTCTATTATTCTAATAGTCATTCACTTTGTAGTCATGAGCCCAAAATTCAAACATTCCACATCCAAAACTCTACATAGACTAACATTAAAATCTCCAAAGTGATTTTGATACAACCTATCATGAGATGGGAACATTATTTTATCATAAAATGGTTTATTTAATAGATTTTTCAATATACAATTCCCACTAAACCATTTTATCTACAAATTTTCAAGAATATATGATCATTGGTAAAATTTATTTCTACCATATAAACACATTAGAAATTATCTTATAACCTTTTAATTCATGTTTATCCTGCTTCCGTTGATATCATGACATTAATATTGATTAAAAACAATTAATTGTAAGATCATGATATTGGATAAAAAAATTGTGTACCTTGCTAATCGAGTGAATTCTTCACCATACATTGCCACTAAATCATAATTCTTATTCTTCAATTCCTAGAATTTCATTTCTATATAAATTCAAATAGCTGTATGAAATTATTTTTCAAGGAAAATAATCTAAAATTAATTCCATTCCAATGATTCTATATTTTCTCAAGCTCATATATTCTTAACCATCAACTATCACTGGCCAAATTCACCTTTAATATGGGAAATATAAAGAGTTACATTTTGGTTCTCCGATAAAACCATGCCTTTGAAAATCTCCACCATGTTTCAATAAATTCCCAATCTCATAGAGGTTTATATGATCCGATAAATTTGGGAGGGTGTAATTTAATGATATTATACACTATCGACACATTCCGTCTGAGTGAACATTGTTTCTATCTCACATGGATCCCACCACCATTTATACCATGTGTTAACTAGTATATTGAGGTATCAAAATGTTTTCTTCCAATTCCAATAATTTACTAATATTGATTTGGAAGGATATAATTTTCTTTGTGTATTCATATATCATCTTCCCAATTTTCACTATATAAAATAATTATGAACATACATATTTTATATGGTGAAACGTGGTAATAGTCAAATTCGCTGAGAAAAATAAATTAAGATATCGTAATTGTATATAATTTCAATTTCCTAAACTATAAAATTATCATTACATGTTCTCTAATACCAACAATAATGAACTGAACAATAAAAGTTTACATTCTAGTGTCGTTAGTTATGAATTCCTTTTCTCGTCTTCCCAATGATCTTTTTGTTCTAGTGTTTTAAACAATTATGTTATAAAACGTACATAAAAACAAAAAAAATAAAAAGTGGTCACCTTAACTCTGAATTCATTTCTTCTACAATAATAAACATTTAAAATAATTCATGTTTTGCTTTGATTAATAATATATATGACTTTATAATTGAATTATTGTTTATTCTTACATATCGGTAAAAATTGTGATGAAAATTTTAAAATAATAGGATGGGTACAAAATCCTTAGTAAGTGAAAAATAAAAAAATTAGATGCTATTAAGTCCATTTTAAAACTATGAAATAATTGAATAATTTTACATTACATAATAGAGTAGAAATAAATACTAATAATTTCAACACACATGAAATCATAATTTTTGGGTATATTTTTTCGTAAAAAAATTTTAATGATAAAGAAATTAGTTTTTCATATTAAAAAAATGAACCCTTTGAAACACATTCCAAAAAACATACCTTTTACACAAAAGGGAAAAATATTTCTTGTTAAAAGGATCATTAGTTTAATTTTTAAAATAAAATATTTTAAATGATAAATTATATGAAAGTATATGAATATCAACTGGTTTTCATGTGACAACATCTTCACATAACCCTTAAAAGAACCCTTATAGTTGTAATAATCATATGGTCGACATCTAATGTAACTCTCTATAGTGTATAATCATTACTCAGTGATATGGTGATATATACTTGGCACACCCATCATCTAATCTATATTGGCATTACCCATAATCAGAGTTTATATTAGGCTCACACTTCATTATAAAGATTTTTCAAAATAATATCACAAATAAACATTTTAGAAACGATTTTTAAACTTTATTGGAAGTTAATTCTATATATAAAATCAACCTTTTATTTTATTTAAAATCAAACCATTAATTCATAGAACAAGGGTGTGACATTATTTATGTGAAGAAAACATGTAATATTATAAAGAAATATTTATATCCAATAATGTTTAGATAAGTGGTAAATAATAATGAATATATTTGTTAAAATATAGTAATCTTTTTAACCGTTCTAGACTATGTCAAAATATTTTGTATTAAATATCAAAAAAACATTTAGAAACCCTTTTAAAGAAAGAAAAAAATAAGCATTGATTTTTTTATACTTTATTCAAGTAAAAATAAATACATCAATACATTTATTATCGGTATACAGACATATTTGATAATGACCATGAAAATAATTCTATAAAACATTTAAAATGATGTGATTAGTGAAATGTTTCACATTCTTTGAGTTGGACTCATCATGTACATTCATTATATTATTTAATAATAAAATTAAGTTAATTAATTAATTTTATATGATCCTTTTTCATGATAATTATTCATTTTACCATGTTATAAAAAATTACATGGTCAATTATTTTCATGTTAGATGTTTTGATGATATTCCTCTCATATGTCTAAAATAAAATGGATAGGTTCAGTATTGTCAAATAATTCATTTTTAAATAGTATTAAAAATCATAATATTTGTTACATTGTTATCATATTTATATGTCAATTTGGATTTTAAATCCTTATTTTAAGGATGATTATAAAAAATGCACTGTGTTACTATCATGGAGATGGTGGGTGATTTGTATTCATTAATACCATTTCAATTATTCAACAATCTTGATAGAAAGATAATGAGTGTTACTTTCTAATTACATATTTATAAATATATCATAAATATAATATTATATCCTTAAATAAGCTTAAATATATCATCCATATTATCTTATTACAAAAATCAAATCACAATAATATGGGGACTTGGTTTTCAATATTTAATCAAGAATGATGTTATCATTTTTCAATGAATGGTAAGTTACAAAATTATATGATATAATATATTTTAAAAAATTTATTATGTCATTAATATCATATATATATATATATTAAATCAATCATTTTGTACATCCTTCGAAAGTAGTGATTAAAAATAATTTAAATCGATTTATAGTGTGGTAGTCTATTATATACGAGAACAATGGTTTTGTTTGATATATGATAGAAGTAGGAGAAAGATATAGGTTTTTTAATTAAAATATTTACATATATTTATATGGTAAATAATAATTTCATAATTCCACCATAGTTTAATAATATTTGAAGGAGGTGGAATAAGAGGTAAAACAAAAACATTTGGTTTAAATATATACCTCTTAATTAGACAATCTCGGTTGATGTAAACCATAATCCCTATATAGTATGTATTCTCCCAAAAATTGAAAGTATTTTGAGGAAATGAATTATAGGAATTTATTTAAGAATATATTTGCCAAAGAAATCATTTTTATGTTTTCTAGAAAGAGATGAGAAAATTAAATTCCTTATGTGGGGGGATGGGTACTATTAGAAATTCTTCATGTATTAAATTAATGAAATATTTTTCTTTGAAAATGGATAAAATGGTATATATATAGCATATGTTGATTATGTGTCAAATTAATCTCATCCAATATAATTTAGAGACATTTATACTATGTTTTCTATTATATTTTTCTTTTAATAATCCATTAATCCTTTTCACAATTACTATAATAACATGTTTTTTAAATATTTAGGGGTTAGGAAAGTTTCTGTAAAATAAATGTTGGTGCAGTAATTATACCTCATATGGTGTATTAAGTGATATAAATATAATGTGTAATAATATATATTTTCATTTATTATTATTAATTTAATATAACCTTTTAATAAAATATCTTTAATGAATTTTATTGGTATTATTCATTTAGTTTTAGTTTAAAAAAATAATGAAAAATTGAAATCGACTATAATCAATTAAAAATACCTTATTATGAAATATTCATCAATAAGATATAATAAAATATTAATTCATTCATATTTTTTAACTTTTACTATTTTTAACATCATTTATATTATTTCTAAATTAGTTGAATTAATGTTTTGTTTGAGTTGCAAATGAATTTAAGGTAATTATATAATTACTAAAAACTAGAAGCATTGTTCCATAACAAAAAATTCATTTATCATTTAGATAAATAATTATAATTGAACATACATTTATTTAGCCCTATTTGAAAAAATATAATTTAATAAAAAATGACTGAAATTTTTCACTTTTCAATAAATAATATTTTATAATAGTCTAAATATAGCTAAGTTGAAAAAATGACATTTAATAGAAATTTTTTTGGTTAGAGATGAAATAAAGTCATAAAATAAAATTAAAGTAATTTTTAGGTAAATTGTTATTCCATATCACATTTTATTGACCATAACTAATTCATATTACCATTAACATTGTCACAAAATTTATTATAATTCTTATTCCTAGTGATTAAAAATAAAAAAAAATTACCAAATTTAAACCTCAATTTTTCAAATAGGGAATCCATTTATGAATATTACATTTATATAATTGGTATAATTTAATTTAAAATTAACCCTGAAAAATGAAATGATAATCATCTTCACAAAAATGTTTTTTATGTATAAAAATATTTTCACACCAATTTCAATTATAAAATTAGTTTCAAGTAATATAATAGGATAGATTTTAATCGAAATAAATAAATAATTTTTAAAAAAATTCCAAAATACAATGTGACATTATAAATTTATTAAAATAAAATACAATTTTCAATAAGAACCTATATTTTTAATTATTCATTAAAAATATTTCATTTCATAAATTTCTAAAAAAATACACATCAAGGAAGATATGACATGCTGATTTCAAATAATACCTTAATTTTTTGAATTTAAAATCTAGTGATTTGGAAATAATGAAATTAAATAAAACCATATAAAACATGAAACCCCAACTTAATTAGAAATTTAATGAAAATTACCACATATTCTAAAAATGAATATATCTTTATAAATTGACATAATGAAAATATTTAAACTACACATCTTAATAATATTTGGTTTTTTACATTAATTAAATCATTTTTAAGGGTCTTTAATTATTTTTTATTAATATCGTTTAAAATGATTAAAAATGTGTCATGCCTCATTTTAACATGAATTTTCACATTTTAGTTTCATATTATAATAACATTTTCTCATACCATTAGTATCCCGATGTGATGGAAAATTATCATTGATTGATATCACGTTTTTAAACATTCTAATCATCTGATCATTCTATTTCTATGGTTTCCATTCCCCATTATTTTATGAAATTCATTAAATATGATATTTCTAAGAATGGATTTTTATTAACAATAATGTTATAGATGGCATAGATATTTTATGTACTATTTTTTTATTTATTCCTGTTTCCAAATACATGAGGCCTTTATGGTGTAAGAATTGATTGTATACATCTGTAATTAATATGTATATAATTAGATAAAGCAATTATATCTGCAATTTTATGGTTATTATAATCTTAAAATCAATAAAATATCTATGTTGATACTCATCCGAGAGACCTTGATATTGATCCTAGTGATAATGGGTTTATCTACAAATATCCATGCAATATAATAAAGTAATATAGGAAAAATGAAACACTATGTCCCATTGTTAGGTCTAATAGGGACATAGATACCCATGTGCGGGTGAATTGGGTTGCGGATATTCATTCCCAAAATTATTCATTCCCTAATAGGTCATGAGCTATTTATTTTATCGGTCACTTTATTTGACCTTAAGTATTTATCTAGATATTATTGTTTCCTTATTTATCTGATGATGATGCTAGGAGTATAATATAGGAATGAAAGTAAACAAAAACACGGGTTATTACTTAGTTCAGGCTCACTGGGCTACATCCAAGCAGTATAAAATGGTAACTTTTTGGGCTACAAATTCCACTAAATATCAAAAAAAAAATGATTTTTGTGCTTGGTCACTTATATGCCTAGGAAAACTACATTTACAAAGTTTAGGTTTAGCTCTCTACATTCGCATGGGTCAAGCCCTAGGTCTCTTTCATTGTATCTCTATGAATGGATTTCTTAACCATCTTCCTCTTCCTTTTACAAATATTCATAGAAGGGAGTCACCAACGATTTATGGACATAATGGTCCCTTCATTATCACTGATGAATATAACATCAACTTTAGGTGGATACTCTTTTATGGTCATACTTTCAACCACATAGGGAGTACCCCTTTACCAAAGAGTTCCTGTGAAATTTCTATCATTCGGGAAACATTTGATTGTCTTTTTCACAACATTATCACCTTAAGAGCAACATTATTTCATTTTGTGCAACAACCTATACATGCAAATCCTTTTGTGCACAACAGTCTTTATGTTCAAATATTTTTGCGTAAAACACCTATTACACACAACTCCTTTTGCACACAACACACATTACATGATTCATAGCCTCATATTTCATCTAAGTGTAGAGGTAATAAATGAGGGGGGACTTCATATTTATCATCATTTATGAACAAACCAGCATGATCATTATGTGTATTATAATACACAACAATGATCTCCTCCATTCACATAAAATAATATTAAATGTCTCATTGATCTCATAAGTCTCTTCCGTGCAAACTAATATTTCACACAAATTCAAATCATGTGTGCCCTTCAGGCCTTTCCTATATTTTAACATGGGGATCCCAAAATATTTATTTCTCTAAAAATTCCAAACCACCTTAAATCAATCACGTAAATTTCTTTTCCAAATACACCTTTCTCCATTCTCTAAATATTGGACTAATAAAATTTGGAAAACACTGAGAAACAGAGACACCTTCTATATGGACTTTTTATACTACTTCTGAAGTGTCTATTCCTTTGTCTTTGATCATTTTCAACATAGTGCCTCATTAATCACACTAGATCTCCAAAAGAAACCGTGAAGCCAAATTTGTTAACAAAACTCAATCAATATACATACCACAGATTTTACTAAGTGGGATTTTTTCCTACACCCATATACATTAGCCCCATTGAAATTCAAGACTACTTTATTATTGTGTCACATAAACTAGATCTTCTACCATACCTCTCTCAAGTACATAACATATTCTAGGAAAACCTATTAAGGATTTATATATTATATCCTTCACATTTGATGAATTCAGAGGATATATAGTTAGAAAATGATATTTCTTATGAGGAGTAGTCGATGATGTTCATGGACTATTGAGACAAAGTCCAACACAACACAAAAACTCTATAAATCAACATGCTCATTCAGAAAAAAATATATTCAGGTTGGAGAAATTGTAATTTGTGGATGTAATGTTACATATGTAAACTCTTTTTTTAGTGTGATACATTAATTTTTGAGGGTGAAACTTTTTAACGGATGAGAATGTAAGGACAAATAATTTTATCTTTGGAAAATAATTCTAATTATATAAATATGACATATTTTGTAATGTTCTATAATACAGATCTCATACACTTCATAAAAGAATAAATTTTGTTTACTATATTGACATAAACAGTCAAAATAGAGAACACATATTTCAATAGAAATGAACATGACATAATGGGATTGGGAAGGATAATTAGATAATGGTAATAAGAAAATTTTAATTTATTTGATACACTAGATGGATCAAACTCAAAAAAACACTATGGAAGTAATATAGAATATTTGTGTTTTTATATTTATTTTTTAAGATAAAAATATATATAAGGTACCTCTCTGAACCACCAAAATAAATTTTGGTTATGCCTTATCTCCCTATACCTAATTTTTTTCTCTATTTATCAGCATAGAATGATTATATTTTCATATATATATATATATAACCCTCACATTATCTACGTATTTAACATCCTATAATGATTCTAAATATTTGATATATTTATCTCCCATAAATGGATTGATTTTTCCCCAATTATTTTTTGAGGATGTGAATGCTCTTGAAGTTATCATCATAACTATTCTTTTTATATAAACATGATTTATCGAAACTTTTTATTTCTTATTTAATTTTACATACCATCCCATGATTTTAATAATAATCAATTATTTTATATAAATACTTATTATTTTATGGATACCCCTCCTTGTTCTCTTTTTGTTTTATTAAATATCTTATATTATTCCTATTCTATAACATTCTTTACCATTTTCTTAAAAGCTCACGAAAAATGATAAATCCCAATACTACTTATCAATGATCTATCATGGTATTTTAATCAAACAATCTATATATTTGATATCTATATATATTTATCCAAATATTAAAACTCAAAATTTTTCGTTACTTTTTCTCTATTGAATCATTACCGTATATCATTTTTTTATGATTTGACATATAATAATGTAAAGTTTATCTTAGTATGTGTATTTATTATTATTATTCCATATGTTTAATATCTTTCTGTGTCGTACATATTCCTGGACATGTTATCATGGGTGTTCTTAGTTTGAACTATAATTAATTGAGTAAAGTAAATATCTAATGATGTATATATGTGGGCGGGGGGGGGGGGGGGTAAGGGAGTAAGCCTAATCCGTAGTCGGATATTGTCTGTGAAGATATAATATATCAATTGTGATCCATGACGTATACTGATATTGTCATGTATGATGATCATTCAACATTCATATAATTCAATTATATTATGATTACATATTCTTTATTTCATGATTTCATTTAATTATCCGTGACCATTATCTTTTATGATATTATAAATTTACATTTAACACAAATGGGATTCCTTGTTATCATGTGTGTTCTTGTACTAGCCATTATATCTCACCCTTCTTATTTTTGAATTCCATATGTAATTATAAATATATATAGAATATCATAATGAACTAGGACAACAATATAGAAGTTAATATAAATATTTAGTATTTTGAGTGTCATGTTAGTGTATTGTGATCATATTCATTCAATGAAACTATTCCAAGGGATTATATGATTGTTTTTATTGGAGTTATATATTAAAAATTATGTAATAATGCTATTAATTGTCTTGGACCGATATAAAAATAATTTTTTTATTAATTTTGTAGTTTATATTATTTACTAGAAACAATATATACACGTGGATGTATTAAATGAGAGTTAAGCATTACTTATTCCTTGAAAATAAAAGATGACATATGAATTACTAGATGTTAGGAAACCCCCATTAAAATAACCTAGAGTATTTAGAAGTAAATTTTATATTTTATGTAATTATGGAAATCAGTAAATAATTGGGGTTCAGTAGATGAATGAATATCTTTTGGTATCTCATCAAAGACTTATGCCTTTAAATGTTTCAAAAAAAGAATAAAAACTAATTCTATTAAATAATGTGAATGTCTTTTAAAATTTTACTTAGAAAATTTTGATGATCTTATCTAGGAATAATTGAGAGATGATGAAAAATATGTAATTTTGGATTATATAGTATCACAAAATAATATAATTAATTATCAATTTGATGTTGAATCATTAATAGATAATGGTGATGATGGTATTAAACATGGGACTATATTGAGAATAGTTATGTATGGAATAGATACAAAATTATTGGTCAAAAATATATACCAATTTAGCCCCATATAAATAAATGAATGAAGAACATGACTATATAATCATAGATATAAAAAAGTTTCATTGAAAACATAGTTCATGATGAATCACATGTGAATTCAATGAATTGAAAGTTGGATAAAATCCAAAAAATGAAAAATAGAATCCCGTTGATATAAATATACATCATATTTCCATTTCTGCAAATTGGGCCTTTAAAAAAGGTTGATGAAAATATAATAGTTGTTTTGAAAAAGAAAAAACATGAATTGAAGGTGAATTCTCATATTTAATTAGATTACATTGAGGAATATTCTACACCATTTAAAATAATGGAATCAATATGACATATCCTAGTAGTGTATATTCAAAGGATGTTAAATGATTATCAAATTGATTTTGAGGTAAAATTTCGGAACTGTATCCTGAATGAAGATGTATATATAAAAATACTATTATGATTGATTATTGTAGATTATTATTCAATGGATTTAATATAGGAAATTTCATTGATTGAATGAATAAAAGATGACATAATTTTCGTTCATATCAATATATATATATCTATGAATTTATGTGTTTCATGTAGGAGGGGTTGATCACAAACGCCACATGACTGTCTTGAATTTAGTGGATTTATGAGTTTTTGTATGTGTGAGGGATATCATATTTAGTTGTAATAAGGGATAAAATACAAGATTTCATAATTTACTTGTTATGAATATGAGAGATGAATGATTACATTTCCAACATACCTTATGAAGGTGAATTTATATCAAAATGAAATAAACACATTCATCTCATTGGTGTAATATAGAAGGGATGTGATAAAGAAGTTCATATTGGAATAATGGAAGCTTGTTTTAACTTAAATATCTATTGGAATGAAATTTGTAATACATTATAATATAAAGGGATTAGACTAAATGAGTTGTAGAAATTTTATTAGGATTATACAATATCTCATATTATATAGGTAGTATGTTCTATATTCTAGGTTTTTTGAAGATCATGTCCACAGTTTCCCCAAGGAAGAACCAATCCAGGATCTAATGAGGATAATAATGCCTATATATAGAATAATGATATATAATTATATTTGTTAATTTGATTATGATAATTATTTGGTGTATTATTCAGGTAAATATTTGGTTTCATATGATTTTGATGGATAATCAATAACTGGAAGAGCATTTATCATTTGATGAAATTGGATTATAGAGAGATATAAATGAAGGATAATTTAACCTCATTCATAAGAAATATAAAAAATTTAATTATCAAGGAATGTGTATATTTTATTACGAAAAAAATATCTGTTTTCATAACATATATATGATTCTTTAAAAAATGTTGATATTGTGTAACAAAAATGGTTACACTAAGATCAAAAAGAAACTATTACACTAAAAATCCTCAAATCAGTTTGATATCCTTTACTGCATAATAAAGGAGATGGTGGAAAAAAAATATTGGAAAATTGGAATTTATTTGTAATCATCATTAAGTGGGAGATATATTTACCTATCTTTTTACAGCACTTATGTTCAGAACAAATTAGGTGAACCTTGGAGTTTTACCAATTTCATCTTACTGAGTAGGATCAAAAGTCTTCGCTTTATGTTGCCTATAATTCTTCATTTAGCTAATTTTGATATGATGAATTTATTATTTTGGGGTGTAAGTAGATTTGGGATACACGAGTTATGGGTAATATTACGTAAACAAATATATGATAAGAAAATGTAGATATGATTCTAGAAATTAACTCATTTTTCTATTTCATAAATTTTTTGACTCAGGTTATAAAATGAAATTTTTTAAAAGTTATTATTTTATTTTTCTTAATGATTTAGGTATGATGTATTTTTATATGTTCTTAGATATGAAGAAGTATCCATTTGAATTCTATTATCGAATGGGGGGGAAATAATGAAGGACGACAGTCATATATAGGAGAGCCTAGATAGAGGTATTAAAATTAACATAGAGATAAAGGAAAAAATTATAATGGCTAGATATATTAAAAGTAAGAACATGGATTAAATTATAAAAAATTGGAATAAAATCAAAAGTGGGTAATGTTAAAACTAACGTTCATAATATTGGTGTTTTTGACAAATAGATGACTGTGATAGTTTGAATATTCTTGGAGAATATTGAGTTCAATTCTAGTATAATTTTTTTATTTACAAAATTTAAGAAATTGAAAAAATCCTTATATGAAATTCTAACTAGGAAAATATATAAAAGTAACTATGATATTATAAAATAGTAACCATGATAAAAATTTAATGTGATAATATTTATATAAAAAGGTAACTAGTCAAACATTTAAATGTTTATAGGATTAAATATGAGGGTGAATAAGTAAGAATGTAAATGTTCTGAGTTCGCACATAATATGATATCCATGGGTATATTAGTTGTTTTATACGGGTCACTCAATAATTTATAATGTTGTTTAATCCTTTTCTAAATCTGAAATCAAATATTTTTATTACAATATTATAATACATAAGGGAATATCAAAGTCATATGTAATATTCAATAGGATGATAAATATGATATGTGCAGGTTAAAATATTATACATTTTTAGTTGAAAAATAGATTTCTAATATGTTTGACCACATATTACTATAGGAAAATCACCACATGGTGATGGGTTTTTGGATAGGGAGGCAGTTTCTTCATTTTAGACGTGATGTCTGGTAACTATCATTGTGAATGCATTTAGAAGTAGTTTTTTGTCTTTAGTAGCAGTTTTCATAGTGGAAAATGATTTTTTTCCATGGATGTTCATACCACTCCTAAAATCAAGATAAATGCTGTGTAATGATAAAGGAAGATGAAAGTTGTGTAGTGGCAGTTTTAACTACCGTCGATAGTGAAATAGAAAAAAATTATTGGTGGTTTTAACTATCGCTAAATATGATCCATTTACATAGAGGTGGATTAAACCATCGCTAAAGAAAGATTTACAAAAAAACAAAAATGATTTTGCATCCCCAGTACTAGTGCGCTGAAAAAAATTCCAATTTCACATGAACATACATCCTACATTCAAAATAATACAAGGAAAAAAATTAGAAGAAAAAGTACATCCATCTCTACACACACTTGTCTAAGTATCACTCATTGCATTGTGTAATAATCTTTCCCCTGATCCCATCCATGTGTTCCCCCATAGGAACTAGTGTTACTCATATGAAGGTAAGTAACCCAAATAGTGTGATCATCCATGATATAACAATTATCACCCCTATCATAAAAAGTATCAACAACCAACTATCCCATCCTAAGTATTCCGTAAAATAGAAAACAAGTTTCATTCAAGTTGTAACTCATACATTGATTTTCTTTATTTTTTTTAAATACAAAAGATGCCATTTTTAGATCCATCAAATCTTATAAATCTAGTGTATTTTATGAGGCTCACACCCATATTCCATTTCAATTATAATTTAATAAAAACATTTAGTAATAAATCCATAACTCATACCATTTCATTTAATTAATTAGGTAGTCCATTCCATAATTATAGGATTTTTATAGTTGAATAAAAGTAATAGGTCCATGTGGACTACTCATGGTAGATAATACTATACATGCATCTATTTGTGGTCGGAAATGCTAGCATTAATTCCATATGAGTACATATAGTTTTCTCAATAAGACTTAGGCACTAACCACATAAAAGATGGTTTGGTTACTAAGGCATTTATAAGGGCTTGTCACATCCTCCGATAATTCATTTGAACGTCACATTGATAGTTTAGAAAAAAATACACTTAGAAGCATGTCTTATTAGAAAAAAAACTAATTATACTAAGTGATTCATGGATTCAACCATTATGTGTGGTTAAAATCTGAGGTTCATGGTCCTTAACATGGAAAATTTTATAAAAAAGGGATACTAATCCAAATTAACAATGTCCACCAAATTTAATAAAAAATTAACTAGCATCCGTATGGAAGTCCAACAAAAAAATCGTAGTGACACAATTCATAATACATCTAGACATGGAAATTCTCTAGAATACCTAAAAAATTCCATATATGACCAACATGACCAATATCAAGTCATATTGATAACCATATTGAGAGAAATTTTCGAAACACAGGAATTCCCTGATAATAGGGTTTGTTTAGTTGCACAAAAATAATGCATCCAGATAGGAGATAAATATAGAAATATGGGAAGTGGATTGCTAGACCTAGTGATTGATATACAAATCACTCGACAGAGGTTGAATTCAATACCCAATAATGGGGATCAATTCAAACCTTTTAGATGAGAGGATAAGAGGAGCATGAGTTAGAGCACCCTTGAGTACACGAAATAAAAATAAAGACAATGTGAAAATAAATAATGATAGTGGTGATTTTTTGTAATTTCTATCCTATTTAATTAGGAATTCATTTTTTCTACATTTTTAGACACATTATGTGCTATCTATTCCCATTCCACTAATTATAGAGGGTGTTCACATAGTTCATGAGAATATATTGGGAAATCCTGCACAGACTAATCATTCTACTTGTTTTCAATAGCAGCTTCATGTTGTACTGGTGAAGGGTTCGTTGTTTTTTTTCAATACAATTATGAAAGTATTATGATGACATTATATTGATCTATTGGGATTATGTCAAGTTTGGTGTTCACCATATATGGTTACATGTATAATTTTTTACCTATTATATTCATAGCATGACACCGGTGGATCATATAATCATGTTGAAATTCTAGATCATGCAATAGACTATCCTATTTTTTTCAAAAGTGAAACTTGTAATTATTGGTTTCTATTGTGTGTGCGTGTATATTGGGTTGTTATGATTGAATAATAATGAAAAAGAGTGTAAGAGATTAACACAATCACTCCCCTAAACTAGAAAAATTATATGTTAAAAGGGATTAAAAATTATTAATCATACTCTAACAATGATTCAATCACTCTCTTGGTATTGATCATAAGCCTCCTTGGATCCTATATATAGATATTAGAGTGTAGGCTCATAACTTATTGGGTTATCTACTAGAAGTTTATTCTCTTTTTATTGATTGAAATTTCTTTCAGGATTTTTTATGAATTTTATTTTTAGATAAGAATGATTTGACTTTGATCAGAACTGATTTTCTTCCGTAACATTAATAAATACAAAAAACAACGAGAAGATGAAAATTTTAAAGATGTCTCTATTGAGTAAGGTATCTATTTCTCCATAATAGAATGATATAATTGATATATCTACTCTATAATAATAATTTATGGTGGTTTATTCTTCTACTAATTATGTAGGCAATACCTCTAACATAATAGGATCAAGACAGTCGAGTGTTCAACAAATATTTTTAAATCAATCAACGCATTCTTCAAAGAGAATATTTAAGATCTCTGTTATTGAACTGTGTTTCATAAATAAACAATATATCTCTGAGTATCTCTGGGTATGGACTGACTGCAACTAGGAGTAGATACAGTGGTAATCCATGGTGGCCAAATAATGAATTCAAATGTAATGGGTCTCAATCCTATCACATGCACTCAACCATGATTCTCCTTTCCAAGGATGTTTGAAACTAGGTCATTTTGTGGGACTGAGTTGGACTGCATAGGATTGGAATCCCATAGTTCTTTAAATTTTTTTCTATAAACCAAATATCAATCATATTATAAGAAATATATATTAACATAGAATCAACTATTATTATGTTATTATAATGAAAAATGAGTTCATACCCAACTTATTTGGATGGCGCATTAAAAAATATGCATCAGGATCTTTGTGAACATTCAACCAGACTTCTGTTCAGGATGCATGGTTACATAAAATATTTAACCGCATTAATCAAATATCGACCAACAATTTATTATATCAAATAGATAATATTTTCTTATAAATATTTAAACTAATTAAAATATTATCATAGTCGATCGGTTTATATAACAAAATTTGACCCCTCAGTGTGAGGGATAACTTGCTTAGCCCGACATGATGCATTCTTAGTTGAAAGATCCTTAAATAAATAAAAAGAAATTTAATCGTAATTTATTTAATGTCATATCCTCCTCATATACATGTATAAATGTAAAATGAGATTCAAATAATAATATATGTTTAAAAACCATCTTATTCTCATCACTATTTCGGTAAGTAAAAACATTTCATTTCACTTTGGGTAACCCATAGGGTAGCTTTTCATATATCTTTTGGGAGGTTAATGATGTATCATTGATATCACTCCCCAATCCCCATTTAATGTCTTTCCATTTCTTACCCAAAATTATCAATGTTCACTTTCATGGTAAAGGATGTTTTGAAGATTGCCTCTTCCGATTTCAATATTGGTCATTCTAAGGAATCTGTCAGGGTTCCTTCTGGTGCCGTATCATGTGGTCAGCGTTCCTTTGTTGATGTGATGAAAGATTCTTTATCGGATCAGAAAAAGATTGAGAATTCCTGCTTTAGAAGGATTCTCCAAAAGGGATCCTTGGATCACGTTGAGGCGAACCCCGGTGTGATTGCTGAAAGGCTGGCATTGGGTGAGAACTCATTGATTGCTCGCATTGTTCTTCCTAAAGGTGCGCAGCCCTGGAAATGTGAAGATTTATTCCGTATAATTTCGATGTTGTGGGGCTTTGCTAACTAGAAATGTGTCTCCCTTGGGAGGGGATTCTTTCACTGTTTGTTTCCATCGGCGGATCTCAAGATTAGGGCATGGAGTTCTGGTTCCATGTTTCTAAAACCGGGATGGCTTCATCTGAACGAATGGTCACTTGAATTTAATGTCTCGAATGCAAAAAATGTCTTCGCTCAGGTATGGGTGCGTCTTAATGGTCTTAATTGGGTTCTTTGGAATCCAGAGATCTTGCATGATATTGGAACGACAATTGGAACTCCCATCCGCCTTGATAAGGAAACAACTGATGTCAGATTTGGGCACTTCGCTAGAATGCTGGTGGAAGTTGATCTCAGATCCACTCTCATTGATACGGTAACTCTTTCTATTCCGTCTGATCAAATTCTAATTGATGTTGAATATGAAAAGAAACCTCTTTTCTGCACTAAATGCATGACTGTGGGGCACTCTTTGGAGTTGTGTCGTAAAAACAACTCTTGTAAGGAGTGTGGGATGCGAGGACACCCCTCCAATCTCTGTCGAAAAAAGGATACTTTGAAAGATTCGTCCTCCCCAAAGCATGTCATCAAGGACAGCGACCCTCCTATGAAGGCAGCCCCTGATGTGCTGACTCCTGCAAAGGGCAAAGAGTTGATTGTTGATTCTACTCCGACACGGTCTTATAGCGGCCCTTCTAGAGATCATGAGGTTATCACTTCTGATAATTTTAGTCCTGCGTCAGCATTGGTGGTGAATGATTCTTCACAGCTGAACATTCAGAAGCTGGCTAAAGAGGTTCCTCTAGTTGAGGACACCCCCATGCGGACTCCTGAACGGGTGATCCCTGACTCTCACCAGGTTGATGTCTCTAATCAGGGTGATGTGCAACTACATGTTGATTATCATCATGAAATCCAGAAGCAATTTCAGATATCTGAGTTACCTGAGAAATGGGGGAACATCTCTGAATATGAACAGGGGAGGGTGCGTACCCCGATCAGGGTCTCGGGCAATGGTGAAAAGCCAAAGACTACTTAAGGTGAGGGTCCTCCCCTTATGGATGCAAATACGATATCATATAGCGATATTGTCCGAGGAGAAAAGAAAAGAGGCTCTGGTAATGAGGGTGTCAGATCTTCCCCTGTTTCAAGGAAACCAAGGAAGGACTACTCTGCTGTTCCGAGGACCGTGAACACTAGGGAATCTTCCAAGAAGGAGATTGAGAAGCTATCGAAGGAGCAGCTGGACAAACGGAGGCTCTATAAAAAGTTTCTTAAACAATACGAGAGCCAATCAGAATGGGAATCAGCTGATGCTGATGACACGATTGGGTATGGGGGTGGTGACTATGAATGTTTTGACTTGTAATCTCTCTCTCTTCCTTCTCCTGTTTCTGCACTTTTATTTTATTAATAAATTTGGTGGTCCAAGCTTGCTTGGATCGGACATTCAAAAAAAAATTAACAAAACTCTTGTATAAATAATGTGAAATACATTTATTCATATTAAATTTTATAACTATATCTCTCAACCTCAAGTATCCCCGTGAAAAACTAGATGTGGCACAATACTCCATCACAGCTAATGCTCGTGAAAGGGGAGGAAAAAACTGAGCAGCAGAAAGGATGGTCCCATAGGGTTTGAGTGATGGTTCATAGGAAGATGGTGTAGGGGAAAGAATATGGTGGCTCAGATGCCGTAGAGATGGAGACATATGGATCATCATTTTTCGTAGTCATCGATCGAATATTATAGAGCATACACCTTGGAATTCCTATCATTTAATTCAATAAAATTATGTTCAGAACATATATTTCAAAAAAAATATGTAGAAAAAAACTAGAAATGATAAAAGATGCATAGTACTAATAGAAAATATACATTGAAATGATAATTAATCACTTCACAAAAAAATTAATCAGTTTCTAAATGAATACATAACTCTACATACAATATTTTCTCATTCAATCTTGTCAGTTTCCTTCTACATTACTTCATCTAATTCATCCATCCTTTCTAGTCTAATATTTTTGATATCATGATGAAAAAATATTTCTTCTTATTACTATTTCTGATATTTAATGTCATTTGTCAAATCATCCACTTCATCACCCATATCATACAAATATCTATTTTTTACATGATCAACTACACTCCACCCATTATCCACAACATCATTCACATAAAATAACATTTTTACTTGCTATGATAAGATATACCGATCATGCAGTTCATGATCATCGACATCCATTATGTGAGAGAAGTTCAAAGAAGTAAATTGCAAGGAATATCTTTTAACACCTATGATAATATCGACCCAATTGAATTTTAATAAAATAACTAAAAAATGGTCCTGATAGTTTAATTCAATAATATCAATCATCTTTGCAGAGTATATTTCTTTATAAAATGTAAATGTACCACTATTCTATATTTTTAATCCCTCTTCATGATCAACTATATTAAATCGAAATCCATTCATGTTGTAAGCATCTGACATTATAACGTGTTTTTAGGACCTTGAGTAAGAAACATAAAATCTTCTGAAAACTCTAAACAAGTATTAGTATTCATGATCTAAGAAAATATACATTATTATATTTACAAAATTTATTTTCCAGCCTAATATCTATATTTATAGCAGTATTTATGAACATACATGTTTTGCAAACCATTCTACAGGATCTATATTACCAACTTTCATAATATCATTCTCATTTCAGGTTTGAACTATCGTTTATCTCTATGTTTTTATACTCAAATATTCAATAAATAAATCTCCAATTTCACTATTCAACGGTACATATCTATGTCCCTATAATAATTCAATTTCTGTTAGTTCAACATTTGAGGTCCTCCCAACTGATCCACCAATAGAAGGAAATATTTTTGATTTACCATGTATTTTAGATTTATTCTATGTATGATGAACATGTCCAACACAATTAAATATCATCACAATATCTTCCAAGTATCTAGGAAATAATGTTAAGATAGTCATCTACAAAACAGCCTTCAGCAATAGAGCCTTATGGTTGAGCTTTATTTCACACGTATGATTTAAAATGGAAAA
Source organism: Viscum album (assembly GCA_963277665.1). Taxonomy (NCBI): domain Eukaryota; kingdom Viridiplantae; phylum Streptophyta; class Magnoliopsida; order Santalales; family Viscaceae; genus Viscum; species Viscum album. The sequence continues at coordinate 640,881,114 of OY728160.1, forward strand.
AATATCTGTGAAATAAAATAAACAAACCAAATAGAGAATTTAATTATGTTCCAAGAATTTTTAACTTCACTGTAAAACATATAAATAATGTACCTCTCAATCGGATACATCCATCGATAATCTATGGGGCCTCTTAATTTAGCTTCCTAAACAAAATGCACAGTTAAATGCATCCTGGCCATAAAAAACGGTGGAGAAAAGATCATCTCCATTGCAAAAAGTGTCAATATAAACCACTCATGAATGTTTTCAATCTCATATGGATATAGATATTTCTCACAAGGATATTTGATACTGTGGAGAATATGAGTAAAATAGAAATAACTTTTTTAGGTATTAATATATGAAATGCCAATAGTAGTAACTTCTGTAACAAAATATGTGAATCATGAATTGTCAATCCATGTAACCTATGATTCTTTATGTCAAAAAACCTCGTGAGGTTACATGAATACACATCTGATATCATCACATGATTTAAAATTAGAATTAATGTATCTTTATCCCTATTTTTCATTACAAAAATTGTGGGAGCATACTTTTCATTCTCATGTAGTCGGAGATCATGTTTTATGTTCATTACATGTAAGTATTTCCAATCATTGGGATGATCCTTAAACATTCCATGATTATTAAGAAATGTGAAGATAAAATTATCATACACATTTTTCACAATATTCGTTACATAATGATTATTTGGAAACAAATTAAATTCCCAATATGAAAGTTTGATAAAAATACTTATTTTCTACCACTATTGTGTTCTGATTTCACTTAATGATGCACTTAGAACTTGTTTCCCACTATCATTAAATTGATGAACCTTCACAACTTCTATTGCAACATTTCAATGTTGGGCCAAAATTTCAAAACATGTTAAAAAATTTGGAGGTGGTTTAAAATCAATTAATCTATTAAATTTTTATTTGTTCAACTGAAATCAATGAGATGCGTTGATAAATCTTTTATGGCACCAGAAAGACCATTTTCTACTATGAGGTAGCCATTTGGGGTCAAAAACAAAGTAACAAACAGGACATGCCAAACCTGTATAAGTGTTCCAAATGGATAAATACTCATGTCCATGGAGGTAACTAACGATCCACATTAATGAATCATTCATTTTAAAAATTGTTTTAGAAGAAGCATCATATGAAACTACATCATTGCTCCATCAGTCATGTAATTCATAATTTATAGGATGAAATTATACATCAATATAATTTCTAGTAATTTTTTTTCTATTAATAATCCTAGAAATTATAAAATATATTTTCTTCATACACATCCACAGTTGGATATTGTAACAGATCAAAACAGATGGCCAATTACGTTAACTAGTACTCAAAGTCCCAAATAGGTGGAATCCTTCGGCAGCCAATCCCAATCGAACATTCATTGGATCGGGTAATAAATTAGGATGTAATGGATCAAATTTCTTCCATGATTGTGCATCTCATGGATGTTGCATTAACCCATCATTTTTATTATCTACAGAATCTTAGTTCATGTGTTCAGTGGTTTTCGATGACATCTATAAAATTTTCAATTGATACCTTAAAGGATTGTAACACAAAACCATTTTAGGCATGTTCATTTTATTCTTCTTAATGGTAGTACGTTGATTCAGACATCCACCATCACCCATTGACAACCACTTATAAGAAGATCATTTTTTCCATCCTGTTTACTTAAATTATCTCACCAATAAAGCATACAATCATTGGGACACACATTTAGTTTTTGTATAATTTAGACCAAGCATGTTAAAAACATTTTTCATTTTTTAAAAATACATGGAAATGATTTCTTCATAAAACTCGTCATTCAACGATTAAAATATCATGGCCTTTTATTTATTTTTAATTTCCCATAGAAATTTAATATGGTACAACTTTAGTAAAAAATAATGTTTTGAATATTTTAAAGATCCACTATAAAACTCTTGATTTCTATATTCAACTAGACAAATAAATTTAATTTACATAGTGATGTTTTATCTTTCATTAGTCTCTATATAGTCATGTGGAGGATCCAATGATGTGATACAATCTTTATCTGGTGGTCCAACAATCTCATAAACCTCACATTTCACATTTCAATTTGTAGAACCAGCATTTGGTTGGTCATATATGTTTTGATGTAGATGGTGGGGTTATAGAATGCTGAATGAATCATTTATAAGGTTTTTCATTTCATTTTACATTATCAGCCAAATTGGGAGCTCAATCAATGTGTTGAAATTACTGTACAACCTTTCTATAGAGTTTGATTATCTATGCCCAATCCAACAGAAATATAGAGTGGAGAATTTCTTCAATATTAAATGTTCATAAACAGAATCCCTCTTTAACCATGTCATATATTTACATTTAGGACATGGAGATCTCATTATCACTTCAACGGGTCTATTTGAAATTGTATTATCTAAAAACACCTCCAAACCATTAACATGCTGAGGGGTGTTCCTTGGTCATGTGATCCATCTTTTATCCATGAATATAACAATGTGGCTACACAATATTAAAATAATAATACATATAACTATTAATAAATAAAGAAATTGATTTATATATACTAGTTGAAAATATATATAAACATGTAGAATATTTTTTTCTGATATAAATACATATGTAAAGTAATGAACCCACCCACTAGAAAACTAATGGATGAAAATTAAAAAGATATGTAAAACAATATAGAGATAATAAAAACAAACCATGCTATAACAAATGAGAAATATACAACATTTCCTGAAATCCGAATATCAGTAGAAAATAGTATTCCTCAAAAACCAAAATTCCAAAAGTTTAAACTAAGAAAAACCTTGAAGATGGTCCCAAGTCCAATCCTAGTCCCAAAATCCCATGCTTTTTCATAGAAATCTAATCATCATGCATTGAGCCTTTCCCATATCCAATGCTACTTATAACTAGCATCAACTTGGGTATCAGGTTCCATGGTATCCTTAGAAATGTGTAACTATAATTAAATAGGCCACCACCAATGATATTCCAATATATTACTATAATATAATAATGTACAAGTAGAAGTAGTATAAATAAAATTTTAATATTTTAATTAAAATGCATTATATAACCACTAATGTTCAGGATCAACGATGACACCTGAGAAGCTAATGAAAAAATATCCCCTCTGAAATAAAATGTAATGAATATATAGATGAAATACATTGCACAGATGATAAAAATATTGCATGCATTATCGATCACACTTATGATAAAAAAATACTTATAATAATCCAATGAAAATGCTAAAAACCAAGAGTATATTTGATGAAAATGACACTAAAAACATTGACACATTGGATGACATCAAAGAAAAAGATAGCACCAATTAAATGGATGAAAAGGATTACATGGTTATTGAAAAAAATAGCAATTTTAATGATTCCAAAAATAACAAAAATTTCAATTATTGTGGTGATGTATTAAAAACCTTTGTTGATGAAGTCCCTAATTTACATAAGAACAAATGAAAAAAATAATTTCGATGAAAAAAATAATAACCACAATGATACAAAATACATAGATCATACAAATTAAATTTATTAAATGAACCATACCAAAGGAAATTATGAAATAAAAAAATTCAATGATTCCAGTGAAACTGAATACATATATGAGACAAACAACATTAAGGACACATATGAGATGAACCATACCAAACAAATCATGAAACAACTAAAACTTGTGAAAGAAATGACTCTAATGAAATTGTGTACATATATTAAAATGATAAAATTTATTATCATGAGAACATCAAACATCCAAATATGTTAATGAATGTGACAACTATGATGACATCAATGATGTGGAGAAATATAATTACATCTTAAATTCTATAAAATATAATGACCCCAATAATACTAGAGACACTAATTATATTTATGAGATAGAATAGTCTTATTATATCTCCATCACTTATGAACCCAATAACAATGATGACATAGGTGTCTATTAGGTCATTGAATACATTGATCATATAACATATAGTAACCAAGATATCAACGTAGTTTTAACTATTGAATCATAATGCATAAATTACATGGGTGACACTATCAAACCTAATGAATCTTATAACATCAATGAAACTGATGATGTTGATGACTTCAAGTACACTAACAAGGCCAAAAAAACAAATTATATAGATGACCCAATATAATGATATATTTTTACCGCTTCGAGGGCTCTAGGGGGTCTCTAGGATCATGGGGGTTTCTGAGGTCACTAGATCCTATGGATTAAGGGGGTTTGCAGGGGTTATGATGGGAAGCGAGGTGTGTTGAGGGGTGTCGAGCGGTGGTGTGGGATTCAAGGGGACTCTGGTGCCGCAAGGGTCACTAGGGACCTAGAATCTCAGAGGTTCATGGGTTCGGGGCTATCAGGGGAGTCGGGGGGATAGGGAAGTGGATTTTCTATAAAAAACCACTTTTCTTGGTGTTTTAATAAAAAACACAGCTAATTTATTTTAAAAAATTAATGGCCATTTATTAAACCACCTTTAAGGGATAATAATGTTGTAGTTTATTATGACATATATAAGAAATCATGATATATTATTTATTGTGGTGTCAGTTGAGCATATTATCTCCCCAAAATACAATGGTGTTGTACTGCTTCCCAAAATCTAGATATTTCAAAAATAATTGATATGTTATCACATTTCAATGGTTTGGATTGTATGAAATGAACATAAATATTTAAGATAGAGTTCAAATGTGGAATTTTTATTGAAGATGATTAAAGAGAGAAATTGGTGGTAGATAATGTTCAAGGTAGTTTGAAACTTGAATTTATATTGGAATTTAAAATATGGTGACTAGAAATGGGGGGTGATTATTGGAATTAGAAGAATGAGATAAATTCATCATAGAACTAAAACAATAATAATTAAATGTGATATAATTTTATTTTTAATGTAAATGAAATAAAAATATGGGTTCATTGAATATCTGTAATTTAAAATTGGGTTGTGGATGTGTTCAATTCCTTATAAGATCATGTTTGTAAGTGAATATTTTGTGTCTATACTATCTAATATAAAGAGTTTTAGAATTGAACAGCGTGAATATCTCTAATTATTGTTTTGTGTCATTACTTATATCATTATTTTTTTAGTTCATCCTTCCTATCAACTATATCATGCCACAAAACCTAGTTGGAATGAATTTAGAATAATAGAGTATGAGGCCATATACAATTGATGAGTTGTGGGTTTATAATAAATATTTTACACACTAACATGAAAAGTTTGGAATAATTATAATATCAATATATTTTTTATAATTTATACTTTTTCATTCCCTAATTCAGTTGTACCGTTTAAAATCCATTTGAAAATCTTCTTTATTTTACGTCATGTGGTTGGGCCTATGTGTGACCATTATGAATGATTCAATGGGTCTAATTGAACTGGATGATATATCTAGTTATCCACAATAGAAAATGAAATTTCAATCAAGATAATTATAACCCTCACCATTTAGAATATATATTTATGGAATTTAACTTATGAAATGTTATACATTATCTATAACTTATTTTGGGTGAATATATTAAATATTGTTTTTTCATGGAGAATGTTATGACGGGAATGGTGTTAACCCTATTTGAGGGATGAAATTTTCAAGATCATATGATTACAATGAGAAATAATTTATTATTTATTGGGATTTACTTTAAGATTGAAATAATTTTTATAAATCAAGTAATAAATTTTCCTAGAATTTGAATGATCTAAAAGGATTGGTATTTGTATAATGATGATGCAATTCATCTTCATACCCAGTCAAAAGAATTAATGAATATGATACACTTTAATGTGATTATTTTTATTATATATAAAGGAATTTGGGGTAATCTAGATAATATTTATAAAGGAATATATAATTTCAATGAAGTAATGTTATTGGGTTTTTAAAAAATAATTGATGATTTGAAGATGAACACTTGTTAAAATGATAATAGTTTCTTCAACTATCTTATCTATTTTTTGTGGGATATAAATTTACTCTATCCAATGATAAAAGTTACAAAAAATATTTACATAGTTCATTTTATTATTATAATTAACATACAATGTTAATGTGTTTCCACTCAATGATGTAAACCATGGGGAACTATCTATCAATGGTCTATAAAAAACATGTCGCATATGAGATTTGAGTACGGATAAAAAGTTATTTATAGTATTCGATAAAACAAATGGTGTTAAAATATGTAGATAATAAATATATCATTGAGACTAAATTAAAATAATGTATTACTGGTTATTTTTTATCTCTTTTTGAATAGACCATTACGAAGGGAAAAGATTATTTGAGGGTAAGCTTCTTTAATCCTGAATTCATTACAGAAAGGTTTGGAACATTGTAACATGGTGTATAAAAATATTTCATATATATATGAAGGTGTTTTTGAATTTATATAAAATTGAATAATTAATTTTTCACTATTTTTGAAATCCAATTCAAATTATGGTTGTTAAAAAAGTTTTAAAGATAGAATTATCAACTAATTTGAGTTGTTCATGTCATGGTTGAATTTGAAAGGGGTATTGAGAAGTTATAAAATATAAAGAATACAATGAATATTTGTGGATGATTCAAGGAATAATTATGTCTAATTTATGATCTTGAAACATAAATTGATTAAATTTATATGGTTATATAATAATATGAGAATAATAATCTGAAATAAGAAGATGTTGTGAGAATCAAATTAGTGATTGAGGTATGGTATTGAATCATTTATGAGCCAAGTATGTCAAAAAAAGACAAATAACAATATTAAAATAGTATAATTGGAATCTATATCCTCAAGAAATAATATTTAATGTGAAACAATATTGCTCAAGTATTGACTAACAGTTTGTAAAATAATCATATCATGTATTAATGGAATCGGCTAAAGGAGGAAGAAGAAGTTTTTTGAAGTGTTTAGTTCTCAAATTCAAAATGTTAGGAATATTGGGGGTCTTCTGTATGATTATAAAATCAAAATCAATGATGGATAATTTGATGATTAATGGGAAGTAGATGATGGATTTTGTTTTCAAAAAAATTTATTAATGAAACAACAATTAATGAGTAATTTTTTATGATATGGTTATATATAGAGGTGACAATATAAAAGATATTTATAATGATGAAGTTCTCATTATTGGGATACAAATCCAAAATGTTTCTTATTTTAATTATTTATAATGTGACATCAAATGGGATTATATTTAAATTAAATGAATAAGAATAAAAAATTATCCTTTATATTGGAATTTCAATTTCTTCTAGGGATATTGCTTCAATTTCTCAAATTTCTATAATAAATTTGTTTATTATAGGAAAATAATAGTAAATTACTCCTATATAAGAAAAATAAGAATTGATAAAGGATAATAAAATTAAATTCCTATGAAAAATATATTTTACCCACTATAGGAAGAATAATATTAAATGATTTATTATATTGATGTAAATGTGAATTGGCTAATGATGACATCAAAATCCTGATTCATGAACATCTGACGAGATTGGTTGGCCTTATGGACTCAAGAACACCTACCCATATAACAGAGTCTATTGAAATGTAGTGATGGTATTTGCTGGCTTGATTGAAATAATACAGCCTCATTGTTTGACTGTAGAAGATCAGTAGAATAAATTAATATATAGTGTAAAAATATATTATAATAAGGAAACGAAACAATTAAACAATCCAATTAATGTTTAAAGGATATAATAAATAATGTCATAACCATTTTCCATATCATATACAAATATTATGATCTTGTCATTTTTATATTCCAAAAAATAAATACATGTCTCATAGAGTAATAATCATAAAAAACATACTATAAAAATGGAAAAAAACCTAATGTTTTCTCTAACAAAATAATGACCATAATCTCATTCAATTTCTCCCATACTCTATCTAAGAACAAAAGTTTTCCATCCATATTAGTTCACATCCCCTTTTCTCTACCTATAATCATAAAGTGATCTTAGGTGCCAAACTGTGGCATGAAAAGAGTGTGGGATATTCTCTATTGGACACCACCAATTATATCTAAAAAAATATACTCTGTTCATATATGCTAAAGAAGTTATCTATTATAATAGAAAAAATCATTAAATTATAATGTAAAACAACCCAATTTATAAGTTTATGTTGTGATAATAATTCTATAAATGTAGAATTCAATTTTATAAGTGTAAAGAATAACATATTGAATCACTCATATGTATCACGTATCATACCTAAATGTTCTAGAACATAATTCTATTAAACAAGGAATCCTCATAGATTCCATGGAACTCATTAATAGAAAACTCGATATGATGTAGACATAAAAGGTCTAAGACCCAAGGCCATTGGCCAATGTCTTATCTTCAATTCCATTGATCTCATCAATAGAAAACTCATTTAATATTGAGGAGGATACAAAGTACAGTGTCTATGGTGGTCTAATAAATTTGGATCAAAGTTAACAATCTAAGACATCAAATTTATATGAATCATTGGCTATATACAATAATATTGGTGTTATAGCTTAATTTCGATGCCATAAGAAAGTATCCATCATCAAAAAATTAACATAAGGGATCCATGATCCATGTTTGGGTCCATTCCCATTTATCAATTTAATTAATCATGTTCATTTCCCCAAACAACTCATTTCCATGTAATAGAATAGGGACCATGTTAGTGTCGATGCCACATTTCCAAACATTACATTAGTATTCATAATCTAAGATATCATCCATATCATTTATAATTTACATTGATTCCATTTCACATATAATAAAAATATGGTTCAAGAGGTATTCAACCTTTTCTAATCCAATTTATATATTATATGCATTCCACTCCGGGGTGGATACCTCTACACACCACAAATGTGTGGCATAAGCACATTCATTCAGATGAACCCACTTCATGGGGTGGCTCTGGTTCTGGTGGATGACATCCAATCATGTTAAATGTGATGAAATTATATGAAATCGAATTTCTCCAAAAGTAATTTAGGATATTACTCATTTTAGAAAAATTCCAGAAGTTCCTTCATTATTCACTATGGTGAAATCTTCAAAGAACATGACATTAAGAGAAAAAGAAATAGTCCATCCACTGTAGATGGGTAGTATACTCCTCATCCTTTTTCAGCCTATAACTCGAGATAAAATAGAATAAATTTTAGAAGTTTATGTGTTTGGTGAATATAACTCACAATATATTTCATGGATTTAAAATTCTACACATTCAAATAATCAATTTAAATAAATCAGAGGAATGAAGGTATTTTTGGTAGCTATTAAAGACAAGTAACAAAATGTAATTATAATGTAAAATGAGGGAAGAGGTTGAAAGTCTTTTCAAGGTGTAGAAGTGGAGATTGAGTAGTTTTGGGTGGTTTCTTGTGCATGGATAGGAATAGAAATGGTTGTAGAAAGATAAAGAAATGTGAAAAAGGGTTATTTTGACTCATTTTTTTGGGCTAGTCTAGATTCAATGTTTGAAAAAGTATGCAACAAGATTAAAATATATCAATATGAGTTATCACCTACTGAAACGGTCTTGGGGCATGGTTTGAAAAATTGTGATCCTACCATATAGATCCTTTGTTGTTATCTCCATCACACATGCATTGTCAGGTTTGATGACTTGCTTGCTTTCTCAAACCATGCCCCCTCTTTTTGGAGGCACATGGTTGAGTCACATAGTTACTATTAATGATGCTCCATCCATGAACATCATATATTTCTTCCAAAAAAACTATTTTGATACTAAAACACCAATACTTTTTAGGAACCCTTCAATAATATCTTAGAAACTTCCATATAGATGAAATTAATGTTCTAAATGAATAATTAAATGATCCATATATCAAAATCAAATCTGGGTTCTTGAAAAAACAGATATATCAACTCAATCAAATGTATCGTGAATAGATAATAACATAAATATAAGTGAAATTTATTCATGATAATATATATTTCACCTCTATGAATAATCATATAATTTTGATTATTGATAATGAATTCTCATCACATATGTCGAATAATATTATTCTTTTCATTCTTTCCAATATGAGAGTTGATGGAATTACTTGATAATAAAAGATGGATCTATAAAGGTAAAATAGAGTTTTAAAACACTCTTATATAATTATCAATTAAATAATACATATTTCTATATCTTTATTTCCTTCAACTGAATTATTTTCGTTTCATTAAATTATGTAACTCAGAATTATAAGATGCATTCAACTGAAATGATTGTAGTATAAAACAAATAGTTTTAAAATCCCTTATAAAGGGGTGAATAATTAATAGAAATTTTATTACTTGGATATAAAGTATAGTAATTGTATCATTACTATATAATAGGATAATAATTTATGGAATTAGAGAGTTGGACACATTCATCTTTAATGTATGGATAATTTATCAATTTTTATAATCATTGATGGCCTTCCTTTATTGAAAATAATTAACAAATATGATTTTTGATTCATACATTAAGAGTGTAACGGTGATACTCTCTTACCATATAAAGAAGAAGTGAGAATCAAATTTTGTGATTCCATTCCACACGGATATATGAGATCTAATGGGTCATCCTAGAACTCATGGTGAGAAATACAACATTTTATTTTTCAATAATAATAGTATGATAGGGATTTATATGTTTATGGGATCTAGGAGAAAGGTTTTGAGACTATATCAAAAAAATTAAATGAAGAGTGGGAATATATTATAATAATAATAATATATAATTTATTCTATGATAAATGAACCAAATAAAATTCAATTAATGTAGAAAATTATAATGATAAACATGTTATAAAACATGATCGATCAATGGAAAAACATTGAAGCCTAATAGAGTTATGTAAAGAATGAATAATTTGGTAAATAATAAGGATAATGTATTGTTTATTATATGATTCGTCTCACAATATTATAAAGAATTAGTTTTGTAATTTTGTATATAACCTGACAATTGTGTAGTTATTCATCCCATAGAAAATAATGAATTGTAAGAAATGTGGCATAGTAGGAAATATTCATTGATAAAACATAGATTATTTGAAATGAAATGTCTTGTTTATAATAAATAGTGAAATCATGGAATGAATTATGGTGGTGTAGGTGAGTGAATAATTTTAGGGTAGTTATCTTCGAGTAAATACAAATAATGTTTCAACCCAAGGATCAATAAAATAGTTGAAATAAGTAATGTAATTATTATTGAATATGAAGAAAATGATAACATGAAAAATAATTCCACAAAAGAAGTGATCGATGAAGAAGAGGACTTAATTTTGGATTCCAAATAATATAAATATGTAAAAATTGATGATTATTATGATCTTGAATCAAAATAATTGGATGCAATTTAATTTTGTGTACTCAACTCTCAATCATGAATATAAAGAGTTGGTTTAGATGAAATATAATTTTTGGAAGAAAATATTCTCCATAACTGACCTTGGTAGTGGGAATAATGAATACAACTACTATAAAATCATATATATTATCATCATCATTAAAATTAAAATAAATTTATGATTGACTGGTAAAATAAATGAGTGATGATTTGTGTTAAATCATTAATAATCAAACATGGGGTCTTATAAACATACCTAGAAATTAAAATGTTGTTGGTAAATATGGGGAAATCAAAACAAATATGATGAATATGCAATGTATGTTGAGAGAATGGTGATACTCATATGAAAGTGCTATTCTTAGATTTATGTATTTGATGAAAAGTGAATGTTTTCAGGAGTTGTAATAATTGAATATATAAAAAATTGTAATTTCTTTGCAATGGATGTTCTGAGTTTTTATAAATAATGTGATTACATAATTAATTACATTTTCATGAATGAATAATTCTATGTAAGATAACTAGTAGGATTTATTAATAGCAATGATTAAGAAAAGTCTTGCATATTGAAAAATCCATTGTGTAGCCTAAGTTAATAACCGCATACATGGAATGTACAATTTGAAATGTATCTTTGATATATGGAGTTTTAGATAGGAGTGGTTGATCAAATTATATACCCTATTTTCAATGATGTAGAATAATATAAGGTTAGAGTGTTTGTGGATGAAATTATATTTGGAAAAATTTACAATTGACATGTTCATAATTTCATAATTCGATGATTGAGGATCTGAAATTCATTCTAGCGATATAAAAATATTGAAATTAAGGAAAATAATTCTTCACAATGTAAAATGCATCAAATAATGTTCTAGGAGTACAAAAATATAATATAATAAATTATGGAACAATGTAAACATTCTCATGTAACTCGAGTTGTGTGAGTGTGGGACATAAACCACTATTAAAACATATAGTTTTTATTATTCTCTAGTGTTCCATAAAATATACCATTAGGAATAGAGTGAAGTCCAACATACATACACTAATAATGTAATTCATGAATTAGAAACTACTATAATCAAGTGTCCAATTAATACCTATTAACTAACCATTTTAGTGTAAGATTTTTTAATTTGAATATTGGGGAACCAAACATCCAATCACATGAATCTCCAACTACTACATTTTATTTAATTATACAATAACCCTGGATATATATAGGTGAGAATAATCCATAAGTTACCTTATAAAATCATTCCATGTATTGCAAATCATTTGATATTCACTTGCATAACTACCGTTAATGAAGAACACTATCCTTGAAATGGCCCCAAGTCTTCTGCAAGTTAATGTTTCGAATAGTTAATTTTTTTTTGAAAAAATTATAATAATACTCTCATTTTATGCTTCATCCAAGAGAAAGTATTCGATGAGTAATTATGGCCATTGATACCCACATCAACTGAATTTGGATTAATTCATTAAAATTACTTGTTAATAATAGGTTTCATGGATTATCAGTATCAGGAACGACAAACCAATAATTGGAAAGTTTACATGTATTCCATTTTCTACTAATGATTATAAATGGATATTAATATGTAATACCCACTCTATCCCTTAGTTTTATTACATTTTTGAACTACTTTACTTACCTCATGATGCTAAACTATGTGGGTCCATTTTATCCCATGACCTTAAATAGGGAAATGTGAAATATGTAGATTTTTATTCCAAATCTAGTAGGATACATAGAAAAAATAATTATGTTTCAAACTCAATCAACCATATTTTACCACATCCCTTTTAATAGATGGTAAAGCACATATCCTTTCTTGGTCATCCCAAGGGATATTGCATTGTGTCTTCTTTAACATGAAGAGAATGTGTGTGTTTTCCCCATGGGGCATTAAATAATTATTTCTATTTTGTTATTATCATAAGAGGATACAATTAGATTGTATATTTATTTTGTCATTCCCTTACATGATGATCAAAAGAGGGTCATCTCCAAAAAATTTAAATTGTCACTTCCTTTATATGTAGAGTGTAAGTGGTTTATACTTGATAAACATTAACCCATTATAAAACATATATGATGACTATAAAATGATTAATCACCCATATGTGATGAGAATAATATGAACTTTTTGGTGATTATAAGATGACCCTCTAATTGAAGCATCTGAACCCCACCCATTATTATGTGATAAGCATGGGAATAATTAGGTGATGATCATGGGATGCCTTCGGTAACCAATTTAATATACCAAATAATATATTAAGGGGATTCATTATGTGATTATAAAGGGGTTCCTTAGTTAATGAGACTATTATTTATTTTTTGGTGATGAAATGAGTTATAAAGTGATGATAACGAGGACCCTCATGCGATAGGAATTGGTAGAAGTAGGTGATGAGTCGGAAATGCCTTATGTGAGGAGGAAAATTTCACCTTGTGGCTTGATATGAAGAAAATAATATGAATTTTAAACCGAGAACAAAAAAATATACTCATCAAATTTAATAATGTGATGAGAACAATATTCCATGCTCCACTAATAAGGCAATGTTATAAACACATCCAAATGCCCATCATGGTTGATAAAATTAATGTTCATCACCTTAATAGGTTATAAAGTGATGAGATATAATGATTCCAACATAAATCTTTTTATGTTAATGGGATTTATAAAAAACATTAATTTATTACTGAGGATCGTACTATGTAACAAACTCATATGAGGTGTGTTTTGACATCACATCCTCGTCATCAATTCAGTGTATTAGAACCATCACCTTGATATAGATAATAAGACCATCTCTATAATGTTTTTATTTGGGATGTAGATCAAGATCATCCATGGAAATATCTATCAAAGTGGTCCTGGTGAAATGTTTTAGAAACAACACTGGTGAGATCAATGTGAATCCATTCTGATTAATAAAGTAGAGGATCTGTAATGTTGGGAACCATTGGTGTCTCCATCATCCAACATATACTAATGTTTGAATTTAAATATACATTTAATTCTATATATTGTATTTGATATACGAGGTTATCCTACCATTACGAATTAGTGTAGAAGTATTAGAAGTTCCCATGATACTTTTGGATCCCATGTGATCCCCCAAGCAGTGTTCCCTCTCACCTGCACCTATGATGAAACCACCATCATTATATAAGCTATATGGATTCCCTAAATCACTTCCCAAATATTTTTTATATAATATAGGGTAATCAATAACCTTTTCTAACATTATAAATAGGAATAATTCAACACCATTCACTAGATATCTTAGTATGATCATTAATCCTTTCCACCATAGTAGAACGCCAAAAGTAGAGACACCAAAAAAGGGATGCACAATCTTTCAGCACCACCAAATTCTTCAGGAACATATCCTCAGAATTGGTTGATGATTAAATCCCCTATCCCATGGAGGGTGGAGGGTTTTTATGGTGTGAATTCTATAGATTCTATTTGGAAGTCACCAATTATGGATCCCATTAACCAAAATCATCAATAATACATGGATTCCCATGTGGATAATATATTGGACATACCCATGTTTTTGTTTCCTCAACCTAACACACATAGTTCCAACACCTACAGTACGATGTAACTATTTCCCAATGATAGTTTACTTCTATAACCACTAACATATCCTCTAATTTTATCACTATTATGCATGTATACAACCTCAAAAAACATGCATTGATACTTAAGCTACCCAAAAAGCATACAGGGTTTATTCCGCATTCTTTTTTTTACCAACACCCATTAGATATGACATTAACATTATGGAGAGGAATTTAATTCTAACGTCCTTCCATTATGGTAATGTAACTTGTAAATATGGATTCCCTCCCTATGGAAGATATGTGTACCATGGAGTTCATCCAAGTGGAAAATGTAAAAATTCCCATAGAAGGTATTCTCATGAAAAATTGATGGTCATTCTTGAATAGATTTCATGATATAATAAATAGAATAATAGGGAATCCATTTCCAGGTTAACCCATATATTTTAGAATTTAGGATCTTTGAACATTTATAAAAGATATTTCCAACTCCACTTTTATAACTCCAACAAGTACGAAGTTGTCATTTACAAATGTCAACTGATTTTTCTCAAGTTCACAAGTTCTTTATTATCACCCTAACATTACGTATAATTTGAGGATTTATTTTCATCCATGTAGGGACAAACTGTGCTTCCAAATCTAAAATAATCATCATATCACTTCTTAAACTCAAAAACATAGTATTAGAAACATCATGATCATTCCTATAAATCATGGATATATATAATGATTTGGTGGATTCATATGAAATTTATGATATCCATCAATAATAGTATGTACAAAATTATTTCTATTTAAATATGGTTATGAAGAATGTGATACCTCAACAGGCCACCACATCAAAATGAAGATGAATTTCCAATAAAAAGGTACTCCCGTCTAGGAATCTAAAATATAGGATATCTTCATCACTCCCTCCTCATAGTTCTTCTAATTTATTCATAGTTTTTTGGGTTATCAATACATCAATCTCCCTTCTAAATAATAGAATCATAATAATGAGAGCATGTGGGATGATCTTTTCACTAACCTAAAATATCACCGTATTTTAGCCACATGTGACACTTTCTTTTATCATACTATAGTTACTAATATTCAGGTTGAATTATTCTAAGATAACATGTATATAATTTAAATACTATTTTATGAGCATCATTTTTACTATTAAAACTGCTCTACAATCCTTCATGATATTTAACAATAATTAAATAAATGATGAAATTATGAAAATTCTATTTGAAAAAATACTAAATCAAAACATTCAAAAAATTTATACTAAAATTTTCATTGTAATATGTCAAATTATTGAAGAATCATCGTCTAGTGTAAAAAATCAGTGGTTGGGGGTATTATTCCACTCTACAGTTCCCTTATCATATAAAATGGTAGGTTTCCAAGACTAGTTTATAATATAATGTCATCAAATATTTG
Source organism: Viscum album (assembly GCA_963277665.1). Classification (NCBI taxonomy): domain Eukaryota; kingdom Viridiplantae; phylum Streptophyta; class Magnoliopsida; order Santalales; family Viscaceae; genus Viscum; species Viscum album. Next base: position 640,897,554 of record OY728160.1, read on the forward strand.
ATACCAATCACATACATTTTGAATTTAATTACCATCAACCACTTTAATAATCTCGGCTATAAAATAATGATGAAACAAGAAAAGAATATTTTCTTAGAGATTATAAATTTCAATATGTGAACATACTTAGAGGTGTATAAATTTTTTTCTATGTAAAATTCTTGAGACTTAGATGTATAGAATGTAAGATCTAAGAATGATAAAAAGTTAAATAACTAAATGATATGACTCATCTCAACAATGTGAAAAAATCTTTTCTGGAGACTACCTGATTATTACTCCATAGTTAAGTGTTCGTGTCCTAGAGTAGTGATCATGATGGACAACCTTCTAATAATTTTATTGTGGTGTTTGTGAGGGAGGTAAAATGAAATTTTAAATAAAATTTGTAGGATGGTGGGGATATTTATTAGTCAAATGACCGATTCAGACAGGTGGGTGGGCCCCGGTGAATGGACCATGTGTCAATGGGGAAACTGGTGGTACCTAGTGGGCCAAAACCCTGTAGACAAGTTAAATATAGTGTTTGTGATGTCAGCATGGAAAATTGTTATATTTGGTATCAGAGGATGAACATGGCCTTATGATCAGTGCACTACATTGGTTGAGATATAGGGTTTACAACTATGTCATTATTCAACAAAGGTGGGTGAATGTGAATCCAAAGAATAATAAAGGGTTAAATGAATAAATGATATTACTCATGTAAATAAGGTACACAATTTTTTTAGAATCACACCTAATTAGAACTCTGTAGTTAAGCATGTTTTTTCTAGACTAGTTATTATGATGGGTGACTTTCTAGGAAGTAACCTAGGGTGTGTGTAAATGAGGAAAATGAAGACTATAATGAACATGGAGTGTCTTGTGGGGATAGTCATTAGTCAGATTCCCCATTCAGGCATTGGGGAGGACCCATGGAGGGTACTATGTGTTTGTGTGGAAACTAGTGGTACTTGGAAGGCTAGAACCAAATGAACAAGATAATGAAGGGTGTTTGTGCTGTCTGCAGGGCCTAGTTGTCACATACCTAACTATATTTTCCTAAACACCTACTCAAACATCAATAAAATAACTAATACATACAAATTTTAATGTATGTATAATTTTTTTATAAAAACGAAGATATATTCCTAAATATAAACATTTCTTCTAATTCTTGAAGTCACTCAAACGCTCAATTCAAATCTCCTCTAAGAATACCATCCCGATTATGATGTTGTTCATGATGGTCCTACCACTGTACATATTGAACCTTGATAGCCATAAATACTTGTTAAAATACCATGATTGCAGTGGGAGGTTAATCCACCCATTTATTTTCTGTTATACCCTATAACTGCCACTCTCATGGATAAATTTTACATCCAACTACTAAATCACAACTTCTCCAACATATAAACTTGTTATCCATTTATGTCTAGACGCAGGGTGAATCCCCTCATGATGACATATCCATTCTCTATACAATACACATTATATATATAATGAGTAAATGATATTTTTTACATCCAAAAAGATATATTTTCCCATTGTTGGTGGAATAGCTACCCCTATAAAAAAATATAGGATGCTAGAAATTCTCCACTTTAAATGGTATGGGTGACCTAGTGCAATATGTTATGAACATAATCACATTGTAAACCCCAATGTTGAGTATCCTATAGTAGTGGGAGTTAGAAGAAATATATTTAATTTTATAGAATGTGGATTTATATACACTTATTAGGCATGAAAATTTCATGAATGTATTTTTCACCGGAGATAATGGTCTTCATCATTAATTCCTTTTTCATTTCAACATCGCACTACATGAGAACTGTATTCATATCCTCTCCAAATGTAATAAATGAGGGAGAATATATTCCTCTGACTTCATCACCCATTAAAAACGAAAAAATTAATCCTTTAATTTTTAACATTCCCATGAATAGATGTTTGGTATGTTTTCTGAGAACATCCGAGATGATTTAGTCCCAACACAAATCTCGTAGTAGTTCCCTGGTGGAACTGAGATTTATTCAAGATTGATCATCACCTAGGGGATTTCATATAATATACAATGAAAATATCTCATCTAGCACCCCCTCGTCTACATTAAGTCATGAAGGAGAAGAGATAGCTTATATGATGAAAATTCATGTCCCATAGACAATATGGCTCTAGGTGACCTCACAAGACTATCCATTTCATTTACATACTTCTGTCAATAATATATTTTAGGACCCCTATCTTGTAAAACCAATTATGAAATATATAGACTATAAGAAAATGGTATATGATTTTATGGATGATTATGTATTTAACCTTTATATCCATTCCATGGATATGAATTTTTACAATATTCCATACATCAAGAATCTATAAGATGTTGAGTTAAAAATATGCCCAACTATTTCCCCCAAAGTAGGTTCCTTAGATATGTTATCTTTAATTATATTGTTATAACATACATTATCAAACCATTATTATATTGAATTATTGTGGAATAGGATGACCATCATTGCATGACACATGCATTTCCACCAACCACGATGAGGATCCAGATTCAAGGGGTGATAAACATTTCTCTAACTAGGGAACACAAAATAATCATGATTTGTCATCTGGAAATAGTATTTTATATTCCCCTTGGACCAATTTGTTTAGATAAACTACCCAAAACCCTTTACAAATGGATCACATTCTCATATGATTGGGTCATATTTGTTTCCATAGAAATATAGAATTAACATACATCAACAAAATAGAGATAATCCAAATCATCTTAATTTACTTGTTTCATTAATTTTTTTCATGGAATTCATGTTCATGTGTTATGAGTAAGCCTCATAGATTGTTATGCTCTACTACATTCCACTAATTAGTAAATTGATTTTACTATTGTAAATTGAATAATATTAGTTTACCATAATGTAGTTATATGAAAAAAATCACAAAAGGGAGCTCTTCCGAGAAATTTTCAACAATGGAACATTCCAAGGAAAAATACTCACCCAATATGCCTAATTCATGGGGTGTTACCAATAAAAACAATGTCTATGTTGTTAAAACAATAAGATAACTATTTCCTATAGTTAATTATCTGAAACCCATATTGGAAACATCTTTTATTATATCTTTGTATCCCTCTAAACTATTTAATTTCCTATATAGATCATAGTTATCTAACTAAAAATGTAATTTGTTGTTTTCCAAAAAATTAATATCACCTCATCTAGCTACTACCATCATACTTAATTGAATGGAACATGTTCTTAGAAGAATAAAAATATCCTATATACTTTATGTATGGATTTTTCATATATATTTTTTATTTCCTATCTCAAATTATACGTCATTAATAAAAAATAAATGCTAAAGGAACTTTATAAAGCAATAATAAAGGCCTAAACATTTCCCCTAATGTTAGAGTAAAAATTTCCTACTAATAGATTCTACCGAATCATGTAATGTGATAATTAGTACTTCCAAAAAATCAGCTCATTTTATATGATTAATGGGGTATAATAATACTGGAAAAAATAACCATTTGTATCTCAGATAAGTTACGTATAATAAATGTTAACCACAATACAGTGAAAATTTATCTTATATCAGTCTCATTCTGACTGAAGAACATACCAAGATAAGTTATGAAGAATGACCTTTAGACCCATCGAACCTAAAAATTTGGAGATACGACAAGTGTGAATAGAATCTTCTCAAAAAGATCTAGTTGATGGATAAGTAAATCAATTTGGTATCTAATACCCATTTTAATGTATTAATGTAATACATTACATTCAATAAATTACATGAAGGGTTGGTTGTCAATAAGTATTTAGTATTTCCTTCATCATATAACTAGTTCCTTAGATACACACACATTATCCAAGTAGGGGTTCTCTAATGTGTTGTCTCCCTTTAACAAATGTAAAATAGAATCCCTTGATTTTATGTATTTACAAATGGATGGAAAGAATTATGACCTTGTATGCTCGGTTTGTTACATTGTCGCAAAAGATTTTTCAACTTTCTTGGTAGATACCTATTATGACATGATTAGGAATTTCCCCTTAAATTTCCACTATTTAGAAGATACAAATCTAGACCAGGGAAAATATTTTTTTATTCCAATGTAAACAATATGAACTTAGATCACCTACTACTAATTTGAAGGACATGTGAGTCTTACTCTGAGGATGAACTATCTCACTATGTGCTAGAAATTTCATTGAATTCCAAATAATCTATATTCCTACCATGCTTATATAAGAGCATGATTGACACACTGACGCTTGATCGAGAAGAAATTTTTTAATTTGGTAGAAGTACAAAACAAAAGAACACATGGGATATTTGTCACATCCTCAGTTAGATTGTTCTTACATAACCGAAGAGAAAAAAGTTTGGTCCAAAATATTTCACCATATCACTAGAATAGGATTCCACATCACTGTCATTTATGATAAATGAGACATACCACCCTCAATCTCACACATATCCAATTATAAAGACTTTTTTTAATAGCCTCCTCACTTTAAAGAAGGTTTTTCAACTATTGTTGTTTAGTTGATATAGTTTTAACTCAGTACTGAGGAATATATAATGATGAATATGATTAGTTGCATCATGAAACTAGATGAGAGGATGTAGTATTATGCGTTCATAAAATAATATAACAAATTTTCCTAGATGTACAAGGTCATTCTACTACTTGATCTTAAATTAACTACTCTATGACATTGAAATCCTATCATTATCCATGGATATAAACTAGTTCTTAAAATGGTTCACCCATCCCATAGTTCCAAAGTTAAGGATGAAGTTAATAACATGGCTAGATTCCATGTTTATCAGAGATGTTCTATACCATATGTGGCTAGAAAACATTTTCTGAGTCAGCATGAAAAATAGATAAATAATAATCTATGTAAACATCTAATACCTCAACTATTGTTACCCCTGGAATGAAATCCTTGTCTTGATTGTAGATTTTTTTAATGCAACTACTGATATCCAGGTTATCTCTATCAAGGATGAGTACTCTTGGTATATGTAAAACCTGTTTAGCCCTTAAATATGTTGAGGAAATTTTTTTCAAGGAACCGTGTGGAACATATCACTATCAACTAACTCCAAATGGCTTAGAAAACAATGAATAGGCCTTTTACTATGTTATGCATCACATATTCTATCCTCTTAAAAGAACACTAGTATATATCAATTTGAATGATTTGGTTGTTTCATCCAATTAATTATTGGACCATATCAATAATATTTTCAATGTTTTTACCTGATATATTCTAATAATGGAATGTTAAATCCCATGAATAGTACATTTGGGGTCACATTTAGCAAGATAATTATATTAATTTTCAAAATTTGTGGAATTGAGATTGACCCAATGATGATCCTTAAAATCATTAAATTCTCCCTTGGTAAAATCATCTTGAGTATTGTGGATTCATGGTATGATATCTTACACCATGAATTGTTTTTACCGACATGGTCGGAGAATGTAACACCATCTCAATGCTTATAAACAAAGTTGTATCTTACTTGTTGAATGAATAGTTTTTTTGAATTATATGATATAATGAAATATATGTTATATACTCTGATACTAATGAATCTTATCTATAAAAAATTAGGTTCTAAATATGATTGTCCTAGAGAGGGAAATTTATGACCTCTTAGATAATATTAATGATAAATGAAAGGAGTTGAGTCTTCATTTCCTCAATCATGTGATGTTTTATATTGAGGTCATATATTATTTTACTATTGATAATTTCCCTCTGTTGGAACTTGTTATCTAGATTCTACATCATTAATTTCAACATCATAGGTTTCAACTACTATGAAACATTAAAATATTGATATATATTCTAATACATCCAATACAAACTGTATAATTTTGGTAATGGGATGTGATCCTATAGTAGTTTTACAATAGGTTTATCCCATAAAATGTGGTCAAGGGAAAACCAATATACGATTTCATTTCTACGCACCAGACCCTATAATAGATTATCCTAGACATCTAGTTCCCAAATGAGGCCATTCTCTATATCGATAAACATCTTTCATTTTTGAATATGATCTTTCACTATTAAATTCGAAGCTAGATTTGTAGGATGTTGAACAATCCAAATCATAATATAGAAGAACATGGGGTTTTATTTGTCACTCTCTTGACTTTGATAATACCAATATCATTACACGTCTCATATAGGTTGTAACTCCCCAACCCCAGTTACCCAGATTCAGAGCATTATTACGTAACATAGGCATTATCACAAAAGATCAATTCTCAAAAGACCGATTAGTTTACTAGCCTTGGAAACACTAGATACATTCATAAATGTAACATTAAATCATAAAGAGAAAAACTAAAATAACATAGTATCCATAGTCCACACCCATATCCCCTTCAGACTATCCCTACAAGCTAGTTATAAAATATTTCTTCACATTCTGTGAAAAAAAAACATAGAAAGGGGTGAGCTTAGATGCTCAGTAAGGATAACAATATAGCGAAAGCTTTCATAAATAAACATAAACATTCAAGGAAATGTATAACTAAAACAAAAGCCTTTTAAAGTTGAACTTCATCATAATATGGCAAAAGTAAATTGAAATAATGCCATTTTATTATTCACAAGGATATTCTAAAGGTCGAATAATCACATGAAATATCAATAACCACTTGCATAGTGATGGAATGCATAATGCCAAACTATCATAGCCACGTATCCAAGGCCTCGTGCCAAGACTACAAATAAGATTTTGTCAAGGCCTCGTTCCAAGACACTAGTTTGTCTCATGAGACCTACTGATGCATTGAGGAGCTATAGCGGGCTCCACCCGTCACTTATTACTTCCAATGCATTCCTCATATGAAGAGGTTTAAACATATCAAAAGCCATAACATAATCATATCAAATAAAACCTGCATAAAGGAAACATAACATTTCCACATTTCAATCACAAGATATCAATATAACACATTGATATAATAAAACCATTTTCAATACCAAAATAAAAGAAAAGTAGAACTTTACTACCACAAAACTGGGCAAGGCCAGCGCCACCCCTTTATCAAAGCTAACAAAAAGCGCTGATAAAGGGGGGGCCTTTATCAGCGCTCAGAAAAGCGCTGATAAAGGGTGCCTTTATCACTGCTAAAAAAAGCGCTGATAAAATTACCCCTTTATCAGCACTTTTTTTAGCACTGATAAAGGCCCCCCCTTTATCAGTGCTTTTTTTTAGCGCTGATAAAGCGACCCCTTTATCAGTGCTTGTTTAGTAGCGATGATAAAGGGTAGATTAAAAAAATTAATATATTAATATAGTTATATAGTTATATTGATATAAATATAATATATAATTTTTAAATATATTTTAGATTAGTATAAATGTACATTTAAACTTAATATACTGAATATATACGATATTTAGTGAAAATGGTTTCTTAAAAAATTAAAAAAAAATATTTTTAATTAATAATTTGATAATTGTTATGGTGTAATAGTCATTTAATAACAATTTTACGAATAAAAAATTAAAAAAATTAAAAAAGATCCAAAATATGTTGAAAACGCAAATCAAACTTCAAACGGCCATAACTTTTGATCCAGGTGTCTGTTTGAGCTCTATCACATATCAAATCGAAGCCTACAACGAGCTCTATGTCCTTATGTCTTGTATTTCCCCGGTCAAGCATTTTCCAAGGCCAAAAAAGGCCAAGAATCCTCCAAAGCTGAGTTTTTAGTCAGGGTACCCAGATTTTTTAACATTTTGTGGATTTTCATCCTCGTTTAAGGGGGTATTATTGGATTTTTTTATTGGGGACTGAATTTATTCCAAGTTATTAAATTCATATTGATATTATTTCTTGGAAATTTTATCGTTTTTTATAATGAACTGCTATTTATATTCAAATATATAACTCTATGTACATATTTTTTATATATTCACAGCTAAAAATTAATTTTTTTATATAAATAATTAAACATATTCAAATATAAAATATACTAGCTTTATCTAAATAATAACTAATATCAATTTTATTTAAAATACCAATATTTGAATATTTATATAACTACTATATATTAATATAACTATATATATATTAATATAACTATATGTAAATATATATTAATATCACTATATATATTAATATATATATATATTATTGTACGAATAAATTTAACGAAATATATATATAAATAAATAGATATATCATGAATAAGAGATCAAATCAATATAGGGGAGTGGCAAAGGCTTTAGGTGCACATGGGGGAGGTCTCGAGATCAAATCTGGGTAGAGGAAAGGGCGTGCGTGCAAGGGTGATTTAAAGGGCTAGCGATGATAAAGGGTGCAGGCGGTGCGGGCGGGCACTGGATGTGCAAGAAAGCACTGATAAAGGGGGGCTCAAGCACTGTAAAAATCCCCCCCCCCCACGAGATTGGTATTATTTTTTATTTTTTTTGTTTCTGTTACATTTATCAGCGCTAAAAAACGCTGATAAAAGGGGTCTTTTATCAGCGTGAAAAAGAAAGCACTGATAAAAGACCATTTTATCAGCTCTTCGTTTAAGCGCTGATAAAAGACCCCTTTTATTAGCTCTATTTGTAGCACTAATAAAAGGGGTATTTATCAGCACTTTTTGGAGCGTTGATAAAGGGGACCCCCCCCCCCCCCTTTAACTTCGCTGGCATTATCAGTTCTTTTTCTAGCGCTGTTAATGGCCATTTTTAGCGCTGATAAAATCCATATTTGTAGTAGTGCCTGGTATTTATTTTCATTTTTAAAAAAATTTATAGCTTGTAGAGGAAGTCGAAACTCAAATAATGGTCACGACGATGGAGAAGTAGTTGTCGCCGCATACGTAAGACAAAAAAATTCATTCATCGTTTAGTAAAAATGTTTCATATAAAAAGATTCCTTTTGAAAAAACACAAAAGTCATAGGGGTTTATACACCATATAAAAGAATGTTTTGTATAAAACAAAATATACCTCAATGAAAGGATATTGAGACGAAGTCCCTTACCTTGTGTCTGACTTGACTCGATCATTCTGTAACCTCCTGAATAATAAAATACAGTTAATTTCTAATTACTGAAGAACCTTTTTCAAGTTCATTATTCCTTTTATATCACTTATTACCATTTTATGATCATTATGTAATTATTTAAGTTAATAACTGTTGTTTGGTCAATCATTGGTACTTGAGTCAAAAATAAACTTCTTATAATTACAAGTTGTTCATGTGGTAAAATATCCATTATATCCAGAATTATATTCATGATTTAGATATCATATATATCATATATATATCCAGTATATATATGCATTTATAATATTACATAACATTTAGTGGTAAGAAATTAAATGCACCGTTCATTGAGACGGTAAGCCGTACGTACGTATGAACGCTACTTTCATTTCTATTTCATTTTTAATGGAATGAAATCATAATGATATAAAGGTATAATATAATTCCAATATATTATCATTTATAATATCATTAACTCCATCCTTTATACATCAAACATATGGCATTAATGATTCAAATCACTTTGAGGGGGCGGTAGTTCGCACTTCCTAAAATGAAATTATCGTGTTTACCCATATTGGAAATCATAAAGGTATGAAATAAATGAAAAATACAGGAGCATAAAGAAAATAGAAACATAATATATATCATATATAAAAAATAGTTTCATCATAATGGCCACCATGAGAGGTGTTAAAAGAAGATTGAACAATCATCGTTTCCTGAGGTAGTAATTCACCACCCACAGAAACAGTATGTTCTTTAACCATTAGATGAAGGTTTGTGTAAGTTTAAATCAAATCCTTATCATAAAAACATACTATTATATTTAATATCCTTTTTTTGTTACAATAGAAAGGAATAAAAAGAGTTTAAGGGGTTGGAGAAGCAAAATAAAACATAAGAGAAGACATTACCTTTAAATCGGGTAACTCTTTTTTATTTGAGAAAAAGGCTTCCTTCGGAAGAAATCTGCCCAATGTGAGGCTTCTATGAGTAATAGAGGGAAGTTGAGAGAGTATTTGGGCAGAGTTTAATCAAGCCAAATGACTTTTATGGTGTGAATAAGGTGGTAGAGGTGGGGGCCTTTTATAAGAGGAGAGGAGGGGCACTTTTGGAAAGTCATCAAATGTTACATTATTATATAATGAGTTTCAGATTTTAAATGTCCCACATTTATATATTTCAAGGATAAGGTGATAAGGGTTCGAAATATACCCATCCAATAATTTTTTTACAAGTGTAAGTCTTATATTTTACGTTATCTTTTCATTTTATTTAAATTGTTAATTAATGAGGTAATCACTTCATCATCAAGGTGTCATAAAAACATTAATTTATTTAATGTATAAACAATATAAAAAATATATCATGATGTATGAAATCTTTTTAGCTTTCCAATGAATATTTATATTCGAAAAGTTACCTTATATAACCCCATGAAATAATTGTTTTAGTAAAACAAAAAATGTTTTTGAAAATTCTATTATTACTTTAAATAAAAAGTTATTAATGTCATTTGCATACCCAAGTGGCTCCATGGGGTCCCCAAGTTGACCCATGGCTTTTATTCGTCGGGAATGACTCATCCAATAAGGTTAGGACAAGTGTCAAGATATTTTCATATTTTTATAATATCATATTTATCTTAAATTTCATTAATTACCTTTAATCGCGATTAATAAAACTTAAAAGTTACTATTCACCAAAAAATATTTGCATCCCATTGAACCACATTTTACATAATAATGACAACCATGTATGTTAGATTTTTTAAATTCAAATCACAGAAGTGGTATTGTTACATTTAAACAAATATTTTATTTTTTTACTACCACTTAGTGGTTTCACTATTAATAAAAAATTGATGTTTTTCAGAAAAATACCAAAAATTCACCCTAAGCTATATTTGGTATTCCTAATTCAAAAATGATGCCTATTTTAAAAAATTGAAAACATATAAGTTGAATTAATTAATTTTATAATTAATTCGCGCTATCACAACAAATAGCGTGTTTTTAAGAAATAATATATATCAAAATATTGACAATTGTTTATGTCCAGTTTCAAAGTGAAATTAATTCTAATGACCACCATTGGAAAAAATGGTAAAAATATATTCTAATTATAATTTAAAACCACTCAATAGTATAATTTATCACTACTATTTGTTTTGATTAAAAAAATTGTTTTTAATTATTTTTCTATTCATAGAAAATTGATTGTTCTTATAAAATTAAAAAAAAATTCAACTTAGGATAATTTCGATATTCCAAATACAAAAATGAAGTCCATTTTGAAATATTAAATTTATATAATTTCAAAAGGTGGGTATTACTATTCATAACGGCTACTTTAATTGGTCACGGTGTGTTAGAACTCGAGGTTGCGTACAACACAGGCTGCTCTATTATTCAAAGAGAAGCGTACCATGGAAGCTTGTGGTGTTACATAGGTGCTAAAACAATGAGGATTAATATTATTCTTTCATCATTGTTCATGTTTTGGCCCTTGAGATTCAATTCCCCATGTTTCACATAAATGGTCACTCAATTATTGTCAGTTAGTAAATCAATGGTGACCATATGGTTAGATAATAATAACTAGTTTTTCTCATCCACAGCCACAATATGATTCCAATTTTTCACTATAAGATAAAAGAGTTTCATGTCCCTTCATCCCATTATGATTGCACGGATTCCATATAAAATGGTTGTTTAACTTTACAATTTGGATAAGGAATTTAGGTCATCCACATAGAACATAAAACTATTATAACCCCTACCACTCCTGATGATAAAGGCCATGGGGTAAATCATCTCTCCATATATTATTACTATGTGATCCTTTAAATTAATATATTACAATAGAACAAAATAATTAGATTAATCATATCATTATTACTTATAACATAGACCATTTTCATGAAGCTGAGCTAATCTAGATATAATATACGAATGTGCATAAAATTTCATCATCTAAAATGGAACTAACTTAGGATATGTCCTTTATAATCACAACATTGACGGAATTCTCCTATGATTCATCATGAGGAAGTAAATTCACTTGTTTATCAAATAGGATCACATTGGGATATATAGTTCTCACTGAAAATGATTTAATCCCTCTCACTAGATATGACATTGGAATAATTTTTCCCCATATAATTTGATTTCAATAAATGAAATAATAACTATAAACTATTTATAGATCATAAAAACTAATTATTCTACCACATAAGATTATAAATACTACTATGTACTCTTACCCCTTTATTTTATAGGGAAATGGTATCATGGGTTACTAACCACCAGTGAAAGCCATAAAAATCACCTTCATTATTACTGCAACCAATTTATTTTCTAAATATAATTAATTCATTCTCCAAAAGATGTTCAATTTTATATCTATATTGGTGTATTTAAAATACCATTTTGTTAATTATTCAGAGGTCCCTCAAACCTATCCCATAAAAATGGAACTAACTTTCAATCCTCCAAGATAAATAATGTCTATGTGAATTATAAAATAAAATCATATAATAATTATCACTACAATGCATGATAAATAGGAAATGTTTACGTATTAAATAAATTAAACTATGATATTATAAAAATGTTTTTGGATTAAATAATCATTATTATGAATTAATATATATTCAATGATTTTTAGGAATATCATATGACACATGATAATTCTACCCAAGTATCTCCATTCTCCCTCATATATGGAATATATGAAATTATTCCAACTGATACTAATCAACCATCACTCTAGACATCCATAGATGAACATTTAACCTAATAAAAAAGCTCCTAATTAAGAAAAACAGAATCATTTTCTTTTTCTAAAAATCATCACATTGTTTTTGTTCATCAGAATCAAGTGGTCCCATCATTCAAAATGAACATTTTTTTCTCCCCTTATTAAATGGTAAATTGGTGATGCTATTAAGAGTCCCAATAATACCTAGAATAAAACAACATAACATATACACCATAGGAAAGGGTCTCTTAATTGTTTACAATGATTTCTAAATTTGGGAGGTATTTATTGATCACCAAGGATGAGGATCATATTTCACATCCCACGAACATGAGGATTTTGATGATTTATTTTATGTATCCTCATATTAGGTGTTTGGACATTCATTTAGGACATAAAATTATTGATTTGAGGACCCAATTTTTTGAATTTGAGAAATATTGTTCATAATCCTAGATTCTCAAAATTAATCTAAATAGCACATTGTCCTCACTTTAAAACAATAAATTGTGTGATTATCATATATCCCATAAGAACATGGACTATAATGGTATAAGTATTATCTGTATAACCTTATTATTTATCACTAATTTTTTATATTCATTATATATAAAAAAACCTTTTATGTGTTCTCGCTATATAGGGGTCCTCCACATACAAGTATGTTGTTAACCAACCACATCAGCTTCATAGAACAACATGTGGCTTGATCTCCCTTTGTGGGATATATAGTGATTTCATTACATCCTTCCCATGCGTAGTCATGGAAATTATGTTAATTACCTCATCTTCTCCTAGATATTATACATCTACTAAAATGTCTCTAGTTTTACTATTAATTTTCTCAATAGAGAACCAATAAAATTATTTTCCATCTTCTAATATAATGCTTAGATCAATACATTTGTTTCCAAACCCATAAACTATGTGATTCAAGATTCTAATTTCATAGGAAATCTAGTGATGTTAGCATTTCCTATCATCGAACCTATAATATGCCTCACATTGTATCTCTATATTCATAGTGGTTGATTATCCTTCATCGGGCTTCCATTTTCACGGAGTATCAAAATAGTTCCAGATTTTGAGAGATAAAGAAAACTTTTTATGAATTTATGTTCTAATTAAGTAATGGTCTATGAAACACATATTTAAATATTGTGAACATGTGATGAATTTCATCTATATTGGTATTTCTCCCTCTAAATCAAATATGTTTTTCTACTAAACCATTTCCATGTTGACCGAAACATACCTGTTGTTAAAGAATCATAACACTAATATTTGATCACTACTACTTTTCATTTTCTATATTGATGTTGTCTTCCTAATTTATATAAATCATTCCATTAATTTTTTGTTGAACATAAACTACCTCATGATTCATTTTGGCCCAATTTTCTATGTTTTTCAACTATGAAAAGTTCTCCTTTTGGTGATCTATATTAAGGGTTTTCTCCAAATCCACATCGTGCTTACCATTCCAAATTTTCAATCTGAATGCATTATTTTGGTGATTTAAGAAAGATGGGATTAAACACTATATTATGCAGAACTATAATTCCCCTATATAAGGAATTTTGATGTGTTTCATGTTTCTCTAAAGAGTCTATAACTATCAGTCTCAGTACACCCCCTCAATATACCCATCGTACAGTCATGTAACCCCATGATTCTCATCCCTCCCTTTAAGTATCTTTATTTCCCTCACCTATTCACTTTTTATTACTGGATATTGACTTTTACCATCATTATTTTATTTCTAAATTCACTCTTTAGGGAATATATAACCACTCCCCAACCTTTCATCTTCCCCTTTTAGGTTTTCCCTTATGAGGGGAAACATTATTATAATTAGTACATTGGATCTCCCTATTAAGATATTCCTAGAAGTCATATTTTAACTGTTTTCCCACATTATAGACAATATTGTAGTATCTATGACTCTTTTTATATCATTAGTGGTAACCCACAACAAGCTTATCACCTAATTTTTTATTCATATCCCAAGATTCATGATTTACCATTCATCAATTCCCATTTACAAAATGATGTATGAACACCTTTTCCCAACACTACCATAATATTTATCAACTTGGATTATAAAATAAATATAATGGAATAAGCCAGCTAGTTACCTCATATTTACCAGATTCCTTGGTGTTCAATGTATAATTTTAACACCAACCTATCATTATATTTTTTTCAATCTGTTCTAACACAAGTATTCTCCATTTCTCCTTTGTTTCCTGCACCGAGCATGAATCACATGGAATTAGATACTATATATGATAATTACTATAATGTGGCCAATACGAATCCACATTCAGTTAAGGTAACTCCCCACAGTACTAAAATAATTAATTTAAATTCCATGTCATTCCAACTTCACTATATGATGTTAAATTGTAGGATTATCTTCCATACCCCCATTATTAAACTACACGAACTTACCACAACACATGATATAATACTTTGTACAGTTTTAGTCGTTTTCTAAGAGAAATTTCCCTTCCTTTCGTATAATATCTCCAGTACACCACTCCTTGAACAGAGTACTACCTGATTCTTACTCTGTAGGATATATAGTGATGTATAGACTCTTCATCTATGGATAAACCAAAATTTCAAATCAAATTTGGTCCTAATACTCAGTATATTACTTTGACTCATCCCAATCCCACACTCCCTATGTTAGATTATTCCCTTTTGTCTTTGTATAGATTAGATCTATGTAGATGATTTTTCATTTTACATCCTCACTACAAATAATTTTACAAATTCTAAAAAAAATCCCACTTCTCACACTCTAATGCCAACCATATAGAGACATTCCCTAAGTGTGATTCATATCTCTATAGATTATTTACGTGTCTATGAACTAAATGTAACTTAATTCCCATCTCATGGAATGTAATATGACACCCACATTTTGTAACCTATTTCCAACCCAAAAAAAATATCTTTCATCTAATTTTAGCATTTTGTTCCCTCACAAGGTTCCCATTTACATCTGGATATTGAGACAACATTACTCTTCATTGGTGGATTGGGTTATTTGATCCTATATTAAGATTTTATTTCAAAAAATCATGACAAGAATCGTCCATAATATCCTTTTGGGTTTTCACTCTTGACATAAAAAATATTATTCTGCATTAAGTATTTATTTCTCTTATATCACTATATTGACGGCCACAAGAACATAATATGTCCAACTTATATAACATAAAAATACCTAACAATTAATCCCCACCACATGAATTTTAACTATACAGTCTTCATTCAAGATACGTGTTTATAAGAGGAACCTCACTCTACCCAAGCATCCTCACCTTAAAACATTATCATATACTATTGATATTATATATATTTTTATTCATATCCAAATTCCCATAGGGTTTCCCCTCCCCCATATCATTTTTATATATGAACTTAATTTATCGTTATATATTCTCCAATAACTCTAAACAAATACTCCAATATGCCCTTTAGTTGAATCTATTTTAACATAAACTCTAATGCTCCCAAGGACGTGGTTCCATATCCTTAATCTCAGAGAAACACCATAGTATGATAAATATAACTATATGAAATGTTGCTTCATTAATCCTAACAATTTCAATAAGGATGGTTAAAATTATATTCTCCTTAACTATCATGGTATTGTAATTTTTATTTGGTTCGGGCCTAGATTTTTCGGCACGCAACATCATTTTTATTAGTACTCTCCTTGATTATAAATAATGCATGGCAACACAACCCCCCCCCCATTGTGTTTAATATCTACATAACAATATTTCTTCTACTTGCCTTAATATTTTTAAATATCTACATTTGAATCAGTTATGATCATCAATTTCTAAATAGAATCCCATATACTGATGGCACATTAGTATATTCCAATATTTCCACTTATGAAAGGTAAAAAATCATAGAAAAAACATTTTTATTAGCAGAATAATGGAACATGAACATCAAAAATTCTTGAGGGACAAAATTTCTTTTTAACATCCATTTTTAATATTATGGGATTGAAACACTCTCTTTGAATGTGCCCTATGATCATCTTCATCTTATTTATCACTGAACATCAGAATTGAAGCCCTTGTGATCACAACTTATTTTACCTATACCTTTATTTATTCAAGTAATGTTCTAAGACCCTTATTTTCACAATCTCGTGTATCCTTTTATGTGGCTATAACACCCTAAAATTATACTATGAATTATTTACTACAACTAATTACTATGTTAAATATCCCATATGACAAGAAATAAAGAAATAAAATACACCCAAATATATTTTATAATGAATGATAATGATTAATGCAGAATGAGAAGAAAATGTCAAATATACTTAAAAATATACAAGAATAGTCAACCAATAAGTAAATAATAACGTAGTTAAATTTTTTTTTTCCATACATGTTATTATTGTACATTTGAAGAATAATATTTTTGGGATATTATACCATTGAATGGAAAAAATACAATAGTTTTAATATGAATAATTTAATTCATTGGGATGGGAATAAAATCATATAATTTTAAAAATTCATGTTTTTGGAAGAGTTATAATTTTTCATATTATTTATTATTTGTCTTAAATAGTTAATTTTCAATTATAACTCTAATAGAATTATTCTATATAAAAAATAATATAGTAAAACTTATTTAATTACTAATTTAAATGATGTAAGATTGATAACATGTGATGATTGAAATTTTATTTACATTAATAAAAATATATTATATATTTTCTAACATATGAAATTTAAATCCGAAAATTTCAAAGGTTCTAGTTAATTAAAAAGATGTCATTTTTTGAATTATAATGTATAAATTATACTACTATAAATTATATGATTATTGGGAATAATTTCCTTTTGGGGGGATAGTAACAAAATAATGGTTTTATAAATACTACAGCATTTATGAATTCATCATGATGTAATAATGTTGGAAAAATTGATTAATCCCTTTAATAAAATTTAATTTTATTTAAGGTTTATATTTATAATCATTAAAAAATAATCTTTAATCTAGAACCAAATATTTTAAATTTTTTATCTCAATTTACATTTTATCATAATAAAAAAATTCATTTCATTTAATTTATTGGGTAGAAGGTTATACTTAGATTTGGAATCAAAATAACATCAAATAACCCATATGTATCAATAAACCCCAATATAATATCATAGAAACCATTATCATTCAAAATTAGTTGGAATAAATTACAAAATAATCATTATTTTAACCAAATAATTACCCTTTTATCCTATAAAAAGTTTCCTTATTATTTACCATATAAACTAATTTTTGTTTCACATTCTGAACCCCACAATCTACTAATTTCTTATATACTATCTATTTTATCACACTTATATGTACTTTTTAGTTGCACAATCCCAAGCATTAAAATAATTATAAAATGGGTAAATGTTCCAAAAATTGGTTACCTTAATTCCCTTTCATTAATTTCTTTGTCATCCTAGTACTACTCACCCAATAATTTTTCCATAATTTAATCTATAAATTATTTCAAAAATAATTAAATAAAATATTAATGTTTTTTGAAATTGGTTTAAATATTTTTATCTATTTATAGCATATACAATATCTCTCCCTCTTTTTTTATCCAGATAATGGACATCTTCATTGGCCAATGATGAAATTATCAATGATTTACATGTCACCACATACATAGTTCTTTAGTGTATATCATGAAAGATAAATTTAATTTAATTTATTATAAATTTTTTTAAATAGTTTTAAATATTATAGCTTGTAATTATTAAAAATCATGTAATAAAAACATTATAATTTAAAATATAATGTTTTTCAATCATATTACATTGATTGAATTAGTAATAAATTATTTCAAACTATTTTATGCCACAAAAAATGAAAAAAAAGAAATAAAATTCACTTATAGAAATTTTTTTATGAAATTTATATTTACTATACATGTGGAATAATGGTGATTCAACAAAACAAATACTAATGGTAATGTTTATTTGTCTTAATTTTAACTCTTTGATATTTTTTTATATTTGTGCATAGTGTTTTTATTGTTATGGTTCAATTACAACTATATTGTCTTCATTACGTATAATAATCTTTTATATCAATATATTTTACAGTATGTATGATTATATCACTTTTTTTAATCATACAATACTAATGTTATATGTGTTTCTCATCCATAATTTCCATCATTGAGACATATTATATAACATGTGCCTAATTAATTTTACATCGATTATATATTTTCTAATTAATGTTTTCATCTCAATATTTATAGTATTTTATTTTCCATTTCATAATTTTTTTATAGGATTTTGATATAAATATTATACAAGTCATAACATGTTATTTTACAATGTCACTTTATTTTATATATTTCTTATCTATAAGATACAATTAAAAGGTTTTTAATTTAAATCAATGAATCCTAATTTATTTTGTTCTTCTCATTTTTTTTATTTTAAAATTTCTTACTATAAACCCTTATCTCTTTGATTAACATTTTAAAAAAATTATTGCTTGTATGGGGAACCAATTGTATCTCTCTTTGTAATCCGGAGTATTTCTCCTACGTGGGAATATTATATCAATTGATTCAATTGTTTTATTATATATAAATATATTTTTTATTGGAGAGATAATATATTATATTTAAATATATTTAGTGAAATATAAAGTGAATATTTTCTATATTATTACCTCTTGTTATTTTTTTTCTCTCTCTAAAAAAGTGCGAAACATTATTAATTTATATTTTTTTATCGAATACAATTTCCTATCCTCATGAATTTTATTCATTTTATATATTCAAATATAATATTTCAATGTTTTAAAAATTAAATTATATTCCAAAACACTGAATTTTTTATTATTAAAATTTGAAAAAATAAAGGTGTTTTTATTTTTGTTTTTTAAATTTGTTTTCTAATGTACTTCTTAAGAATATTTTCATCCATGTTAAAATAATATCGAGATAATTTCACTATGTCATAATTTTTTATAATTTAAATGTAAATAAAATCTATGAGACCTTATATATTAGAATACTAAAAAAAATTATCTTTTTTACGTGTAACATTGAAAAGAGATAACCTAATTATAAATAAAATATGTTTTTTAAAACATACACACATGATTGTGAAAAATAAATAGAAGTAACCATATTACAAAAACAATAGAAAAATTTGAATTAATGAAAACAATTATTTTATATATTTTGAGCCTATAAAGCACATAGATTCTTTTGGGTTTTACCTACGCCAAGCCCAAATTGAACTCAAAAAAGTTATTCTTAATCAAGAAAATTTTGTAAAAAAATTTAATATCATAGATATTTCTACAAGATACATTCTATCTAATTCATCACCAATGAAATCCACCACTTTTTATCTCATCCTTAGGTTTTAGGTGTAAATCATGAGAATTTATGTAAATTAATGATAAGGTTATATAAACATATAATTTATAATTTAATGATATATATAAATATCACATGTATTTATATAAATATCAAATTTATGATTTTAAAGAATAAAAATGATGATATTTTATAAGAATGTTTTTGAAAAATTAAATTAATATAACTAAATAAATAAAATATCATTTTTTACTTAAATGTTTTTTTACTAAACAAAATATAATATGTTCTACATGATTATATTAAAATTAATTTTTATCAATATTTGATATTTTGTATGAAAAAATGGATTCCAACATTAATAAACATAACAAAAATTTATTAAAAGTTAATTATTATTTATAACATAAAATCGAGACACCAAAGTAGATATTGGTTACCATGAAAGAAAATAATCAATATTTTCTATAAATGTCATGTAATTTTAATAAAAATATATTAAAGTGATCTCTTTTAGATGATGATTATTTTTAAAAAAAAAAATAGAAAAAACATAAACTTATTTAATTATTTATGGATAAAATACGACAATAAGAACTCTTAATGTAAAAAAGTTCGTTATTCATTAGAAATATGTTTTCCATATATTATATGATTTAATTATAATATTTTGTTTTTAATATTTTAAAAATAACTTATATTTATTTATGTATAAAATCAACATTATCATTCTAAAATTATAAAGGAATCATCATATTATATTTTTTTAAATAATGATTATTGTGGGTAAATTTTAATCGTGTTTAAAATGGGTAAAATTTAGTAACATGAAGTAGCCTTAAATATTTATAAACATTCATGACACAAGATCCATATATAATAATTTTTTTGTTTTAAAATTAATACCAACATGTATCACCATAATTTCCTCAAAAAATTAACCAACTGTCATAAAATTCCATTCTTACCCCTCACTCATTATTCAATTAAATGAAATATCCCTCTCGATCAACTATAAAATTAGCACAATCAAAGCCTCATTAATCCACACTAATCCACTAAATTCTTCTTTAAACCATAATAATTTTTTCTCTAATGGAGATTTTTTACACATTCATAAAACCATGTTCCAAATATATTGGCCTAAGTCTACCATTTTCAAGAGTTCTTCCAAGATAAGGTTTTGGTTCTTAATGTGAGTACGAATCACCCCCTAAAATTTTTCACCTATATCATTATATAATAAATATATCATAAAAATAAAAAATTAAAAAATATTATTTATATGGGTAATTGTTTTAATTTTAATGTAATAACAATTTTCTAGCTTTCCCCTTCTATTATTAAAATGTGAAGGTTATTTATTTAACGTGTTAACTATCGTATACATGAATAACACAATTTATTTTTCTATTTACTTATCTATATGGTAAAATAAGTATATTTCAATAATAAATATAATATTAATATGAATATTTTTATTTTTGAATGCTATAAATATTTATACTATCCTTTCATTTAATGAAAATGAAAATTCCATGTGTTTGTGTATGAATTATTTACCACCTCCAAGAAAAAATGTTTTATTTTTTTCTTCGTCTCCCAATATATATGATTATAATAATGTAATTATTGAATAAATATGAAATTTTTGAAATAAATTTTTTTAAAATATATATGAATAACTCTATTAATAATCTCATCCATTGGAAAATGTAAACAATGTTCCTGTAATATTCAGACTAATGTTTCCATGGATGATGTGTATAACGTTCTAGCATAGAATTCATGGTTAAATAAATAAATATCTTCATGGTATATTTTTATTCTTCCAATTATACATCAAATCATTTCATTTATAAATGATTTCTAAAAAATTAAATATCATTAAAAATTAATATAATGAAATAATTAAATTATATGAAATGTGCTTATCAACTATTTCATCTTCATGAGCCTAAAAAATACCATGGAATGAAATTAGAATAGTATAAATAGTATTCTAAATTATGATAAATAATATTGAATAATAATATAATGTTAACTTTTATCATTAAATTATAATCAACATCAACATTTTGAAACTCATACAGATTGACCAAAATTACTATCAACAAATGATGAAAATTTAAAATAACTATCTAATCCTTGTATATTTATTTATTATAATTAAATTATAGAAATGTTAATAGATAAAAATAATGTTATAAAATGTGATAAAAAGATATATATGTTTATTAAAATCAATTTAAAAGCACATTCCCTGAAATAACGAGTCCAAATAAAGGTTTATTGTCTCAATTTTATTTCTTTGATATGTTTTCCATATTCAAAACTTTTTTTATTTTATATAATTTATATATTACTTTATTTATTTCTTTTTACATACCTTTATGATGTTCAATTAATCGAGAAATACATCACATGTTTTCTTTTCATGTACTTTTGATTCTTGTTTTACTAAAGTAGTAACTATTTTTTCTTAGTCAATTAGAATTCATTGAGTTATGGTTTTTATTATTAAACATTATTACTATAAATTGGAAACATTTCACCTATATTATAAAATTATAAATAAAATTATATTTCTTTTCTATTTTTATTTACTTCATTCTAATTCATTGTTGAATTATTTTTACAACAATCATTCTTATTTTATAGATTTATTTTTCTATATAAATGCATCATTGATTTGAATAATACACATCAAATTTAATGTATTTTTCTCCACCATAAATTTTACAGATTTTTTTTATTCCTATAATATTTTTTTTTGATTTTATATATTCTGATATACTCTATCCCTTATTGATCACCTCATATCACCCTTATAAAATTTAGATATCCTGAGGTTATGAATATGAGAATTACACATTATATATCTTGAAGAGTTTCATGTGTGAAATTTTTTTTAGGAGATGTTTAAATCATAGTGTAAAATAATAAATACTTGTTTTAATGGAAAAATTATCATTTTATAGGAAATAGATGTGTTCTGGGTTTTTCCAAATCCCTAAAAATCTAATAATGAAATTTAATTCATTTTTAATTGATTAATATCTGTTATTGATATTATAATTATCGATGGCTATCTTAGGATCACGTCCTTCTTTGTCAGCTATACTATGAAAGGAATTTATTTATTAGCAACAATTCATTGAGAGTGGGTAGTGGGAATCATAGTTATTATCAGTGTAATGTACCTATTTTTTTATCAGTTAGGAATCATACATGATCATTCTATATGTATCACATATGTTTGTAATTAGATTAAATGTCATGGAAATCTATGTTATTTTGAGATAATTTTAAAATATTTTGAGATAATACATGACCGCGTTGAGTGTTGATTGGTATGTGGTAACTTATGTATGGGTATAAAGATTAAAATTTCTTCTAGGTGCATATATTATCAAGAATTATTTTAAAAAAAATTAATAATTAAATTTTTAAAATTCTAATGAAAATTCGTAGAATACATTGGAAACCTATGTTGTAAATATTAATATTGAATCCATCATAAAATATGGTAAATTATATAAAGTGTAATTTCATAATAATGAAATCTCTATTTACATAAAAAGGGTGGATTATGATATGGATGTAATACACAAAGGGTTAATAAACCTAGAAGATTTTATTTTGGTATTATCTCATTCTAGACTCGGTGAGTAATAAGTGGACTTAATTTTACACCAGATTTATCACACTAGGGGAATATTATTTGGCTGATAGAGATGCACTTCATAAACCATTATAAGGGATTCAAATTTCATTTAATAGTTTAATTTTAACTAGTCAGGTTTGATAAATAAATAGAAATATACAAATGAATAATAGATTTAAATATAAATATTAAAAATATATGTTATTTATTTCATTTAAGAGTTACTCCTTCTACGTCTATATTTTTCATTCTATACATTTATTGATTTATATAATCTCAAACCACAAATTCATTTTATTTAATAGATAATAAGAATCTCTAATTAATCTTGTTTACAATTGATACCCTAGACATTATAGTGATCATCTTTAAAAACAGTTGATTCTGATAGTAGTTAAACTATAAAAAAATTTGGTAATGCCTAATCATCCATATAGAGATACTATTAACTATTTTCACCCAGTTGTATTTCAGAAAACACTATATAAGAGAAAAATGGATTAATGTTGAAGATTAATCAATAAAAACTATATAGGACATAAGATCCAATTTACTATGTATCTGTGATATTAGAATAGGAACCCATGTAAGTATCTCACAAAAAAATAGAACATTGTTTAATTTTTTGTATAGGATTTTCAAAAGTAGCCAACTACTAAAAAACCACATGAGTTTGGCAAACATGATTGAGGAAAATAATTTTTATCCAAACATAACACTAAAAATTCTATGTTTTAAATTCATTGATTTTGAAAATTATTCAAAACAATCCCCTACAATAAGGAGACAATAGAAATCCAATGTAAGGACTATAATTGAAGTATATCATGACAACTGAGGTACACATAACCTCTACTCAATATTATTTAATGTAACATTATATTTTTTATTAAATTCAGTCTAGTATATATAGATATTTTTATAAGAGTATAAAAAAAATCCAAAGAATTTGTTATTGAATTATTAGAGAATCAATTATAATATCGTTGTTATTGTATCCCAAGAGGATTTTTGAGGAAATGTTCCTCCAGAAAATTTCAGGTTATTATTTTTAATGAATTTAAAAAACAAATCAGAATGGAATTGGTTGTATCTTCATAGAATCTATGTTACATAAAAATAAAATAATGTCACATTTTATAACCATAATAAACGAATGATCATCTATTGATGGAATGTTGAGTATGAGTTATCTTTTATGATTAAGTCCATTATATGTGTCTTAATACTCTATTAGATGATAAGTATCGTAGTCTTCCCTAATTTAGTATAATTAATATTTCGTTGGAAATTATATCGTGAGAATATCTATATTTTTGACACCCTTCTCTATTTTTATTTTTGAGTGGTAATAAAAATTTTGAATATGAAATTTATTTCAAGGGGTAAATTGTAACACCCTTGAAATTATAATATATTAATATTACTATTGATTTTCTATATAAAAAAAGGAAAAATTGATCCATGTATTAATTTAAATATTATCAATGTAACATAGATGATGAACGTTTGTGTATAAATTGATGTGACCATATTATGAAACATAAAATAAAATGAAGAAGAAATGGAATCAAGTAGAAGAATTATTTTTTTTGAGTAACGTTTCATCATGTTCAGAAGGGAACGAGAATCCCTATGGGGTTTCAAAGACCAAGATCAAACTAAAAAACAACAATTTTGGATTAAATAATATAGTATAAATGAGAGGATCAAGCTCATGGTAATTTCTACCAGATCATTACTAGCTGAATCTCCAACAATGAAACCGATTAATTCTTATCTAATCATTTGGTCGTATGAAAAATATTGAGGGGTTTTATATGTGTATGTTAAGATGATTTAAATATGTAAATATAAATGTATTGAATTATTTATAAGTAACAGGTATTTGTATAAATTTCAAAATTCATCGTTTAAGGAATAGTGATGGTTATTTTTAATAAAAAATCAATTGAGAATTTTATTTGATATAAAAAAATAATTAATATAATTATTGTTAGGCCTGAAATTTATTATATTAAAAATTTTCAATGATTCAATACTAGAATAAACATTAAAAGAAATTTTTATAAATGTTATAAATTTACTATAATAATTTTTTCACATTTTAATTATTATGAAAAAAATTTAAAATGGTCTGTATTATTTATAACATAAAAAGTGCCTCCAAAGTAGATATTATGTACCATAATCAAATTGATACTTTTCTCAAATTGTTTCATTAAATGTAATGTAATTATTATCTATAAGAATTAAGATGATAAATTTTTTATATAATGGATATATATTTTTTAAAAACATAATTAAATTTATTAATAATATTTAAATTAGTATTTGACAGGATATACGAATAAAAACTCTTAAAGTATAAGAAAATTTCCTTTAAAAATAGAGATTCTATTATGTTTTAATTTAAAAGTAAATTTATTATGATTTTGAATATTAATTATATTAAATGGAATAAAATTTTTGTATCGGAATATAATAATTGTGTATGAGTTATTGACTTATATTTTTATAAATAACAATAACAAAAAACTATTAACAATCAGGATTCATATGGTTAAAAATGAGTGATATAATTTGGCTCAAATTATTCAGTTTTAATTTTTTTTAATCCTTTTAGAAAAAAATTTTTAAGACATAAATACATAACTACATTTTACATATGATTTTTTTTCATTTCACTCAACCAATTCGAATGAATTTTGATTCTTAACACTCACTCTTCATTTATTTCTAAGGGAATCTTACTCTCTTTCACCTATAAAGATATATCACTTCCTCCCACAATGATATAAATAAATCCATGAAATTATTCGTGATCTTATTTCCATTTTACCTATATTTGATTCCTTTTACTTATTTATCTTCCCTTTTTTATTATATATTGGGCTAATTCCATATATTAGAACTGGTTCTCTAATAGACTGTTCATGTTCTCAACATGAGTACTAATAACTCCATAACATTTTTCTACCCTACATTTCTCCTTGAAACCATTATTACATATAATAATATACTTACTTTATTATTATTTATATAGTTACAGTTTCATACATTAATCAAGTAAGCATTCTTTACATTCCCCCCTTTCTGTAGATAATGATAATCTCATTCTTGTTATGTGTGTACTACGACCTCCATGAAAAATGTGATTTATTATTCACCACAACCATATGTTAATGTTTCGAAAATTATATTTATAGAATTAGTCAAAAAAATTATTGTTCTATTGAACAGATAATCAATTTATAATATTCATTATGTTCAATGAAAAAGATACTACATCATTTTTGTGTCCTTGCTAACTAATTCCACCATGAAATTATGTATTTTACAATTCATCATCAACCTACACAAATGGTTATAAGAATTTAATAAATTAATATATATAAAATTTATGATAATATAATCATTCGAAAAATATATATTGAAAATATTAATGTTATCCCTGTTAATTAGAAAATGAAACTATTTCTCATCTTACATGGGTTATACCACCTACATATATGATGTGTTTCATTTTACATCCCCACCATCATGTCAAGTTATATATAAAAATTCAGGATAAATATGATGTTATTCTGAATGTATGAAATAAATTTGACCATTCCCTATAAACTAATCTGTCGATATATGACACATTTTCTATTAAAAAACATGGTTTTATTATTTATTATTCATATAAGAAATAAAAAAATTGGAGTAGGAGAATCGATTAACAGTTAATGGGCGTGTACTAACATTTTACCAAAATCAATATCAATAAATGATTAAAATATTTTTGAAATATTATAATTTTTCACTGAATGAAAATGATGATGAGATAGTGATTTTTATAAGATTAATGATGTTGGTCACGTGTTGATCATGAAAGGATTATAGAGTATTAATAAAAATGATCAAGACAAAGGCACGATTAATTTTAATACTACTAAATTTAAATAGGCGTCTTCATTCAAGGTAAATTAATAGAATTTTTGTTCTTGAAAATGGGTCTAATTAATATCTAATGGTATGAGATTAATAAATCATTTTTATGAATATTAACGTTTGACACATTGGTAAATAGAAAGAAACAATGGTTTGAGGAAAATTAAATTAGAAACAATCTCTTAGATTGTTTCTAATGTTTTGAAATAATATTTGAGATTCATAATAATTTAATAAAGAATTAATAATAAATATCATTGATCGACTATGGCTTATGAAAGATAATGAATGGAATATAAATATATTAAACCAAAATTAATGTATCCCATGAGAAACAAATTATCAGATGATATTTATAAAATCTATCGAAAACTAGAATTTAATTAAATGTAATGAAATTAATTGAAAAATGATAATCTATTGAATTAGAGTTTCCTGATTTTTTTAGAAATTATTTGGGAAAATTCTTAAAATAACCACTAAGACGGTATGCGATTTTGATGTCTGGTGCTCCCAGAACAATTCATTTATTTTTTATACATTTATTATCATGTGTGCATGATTTTCCCTAAAATGTAGAATATATTTTAAACAAGTATATGAATAAGAATTATAAGGATAATATTTAGAAGATAATGGTGGATTTAACATAGTTGTGGCTAGTATTTGGCCATCACAGGTAATCTAATGAAAAATTCACCATGGATATCACAATAAATTAAATAATAAATTATTATTATTTTAAATACAAATAACAAGTAAATAGTGACTCAAAATGGAAATCAAATGCTTCCATTGGGTTAATAATGTATTGTTTTCCCGAAGTGAGACTTAACATTCGTCAGTACGGGTTTTATATGGGAAGCCGTGAAAATTACTTAATCGTCATTACATAATTCATTGATAAATATTTTAATTGATGCAGAAACTATTTCCCCTTTATGTTTATGGTTATAAAATGAACATATCATTTTCTTCTAACACCCTATATATTAATACAAAATTTGGGGAGCTTTTTGGGTGAATGTGGACAGATTGATGTTTAGATCTTGAATGTTCATGCCAACAATGTGGGAGGATATCATCAATGATAGTAATGTAATTTTTCATTATAAACGAACAATACAAATTCCTTGTAGGGTGATTTTTCATTTTTTTTATTTCATTATCATTGATTTTCATGATGAACATGGATCAATCCATGAATAGATTTATATGTGGATTATTCATTGTGGGATGGTTGATAATTGTGGGGTTCATTAACATGATATTGTTTTAAATTATTTTTTTCATTATTGTAATGATAACGGAATTAGCTCGACGAAAAAAAGGATGAGGTGAATTTTTAAGGTTTTCCTTCATG
This sequence comes from Viscum album, assembly GCA_963277665.1. Lineage (NCBI taxonomy): Eukaryota > Viridiplantae > Streptophyta > Magnoliopsida > Santalales > Viscaceae > Viscum > Viscum album. Next base: position 640,926,724 of record OY728160.1, read on the forward strand.
TTTTTCTCTGTCTCATTCATGATAGTCGTAGTCATCGGACACTCATGATCATAATTCTATTTACCAGGAGGTTTCGAACCTAATCAGACCCCCATATTTGAGAGAAAGTAAAAATGTGTATGGATCTATATCAATCGGTTATCAAACATCATGGATACGACATTATTTTATAAATCCAAGCATCAGAGGTGGATCAGTAGTCCATAGAAGGGCCCATCGATATTGGTTCAGTGTGGGGGTCCAACAATGTAGAAGAAGGTAGCGCAAGGTAGCTAGATTGACAACAAGGACGGTCAGACCAGGTGGTTGACCATGGTGTTTGACCATCACGGCTGGTCCATAGGACTAGTGTCCATCCTCCTTCGGGTAATTTCAAATAGTAATAACATTCTAATGGAATTCCCATTTGAAAAATTGATTGTTGTGTTGGGAATCTTACGATGAGATGGTTACTTCAAGATATCATAAGTTGTTTTTGGGTGAGTGTTCATACGACCTAATGGATTGAGATGTGAGTTCTGAAGGAATGATTATTCATTGAGAAACCATTTCATTGGATGGTTGGGACCTAGAGACTATGTTTCTTATAAATACTATGTGTCATATAAGGACTATGTTCTTTAATGAGACTATGTGTTTTATGGATAGTACACATATTTTTGAGATTATGTGTCTTATTAGATTGAGTAAATCTATAGGTTCTTGATATATTTTATGTATACATATATATGTGTAGATCAGAATATATATTCCATTTTGTTAGACCTTTATGTAATTCCATTATGGTATTCCATGGTGGTATTCCTTCATGATATTTCCTTCACAGTATTTCGTTTATGGTATTTAATATGTGGAATTCCCTTGTTTTATTTCCTTTAGATTACTACATTGGGATGCCTCATCATGGTTTTTACTTTCAATTATTTTCATTATTATATTCTCTTGTATTTTCATGTTGTCCTATTGAGTATTTTTTTCTCACCCCTATATAGGGATTTCCTTCACATGTTAATTCCGGTGCATACGGATGACTCTACAATGGATTTTAAGGCAGACCATAACTTGGTGGTGCATAGTGAGACTATATAGGAATAGGGTTTTTCCAATAGATTTTCCCTGGATATACCCATTACCTTTTACTTTATAGGTTGGACTTGTGTTTGGAGACTCTTTTCTTTTGGTGGGATTTTTTTGGTCCATTTAACATTCCATCACTTCCATTATTGTAATCAGATTGTGGGATATAGTGGTTCTTCATGTATTTTTTACATAGTGCTTTTACATTTCATCGTTTATTTCTAGTATATGTGTGAGACTGTACATGTAATTAAATCTAATGCCTCACATTTATTGGATTTTCCTACTCGGTTCTAGTCACCAGACCTTAGCCTACTATAGGTGGGAATGGGGTAGTTGTGGATTAAGCCCTTCTTGGATGGTTTATAAAGTGTGGTGTCAGAGGGTTATGGTTCTACATTAGGATCATGATTCAATAAACCTGATTTGGGGAAACCATGTTAGTCGCATTGAGTTCAGATTTCATGCTAGGGAATTCAGTGTTGGTGTGGTTCCCAATGTATGAATAGAACAGGACTCTGGGCACATACATTTGAACTGATTATATGAAAATAATGGTTTTAAGAAAAATAATTGAACATGAATCATATAAGAATGGGTTGTGTCTTCAATGTCCTTTTAGATTCATCTATCCAAATATACACAATTGATTGTTTTGAGTCTGGTTTTATTACATAATACCTTCAGGGAGACAGTCATACAAGATTCAGTGGCATGATCATGAAGATGATTCATATAGAGATGAGGCAATGGTAAATTGGTTTGTACAAGATATACCACAACTTCATGGTTTTCAAGTTATGCCACAACCTATTGAGTAGAGTCTACTACCACCACTACCAGCTGAGGATGCAGGCCGACTAAGTATGATGCATGAGTTTTAGAAGTAGTGACCTCTGAGTTTTTGGGGAGATCTAGACCCCATAAGAAGATAAGGATTTATTGCAGGTAGTTAGTTGTGTTTTTTATCTAATGAGGTCGGATTCTAACCATATCATAGTCCTTTTTATGATCATTATTCGTGCCGCTTTAGGGTAATGCTAGATCCTAGTAACACATACACATGATGAGACGACTCTATCTTGGGAATACATTCAGTTTCTATTTAGTGATATGTTATTTCTAGACACATTGAATTAGGTGTGTATACAGAAGATTGTGTATGTGCAACAGGGTAGTAATTCTATGGTGGAGTATTCAGTGATGTTTAATAACCACTCGCACTACACTATAGATATTGTACGAGACCCTGTCTTCATGGATAAGACCATTGAGAAGTGGCTTACATTGGGTGATCATGACATCCATGTTATACCTTAGAAATCCTACTTATACTAGGGAACATGACTGGGCCCTTCAAGTAGATATATTTCTAATGGAGTCAGCACTGGTAGTTGAAGCTACTAGTATACACCAAGTCACTAAGACCATGACATCATGGAGGTAACTATTGTCACAGGGACTCAATCTGGTTAGGTGATTTGGGAGTTGATCTGAAGGCATTGTATCAGTAGTTCATGGCTCCTTGGGTAGCTCGAGTCAGCTGAGGATCTTTTTGGGATACTCATACAGTGGTTATGCACATATGGAATGAGATTTCCCAACTAGTTGTATAGTCAATCAGGATATGGTCGAGGGGCCACCGAGGCATAGGTGGAGGTAGGTGTATGGTGTTCTTCATTGTGGTGAACATGGTAGGGTAGCAATCAGGGTGTCAAGAGGTCGTCAATGGTTTTATCTATTACCACCACCAACCCAAGGTGGTCAACGACGGGCTTAGAGAGCTGATGGGTAGGGACAAGGCCAACTATAGAATATAGTGGGTTTTGACCCCGATTCTACAAGGATGATTATAGGTATGATCTATGTATTTTCCACCGTAGTTGTAGTTTTGATAGATATAGGATCTATTAAATAATTTTCTACCCTGAAACTTATTTGAGACTTAGAGAGTCTGGTTGAAATGGTGGTGTGACCCATATACAAATATAGTTCTATAGGAATAGATTTGATGAAAAAAAATTTGGTTCGACAGTGTGACCATACTCTTGGTGGTAAGAATTTAAGTATGGATCAGTTGGTCATCACGTCGAGGACTTTTGTCATCATTCTCAGTATGTAATGGCAATCCATATTTCATGATTAGATTTACAATTTTAGGCACAAATTGTGGGGTTTCCATAGTGATGGAACCATGTTATCCATTGTAGGTGAAAAGGACACACATGTACTATATGATGGACTCACACATAGGATTTTATTGATGAATACTCAATAGTAGGCCATCCTTACCCTTGATGAGTTAGATGATATGAATCCATAGTTTCCTACAGTGGGGGAAGAGTATTATAAAACCATTACTAGGGATGTTATTGTATTACCTACCTACATGGATGTTGACCTATACATTGATCTATAAACCATGAAAGAGTTTATATCTTCACCTACATATCATATGGATCTTGTCGAGCTTTGTGAAATGAGGGTGTAGTTTAATTATTAAAAAACGATTGATTTCTTGATACCAAATGATTCATCCTAAGCATCCCAATTTTTGTTTTATAAGAATGTAGATATGAGAATGTGGTTATTTGGGATATTTTTGTAGGTAAACCATGTGACTATGAAGAAGAATTATCTACTACCGATGAATGATGACCTCTAAATCAACCTACTGTGTTCTAGTGGTTCTTTAATATTGACCTCTGATATGTATATCACCCACTATGAGAACGGGATAATCATATGGAAGTGATTCCCTTTAGATGTTGATACAAACACCATGAGTACTTGGTTATTCCATTTTATCTAAAGAAATCCCCATCATTTTTAATGGGACTAGTAAACCATATACTTCATCCTCACTTAGACCAGTTTATGGTGGTCTTCTTTGATGGCATCCTTATGTACTCGATATCCGAAGAGGAGAATGTGAGACACTTGAGGATGGTCCTGGACACACTCCAAGAGAACAAGATTTTTGGGAATCTATCAAAGTGTTAGTTCTATATTTTGGAGGTCAACTTTCGAGGAAATTTTATATCAGATGATAGAGATGTAGTGGATCCTGTGAAGATTGAGGTGATACTTTCTTGGGAGACACTGAATAGTGGTACCAATGTGTGGAGTTTCCTTGGAATGGCTAGGTACTGTATAAGGTTTGTACCCAAAATTACCATAGTGGCATCATCTATAAAATCATTTACATGATGGGAAAATATTTCTCATGGATGAAGATATTCCAGGTGGGTTTTTAGTAGTTGAGCTAGAGATTGATGAAAATCCAATCTTGAGATTTCTAGGGGAGGGTACCAAGTACATAGTGTTATTTGATGATTTAGGAACTGGGCTTGGTTGTTTCCAAATTCAGGTGCATGTTGTAATTTCATATGGTTTATTTTAGTCGAGACAACATTATCAAATCTATATGACCCAAGGTCTTGAGTTTTTAGTGGTAGTATTCACTTTGAAGATGTGGTGATGCTGCATGGAATGTGATTAGTTTTTCATTTAATATAACTCTAACTGTCTCAAGTATATATTATATCAACGATTTATAAACATGAGACATGGGTGATGGAAATATTCCTCTAGTACTATGAAATCGATATTGTTTATACTCCTGGTGAGGGTAACATAGTGGTAGATGATCTCAACAAGAGATCAATTTCACAATATTTTAATGATGAATAAGAGCTGTTAGACTCATTGAAGATATCATTTGTGGATGGGGATGGAGTTTCTTACCTCCAATCTGTGGTTGTTACCCTTCCACCCTTATAGTGTGTTAAGGAGTCACTTATTTGGTATATCGACTGCAAGAATTAATGTTCCTAGATGTCCACAAGAGAATCCCCTAATAGAGATTTTATAGGTGGGGAGAAATGTTTTATCTTCATAGGGATCATAGTAGTACTATTGGAGTTGTGTTAGGAGGTTTTGATGGAGTTCCATAAATCCCATTAGATGGGGATCCAAGAGTGGTGAAATTGTACTAGGACCTTCGACATTAGTTTTGGTGTCTAGGTATAACAAGGGAGTTACTAATATTATTTCTTAATGCCTCACTTGTCAGTAGGTAATGGTTGAGCACCATGTTCCTCCGGGATTTAATCAAACCCATTAGTTGATGTAATGGAATTATTATGGGGTATCGATGGATTTTGTGATAGGTTTAACACATATGTTCAGGGGACATGATACAAACATGTTTATTGCTGACCGAATCACCATGTCGGCCCACATCATGGCTATTCAAGAGAAGAATTCTTGTGGAGATCATGGGAGGACACTACGTTCATAAGATAGTTCAACTCCATGGAGTTCCATCTATGATATCCTCATATCGTTATTCTCACTTGATATCATTTTTGTGGATTGGATTATAGGAGGCATTTGGGACTCAGTTACACTTGCACACAACGTTTCACCCATAAATGGACGGCCAGTATGAGTTAACCAATCTGGTTCTGAGGGACGTGTTGCAGGCCTGAATATTATACCTTGGCCTTAGTTGAGAGGATCACCTACCACTGGTTGAGTTTTCATACAATTATAATTGCCATTCGATGATTGGTATATCCCCATTCGAGGCCTTATATGGGTGACCTAGTAGGTTACAACTTTGCTGCACTGGCCTCATACAGTTTCCACATATGGGACAAGAGTTGGTGGGAGATATTAATGACAAGGTGTTGTTCATCAAGAAGTTGATGGAGAATACAAAGATCTAATAGAAGTATTATTTTTAAAGGTAGGGGTGGCCTTCGAAGATTGGGTAATTTGACCACAAACTCTTTTGGGTCTCACCTCGACAGTGATTGTAGAGATTTTCATTTGTTGGAAGGCTATCTTCGATAATTATTATACATTTACTAATAATACATAGATTTCGTGGCGAGGTGTACTTCATATATCTAACACCCCAGTTTGAGTGAGTAAACGAAATGTTTCAAGTTTTGCATCTGAAGAAGTATGTGGATAACCCATCACACATCATTGACTGGGGAGAGAATGAAAATGAAGAAGGGGTGACTACTGCTAAGTACTCAATGGAGATCGAGGATTGACTTGAGTGGATCCTTCATGGGGGTAGATTCATCAGGTACAAAATTGGCGGCATTATAGAAATCTCCAGGATATCACATTGATGCAAGAGTCTCTTATTCATTCTCTATTCTCCCATATGCTTGAGAAGCCCTTTATTTTGTATTTTGAGAAATTAACCCCCAAGGTGGGGAGAATTTAATGACTCGTATTTTACCTATTTATATTTAGAAAATTTAATGGGGTAATTTAGAGACTAGGCACAGAGAGGGAATATGATTCTGAGGCCCAGTGTTCCCAGAATAACTTGAATAAATTTTTCATAATAGAATGATCTCAAATAATTACATATAAAGGTGAAAAACATTTAATCCAACACCTCAATATGAAATATTATGGCACCATTGAGCTCAGAATGGAAGCATTACCCTATGAATGACCTAGATTTCTTCAGTTAATGTCTTCTAAAAAATGTCAACAAAGGCATAACTGTAAATAAAATTATTAAATAAAATTAGTTTATTTTAAAATCCAAAAAACTCATGATTATGGAAAAAGACTAGAAATATGAGATAACCATTGATTTCTTAATGTTGTGTTTTTTCAATTCTTAACTTACCTTTTTCCAATAATTGTTTTCTATGTAAAAAATTGAACATGACATAATAATCGTTATATAATTTAGAGATGAATTATTTTATTGATGCAACGACTGTTTCTCCATTAAATGTACAATTATATATTTTCCTCATGGTACACTGCTCAAAACCTAGATATTCATACATATTTTGGATATATTTTTTGTTGAATGATGTTGGATCAAAGATCAGATAATGGATACTCGCACTGATAGAGTTTGAGGATCCCGTCAACAATAAAAACATAATTGTTCTTCATCAAAGATCGATCCAAAATCTCGATAAGAAAGATGTTCCCTATTGATTTCCCCATTCTTAATTTTTTGGAAGAACACAAATAAAAAAAACAAATTGATCTATATATTTATTATTTCTAGATGGTTTATAATTATGGGGTTTATTAATGAGGGATTTATTTAAATTAATCATTTGTCTTTATTCTGATGAGAACGGATTGAGTTCAACAAGAAAAAATCTATGATCCATTATTCAGGGTGTTCTTCATACTTTTATCTCCCGTATTTTTTTTAACGTTGTACCCTCAAATTCATGGATCAAAATGTTAGGTGGATAAGAAGAAAATTGGACCCTCATATTAGGGTGAAACTAAAAAAGAGTTTTAATATATGTAGATCATCACCCAAGAATCACACACATGAGATATTTTAGAAATCAGTGCATCGGAGGTGGATTAATGGTCAGCAGAAAGGACCACTATCATAGAAATATTCCAAGTCGAGGTGAGGTGGCACTGTCGACTGCAGGGATAGCGGTATCGGGTGTTCAATCATGGCAGTTGACCTCTAAGTTTGGTCCACAAGACCATTGGCCTTCTGCCTTCTAAAAATTTCAAACTACAAAAACATTCAATCTAAATTTCCATTTGATGATACATTTAAATCATCGGGACACTAATTAATAGTATATAATTTCATAATATCCAACCTTTGTTTTTTGGGAGTATGCATATGACCTAATGTATTGAGCAGTGAGTTTTCCCAAAAATATCATGCTTCGAGCAAACCTTTCTGTGGATGGATGTTTCCTAGAGATAGTGAGTCTTATGATAATGTTTGGATTATGGATACTATGTTTCTAATGAAGATTTTGTGTCATATACATACTACATGACTCATAGAGATTGTGTGTATTATAGATTCGATGTGTTTTGTTGAGAATGTGTGTCTTATTGGACTGAGTATATCTGGATTTTATAGATATATTTTCTCTAGATATATATCTTTTTAGAGATGAATATGTATTATAATGGGGTATTACTTTATGGAATTTCTTTTTGGTATTCCTTAGTGGTAATATTTCATGTAATTTGCATTGTTTTATATTCTTTTGTGGTATTCCATCATGATATTTAATTTTTGGTAATTCTATTTATTCAGAAGTGGAACTGAACAATAATAAAACTTAGTTGAGAAAATAATAATTTTTTGAATCACCAATATAAGAGAGGTGAAAAACTGAATGGTAGAATAAAAAATGGGGAAATATATTTTTTATTGGTAAAACCCCACCTTAAATATGATTTAGATCCTACAGGGAAACAATGAGGAAATTAACTATTAATCAGGGAGTACAATAGTCCATGTAATCCCAATATTTGAATTGAAAATGCAGCATAAAAATCGATGTGAATTACCGCACCATGATATTTCTCCATCACATCCCTAGTAATATTCATTGATAACATGTCACCATATGGAGTTCAAAATCAAACTCATGGCGTTATTGTAGCACATCATTTCACCACCTTATTTTCTCTTTGCACGCTACTTCCTACACCCAGAAATAGTCAACTATGTGTCAATTCTCCTTGAGTTACATCACACCAAAAAAATTCAAACATCCTTGATTTGATTCCTACCCTTTTTTAGGCTTTCATGGTCCACATATCTATTTTCAATATATATCAAATAAAATATGTCAAAAAGATATCATGAGATATCACATGTATTTCATTTTGGAAGATACAAAAAGAAAATATCCAATTTGAATTTCTAAAAACACACATCTTCAAATATTAAAGATACCTTATTCAGGATGAAACCAGACAATGTCCGCATAAATCTCATTGATGAATTAGATCACATCAAACAACTATGTTAGAAATTAAATTAGTTAGTAACACACCATCCACCATCCTCTTTTGAAAATATGACTTCCCACTTTTGCATCTCTGGAAGAAACCTAAAATATTCCTCTGTAAAAGAAATCCAAATTCCAATGTCTTCCACTTATATGTGACTACAACTCCAATACTATAATAAAAAAGAACTAGTTACATTATAATTTTGATCACCACATAATCCGAATCACCTATATGAATTAACTGCTCTCTCAACTCAACATCCTTTGAGGAATCTGAAACTCGGATTAGATCACCTTTATATTTTATTTTCATTCTCTATTCACTTGTGGTATTATCAGAGGAAAAATAATCAGGTGTAAGACTTGAAACACGAGACTAGACTAACTCATGCATAAATCATTGATCCTCTAGACATGTTCCATATTTCATCACCAAACAAACTCTTGAATCCATGATTTCCAAGAGTGCAAGTGGATAAAAATTATGGTGCATACATGGATCATGCCACAAATCCATCAATGTTAAGTTGCATTCATAGTAGTAAAAGTATCACTGAATCCAATGAAATTAGAAAAGTCTCAAATTCCCATCATAAAAATACCAAATTTAACTTCTTCTTATGATGAAAATAAATTCATCTTCATTGTAATATTCAATGATTTTGATGAATCAACAACACATTCAGTTTATGGATCTGACTTATGGTAATCAATTCCGACTAAAGGTAAATCACCTTCACAATGAAAAACACTTATGCTGGTATCCTCAAATTTGGAGTCCTTAACTTTCTTTTCATCCTTACTATTTTTCAAATCATTGCAGTATCTCTACACATGACCCTCATTATCACAAAAAGTACACATGATCATTTTTCTTGTCTTTGACCAACCGCTCTTATTACCATGTCCATCTACTATTGTTAGAGATCCACCATTACCTAAAAATTCCCCATAATTGTTATTTTATTGAGTCTTTTTCATCAATAAAGATAAAATCACATCATCCAACTTTAGTGTGTCTTTCCCAATCAACAATGGGGAAGTGGGATTATCATATGAATCAAGTAATGAACCAAAAAACGAAACTACTTGTCTTTATATTCTATTCTAATATGTATCTCATTACCCTTATCATAAATCATGATTTCCACAGATGAAAACCCCTTCTTTTGTTCGGTGAAATATGATGATTTCTAAAATATCCATTCTATAGCATTCATAAACAATTTATCTGTTTTTTCATATATAAACAATTTTTGAGGGAATTAAAATTATACCTTCATTCATGTGTTGCCTATAACTCTTCTAGATCCATTAGATTCCTTAATTCTCATAGTGCATTATCACACAAAAATAGAAAAGAATTATGTATTTCAACAACTCCTAATATCCTACCAATCTCCATCTCTAAGCATCAACAACTTCTCTAATTTTTTCTTAAACACATTTTCTATCTTCTCATGAACCAGGATATATTTAACTCTTTTCAACTGAATTGAAAGGGTATTTTCACTTTAAATATTAGAATGTATGAAAAATACCTTGGCATAAATCCCCATTATTTATTCATCAAGAAAACATAGAGAACCTCCTCTAATACCATTTATTGGGGAGAATCTCAATTCTGGACTAAAAATTTCATTCCTAAATATTTTGAGAATCTAGAAAAAATATTGATGTTATATAATGAGAATAAATAAATCCACATGCTAGATTTTTTAACATGGGAAAACCCACCCATTGGGAGAATAAAAACCATTGGTATATTCCAAAAAATATCCCATGTGAATCATAGAATATACATAATCCAATTAATGACAAATAATTAATTAAAAATGAGAGATCATATAAGTCCTATGTGAAAACCACACCCAAATACACCTCTTCCTTCTCCAAGTTAAACATGTGGACAATTCCTTGTACTGAATGATCAATCTATTAAAAAACATACCCCTTATCTTAAAAAAATGACACTACCTCATAGATATTCATCCAAACATGCATCATCCTTACACCATCATGTGACACCTAAGGGATTTATCTCTCATGATCACTAAACCAGGATGTATCACTAATCAAAAACCGGGACACACCACCTGATCACTAGTATTATGAAGACTTTTGATATATGGCACTGATCATTGATTGCATCCTTGTTTCTCCACACTTGTTAAATGCTGATGCACCCCCCATGATACCACCGATGTGGTAGCACCCTTCTTTCCCTTTGTGAGTCATATATTGATCATCTTTCTAAGGGCCTATCCAAATGTGCATGAAATTTTCATCATCATCGTTGGGTCACATGAGCCATCATAAATATGGAAACCCCTTCCTGATTCTCCCATGTTGGATACATCATGCTATAAATCCTCTAAAATATTTTACTACATATTTTTATAATGGCACAAACACTATATCTCTAATTAAGGTAGTCAAAATACCATTTCCATTTATCAACACTGGGAATTGTCTCTCCTTTAATGTTTGGATAAAATCTACTATTTGTTTGAGAAGAGTCTATACATTTGTAATTTTCTATATCATCGATAAACTTGATGAATCCAAAAAATATCCCCCCTTGAGTACATTAATTAATAGAAACATCATTCATATGTTGTTGTAAACAAAGTAGTTCGGTAACACACAAACCATTATCATCTATAAAACAAATAATGATATGCTTTTTCACTTCTAAAAAAAATCAACGCCCCCAAAAAATTGAAAACAAAACCCCAAAATCATCATCCCATCTATAATGGCACAATTTTTATAAAAAACAATAGAAACATTGAAATCTACCACCCCCATAATCGCGATCTCCATATAATCTGAAGCACTTACCAAAATAAACAGCTCCCCCATCGTAAAATCCAATGAGAGGACATGCGTATCCCCTCGCTCAACATGCTTTAATTACCAAATATTATTCTTCTTTATGCTCACATGTGTTATCCTATTCATTTTCAAAAATTATCAAAATAAAAAAATCATGAAAATTTAGCTCTAAAATCAGATATGAGGTTGGCACTAGTTGGAACCCAAAATAAAACATAGTTGCAACAAAAATAATAATAAGAATCAACAACACAAGCGAAATGAAAAACTAAATAGGAGAATAAAAATTTGGGACGTGTGTTTTAAAGGTCGAATGAACGTCAATACAATGGGTTAAAAAGCTATAGGGAATCTCTGAGAAAATTCACTATGAATCAGAGGGTAAAAAAATAGGTAATACCCCATACATGAATTTAAAATACAATGTAAAAACTAGTGTGAAAACCCACACCCCAATACACCTATTTCTCTACTCTAATAATAGTTTGTGATAAGACATCACCCATGAGAGATCAAAATAAAAGCCTTGGTTTCATCGCAGCACCACATTTCTCAGGCTTATTTTCTGATACTTTCTACCACCCAAGCCTAGAAACCATAAACCATGTATCTTATATCCTTGGGTTGTTGCATACCAAAAAATCATCTACTTCCATGAGTCAATACCTCCCCTATTATAGGATTTCATGTTCCACATATCGCTTTTGAAATAGATATATGAAAATATATCTCAAAAATATATTATGAGATATGATATGTATTTCATGACAACATATACACAATTGAATAATCCTATTTGAGTTTCTAAAAAAATTCATCATATATAAAAGATACCACATTCAGAATGAACCCCAACAATTATTTTGTGGTATTACATCTCGGTACTTCCATTTTGGTATTTCAATTATGGTATTTTTTTTTATTGGTGGTGTCATATGTATTATTATTTTACTCACCCCTACACATGCATTGCCCATGTGTCGTGTCTTATGTAGGCAATAAACACATCAATAGAGATCCACATAGACTAGGATAAAGTTGTGCCTTGTGAGACTGGTTAGGTTGAGGTGATTTCTAATAGCTTTTCATATGATGATCACAGGGCCTCTTACATTATATTTTGGACTTGTGGCCACATACGCTTTTCTATTGGTGGATTGTTTTTTCCCCTGGATACATCCTAGTACAGTCACTATTGTACTCTGTTTGTGGCGTATTTGTGGATTACATGAATTCTTTGCTAAATATTTTTACATTTCTATATTTTTGGTTTGGAGATTTGTGCATGCATATTGGTACATTAGGCTAATGTATCCCATTTATGGGATATGCCTACATGGTGAAAGTAACCAAACCAGGGCCCATCATAGGGGGATTGTGGTAGTCATAGCACGAACCCCTCTAGGATGGGTCATGATAAGAAATATCCCTCTGAGTAGTTAACAACAATATTTTTTCTCAATCTTAGTCTCTAGTATCTATCTTAAAATCTTATATCATGATTTTAAATGTCTCTCCATGAATATATAATCTCCCTCCCAAATTTATCATTTATCTTATTCATTTTCATCACTGATATATGGCTCTGACTATGTTTAGTATTCTCTCAGTCACCATACATATGACCAAATCATCAAATGTCCTCATGAATTTTGCACAATTCTTCTATTTGATTGCTATCAGATATTTTAATCACAACATTGTATGAAAAAATCAATCAAAATCTTCAAAACAATATAAAAACAAAATTATTATTAAATTATTATTAATGTGAAAAATAACTTCTTTTAATTATAAGTATTATAATATTATTAATATTTTAAAAAAATAAAATAGTACATATTATTACTATTATTAATGTTAGTATAATTATTATGTTTTTAAAATAAATAAACATTATCCATTTAATTTATATTACAATAAGATATAATTATTATTTTTTTATTAATTAATTAATTTAATAGTATTATTTTTTTTTCATTTATTTATTTTAATGTATTTTTATATTTTAATACTTTATTCTTATTCATATTATTCATTGGTGGTTTTATTCTTTAGGGGGAGAGAATCCACTCAGTTAGTCCTCTTCTTTCACAAGAGGAGAGCTTGGCTTCTTATTGGTAATGGCGTTTTCCAGAATGGGACCTTGTGGGTTCAAGGTCATCAAGGTCTAATGACATCCCCATTAGATCGGAAAATATGTGGAATGATTTGGAACATTTCAATATGGGTTCATCCGAATGTATCATTTAAGGAATTGATGACTTCTTTTCTTTTGTGATCTGTATAGTGATAGGTTCTTCTTCATCATAATGGGAGACAAGTGCATCATAGTTCCAAAGACTTCATGATCTTTTGCATAATCCATGTTGTGGGTGAGAGACTCATTTGGTTGTAGATCTATGCTATGATTCATGGGTGATCTTTATCAGTTAGTAGTGAAATTAGATCGGTGGACGGTGGATAGTTTGTAATGACTTTTTTCTATAGTTTTTCTCGGTTCGGATGTGGAAGATTATGGGTTCTGTTAATGGTAGACCACTGGTTTGGGTACAATGATTGAATAGTTTCTTGATTCATTCCTAAAGGAACTAGCAAACTGTTTTAATGGGGGGGAGCTGGTGGAAGATGTTCTACTGAGGGAGAAGGATGTTGCTGCTAATGGTTGTTTTGTTTGGAAGTGGTAGTATATTTGGTCTATGGTGAAAGAATATTGGTAGCTGATGGTGGTGAATTTGGATTCAGTATACAGATGATTTATATTGATGGTTGGTGGTGGATCATTTAACATTGGAAGCACATGCTAGAGATCATAAAATGGAGCTACTTGTGGAAAGGGTTGCTAGTAATGGGTGAAGTGGAAGAAACAATGGAGGAAAATGTATAGCAGTAGAAAAAGTGCTTGGCGGAGGGAGCATTGGGAAAAGCACAACTGCTACTCCTTCAACATCTATGCCAGTAATAGAATTCAAAAAGAAATGTATTTAAAAATAACAATTAATAATTAATTAAAAGAACAATATAAAATAGTAATTTTTAAAAAATAATGAAATTAATTATTTGAAAGAATTTTAAATAAAAAATTGTATTAATAAAAGTATAATCTTCTGAATAATTAACTAAATTCAAAAAATGAATCAAAACATTAAAATATAAACATAAATTATAACACTAAAACTCAAAATCAATGAAATTAATTAATTTTATTGTATAATTATCAGTAAAAAACCAATTAAAATGAGTTAAATTTATAACTAACTCTATACTCATTATTGGAAGTATAAATTAATGTTCAAACAAGTTAAATTAAAAAAATATGGGAAATTTTGTTTGAAAAATATTTCAATTATATTAATTATTAAATTTAGTAAATATATGAATTATGAAGGATACAGTTAATTTTAAGATTATAAAAGAAATATAGAAATTAAATAAAAATAAAAATATAAGAAAACAAAATTATTTATTCAAGAGACCAAAATAGAAATAATTAACACGTAATATTGATAAAATGTCAAAATAAACTATAAAATAATAAAATAAAATTATTTTATAGTCAGGTCATATTTGTTTAATTAAATCATCAAAAGGATAATTTAATGATTTGGGAAATAAAAAGATATTAATTCCATATCAAATTCACTTATAGATTATTATTTCATTTACTCAATCAATAACTAATAAATTTCAATAGGAAAAATATATCTAAAAATAGGAAACTGAAATGTCCCAATGAATGGGTTATGTTTGAAATTTATTTCCCATTTGAAACATTTTAAGTAGAAAGTATAAATTCCCTCTAAAAATAAATACGATTTTATTTCATGATTAAATACTATTGTATAAAAATTATTCCTTTAAAAAAATGAATTGAGTTAATAAAAAAATAACATATTCTTAACTGATGATTCCAAAATTCTCTTTACATCCGTGTGAGCAGACAGACATAATTATAAGTTAAATAAATTATAAATAATAGAATGAATGAGTGGGTTTAAAAAATGATGGAATAAATAACACATCCAATAGTTTTATCTTGTAGATAAAATAATGTAATAATTATTTATTGAAGCTCAACCTGAATTCAAATTTTTATTTCATGTCTCATGTATTTTCTTATCTTATAAGTTTTATTTCATCAAAATTTATCAACTAAATAATATTTTGATAATATTTTGTTAAATATATGACTACTAATAGATGAAATAAAGATGTTGGGAAACGATTTTATTAATTAAAATCACTGGAAAATTAATATATTACCTTTTTCATAGAATCTTATCATCATTCAAAACAAAGAAAAGTTTTTACCAAATGAAAATGAAGATAAAACATGATAAGTAAATCGTTTTTGAGAAACAAATTCAGGGATTTGATGGGCTTAATTTAAAGCCAAAATTTTTCTAGACTAGGGAGAATCTCTCAAGAATATAAATATAATCATTTTCTTGAATGTTCAATTCAATGGTTGAGAAAAAAAATTGACTTTTAATTTTTAAAATAGATTTTCAATTTAATAATTTAATGACATTATTTAATGGTCGTAGTTTAGATTATACAATGTGATATTTTCCCAATAAATATATTTTAATTGAAATATAATTATATATGTATTATATTTAGGGAAAAAATATTTCATTTGTTGAATAAAGTTACAATATTTGAATAGAAAAAATTGAATATAGTGAAAAGGGTCTCAACAAGTTAAAATTTGATTTCAAGTGGATTTTCCAAAGAGAATAAAAATATTTTAATATAGACCTATAAAATACAATATAATCCATTTCAATATAGACAAAAATTATATTTTATTACCTTATATTTAATTTCTAATAGTGGATAAATTTAGAATTAACGAATATGCAATTTCTAGAAACAAATCATCAAGCAGTACAACATTTAAGGGAAGAGAAGAAAATGGTTGGAGAATATTATAAAAAAGCACTCCATTGATTAGATAGTATTTTTTCATTTGATTTAGGGTCTAGTATAAAGCCTTACCAAGAAAATTCTATGTGAATATAGGAACTCTGATCTTTTATGAACACATCAGTATAAACCATTATTATGATGAAAAGAAGTGGAATACTATGAAATAAATATTGCAATAATAGATAATTAAAAAGAAGTGTATTTTATTCTCCAACAATTTCTAAAACACCATTATTTAGAACTATTATAACATTTAAGGGTCCATACCACATACATTTTAGTTTACCAATAATGATATTTATTAAGAATTAAAGAGAACGACTTTATATCTAGTTTTGGATTAAATTTTTTTAATGAAATAAAATCCTAAAATACCTTGTCCATATTTTATAAAATCATAACAATTCCATAATATTCTATCATAATCTCATTGAAAACACTAATCCCAAATATTCTCCCAAATTTTAGCTGTCATAAAATCATATTTTCAAGGATTTAATACCCAATATGACTTATGTTTCTACTCTATATGTAAATGAAATCATTTACCTAATTAAATTCTATAAGGAAACATTCTAATTGGGTTTTTTAGTAATGATATATATTTTCACACAACGTCATATAATTTTAATGACCAACCCTTCCTATAGTTAGAGACATTTTTCACTAAAATATATTCTTCTTCCCTAATTAAAATTTATATTTAGCCACTAGATTGTTTACCATAACTAATTCAAGTTATATGAGAAAATACATATTTTTTACCTACTGATTTAATTTTTTTAAACAAATTGGTCTCATTATCATTAATGAATTCTCTAGGAACTTCAAACCTTGTTAAAAAAAATTAATGAATTTTATTGTAATATTGGATTAATTTTTTCGTAGTGATACTACATCATCCCACGTGGATACATAGTCAACAGAATAAGAAATATACTAATTCATATTATATTATAGGATTGGTCCCATAAAATCCAATACCAAAACATCATAAAATTATTCTTCTGTAATTTTTTACTAATGAAGCATCTATATTCACCCAATATTATTTTTCCATTAATATATATCAATACCCAATGTAAAACTCCCAGCATCTTTGAATAAATTATGCTAGTGTTATCCATTTTCAAATAATTTTTGGGAAATCCTCACTCAACCATGATGTCTTCCAAAAGTATAGTATTGAAATATATCAAGAATTGGAAACATTTTCTCTTCTATCACACACATTCCTAAAATTGTATTAGTGTATCTCCAAAATAACATGGGTTCATCCAAAAGATATTACAAATACTCTGAAATAAATTTCCTCTGATTTTTTTTTCAAAATACATAGGAATGAACCTTACTTCCATAAAATTCAAAAAGTATGAATACTACATATAAAGAATAATAGAAACATTGAGAAGATTCTAATTAGAAATGAAAGATTACTCTACCGCAGATTTTTATAGAGGGTATTAGAAAACCTAGAAATTTAATCTCTAACTACATTACTATCTCCCTTTTTTCATTAGTCATTATATAAAACTCTTGTAAAAGGATAATCCACCAAATTATCTGGGTTTATCTTCATCAATGATAACAATTTGTTTAAAGAAGAATTTTTTTATAGGTTATTTAAATGGATCCTAATAGGTGATGCATAATTTTTTATATAGAGAAGACTACAACGTCAAATCATTATCATTTGTGGTGTATTTTTTTACTTAATCCTAGTTGTCTACTTGAAAAATAAACAACATGTAAGCTATAATTTCTAATTTTTCCTATGATAACTCAAATATGCATCTAACTTGCATCACATAATATTTAAAAATGAAATTTCTAATCATAATTAGTTATGATGGGTGATGAAGTGAGATTTTCTTTTTGAAAATTAAATTATTAGACAATGTTTGAATTGAACATGAATAGTGAATATTTGACCATCAAGAAACATAGTTGGCTTTCTATTTTTGAAAAATATTTTATAAAAATCTATTAAAAATAATCACGCCCTAAGGAAAAAAAATCATATATCTTTTTTACAAGCTGGATATTTTAGAATAACTACATTCTTAGAAGCATCTACCACTAAACCATTAGAGACACATTATCTCCATGAAAAATACTTTCAATGACCATAAAAAAAATTTCTCTCAGATTATAACAATTATTGCCTCAAATATTATTTCTAAAACAAATTCAAATTTTCTTACAGGTCAAAAATAAGATAGGAAAAATATAGAAGTCATATATGAAAATATCTATGAACATCTGCATCATTTTTAAATATATAGTTATCATACATCATTGGAATGTTGCAGGTGAACCACATATTCCAAAGGTAATTCAGTGGTAGGAAAATGTTCTAAAGTGTCATATGAATGTTTTTTATCTTGATTTTATGGAGATAAAACAATATGGTTGTTATAAGAATATACATCCCAAAAAAAATCATTACAATATATACATTCATGAATTTTATTTAATAAAGGATTAAAAAAATTAGATATTATATTTGTTAATTTACCTTTCAATAATCAATATATAGTCACCATTTTATTCCTTTTCTCATTTGAATTTGTTGATTTTTCTCTTTGGTTACTATAGTGAAGCCTAATTTTTTTGGGACTACGTTGACCAGACTGACCCAAAAACTATCAAATATGGGATATATAGTACCATTATATAGAAATATTTTAACCTATTCACTCATAATTTCATTCATATTTGGGATTATTCTCTCATGATATTCATCTCTTGGTTTGGGGATTGGTTCTATTAGGATCCTGTGCAAGTAAAAAGAAGGTATAATCCCTTTTATATCATTTATAGACCATAAAATTGCATATATTAATTTATAAATAACACCAATAAATTTTTCCACTTCACTATATTTTATGTTAACACAAATTAGAAATGGTTTTGTTTAAATTCCACCTAAATAGATTATCTCATGTCTGTTGGGAATAGTTTTTTCTCTAAAGTGTTTATTTATTCTCTTGAAGGAATGTTCTTAGGACTGAGAAAACCAATATCATAAGGATTTTTATTAGAGTAAATATTTATAATTTGATACACGTTTTATAAATATTCTTCACTACTATACAAAGTGGCCAGCACACAATTATAACTCTCAAAATCAGATTTAAGAATTTATCAAAGGAGAATCATTAATTTGTTTTTATCAATCATACCTTATCCAAATGTAATTTTTCTATAGTGTTTCCAATATTATATTTATCCTCAAGTTATCTTATGAATTATTTTTAAATGGAAGATATGCATCATGTTTTACATTTGACAGTAGTAATAGGATTGATTTCCAATTAAAGAACATTTTCCAGAATCTCATATTTTATAAATTTTATAGTAGGTGAAATATAATTCTTATCGTACAAGCTATGTTCTTCATAAAAAAGTTTTATTAGGATATTATGGATTTTAAGGTCTGTTTTCATCTTTTATCAACTCTAACCAGCAATAGTTATCACCAAAAAGAGGATCTTCAAAAAATATAAACACATTGTAATCATTCTCTTGTTCCCAAAATATAATGATTGATTATCCCTTACTAATATCTATAGTTTATCCTCCCAATGAAAACAATGTCTTTCCCATAATTATGGGAACCCGCTGGTCACACTCCATGTCTGACACTACGAATTCATATTGAATAAATATATTTCTAACTCTTTCTAGATGATAATCTACCCATTATATATAATGTGTGAATGAATGACTATACTGTAATAGGATGACATTGGTTGGTTAAAGTTTACCCAATATAAACTATTATAATTGTTATAACAGATGTAGTTTAATACTAATAAATAATCCCTATTGATAACTTAATTTATGACTATTACTGAAAGTGTATGGAATGGAAAATCTATAAGTTGCCTTATGATTGGTACAAAATTTTTATTTTGAGGAAAATAACTTCCCCCTTCACAGAGGCTGTATGTTGAATAATTTTATCGATTATTTTTGTTTGAAACAATTTTTTAGGATATTTAAAATAAGAAGTAATTTGAATCAAGGCTTGGATGAATGGGATATTCTCTTGTAGTTATGTTTGGATCCAATGTAACTGAGAATGTTTTGACTTGTTGTTACTCAGGGGTTTTATTTTCTTCAAGAATGTAATGGGTTGGATATTATTACTACTAAAAAATTAATCCCCAATATTAATTCAAATAAATTGTCCTTCCTATTATCCATTTCTGGATTATATAATGTTTTAGAATTAGTTTCATTTTTAAAAATGATATTTTCAACATTTTTTTACTTTTCTCCTAATTTCAAAATTCATTGAATTATGGATTATTTTTTTCATATTCACACATTTTTTCATTTTGAAAATCCCAATGGTATTTTATAACTTATATTTATGTTTTTAGATCTATTATTGTAAAAAATACATTAAATTTTCCATATGATTAATTTTAGTTGTGCTAGGTAGTTTACCCCTCCCCGTTGAGCTCATGTCTCTATCTAATTGGAACCTTTTTTAATTCCAAGTATCGAATAGTAGCTTAATATTAAGCTGGAAAAAGATCATTTTTAGAATTTTGAGAACCACTCAGATCCTCTGTTGAGTCAAATATTTTTAACATTTGGTTCATTGTATTAAGCATCTTCCCATAAAAACTCACTTGGGAATTCAATGACTCACATCTATTTTGATTTTGGAATTATTGTGTTGGTTTGTTTGGGAAACCAAGTGAATAAAACAAACTTTTCAAACCATTATCTTTATAATATATATGAGCATTGTTACTATAGTGTTTATTATAGTTTTTTGAATAATGTACATTCTTCTTACGCATCCTGGGACAATAATTTAAAAAATTGGCTTATTCCTATTGGGATGGGATATCAATATTTGGTTAATTTTTTTTAAAATTCCCAAATATGCCATACTAAAATCACTTATATCTAAGATATTGGTTCTAGTTTTCAAAACCCAATTAATTAGATCAATTTTTGGCATTTTGGTTCATTAAATATTGGACATGGTATTTTATTTTAGCTAGTTGTGCCTTAGTATAAAACCCTAAACCATTATTGTTTCCATCTCAATTAAATTTATTCCTACTATATTTTTTGTGTTGAGAATTGAAATCTATGTTTTTTTAAAACATTTTCAAATATTCATCATTATTATCTAATTAATTCCACCATGTAAATTTTTCTACAATATTATGACCAAAAGAGGAAAATATATCATTGAAGGTGTCCATGAGAACATGTGAAAGAAGTTGATTATAAGGAAACTATCTGATAAGGTCACTAAATAGATCCCAATACTCATGAAAGAATTCCATATCCTCTTGATAGAAACATGTTATCTTATTTCTAAACTCACCCTTAAGCCTTTTATTATTATTATTTCATTTAAAAGAAATCACAATAGTTGGACTGTTTTAACTCATAATTTTGGGCTCTAAGTGAATGTATAACAGATTACAAGGTACATAAGACTTGATGGAGTAGGAACTCACTCATCCCATGACACTCCATTTCATCATTTTTTATTTTACGTTGAATTTTTTAGAAGTTAATAAGAATGTGAACTCCTTCCCCAAAACATTACGTTTGTATTTTTTTCTTATTAAGATCACAATGATATGTATATAGATCAAGGTTACATAATATAATCTATCATTTCATGTTATTGTTCCCATGAAATAATAAATATAATTGAAATTTAATTAAATAATATCTAACATCAATAGAGGAAAAAATTAGAACAGACACTATAAGAGAAAACGAAGCCAAAATGGATTGAAATAATTATTTTTTAAACTAATATATTTATATATTTATTAAAACAAATTAAATTAAATTTTTTAATGAACAATATTTTGGATGTTTTGACAAAAAAATATGGTCATTCAAATCCTTCTATGGAAATTATTCCAAAACATAAAATTTTTATCATTAAAACATTCCATGTATAATTATTTATTAAACCTATAAGAACTATTACATTCAAAGTATTAGTATTGATCTATAGTGATGGTATGTGTACAAAATTTTCAAAACAAACAACTTTCTATAGTGGATGAAACTTTTTTTAAATTTAGTTTTTTAATGAAAAATAATTATGATGATAATTAGGTTTTTATATAAGCTAGATGACTTAGGTAATTTTTTGATAAATAAGGGGCAATAGTGATTGAAGAAAATGGATCAAGAGATAGGCATGGGAGATTTTAATACTATCGGGTTGAAATGAGTTTATACATTTAGGAAAAATTAATTGAATTATAGTTATTGAAAATAGGTTTAGTTAAAATCCCTTTCCAATAGACTAATCATGTATATTAATTGGTTTCAGTGTTTTCCAGTTCAAAAAACATCAAAAAGTAATGAGTTTTGAAGAAAATTCCATCTGAAATAATCTCAGTGATGGTTTCTGATGTTTTCAATGTAAATTTTTATATACACCAAACAATATTAAAGAATTTAGAATTAATATTCTCAAGTGATTATAATTAATTAATTATAATATGACGAAGATAAATATATTAAACCAATACATTTGAATCCATAAATGATATAAAATTTATCCAATTCTCATTGTAAAATCATGTAGAAATAAATATCCCTCTAAATAATTCACAAATACTTTTCTTGTCTATCTTAGTCCTAGATTTCATGAATTTGAATGTCCCCAATGATTCCTTCCTCTACCTCTCAAATCTATCCATCATCATATTCTGGTTCATCAAATAATTATTACACCATCTATGTCTAAAACTGTCTAATTCATCGAACTTGTGGTGTCATCTTCTAAAATCCTCATCCATTTAGTACATTAGGGATACCCATAGTCTGTTGAAGAGCTATGAATTAAATCTTATATGGGACCTAGAGTTTGAGGATGAAGATATAGGATTCCTAAACATTTCTCCATGTAAGAGAGTTGTGAGATATGGGAAGAACATATTGGTAATTCCTAGGTACAATAACCCCTTTTAGATTTTTGATTGCATCAGTGCCATGGTATACTGAACGGACCTTCCAACAACCATTTATAAAGTAAATGATGTATCCAACATATCCCTATTGAGGATGTACATACTAGATAACTCATATATAATGAATTCATGGGTGGTACATCTAGAAAATAATCTCTCTAATGAGGAGAATCTAGCGAAGTACATAGACTATAGAGATAATTTTCTACTCAACAGGACTACTCACATGGTAAATGAACAATGACAAACCGAAAATACAAAAAGGATTCAAGGGAACTGGTGGATTTTATGAAGGAGAATTCCACTAAACATTTTTCAACTTATAATGTAGAAGTTAAATTTCAATTGATAAATTTCCTAAGGGGGGAAATGTAATAACCCATATTTTTGTCAATGGAATTCCCATTCATATAATTATTTCATTTAGTATAAATCACACTCATCATGTAGAGAGAAAACCCATTATTCTCCAAAATTAATAATGATAGATAAGTGAGTATATAATTCAATAAGAATTCCAATCATTTTAGTTGGAAAATATATATAGAATAAGATAATGAAAATAGAATTATCTATAATTTATTAACCCATCAAAATGAGCTACTCATGAAAAAACATGTTGAAATAAAAGACAATGATAACAATAAAAATCACTTGAAGAATAAATTATATATAAAATTAATTAAAACATAGAATTTTATTAATAATTAATGTAAGTATAGTTATTTATAAGATGTAGAAAACATATATAAATATTATAAATTTAACTAATGGAATTTTAGTTTGATCATTCAAATAGTAACATGAAAAGTGGAATTGTAGTATGTCAAATATGAATAGAACTCAGACATTTAGAATAGTATCATCAGTGATGTAAATGTAAATTAATATTTAGGTATCTTATAAAATGAAAATATGTTATACATATCCATAATAAAATTAAATAAATTTATTTAATGTGCTAAATTTGAGGAAATTATGGTAATACATAAATGTTTTATTCGATAACTTATAATGAAAGTAAGGATTTTAAAATAATATGTTTTTCCATAAAATTTATTTATAAATTAAAATTATGTTTTATAATTCTTAAAATTAAATTTTATGAGACAATAAGTTATTTTTTGAAGGTTCATAAAATCTTTTTTAATACCGAAATTGGTAATTTTCAAATAAATTACGATTTCAAAAAAAATTAATTTATGATATTTTAAAAATTATTTTTATAAAATTGATTTTATTTTTGAAATATATAAATCAAAAAATGGTTACGGTGAATTTTTTATATTTATTTTATTTTTCGAAAATAGTGGTATTTTTATTTAATAGTGAAATACGATAATTTATTGTATTTAAAATTTTAATCCAAGTACATGAATTTTCTATTCAATAATAATGTCAGAACACATTTTTTCAAACCCATATTCTCTATTAATTTATATAGTCACAATATTCCAAACTATTTATATTCTAGTCCCAAAATAATAAACTAATTAATATAATAATAAAAAACATTGCTCTGCTCCACTTATAAATACCACCCATCACCACCCCTTCTCCAAGCACCATAAAATCCTTTGATATTTCCAATATTATAATGAATTATCTTTGCAATCCTCTTATCCATATCCTAGTATTTTTATTTCCACTTAAATACCAATTCCTTATGCCATAATGTGGTCCTAATGGAGACAAAATTACAGAGGTAAGATCCTTCATCTTTCTCTTTTAAATAATTTATTTCATCTACCTAGTAACCACCCCTACCCAATGTGAAATAATGCTTATATTATTATATAAATATTATAAATTTAATTTTTATAGAATACCCATCTTTGAATCTTTTTTATTTTCTATTTATTCTGAAAACAAAAATATCTTCTCTCATATGTCGGTTCACCACCTTCATGGATGTTGAGTTTTTGATTGACATTACCTCTTTCATGGAAGGTTTAAATTCACATATAGTGGTTTATAGTGATATAAATATATATATAATACATTTTCTCAAATTATGGAATTGATATATGGCCATAATATTATATAATGATGTTCATTAAAACCGCCAATATAAACTAAACATTTATCATTGCCATTTTATCAAATGAATCAACCAAATACTAAAAATAAAAATGATATATGGGACCAATTTAAATTTATTAAGTTCACTAATATCATATGATTTCACTATTATAAAACTATTCCCATTTTTCAAGAGCATTCATAATTATATACAAGTGATCAGATCCATAAACTATGAAACAAATGCTCTGGAAATAATGAAATTATACATTATAACACATAGAAACAACCATGATTAAAATAATAGTATTCAAATAAAGGATTAATATGAGAAAAAATATATGAATTAATTAATTAATTAATTTCATCTTATTATCCAATAAATTATGTGTTTGTGTCAAACATGATCAGAAATAAAGAATGGGATCTCTCCAAACCTCCAAATTTGTTATGGGTTCATTTTCTCTCTAATTGACTCAATTTATCTATCCAATCACCTTTTATAATTATCCTATATTCAGTATATTTTTTCTAATGCATTTAATTCTTGACCAATTAAGAATTTTTAGGGGTAAATACATGATATATGAGGTTCCCTTCTCAATTACAATTGTTCCTCATTCACGATTAGCTGGAACATCTCAGTTTTTTTCCATTTAAACGTACACTCCATAAAAAAAATTAATCCACCAATATTTTATAAAAAAAATTCTAATTGAAAAAATATTTTATCTCATTTCTAGTTTTATAGAAATAATTATTCCTCCATACTCTTTAAAGAAACATTAATCTTTTCCCTTAAACATCTCTAAAGTTGTTCATTTCTAAAGTTACCTAAATACCCTATTCATGTTTTCACTTTAGTTAGACATAATTATTCAAGATATATTCTTATTTTACAATATTATTCTCAAATGAATATATAATACCTTTTTTCATTGATACAATTATGGTAAACCCTTTTTTATTCCATATGACATAACTAAGAAACCCATTTCGTTCCATGGGTAGCACGGACATTTACTCCTTATGTTTGAAATTTTTATGCGGAATAAATAGGCATATGGGTGTCATTATGTGTGTTCCCACATATTGATCCATTGAAATGGGTATTTTTTTAGTCTGATGATATGTTATGTATGGTATTACGGAGTAATCCTAATCCATTAAGGGACTTTGTCTACAATTTTAAATCTTCTTTGTCGTAATCCTTAACTTATGTTTATGTTGGGTTATGTGTTGATTATAGATCCCTATATTTCAATAATCATATGATTTTATGTTATATATGTCATGTATCTATATGTTTTCATTTCTTTTAAGTTATCATTTTATTCCTTTTCAATCAAAACCTATGCTTTTTCCATGTTTTTTACTTTAATATACTTTTTATATCATCACATTTCTCCTTATATTCCTTCAAGTTATCATTTGAAATTATAAGAGGTCAGAGGGAGTTAAATGTGCATTATAGAGACTAATAAAAATAATTATTCTTTTATCATGATTTCTTATAAAATACATAATCATTCAAACACACTATGATTTTTGGTACTTAGTTTTTATTGGATGAATAATTATAAGTAAAATAAAGTAATAATTGAATAATTTGCCTCGATCGAAATATATTTAATGTGAAATTCAGACCCCAAGTCAACCTCCACTACTATGTACTATCATTTAATATCAATGGTCTTCTCTTTTTCTTTACTTTATCACACTAATCGTAACCCATGATATATTTCATGTTTTTAAGGGATTTTATCATTAACATGGTCAATTTATTGGGAAAATGATTTCAGAAGTAAAATCCACATACATTAAAAAAATTAGGACTGTTATCCATATATTGTAAACACACCTAATTTATGATAATGTATTATAACTATGCCTCCTCTATCACAATCAAGATCTTATCCATCCATTACTAAAGTATTCGATGGATTCTCACAACATTTATTACTCCTCCTATTGTGAAGGAAACACCTCCAATTACCACATCATAGACCCATACCTCTTATCCCAACACACTACTATTTCGGAGGAGTGTTGTAACAGAACAACATGAAAAATCTGATATCTTGGTCTTTGAGAATTTATACTGCTCCAATTACTTGTACTGGAGATCTTATAACTCATTCTCTGTGAACTCCCCTTCTGAGATTTTCTCCTAAGATATATGAATAGAAACTATGACATTATCCATCTATATGGATTTATTAAATTAGGACTTTTATTCTGTAAAACACTTCCACTTGACTATGAGTTTACAAGACATGACATGTAGCACATGGAAATTAACCTCTATAGTTCACAGGTATACCATCAGGTGACTGATCCTTCTTTCTTAGCTCATTATCCGGCCGATCACTATACAATGGTGAGGCTCTAAATTTCATTCGAGGTCCTGAACTAGATTTCCAAATTATTCTCAACCACATCGTAACTCAAATTATTCATATACTTAGCTGCAGTCTTGTAATCAAGGATTAAGTCAATAATTAATGATATTTATTCATCATAAATCCTCAATATAAGAGTGTTGGGATCTTGGGATTAGGGTTTTATTTAGTTCATGGAGTTATGCTCTATATATAGAGACTCCATTATAATAACCATGGTATATTAAAATTAAATGGTAGAACCCTATGAGGATTTTTCTTCTATTGGCCCATGTTTTGGCTTATAATTGTAACATATAGTAAATTTAGTTTTTCACTATACTTCAGTACCAGATATTCCAATGAATGAATCCTTAAACCCCTTTATCTAATTAATCTCCTTTTCCTCCCATAGGGAAAATAATAACTTAAGAAATCAAAGAGTAGTATAGTTTATGTTGGGGAAACAAGCAATGACTATGAAGTGAAGCTTTATCAACCACATAAAGAGTATTGTGATCAAATTATTCTTTTGATACAAGTGTGAGGTTCCAAATTACATTTCTATTCATAATGATCCTTGTATTCTTTTCCATGCTCATCCAACAAAACAACCAATTGGTTGAGACACATGGAGAAACTGATGAGTTCCACCACTGAGGTCAATTTAGTGATAAATGGAACCTCAAATATTGATCTTATGAATGGCTGCATCAATTTGAGTTTTCACAGGGGAGATATTATGAAGATGGATCTTTTTTGTCACTATAGGAATTAACACTCATTTATTATTCATTTTTTGTGTGTAATTACCACACTATACTCGTGAATCTTATAATCATGGTCTTCCAAACATTCTTGAACAGATTCATGGTTTTCTTCATTTATGACATTTTCATATAGTACATGTATAAATAGATGCATAAAACTAATTTTCAGATGGTCCTAAAAATATTTCAAAAGGACTAATTATATGATAATATTTCAAAGTGTTAATTTTTAATCAGATTGGTTCCCTTTATGGGGAATATCATATATGATCATGTTGTAGATTTGGATCTAGAATATATTGATGCATTGATCACTTGGGAACAAAAAAATAACATGTTGAAGTTGTAGTGTTTCATATAAATCTAGGGTACTATCAGAGGATCTTTGTTGATAATTTCATGATTATATCCCCTTTGAGAAGCTCAATACATGAAAGGAATCCATTTTCTTGCATCAAGCTGTGTTAAAGATCCTTTAGAGAGTTGAAGAAATTGTTGATCAGTTCATAAATGATGAGACCGGTGGTGGTGGGTTTCATTAACATGGTCTCTTTAAATTCCACAACATCTTGGACATTATTCATTTTGATTTATAGGAAGGGATGAATTGTTAATGGGTCAAGGAAGTTGAGACCCTACGGAAAGAAATATTCAACCCATGACATTTAGATTTGGATGATATACTTTTCTTTAATATTTTCAAGGAATTATCTTTTTGGATATATTTTCATTATTTACTATGTCCAATAGAATCGTTTTTATATCATTACCTATTGAAACATCAACCTGAGTGAAGGAATCATTTTGAGTTCCTACAACACAATAACATCAAGGTAGTTCACACACAAATTAAGGAAACATTGGGAAGATGCGCTTAGTTAGAAATATCATTCTATCTGGTTAGAGGAAGTGCCAGAGATGTTTTCCATGTTGAATTAAGACCCAGTATAGGAGAGTGTTGTATCTTACCATCAGTTGTTGGTCTGACTCAACAATTTCATTAGTGTGTGGGAGATTACCGGATTAGAGACATCAATGATGAATTTCTACATGATTACTCATCATCAAAATATTAAATGAATGGATTTAGTGAATTTGTGGTGAATATTATACTTTTCGATGGATGGAAGGATGTTCTGGTCATGTTGTTTTTAGGAGGTGTTGGGGGAGATTCATACCATCCCTTTTTATATAGCTCAGAGTGTGAACAAGATGTAAAAACCCACACATATGTAATTTTGTGGGCTAGCATGAAGTGGAATATTACATAGTTTTTTCTTGAATACTTGTATGTAATTATGTGAAGGATGAAAATAAACATCAAGTGAGTTTGACTCATGGATATCTAGCGGATTTTCACATCTCCCTCTATATGCCCATGATGGAAATTGATTTTGGGTCTGTCCCTCTTACATCGGTGGGCGAGGGATCTCTCCAATCCTTCATACGATTTCGGTATCACTCCTTTGAAATTTATAATCCAATTTTTCTATAATTCATCTCTCAGATATCCCTTATATAAAATCTCTCTTAGTTGTTTGATGGCTCCCCATAATTATCAATTTCAATAGAAGAATTAACTAATGTTTCATCTCTCTTGAATATAAATATAATAACACGATTCAAACAAAACCCTGTTAGTGGATTACTTTGATATATTAATTTCTGGATATTGGGGTTTACCTATTTTATTTATAGCATGTTTTAATGGTTCCTAGAACATCATAGAAACCATTTAATTAGAGGACGATCTGGCATTGTCCTGTTCAATGGCTCCCTGCTCTGACAATGGATCCTGATTCTTCTTCTTGTGGTGGAACTATGACTTTCGCATGAAATTTGATTCCCCATACAAGATTAGTTGTGTTATATTTCTAGAACTCGTCCTTCCATTTAAAATATATATCAATTATTTGAATGTTATGAAATATGTTATGTTGTTATCTAATATCAAATAGTTAGACTGGATCATTTTTTCATCATTTTTGTCCACAAATATTTGTTGAAGTGAATGTTTCAATATTATCTATTGATTATATTTGGGTTTCTATTAGAGATGTATTTTGATAAAAATCATTTATCTTAAATTTAGGGATTGATTATTATTCTTTCTACAAGAAAATAGGGCATTTTTTAACATTGTGTAGGTGTGGGAATTGAAATTAAAAGATGGTTATGGTATTGAGAAATAATGACAATATATTGGAAATAGGTTATTGTGAAAATAATACGAACCATTATCTCTATAATGTGTCAATTTAAAGAATAAATTTCTTAGATATCATGGTTAATGGAACAAAAGAGAGCAGGGAGTCAATTGAAAATGAATTTCTATCAGGGAAATCTATTGAGAACATGATTTCTTCTGGAGAAGTAGAGGATGTCACCACCCAGAAGAAGGAACATGTTCTATTTACTTCATATAAATTTGCAGATATCTATGTCTGTTTGAATCAAGGCCTAGAATGTGTGTGTATTTTCGGTCTTGTGGATATTATTTTCAATCTAGTGGAAATGGTAAACAGAGTTAATAGTAAGATGGTGATATAGAAGGTATGTGAGAAAAGTCATGAGCATGCCTGAATAAGGGAGGTAGTAGGGACTGGGTCCATTTATCAAATAAAAAATTTTAATGATGGAACAATCCAAACATTGGTGTTAGAAATTGATTATAACATTTTTATTCAAAATAATTGGTTCCTGAATAAGGGAATGGGACATAGGATGGAATGGAATCCAATACTTGTAAAAAATAAGAATAGATCTGATGATCACAACATTTATGGGGTATATTCAAAGCCTGAATAATCTATTTATATTTCAGTAGATTTCTTTGATAGAGAAATGTTTTGGTGTATATAAAAATATTGGAGGAATAAGGGGAAATGGGTAAAATGTATTCTAGGATTTACGTTGTGATAATGGATTATAATTCTATATGTTATATGGAATACTTTCAACTTCCATAGATTATGGAAACATGGTCCTCCAAAAATAATAAGGCGGTTGATAGTTAAATTGCATCTAATTATCAAGAAGATAGACTAATTACTTGGAGTGAACATTTTAATTAGGTGGTTTCAAATGTCAATTTCAGGTAAGTTGATAAGTAGGATATTGGAAAAAATGTGGAATTGGTACTCATTTCTCATTCCCTAGAAGAAATGTTAGAGGAGCACATCAAAGCTAATCCTCCATGGGAGGACATTGATAGGGTGGTGTAGGGATTGATTTTAGTGGATCTTGATTAAGAACAGATTACATGGATCAATAATCATAATCATATTTTAACTTTTGGCTTCAAAAAAACGAATATTGGTGCGGAAGATTTTATATAATCTTGGTTCAAGATGGACTAAAACACTAAAGACCCCAGTATGGGTGATCTGGGAACAAAGGTTATTTCTCATCAATAGAGACTATATAGATGAATTGTTTCTAATATTCATAATCATGAATTAAATAAATCATTTATTTCCTTTGGAATTTACTGGTAGAATTTTCTATGATATTTTGTTATCCCAGTTTTACCAAAATAGTGATTTTTTAATAAGAAGACAATTTTCAGTTAGTGAGTTTGACTCAACCTCTAGAAAATCCATAATGGGTGTGGGATTGAATATTTATAGATTTTATGATGGAAAATTCATTTATAGTTATTGGATAAGACCCTATCATGGTTATTGTCAAATAGCCTACCATGTTAGGACACATTCATTCCTTCGAGGATAATGGGTCTCTTGAATTTTTGGGATGTCCATATGTATATGAGATGTTTTCATTTCCTTCAGTAACCATGAAAATCACCTCTTACTATGATACTCTCTCTATGTATTTATTATGGAGTGGTTTACAAGAGAAATTTGTGATCCAATTGTGGATGATCACAACCTTTCACACCCAAATAACTGGACAGTTTGAGAAACCTTCCATGTTTTGGTGGATATGTTGAGATCTTGTGTGTTGGAATTCATCATAAGTTGGGAAGATCACATTCCCTTAGTGGATTTTTACAATAATAAAAACTATCAATACACTATAATTATGAAACATTCAATTTATATTAGGGGATACCATACATGTTACCATTATGATAGAAGGATAGAATTTAGATAACTCTTATTGTCCCATAACTAGTGATGGAAAAATAGAGAAGGTTTAGGTGATCTTCAAACATATTAGAACAATCCAATATTGAAAATAAAATTTTCTTAGATCAATATCATAGCCCCATTATTTTCATTCATGGGGACCATGTTTTCTAGATGATCACCCAATAATGGGTATATTGGAGCTATTTCACAGAGAATGTAACTCTATGGTTCATCAGTCATTTCAAATAATATAGAGGGTTGGTGAGGATCCTTACTGCTCGGCCTTACCCTTGTAGTTGGACCAGATTAATTATGCCTTCCATGAGTTATTGGAAAGAATATATGAGAAAGACCCATCACATGTTATTTATTGGGGTATATGGACTAAAAAGATTCATCCACATTCTTATAGTACCATGTCGAATTTATTGATTGTCAGGAAAATATTTTTCATGGATGCACCATTTCTATAGTTTGAGGGATTTTGTGGCATGGGATCCTGTAGGATAGAGCTGATGAGAGTGAGAGTCAAATACACGATTAGTACCATAAAATTGTAATGTGGCATGTTATTATTTGGGAAAATATCCTTGAATTCTAAGATTTTATAACAACTATGGTTTTAATTTATTATCACTTAGAATTTATTTTCACATATCCCATTTTTTATTCACATAGTTCGATATGTGCTTTGGATGTTTTAGGACACTAGAAATAAAAACAGAAAATATTAATATTTTTTAAATTACATGAATTCATCATTTTTGGAAAAAAATTAATTTATCGGGACCTCATATGGAATATATAATACCATTTTTTTCTAGAATGTGTATTTTACACTATGTGCACCATTAGTTTGGTCTACATCATGAATTATATTGAAATAAAATGATTAGAGGCTATTTTAATTATATATTAAATAAATTAATCTATTTAACATATTAAATTTCTTATCATATCTCACTATACCCCTTTAGAAAAACTCATAGATGATCTGCATGTCCCTATGAGGTTTTAGTGGAGGAAGGGAGAGCTCGATTGGCATTGAAAAACTAAGGAATGTAGATCAATTATGCATGATCATGGGATTCATTAGATGAAAGATCAATGATCTCTAATCTTCATTTCAACCCTATATAAGTTTTATAACACAAATGATTGGCATATTCATTAGGTTGGGATCATATTTCTTATTTTCTCCTTTTTTATTAAAAATTTGAAAAGGGGTTATTTTTTATATTAATTTCCAAGATTCTAATTAATATCATGATCAAAGATTAAATTAATATTTGAAAATATGATTAATTTTTTAGGTTTTTCCCATGTTTGTACCCTTTTTCAAAATATTTTCTTAACATTTTCCGTGTTTCCATCGAACAATGATAATCTCACTTCACTCTTCTCTATTATTCGTATAACTATTCAATACATTCTAAATAACTTGCCTATGGGGTTAGTGATTCGATATTTTAGGACCAATTTGATAAAATTATAATCTATGTAAAATATATTTAGGTTATGGTAAATGGTTTGAATCCAGATAAATGATCGATATGAAATCGATGATTGTGGATAATTTGACTTAAGGATCAAAACCCTATTTTGGAAAAAGGTGGAATAGAGGATTGATAATAGGGATCAATAAATCTTCTTTCTATCCAATGGGGGTTGAGTATCATCTTTGGGATGAATTTCCTTCTTTTTTAGAGATTTTTGCAAGTAAAATGTGAACTTCCTAGTGAGGTTATTGGATCTGGTTGCCATGTGAATACTAGACCATATGTATATGAATTGGTTGAATAAAAAAAGTAATTTGGAGGAAAATATGTTATTTTCCTTGTATTCTCATGTTGTATGGGTTTGTGGCCCATTTAATGTATCACATGACATGTTACTTGGACTACACTCTTTGTGGCGCAATTTAGGTAACATAGTCATGTGTAGAGAGCTCATTCCCATGACACTAGTGGTTCATTCATATTTTTTCACTATGGAAACATTATGTGGGGAGGTACATGGATTTTCAAGCCTTTAACATGGAATAACATTCCATTTACATCATGATATGTTAGACACTATGTTCCCCTATATACACAACATGAATGTTTCCTAGAATACTATACATTATATATCTTCATCCTATGGACTAAAAATGGGACTATTAGTAGCCTATACTGAGTAGTTTCCACATCCGAAGTGATTTTAGCATTCATCGGTGTACTTTGGTTATGATATGAGGTTTTATAAGAAGGATTATCTTTCTACAGGAACTTCTACAGTGGGTGTAATCTTGTTTTATCATTAGAGAGATACCAGGATCAGTAATCGAAGATCACACTAAGGCATGAATCCCTCATACTCTTTATATAGGTATAGTTGTTACAACCCCACACTATATTGGTTTTGGATGCTATATAACTTTATTGGTAATTCTAATTCATCATGCTCTTGTGGGTAGTGTTTCCTCTACTATTGATAGTTCTCACTCAGTTTTGGTGCACAATACTGAGTAATTGTCCCTCTACAATGTTTATATTAATTGTGTGTGTGGTTCATCACATTTTATATGAAACATTTTGAACTCTTTGAATTCACATCATATTACATAGGTGAATATGGAGATTTACTCAGCACTTCATTTTTTATTGGGTTATGGGTTTCAGTGTATCTAATGGTGGGATTTTTTCATCTTTGTATATGGGTTAAATTTACTATTTTCATTTATTTATTACCTCTTTATTTTAATTAATTCTTACTATGTTTTCCTATACTCACTCAGGTAAATGATACACCCACACTTTTTTTTATTACCCATGATTTGATGTGTGTAACCATTTATATGAATTTTTTTTAGGTTGATGTTTTTAGGTGATGTTTGGGAGAGTTTGGGAAGGTTTTGGAAATGTTTATAAGATTCATAAATGGTTAACATTTTTAGCACAGTTAAGGGAAACTATGAAGAATACGCAGGTAACTATGTGACACGAGATAGTGGACCTTCAGACGATTGACTCACATACTGTCTTACCATGTAAGGAGGTTGGGTGAAGTGTCATTTGAGGCAGTACAATGTGCAATGTTAGTGCACAGTTTTCCTAAACGTGCGAGCTAACCATGCACAACAATAAAATAAGGGTTTTTATATCCCATCATGGTTTGAATTTTCCCTAAACCGTCCATTCTTTCTCCCAATCAAGCCTCAATTGGGATTTTTGGTTCTCATGGGTTAGATGTGCTCTTAAACTGATTCAGGTAGCAATTCAAAGGGTTTTTATGGTGCGCTGAAGCTGGTTCTCTTCTATTAAGTATTCAATCATGGTTCACTCGTGGATTTTCATAGATCTAGTTCTCCATCTCTCCATGTAATCTATATGTACACTTTTTTCATTTATATCAATGGTTTTTTTCAAAAGTGCTATGATTGGATCTTTTTGATGATGTAGAAGGTTATCTAAGGTGACTTTGTAGAATTTTCCCATAGATTCAGTGTGTGGTAGTATGGGGGGTCGATATAACTAGAACCCTAATGTTGGTGGTTTCTCCCTCGACTCCATTTTTCTAGAAGTAAAAGCATAACATTCAATAAATTAGGGTTTTATGGATTTTGTTGTGTTTATATTATGTGAATATCATTGCAAATCCATTTTTTATAATTTTTTGGATTTTAGGGAAAATGAGTGATTATTGTGAAATGTTCTTTGTTATTAGATTTTAAAATTTTTCTTTCGAAATTGGTGGCTGGGTTGATTTATGAAATGTTTTTGTGAAATTTGATTTCAATAAAAAGGGGTTTCTTTATTGAAATGTGTTGGGGCATTGATGATGTTAATTGGGATTGTTTAGCCATGAAATAGTTTTTTGCATAATGTTGTGGCCTTGTCATGCTATCTTCTTGTTTTTTGGTTTGAGAATGTTATGCTTGTGTTGGAATAATGATTAGTGGATGGTGAATATCACTATTAAAAGGGGATGGATAGTGGATGGAAGATCCACCATCAAAGATAATTGGGCGGGATGTACCCCTATATTGAAAATGTTTTAAATAGGCTTGGATGGAAAGTTCCACCCTGGTTTTTTTAATGGTTTGGTTATGTGAAAATTTATATTGTTTATTTTCTGTGAATTGATATTCAAGATTGAAATAATTGTACAATTATTAGATGGTTAATTGGGTTATGGCTGGCTTGTTGGCATTTACTTATGTTTTATACTTTTTGTGAAAAAATGTCTTGTAAAGGGCATGTTTGAAATATTAGTAATTATTGCACAATTTGATGTCTTATATAAAATATTTTATATAAATGTGACAATGGTTATATCCTAGTTGAATTTTTTGGGTTTTAATTTGGGGAAAACCAACTCAGAATTTGTACCCACACCATCTTTGGAACTTTCGTGATTTATAAAATGTTGTTTTCCTGGGGAATAAGAAAAGGTAAAACATCTCATTTTTCTAGTGGTTTATCGTGACACTTGGGTGGTATTGTGGTTCTTGGATAATGGAGGTTGGTGGGAATTATTGATTTGTAACATTTTTTCATTTGGGTATTGTTGTTGAGGCTTCCTCTTGGTAATCTGATACTGATACTATTAGGATTTAGTTTTATTGGTTGTTTGTATTATTAATGGAATAGTTGGTTGTCTAGTTCTCTCTTGTTAAAGTTTTATTGTTGTTTATCCTATTTAAATGCATAATTTATTTTTGGTTGTGTGTTTTTATTATAAGTTAAAATCCCCCCCCCCCACAATAGACCATGAATCCCTTGGAATTTATTTCCATCCCTTGGCACCTTAGAAACATCGCTAAAGGCTATATAGCATCTCACCACCTTCTCAAGCCAATGTGGATGGGGTGGGACATTACAAGTGGTATTTGATCATTCATTCCTTTACTTTCAAGTGATAGTAGTCATTGGTCCTTTGACATCATTTATTGGTCTTGTCATTGACATTTGTTATTTTTATATTCCTTTAGTTAGGATAGTATCAAGGAGTAGGATTGTAAGAACATGAAATGTAAAGACAAAAAGGACGTAGCTAAACCTTATAAGCTGAAATTCATGTTACCCGTGAGTTGGGTACATTAGTGTTTTGTAGACACATATGGGCATTGGAAATATCATTTTAGTGGGTGTAACTAATAACATAGGCATGAAATGCATGGAAGATAGGACCTCCCACTATGAGGCATATTTTATTAATTATAATTATTTACGGCGGGTTATAATTTTGTTGATTTGTGAAAAATATTGAAATTATTTTCAAATTAGAGGATTTGAAATGTAGATAATTGTGGTATTTTGAAAATGTACCAATTTTCATAAACATGCTGAATTTTTAAAAAATGTTGCAAGAAGGGATATATGAAATTGGGGAAAGTGTGTTTGTGGTAATTTCAATTTAATGTAATTTAAAATTGTAATAATTTTATTGTTACGAGTGTGGAACTTTTGGTTGTTTTTTATTAATAGAAATGGAACTACGTAGGCTTCCCGGAGAATAACTAGTGAAGGATACTAAAAATTTGGTTTCACTGGAGCCCTAGGTGAAACAATATCTAGTGCAGTGTATAGTGCAAGCTATACAAGTTGTGTATTGTTAAAATAAATTATATTATCCCATTCATGGTGATCATGCAGTTTAGTTTTAAAATCATAATCCACCCATCTTTAGTGGTGATTCAGAGAATGAATTAAAAGAGGCATTGTTAAACAGAATGAAAATGATATTTGATTTCTTGGCAACATCGTTAGAGGTGAATGTTATCCACATATATGATGTAAGATCATCCCATTCAATGGTGAGATTTGGTTGTCCAATCTTGAAAAAACCAATGTATGGAATATGATGGGTTCGAGGAATTGTTTAATAAAAAATTCTACCCTCATACATTGAGAATTCACCACACAAAATATTCTTTTAGGCTGAAGCCATAGGAGCTATCAGTAATAGAATATGTGGCTATATTTAAGAGCATGGTGTGGTTTGAACCTAAGGTGGAGGGTAGTACATCAATGAGGGAACATATATTTGAATCTAGGTTGAGAATGGAAATTCATTATAAAATATTTGTACTATGTATAAGTGATTACACAGAAATGGTGAAAATAGAAATAGTGGAAGAAATGGATATTTTGGGGGCTACAGCTACGGGAGGAATGTTGGTACCCATATGAAATACTAGGAACTCAATTGATGGATTCATGAAGAAGAGAGGCAATTATTTCTAGGGTCGGAGTATGCCTCAGAATATGATGGTAGAATCAGTGAATATATCTCTAAAGCCACAATGTAAGCGGGGATATTTTTAGTGTGGTTCTATGGGACACATCAAGTGGGGTTGTATGGAATAACCTCAAGCATGTCATAAATTTCTGAAGATAGGGAATCATCAGTGGCATTTTCGTAATGCTCGGAGTTTGGGCGTCCCTTACACTCCACAGGGGTAATATGAATCCTATGCCTCAATGGGATGGGGGCAGCAACATACCCCTCATCATTAAATTAAGATTACTCATAGTGATTCTAGGAATACCATGACTTCTTAGTATATCAATAAAGAGAATAGTGTTGAAATAAAGAGGTTTATTGGTTCTGAGCTGGTATTCATGGATGATCAGTTAGGACCATCTATAGTAAAAGGTATGATTCTTTTAAATTATACACTAATGGAGTTTTATTTTATATGAGTGATTTCCATTATTTCTTTTCTTGTTGTATCATTGATTTGATGTTTTATATTGTGGATAATATTTCATCATTTTTAAAACATTTAACTCCTCTAGGACAAAGAGAGTGTCAAGCCTTCCAATGTAGATCTTGTAGTATATTTGTGGTTGGGGTTGAGTTGAAGTGTAATTTCTCAGTGCTTGAGATGGTTTCCTATGATAAAATATTGTAAATGGAGTGGTTGGAAATGTTAAAGGCCCACATCCAATATTATGCGTTAATGGTTAGTTTCACGATGGAGGATGGAATCAAACATCTCTTTATATGTTAGAAGAATTAAATGATGGGTGAAAAATGATTGTTAGAACCAACTATTGTCATGATATTATATCATTTAGTGGTATTTTCATAGGCATCAAATGATGAAATTGAGTGTAGCATTTTTTTCAGGGGTTCTAGATTAGATTCTAGATTTATTTCCAAATGAATTCTCAAGGTTTACACCCATGAGAGAACAAGAGTTTACAAATGATCTCTATTCAGGGACCATTCCAATCTCACATCTACCTTACCATATTAAACTAATATAATATAGATAATTGAATTTTTAGTTGGAGGAGTTAAAAAACAAAGGTTTCATCCATCATAGAACATCTATGTGTGAAGCCCAAGACTTGTTTGTTAAAAATATGGATTTCTTTGGTTGTGTGTCGATTATTATAAGCACAATCAAATTAAAATCAAGAAAGATATCCACTTCCCCGTATTGATAATATTTCGACCAATTGAGGGGTTCTCATCAGTTCTCCATGATTGAAATGTGATCAGTATATCACCAATTTCAATTTTGGAAGGAAGATATTATGAAATATGCCTTTTAGAGTAGATATGGCCATTATGAATATGTGGTTATTTCTTTTGTTTTGATAAAGGCACTAGAAGTTTTCATGGAATTAATGAATTGTATATTTTAATGATACCTAGATTTATTTATGGTGGTAAACATTGATGATGTATTGGTCTATTCCAGGACAAGGTTTGAGCATATGTAGAACTTGGAAATAGTGTTGGAGATCTTGAGAGATCATCGGTTGAATTCCAAATTGTAAAAGTGTGATTTTTGGATATTGGAAATTTTTTTTCGTGGCCATGTTATTTCATTGAAGGTTTTTTTCTGTAGATCATGAAAATATATAGGTTTTTATTTTAGGTCAACTGCCAAATAATTATTTCAAGATATAGAGAATCCTTGTCCTAGCTAGGTATTATTGGTTTTGTGTTTTTGATTTCTCAAGATTATCCCCACTAAGGATAGTTTGACAAGGGATAATGTTCCATTTAAATGGATTGAGTAGTATTAAAATTCTTTTGAAGAGCTTAAGTGTCATCATACATCATCACCAATCATGGATTTCTCAAAACCAGGGAAAGTGTATTGGGTGTATTATATCCCAACGAGATCATGATTAGGGTGAATTATCATGAAAGGGGATGATGTGGTGGTGTACAGATCACAGAAATTTAGGTTTCATTGGAAGAACTACCTAACTTGTGATTTACAGTTTCAGTGGTGGTTCATTCTTGGAAAATGTGGCATCCTTATCTTTTCAATGAGAAATTCATCGTGTTTAATGGTCATAAGAGTTTTAAAAATATACTCCCACAAATGGATTTGAAATATATGAGAAGATGTTTTTTTGATTATCTATAAGCGTTTGATTTCGACATTATTTTGAACGAGGTAAGGGAAATTTAGTGTTACATTCATTAAATAGGATGTCATATGCTATGTTGGTGAATCAGGAATCAGATTAGTGACAGTTGAGGTCAATGCTAGCTGACATTCAGTTTAAATGTGTTGAGTATAGAGATAGAGAGATTTTCTTTCTAATATAATATATTTCATGATTTGGATGGATAGGTTAAAGAAACACATGCATCTGATTCTTATTGCATGGTAATGAGGTCGAAACTCGGTGGTTGGGGGACCATTGGGGGCTAGAAACTGAATGGGCATTCTGTTTTGTGTTTTTGGAATCAAATGTTTTACGGATGGATTTTCCGATGGAAATTCCCAGGGATTATAATCATTCAAGATGAACTTTCTATCATTGATCTTATAAATTTATAATGCATTGAAAGCCCATTTTTTGTGGCATATAATGAAATGGATTGTGGAATTGTTTTTCTGAGATGCTTGACTTGTCATCATGTCAAGGAAGAGAATCAATGACTTGTATGTATGATGAAATATTTACAAAAAACTATAGTGATGTGGTAACAGATAGTGGTGGATTTTGTTATAGGTCTCCCATGATCGGTTAAAAAACATGATTCCATATAGGTGACGGTGGATTGGTTCAAAAAGTCTGTAAATTTCATCCATATTCATGAATCTTATACGACATAGGATCTATTAAAAATAAATAACCATGATGTGGTAAAAAGGCATGGTGTTCCAGTTTCAATTGTCTCAATTAGAGATCCATGGTTCAGATATTATTTTAATAAATCATTGCAACAATCCCTTTGTACTATGTTGATGATGAGTTTGTTGTATCATCCTCAGACGGATGGGAAATCCAAGAGAATGATATAAAATTTTGAAGATATGTAATGGCCTTCTGTGATGGATTTTGGTGGCACATTGGATGATAAATTCCATTGGAGGAGTTCTCAAATGATAATAGTTATCAGAACTCAATACATAGGGCTATGTTTGAAGCACTCTATGGGCATCTGTGTTATTCACCACTTTTTGGGTGGACACCGGTGAAATATCATTGATTGGGACAA
This sequence comes from Viscum album, assembly GCA_963277665.1. NCBI lineage: Eukaryota > Viridiplantae > Streptophyta > Magnoliopsida > Santalales > Viscaceae > Viscum > Viscum album. The sequence goes on from OY728160.1 coordinate 640,969,067, forward strand.
GCATTGTCCAAGAGTCAATGGAGAAAAATAATTTTGTTATTAAAATAGTGGAGAATGTGAGAGTCTTCATAAATCATATGTGGACTATAGTCGGTCACCATTTTCATTCGACGTGGGTGATCTTGTGTTTTCATAATATCTCCTAGGCTTGGACATCATTGTTTGGGGATGCATAGAAAGTTATATCTAAGGTATATGAGCTCTTTTGAGATTCATTATAGAGTTTTATAGGTGTCATATTGGTTGGAATTTACACCACAAATTAGTGGAATGTATAATGTGTCCCATGATTCTTGGTTGAAGAAGTGTCAGCCAAATTATGACCATGTGACTTAGTGGGGTCATGTTGAGCTAGAGATGGATGCTTCCTTAATGGATTTCCCAAGGCAAATTGTGGAAAGGAAATAGAATCTCTTTTTTTGTTTAAATCATCAATCTATTTAGGGTTTTGTGGCATCATTTTCATAATTAGGAGGAGACATGGGAGTGGAAAAAATGATGGTCAAGCAATGACCTGAGATCTGTCTACAATGTAGTGGTTCTCAGCATTCCAGGGATGGAAAGTCCAATGGTGATCAGAATGTGCACCCCCATTTTAAGGTATGTAACCATTTTTTATGATTTTTTATTTGATAATGGTTTTGATGTAAGGTTTGGGAGAGTTTTGAGATGGTTTTGAATATGATTGGATGATTTTTAAATGGCACATTGACTGAACATGTATAGGGGAGACTAGGAATAATAATTAGGTAACCGTGAAACATGTGAAAATTGGCCTTCACATGGTTTGCACACAATTTTTCTATCCCTGATATGAGTTTTTGTGATGCTTACTTCAAGGAAATAACATGCGCACAGTTTTCTTAACTGTCCGATAAAACGATGCACAACAATAAAAATAGAGTTTTGAAATTTGGAATTGGTCAGGATATTCCCTAAAACATCAATTATTCCTCCTAGTGGATCCTCACTCTGGATTTTTGGTTCTAAAGTCATAGAGGATCTCGAACACCCATTCCAGATGCGATTTGAAGGATTCCACAGTGTGGTAAATATGATTCTCTTTCGGTAAGTCTCCACTCTTGGTTATCTCATGTTTTTTATAAGATCTAGTTCTCTCTCACTCTCTCCCAATTTTCTTAATCTACAACAATTACTTGTAGATCTAGGGTTTGGTTTTCTTAAAGATGTAATATTTTTTCTTTTTGATTATAGGTAAATGGATCTAATGTGGTTTTGTGGATTTTTTTACCTAGAATCAATGTGTGGTTGTGCAGTGGGTTGATTTCATGAGAACCCTAAGGTAAGTTGCTTCCCTCTCAACTCAATTTTGTTAAATTTATATAAAAAATTTTCAATTAATTGGTTTTCATTGGATTTTGTTGTGATTATTATGTCTGAATCTTGTTGGAAATCCATTTTTATAATAATGTTTTCATTTTGGAAAAAATGTGTGATAATGGTAAAATGCTCATTGTTGTTACATTTTCAAATCAGGATTTTTAAACCGGTGTCTTGGGTTTATTTGTGAAATTGGTTTGTGAAATTGGTTTTCAATATAAGGGTTTTATTTATTGAAATTTATTATGTCTTGGATGATGTTCTAAGGAATTCTTTATCCCAAAAATAGTTGTTTTCTTAATGTTGTGGCCTTGGCTTGCTATATGATTTTTTATTGGTTTGATCATTTGATGATTGTGTTGGAATGATGAGAAGTGTGTGGGTAGTACCACTATATAAATTTGATGTATAGTGTATGGAAGAGTCATAATCAATGATAAGGGGGCGGGAAGTTCCACTAGATTAGAAAACTAGTAAATGGGATTGTAATGGAGGATCCATCGTAGTTGTTTACCAGTTTGGGAATGAAAAACTCTACAGTTATTTTTGTGTGTGTTGATTTAAAAGGGGTAAATTATTATTCTATTATGCGATGGTGGAATGTATTATTTATTTCTTGTTGGATTTCCATTATGACGCATGGTTTTGGTGAAACTGGGATGGTGAGGGCATGTTTGGATTGTTGTTAATTATTGAACTATCAAATATTTTATATAAAAACGTTCATATAAATGAAAGAATGGTTATTTCATAGTTTCTTCTATATTGAATTAATATGGTGAAAACATACAAGGTATTTATACTCACCCACTAGTTTTTCAATTTGTTTATTTTGCAGATGTTATTTTTCAGGACACATGAAAATTTAAAGTATCTCATTTTGCTAGAGATTCATCATGATACATTGGTGGTATTATGGTGCATGCAATATGGGGATTAGTATGAAGTCTCAGAGTGTTTCATGGTTTACTTTGGGTATTTTTGTGGATCTTTCACATGGTACTCCGATACTGAGACTATTGTTATTTATTTTTATTGGTTTTTAGGATTTTTTATGCAAGAGTTTGTTGTTTTGTTTTCACTTCTAAGTGTTATATTATGGTTTAGATTGTTGAAATGCATCATGTAGTTGTGGTTGGTCAGTTTTATTCTAATTTAAAATCATTCCCCAATTTATTTTCAATCCTTTGGAAATTATTGTCAGCCTTTTCCACCTTGGGAACGTTGCCTAAGTCCAAATAGCATCTCACCACCGTCTCAAGCCAATGAGGAAGGTGTGGGACATTACACATTTAATGTATTTTGAAAATGATAAAAAATATTAGTAGTATGTATTTTGAACAATGAATCTCTGTATAATATTAGTACGAGGATGTGTTGGCCTTTTCGGTTGTTAATATTGGAGATTGATAGCTGGGATCTCACCGATTTCCCCCTTTTTCAGTTTTTCTCAATCCGGGACCTAATTTCATTATAGGAATTTATTTTTCTGGTTTATGTAATTTATATTACATTTTTCAAATTAATATATTTTTGGAGAGCTTTCTATATTCATTTACTACTCTCTACATATTTAAAAAAAAATTCTCAGCATTGATTCACGAAGCGAGGTGTGTCTGTATATATACGTGAATATTAGGATCTAGCCTCAAATTTTAGTGATATTACTATACACTTATTTTCTCCATCCCCAAACCTATTTGGAGGGGACTTTGGGTTTCACTATCGGTTTAATGCTATACTAAGTGGGGTCTGGGTATGTCGGGTTATGACAACACTTTTAAACAATGAATGGGGTGGTATAGAAATAGTTTTAGTCAAACCTAGTGTGAGGAATATCAAGGGATTCTAGCTATGATATAGGTATTTAGGCCCCCATATGATCTAATGAAATGACTATAAGAGTATTTAAATCCATTAGAAATATAATACTAATCACAAGTAAAACACCTTGTATAGGTACTCTTTTTATGTTTATGTGTACCTATTAATTTTTTGGGGTGAATTTGGGGGATGAATATCAATGAATATTATAAGGTTATCATAAATTCTGTTGGGTCGGAACAAACGGGAAGGATGGCAAGAGGGGGGGTGAATTGCCTTTTAAAAAAAAGATTAACAAATTAAAATCAAAGTTGAAAGTGCAGCGGAAATAAAGAGGCAAGACACACAAAATTGATAACGGAGTTCGGCCAAAACCCGGCCTACGTCTCCGCTCCCAACTCAACCGTTGAGAGATTCTACCGCTTGCTTTTCAATGGTTTTAGCAAGAAACCCACTAGGCTTTGAGGTAGCACTAGGACCTATTACAGCTTGCTTTTGGTGGTTAAGCAAGAACCCACTTACTTTTAATGGTTAAGTAAGAACCCACTAGACTTTTTAACGGGTGAAGGCTAGCTCACCGGTGACACAAGCCTTTTAAAAGGAAAGGCTTGAAGAAACCTCTTCACACCTTAATGGTGATGTGAAATCCAAAAGAAAGGGGGATGAAGAAAGAGTTTGGGGTTTGTAGGCACAAACCCAAATTGAAAGCTCAAAAAGATAAAAACAATAAAACCCGTAATTGGAGGAAGTCTTGGGCGCCTTTGATTGATGGGAGATGTTGAAGGCCGCTTCCAAGATTCTTTGAAGGTGCTCTTGGATGTGGAATTGGATTGGAGCACTTTGGGTTCCTTGATGAAATCCGCCGGAGGTTCGCCAAAATGATCAACAATGTGTCCGGTGGCTTGGGTGAAGTTCCGGGGCTTCGTAGGCCTTTATTTATAGGCTAGGAACTTCAAGTATCCGTTGGAGGGCTTTGGAGCCGTTGGAAAAGGCCTCGGAGCCGTTGGGAGGCTTTTGGAGTTGACTGGTCAAAGCCAACGGCTAGTTTGACCAGGGCTACCGGCTGGCCGGTACAGGGCCACCGGCTGGCCGGTGCCTTGGCAGAGGAGAAGAAAATTGATCCAGGCTCTACCGGCTGACCGGTTGAGGAGCCACCGGCTGGCCGGTGGTGAGGCAGTAGCCATCACTGTTGGGGCTGGATGCCACCGGCTGGCCGGTGGTCAAGCCACCGGCTGACCGGTGGATCCTGGCAGTGGGCAATGCCTCTGCCAGGTCCACCGGCTGGCCGGTGCTATCACACCTGTTGGCCGGTGGACTGAATTTCAGTCTACTTTGCCAGATTTCTTGGGCAAATCTTTTGGCAATCTTTTGCCTATCATCCACAACACTTAAAAACAATGTTAGACAAATAAGAAAGGTGATTGTGATCATGAAAATCAAACAACGAGGGGAACGAGATGTACAACAATCTCCCCCTATTTTGATGATCATAATCACCAAAACAATTAATGTAAAAACATAAATGAGAGACATGCTTAAAGAAAGTAAATGCTAAGAACGATCAAAAGGATTCTCCCCCAATCAATCAAGAAATTCCTCCCCCTTTGTGATAATCAAAATAGAATGGGGCATAAAACTTGATTGAGGGAAATTTTGAAAAACAAGAGATGGGATTTGAAAATCAATTGAAATTTTGGAAATTGAAATATTTGAATCAAAATATGAATAACAGTTTGAATTGAAAGTTTTGAATCAAAATTGAAATGAAAATTTTGAACGAAAATTTGAAACCAAGTGTTGAAATTGAAAGTTGGAATCGAAAATTTTGAAATTGAAATTAAACGGGTTTAAATGATCCTAACTCCCCCTAAATAAAAACAACAAATCACCGGGGAGAGGGTTTTTGAAAAGAGACAATTTTAGGCCCGGAGAGACTCGCTAAGAGGGATTTTTCAATCCACACTTTCCTTGTAGCGGGTCTTCTCCTATAGAATTCGTCCGAAAAGAAAATAGACTTGGGTTGGCCATACTGGGCGTTTTTACAATTACATTCATAAATAAGGTGCCCGGGTTTCTTACAATAATTGCAAAATTTAAAACTGGAGCTCCCCCTTACAAAAACAGTGGGTGAATGGGAGGAGGAAGCATGGTTGGTGTATCCTATCCCTTGGGTGGTTCTTGAAATTCGCTGGGAACCAAGCTATTTTGAAAGATTTTGTTCCCCTTGGGTGAACTTAGCTAGGGATTCTCTAAGGTCCTTGATGGTTGATTCCAAAGAATCAACATTTGGGAAATTTTGGATTTTTAGGGAGAGTTCCTCCTTCTCTTTGAGAAGTTGTTCTTTTTCGGAGGAAAGTTTTTTGAAATTCTTTTTCAAAGAAACAAATTTAGAAGAAAGTTCATGAAAACCATTTTCTAGTTGGTCTCTAGCGTGTGAGAGTTCTTCATAAGAAAGATGATTAAATGAATTAGAAGAACTAGAGGAGGAAGAGGAGGAAGAGGAGGAAGATACCTCATGTTTTTCCATTAGGCAATTTGTACCATTGTCACTCGAGGAGAAGGAAGAGAAGGAGGAGCTATCACTCCATGTTGCCTTTGAATCCTTCTTCTTCTCCTTTTTCTTGGCCCTTTTCTTGTGGAGTGGGCAATTGGGCACGGATTTTGCATCGGGTTCTTGCTTTTGAGCGGGTTCTTGCTTTTGAGCCGGTTCTTGCTTTTGAGCCATGCTAGTACCTTCATGGGTTAGCTCTAAACATTTCCAAATATCATGTGAAGTAGAGCAAGAAGAAATATGATCAAAAACATAACGATCTAACCCACAATGTAGAGCATTCATGGCTTTGCCATCAAGCTCGAAATTTGCAATGTCTACGGGGGTCCATTGAGATTCATCTTTACTAGAGAGAGTATAACCATGCATGACAATTTTAAAAATAGGATATCCAATACTTTTAAGAAATGTGGTCATGCGGGTTTTCCAAAAACTATAATCGGTTCCATCAAAGAATGGAGCACGATCCGAAGAAAAGCCTTCGGGGGATTGAGAGGAAGAAGCGGTAGAAGCCATCAAAAAAAAATAGGATCTTTAATTTGAAACCGGTTAGGGAATTATTCAAATTTCCTCTGATACCAATTGTTGGGTCAGAACAAACGGGAAGGATGGCAAGAGGGGGGGTGAATTGCCTTTTAAAAAAAAGATTAACAAATTAAAATCAAAGTTGAAAGTGCAGCGGAAATAAAGAGGCAAGACACACAAAATTGATAACGGAGTTCGGCCAAAACCCGGCCTACGTCTCCGCTCCCAACTCAACCATTGAGAGATTCTACCGCTTGCTTTTCAATGGTTTTAGCAAGAAACCCACTAGGCTTTGAGGTAGCACTAGGACCTATTACAGCTTGCTTTTGGTGGTTAAGCAAGAACCCACTTACTTTTAATGGTTAAGTAAGAACCCACTAGCCTTTTTAACGGGTGAAGGCTAGCTCTCTGGTGACACAAGCCTTTTAAAAGGAAAGGCTTGAAGAAACCTCTTCACACCTTAATGGTGATGTGAAACCCAAAAGAAAGGGGGATGAAGAAAGAGTTTGGGGTTTGTAGGCACAAACCCAAATTGAAAGCTCAAAAAGATAAAAACAATAAAACCTGTAATTGGAGGAAGTCTTGGGCGCCTTTGATTGATTGGAGATGTTGAAGGCCGCTTCATAGCTTCTTTGAAGGTGCTCTTGGATGTGGAATTGGATTGGAGCACTTTGGGTTCCTTGATGAAATCCACCGGAGGTTCTCCAAAATGATCAACAATGTGTCCGGTGGCTTGGGTGAAGTTCCGGGGCTTCCTAGGCCTTTATTTATAGGCTAGGAACCTTCAAGTATCCGTTGGAGGGCTTTGGAGCCGTTGGAAAAGGCCTCGGAGCCGTTGGGAGGCTTTTGGAGTTGACTGGTCAAAGCCAACGGCTAGTTTGACCAGGGCTACCGGCTGGCCGGTACAGGGCCACCGGCTGGCCGGTGCCTTGGCAGAGGAGAAGCAAATTGATCCAGGCTCTACCGGATGACCGGTGGAGGAGCCACCGGCTGGCCGGTGGTGAGGCAGTAGCCATCACTGTTGGGGCTGGATGCCACCGGCTGGCCGGTGGTCAAGCCACCGGCTGACCGGTGGAGCATGGCAGTGGGCAATGCCTCTGCCAGGTCCACCGGCTGGCCGGTGCTATCACACCGGTTGGCCGGTGGACTGAATTTCAGTCCACTTTGCCAGCTTTCTTGGGCCAATCTTTTGGCAATATTTTGCCTATCATCCACAACACTTAAAAACAATGTTAGACAAATAAGAAAGGTGATTGTGATCATGAAAATCAAACAACGAGGGGAACGAGATGTACAACAAATTCATCCCATGATACTGGGCATGGGGTGTTATTACATATTATAAACCTTTTTCTAGGTTATATAAATACAAAGTAGTTGTTTTGGAGTTCTTATTATTGTAATTCCTTCCATCTCAAGGTTCACCCCTATATCTTCCTTATGTGGTGATATGACAGTTTTATCATTCACTAGTGTACATGGATATATTTATGTTGATGTAATTATAATTTTATGTATATGTTTTGTTTAATTGTATGTAATAACCATTCAGCCCAAACTCCAATAATTTATAAATTTCTCTTAATGAATATGGTTAATTTACACCAATGGTAAATTTATGACCAAACTTTATTGTTTTGATGTTTGAGTGTTTATATCATTGGATTCATTATAATTAAAAAAATTAATAATCCATATGGTATTGAAATGTTAATTCTAATTTTTTTACAATCTTGTGTTTTTAATAATATGATAAATGTTCTAGTTATAATTTATAATGAAATTATTGGTTAGTTGCAGGGCCTGAAATGGAAGTATTTTTTAAATAAATAAATATAGTTTAAAAAGGTACCTTTTCAAAATTCTAGTTATGTGATTTATTATAAAGAACATGATTAACAATATATGTTTCTTACCATATTTAGTAAAACATAAATCTATTATGGTTTTCATTAGTCTTAACAAAAATAATCTCAATGTATTAATGTTTTAATGGAAGTATTTTTAATATAATTTTCCTCACGATTATATGAATTAGATAGAATATTGGTTAAGACAATTTAATTACATTATTAATTTTTCATTTTTGGGAAACCATTTTCAATATTTGTATGATGATTTCTAGAACTAATTCCATTTTTTTTTTATGGTATGGGTACTTATTTTCAGTATTATTTAATTCACCTACATTGAGGGAACTATGATTATTAGATATTTTTTCTTATTTAATTAGAATATTATCTAATAAAAATGATTAAGTTGATTTTAAAAGTAGTCTTTCCTAATGTTTTATGTGTTTTTTATATTTTTTTTTAAAATATGATTTTTATTTTGAATATTAATAAATGTTTGAAAACGGTTTTATAATTTATGAAGTCTTACTTATGTTTGATTCATGGAAATGTTTTCATGTTTTAAGAAAATGTTTTCTATTATATTATTTCAATCATGATTAAAGTATTTAATTTTATATGTGGTTTATTATTATTTCCATATAGATTATTATAATGTCTTTCCACCATCTATCATTATTTACCTCATTATATATTATACAATTTTGGTGAAACAGTGTAATGTAATTTTTAATTTTTTAATGGTTCAATGGATAGTGGCATGAGGATGATGAATAAGTCTCGTTGTTATAAGGTAGTATGGTGAGGATTTATGTTGAAGATGTAAATTTTTTATATATAATTACATGGTATAACCATTCATGGGTGTTGGTGTATGTTTTATTCTTGTGGAATGATTCTTATTCTCTTTCCATTAATGTGTAACTTATTTATTTTTTGTGTTCATTTTGAGTTAGTTGTTTCGGTTGAAGACATGTCATTAAGGAATCATCAAGGTGTTATTTTTTGGAAGCGGAAGATATCGTGGGCTATGTTTTTCTCTAGATTTTTTTAGTGGGATGTGTAAAAAATAATTTCTATAGTGTTGAACCCCATGCTAAAAGAATTGTTGGAAAAGGTTGTGGTTAATTTAGAATTGATGAGTAATCCATATTTCTTTTGGGTATTTTTTATAGTAGGATCACTTTTAATGGTGTATCGAGCATGATTGAAGTTGAATCATGGTTTAATGGTGTATATGTATTCGGTAAAATTTATTACCAAAGTCAATAAAAATTATCCATATGTGAATAGAAATATTCTTGAATCTTCCCATAGAGAACATAATGGGGGATCCCATCTATGTTATTTGGGGATCCACATTGACACCATTGATTCATTGTTTCAATCCATCTTATTTTTTGATGAAATGAGCATATAATGTTTCAATTATTCCTTGAGGAATGATATTTTATGGAGTGTGGGTATCTTACAATTGAATCCAAACATATAAGGTAATGATAATACATAGTTAACTAAGATATGATTTTATATATGTGTTCATATGGATGAATTTAGCACCATAATTTATGGGGATAATGAAATATGGAAGTAGGGAAGAACTTCTCTATTTATGTTTGGTGTGGTGTTGGGTTGTGGGACTACCTAGATCTTGGAATATTATTTTTATCTTGTTTATTTGTATTTTCATTAATGTAGCAAGACATCGAATATTTGAGTTCATTATAGTTCATGGTGTTTTTTAGTTTGATTAAAGTTATTGATTACTTTAGTTGGATGGTTGGTTTTATGAGGGTAGTTGGTTAGAATGTATTTCAAGTGATTTTCCATTATTAGATTGAATGTATTTTATGCTGATAACTTTAATAATTATTTTAATCATTTTTTCTCAAAAATAGTGTTTGATAATTTTTAATTGAAGAGTTTCCTATATAATTCATTGACTACATTTATTCTCAAATAGTACTAAAAAATTATTTTATCAATTTGGATATGTGTTTAAAGAAAATTTAATTATTTAAAAAGTACATAAATGATGAATATATCTATCTTAAATGTTAGGGTTTGTGATTTTTAAAATCTATAGTCATGATTATATGGATTCTATAATTTTTAAACATATTTTTTTTATTTTATTTCACCATTATGAATGAATACATAGCTATTTAGGGGAAGTGTAATATTATGCCGATACAGTTTATTGTTTTCTTTATAATTTGAGTTATGTTTCCCATGGTGGTGAGGTTCATGTTTATTATTTGTTTTCCATGGTTGTGAAATTTCTATGTGTTTGACTTATTAAATGTGTGTTGCATTTATAAACCCGACCCCTTTAATAGAAGGTGTTCATTATATGCTCAGTTTTTCAAGATGTAACTCATGATGTTATAATGTTTTGGATATTACCTATTAGAATAGGATTGTTGTTGTCATAAGATCATAAACATGATGTTGGTCAGTGTGTTGTAGTTATTTTCCCTTTAAATTATTAATCATTGAGGACTATATTATGTTACCTTTATTACTTTTGTCTCCCCCTGCCTATGTTTTGGTAGTTGTTACTTTTTATAGTTTTGGTCATTTATTGGATGTCTCTACTGTAGTAGTTATTCTCCATGAGGGTTCTTTCCATACATCAAATGATGTGTAAATTCTTGATCTCATATAAATATGTATTGCATTATTGTTTCATGACTGTCTTTTTTTAGTAGCTAATGTTGTCACATCTATTTGAGAGGTATCTCACAAAAGTGTGGGTTTTCTCGGTTTTCATTTATTTTCCAAAATATTTTTTATTTTAGAGGATGAGCATCATTTTAGAGGTATTATATATAATATATCAAATCATTATAGATCACTATGTTGTTACATTACTGTACAAGAGATTCTATTAGAGGGATTTTGAAATAAAATTATATGTTAAGATGAAAGTTTTACTGGGAATTAGTTTTTAGGCCTATATGTATGGTTTTCAAAATTTTAGTTTCGGTTGGAGGTCATTTAATTTTGTAGTTGGTTAGGTTTTGGAGTGGTGTTACATGTAAATCTTATGGCGACTTTATCAATTTCAAACTATATTACCATGTTTATTCTATTAAGAAATGGATTTTTGATTTAAGATCTCTATTCATACATGTTTTCAATGGCTATGGTGTGGAATCCAAGGGTATTAGGTTGTAGGTTCATCCATTTTCGGGGACCATGCCCTGGGCCCCTTTGGATACTGGTCATTGTTTGAGGTTGATCCAGATGAAATAGGGAGGTCAAGTTTATGGTTTGGATAATTTCACTTGCGTAATTGAGGTATATAGGTCAATAACCACAGTTCTTCAATTTTTTGAGTCCCAATTTGGTTTTTTTTTATTTTGATATAGACTAGTTTTGGGTTTTAAGGGTACATGATGGAGATGGGACTTTGGACATGGTTTCCCCCAACTTTTATCAAATGAAGATTTTGTTTCAATGGTATTCCAAATTTTTTTTAATAAAATACCGTCACATTCATGGCATGCACTTTGAACCATTTTCCTATGTTTTCCAAGACTGCTTATAAATTCAAAATACCCCACAATAACCAGTCAATTTAAAAACATTATATTGAACCTCAATTGGATTATGAGACTTTTTAGGACACTAGATCATCACTCAATTCATTTTGTGGATCCCTGGACCATTGGAACAACTATTGGTGATACATGGTGAGTTCATTCCCGTCCACCTTGATTTAACTTTATGTTTTTCCCTTGTGAATCCTTGGTAGTATAGTGAATATTATCTAAAAGATACATGAAAAATAATTTGATGATTAATTATATTTAATTTGTCTAATCATGGAATCCCTTATGTGGTTGTGGTCTTGACGTAACTCTATCTCTGATGTAGTATATTTTGAAGCCTGGTTGAGGAAGTTGATTTGGAAACCGAGTATTATTATTGTATTATGAGGAATTAGGAAAAATTTTATCACTTTAGGGGCTGATATGAATAATCTTAATCGATATAAAGAACCAAACCAAAATAAACAATTTTGTGAATGGGTTATGTATCTTTTGGTTATATTTCTTCCTTGCTATTTATTTGAGATTGATTATTGGTTAATGATGTCTCTGAAAATAATTGATATTGTTGGGAATTGTTATTTTTTTATTTCATGTTTTATCTATTATAATGAACCATCATAATAGGATAATTTTATATATATGGTAATTAAACTGGTAGCATAGAAATTGGATGTTGAAATGAATTTTATCCTCTAAAAAAGTGGTTCATGTAGTTATTATTTATTATATTTTGTATCATTTTATTTATATTTATATGTAAACTTTTATGGGAATTTTTCTTTCAATGTATGGGATGGGATGTGATTTGAAATGGGACGGTGTTTGATTGAAATTAATATAAATGGTTGGTAGTGTGTGGCTATTGCGATGTTGGTATAGATTGGATGGTGAGACAATAATGGTTATCATCATATGAATTGTCAGATATATTTAAATGAATGGTGGTTGGTAGATGGTATATTGTGGTGCCTGACAGAATGTTATACACTGAGTTTGATGTGGTGGTTATTCATTTTATTTATAGAATACTTGATAGTTTACTATATGACATAGAAATTTTTCTTCTATTTAAATCTAGTAATGGGTGTGGTAAATCTAAATAATAATTATCTATAACTATAATTTAGATGATTGAAATGAATGGGTAAATGGTTGGGATTAAATATTGGTAACGATTAACCATGGAATTCCATTAACTATGAAATTATATGGTATAATAAACATGAATTGTTTAATTATTTTCAAATCTATAAATGATTTAATTGGGTAATGAAATGGGAACATGTAAATAATTATTGGGGTTGTGTGTGCGGAAAAGTTTCATAGCCTCTAGTTTTATAATAGTTAGCACGTGATGTGTATAGTGACCTAGCATATTCTCCAATTATTATTACATCATTTCTATGGAAAAAAATACTTGTAATAAATTCCATTATTGAATGGTTTAGTATCTTCGGAAAATTACACACATGAATCCAAGATACAAAATAAAAAAATGTTACATAAATACTTCATTATTACACTCTCAATATTTCACACATTATCCTTAAAAAATTTATTCCCCTAAGGATATATGTCATTGAAAGGAGTGATGAAACATACCATTAAGGTGAATAATAACATGAGAGGAGTAAGGTATAGGAAGAAATAGTACATGGGTGGGTATAAAAAACATCATCATATAATATGCATTATATCATCATAATAAGAATGACTGAAATGTTTGATAATGAAATGGAATAGGGAAGATACATAATAATGAAACATAAAAACATAGTGTTCAAATACCACATATAGTTGTGATCAAATCCATCATTATGCTCAGGTGTAAAATATGTGTATAAATCATAACATGATAATTGGAAAAAATATAGCATCATTTTCACACATAAAACACATAATATCAAAAGTTATATCGCATTACCCAATCAATTTGAGATCTATAGAATCTCAAACCCACCTATCACATTATTATATTCCCATAATCATGCATTCCAAAGATAATGTAAATTAATTTTAGTTTGGAAATGAATGCATTGAAACGAATGGGTTCCATATGGGTTCCCTAAATAATAGCTTCATGAATAAATTTTAGGTTTCCCAAATGAATAATTGAGATTGTACTTTTTCATAAAACATAATTGTACATTGGAAAAGATACAACTCATGGGGATTCAAATATTTGGTTATAAAAAATTATACCTTTTTCAAATATCATTTATAACGGCATAAAAATCTTTCAACAAAGTAGGAAAACTTATTCCACAAAAATAAAATTTAATTTATTATGTATAGATATTTTTAAAATATTATTGTAATATACATAACGAGATAAATATGAAATAGGATATAACCTTAATTAAATAGTTGGTTTCGAGATTCACTTTACCGAAAATCCACCATTATATCTTCACTTTTTTTCTCCTAAATAATAAAAATATGTTTGTTAAAACATATACAAAAATTCAATAATATTTATTTATTTCAATATTTATCCACTATAACTATTTTATCTTATTTTATAATATTATTTGTTAAAGTTGAAATGTTTAGATATGATATTTCTCTTTAAAATAGGACATCTTGCTTTGGTTTCACAATTTTTATTCATGTTCATTTTTAAGTAAGAAAAAATTATTATAGGTTCTTGTAATACATGTAATTAAATTTTTCTGTATTTAATATGATTTAAAAAAATCATCCATATGTTTGGTGATAAGAAAACAAGATGCAACATTATTTTTGGTGGGTATCACACCGCTGATAGGTTTTTTTCAAAAGAGGAATAATTGAATTGTTAAATATGAATAAATTGTACATGTGATAATTTTAGTTGGTGGAAATCATTAATATATTTTTAAAATATTTATTAATTTATCATAGTCTATTTTTTAAATGAATTGGTATAAATTTTATGTGAAGAGAAAAATGAGAGAAGAGTTGATGAAAACTTACACTTTTTATAGTGTTTGTTATTTTGTATGACACTAAACTCCATTATTCTTGGAGTTTTCTTAGTAATAATATTCCATATATATCTTAAGATTATTTATTGAGATTATTTGTATATAAATTTATTATTTCTATGTGTAAGTGGTTCTTTTTTCTAATAAAGGGGTGAGAGGTTATTTATAATTAATGATAGAATAATTTTGAGTACAAATGTTGGATTAAATACTCAATCAGATTTAATAAATGTAATAGTAATATTTTAGAAATTATTATTTATATTTTAATGTATTAACACGAGTTTAATACTTTTAAATCATTTATAATCAAAAGTTATTGTTTAATGAAATGGAAAGTTGAAAAAATGACAGAATAATAATTTAATGGAATTATTTAAAATTTGGAGTTGAGGGAAATAATTTGTTTTAACCACATGTATAAAGATTTTTAATGAATCGTTTATAAAATAAAATATCTAATGATTTACAAAATATATTCTCGAAATGATAAGGTCTTTATTATATCATGAATATTTTAATTTAATAAAAAAATTATTTAAAAAAACAATATTTTTAATATTAAACTATCAATTGATGTATTTTAGAAAATTACATAAATAAATCTCACATGGAAATTTACAATGTGTCGATAGTAAAACATAAATTCATTTTATTACAATAATATTCATTAACTGGTAATTTTAATTTTGTATATAAAAATTTGATTTCAATAATATTCACTATAATATTATTTATTAAAAAAGTTCTTATAATTTATTTATGTGTTAAATCTTTATATTATTTTATAGTATCATAACATTTATATTATCTTAATTACTCATGATAGATATTATTTAGATTACATTTAATTATTTTGATGTCAAATTACTATTTAAATATTCATGTTACTATTTCAAATAGTTAGGATAATATTCTCAATGGTTAGGATAGAATTCCTTATTCTTAAAATAGTATTTTAATGGTCATATTACGTCCTATAAAGACAATTTCATTCCATCATTAAAAATTCATTATAATTTCTCCCAATCGTCCAGATCATACTTTTGATCATTTTGAGTGGTTTATTAAAGTTCTATTTCATTTCTATAGTTTTTTATGGGGAAAATTATTCTAGAACTTCAGTTGTATCCATGTTTTCCAATTCTAATCTTCAAATTTTCGGTCATTTTTTCAATTATAATATTTTTAATTTTCAAAGGTTTATTTTCTATCTATTGTAATGACCATTATTAATAAAATAAAATTTTTTTGGTTTCTCTATGTGTTTCATAAGTATAATAGTATTTAATATAATATAACACATATTTTTTTTTGGAAATAACTATCACTTATATACTCAAGGCCATTAATTTCATCCCCCATAAAAAACATTCCCATGTAATTTCAACACATATTTTCAATTGATGGTATATGAAAACACTTTTTTCATGTTATACACTATTTACTACACCACCTTTTAAAATTTATGGTTCCTCTACTCATAAGGGATGTCATTCACCAATTATAGCACCATTTTATTAAGTACATCAGATGGATTAGGCATGTACATCCTCAAGAGTGATATGTTGAACACATCTGGAATTTGAGAAATGTTTGGTGGAAGTGATAGTCATTATCCCACTGATCCTATGAGGATAAGTATATAAATGGGGGTTATGTAACTTAATATAATTTTCTCCTTGTTTAAAAACTACATGAATCTCTCCCATGATGATATTTACTAGAAAATATTATCTCTTACTTCATACTCAAATCCCTTTGATGGTCATCATCATAATTCTTGTACTGAATATGTGCAGTTTTTATATAATTTTGGACATCTAAAAACATCTCTACCATCCCTTAAACAATGTTGGGTCAATGTATCTTTCATTCAAAAACTATAACCCAACAATTAGGTGTTATGCATCTCTCCCCATAAAAATCTTCATATAATAAAAATTTATTAATCAAGTGGATTTTGTCGTTGCATGAGAACTCAAAAAATGGGAGGGGTTGATCCAATTATCCTTTATATTAAATTGATTATACTCTTAGTATAAAATATATTTCATGAATAAAAATTAAAAATAATCCATTGGTTTGGGGGTGTGAGGCCATGCTGAAATTCAATTCATTATTCATTTCATGTTGAATAATTCACTAGAATTTGGAAGAGAACAAAGGATCACCGTCCAAGATGATCAAATTTAATTCCCCATAGAGCCTCATCAATTACATTGCATACACCTTATTATGTTTTAAACTATTTAATCTTCCCAAAAAGTAATGAATTGGTTATTCATTGTGTGTTAATTGACCACAACCCATATCAAATTGATTCCATTGGATATCTTTAGAAGATT
The DNA here is from genome assembly GCA_963277665.1 of Viscum album. Classification (NCBI taxonomy): domain Eukaryota; kingdom Viridiplantae; phylum Streptophyta; class Magnoliopsida; order Santalales; family Viscaceae; genus Viscum; species Viscum album. Next base: position 640,986,035 of record OY728160.1, read on the forward strand.
ACTGGTGATTTCAATAGTTATGTTCTACCAATTCTATGTGGGTATGGTAAATGGTTGCATGATCCCCTTGGACTTCAATATATCTTAATTACCTTATTTATATACTATAATAATTTATGTGTACTCAGTGAAATCATTCCTCACCTTGTCCAATAATAAGATTATTCAAAGATCATGGTACATCGTGGTACTACAAATGTTGGTGAAGAAATATGGGTTATGTTCATTGTCAAATAGATATTTCGATAGATCTGGGGATGAAGGAACTTAAAGTATTTTCCAAATTGAATTCAATTTCCATCATCAATGTGGAACTTATTAATCAAACCCTAAATTATTGATTCTATCTTTTTTAAAAGTCCCATATCATCCCTCTATTCCTCTTTGATCTTATCTTGGATATATTGTTATGTGATAATTTGAAAAATGTATGTTGTATTCCCTAATATTATCATTTCTAGATATATATTTCACATATTCTTAGAGATAATTAATTTCTCATTATACATCATTGATATTGTATAATGATCATTTCCACTACAAACATATCTACGTTTTTATCTGATCTAGGATGGTATATAATATAGTAATCATAGTCCTTGATCCACTCTAACAATCCACATTGACACATGTTGAGATATATCTATGTCAGTATATGATTTAGAATATTTTGATTTGTATATATATGGAACACTTCTCACCATATCATTAGTGTGTCCAAATATTCAATAAAGGGATCATTATTATTGACTCCATACCATGAATAGAGTAGTTATACGCCTTTATATTCAAGTACCGTCATTTTATGTTGATCACTTTTTCAATATTCATGAGTTCAAAACCCACTACATTATTTATGTACAATTTAATATCACAAACCAATCTCCATGTGAGGGAAATTTTTAATCATGGTGTAGTGATTGTCATCTTGTTGATATTTTTAACACTTTCCTCACATTCTTATGTCTAGAAATACTTTACCCCTTTCTATGTTAACATAATAATAGGGTCATACAACTGTGAGAAATTTCTCACAAAAAAATTTAGTAATATCATTACCTATAGAAAAATGAATTTTCATGACATATGATGGATATTGAAATTCATTAATTTTCTATGTCTTATAATGGTAAAAATACTTTCACTCACTTGTGATTTTTTTACCCAAGAATTTTATTTGATCTATCCATACTTTACAATTTCAAAACATAATATACATTTCCTCTTGTTATTATATTTACATAATTATCTTTTGAGGATCATAAATTTCTTCCATTATCATATTATAAACGATATTATCTTCTAGAAATACTAAAATAGATTTTTCATGGTGGAATCTGTAATATTCTGTTCCTCAAATCCATGTTGATAGAATGTTCATTTATAAATTTGAAGGTAATCACTTTGAAATCATAGTTTCTATACATTGTATATTATTTTTTCTTCTTCATATCATCCTTATTTAAATTGTTTTAAGATATATAGAATGATGGTCCACCTTTTATAGGATCTGAGCTCACCTATGTTGACTAAATATTTCTTCAATCCATAGTCGGGGATATATTTATTTATGCTGATAATTTAGAGCACAAACAAATTGATTCACAACCACATTGATCCATCATATTTCTTGATGAAGATAATCAACACACCCCAAGGTGATGCAATATGAAATATGACCCCTATTTAAATGTTATATTTCAAATATATCTTCAAATACTCTACTATGATCATGGCCTTCCTATAAAAGTATTGAAATATAGTGGTGTCTCTCGGTATGAGATCTATTTAGAAGACTACCTAATGATCTGGTAGATGTCTGGGAAACACAATAGGAAATACATTAGATAATTCCCTCATATGGGTGTTTTCTTAGAGGTTGAAACTTTCCTTCAACTCAATAATTTGGGAGCAATATGATCCCTCATTTGATGTCAACACCCAAACCATTGAGTTATTTTTCAATAGATACTCATGATATTAATTACTATTTTTCTAAATCATGTGATGGTATGGAATTTAGAAAAATATTTTCCTTTCTTGAATATTGATGTGAGCTCTATATAATGAGATTTTATTCATGCCAAATATTGGGTTAAATTCTAACAATGGAAAGATTTTGAAATTTAGTGGAATAATATTCCCACATATTCTAATAGGATAAGTGTATAACACTTGGGATGTATTAATAAACCCACTATATGTGTTTTTGGATAAAAATACATCAAGGTATCAGGGTTGTAATTTGAAATTTCTAGAAAAAATGCAAGATAAAAGAAATTCATTGAACTGAGATCAAATAAAATATATTAAATTATTGACTAAATTTTAAGTGTTCCTAGTACACCATAATTTGTATGATACACCATAGTAGTATAGATGGAAAATTCATTACATTACCCGATTTTCTATTATGGGTTCGAATGCAGATTACACCCGATGAACCATTGTTTTGTGTACTGGTTTGCATAGTGTCTTTATTAACTATAGATTGGGTATTAAACAATGTGTGTTACATTTCAAGGTGACTTTCATTCATCCATCATTGTAGTTAGAATCTATATTTCATCTTGAAATTCATTTTCATGGTTACATTTATTAATATACATGAATAATTCCCTTTTCCCCTTATGAATATTCCCATTAGGACTCTTCCCCTATTTTTTAAATGTGGGTGTTTGGATCTTCTTTTCACATATGTCATTTGATACCTTACTTTATAATCTATATTCCATTCCATATCCTCATAATCATGGGTTCATTCTCTGAACTCCAGCTTTTCATTGAGATGAAAAAATTTCTTCCTAACTCTCAATGATTCAGATAAATAGATCCTTTTTATGTTTTGGTTTTAAAAAACTAAAAAAAAAACAATTATTCAATCATTATATGTAATAAAACCCAAGGCGTATATTTCAAACCTGGTGATAGTTTCCCCATAATTTCTAAAAAAATCAACCCCATTTTTTATAGGCTTAAGTTTTATTTCTCTATCATTGAACAAATATTTGGAGGGATGTACCAGTTAATAAAATTTCACTTAAGATATTCACACCAAATTTCATACATTTCATCCTTTATATTGGTATTACTTATCAATTACAACCAGTAATCATACTCTCCCTTAAAATAATAAAATTCCAAGGAAACATAAGCTATATCAAAATTGTAGAAATTAGAAATGAACATCTCAATTTAGTAAACCTTCTATTATATAATAATTTATCTAGAGGATTGCATAAATTTTGTTGGATGTTTCCTCTTAAAAATTATATTTAGTTACTAGGTCTTAGGATTGGGTAGAAAATAAAAATGGTTTAGGATATTGTTCATACAGAAATATAGTTATACAATCATCGCCAATTAGTTTTCAACTCCACCTCTCACGGAATTTGGGATTTCATTTAGACAATATTTTCATCTTCCCTCATATGGGGTTTTGTCCTATTTTCTTCATGTTCCCATTACATTCAAAAATAAAAATATTATTTACAAACATAATTCAACAAATCAAGAATCAATTTTTTATTATTATGTGAAAATTAACTATAAAGTAATATATTATCTATTACTTATGTTTAAACTATTCCTGAAATAATTTTAATAGGATCATGTAGTCTAACACCATTCTACCAATAAAAAGAATATTACATTAGTTATGAATCCTTTATATATGTTGGTATATGTCTTCTGATTAGTCGATGCACATCCCCTAGAAGTGTCAAACTAGTTGTGTAGCAATGAGTTTTTTCATGCACATGGTGATGATTAAATCAGTTCTAAATCCATAATTTTGGGTTATTACCCCAAGGTAAAACAATTAAAAATCAATTTCCACTTACAGTATCTTGATAGGTATTTCATTAATAAAAACCACACACTCTTACACTTTACCCAACCATAGGATGTTTGCTTGTAGTTATACATTCATTGTGGTTTTCACTTACATTTTATAATCATAATTCAAAAATTATCTAAATCATACCTTTCATACTAAATATTGTAACCCCAATTTTTCTAATGTGACTATTATATCATTTTTAATTTAAATAACATAATAGTAATACATTCTTGGATCAAAATGTTTAGTATCATTGTTAAATAAGGCTCAAAAAGAACTTCTACATACTAAAATTTAAACATTGCAAAAATCCTAATTCATTATCCTCACAAAATCTATCACACTCTATTTAATAAATTTAATTAACTAAGGATATACTTCAAAAAAAGGGATGATATAAAATGAGGGTAAGGGAATTAATAACATTAGAAGAATAAGTAAAATTAATCAATAATAAATTGGTGAGCATAATCGACATCATCATATAATAATCATGGGATCATCATCATAATAATGGAGGAAATATTTTATAATGGAATGGAATATATCATATTCATAATAATTAATCCACATAAATTTTTTTCGAAATACCATAATTATTTGTGAGCAATGATCAGATCATGCACATGCATAATATATATGTCTAATTTATGAAATCATAATTTTTAATAATCTATCAACATGTTCACACATAATATTTATAATCTCATGATACATATCACATTACCTAATTCATTTAAGGGATATACAATTCATGGACAACATGTCGCGTTATAGAATGATCAAAATCATTCTTGACACATATGGCATAAAATAATATAAGTTATAAAATAAAACCAATGAAATGAATTATTTTCATAATGGTTCTTTAAATAATAATTTTATAAATAAATTATGGTGTACCTTAATTAATAATAGAGATCATAAATTGGAAAAAAAGTTTATTTTTCTTGAAATAGGAAACAATTCATGAGGATTTACAGATTCTATTTAAAAAGGTCATGTCTTTTTGAAAAAATATTTTAGATTTTCCTAGAAATTTATTTAACTAGAAAAGAACATGTATATCCCTAAAAAATTGAAATTATTTTTAAATGATATTTTTTTATATTTAGGGAATATAAATATTTAAAACAATATGAAATAAGATATAACCCAATAGTTATATTTGAGTTCAACAATCTCGTTACCTTAATTCGTTTTATATTTCATTAATTTTCTTCCTCCTAAAAAATAAAACTATCATTAATAAAACATGTAAATAGATGTTAATATTTTTCATTGGATTCACTATTTATACATTATAATTATTTAATTCTATATTATAGTAATATTAGTTAAATTTGATACATTTTCATACCATATTTCCTTTGAAAATATATTTTTTTAATTTGATTTCCATATTTTGGTTCAAGTTAATTTATATGAAGTTTAAATTATTTCTAGGAACATAGAATAAATTTCATCAAATATTTATATTTAATATATTATATATTATAATCATATATATGGTTGGTGACAATAAAATATATGGGAACATCGTTGATGGTGGTTAACAGACTATTGATAAGAAATTTTCAAAAGAGGATGAGGATAATTCTAAAATGTTATTAAATTGTAAATATAATAATTTTATATATTTAAAGTAATTGATGAAATTCTAAAATAATTATCAATTTATATTATAATATTTGGTATTTAATTTAATTGGGAATAAAGTTGAAGAGAATAGGAAAATGATGGAAGATTTTTTGAATACTCTTTTGTAATTGTTGTTTCTTTTTAATCACGCTAAAATCCCTCTAGGATATGAATTTTTTTCTCCATAATTTCCCTAAGTATTATATGGAAATATTGATAAAGTATAAGAGAATGAAATTCTATTTATATTTTAAAATAAATGGTTTATGAAGGGAAAGGTGAAGGGTTATTAAAATTTCAGGAGAGGTGTATCTTTGAGATAAAATGTTTAATAATGTTATATAACCAATTTAAACCATATAATATATAAATTTTTGACATTTTGAGTAATATTTTAAATAATTAACATAGTATGAAGACTTTTATTTTAAATAGCTTTACCCTTCTAGCGTATAGTCTATAGATAGTTTATAATATTGGCATGATATACAAGAAATTGAATCCCAAAGGACACCATACTTTAGTAGTCTCAGTAAACTAAATACAAAATATAAATTAAATTTAAAATTTATAATATTAAATAATATTACTGTTTTAATTAATAACTCCATTTTTATCATAGATAAATGGTATCCCCTTAATTTCTTTTAAGTGGCCCTTCAATTATATATTATAAGTATATTAAGGTTTTGGGTAAATTTTTGGAGGGTTTGGAAACCTTTTGAAATAGTTTTTGGTATTATATTAGGGTTAACATTTGTTACAATGTTCTTGGAAACCATGAAACACTTACAAGAAATCAAGCCAATAAGACATAGGCCTTGGGGAAGGTGCACAGGCATGTGCACGTTTTTTCTAAGTAGTACGACCACTTAGGAAGAACCATGAAACTTCAGATAGTGGTATTTTAAATGTATGGTGCATGGTTTAGAAACTATGTGATCCAACCATGTGAGGTTCTTTCTTGAGATAGATGATGACGTATGGTTAGTGTGCATTTTTCATAATATTGTATGGTTGAATAAAACGATCCAAAAAAATTGGATCCTAGTCTAGATCAACCTTTGCCAACAATTTTTTTCCCAAAACCATCCTTAGTCTATATTTCTCCATATCGAAGTCTAGGAAACACTTGTACATTGATTATTATGTGATCTAATGTTTTTTGTGGTGCGTTGAAGATGTCTTATCCCATTATGTCTTTTTTATTGTATTTTTTCTCGGTTTTACATAGATATACTAATCTCCCTCTCTTGGTTTTGAAAATATACTTCTTATGTTGTTATAATTGAGGTTTTTAATTCTAACTAGGATGCAAATTTAATTTTTTGATGTTAGGGGAAGAGATATATGGTATTTTTTAGAGATTTAACTATTTTTCATGGGTGTTTCATAGTCATTATTTATTCTCTCTAAAAAACATGAGTTAGGTGGTTTCACTTTCGAATACTATATTTAAAATATGATGGATAAGTTTCAATATGTTTTCTTTATATTTCTTTTCAAATAGTCGTGATTATTTTTTGGAAACCCTCATTAGTGAAATTTCATAAAATAGGTGCCATTGGCTGGTTTTTTGGTAACTTTAATTTGAAGAATTGTTTTAAAATTATTATTTTAAAATGATTTTTTGGTTTTGTTTCATGGAAAAGTATTAAAGTGAAAGGATGATTGTATCGTAATGTTACATTTTAATGGATTTTAATAAATTAAAATTTTTATTGAAATGGTGGAAATGGTTGTTCATGAAGTTGATTTGTGATTATGGTCTTGTGTGTTGATGTGCATTCAAGGAGGATAAATGGTAACAAGTGTCCTCCATCATTAATGGGATTGATAAGGGTTAGGGATTTCCCCCATTAAAATGGGATAGATAAGGGTGTAAAGTCTCATCCACCATTTCATGAATTAATAAGGGGTCGGCGAATTCCAACATCAAAATGGTTAATGGTGCGATGTATCCCCTATCATTAGTGGGATGGATCAGGTTCACTGATTTCCCATGCCATAATGGAATTTATGAAATGGTTTTCAACATTTATTGGATGCATTCATTGGAGCATGCTGTTATCATGAGAAAATATTTTTACTATAATAAATGTTTCTATTCCAATATAAATTTTTTATAAAATATTTATATAAATTGCTCTATAGAAATATCATAACTTGTTTTATCCCATTAGAGTGAGTAGAGAAGTCATTTGAGGAAAATATAATTATATTCATTACTAACACATGTTTTGGTACTTTAATTCATTTTATATTTATTTTATCAATATATGGGTAACAAAAATGAATCACATTATTCAGTAGTTCTTTGTGAAACTTGAAATGATTGGGGAGTTACATTGTGGACTATGTGGGGAGCATGGAGTTATGTCTTTAGAGTCTTTAATTTCTTTGGATTTTTCTTTCATTGTATACCTTGATGTTTTAGTCTTTATCTGTGGTACATGGATTTTGTATGATTTTAATATCAATAGCTTCTTTTATTTGTCTTTCATTGATATCATGAATCATTTTTTGGTTTTTTTGGTTAAGGAATTTTTGGTTTTATGTTTCATTTTAAAACCTTAAATCAACCACAATCTATTGATGAAGACTTTGACATTAATTCCCAACTGATTGAACCTTGGGGAAGTATATCAAGTAAATTTAATTTCCTTCCTCCTTCTCAAACCAATGAGAAGGGGAAGTATTTTACAATTGATATAAATTTTTTTTCAATCCAAATATCTTTCTGCATCATGTTGTATCATCTTGTTCAGTCCCGGCCTAAAAAGTGGTCTTAAATTCTCTTAGTTTGGAGCTGATATTAATTCTCGTCAATTCTTTATGTATGTTTGGTAGAAGTGTGTAGGATCATCTGGACATTAAATATAGAGTAGAAAAATACATAACTCACCTTTTTTTAACAAAAAGCTACTAGTCAGTAGATTACATAATTGTTTTGGATACACTTATGAGAATTCCAATCTCATTATTATGGGTTTAGCCAATGAGATGAGAATGACATGAATAAGTGGAATTAATCCCTACTAAAAGTAAATATTTCATTTCTAGTAATTATTTATGATTTGTTTTAATTTTCATGTGTTTTAAAAAATGATAATGTTGTCAAATGAAATATTTGGAAAAATATCATAGTTGTGGTATTTTGAAAATAGCTTTATTTTCAAAATAACGTAGTGATTTTTCTAAAATGCAGAAATATGGAATAGATTTATTTGGAATGAATTGTTGTGAATTTATAATGTGGTATAATTTGAAATTTATGACTTTATATTATAGAGATTTATAATTATGGAGTTTGTTATGACTATATAAAATTGAACATATGAGGCATCATAGAAACCAACCAGAAAAAGCCGTTGAAAATATGGTTGCACCTAAGCCACATGGGAACCCACATTTGGTCTAAAGAATCAATCTATCTTTTCAAACTTTTGTTCAATGAATTCATTAATATTCTCTTTTTGTAATATATGGAATGATCTTGTAAAAGAGATGTATAATAATAATTTTCATGTAGTTATTAATCAGCTTTCCAATATTTTCTCAAAAAATTCATAGGGTTACCACCTAGAAGTGAAGTGGATTTTATGATTGATCTAGTTTACGGAGTAGTCCCATTTACCATTCATCATATTATATGACACCAAGAGGATTAAAGTAATTAAAATCACAGTTTAAAGAGCAGCGAAAAAGGTTTCATTTGGCCGAGGACATCTCCATGGGTAGTGCCATTCAGGACTGCTAAAAAGGTGTATGGAACTCTTCAGATATGTACATATTATCAAAATATCTTACCAAATTGATGATAATGAAATGATTTCCACTTCTATTCATTGATGATCTTTTTTGATGATTTGAGGAGAGCTCAGTTGTTCTCCAAAAAATACCCGTGATCAGGATAGCACCAATTATTGGTTATGGAGGATGTTATTCCAAATATAGTTTATAGATATGGATATGACCATTATTAATATGTATTTATGCCTTTAGGTGTTTTGAATTGACCATTAAAATTTATGTTTTAGATGAATCAAATATTTTAGTTATATCATAATTCATCTTTGGTTGTGTTTGTGTATGGCATTTTTTGGTATTTGAGGACAAGGGTTTCACATGAGAAACACTTGGTGACAATGTTGAGAAGCTTAAGGGATCATTTTTTGTATAGAAAACTATCAATGATTAATTTTTAGATACCATAGGTTTGTTTATTTTTTCATTTAATTATAGAAAAAGGTTATACGATAATCCATAAAAGATGAAGGATTTCACCTCTTATATACCACTAATGAATGTCTTCGAGACATAGAGTTTCTTAGTCTAGAAGGTTATTATCAATGATTTGTTTGGGTTTTTTCATTAATAGATTCACCTATAGAAATTTTCAAAATATGTAATATTCAATTCTAATGGGATTAGTAATTCAATAATTCATTTAAAGAGTTAGTGGTTTTCCTAACATTAACACCAATATTGTCTGTTGGACTGAGGATAAGGGTACAATGTGTATGTTTTATTATATTGGTTTGGGGTTTGGATGTGTTCCCATGTACAGAGGCCATGTTTTTTTACATCTCAAATAATTTGTAAGTGTAAGATATGACCAACCCAACATATGATTTGTATCTTGTCGTCATAGTCCATGACTTGAATATATGGAGTCATTATCTCATTTGTAACAAAAAGTACTATTATCAAGGATCATAAGAGAGTGGAAAATATTTTCTCACAATGGGATGTCATCCTGACATATATAATACGGATGCATTATCTCTAAATTATTGATTTTGAGATTATATGTACACTGGAAAATGTTTATTCATTTGGATATGAATTAATCGGAAATGATTATGCTCTATTGGAAAGACAAGTTTCAGATGAATGGTTGGTGATGTCGATACTAGATGACATGAAATTTTATTGTGATGATCAGGGTGAAGTTGATCCACTCTTTCTAGTTTCATTTGTTCTTGATTTGTTAAATATATTTAATGATTCGTAGATGTCTGATTCAAAATGTGGGTCTATATGGTGAAAAATCAATGGTAGGGAGACCATTGTCGGTTAAAAGTTGGATGGATGTTTAGTATTGTGGTATAGAAATTGGATAGTCGTAACATTATATTTTCAAGAAAATATTATTCACGATCAATACCATTCAATATGATTTTTCTATCCTCAAACACATAAGATGTATAGGGTGTTTAATGAACAATTTTTGAGGGTCAAAATTAATAGGAAAGTGGATGGTTTTGTTTTAATATACATAACATGTCATCAAATTAAGGCATGTAATCATTTACCTATATATATATGTTACATTCATTACCTATTTCTATTTGGAAATGGGAGTAGAAAGAAATGTATTTGGTTATAAGCGTACCAATAATGGTTTGGAAGCACTATTATATATGGGTGATAGTTGATCATCTAACAAATTAAACCCATTTCATCTTAACTTAAGAATATTATATGGTGGAGGACTTGTCAAAAATATATTTCTTATAATTTTTGAAGATTCATGGATTAATGGTTTTAATATTTTTATAAATTGATGTAAGGATTAAATATCTTTTCTAGAAATCCATACATATATCCCTTGGGACACAATTTATATGAGTGGAAGGTATTATCCTGAGTCGGACGACCAATCTTAATGGATAATACAAATGTTGGAATATATGTTGTGGAAATGTGTAATGGATATGTGTGGATCATGGGAAGTGAAAATACAAATATTGGGGTCATCATATAAAAATAGTTATCAATTCTCAACATAGAAGGATCTGTTTTAATCTTTTTGAAGACGCCCTTTCCATTCACCTCTTTTTTGGGTGCTAAAATGCAAGACATCACTAGTTGGGATGAGTCTTGTCCGACAAACAATGATAAAGATTCACTTCATTGGGATCTAGATAGAGATGGATCAGATTCATCAAAAATCATATCTACATCATATTAAATAGACATTATTTTTCATGTTAAGTGATCATGTGTTCTATAATATCTCTCCAAATCATGGACATCATTGTTTGGTGAATTTGGGAAACTGATCTCCTCAATACTTATGCCTTTTTGAGATACATCAAAGGATAGGTTAGGTGGAATATCAGTAGGAATTTACATCGTGGTTCATTTTATTTCATAATGTTTTTCTTTTATCCCAATTTAAAAAGTATCATCCTGATCCTGACCATGTGATTTAGTAAGACCAGGTTATCTGATATCCAGAATATTTGTTGGTGCACATGCCAGTGATGATTGTGGATATGAAATAGAAATTATTGCCAGGAGGGAAACATAATTCTAGTGAAGAATTTGTGACAACTTGGTCAGATCGAGGAATAGACTTGTGAATTAGAGAAGGAAATGATTTAGCACAGGTTGGAAAACTTTCAAAGAAAAAATGGTTTTCTAATTTCCAGGGATAGAAGGTCCCTTGGTGGAGAGAATGTAGCCCCCTATATTTAAGTAAATAACCCTTAATTTATGTATTTTAATCATTTCGAGTGTTTTGGTGATTTTTGGGAGGGGTTTTAGACATGTTTTTAGGAACTTTCTAATGGTTCACTGTTGGTGTATGGTTTCTGGAAACCATGAAAACACAATAAAAACTATGAATAATGAGACAAAAGTTGAGGGAAAGGTTCACGGGTAGGTCTAGAGTTTTTCCAATCCAAGCCTCCACCTAAGAGAAACTGATCACTATGATAAAGTTTACTTTGGCATGGTTGGTTCATGATTTGGAAACCGTTCAATCCAACCACGTGAGGTACTTACTTGAGACAGAATCTAGCACGCAATTAGCACATGATTTTCCAAACTGTTTAAATAACCAAGAACGATTGAAAAATAATATCCAAAAATGTGGATATAGTTTGGGATCATCCTTTAAACACTGTTTTTCTCCAAATTACCCTTTATCTATTTTTTTCTTCTCTAAGTCTAGGTATCCCTTCTACATTTATTTGGAAGTGATCTGGAGGTGTTTTGTGGTGTGTTGATGCATAACCACAATAGTAAATCTAATTTTCTGGTAGTTTATCAAAAATTTTATTATATCAACATCTATCTACCTATCGGTTTCATATAAATTCTCATGTTGTAGATATATATAATGTATTTGATTCCAAAAATGATGATATCTGGTTTCTTTGATGCAAGGATAAGAGATCTGATGTGTTTTTTGTTGACTCAGCCAATTTTCATGGGTATTTATGCATCGTTCTTCATTTTCTCCATAAATTCTTGTGTGGGTGGATTCACTCTCAAATCCTATATTTAGTATATGAAGGATTGGATTCAAATAAAATTGGTTTGGAAATTGATGTGGATTTCTTTTTGGAAATCCTATTTAATGAAATTTAATAGAATTTTAGTAATTGGGAATTTTTTGGAAAGTTGAATTGGTATCTTAATTTTTAAATAATAATTTTAATAATATTTAATGGTTTTTGACATGGAAATATGTTTTAAATTAATGGTTTGATGTATATAAATGGTTCTTTTTAATGGTTTTTAATAGAAGAATAGTTTTATTGAAACTATGTAAATGATTTTTTGGAATTGGTTTTGGAATAATGGTTGTGTCTGTTAAGGTGAATTTGGGATGGATAAAGGGTATAAAGTCTCCACTATCATTAAAGTTATGTATATGGGTTAGGGTTTTCCCTTTTCAAAAATGGATAGATATGGGCGTGAATTCTCTCCCATTAATTCTGGGATGGAAAGGTGTTGGGGATATCCCCCGTCATAATGGATAAGGGTAAGAAGTCACTCCAATCATTAATGGCGTAGAAAATCGTAAAGGCATTCCTCCTATAAAAGAGAATTTACGAAATGGTTTTACAGAAATGTTTTGTTTACAACCATAGAAATTTATGTTTTCTTTAGATAATTGTTTTACTCTAACACCTATTTATATATAGATAAAAACTATTTTAGAATTTTTTTACATAAATTGTTTTATATAAATGAGTTAACCTGATTAATCCTAGTGCAGTGAGTAGTGATGTTATTTGAGGGAAATTTACTGAGCTTCATCACCCAATCCTACATTGGTGCATTCATAGTTTTTAAAATTTATTCTATCTTGATCCAGGTAAGGAAATGGTGTCACATTTATTCTGTGATTTTTTGTGACTATTGGGCTGCTTGTGGGGTTGGATCGTGGATAATGTAAGGATTATGGAGTAATGTCTTTAGAGTCATTTGGTTTTGTGTTTTATTCTTTTGTTGTGTAATTTGATACTTTAGTCTTCTTATGTGGTACTTGATTTTATTTTTATTTTCATATTAATGGTAGTTTTGAGTTTTCATTTATTAATATCATGCATCATATAGTGGTTTGATAAGTTATAGAATGTTTAGATGATTGTTTTATTTTCAATAGGAAAATTGACCCCCAAATATTAATGGGGACCTCAGCTTTCATTTCCACCCTTTGGCACCATAGGGATATATCTTAAGGCTGTCTAATTTCCTTCCACCGCTACAATCTAATGGGGATGGGTGGAAAGTTACAATATCATTGAATATAAAACACACAAAACATTATTTTCTTCCTATGGGAAATAAAAAATAAATTGATGAAAAAAAATGCTCTATGGGTATTCATACAACAGAATATATCATGAATTAATCTGAATTATTAATATTTCAATGTTAATAACTAAAGCACATATATTTTAAAAAATAACGTGATCATAATATGTAAAAAAATATGATGATCATATAAATCCATGTTAATAATCACATAAGCATAAAACATATCCATGGATATTCTAACTAATAAAATAATCACTTGGAAATAAATAATATTCTCATAATTATAGAATACATAATTTTGGTCATATAAAACATATAGTCAAGATATTTCAAAATATATTATATATATATCAGTTGAAACCCATCAAATTTGAAAAACTGGTTTGCCTCATGAGATATGTCGATGCATCGATGGACTATGTATAATCGGACCACACCTATAGCATACTAATTCCAATGAATTTATTTCTTGAAATGTGTGAAATATAATGAAAATAAATATTCGTATTGAAAAACATACCTATTAAATTTTAATACATACCCATATTAAATAAATATTGTCATAAACTATCAAAATTAATATAGTTAATGGTAATTAAATTGTACATCCTTAGTTAGGCTGACCATAAATCTTCCAAACAAATAATAATGATGGCATTAATAAAACATATCCCATGTGAATCATATATAAAATAAATGGGTTATATTATCAATGAATAGAAATACCATAGTAATATAATTAAATCTTTATTCAAGAAAAACAACATTTCTACTTTTAAGATCACATTTTTAGACAAAAAAAATTATAAAAAATTTCAAAAAACATTTATTTAAAAATAAATTTTGAAATATATCAAATATTATTTAAAACATTCATTTTAAATGGTTATGGGAAAATTAATTCATGCAATTCGTGTTAAAACAGTTTTTTATTTCTCATTTTTAGTAAAATCTATATGTGCCTTGTTTTGAAAATGATATGATGATTACTTTTGAAAACATTTTTTTAACATTAAAAATAGGATAAAATTTATTTTTTTAATCATTTGTAAAATGTTACAAATATATTTTAAAAAATTTATTTTGATGATATTGGTTTTTTTCTGTGTGAAATAGTGTAAAATTTACATTAAAATATTTTCTCAATCATTTTAACTTCTAAAGAGTGGTAAAACAGTTTCATTTCCTAAACAAATTCGACAATAAATATAATAGAGTAAAATATAATTTCTTTATGATATATATATATATAATAAATCCCCTTATATATACATAAACAATAAAAAATCATGAATAATTATGAGATTGTGAAATAAACCCTTACAACATTGGAATGTTAGGAATTCTAAGACCCATGAATGAAAAAATATCAAATTAAAAATTATGTAAATTTAATAGAAATATATTTACGATATAATATATCAAAATGATCATTATACACACAAAATAATGGAGTAAGTGGTTAATATGGTGTATATCTCACAAAAGTAAAAGTTGGACAAGAAACCCTTACTACAAGTTAGACTTTATTAATATGTTTACAAGAATCATATATGACAAATATATTTTTATTATAAATAAATTTTCAAACCATAATCAAATATCACATACCATATATGATTTACTTATAGTCTTTTGTTACTTATTTTGTAATAATTCTTTGTTAATGTCCCTATTTTGATTGGAAATTTCAATGTTATTCATGTATTTTTTAAATTGTAAATTTTTTAATGTTAATTTTATAATGATTAAATAAAATCTAAAATTTAAACCATGATAAAAATTTCAAAATTTTACATTATATATTATTTTATATAAATATATTAATGTTAGTCATGAATGATGGGTTACACCACTTTTGGAGATGGTAGGTTGTACATATACATGATTGTTATTTACATTTTTCTCGAGGGATAGAACAGAAAGAATATAAATTTTCATTGATCCTTAAAAACATAATTTCTATTTCTTATAAGTAATTTATATTAATCATATACATCCATATTACAAAAAATGAAATATAAAATAAAAAACATTTCACATTGCTACATGGAGGCAGTAGTTCACATGTACTCACAAGAAACATTATTTTTTCCATTGGATTGGATTGTAAGAAGTAATTTGTATGATTGTAAATATATAATTATTATTAGATGATAAATATGACATATTTTCATTAAAATTTTCCTTAATATCTTTCATGTAAATCATAAGTGAAAAATATTCCCATCACATTATGAGGCAGTAGTCTACTTTACACACGAGCAATGTTTTCAAATCCAACTCAAAATAGAGTATAATATGGTATATGAGATATCATAGTCAACTAAGTATAATAATGTAATAAATATCAAATAAATGTGTTAAATCCATTATTATATCCTTCCATGAAAATTAGTGACGGAAACTTTTATACATCGGTTCACATAGAGGTAATCTTCCATGCACACAGTCAACATTTTTGTTTCTTATTTGATTGAAGTGGATTTTAATTTTGGTTATTTCTTTAAAATAATCACATATAAGTATACATAATATAATGGTTCTAATATATAATAATAGTTTAATATGGTTATATTTAGGTGGAAGAATAAATAAATCAAATACACACATTTAAAAAAATTTTCTCTTTTATGGAGAGCCTCTTTAGTTTAATTCATAATGCCTTTTTAGGATTGTTTTCTAATAATAATAAGGCCCCTATGATGTTTATAGTGAATTGAGAAACATATTCTAGAAAATATGTTCAGAAAAAAAAGTTTCATGGATGTTTTAATATGAGATTATAGGTTGTGGACTTTTATAAGTGGGGTAGAGGACACACATCAAATTTCAGAAACCATAAAGTAAAACCCATGATTTCATCTTACTAGAACTAAAAAAATGAGTTATTATATAACAATACTGGTTATAAGTTCTATATATATCCATAAAATTGGGTTTGTACAATTTTTTTTGTAATTTTAACTCTTATCTTCTTACATTAACACTCTGGGTAAAACCCATTTCACATTAATCGTGATAATTTTTTTTAATATTGATTATGATAAAAAAGAGGTTAACATATTAGATAATATAAATTATTATATTTTAAAACAAGTAATAAAATATTCCAATTTAAATTCACGGATGTGGATGATTTCAATTTAAAATTAAACTACATAAGTAACAAAAGGACAACCTTCCAAATAAAAACTTTTCATGAGTATATCTATTTTTTATATAAATATTCAAAATTAAATTGATTAAAAAGAAATAAATTAGTTCAATTTCAAAATAATATAACTAATTTCACATTAAACCCAATTTAATACATAATATTCATTTTTAAATAATTCAACCGAAAAGGTTGTTTTCTATTAAATTAAATATTTTTCACTATTCACATAAAAATTAATATTTTTTAAATACTATCAACAATTCTATTATTTTTTTTAAATTAATATTTCAAAAATTATTTATAATCATTAAATAATACTTATAAATTTAGTTCAAATTATTTTTACATTATATTCTCAAAGCGTGACTAATCTAGTTTTCAAAAAAAATGTTTTTCATACAACAATTTTTTGTTTGTCAAATCGTTCTTATTTTATTCGCAATCAATATATAACCATGGAATTTGGTAAATTAATTTATTAATCAAATTTTTATTATAATTTAGTTATTACTACTCATACCCCCCATTTTAATGTTTAGTTTATTATGGATAAGATAAAATAATAATATTTTCACAGAGATAAAATGATTTTTTTAAAATTTTTGTTACGCTCCCCACAACCTTTCAAAGAGATTGAATATAAAGAAATATATCGTAAATTATTAGGGTTTTATAATTTATTATAATATTATTTATTCATGTTATACATGATATGAAAAAATATTCCCCTCCATTAAAATATTTTTTTGTAAGAGTATTATCCATAATTATTTAATAATCAAAATAAAAGGTTGAAAAAATTGAAAATTTATTATTTTAATGGGTTACTTTAGTCCTTAAGATTATTGGAAAATTAATTTTATGTTTTTAAAACATGTTTTTTAATTTAATTGACTTAGTTATATAATTAAATATTTCTTTGAGAACCCGATGGTTCTGAAATTGATTATCTCATTATTACATCATGATTAATGTAATTAAAAATACACGAGTTTTTTAAAAAACACTATATTTTTTGTTCTCTTAATGTATTTTAGAATATAATCGAAAGACACCCTTTTCAAACATCTACATGATGATTCTAAAAAACCACATTCATTTTATCAAAATAATATTTTAACATAGGTAATTCAAATATTTAATATAAATAATATGATTTTTAAAAAATAAAATAAAATATATGATGTTGAAAATGTTATTATTAATTCATTTACATTTTATCATGATACTTATATTATTGTATTATGATATTTATATTTTATTAATATTCTCCTAATATGTATTATTTATATTACATTTAATTATTTAATGATCTAATAACAATTATAATGGTTATGTAACTATTCTCAATGACAAGGATACTATTCCCAAAGGATAAAACTAATTTTAATATCAACATATTATCTATTATAAATAATAATTATTTATTTCATTCAACATTCACTACAAATCCTCCAATGAGTCCACATTTTCATTTTTTTAAATCTTGATTAGATTACTAATAATCTCTTTGTTTCTACAGTATTGTTCTTCGTTGTTAAAATTATAGCATATTGGAAGGATCTAAATTTTGTAAATCTAATTTTCTTATTTTCTATTATTTTCAATTATATTGTCTGAAATTTTCAGGGTTTTTGACTAATGTATAAATATTTATTAATTAAATTGTTTATTTCTAGTTCCTATATTATTTTCAACTATATAATACTATATAATATAATAGAACACATATTTATTTTGGATACAATTGTCAATTATGTACTATGGATCATTACATATTTTCTATGCATTTTAGTGTTAAGATTGTTTTTTGGTAGTGATTGAATTGTATTAATTTGAACCTTATAGTTAGGGATTGGTTATGGATATATATATTTATAAGATATTTTATTGTGACATTTTTATGTTCCCCATCTGAGTTGTAAAATCATACCAACACCCAAATATTTTAGGTTTTGGTTATTTTCCAAAATATCCAAATTTGGCATGTTGGATGGCTACCAACCCCCTCTTACCCACACTTCCTTATGACATTGAATGTAATGACATCCGTACATGATGGGATTCAAGTATTATAAAAAGAGAGATTGAGTATTCTGTCCTTCATTACCATGTTACCCTACTATGATGGATATTATTGTGATAATGATGGGATGATGATGTGGTGTAAATAGTGGGTGTCATGCGTGTTTGGAAGAGGGCCTCAGGTTTATGCTATTCATGTTCAAAATACCATATAATTATGGTTTGTGATGTGTTGATGGGACACTAATATAGGGTTTTAAATAATGAGATGTGTTTCTTGATTGATGCTAATAAAATATATGTTACCTTATGGGATGTTCTTGTGGGTTGGGTTGTGACACAACCAATAATAGATTTATATATTTATAAAAAATAGTTTCTAGCATGTTTTGTTTACTAATGTTGTGTGAGCGCATAAAATCTATGGGGAATTGTTTTTGGGGATCCTTTGATTATATGTTTCCTTAATACTATTTAATTATATTGGATATGTGGTTGGGTATGAAATCCTTGGTGTTGTTGGGTATAATTGACTTATGTATTCCTATTATGATTTCCAATGGAAAGTGCTTATTGGAAAATGGATCCAACATTTCTTACATAATCACATTGGTCAAGAGGAAGGGAGGCCAGGCTCATCACACCTTTTTTATGGGAATTATTTTATACTATGTCAATCTATTATAGATTTAAGTCATTTTTTTGGATCATTTTCTAAATATAAATTATAAAGAGGCCACCCTTGAATCAAAAGTAAATTATTATAATGTGTTTGATTTAGAAGTAGTAGTAAGTCCTTATGGTTCTTCATCGATAATGACATATGTTTTTATCTTTTGGTTCCATGTCAATGGAACCCATAAGTGTGTACAAATTATAGATTGTAATATCATTTATTATCATGATGATGGTTTTAAGCCAAATAGTGGGATAATACATATTTTATCCTCATCTATGATAATTGGAGTTATTTTTTTGTTGGTATTGGGACCATAAGATAGGATTTAAATGTATCATATTTAAAAGAATTAGAACAGACATAGTTTAGTTAAATTTAATGGGACACATCGTACCTTTTGAGGTCATGTGAAAAAGAATAAACCATTAAATTTATCATCGTAAAGAGTGGAAATCTAGGAGAGAGGTCCCTAATCATGATTAATGCACAATTTAAACTAAATCTATCCAAGTGAAAATAAAGGGATATAGCCTCCTAAGTTGAATTTTTCCCTATAGGGAATATATCTCTAAAAATATTAAGGTGAATTTTTTTTTCATTTTATCCTTGTAGAGTATTCATAAACATTCCATTTTAATAGAAATTAAATCCCAAATAGTTTTTATTTTTTTTGGAATACAACTATAGTGGAGTCCCTTTGGGTTGAATCATTGGGAATGAATCTGTTTGAGTTGGTTTTTGCATGGTTGGGGCTTACAATGATTAGGAGGCCCCTGAAAGGCTATAGTTAGATTGAAAAAATTATTCTCCTTTTAATACATTTGTTTGATTGCGTTGATTTAATGATCATCACAATCCTCTAAGAACATATGGGTCATGTTAGTTGTGAGAAACAAGTGGAAGAGGAAGATTTGTAAAAAAAATCTCCATATTCTTCTAGCAGATGAGGCCAAGGTGATGGAAGGTAGGGAAATACCATGTGAGAAAAAATGGCTCTTATTCCAAGAGGTATTCCTAGATTCTAATTGTTATCAACTCTGTTGGTAGATGAGGATGATTTTTTATCAATTAAATCATGGAGATAAATATGGATTTTAGGTTCCCATATCCTCTTTTATTCATCCCTCGGGTTTCATCATTACCCTATGTTTTGAGATCCCCATTATCAGAAAAAATTATAATCGGGAACACTCCAAGGATCCCACCTATTGGGTCTGGTAAATGTTGAACCTAAATTACCATGAAAATGTACAATCGAGAGGGAACACCGATGTGACCTATGTATTAATCATAACTATCTAGTGGCTTGGTGTAATTTCTTCGATTGGAATCCCATGTTTGAGGTATCCATGGGAAGGAATGTACTGTCATTACTAACATGAATGAGATCCCAATGAATTCCTTTCTCTAGTGACATATTGGAAAACTGATGTTGGCAGGCAAAGGCGAGACATGGGAGATCAAAATATGCATTTCCCATGTTAAGTAAGTTTGAGGTGGAGATTTTTCGCCTAAGCGATGTATCGAAAATCAAGAGATAACCCACCATTTTCTAGTATAATGGATATTATAATAATGGGAATCCTATGAAAATAAACTAGGGTGAGGCATCCGTCGAACCTATAGGGACATCCCAAGTGTCTTCTAGAATGGGATCATGTTAGTCCATGTCATAGAAAGGGGATTTCTACCTATTACATTTATTACAAAAAAAAAGATTCTTGTGAAATTATTTTGTATTTCATATACATGAGGAAATCAAACATCAAAACACTCAATACATTACACAGTATTTTAGGTTTACATATCTACATGGTTGTTTTTAAGGACCTAGAAAAAGGACTAGTGTGAGATGATATTTTTTGGATTTCTTTTGTCTTCCTGTCAAGTGAATGATGATTCCAGAGGTCTTATTTACTAGAAATTTTGGGACCCTGGGAAAATTAGTTATCTTACACAGTAATGTCATGATAGTTATCATAGAGGTGGAACATATGAATGTTTCATGGGAACACATGTTCTCTCTAACTCGATGATGTTGGACATGCAGGTTTGATTTAGGCGATGACACATGGATCATATATAAACATTCATGACCACTCTCGTTGGGCCTTATATGAGATTACTTCTGTGAATAGGGATGATCATTGATGTCCTTTTAATGTATTTTACATGATGAATTTCCCTTATAATCATATCATCCTCATGTGAACAAGGGAGTGTTACCAATATCCCCCCTCAATATTGGATCCTTTTAGAATAAGAGAGTGCGATCTGATGGTGGAGTAATATACATGTTGATGTATTCTTCATATACCTTCATCCCAATGTTAGTGTGCATTCATAATTGGGCCTAATAAGTATTAGAGCTTATGTATAGTTCAATAGAGGCCTGACCAGATGGTTCATTCATGTGTTTCATACAGGTTTATTTTTCATGTTGAAAATGTAGCTATTTCATGCAGGAAGACCACTTAGTTTTCCATGCATATATAAATAGTGTTGATTTTCAAGATGTTTCTCTTCTCACCTTTTCACTAATCTAATGCACTACTAATCTCATCATGGGAATCATTCATGCATGATATCTACTATATAGATTCTCATGAACAGATATCATTCTCTCTTCTGCATGATTCATTAATCTGTTCAAGTGACCAATGCGAGGTCACATGGGCAAGTGACCAGTGCGAGGTCACATGGGAAAGTGACCCATACAAGGTCACCTTAGTGAGTGACATGTATAGGGTAACTTCAGAAAGTGACATTCACATGTTTTCCTAGGCATGTGACCAACATGAGGTTACCTAGGTTAGTGGCTACTATGAGGTCACTTGAGGGAGTGACCTATGTGCGATAACTTCAGATAGTGACATGCAGATGTCACTCCTTTTCCATGTTTTTAAATTTTTTCTCAACCATGTCATTAAATATATTTAAAATATTGGTATTTTATTGAATATTACCAATGGATTCATAGATGATTATACTTTCTAATGAGAAATATGGTGAAAATATCATGTATATATTGTATGTCATAAATTCATATTATTAAGATTAATGTGACAATAGTCTCCTCTACATAGAAAATAATTTTAATAAATATTACCACGAATTCCTTATGAGAAACTAGCTACCACTATATGGTCATGGGATCCTTACTGGTGTTCTCTTCCCAAGGAAAAATAATAACCAAATACTTTATTTTCTTTAATATATAATGAGTTTTATCACATCCAGCATCCTAACCATGGGATTAAATAACAATTAGGGAAAGTTACCCTCCATCTGAATCCTGAATCAGAGTACATAAACCACATATTTAAAGCCTCACACTCTATAATCAAATTCAATCTACTATATATCATTCATTAGTGATTATAAGACATAAAAATCAAAAGGATGGATGGAATACTAAGACCTCCATTCTTGATGTTGGGTTTAACCATAGTAGATGTGGGATTACTGAATACACCATACATGTGCCGACATTGAGATCAAGATAGTGGATGTTGAAATTTATGGTTCTATCTAGGTTTCCTAGAATTATAATTATAGGAATCTAGATATTATTCCTAATATACTACGATGGTTGATCTTTCATATGAATACATTCCATCTGAAACAAAAAGTAGTCCTAAATATTTAATGGGATGTTATTAAGGTCTCAGGAGTATCTATTATTGGAAAGATGCATGATGAGTTTATTCCACTGAATGAAATAAAGAAGGATGTAGAATAAATCCCAATTTTCAATCATGAGATATTACAGGTATCGTATTATAAAAAGTACGAAGGACCTATCCCATGGGGGTATGTCCACTCTAAAGCATGGATAAATGATTTCATTGATCCCACGATATAGGGGCCCACAATCCAACATCCAATCAGATATCATACAATGGAAAATAATGTCATTATTGTTAGACTGTGACCCACATTGAAACAATTAGAGTTTAGATAGTGGGTTTATGCAATCAAGTAAGACATACTCATTAGGAATAATCATCTAGGATTCATATCAATGATGTTATCCATCCACATGCTACTTGTTCTTGAATTAAATAGAATAGTATGTCAAAAAATTTCCATTAAGGACTAGTAGTCCGTGGGGAGGAATATATTATTAGAACCTCCCATAATGGGGAAGTTTCATTTATGTATTTTTCATGTGTTTTTGGGGTGGGATACCTTTAGAAATGTGGATCCATTTTGAGAATGGTGTGGATGAATTGGAGAATTTTTTTTTACAATGCCATTTTGAGTGAAAAAAGGTTTATACAGGTCGGTATCTACTATTAATTTATGCTATTTCAATCAAATAACCCTTTTCCTTGAACTATGATGAATATTCTAAGAAACTAAATCTATACAAAGAATTAAACTCCCTTCCATATGGTGATCCTCCCACTCTAAAGTTCACTAGTGATGGAGAGGATAATGATGGACTCAAATCATACATTATTTCTTTTAGGGAAAGAATGATAGTGCCCCTAATTTTTGGAATATATATTGGAGAATCATGTGGTCCTTAAATATTTTCACATTAATTAAACTTCCTACTGGGACCAATTTTATCCCCTACAATTCACTTTTTATCATAGAATCACCCAATAGAAGCCTAATAATCTATGGGTCCTCATTGATTGGGAAGTATCTCAGGTGGTAATTAATTATCCTATACTATGGAAATAAATTGGATTGACCTCATATTACACTAATGCGTAGATATCATCATATCATCATGTTGAATTATTAGTGATAATCCCCTAATTTGCAGTTGTGATGACTACTATGTGGGGGAACCATGATAGAAAGTCTCAATCCAATCCTAAGTGTGATAGTGGTGACACCTTGAGCACATCCATGAGAACCCATTCATGGTATATTTATCCAATTAGGATTAAAATTAATGTTCCTGTTGAGTTTTATCCTAGATTTTCAAAGTTCAACCATCAAGTTACAATTTGGTAACTAGATTCATGTCCTTCAACTGTGATAAAGAGGGTTATGAAGCAAGTGAAATTGAGGAGTGCCATATATGCTTAATATTAGGCTAGAGCATCTCCGAATTATTTTTGGATAGAGGTGGTCCATATTTATTTGGAAAATCTTTCGGACACTAGGTACCTGATTTAATTTCCCTGTTCTATATTGTAGATTCAAAAGATTTGGGATATTTAAGACCCGATAGACTAACACATTTATGATAACACTATTATAGTGGGAATAAACATCCTAGGGATGTAGATTCTTATTTATCACATATATAATTGGATCCTTTTGATGATGATAATAGATGATATAATGGCTTGGGGTTATGATGAAGGGGTTGATGAATAGTAAAATAATTAATGATATGAATTCATTAAACAACATAATGAATTTTTTTCGTATATTATTTCTTCTTTTATTCTATTCTATTAGTTTTTAAAAAATCGTTACACCTGAAAAAAGATTTCTTTTATTTTTATCAGGTATAGGGAGTTTCATTCTGGATCATGTCACAATAATATTCCCTGAGTAGAATCCCTATCAGGGTTATGAGATCTACTCCGGAATCATTGTAGATATACTCAGTTTAGTATATGATGGATGATGATATGATTGGAGAATATTTTCAATAACCACCTCCATTACATGAATGGGATGAGGCAAGTTAAAGCCATCATCATTCCAATGCGATGAAACAATGGAGATTAAAGTTCTTCTCCAAGTGCATCATTAGTCATACAATGTTTTCACCACAACGTTTATTATTTGTTTTCCAATGATAAATTCATGATCATCCTTATGGATTATATGATCCACGACACAATCCTCTCTCCAGGGGCAAAGAGAATACCCATATTCAAATAAGGAGGATATTAAAAATGTCATGAATATTACTATTGGTAGATACATCTCTTTGACATGAGAATAATCAAGAGGTGAGGCCACATCTATTCTAGTTACGACATTGATGGAGAATAATTTGGGCAATGTCAAATGTGCATCATATTATGTTAGGATCTAATACATAAATTCAATTTTTCATGATATTTGAAATATATTTTATGCACTAGAGGACCCTATGAACACCTTCCATGGTCCTGTTAATATCCTAGAAAGGGTTAACATGTCCCCAAGAACATCTAAT
The DNA here is from genome assembly GCA_963277665.1 of Viscum album. Lineage (NCBI taxonomy): Eukaryota > Viridiplantae > Streptophyta > Magnoliopsida > Santalales > Viscaceae > Viscum > Viscum album. The sequence goes on from OY728160.1 coordinate 641,012,082, forward strand.
GATGGTGATGGTAATAATCCTGATTTATATGATACTGAAAGGGTTGTCCTTACTAAAAAAGTAGTAGGTAATATTAGTAGTGGAGCCAACTAGGGTTATGATCCCAGTATAGTGGATAGCCCAATTGTAGGGGTTTCTATGAGAATTTATTAACTTTGAAATAAAATAATAGAGGAATATTATCAAATTAATTGTATTTCTACATCCTTGAAGAAGTATTAGTACTTTAATTAGGAGTTGGATGGATTTGAGATTTTCTTATTTTAGGTTTTTTGACAATGGAACACTCATTCAATTTTATTTCTTCAATAAAATAAATTTACTTCTATATCTTTTCCTTAAGAAACATTTTCCAAGTATATACACAATTAGTGAATCATAATTCATCCAAATCTTTTTGTGGAAGGTGAACAAGATCAAATAGGTTCTCGAGTGGGGTATTTTTTTATCCTTCCCTAGAAATAATTAGTTAGACACTTGAAGATGATCTGAGTTAGGTGATTTAGCCTCAAGATCACTAAAAACAATGATTCAATGTAGGAATAAAAATAATCAATTGATCCATAAATGAGTTGGTGTTATTAAATTTACTTATCTCCTTCGTTATTTCTGTTTACTATCTTCCATCTTCGATGACTAATTTAACTTTTCATATACTACCATAATTCTCAATCATTGAACTTAAAAGGGAATCCTTTATCCTGACTCAATATACTATGCAAGGAGTGGGTAACAACATTCTTGGATGGATGATAATGGTCACCTATATAAATGAACTAATTCTACAGTTAGCCTGCCCTCCTGAGACCTTCTCCATGGATATCTGAGAGCCTCATAATGCCTTCCAATGATGTCAATGGTCTATATGGTATGACTTATAGGATTTAGTCTCAAGGATACCTATGGAATGATTTCCTTCATAGCCCAATTATTTACAGATCATGCTTAGTATTATCGGGGATGTTTTGTTCAACTGCCATATGGTCTATCTTACTGTAAAGAAGATCATTCACCAATAGGAGAAATATTATGAGTCACAAAAAATCCATAGGAAATCAAGTATTCTCACAAATACTGATGTACTCTGAGATACATCATCAAATATGGAGCTCAATAAATCTAGGAAATTGTCGGGGAGAAAGTAATGAATTGACTAGAATTTCATCAGATATAGTGCCTCTAAAAAAATTTATACTACCAAAGTGGATCCTGCACAACATCAGTTTTCATTATTACAATACCATGCTAATGGAAAGATTGTTATTATTGTTGTGGGACATGATATTCAACTTACTGAAGCGGGTGAGACTATCCATCAGGACATAATTCGATTGGATATTGATAAGGATGAATATTTCTTTAAGAAAATCAAGAGTTTTGTTTATGGCCTTTTTTAAAATATGACATAGAGACACTAACTTTTTGGTGATCCACTAACATTTTATCTATGAATTGAAATATTTTTAATACCAATAATATATATATGAAGAATTATTTTCCCATGTAATTATAATATATAATTGAATATTTTTTGTTTATAAAATATTATTTGTGTTAATGTTTTGTAATCACAGCGATAGGAATATGTGGGTTCTCTTATTTTCACCTAAGTATTTAAACACAGTGAACATAGTTTTAGTATTTCTAGAATTTCATAATGGATCTTATAAACTATTGGGTATTTTGTACCACTACCTAAATTTTTTCTTATGACAGATATGAATAATTCTTCATGACTGATACTAGAATTTTTCATGGTATTCCATTTGTTGGTTTTCAAGCAAAAAAATGTTTTTCCTATTTCTTTTCATTTCTCAATTTTATCACCAAAACCATAAAGAGTGCAGATATAGTGAGCCAAAAATCATCTCTAACCTAGGGTTCCCATTTGTGGGTTTCTTCTTGGTGAGTAATATTTCATTTTTCATAGGATGTTTGGATTATTTAAATATAGAATAATTCAACTAGTGTTTTAGGTCAAACATATTTGACCATGAGTAATGTCAGTAATGACTATGACATGGTTTTTTAGCAATGAATATTCTTACATTATTTTGGTATAGAAAGGTATTATTTTGAGTTACAATTTTTTGGTTTCCATATCTAAAATGTGATATGGAAAATGAATGTAGGTAATAACACTGAAACATGTTTTAAAAAATGTTTTTTACAAGATGTTTCATGGGATTACATAGATATAAGAGTATTCTTCTACGGATGAATGTTCCTTTGATGACAGGACATTGAGGGAAACTTATGAAATGCCTGAATATGGTTTATCAATGCATAGTGAAAATAATTGTTTCATCATAAATTAGAAATTATATCACCAATGGATAGGGGATGTTTATAAGGGTCCAGATTTTTTCATGTTTTGACTGCAAGCTGGTAAATGAGGGGTACAAGGATAAATCATAATTTTATGCCCAAATAATGGTTGTTCCCATGAATAGAGGAACACATAAATTTTTTATACTATAGAATTTATTCCTAGAATGGATAATATAGGTTTCACTAGGTTTTTTAAGGGAATACGTATGAAGTTGTAACCAGTTTTTTAGGGATATGTCATAGATGACCACCACTAGAAGCTATGGTTCCTCTCAGAAATGTGTTAGTGAATCCCACATTTTGTTATTGAGGGATTATGATGTGAACCATCTATGTTTATATCTTATGAAAAGGAAATTTAAGGATAAAATATAATTTCATTTGTCATAGAAAAAATATTCATGGTTCACCTCTTCATGGTTATCTATACATGATTATTCAATCATTTTTTGTCATGAAGATGGAAATTTGTATGTTGTAATCTGAGGGATTCATGATCCGAAAAGAGATATGTGACATGTACACATAGATTATCCAAAGAAAATGTTTTAAAAATGGTTTCTAGAATGAAAATTTCAATTCATATGGAGATATAAGAGGTTTCTATAAATGGTGATTGTGCCACTGGTTGATAGGTCTCTTAGGGGTTACATATGAAAATCCAGACTCGGATTTATTGATGCATAGTAAAAATGGTTTCCAAAGGAATCTTACATATTATTACCTATAGATGGGGAAGATTATGAAGATAATGGCATCCACAGATGCAGTATTTAATTTACATAAGTTGGGCCCTGAGTATCGATGGATCATATCTTGTTGAGATCATATAAGAATGTGGAGAATTATTTCCCACACATGAATGACCAATACACATAGAGGTTTATTATCTTATATATTTTTTATGGTCCTATGAAACTGGATCTACGAATTAATACATATCCATTCAATGCAATGAACAACGCACATGATGTTATATGGTAAATTCCATACACTTGTCAAATTCTTATGTGGATATGGGAAATTTTTCATTGAATATGACCTCATGAGTAGGGTGAGAAATTGTACTAGACCCTCCTATGTAGTTTTGTATTTACATAAGAATATGGGGGATATTTTTATATTATATAGAAAAAATATTTGGATCAAAATGTCACCATGTATCTCATGAAGAAGATAATCAAGACACATATAGTTCAAGGACATAGTTGTAGTGGGAGGCCAACACCCAAGATAGTGGTTATCTTGAGTGAGGGATATAACAATGTGAAATTTTATATCATGAAAGAGACATCAACAATGAATTTTTACATCATGTGTTAAATGGGTTTTTGTTTGATTTTATGTAATTTTGTATAGGATTATATTTTCCATTACATGAATTGATTTTCTTTGATCATGTAGGAAATAATTTTACCAAAACCTTTAAAGCCATGTGAGCGATGGTCTACATGAGAAACAAGAAGTGGGAAAGGATTATTTTCACCATATAGATATTGATGAAGGGGAGGGTTTGAGAATTTTTATTAGGCAGTTGATGGAATATGATATTGGATTTAAGTGTCTATATGTATCTCACAAGGGTGAGATTCATTCCATATATTTTTCTAAGGGAAACATAAAATTGAATAATAGAGACGTTAATCATCTAGTTTATCATAATTTGTTAGGAATTAATGATCTTCTGTATCTTTAGGTTATATAACTAGGACCCTACGTATGGAGATTATGACTAACATAGGGATTACCTATCCAAGTATTTTTTAATAAAAACGCACATGGAGAATGGAATTTTAATCCATGATCTTGGGGGTTTTTCAAATTAAGACAATTGATATGGGAAAAGTAGGTACGTAATCAATGTAGAGCATATTTGAAAAGAAGATTATATCCTGATTTCATTAGGGATTATAGATATAGAAGTGGTTTTCCATGAGGATGATATTTTTTTAGTTGACATTTCTTTTGAAGAAAACTTAAGCCAATCCAAAGAGGTCATTTCAATGCATAATAAAAACAAATTTGTACATTGGAATCATAAATTATTACACTAAAAGATAAAAAATCATATTTGTTCAGATTTCTTTAGGAAAAGAAGTATTGTGTGTGGAAGGAATGTGTCCATGCACAATGTATGAATGTGGACCAGCATTAGCCTCAGACTTTAATGATCCCTACATTGATTTTATTTTAAATATTTACATGGAAGTGATAGATATTTTAAATGGCATTGTGTATGGGCCTAGGTCATAAGTTCTAGTTTTCACATTATATCCAATTTAGATGAGAATTATGAGTCACTTAGTTCAGTAATGAAAGTGTTATAGGATACTAACACTAAGTATTGTGATCTACTATGAATATACTAAAATGTTTTTCACATTAATATCATGCCGCAAGGATGTTTTTGTCTTGTTTAACATCTTGTGGATTGGTTGTTAAACTATATATATTATATTGTTACATGTAAGACTATATTTTTTTAGTTATAGGTTTGAAAAATAGTAACTTAGGTCATTATATTTATGTTCATCTTTCAAATACCAATTTTGTTATTACACAATGTATTTCATGAGAAATCATGGATTTATATGATCCATGAGAAGCTATGTAGCCATCAAAATGAAGGATATATCTTCATTATATTGTAACTAGTGTATGGAATGAGTTCCAACCCACAATAGATTAGTATTTTGATGTTTCATCAATGGTATCATTTGGGTCAAGAGAAATAATAACATCGCTCCTTAGAGGAATGATCACAGGTAGGATTTTTTGTCTAAATACCATGATATCCATTTTTTGGTTATTTTTATGTGATACAAGGTATGCAGTCTTTTCTCATCATGTCAATCCAATTCACCGAGCCATTTTTTGGGATTTATCATCTTTTGATAGATGATTTCATATAGAAATTAATTTAAAGGGAAATCAAACCCCATTTGATTGTGCTGATTTTGTACCATACACCAAAGAATATAGGATCTCTTTTATGGCGGTGCGAGTTGTAGTCTAGTAATCCCATATGGAATACAAGAACTTTTCAAGATGATAATTTTTTCCTTTATCCACCATATTCTGTAGTATATATGGTATAATATTCTTGAAGGCCCCTATCATTCAAATATTTGTTGCAAGATAGTGAGATGAATGGTTGGATATGATATTATACACCATATTCAGATTTTTTACCGAAAAAAAATTAGTATTGGTGAAAATTTCTACTAGTATCATATGAGGTTCACCACATGTGGTAATGATATTATATTTCACAAATCGAAGAATTCATTTGGTCCTAACTTATTTTAAGGGTATTTCATTATCCCATTTGGAGAAAAATTCAGTGGTATTGAGGATGTATTGAATTTCATGTCTATAGATGGGGGATATGGACCTAAAACATCCATTCACAAGATAAAAAATTATTATGTGTATTTTTTTATTTGTATAAAATCTATGGGTTGATGTCTAAATATGGCATGCACTTTGAATGAAATCCACTTTTGGTGAATTTTCTACAATCCTACAACATTGAATGTTAATAAAATTTGAGATACACGATTTGATGGGAAAACAAGAACATGGATTGGTGGGAACTTATTAGGCCCACTATATCAAATACATAGAGAGGGTTTGAATCAAGGTATGAGAGATTAAAACTACTACCCCTTTGGATATTATTTCTTTGTTAAAAACACACTTCTATCTTTCTCGCACAATAATGTATGAATGGAAATTAATTCATGCATGTGACAAAAAATATTTACTTGGTTCACCCTCATGGGGATATGTCTAAAAAACATACAACAGGGATGTTCCAATGTTCCCAATCCGCTAATGTTAACTTCATATTTTAATGTTTGGGATAGATCACTTCTATGATTAAGATCACTGCCATGACAATGATTATGGTTTTCTCACTACTTCACAAAGGGTTAATCACATTTTCACTTTCTCTAGCTCACTATCAGTATAAAGGATCATCGTATTCATCTTCCATTTTACACTACTATTGGAGGGGTTCCACTCACACTTTCTAGACATTTCGGTTTCCTAATTTTCATGAATTAATGCATCATTATCTATAGGTAGATTTTCTTTTGATGTTCCACATTCATCCACTGATGAATAGAACATTTTTATAGATGCACATGGAAACCTGAAACTTTTATGTAACTATATGGTGACTTTTGTGCATCCTTAATGCCTTGAGTGCATGTTTTCCATTTTTCAAATAAAAAAAGTTTCATGAAACATTCAACTTGAATGCAACTCACTACTTGCACCCCACTCCCTTTGGATGTGAAACTCACATTTACATGTTACTCCCTTCTTACACGCAACTCTTATGTTTGACTCAATATGGGAACACAAGTCTCTTCTTGTCAGAAAATCAATACTTCCTTGATTCGGAGCTCTGATTAACTCTAAGTGTAGAGGATCATTAAATGAGGGGGTAGCCTCCAATTTATAAAAATTTCTGACACTACATACAAGTCACGCAAAATCTCTACTATCCATTCCTTTTTGATGGACCTTTATCATGAATATCTCTAGATCTCTAAAAATGACCATGGAATCCCTCTTTACCATCAAACACAATAATCACAAAAATTCATCAATGTTACCAGGACTTGTTTTTTCCCAACAGAACTATAGGTGTAACGACCCAAACAATTATTAATGAAATTTTATCTTGATAAAATTAAATGTATTATTTCTTAAAATGGTTATATAAAACATATAAACATTATTTTTTTATGTTTAAGAATTTTAAAATACCATTATGAATTCTTACCGTTACTAATATAGTAATTGATTGGTGATCAAATGATTAGTATAAATATAGTGCTTCAAAAAATCAAATTTACTCAAAAAAAGGAAATCATGGTCTCATTCAGTAGAATTGCTCCATAAGACGCCCGTTTTTCATATCTAGTAAATGAGGTAATTTCATTGGGATTTACTCTTGACAAATCCCAACCCATTATTCAACATGTTATGCTTAAATAGAATCACATCTTGGAGAAGTGGATGTTAATAGAAATTACCACCCAAGAGATGTTATCTAAGCCACCCCAAGAGTCTATCACCATCGCACAACTTACCCTTAGGTCTTATGTGGGTGTTATAAGAGGTTAGGTAGTAAGACTCTAGCACAATGTATATGTGCATTATTTTTTTTAAAAAAATTACATTCATTTTATTATTTTAACTTTACAAATGGGTTTTAAAGCACAAATAGTATTTTTAATTAATATTCAATTATGAAATTTATATTGATCAATTAATGGATTTTTAAAGTAAATATAAAATCTAATAATATATTAATTCTAATTTAATTTTTATTAAATATAAATGATTGTATAATTTTTTTGAATACAAATGTCATTTTTATTAAGGATTGAAAGTTATTCTTGTCAAACCCCAAGAATTATCAATAAATGTTGGATTTTATATTTAATGTAAAAATTCATTGAATTAGAAAATTATTTAGATATAATGATTATTATTTTTGGATTCAAGTCATTGAAATTATCTAATGGTGATTTTTTCATAATATTTTGAGACATATGAATTTTTAGGTAAAAATGAAATATTGTTTAAATATATAATGTGTTTTACGAAATCTTAATGAACCAATAGTGATGTAATGGAATACTATAAATGGAATATTTGAAAAATAATTGTTTTAACTTTAAAACAATGTAATTTTAGAATTTTTATTAATTTTACAATATCTTAGTGGACCGTCCAAGTCTTATAAACTATTATAACATTTTAAAATGATTTCCATGAATGTATGAATATCTTCCACATAAGAAAGCCTAATTTTTTATTATGTTTGGACATTGGACATATAAAATATTTTTTTCCACTTCTGTTTGGAAAAAAATGTGAAAAAACCATGGGATGGGTTGTGGGTTTGATTTGATTAATGTGTAGTGTCCAAAATCTAAATAATATTGAATTCCCTCTCCTTTATAATACAAACCCACTAAATTTCCCATTCATATTCCCAGAAAACCTATGGATCTCAACCAACCTCTGATCTTATCTCTCTATAATCCCCTCAAATCACCATAATCTCCCAAGAAGCCTCTCCCAAGCCATTGGGATTACACTTCCAAGTAAGGGATTTCATCTTTTCTCATTTTTGTCCAAATTTATTTATTCTGTTATAAAACTTTATTATCAATTAAAAATGTTTGGGTTTGATTTATAACCTCCACAAAAATTCCCTCCTTATGTTTGAATGATGATAGACCTATTTTTCTCTCATTAATTCCTTCCATGTACACATGTTACCATGCCAAAATTCCATAAGGATTTTCTCTCTCCTCACTTACATTCACGAAATTATTTAATATTATGTATCTAAATTTCATTACATATGTTTGGATAATGTATTCCATGACCCCATTACTATCCATTTATTTTATAAATAATGTAATTCTCATTTCTCTCTTATCAACACATTTTATGATTTATATTTTATGTCGTTATGCTTCCGAAGTTTCTCCAAAATTTCCATGCCAAAATCGTCGTGTAAGTGAATACCATACCAATTTTTCAATAAAGGGTATTAATTTTATATATATATATACATGATGAATGATACATTTATTTATTTATTCCACATTAAATTATCATGGAATAAATTATGATGTTGAATGACCCCATTTTATATGATCCATGTTTCATACTTATCCATGAAATGAAATGTTTATAAATTGTGTGCCCTGATAGCCCTCTAATGAATTAGATAAGGAATAGTATCATAATTTTACATGTTCAATGAGGGTTTAATCATGATAATTCAAGTGAAATGAGGATTTACTCAATTTATTTCATGTGAAATGACAGTTTACACATGATCCATGTGCAATGATCTTTGGCTCAGGCTAATATCATGTTAAATGTTGTTTCCACATTTACAAGTTATGATAATCATACTATATAATTCCTTTATGTCAATGTTTATCTTTTCCACCATTGATATTAATATTTCCTAAAGTGTTCTATATTTTTAATGTTAATCCTTTTTTACTCCCTTATAGGGCTTTATAGCTCACCCTTTTTTGTGCATGTTCTCAGGTTATCCCATTCAATGGTATATAAGAAGGAATGTTGTGGTCAGGTAAAGGAAGTGTTCAATAAAGATGTTATGTTTTTAGTTATTATTTAAAGATCCAAATTTTTCAAGACACAGGACCAATAAATCCTTAGAGTTGACTTAAGTGCATTTTTACGTAACAAATCATGTTTATATGTGTAATATAGATCTGGGTTGTTATAGTTCATATTAATGGATGGGTTTAGTAATTTTAGGGATATAGATTAGAAAACCCTACTGAATGCGTCTAGTATAAGACAAAGTATAATATAAACATCCCTAATTTGGGGTGATTATAGATTAAGTTTTTTATCAAAAAAATACATCCCAAATATTTCGTGACTATATATTCAGTCATTTATCAAATATAATACATCCCTATCTGGATACGAACACGTTTTCACAGCTCTAGAAAAGATGTATCTAGGTTAAAACCCTAAAACACTATTATGAGCTAGATTCAAACATGAAATGGTTTATGAAAATGGGCATTGTTGTACTCTTCGTTACGACGCTCCTAGGAGATATTCTTTGGAAAATTGATAATATTAGTATAAACTATGATTAAGAGAATAAAAAATCCCCCTAAGAATATTAGGTGGGAAGTAGATCATGGATAACATAGATTAAATCCTATAAACTCATAAGATAAAAAAAATAAATGTAATTTAATAGTTATCTCTTTTTGTCTTTTGATTCCCCTTAATGTGTCTCCCATAACATTCCTTCTATTACAGCCAACGGTTATTAATAAGAGGACTCAGTTTAAAAACAAAAGTTAAGATCAATAGGATGATTATTCTAATGTCATGCCCAATATGATGGGAGTGGGAATCCCAAACATTGTCACAGTAATATCTTAGTTAACTCAGTTTTTGAATAGAAACAAGTGTCTAGAGAAATTTCCAACCCCCTAATAATGAAAATTATTTAATCAAGAGCTTCTTGAGTCAAAGACCTCCTAATTTTAATGGATCATGTAATCCATTAATCACTGAACAAAGGATCAACTCTGTTGAAAAGATATTCTTCATGCTTACATTGTTCTGAATAAGAGAAGGTTCTTCTGGTTGCCTATCATTTATAGGGTGAAGCTGATCAATGGTGGAAATTGATTAAACATATGATCCCTTAGGAAGATATTGAGGTGTTGTAATTGAAGGATGAATAAAAAATTTTTTTGATAAATATTTTCCATTCACTCTCCAACTTATGATAGAAAGGGACTTCCTTTCCCTCATGCAAAAGATGAATAATCCATCAAAGCATATGTGGAAAACATCACAAGGATTGCATGATATTATTCTAGATTTGACATTACCCCTGAATGCATGGTTGACCACATCGTTGGTTGGTTAAAATCTATCCAATAGTAATCCATAGTGATATGTGTCTTCGATAGCTATGAAGAAATTGTCTGATTTTCCCCCAATGGCAAAATAGAGATCCATGAAACTGAAAGTTATCCTAGGGATAAGAAGTGGAAAGTGGAGTTTAATTCTAATAGTCTAATGGATAAATCTAATGGTGCTATAAAATTCTAGAACCCCACTTTCCAATTGTTTGGAAAGAAGCACCTTGGAAATTTCATGAAGGGGGAGAGGAAATGCTTTAGGAGTGGAATATAAGGGAACCTGGCCATTAATTAACAAGAGGAAAACCCCACTACAGTGACTGAGGAGAGGAACTCTCAATTTGACAATAAACACATTGTTCATTTCTTTAACTACAAAAAAACCCGGGCACTTTGTAAACCCGTCCCCTAAGGCAAGGGTTTTTTCTGGCATACTACAACTTCTAAGGAAGAAAGGGTGTTATTTTTCCATCACTACCGCCGATGAGAACCCTGAAAATGAATTGGTGACAAGTACACTATTTATTCATTTTGGAATAGAGATCATACTTTTTTATTCCTGTTATAAACATTCTTTATTATCATGAATGTTTATTATAACAATCCCAACACCACCAAAAAATAATGGATGTATAGATGTTGGTGAGAATGGAAAATGGGGAAATAATTGCATCCCATGAATATTTCTCTTCCCCTATTAGGATTTTTGGATAGAAAATCCTGAAGAACCTATCCCTACTCCCTCTAGTGGAATTTTATGCAATTCATGGCAATGATTGGATTTCCCAATATATAGCCAACCTAAATTTCTGTGAGTGCTAAATCACTCCCTATATGGTGAATTGACCCCCAATTTAGTACATGTGTAAGGATGGGATGTATCTTCTTTAGAACCATTATCTCAAGAAATGATATTACTGCCCTATGAAAACATGAATCATGCTGATATGATTTAGTCTAAGGAAGAAATAATCCTTGAAGACATGCATATTGTGAGGGAATTTGCTGAAGTGTTTCTTGAGGAATTTCATGGTCTGCCTTTTAGAACAGTTTTTTAATTCTCAATTTATCTTATACCTAGGGGATTTCCAATATCCAATACTACATATAGAGTGTATTTTTTGGATCTTCAAGTTCTAATTAAATAACTACAAGAGAATTTGGATAAAGGGTTTATATTCCCAAGTGCTTTACCATGAGGTGCACTAACCCACTTCGTCAAGAAGAAGGATGGGTCAATGCATCATTACTTTGATTATCGTGAACTGAATAAAAACTCGATAGAGAACAAGTGTCCTCTACCATGATTTTATGATTGGTTTGATAATCTACGTGAAGCAGATTACTTCTCCAAGGTGGATCTGCCGTTGGGATTTTTCCAATTAAGGGTGAAGGATGATATACCCAAGACTTAATTTCATATAAGTTATGGGAACTATTAATTCATATTAAGGACATTCTGACTCACTGATGCTACATAAATCATCATGAACATGATTATTAGTTCGATTAGATATTAACTCAACAAATATGTCATTGTATTTATAGATGATATCCTAATATACTCCAAAACCCTAGACGAGCATGAGGAGAAAATAAGTTCTATACTAGAGACCTTGTGAAAGGATAAGATCTATGAAAAGTACAGAAACTATGATTTCTAGTTGAAGGAAGTCAAATTCTTGGGTCATATCATCATAAGAAATGGGATATCTATGGATGCCTCCAACGCAGCTGCATGGAGGCCAACATCGTTGACAAAGATCCGTAGCTTCTGAGGGTGAGAGGGATATTATTTCTGATTTGTGAGAATATTCTCACAATTGTTAAACCCTCTTACCAAGATTACTTGGAGGGGTGTAATGTTTTTATGGAGTGATGAATACGATGATAGAATCAATGAGTTGAAAAGGAGGTGTATCATAGTTCTTGTGCTCACACTACCCACAAGTGGAGAACATTTTGTGGTATTCAGTGATGTTTCGAAGAAGGGCTCATGATAGGTGTTGTTGAAAAATCAATAATTCATTGCTATTATTCAAGGAAGTTGAATTTTCATGACAAAAACAATCCAAAAAATGATATAGAGATGGCTTCAGTAATCTTCACCTTAAAATTTTGGTGACATTATCTCTTGGGGGAGAAGAGTGAAATATATATGGACCAAAAAATCCTCAAATATATATTCTCAGATAAAGAGTTTAATATGAAACAACAAAGATGGTTAGAGATGATCAAAGACTATGACTGATAAATCTATTACCACCTTGGGAAAGCGAAAAGGGTGGTGGATTATATATGTAGAAAGGATCCAACAATTATCTCATTGATGATAATTTAAATGGATCCAATCTTCTTAAATTTGATTAAGATGGACATGTGAATCATAATTAAGGGAGCATCATCAATCCTTTCACAAATTATCACTCAAACATCTATTTTGTAATGGTTAAATTATGCTCAAAAGGAAGATGTGGGAATTAAAATGAAAGTGTACACTATCAGAAAGGGGATATCCTCGGATTTAAATTTTAATGAATAATGAATTGTAATATTTTTATAAAGACTATTCCTTCCATAAAATATAAAGTTAAAGAAATAAATTTTGGATGATGCACATAGTTCATATTTCTCCATTCAACCACAAATCCCAAAGATGTATTGAGATCTCCAAGATCATTATTGGTGGGATAACATGAAGAAGGAGATCACTGAGTGTACACCAAAGTGGCTAGTATTTCTGAAAGTGAAGGTTGAGAGGTAGATATCTAATTGGGTGATGCAACCATTACCCATACCAACATTGAAATGGGAGAACATCTCCATGGAATTTGTCACTGAAAATATGATGGCATTCAAAGAAAATAATTCTATCTAGGTTGTTGCGGATCGTCTTACAAACATTGCACACTTAATCCCAATTTGAGGGGATTTCTCATTGAATAAATTGATATATATATATATACATCAGATAAGTGGTAAGGCTTCATGGATTTCCACAATCTATTGTATTCGATTGAGATCCAATATTAATCTCTATATTCTAGAAGAGTCTCCAATTTGCTCTGAATACTTTTCTAATCATCATAATAGATAATCATCCACAAACTGATGTCCAATTTGAGTGGACTATCCAAAACTTGAAGACATTTTGAGAGAGTTCTCAATGGACATAAAAGGAGGATGGGATAAACATCTTCCTTTGGTTGAGTGATGTTACAATATCAGTTTTCACTAAAGCATCCAAATGGATTTTTATGAATCCCTTTATTGGAAGAGGTGTATAACACCTACATGCTGGGTTGAAGTTGTGGAATGAAAACTCCTAGGTCAAAAATTGGTCCAAGAAATGGTTGAGATGGTAAGACCATCTAACAACACATTAATGCTAACCAGAGTTGAAAAAAGTTGTATGTTGATAATTATGGGTGAGACTTGTAGTTTGATGTTGGGGACAAGGTATTCCTATGTATATCACCATGTAAGAGAGTTAAGAGATTTGGGAATAAGGTAAAGTTTATTCAAATGTACATCGACATTTTTAAGATCCTTGATCACATAGAAGCAGTGGCTTATTGACTAGAACGCCCACCAAACCTGTCTCAAGTACATGATGTATTCCATGTATAACTCTTCAAGAAGGATATACCTGACCCTTCACATGTTCCCAATCCAAAGGTGGTACAATTACAGAATGACCTGTCCTATAAAGATAAAATGGTGAAGATCTTAGAGTGTAGGGAAACTGGTATAAAAATTAAGACAATGACCCTCATCAAGGTGTTGTGGAGAAACCATAAGCTTGAAGAGGCAATGTGGGAATCATAGAAAGTGATGAAGAAGAGTTATAGTTGTCTATTTTAGTATGGGAAATTGAAATTTCGAGGGTGATATTTCTTAAGGGGGAAAAATTGTAACAGCATAAACATTTCTTAATGAAATTCATCTTGATCTAATTAAATGTTTTATTATGTAAAATGGTTATATAAAAAATATTCACTTACATAGTTTTATATTTATGTATTCTAAAATAACAATAAGATACTTTATCATTACTAATAAAGTCATTGAATAGATATCTAATGATTGGTATAAATATAAGGCATTGCCAAATCCATTTTACTCAGACAAAGGAAGTGATGGCCTCATCCAGTTGAATTGTTCTATATGAAGCCCATTTAACAAAGCTCGAAAAAAATGTAGTGTCATAAGTCTTATATCATTACAAAGATCAATCTGAGCTTTAACACATTAAGCTATAATGGAATTTCCTATAGGATACGTGGAAGTTATTTAAGAATACCACCAGGGTGATGTTATCTGAGCCACACCAAGAGTATGCCATCGTCACTCACCTTACCCTTAGGACTTATGTGGGTGTTATAACATGTTATGTAACAATAACCTAGCACTATGATTATGGGAAATATTTGTTTTATAAATAATATTCATTAGTTTTGTTATTGTTACTTTGAAAATGGGTTTTAAAGAACAAATAGAATTTTTCGTTAATATTAAATTAGGAAATATATTTTGATGAATTAATGGATTTTTTAATTAAATAAAATATTAAAAACCTATTTCTACAAAATTATGTTTTATTAAATATAAATGATCTTACAGTTTTTAGGAATACAATTGTAATTTTTATTAAGGTATGAAAGCTGTTTTTTTTCAAACCCCATGAATTTTCGAGAAATATCGGTTTTTATTTTACAAGTTAAATTTCAAATATTTAAGAAATTATTTATATAAAATGAATATTATTTTTAGATTAGGACGTCGAAATTATCTTACGGTTATAATTTTGTAATTTTCTAAGACATTCGAATTTTTAGGTAAAAATTAAATATTGTTTAAATATATAATGTGTTTATGACATCATAATGACCCAGGAGTGTTGTAATAAGATAAAATAAAAATTATATTCGTACAATATATTTTAACTCTAACATAATGAAATTTTATATTTGATGAATTAATTTTAGAATGCCTTAGTGGACCCTCTAAGTCTTATAAACTATTTTAACATTTTAAAATGACTTCAATGTGAGTGTGACTCACCTCTATATAAGGGAGCCTAATTTTGTATTATTTTTGGACATTGTCCTTATAAAATATTTATCTACACTCCACTTTTTCAAAATCAATGTGAAAATACATGGGATGGTTTTTGGTTTGGATTATTTTAATGTGTTGTGTTTGAAACCTAAATAATAACGAATTTTCTCTCCTTTCCTATATAAACCCACTCAATATATCATTCCTCTTCACTCAAAACCATTAGATATTGACCAACCACTTCTCTCCTTTCTCTATAATCCTCCCAAGGAGTTATAGGCTCCAAATAACTTTCTCTCAACACTCTCTCAAGCCTTTGGTATAACACATCCAAGTAATGGATTTCATCATTTCTCATTTTTTTCCAAATTTTTTTATGTTTTCATACCCATTTATTGTCAATAAGAAATGTTGGGGTTTTATTACACACCTACCAATACAATCAAACTAGTGTTTTATTGACTATATACATCTTTCATTCTCATTAATTTCTCACATGTACACCTGTTACCATGCTGAAATTCCGTAAGGAATTTCTCTCTCCTAATTTACATTCAATAAATCCATTTAAACTATGAATCTAAATTCAATTACATATATTGGGATATTATTTTCCATGACCCCATTAATTAGAAATTAATTTTTAAATTATGAGAGACCTATTTCTCTCTCATCAACCCATTTTATGATTTATATTTGATGCCATTATGTTGTAGAAGTTACACAAAAATTACCATGAAAAAAATCATCATGTGAGGGAATAACATACCCATTTCTCTATCAAATGTATTCAACATTTTGAAAAAATACATGTTGAATGATACTTTAATTTATTTATTCCACATTCCTTTATCATGGAATAAATTATGTTCTTGAATGACTCCATGTTATATGATCTTTGTGGTACCCATATGCATGAAATGAAATTTTTATAAAGGGTACACACATATAGTGCTCTAATGAATTGGTTAAAGAATAGTATCATGATATTCCATGTGCAATAAGGGTTTAATCATGATAATTCAAGTGCAGTGAGGATTTACTCATGCTAGTTCAAGTGCAATGAGGGTTTACTCATGCCCCATTTGCAATGAGCTTTGGCTCATTATAATAAAATGTTCAATGTTATTTCCACATATCCATGTTATGATAATCATGTTATTTCATGACATTATGTTCATGTTTCACTTTTTGATCCATTTATATGCCTTATTCCAAACATGTACTGTATTATTCATGTTATTCCTTGTTTACTCCCTTATTGGGCATTATAGCTCACCATTTTCTTATGTTTTTCCCCATGTTATCCCATGAAATGCTAAGTATGAAGGAATGTGGTGCTCATGTAATAAAATTTTTCAATAACTATGTTGTGTTATAAGTTTTAATTTAATGTTCCTAATTTCCCAAGACACTAGACCTCTATAACGTCATAGTTGTCTTTTGTGATAGTTTATTTTATAAGTTGCATTTATGTGTTTAATAAAGAGTTTGATTGTTAAAAGAGGTCCATGTATGCACTTCTTTCATGAAAAAATTTGTCATATCCCTATAAATAAACCAAAGAAGGACTTCACAGAATAACCATTTATAGAGGATTTTATAGTGATTTGGGATGTTATTATTATTCATGTTAGTCACTCATCTTCTACTTTTTTATTATCCATCATTGCCTAAGTGTATCACATTATTCTAATGGTTTTCTATAGTGGGCCCCATCCAACCAGTTTCAAATCCTTCTGGTTCAGGAATATAATTAACCTTCTTGGTTTCATCCATGAAAACTTGAACAAAAGGATACACCATTTAGTGGTGAAAAGCCTGATTACTATTTAAAATCACACTTAACATTAAAGTGTTCTACTTTTATTTGAAGTTCCATTTCTAGCCCTGAAATGAGGGCTTGATATTATACCTCATTGTTTGTGTATCCTTCTGAAAATAATAAATAATGAGCTAAGATTTTTTTTGTTTTCAAGATGAAAATGATTCCCATATTAAATTTATTGTTCATGGGGTCTTCCACTCATTTACCTATTGGGATTCTAGATCCACCATCAAAATAAATCTCCCATATCTCGGGTCTCCCTTGAATATATAATATCTCTTCATCAAAAAACATATTATTCAATGACGTTAATTCTAAAGAGGGATGTTCTAGAGGGTAGAGTAGTAATTCCTATATTATTACAACATTATATTCCTTGAAATTAATGTTATACTACTATAAAATATCTACCCATCAATCCAAATGTCCATTCAACATAATAAAGAAGAGGATTTATTAGAGAAGGTTTTCTAATAGAAGAAATGGACCTCATGGTCCAACATGTAGTCTTCTGTTTTTTAACTGTAATGGTTAGCCTCAGGTTTCTATTTTCGATATGTGAATAAGTATACTCTGTATCAAGAATTGTGTGAATGAGATAATATAGGTTTTATTAATTCCTGAAAAAAATCAGTGGGGATATCACCAAAAGATCATTCCATGGATGAAACATATAGGATGGAAATATTCTTATAAATAGGAAGAATCAGAACTTATGGGATCAGAATATATTTCCTCAGGCTATCAAATTATTATTAACAGTATATGGTACACCTATATGAGATCTCCTTTTTCCCCAACATAGTGAAATAAAAACATTTTCTTGAAAGGTTTGATATGTAGTGTTTTATATAGGAAATTATTCATTGTAATCTGATTACATCGTTGAGGTTTTAAGGAGGTCACATATTAAGGATATCCTTTTTCTTCTGAAGATCAAATTTGATTCCAAAATTGAATTACATGGTGTCGATAAAAATTTGTGTGTTTAATCTAAATACACATTTCACAGGTTTCATTTTTAGGTTGTTCTATTTAAATTTATTGATTATGAACTCAAGATGAGCATGGTGTTCAGAACATTGCCTAGATTTATCCACCATATCATTGATTTAGAATTCAATAAACATTCATTAAAAGGGTTTGACGATGTGATTCATGGTATGTTGGATTGAAGTTCCATCATTATTTAAACCAATGATAATTACAAGATAGAAATATACTACATAGGGTGGTATACATGTGGTCAGCTCCTCATCTTTAGGTTCCATATTAATTTGGTTATACCATGAGTAGACATCCCTGAAGGAAAGAGTTTAATATATAATTGTTTCAGGAATTATTAGTTCCATTGCCGGAATAGGGAAATCATCATTCATAAAATTCTAGATGAGATATCAAATCTCTAAACAGACCCCAATTTAGTCATACTTTTTATTTACTGAGATAATATTAGTTTTCCATTGTGGTCAGTCAACATACCAAATGAAATAATCTTTCATGAGATTATAATTTTCACCATCGATATTAGTGGCATGAGTTGGGTTCATCCTTCTGGATTACTATTTTTTACCTAGTGATTTTTTGTAAAGACATAGGGTTTAGTGGACACCTCTGAATCAAGGTAATTCATTTTCATCTAATTATAGGAAAATATTATAATGAACCATATTTTACATACATAGATATTACATCAAAATTTATAAATATTCATTATAAAATATAATAAACCACTCCAGATCAATATAGATTTTGTGTCATTTGAAATGGGGAACCTAAACAATCCGTTTTAAGACATCTACATTGTATCATGCTTATTCATTTATAACTATTCACATCTTTTATATATCAAAATTGTAACCCTTATTCATATCCTAAGGAAAAGAAAAATAAGATATAGTGAGCTCAAATTAATAGTACGAGTAAATAAGGTACATAAAAATCATTTCATAGTGGTAAGACACAATAAAATAAAATTTGAAAAATATTACCCAGTATATGAAATATCCTAATATCATTTCATGGGATAAATCACTATATTTATTAAATAATCAACGAACATATTTTGAAAATTGATAACATAAAACATCTAATTTGTTGAATACACATAAGAATATATAGTGTTTTCATATTATTCAAGGTTTATTTCCAGACCATCATAGACAAAAAAATCTATTACTGAATTGAGATCACTCCTCATTCTAGACTTGAATTACTGAACAAGGTTTAAATCCTTTTCAAGTATTGAATTTGTGAAACGATACCATTTCTCATTCCATACCTATCTATATCAGGAGTATAAAAATTTACCAAATGCATTGGATGTAGATATTTTTCCAAATCATCTCATAATGAAAACATTTTTATGTGTGCCACAAAAAAATAAATCATTCGTTGTTGCAGAAAAAAGAAATAAAATGTGTTTATTAAGCATCATTCCATCAAAATATAATCTATTTAAATGAAATGGGTTTCATAAATAACATTCCCCCATAATCCTAATGAATCACAAAAAATAATAGTGATAGTATACTTGAAACATAACCCTATTAAATAATCTCGTCATAGATGGAAAACAATTTCATAGAACACATGAAACTTATTCTTTGGGAAAATATCCTTTCTTCTTCAAAAAAATTTTTGTTTTATCAATATTACTTTAAATTTTAAAAGAGATGAATTTATTTGAAAATAAACTTGAAATATAGTAATGTATGATTCATGGAAATAAGGAGTTATGACGTCTTAAAAATCTATTCAGGTCATGTATGTTTAAAGAAAACATTATTCTCATACTTTTTTCGGATAAGTCCAAAAGTATCTCATATCAGAAATGACCAAATATTCCTTTAATAGAATTTTATAAAATTAAAAAAGAGGTAAAATTGAGTTTAAATTTTTTTTAAATAACATAAATAATATTTTTGAATACATATTTAGGAAAAATTGACATATATGATTAATATACCCTAGAGAATACTTACGTATAAATAATCTTGGATTATAATTAGATTGAAAATTTTTTCATTACCCTGGGTATGATATCATTTTTATATATCTGTAACTTTTGAAAAATAGTTTAAATAATTTTTTTCACTTATTCCAGAATCATATAAGTTTTTATGATATCATATAGGATAGTATTATCCTTCTTTTTTAAATAACAATACATTATTTTTTGTTATTTAGGTTCTAATTATTACTTTTTATTATGCATGTTTTGTTGAATAAGTTCTTATAATAATTCATATATTATATTTATATCATTTTAAAAATTATATTAATATAAAAAATATCATATTTTTTAATTTTATAAATTTACGAAATCATAATTTAATGGATATCATGTAGAATGAATCACATCGCATCGTGGAGACTGTAGGTCGTACGTACGCATGAGCCATGATAACATTCCTATAATTGTGAAATAAATTGAAAGTGTAATTTATATATTTTATTACATAATAAATATAATGTTATGATAATCATATATAGTTATTATCTCAATCAATATAAAAATCCATGTAAGATGGTGCTGAAAACAGATTGCACCACGATGTGGATATGGTAAGTCTTACGTACACACCTGTGGTGATTTAGTTTTTCTTATGATAGATAGAAGGGGGAATATGGTGGTTCCATAATCATAATAACATAAAAAATATATAATTGATACTATATTTATTAATTTATAATGTAAACAACTCATGAAGTGGAATTAGAAGAGGAAATGATTTTGAAAGAATCAGTAGAGGAGATTACATCTTCTTTGACGAGCTCCCTCAAGATCTCCTCATAATGTACTAGGGGTGGTCTCTGGACAATACTAGAATATCATTGATTTTATTAGGCTATTTTATAATTTAATCTATTTGGTGATGAATGAGATTCATTTCTCAATGTGTAGTAAAGAAGTGATGATGAATGCACCCTGTTATAATTGAGGTGAGGGGTACTTTGGGAATCTCCCAAAATGATAATTTATAATAAAATAAAAACTAATAAAAATCACAAATGACCTAGTTTATAAAATAATATTAGGTATGGTTCTAATCTCAT
This sequence comes from Viscum album, assembly GCA_963277665.1. NCBI lineage: Eukaryota > Viridiplantae > Streptophyta > Magnoliopsida > Santalales > Viscaceae > Viscum > Viscum album. The sequence continues at coordinate 641,033,832 of OY728160.1, forward strand.
CAAAAAATATTTGACATGTTTTTTTATATATTTAATAATTATCATTTTAATTAACACTTTGTTATTCTATTTAATTATAATTATGGTAACAAATACTTCAACCTTAAAAAGTTATAATATTTACTAATATGATGTAAATTATACCATAAATGAATAATTTAGAACAATTGAGATCATATATTAATTATTATTTATTTTTAAAATGTTTTATGTATATTAAATAAAATATTAATACATTATTTTGATAAAAAAAATCAATAGCGTCATGTTTGACACTATTCAAATTCATTGATTATTAAAAATATAATGATAAATAGTTAACTTAGAAAAAAATATTTATTAATATTCTTAAGTGGTCATGTTCATCTTGAAAATTACTTTGATATATTAATTTTCCCAAATTATACTTATTTTTATATTTTTATTAAAATTTATTTGTTATCTTTTGTTAATAAAATAATTTCCACAGATTATTTGTGTAATTATTTAATATACGTATTATTTGAATAAAAATAAAAAATAAAGTACTATTACAATGATAAATCCTCTTGATTTTAGAATAATCGTCATAGTTGAATAAAAATTCTAGAAAAAATAACATTCAAAGTTTATATTTATTAAAACATTGATGTGACTACAGTAACATTACTATAAATAAAATATTTTAAGTGTCGTAATCTTATACATATGGATTAAAATGGTCAATAAATTGACCCTTGGATGATTATAGTATAGATACACTTGACCAGTTCTATTTTTTCAAGTGATTTTATCTTTTAAAGGTCATTGTCATTTTAATAAAAATAGTATATTGATTCATCACCAATTAAATAAATCATACATAATCAGTGTATAAAAATTTTAGGAAATTATTTATTTTCTAAAAATTATAAATATATTTCCATTATAAAGAAAAAAAATATATTTTTAATGAGTATTTATAGTCAAATTTATCTTTCCTATAACCTTATATTAATAATGAAATATTTTTTAAAATTTGAGTAAGACATATTTAACATACCATTCAAATAAATAAATTAAATGTCCCAATATCATACAAGTAGCTTATAAAAGATACCATTTTTACTAAAGGATGATTTATTTTGAATCACACTCATCCCATTATATTATTATACGTTTTATTGTAACTTTATAATACTATTTTTCCTTTAATTACATTATTTTCCCTTTTACCGTATTTTATAAAATTACATATGTTATTATTCATAGTGCCCAAAAATAATAGAAATATATTTATTTAATTAAGATAGGGAGATTAAAATTTTGGAATCTATATTTAATAATTAATAATAGTTAAGTTTTACAAATTAAATGTAAGTTAATATTACTATTGGGATGAGAAAACATGTTTTAAAAGATAATATATTAAATAACATTGAAATATTTTTACATCTAAATTAAATTTAAAATAAATGAGAATGTCCTTCAATATATTAACTAATAACAATATAACCTGTTTATAAATTAACAAAATATTATAATATAATTTAAAAAAAATAAATTATTTCAATGAAAAAAGAATTTTTCAATTAAAATTTAGTATATTTTAATTATTCATCAAAATTTAAAAGTGATCATAAAAATATCAAAAAATCATCCAAAGAAAATTTTTATATCTCCCTTCCAAATTATAATTTTATGTTGTCATATAAAAACTTTTAATGTGTCAAAAGTTTAATTTAAAATGATTTCTCTATTAAAAGGTTGTCAAATTACCCTTCTGAAAAATATGTGTTTTTTATATAAAATAGGATTTATTGAAGTTTGATTGCTAAAAAATAGATTGGATAAATTTAAAAAAAATTATGTAATAAATATATTTCAATAATTTCATTTAATAATTGTAAGTATCTTAATTTATTAATACAAAAATTCAATTATTTATTTTACATTTAATAGGATTATATTTTAATAAATAATTGGTTCCCAGTGAATTGACCATAAATTTTCATAAGTTACTTATATTTATTCCTACTAACATAATGGATTGTCTATAGTGGTCAAGTTATACAAATGGGGATTTTTGGTTTTTTAAACTCGTGATTTCATGAAATAAATGTTATTGAATAATTAAAATTATTAAAGGAAAATATTTTATAAAAACATTAGTGTGTTACAATATACCACTCTTAATCTGAATTTATCAATAAAAATTCATCACATTGATATAAATAGATGAAGATACCTATACATCATCACATCATTATGTTCTCAATTATCTTTCTAAAATTTTTGGTTTCTCTATAAATCTTTTACCATCCAAGTGGTCTTATGTAATATAAATTTTTCGTGACAATCTAGAATTTCTATCGGTTGTTCATCATAAGAAAGATCTTGCTCCGGCAGTATGACTTTTGAGTTTAGTACATCTGAAGGTTCTAGTATATAATGTCTCTAGAGAGATATATGAAACACATTATGAACTCAAAAGAGATTCGGTGGAATAAATAATCTATAAGTTACCTTCAAACACAATAAATATTTTCAAAAGGATAGATGTATCTAATTCTATAATTTTTCTTCTTTCCAAATCTCATTACTCTTTTCTATAGAGATATTTATAGAAACACCTTATCACCCACTTCAAACACTATGAAATTTCATGGGATGTCAGTATAACTTTTTTATCGACTCTAAGATGATATTTTCGGATTTTAAATATATATGAACTTATCTGATATTTAAAAAACATGGTTCAGTCCTTATAGCTTTCTTTCACCAACATCATTCGATCAACATTTAGTTATACACATATTTTCATAGAGAGCTTCATAAGGGGCCAAATGAACAGTGGTGTGGAAGATATTATTATATGAAAATAATATAAAAGATTTGTATTGATCCCAACCATATTTAAAATATATAGATCAGGATATCGATATATATTAAAGAGTTTGAATTTTCCTCTAAGACTGACTATCTGTTTGAGAATGATAAGAAATGATGAAACTTAACTCTGTATCCATATCTTTCTCTAAAATTCACTATAACATCAAGGATAACCTTGGATCCCTATCATATATAATGGAAGGGAGTAATCCATGAAATATTACCACTTAATTTAATTATATATTGGAAATATGATCAAGATAGAAGTCATATTTAATACCATTTTAGTGTGCCAACATTGTAAAAAGATCAAATAAAACTAATACGACATTATTTTCTTTAGAATTTTTGGAAAGTCTAAGGACAAAATACAAAGTTTTTTTACCATTTCCATTCTGGTAAGGGTTATGGTTGTAACATAACCTTATACTTCTGTCTCTCAGCCTTAATATTCTAAAAAATCAAGAACCAATAGTTGTATTCAGTAACATCCATTTTTATGTCATCCCACCAGAAATACTCTTTTAAATCAATGTACATATTTTTGCTTCTATGATGAATATATAAGGATGAACGATGATCCTCATCCAATTGGTATTTTTTTAACTCTAGTATGGGATTAATAAAAATTTAGTTCAAGAAAAATATTATTCTCTCATAATCAAGGTTGAATTCAAGAATATTTCTCAAATTTTTTGTAGCTCTACATCTTACTTCTACACCTCTTTAATCTTCACTTGTATAGATAGCTAACCATTCATTTGAGAAGGTTATGATTTATCCCCTTCCTTTAATAATTAAATATCTATCCTTCCCATATTGATAAATATTGGATATTTTGTGATCCTCGTCATGGATAGGATAACATGGGCCTTTCGACTCAAACCATTTTCCACCTTATTCGCATTCCCATTTTGGTAATTTATAGATCATTCATAATATTTAATCAACACCAACTTTATTATTTGGCACATATTCAGCATCATTTTTTTAAAAAAATACAACAATATTTTTTTATTATTATAAATATCACACTAGTAGCCATAAAGATAATGCCTCTATATATTTAATGTAATGATTAAAACATATAAATCTAAATCATGATTTGTGTAATGTTTCACATTGATTTTCAAATTTCATGGGAAATAAGATATCACCATATCATTTTTAATGAGAAAACATCCCACCACCATCTTATATGAATTCATTATATCTAAATCCTTTTGATACTAAAAGGTAGTGTGAAAATAGTTTCACTGGCTAACCTTATATTTATCTCTTTGAAATTACCATAACATTCTTCTATCTATATGAACAAAAAAAATTTCTAAGTCAACGTGGTGAGTGGATTAGTTATTCTATAAAAATATTTCAAACAATATCAATTATATCTATCCAAATAAAGAAAAAATCGAATCTTGGTTACAATTTTTGGACTATGACAATGTTAAAAATAATATTTTTTTGATAGATCCATAGATATCCCTTATCATGTTATTATGTGACCGAAAATTGAAATTTCCTTAATCCAAAGTTCACACTTGGTAAATTTTTCATAAAGATTATCCTCACTTAGGTTCTTCAGTACAATTCTCAAGTGATCATTATGTTATATCTTTGAGCTTCCAATATACAATAATATCATCTATAAAGACAACCACAAACTGGTCAATATTTTTTGGAATGATTATATCCATTTGATCCAGGAAGATAGAATGCTTATTAGTAAGACCAAAAGGAGTCACTATAAAGTTACAGTATAATACCCTGTAAAAAATGCAGAAATTGTTATGTAGTCCTCCTTCGACCTTAATTACGGATATCTAGAATAAATAAAAATTTAGGAAAAGTATTTACCTCCACATAGTTGGACAAATAATTCATCATTGCGAGGAAGATGATATTTTTCGTGATATTGATCTTGTTAAGTTATTGATAATCATTATAGAGTCTCATTGATTCATGATTCTTTTAAAAAAATGAATGTGTTCACCCCATCGTGATGAACTAGGTCATATGATTCACTTATCAAGATTCTATTGGAGTTTCTTCATCCATTCATGTAATTCAATTGTGGCCATACTTTAAGGTGCCTTTGAAATATACATATCACCAAGTATGATTACAATTGAAAGCTAAACATCACGATTTTGTTAAATACCTATAAATTCATCTATAAAATCCATAAAAACACCAATAAAATAGGTTTATTAATAATGGTGAGCTTCTACCCAAACTTTTGAGTTATATAGCTTTCATTTATTGGAATAAAAATTCATAAAATGGAAGCAATTTATATTGGAAGATAATATTCATCCATGCATTGATATATTTTCTTCTAATGAACATAACTATGAAATGTGACTTCCCTTCCTTGCAAATTGATATTATATCCATATAGACAGTTCCAATCCATGCTAATATTCACATAAAATTCCACTAAATATTAATCACAGTATTTTCATGAAGGAATTTCCAACACACTTCAACTAGAATATAATTGTATACTTTTTAGTTGACCTATGTCCCATTAAAAGTATTCATAGCTTTCTCAACATTTAATTGTTGAGGTAATATGATGATAACCTTATATAATTCTCCTAAAATAATATATTTGGTGGATCTAGTATCAAATAATACATTTTCAATGTTAGATTAAATTGTAATTATACCTTTCACCATTTCATTATGATACACCACATAACTGATGGTGAACACTTGTGACTTGCATTTTTCGTTATCATTAAAAGCATTCTAGCATTTATCATAATCGATGACCCTCTGATTAGGGAATTGCTTGAAATTATTTCCCATATTTATTCCATTGTAGTACTGAAGTGTGGGAGGTTCATTCTATGTATCTTTTTTTAAAATTCATATCATATGTCATCTTTTTCCTATCACATTGTAATTTAGCTACCCAATGTCCTTATCTCCCACACTTAAATCATTTTCTAGTCCCTTAATGAAAATTTACTACATTTTTATTTTTACACATTGATCATAAGGTAATACTCATATTGTTTTTATTATTGTCATTATATTTTCCATTAAATTCAGTTTTTCTCTTATTTTCAATCCCATAGTACCGATGGGTTACTTTAATATTTATATCAACCTTGATAGAACATCTAATGATTTACTCAAAGGTATTTAATTCCCTTATGGATAATTCTTTTCAGAGACTTGGTTTTTATCCACAATAGAATTGAACAACATTACTCTTAGTTTGGATTATAAATCTTGAAGTATACCTTGATTTTCTTGTAAAATTATCTTTATATGAACCAATGGATTCATCATCCTTTTTGTTAATCTCAAGGAACCCCTTATCTATTATTATTCAAAGAATAAGAGAAAATTAATTATTAAAAAATATGTTCATTATTTTTTCCACTCTATAGAGACAATTTCATATATTTTCCTTAAACTATTGATAATATTCCACCATTGATCAGATTCAACTTCCAATGATAGACTCCCAATATGACTTTATCATTCTGTCAACATTAGAGAACAGAAGATATCTTTTCAATGGTACTAATACATTTTTCATCCACTACTGTATCAAAAGACCCACTGAATGAAGTTGGAAGCTTCCTCATAAAGGACTCAATAGAATTTAGTTCCCTCATTTTATCCTTTGGAATTTTTGTATGATTCATATAACAAGAATTTTGTGTAATTATAGTGATGTGATTTGTCATTCTAACTCCCATAACATTTGGCCTATCAATAGTAAAATCACAGTATTACTATCATAGTAGGAATTATCTTAGTTCGTTTGGGTTCTATACATCATCTAAAACCAAAAAGAATAACATGATAAACACTCATCATAATGAGAAGAAAACATAATAATGAATAAAAGTTTATTTTATGGGACATTTGTTTTTATCCTAGGTTATTATGATCACTTCATAAACACTAGGACTGTAATATATATATATATATATCTAAATATACTTATATTTCTTACTAAGTGATTCTCAATCTATATTCCAAAGGTAAACTAAACCTTTTTTCTGATACCAATAATAACGGCCCATACTTTTCAAAAATATATATTACTTAAAAATTGTATAATATTCATTACAAACCATAAAAACCACACTAGGACCATATGGGATTAGTGTATTTAGAAAAAAGAGAAACATAAACAACCTGTTCATAATACATCTACATTGTCTCCCAGAAATTCCTTAATAACTAGACACCATTTTGACATATCTTACTTAAGTCCCTTCCTTATATCCTTGGGACAAGAAACACAATAAAGGGTGATCTAGTATGCTCATTAAGTGGATATAAGGTTGATATAAGTCATATTATAATACAATGAAATAATAACATAAAATTTGAATAATATCATCATGAATATGAATGATTAGGATATCATGTCGTGTGATAATCGTAAAAGTTCACATAGAATCACTCAACATATTCTCAAAAGTCATAACATAAGTCATGGAATTTTGCGCATACACATAAGCTTACAAAAGCATTTTATATTAGTCAAGGATAATTTCCAAGTTCATCATACTGGACAAAGAACATTACTGAACCGAGTTCACTTCTTGTTCTGGACCTGTATAACTGAACTTGTTTTACATCCCATTCCAGCCCAATATTACTCTATTGAGACCATTTCCTATTATAGTCATGTCTATCTCCTAAGATATAAGACCTTTCCTAATGAATTAGTGGGAGATATAGGTCCTAAAAATCCCATAATTAAATCAATCTTATGTGTTCCCAAAATCATTAATTAATTATTATACATAACCCAAGGAATAAAATGAGTTTATTAAAAATTATTCCATCATAAAAAAATACAGGTAAAATAAATTGATTTTATAAATTTTTTTCAATAATATAAATTATAAAACCATAGGAATAATAGTGGTAGTATATGAGAAACGTAATCTTATAAAATAAATCTTTTGAAGATGGAAAATAATTTAGAAAGAACATTTGAAATTATATCTTGAAAAATTTATACTTTCTTCTTCAAAAATATTTTCATTTCTCAAAATGACATGAAATTTTAAAAGAATGGAATTTATTTGAAAATAACTTGGAGTTATTGTAAAGGAATCCATATATAAATATGGTTTTATGAAAACATAAAAACAATTTATGTTGTATAACATAAAAGAAAATATTCTTCGCATACTTTTGTTGGATAAGTCAATATGTAACTTGTATGGAAAATGAAATGATATTCCTTTCATACCATTTAATAAAATTCACCAATGGTTAAAATTGAATTTAAAAAATTGTATAAGAATAATAATAGTATTTTTAAAATATATTTTGGTATCATGGACATGGATGATAAATATACCATGGTAAATACTTACGTAAAAAACCATGAATAATAATGAGATTAAAAGATTAACCCTTCCCATAGGTCTGATATTATTTTCATACATCCAAAACACCTTTATAATTATTTGAATAATTTAATTGACTTATTAAATATTCATATTAATTTTTATTATATCATATATGGTCATATTATCATCTGTTTTTTAATAACATTTCATTATTACTTGTTATTTGGGTACTAAATGCTTAATATTCTTGTCCATGTATTGTCAAACATTGTTAGTTTTACTTCTTAATTTACAGTTATATAGTATCCAAAAATGATATTAAAATAATTTATATCATATTTATTCATTCTATGTATTTAAATAATCATGATTTAATGGATATCATTTTGAATGAATCACATCACTTCGTGGAGGTGGTAGGTTTTATGTACGCACGTGTGACGATATCATTCCCATAATTGTAAACTGACATAAAATTGGATGTTATATAATAGGATCTATCTTACATATCAATTTATAATAATCATATATATTTACTAGTTCCATCATTATACTCATCCAACTAATGTTGTGGTGATGAACATATTACACCACTGTGTGGAGGCAGTAAATCGTACGTACGCACGCTGGGTGATTTTGTTTATCTTTTGATGAACAAGAAATATGTCTTAAATAAACCACTAGAGTAGGTCTTTGGAGAATAAGGTGGACTATATAATGTGAAAGGGAAGTTTAGAATGTAAATTTTCAGTTTATGGATGATATTGAAGGCTCAAATTGAAGTGTTGAAGTGACGGAGGATGTACCGTTTTATAATTGATGTGAGGGGAACATTTAGAATCCCAAATAAATGATAAATTATAATAAAATCAAAACCCACCTAAAAACATCAAAAATATATTATTTTTGAGCATGAGACGATATATGGTATTAATATAGTCAAAAAAGTAATTTTAAATATGTTTTCTTATCAATTTAATCTTAATCATTTAAATTAAAACATAGTTATTCTATTTATTTTTAACTAAGGTAACAAATATTTAAATATTAAATGTGTTCAATATTTACTTATTTTATATCAATTATACAATATTAATATAATTAATAATATTTTAGATGACATCATAATTATTAAATATTTTTAAAATACATTATCATTTTAAAATAATATAATAATACATTAATTTTATAAACAATTAATAGTGTCAAGTTTGACACTATTAATGACATTGATTATTATAAATATAAAGATAAAAAGTAAAATTCAAACGAAATATTTTATTATATTTATATGAGGTAAAGGTAAAGTATATAATTTATTGGATATACTAGTTATCCTAATTAATAATTATTTTAATATTTTTAATAACATTTATTTGTTATCTCTATTAAAAAAATAATTACTACATCAACTTTGTGAAACTGTTTTATATACATATATTTGAAAAAAAAATAAAGTACTATGATGAAGATAAATCCTCTATATTTCATAATAATACTTATAGTCTAATATATCTTTTGTAAAATCATATATTAAAATGATATATTTATTAAAATATGAATGAGAAAACTTTTACATCACTTTATATAAAACATTATAATTTTCATAATATTATCCATGTGGCGTCAAATGGTCAATAACATGACCCTTGAATTATTATGGGAAATATATACTCTAAAATAATATGTGGCCTTGTTTTTGGCCTTTTAATAGTTTTTATTATTTTAATAAAAAATATTTTATTATTTTTTCATCAATTAAATAATTTTGGCAATTCCAATGTATAATCCTTTATGGTAATTTTATATTTCCTAAAATTTAAAAATAATTTACCAAGTAAAAGAAAAAAATATATCTTTCTAATGAGTATTTATAGTTTAATTTATCTTCTCCATTACATTATATTAAAAATTATATAGTTATTATAATTTAGGTAATAAATATTTATCTTTTCATTAAATAAATTAAATTAAATTTATTAATCTAATCTAATTACTTCCACAGTATACCATTTTGACCCAATGTTGATTTATGTATTTAAACTCTAATCCAATGATATTATGACATGTTTTGGGTAATTTTTAAATATTATTTTTACCCTTAATTACCAGATTTACCTTTTTAGCAAAATAATAAAAAATAACGACGTTTCTATTAAAACTAACCAAAAATATGAGAAATATATTTATATAATTTTTAAATAGTGATTCCAAATATTTAATATATTTCTAAAAATCATAAAAAAAATGTTACATTAATTAATTTACAATTACTCTTGTTGTTGGAAAGAGAAAACGTGTTTTCAATGTTAAAACATTGAAAAAGATTGAAATTTTTTTACATCTTAAATAAATGTAAAATTACTAAAAATACGTTAAATTATATTAACTATTATTATTATAATCTATTTATATATTAAAACCACTTCATAATATAATTTATCTATATAAATTATTTCTATTAAAAAAGAAGATTTAAATTATAATTTAGTTTACTTTTACTATTAACAAAAAATGAAAGTTGTTAGAAAAATATCATAATTTCATCCAAAATAATTTTTTATATACTCATTTCAATGAATAATTCTATTTTTCATTAAAAAATAAATAATTTTTCAATTTTTCATTTTAAATTGGGTCTCTATTAAAACTTCATAAAATTTTCCTTTTAATAATATATGCTTTTTTACATGAAATATGGTTTATTCATATCCTATGACAATGAGTCTATAATATGAAAATAAAAACTATTTTTTAAAAATATATATCATATATTTTTCATTAATTTCATTTTATAACTATAATTAAAAAAAATATTAATAAAAAATTAAAATATTTCCTTGACATTTAATTATTTTATATTTTTAAAAAATAATTAGTAGTAAATGAATTCACTATAAATTTTAATAAGTTATTCATATTCATTCTTGATAACATAATTTCAAGGTGATAATGGTCATGTTATAATAATGGTTCATCACGGTTTGTTTAAACTAAAAATGGTGTTCAATGCAAGTTTTTAAATAATTATAATTATTTTATAAATATATTTCAAAAAAAATTATGTGTAAAATAGGCCCTTGAGTATCTTATTAAAGTATGTGTATGAATCTTATCCTTCAAATTACATGGTCATAATAATATAGGTGGGATGTGTATCAACCTTTTATATAGTTTAGTTTTTTTGATTTCAGAAATCGTGGTAGAGGAACCATCAACGAATGATGGAGGGGAGTCCCTGAGGTCCTCCTCCTCTTCCTCCTCATCCTCCTCTTCCTCTTCATATTCTTCTTCCTCTTCCTATTCTTATTATACCCCACTCTTAGGGGATGTTTGAGATAAATGAAATTTTTCATATTTAATAGAAAAGTAAAAATATAGAAATATATAAGATGAAGTATCTTCCTCTGACCTGACTAACGATGTGGGGTTTTATTGAAGCATTAGGGTTAGAGAGAGGATATTCCCACCTGATAGTTTACTAATATTTTTAGGGTTGATGACCATTTTAGGGTTTTCAGTCTCAATCATCTTGATCTATATAACGAAATTCATAAAATATATACCAGAATCAAGATATATAACATCAATATAAATGATGGGAATCTTGTATTATTCAAAAATACATTTTAATGGATTGTCCAGGGTGATTTCTAGACCATTCAAGGTGGTGAATTAGGAAGCACTGTAAGGCATGGGTTGTTTTCTATCCCTCTAGAAGAGTAATGTACCAATAATTAGTGATTTTAAATAATTAAGTAGATCCATATCCTCATGAATCATCAAAATATGAGAATTAAAGAAATGTTAGGGAATTTGGTGGAATGAATAGTGGAATAATGTGATCTGATGCAAGTGAGGCCTTCCGGGCATAATATTGAAGGTCATATCATACCATCTAACCAAAAATTATGTGATGGATATGAAGTTCCCAATCTAATCCTTGATAATTATTATTGTTTGTGTATTTTTTTAATTTTGTAGTAATCATATAGTGCTATATAAAATTGGGATAGGTGGGCCTTTTATAACATCGTAAAAGAAGTATTCATACTAGAAATTCGGTGACTCCTTGGCCATTATGAAGGAAATCCAATTAGATGTTAATATTTTTATCCAAATAGACATGTACATGGGTTTGATGTTTCCATCTATAAAAAAATATTATTCTTTCTCCATGAATGATATAATTGTGTAGAGTTGTGTAGGATTGATATTTTCATGATATAATTCATCATAAAATTCCTCAAATTCAACCCTCTCAGTGCTCATCAAATCTAGAAGGATTGCCACTTTGAGGTATTTCGAAATACTGAGAACATCTAAGAAGGATAACATTTTTTTTGACAGAAACCAAATGGGTATCAAAATATTCAAAAAGGAAGGAATACCTGAATATGGGTAGTATTTACCGCCCAAATTAAAATAATAACATGGATGAGTCATGTAGATTGTGTGAGCCTTCACGGGACTCACGATCACATGTCCATTATATGGTCATTCAAAAACTCCACATGCAACACATAACCTGTAGGAGATCCCATGGATTCTCTTTTGACCATTCTTCCTTCTCTTTTGAAGGATCTTCGAAAACTAGGGGTCACATGGTGAAAACCAAATATTCTCTCCCTGAACTCCTAGTTGGTCATCGATGAGATAATGACAAAACCCTCTAAAAATATCCCATAAAAAGGTGGAAAATGTCAAAAGTATGAGTCCTTTCACATTTATAAAGATCATGTGAAATATCACTGATGGGATGGGTATGTTTTATTTGGAAACATCCAAAGAAACTCTCATCACATCATCCATTGTTGAAATTTACAAAGGAGATTAAAAGGGAAGATGGATAATCCACTCATGGTTATAGAAGACATGTGACACACCACTAGAGATCTGAATGTCACCACGATACCATGATGAACTCTCCACCTCATCTCACAAAATCCCATAAAATATTTTCTCCCCATCATGAGGGGAACCTTGGGTATGTCCATGAAACATCTCACTCCCCCTTTGTCCCCCTAAGAATAAAAATATGGGATTGTCCATAGAATGCTCAAACATATCTGTAAGACCTTTTTTGGTTATGTGATGCATCATAAATAGGTAGAGTAATTTTATTTTACATTATTCATACAATCTCACATGACTCCCAACATTTAGACAATAAAAAAAATGTTTAGGAGGCATAAGATTATCCCAGTCATAAAAACCTTGTGACATGCTATGGATTTCCATAGCACAGTCTCATGGGACTACTAAACATTTCAGTCTGATACTGCATAGTTCTCTAGATGAACCTTCCTTGTCTCATGGAAAATCCTAGAAAATTATCCAAATATCATGATATGGCCTTTCTAGTAAGCTCCATGATCTCATGAATTTCCATAGATTTAATGATATGACAAAATGGGGTTCCATGGCCTGACCCCATGATAAAACAAGTCCCCATAAATTAATGATAATCTAATAAAGGGGATAATGAAGAGAGGAATTCACAGTCACTGAAAATCATATGACGCCCTCTGAGCGATCAATAGAAGAGGCTCACAAAGACACGCAGTTCCTGAACCATTCATCTACCCTATCCTCGAATCGTGTGAGATACACTATGAAAATTAGAACACTACCTGGGTGGAGAGGACTATAAATTACCCACCCATCATGAAAAATGCACCACCACCTATCCTAACCATGTGGTAAGTTTTTTTGTATCCATGAACATGATCACACCAAGAACCAGTCCATGTTTCTTAGAGTTGTTGTTCTCAATGCTGGAAAATGTTCAATTATGTAATACACTGTAGAATATTTAGAACAATCATATAGTATTCATTAAAAATTCTTGTGATCATCATAGATCATTTAAAGGACTTATGGTAGGACATGAGAGTAATATCTCCAATATCTTCTAGAATGTGTGATACTTAAAATAAGATGTCACTACAAAATTATAAGGCATTCACAATATATTTGATTGAATAAATCGAAAGGGTGGTGGACTTAAAAAAATATTCACTAACAATAAATCATTTTCCTTCAACCACCAAATACCTAAAAAAGCTCTAGGAGAGGTTTCCTAGACCTCACAAATCTCCATCAATGTGTTTTTTGGGTCCTGCAAATTACTCTAAACATTACAGAATTTGCCACATGCTTCCACTAGGTGTGCCAATTCAGTCTCACCACCCCCTCTATGGTGGTCTCCCAAACCTTGAAGTGTCCTATAGATATATCATCTAGCCCATGTAATAATGAACACTAATGTCATCCATGTCTCATGTAAGCCCTTGGTTCTGTGAACCATCTTTCCTGACACCCACTGGGCATATCATTTGAGACACACACATTCCTATAAACATGTTAGCCCATTAAATGAGATACTGTCCTTTCATGTCAGCAAATATGTGAGACACCCTATGAGACATGTCACAATAACTCTCAAAATTACCTCCATATATGTTTTCTAGCTCTTGCGATGACACATGGGGTAGGTAAACTAGATAATGAGACACTCTCTTGATAATACATATAGGTCATTCGATGGGTTATACAAAAAAAATAGCTGGGTCCTATGATTTCATATTGACAAGTTAACATTGATGTTGTGATGACCTTTATACCTGGCATCCATCTTATGGGAAATCTACTAGACAAGTCAACTAGATTATTTAATTACCTTTCGATATGTCGGGAAGATTCTCTCATAAGGAGGATTGTGGGACAAGACTTAAGGTCATCCCAATATTTCATAACATCATTCATCAATGGTTTGTAAGTCCCATATACAAGAGAACCCTCATATTGTAAGCCCCAGTCAACAAATCTATGAAAAATTCTATTCCTCCCATTACCAGGATATGTAGGAAACATCCAAGAGGTTCGAGCTCCGTAATAATTTTTCAAGGGTAGCCTAATAACATAATCCCCACATCCATATGTAATGAAATTTATGAATTTTCTTCCATTATTACTCACAATGAGCATAGATTACATGGGATTAGGAAATGGAAATAATCATACCATCTACACTGTATGAAACTGTAATGAAAAGTGTAACCTCAATGTGTAATCCCAGATCAAATTAACTATGATGACTTTTATTCCTCCTATAACCTATATATGTATAATTCCACCATGGGTCCCGTGATTTATAAAAAAATCATCATTGAGTGGTCCCCATGCATAATCCTCACACCCATCTGTAGTGATACTCATTAATTTTTATCCCTTTTTTCTCAAAAAAAACATATCTCACATGATCTTAGGGAGTTACAATAGTCAAATAATTCCCATAAAAAACTCCACCTTCTAGGGAAATGTCAGTTTTTATAACCCATGGAGTGAATTACATATTCACCTCGACAAAAAGTAAATCTACCTTGTGGCCAGTCCTATGATTGTGAGTGAACTATGAAAACTCTAATTCATTCCATAATGAGTATATGTGGGATTCCATCTTGAGTACAGGTTTCTATTACACACCTACTTATATTAAATTCCTCTTATATATACAACATCTCAATAAATGGGATATAATCACTTTCATGGAATGGTCACTCTGCATCATCCGTGTGTGGACTAAGAAAATGATTGAACAACGACAACTCTGATTCTTTCCCTAATCAGGATATGTAGGAAATCCCAATAAAACATTTGATTCAATAGTTGGTATCTTTATCACCTTTATAAGTCCTTTTTAAATTATTTTAGACTACATGATTTCAATGAACTATAAGGGTTTTGATTCCTACAATAACCAATATGTGTTTGACACCTCATAATGGCTCTATCCCCTCATCATGATATTAACTGCCACCCTATGTAGAATAATATTTTGAATTACATTGTTTTATGGATTCGGTATTTAATTATGCAACTAAATTCTTGGAAAAAGATGGAGATCCTTGGATACATACATATGGATTAACTGAGGATACCCCCATTCCATTATTCATCAATGATATTTCTTTTCGTTTTCATACAAGGAGAATTAAATTATAAAAATTTTATTTGGGTAACTGGTTATGTATCATGATTAGAAAGAGATTCATAAACTTATATTAAATATAAAATATAGTACCTAAGCATGAAACAATTCCACCCATAAGGGTGTGATGATCCTGATACCCCATCCTCTTGGCCAATGTGAGTCCATAAGTGACATTGGATCTGAAACCAAACTAAACACATTCCATTAGAAAGTAGGTTTGTGTCTAGTTAGGGATGAAATAATTGTTTTGAGTTTTCATTAATAATTATACTGATCTAATGATAATGATTATTATGCAAAAGGTTAATCACATAGAAACAACCACCTGTCCCATCTGAGCTTGCCTCAGTAATGGTTTCCCCAGTTTTCTCATTCCCAGTGAAATGGAAATAGTGAACCCACTTTGATTCATAGAAATAACAAAACGATTGGTTATTAAATTCTGAGACAATTTTTTCCACACCATACACATAAAAATGGTGAACATGGTCTAAAAAATTGTAATGAAAAAACTATTCGGTTGTAATCTGTCAGACCATTTTGTCTTCGCATTATTCATAGAAAATATTGAAATCATAATGTGAACCTCTCAAATGACTTAATAATCTTTAATCATGAAACTTTTTTTTATTAAGTATACAAAAAAGTTTTTACATTGTCACAATACTATTGATTGTTCTCTATAAAGGGGGTTATCCTAAAATAATTCCATCCTTAATTTGATAATTCCATGAAAGTAGAATGGATGAATCGGGGATAAAACAAGAATTGTGTTAACCCTGTATATCTAACTGAGCATATTTTTCCTATGATATCCCACTAATTGGTATCCTTGTTATTTTTTCCCAACCGCGGTCATCTCTCTCAATAGACAAACTATTGAAAATTTCATTATCATCAAGAACTCACTCCAGTAAATGACCTATGGATGATAGCCATGTATGTCGCAAAACAATATCACCTACTTAACAACTTCAAACCAGGAGGAAAACACAATGTTTCACAAATACAACAAAATTGTACAATTTTTATCCTAGAAATATCCCATAATTGTTCTCCAATAATGACACCAAGCAATTCGGAATCATCTAGGGAAATATAGTGTTAATCCATTAGACCTTATTGCTACAACCAGCCACATAAGGATCTTTTATCCTTCAGTCTCTAATGAAGGAATATAAAGAATCATAATGTGTCTCTCTTTTCTTTATGGTACCACTGAGGATGAACTTTTCAATAGCCATCGCCAGCATCATCCTACATGTACACCCCATTTCAGCTACTAAGTGTGCCACCAGCCACTCTTCCACAAAGTATGCCCAAGCACTGGAAACAAGGACAACTTCTAAGAGGATGAAGGTGGTGGATATAAAAGAGAGGGATCATATCTCCACTCCTGATGATGATGTAGACCAACATATTCTGATAATAACTAGAAAACCATATCATATCCCTTCTCTCTTGGAACAAGTCTTCTGACATATTCCCACAACAAGCATATGGGATGTGCATATATCTACTCCCCATGAAAGAATTACATTAGTATATTCTTGTGTCACATGGTGGATAATAGTGGTTTCATATTCATGCTTAAATTGAACAAATCAATTATTGGATAATAGAGACAAAAAATAGGTAGTCTTATATCCCTGCACACACCTTGATTAAATTCAATTATATTTTAGAAACATGTTAAGAACTCCACTGACATATTCCATTACCATTGTAGATAAATTGATAGCTTCATATTTATTACCCTACCACCTAGAAAACATAACACTATGATCATCGCGAACATGTGGTAGTGCAAGAGCAATCACACATTCTTGATTTTATCCTAAAGGATTATGAGTATATTCCAATAAAGGGTGAGGAATCATCATGGGATCATACTCCAATTCCAACTAGGGATCACAATTTTATATTAGCACACACCTTTGGATAGAAGTACATGCATGTCGAATAAGTCTAGTGTCATATAATAGAAGCCCATGATTGGGAACATATCCATGTTCTAGATGGGGATTATCAAGTGAGAGGCCACAAACCTCATGAAAGACTCATATTCAAGTCAATGAAGCATATAATCATACTCCAATGTCTCAGGATCAGGCACATATCTCTATTATGGTTAGGGATAACCTTGTGAGAATGGAATAATCCATGGAACTTTCTCATATTCCTATCAGTGAATCTACCTAGATTATTCCAAAAGATCACTGTTATTTGGTGCATAATCTTACTTCTTCTGATGAATTACTGCACCTTCATCATTCTTGGGAAATACAAGGGGGATCATATTTCTTCTCCTGTTCTAAATCTATGTATTCATATTCTACTGGTGAATACATATTCCGTCTAGGGTCATTTTCTTGCTATAACCAAGGCTCTCTAATTCAGAGTGGCACATGCCTTATAGAGAGATCATATCCCTCCAATAAAAACTAGTAAAAATTCCAAAAGTCTCTGGATTGGGATCATACATTCTCCCTAACCAATGTTCACCAAGTGAGAATGGAACGTTCTTCTTGATAGGATTGTGTTCTTATCATTAATGAGTCAAATCATTGTCATATTATGGATGCTTATTATCCAATTTATCATTCTTCTGCAACTTCATATTTTTTTAATAAATTTCCATAATTTTTTATAGATCAGGATCAAACCCCTTAACAATACCAAAAGTTTAATTATAATATTCCCACCACCAAGAAGAAATTATCTCATAATAATAATCTTCTCAATTCTAGTGTCATTGAGGTATTTCGAGACATATTCTCAACACCTAAAGGTTCTATCGACTATTCAATCAATGTAGATGATGTTCATTAACAAGATTTTCCTCCTCGCGTTAGTATTGAGATGGATCACATGATCTCTACTCCTGATATCCAATGTGGTCAACCTCCCCTTGCTGATATATACCATGTACATCGAAATCCACCCCTTTCCCAAACACCTTTGTATAGAGGAGTGTCCAAAACTCTAAATCCTTCATATATACAGGTTAATGAAACATCAGGGTTCAATGGTATATATTTCCACATCAACATGAAATATCACTCCAATATTATCTGCAAGAAACCTTAAGAATCATCATCTATGTTTTAGAAATATGGAGGTGTGTAATTTTGATGAAGAGGATTCTAACATTAACAAATGAAGAGATTTATCTAGAAACAACATCCTCATCATATTTTATACCCACTCTATTTCTCACTGTGAGATCCCAAATGAACATGAAAAGGATCTCATGCCTTATATACACAAATATATGTGGTATACTCATCACAGGTTGAAGGATATACACCTCCCTTATTTCAGATATGAGGGTCACCTTCAAATGATCAACATACATTGTTTTTAGCTAGACCTGACTTCTATCTAAAATTCCCATGAATCAAACGTAGAAAATAATACTACAAATCTACAACATGCATGAAACCATTTAATTCGAACTCATTTTCAACTGATTTCAAAATCCAAATCATGCATTTTTCTTTGAGGATGGGAAGAGTAGGGAGTGTTCTATATTTCAACACCCCTGGAATCGAAGAGTATCTCATATATTATGTCTTTGATTGTCATTGCCTCTATAGAAATCTGGGGATTGGGTAATGTTGGGGCTATTTGGTCACTATAATGGAATGCTCTCATTTCAACTACACCCAAACATCATGAATGGAGACAGAGGATAGCCAAAAATATATTAATCTAAGAACATCAAACAGATGAGAATTTATTTCAAACATGGATATCAATGTTCTCATAAATGGGAAAAATTACTATAAGGAATGGTTCTCATCAGGGGACGTCATTACATCTAGATCCTACATGATCAAAACTGAGACTCGTAAAATGGGTTCTAGTAGTATCTTATATATCATCCATTAAGGATATGAATCAACACATAGAGATATGGGAATATCGTCCAATACCTCCACCTCTTAGATCATTAATTCCAGAGAGGATATGGGTAACATACACATCATCATTGAACCAAACCTAGCCCCTTGTGCTTTGGGAATTTATATCTTTATCACCATCATCATGTTCATTGTCCCTTGAGAGGACCCTGGAGACATCAACAGTGATTCCAGATCAACCCCAACCCACTGGGATGGGAGAATTTATATATTTATTCTTATCCTAGGAGTCATAAAATCCCCCACTAGAGCTTTTGGATACCCAATAATATGACCAATAAACACTGATTACGCTCCCAAATAACACCAATCCCACATGGCTATGGGAATTTTTATCTTCATCGTCATATTGAGAGATTCAATATTCGTTAGGTAGGTACAGAAAATTCATATACATGCATACCACCTATACCACCTACCAAAAGACAAACCTCAACTAGTTTGGGCCTACTTGGCCATCATGATCTAAAACTCCCTCAAAATTAATCTTCTCAGACCATAACGGGAGGAGTGTATGAAAAAGGAAATCATACCCAACTAGGGTCACTATCCAAAAAGTCCTAATATGGACAAAGAACTCATTGAAATTGTGGCCTCAACATCAATTCTATGGTGTAAGTTTTTTATAAACTGAAGAAAAAAGTATTGGTGACAACTTTTTTTCACCTGTAATATTGACTTTTTGGCTTCTTGTATATCAAATCTGATGCCAAAATTTCTAGTTAAATGATTTATTGTGTTGTTTTTTTTTCAAAAACTGACGTTACAAATCTAAAGAAAATATTTTTTGCATTATTTTTTACAAAAAAAATGATGAAAATTAGTTTTAGTGTCTTTTTCTATAAAAGATGAGGCCAAAAATGTTTAAAACAAATTTTGAGATCACAAAACCCTTATTTTTGTTATCATTGATACATTTTTCTCGACTCGAGATCACCCTAATAGTGAAATTTTTATCATCTAAAGCCATTGTTGTTAATTTTATTTAATTATTTATTGCCATTTCATGATATGTGGTCTCCATTCCTCTTACACTATAATTATTTCATCATCCATGGAATTATTTCTTATTAGAAACCATTTTCTGGTCAAACATCAATTGTTGTTTGATTTTATTTCTTTGTTCTTATTTGTTGTTCATTTCTAAAACCATTTTGTTATATCCTATATTTTTTATTCTTCCAAACAATTCAAGGAAGAATTTTCAAATTAAGAATCTATTTTCATTGCTTAACTATATGTTTTTTATTTTTTTATAAATTTGGTAGATAAATAATTGATCTTGTAGTTATATTTTTTAGTTATTATTTCAATTTTTTATATATATTTTTTTTATAAATTTTGTTGTTAATTTTTCAGAAATTTATTTGTATCTTGAAATTATCAAATGGTCAATCTTATATAATGCAATGAAGAATGATATATGGTGTCATCGTTCATCAATATAATATATATCACATTTAATGCCTCCATATTTTTCAGCTGTGAAATTAAAACAATTCTAAACACATTTTGACACACGTGACACCAAAATGACGTAAATACTTTTCAAAATCAACCTATAAGATTTAGTTTATTGAAAATAATTAAATTATAATATAAATAAACTACATGTATATGATATAAAAATAAAAAATTTATTATTTATAAATTTAGATGATATTTAAATTTTATTAACATATGTTTTTTTCAAAAAAAAAAATATGTATTTGTTTTATTCAATTTACCATAATAAATTAAACTAGATACATTAAAATGATTGTTATAATATATGATATTTCAATATATAAAGCCATACATTATCATTAATTAATTTTCAGATTCTATAAAAATAATATTACTAAATAATAAATATTCAAATGGTCATATTCTAATAAAAACTATTTTTCATTATACATAATACTTCTAAAAATAAATATAAATTTATAAATTTAATTTAGTAAAATGATCTTAAATTATTGATTTATAATTAAAATATTATCATAGTATAACATTTTGATATTTTTTCAGAAATAATGTATTTTTAGGAAAATTGTTATTAATATTATTTTTACCAAAAAGTGGTTTCCAATCTCAGCAATGGTCTAAAGAGTTATCATGGCACGATTGTACCCCATATATTAGAATTTTAAATATTAAAATAAATAACCATTTATAATACACATCCACAAATATTTGGGTATGAATTGAAATAAACATCATAAAATTATAATATGAGGTTTGTGGAAAAAAAATATAGTGTCAAAATCATTATTTTATACTATGAATATCACTTATATATATAACAAAATAAAAGGAAAAAAATTAATAACAAACAATAGATTAGTTTATGAAATCATGATTTTCTACTTGAAATTTATATTAGGACATTACATGTTATTTCCATCATATCAGCATGAGACAAATCATGAAAAATAACTACCTTTAATAAAATTACTTTATTTTATTATTAATAATAAATTATGTTTCATATCTGATTTCCAATTATTCTTATTGAATGTTTTTATGTATAAAATTTCTTTGTTTATAAATGTATTTAAAAAATTTATATGTTTTAATATATTCTTCAATTATATTATGATATATAGTATTGAATGGATCATAATTGGATAATTTTCAAAGAACCGCTATTGAATATGAAAAAGAGTTGAACATTTTTTGAAATTTACAAAAAAGTATCTTTAAAAAATCAATTTTATTTTATTTCCATGTGTGATGTATTTGAATATTAGATATTTAAACATTAGATAAATCAAGGATCATCTCATTGGTAGTGGTTTTAGCCTTAATTATACATGATGGATCTAGCCTGGTGAAAGACCACATAATTCAACATCTAAAAATTTAGAAAATGTATATAATGAGGTAGAGGATCATGTTGATGAACGAAGTTGTGATTTAGGGGTCAAAAACATCGAAAAAAGAGTAATTATTGAATGATTGTATGTATATCTAAGAAACCATTATTCCCAAGTTGAAATAATTATATAATGTTATCATCCATTTTGAGATTAGTTAACTAAAAATAAATAAATGTTTTGAGAGAGAAAATTTTCTCTAATTTACTTGATCTTTTAAAAGATATTCTTCTAGAAGCCAATAGTATTCTATAGTCGAAAATTGGGCTGAATAAAATGTTATGACCAATGCAATTAGGGCATAAAAGGAAACATGTTTTTCCCATTATTAAGTGTTTTATAGGAAACAATTGGAATATTTATCAAATTTCCCAACATGTGGGACATCATGTTATAAGATGGATGAAAAAGTCCACCCAAAATCATTCTTATGTTCTAGAATCTAAACTCAAAAGAAAATATTTTGTATGAATTCCAATAATATAATCCAATACTTCCTTTATATAATTTTGATAATTCAAATATGATTTGTTATCATGTACCATAGAAAATGCTCCAGCTAATGAAATTTTGTTCATTAAAAAATTATTTATTTGAAGCATATATTTTCAAATTCAATTGATATCTAAAGGTTGTGATATAATTCAAATGATTTCATCTCAGATGGTAACCTACATCAACCTGCTGATTCACAATAGTTGAATAGATATGACAAACAATTTCTTGTTTTGGAAGTGAGGTTAAGAATCTCAAAATGGGATTCCGTACTATTGGAATGAATCCATATCAGATCTTAAGTATCCAACATAGTTCAAGGACTATTTTTTTGTTTTGTTTCTTCTAATCCGTGAATATATGTTTGATGAAAAAAATATTTTATGCAGATCTTGATAATTTTTTCACCAAAACATCCAGGAAATGATATTGATGTGTATATTTTACCATTAACTGATTCTTTGAAACAATATTTGGAGTCATGTGTAAAATTTTTCAATGAATACAAGAAATATTATGTTATTCATCGTTGTATGATAATATTAAAATATATATGAACTTAGTGTATATGGAATCATACTTGGATAAAGTGTTAATGGAAATAAAGAATGCCTATTTTTTGATGAAGTGAATTCATATAATCAATTGATTAATGGAAGAAAGATAATTTACATCTGAATCAAATATTGTTTTGAATTCACCGTCCTTATATTATATTGAAAAAAGGATACAATGTTATTCAATAATAAAATATTCTTCCAAAACCACTAGCATTTTAAAATAATTACAAAAGGTTATCAAATAATGATTGAAAATTTCAAAAAAAAAGAACTTATGGTCTTTAAAAAAATCTTGACGAAACAGTATCTCTTTTTTGAACTACCATGTTGGAAATTTATAGAGGTAGAACATAAAATTGATGTTATGCATATTGAGAATAACATGTGTGATGGTGTGATTGGAAATTTTTAATAAATAAAACAATACCCAAAATATGGATTGAATAATATGTTGGAGTTTATATCAATGGGGATACTTTTAGTGTTATCTACCACTACGAATGGAAACGTTACATATATACCATATTCATTCCAAGAATTAATCAAGATTGAGAAGGTTAATTTTTGTTTTTGTATTCATGGTATTGAAATACCTAGGTATTATTCTTCAAATGTAAATAATTTGTATTAATTGAAGGATTGTAAATTAATAGGTATGAAATTTCGTGATTTTCATGTATTGATGGAACAACTTCTACATGTCGCATTGGATGGTATTTTTCTGAAATATTCTCGAATGACTATTATCATGTTATGTAACATTTTAAATTTAATTTTTAGAAAATTCATTGATCCAGATTTTTAAGATGTGTTTGAGAATAAAGATTTTCTTATTCTTTATAACTAGAAACATATTTCCAACCAATATTTTATGAAATAATGGCACATTTGGGGATTCATTTGGTGTATGAGACAAGAATATGTAGGCCTATTTATTTATGATGGGTGTGTCCTTTTTAAAGACATATAAATATGTTTATGGTACATATTAAAAATACATATCAACCAAAGTCCTCCATTGTCCATAAATATTAATTAGAAGATGTGATTGAGTTATTTATTGATTATTTAAATGAATCATACCATATTGGTATCCATATATCTCAATATATGATATTTGATACTAAAGGTACAGGGATTCGAGGATTAAAAGTAATGTTCATTCCATGTGAAGAAGTGATACAAGAACAATTATACATTTTAAACATCACCGATTAAGTATATTCATATATATCATCACATATTATTGAATTAAAGTTACGGTATCCTGGAACTAATAAAAAGTTGATAACGATTGATCAAAAAAAGGAATTTTTTTCTTGGTTCAAAGAGAAATTCAATACAGATAAATTTGTACCAGAAACGTTGAAATGGTTTGCAGGGGGATACTCTCTTAATGTGATCACATGGTCTATTATTAATATTATTGGGTGAAAAGTTTACTCAAAAAATATAGATGATATGTGTATCATTCAAAATATTGGTATAACGATAATTAGTGAACACTTTATTTTTCATGTACTATAGATAAAAACCAAATTTATGCATCAATTACATATTTTAGAGTTCTTTTAAAAATGTGGGAAATTTATTATATTAACATTCAAGTCACCATGTTTATGTGTAATTGATTTTCATGTAATAGTGTTGTGAAATAAGATGAATATGGATTTAAACTATTTGATTTGAAATTATTTAGTTGCAATGTGTAATCATTTATCATAGACACACTTGAAAATAAAATAGTCTATGTCATTGATCCATAAAATGATAAGTAGGTTTTTGTTTTTCATGGGAAAATAGTCTATTCGAATGATGTGGATTAAAATTACGTTATTTATTTACATGATGCTTCTTCGTTTATTTCATGATTTCTGAATAATAATGATTATAACACAAACACAGTGCATGAATAATGAAATGATAATACTAAAGGGATAAGTTAAAACACTAATTCAATCTCTTGATTAATCATGTAATTATTTACAATCTATTTATTTTTTGAAATTTATATGTTTAAAAAACAATATTAGTTTATAACAATTGAATATTTAATTATATATATCAAAATATTTTTATTTGATTTCTTCTATAAATTTTTTATATTCTATATTTATGGTTTATCATTTTTCATTGAAATAAATATCCTATAATATTATATTTTGGTTATAGGTACGCTTATTAGAAAACTTTTTCAAACATTGATATTTATATTTATAAATTTTTCTAATATTTTAGAAGTAATGTTTATATTAAAAAATTTACCTTGTATATTTTTTGGTTAAGAATCATAACATCATTATTTTTTTAACATACACACATGGGCCACTTTTATACATACATATTTCAAATTTCCTCTTTTTTGATTATTTATCTTTCTAATAATATGTATCTAAAAAATAATTTCATTACGTTTTAATGTTCCTATAGTGGATATTGATACAGAGATATGGGACCATATTCTTAGGTATTTTTATTTTTTCATATTATTAAATATCTAGTAATAATATTATTTATTGAAAAAATGTTTAATTTACAAAAAATAATTACAAAACTACAGATGAGACATCATTGGTAGATTATTCTTCTTTTACTATTAATAAATTGTGTTTTTGAGTGGGTAAATGTGGCATTACATGGTTACCAAAAAAATCAATTTTTCATGGACATGAGAAATTTCATATTAAAGTTGATGTTAATAATAAGGCAACTAACCCAAATGTAATGATGTTTATCATCTATATCAATATTTATATTCCTTTCAGGATTAGTATTTCAAATCCTAATTGGAATTCCATTAACAAGACGGTGATAAAACATCTTTTGAATGTCATTATTGTAAAATCTTTCATTTGATCTTTTTGTTCTCATTATTGTGTATATAATATATTTTAAATGTATAGTTTTTATTTTATTCAATTATATATGACATTCAATTTTGAAGAAACAAAATAAATTAATTAAATATATCTTTCTTTTTTGGTTTTTCGATGGAGATATTTCAAATCAATGATTTTAAATAAATTATATTTTCAGTTGGATTCAAAATGAAAACTCATGCCTCATGTATGTGTTTTTATATGCACATAAATGGAATGAATTTTCTTCCACCTGACATGATGAAGCCTTTAATGTATAGCAGTTATATTATATTGTAAAATTTCATAAAAATATTCGTAATTACATATTACATTACTTTTTATATAGTAGGCTTCCAAGAAATTCCATCAAGAAATCTAGTTTCATAATGTATACCCCATTACAATGTCACATGTACGATATCATTTATGGGAGAAAAAAATGATTGAGGAAAAGTTTAAAGTAATAAGAGCTAACTCTACTAGTGGTTCTAATGTGTTCAATTTCAGCTCTCCATCCCCCCACCCACCATTTAAAAATGGAAATATCTAAGAAGAATAAGAAATGGGAAGTATATTTTATTGAAATCTATGAAAGTGTGTGAAATAATTGTAAGAAAATATTTTTTATTTTTCCAGAATTTTTCTTGTTTATAAATTTAAAAAATGAATATTCCAATATCATTTTTCATTTCATGATGAACAAAAAGGGAAATTATAACATTGATCATTTATCTATTAGGATTGGATAGATATCCTTGCCACAACATTATGAAATCTAGAACACCCCAACCATATAAGTGAATATGAGGAAGTTGTTAGAATTCAGAGTTTTTTTGATATCAAAGTATGAAACCAAGATATCTAAAAATAGAATCATTAAAAGCTAAGATGAATGAAATGAAATAGTCCATGGGTGATCAAATACAATCAATTGGTCCGGATTTGATAAAAAAAATTGACCTTTAGGTCATAGTCTACATAGCCTTCCTTGCATATTTGGCCTTTTTAGTCGGCTTCACAACCTATACCTCCCTCCCAGCAAGACCTAGCTAGCTAGCCTTCCGACTCATATCCTCCACTTCTATGTTGATACCCAACCATATACTTCAAGTTGTATAATAGATATCCCCATGTATATATTATAGTGTTTAGTTTCATGAATTTTTTTAGTGGATTCTATATATCACCATCATATGCAGATGGGTCAGTTTAGAGTATCAGTACATGATATTATTGATATTACTACTCTGATAAAATTTTCTACAAAGGAGGTTACCAGATTTGGGGATTTTAAGGGTCATTTTTTACTTGTCCATCTGGACTTCGTCATTATCTTTCATATGAGGTCTTCATTTTGACGATATTAATTTAATCTGATATATAATTTCTTATAATTTTTTTAGAGATTTATCTTATATAAGATTGTCAAATATCAAACGAAAAGGCAAAAGGAAACAAAAAGTTCAAGAAAAAACAACTGTATATGCTTCAGGTATTTTTGATGAGACACAAATATTATCTTAGTCTTATTATTCCTTGGATAATATATATGAGTTTTGATTGAAGTCTTCCATATGTTGAAGATATTATCAATTAAAAATATTTATAAAATATATCATGGATATAATTGATATTATATATCTTAGAGTTCTTATTTTTACGTTTATTCCATGTATGTGAATTGGTTTGTCGGTTTTTTTCTTTAATTAAATATTGATTAAATTAACAAACTATATTACTCATTCATTTAGGAGTCTACACATTCTTGTTATTAAAAATATAGCAACAATAATTTATGGTTTCATAGATCCATATTTCCTTTCAATGGTTGTGAGATATGTGAAGACTACTAATAGAGTTACATATATATATGTGCAAGATTATCATAGATGAAGATTAGGTGGTGGTTTCTTACATTTATGGATGGGTTAAAACAAAAATATAATTATGAACCAATGTTCATTATAATTTCAGTAATTATGAATTTTTTTACTATAGGGGTGATTGGATGTTTGTTATATGATGCCTATGTGAATGCACATTATATTGATTTTTCTCTTTATTAGGTGTTGTTTGTAAAATAATTCCACTTTGTTTCACTTGTACGTTTTTCTTTTTTATAAGCTTATAATATTTAATTCTTATATTATATACATGTATTTTCAGATGATATATATGGAATTTTAGGTCAAGGTAAAAATTTAACAGATATTAGTTATCAATAAATAACACAAACGAAATCCAATATGTAAATGTATCTGTAATTCTTTTTTATATTAGATATTATTAATTTTTTTGATATATATATATATATATGTATTTAATATCTATATAATTTTTTATAACAACACTTCATCATCAAAAAAGATATGTTTAACGTGGTTATTATGTTCCACTACTCACGAGTGAGATAATCACAACCGATATAACTAGAGAATTTGATAAGGTTAGCTATATTAATTATTTTATATTTTATATCATAATATTATTTTTTCTAATCTTATATCATTCAATGTTACTGTAGCCACTCAATAATGTTGATCCATATACAAAAGATGAACATACCCATCTATAATAATTATTTTTAAACTATTGGTTATGTATGATTACGATTTAAGGAATGTATTTTGAAATATTTATGATTTTTATTTCATTTTCCAAATATTTAGTGTTGAGAAGCTAATTATTTTTTATAATTGTGTTTGAATATAACGATCTTAAAATAGTTCTTCATCATCTACTGAAAATTATCATGTTGTAAATTTTAGGTATGTGTTTTTAAATTCATTTTTTATAATAAAAATGCATATATATTTAGTTTGATTATCTTGTTAAATGTATGTTTATTTTTGTAGATTTTGTGTCAATGATACATGATTTTCGAGTGTGATATTATGGTCTTAATATTACATGGATTTAGATTTCTCTAGGAGTATAATATTCAATTTTTTCCATTTACATTTTTTATTTTTACATCAATTTTAATCAAACAAAATTCCAATACATAAAAAATCGATGGGGTTTTTTTATAAAAAATGATGTTGAAAATGTAGGACATTATCATTTACACCATCATGGTTTAAAAAATCAAGGAAAAAAATCAATTTCTAGCATCAATTTCTATAAAAACTAGTTCCAAAAACAAAGGAAATTTTCATTTTTGATTTTTTTTCAAAAACAGACACCAAAAATCCTTGTTTTTTACATAAAATTTATTGAAATTGGATACAAATGACATTAAAATTGAAAAAAAACATGACATAAAATCATGTTTTTCACTATTTATGGTTTAAATAACAACCATGAGGATGGCAGTGTAGAATCATCTTATTGAGTCAAAAGTATTTTCGCAACTACCATTACATGTCACAGCTCTCATAATTTCATCACATTAAGAATGGTGAACATTTTGTGTCAACAATTTAATAGATAGGGTAGAAAAAAAACTCATACCCCTGTAGGAGGGTTATTTAGATACACCAACTGAGGTTTCACGTACCATGAATAAGAAGAGGATCCAGTATATAGCCCCTCTTAATAATGAGATACGGCCTCCATGATGGAACACTATAAATAAAAATGGAATGGCGAATCTATATCCTGATCACCACATAGAAGATTTGAAGTTCCTAAAATAGAGGAACAAATTTTAGAATATGATGTGAAATAAAAACTCTCTGAAAACTCAATGATGATTTACATAGGGGTTATATCCTCACTAGTTATCATCTTTAGGCTGAGAAAAATATCCCACCTCCCATAAGAGTTGATCCACAATTAAAAGTGGATTTTTTTTCATTATATTGGCTTTAAATTGAAGAAGACATTCTATATAAATGGGAGATTCAAATATGATCATACTGCCCTCAATTTCTGCAAAACCACCACCTATACATGGAATCCACACATCCTTTAGATGGATCTAAAATAAGTAAGAGTTAGTAGTGGGGCCACCTCATCAACCCCCATCCACTCCCAATAAATGAAAGATAATAATGACCGCAGTCCCCCCAATAAATTGATAATTTCATTGACTTTTTATCTAGTCAAATGGAAGCCAAGGAAGGTAGACTTCCACCTGTGTAGCCTGAGAGAAATTTTTATCCTGAATGGGTTGATGAGTCTATTCACTAACCCCATTTTAGTTATCCTACATTCTATAAATTTTATGATGTGGGTGACCCATGAAAACATATCACAGACTCCATATCCATATGTGTGTCAATTATGGGCCCTTGAGATGAATAGGAGGAAACAATGATGAGGTGTTTTATAAAGACTCTGACACTGTCAACCTCTGTTTGGTATAGAAGTATTCCTATAGAATCTATTGTAGGATGGGAAGAACTTTTTCATTAGTTTCTTTATTAGTTAAGTTCCACACTGTTGAAAATGATTATTCTCAACGTAATGACTTGCATGAAACATGAAAATCATTGGGTTTATGACTTTACATCAAGATGGAAAGGTTTTACCTATTCTCTCAGCATCTTTATCCCATAGAAGAAACAATTAAAAATATGTGTTGAAAATATCTACGATGAGTTGCAGACAACTCTGATCTTAATGAAGTTTCCAAGTGCATTCCCTAAGTTTTCATAAAGATATAACCTCTTAAATATTCTATTCAACAAAAATGGTCCAAACCATGAATTCTACCCAGATAGTGGAAAATCTAGGAAATGTAAGATCTATGGTTATCACTCTCATTTCGGAAGAATTGTCTATCCTAGTACCCATGTAGGTCTTAAACTACCTATAACCTCTAGTCGAGCGGTGATAACCACATAATATTACTCATCCTGAAGAAGAAAAAAAAGAAATCAGGGTCACCAAAGATTTGTAGAGCAGATGAATATAGAATAATTATTATGAATTGAATAATTACATATTTATTTCATGGAATCCATGGGTAAAAATATGTTAATGTAACCATATACCAGGAGGGAAAAGTAGGTCGATCTCACTAACCATACCGACAACATCCCCTTATATAGAAGTTTCGGTCATAATATCTAGGTTTTCATCGTCTTCAAAGACATACATAATGTAGTAGTCAGTTCCAGATAGGTGGTTCTATATAACTCCTTAGAGTCAGTGGCATTCAATACTATCACCCTATCAGAAGAAGAAGGTTATTGGATTAATTATTTAGCCAAAAAATTATGATAGTTTTATAACTTGATTACTCGAAAAATAGTTGACATAGCTCTAGCCACCCTCCAAGAATAGTATTTTAGACTGACGACAAATCCACCACCCAATTAGGAATCATCAAATGTGATTCATATATATGTTCATTATCACTATAATTCAGAATAAATAGAACATGAGTAGTCATATTCTTCTCCAACACACACTCTAACTCTTTTGGATTTCTTCCCTACAACATCAAGATCACAGGAACCACACCCCAAAATGGAACACTCATTAGAAGAAGTTTTCATATCTAGTTCTTTCAAAATGAAACACTTTGAAACCCCCTTATACGATGATGAATATTCCACAGAACATGGGTTTCTTGTACATAACTAAGGAATGGGAGGTCACAAGTGCCAGAACCAAGGATATATAGGACCGTTTAGAAATTTTCAGACCCAATATTCTTCTCATATTCCTATGGAAAATATATATGAATCTGATAGCTAGGGTCAATTTCTCTATTAGGCACAAAAGAGGCATGGTGGTGTCCCATAGCCCACTAGTATCCATCTACACACAATGTTCTTGTTTGATCTCTTATAGGGGGATAAATAATATGATCAACCTAGGAATTGGGGATGGTCAACACATCCCATGCCACGAGAAATAGATATTCCCTCGAACTCTTTGAATGAAATAGGCCTATCTAACTCAATTGACTCTGATCTAGAGCCTTGTTTCTAGGAGAACCCCCATATCAAAAACTCTCAACCTCTATCACAAAAGTATGATATTATGAAATTGCTAGTGATAAACCCGGATAGGTTATCAATACTAGATGCACTCCATCATTCAAAAAACTAAGGGAGTAACATTTTCAAGCTCTACGGATCCCATGTGAGTTTGAGAAAAATGTCAACGAGGAAAAGTTATATTGAGTGGATAACATGTCATTATAATTCCATGTTTCCATCTCGTTCC
Organism: Viscum album; assembly: GCA_963277665.1. Lineage (NCBI taxonomy): Eukaryota > Viridiplantae > Streptophyta > Magnoliopsida > Santalales > Viscaceae > Viscum > Viscum album. Next base: position 641,066,840 of record OY728160.1, read on the forward strand.
CCAGCCAGGATCTGGAAGTGGTCATCCAAGGGAACATCAGGCTCGGGCAGACCCAACAACATCAAAATCTAATGGAATTTAATTGATATTCGTCCGTATATCGACCTCCTCACGGTTAGAACCCTATAATGTTTGGGACATTGTGAAGGGGAAAATCTCGAAAAAAAATTACCATTCAAGGGAATGATATGCATGAAAATGTACTATCAATATGATCAAACTCAAATCTCAGTTTGGGGATCTCACAACAGACATTGAGTTTTTGGTTATCTAGAAGGACATCACATATAATGTCTTACATGGATGTCCATATCCCCATTCCCATTTTCATGTACGTTCAACATTCCATCAGTGTATGAGGTACTCATAAATGGAATAGTTATCATACAATAGGGTGAAAACTCCCCCTTTGAGAATTTTGGAGCCACATATTATGAAATAGGTTCATACAAAAATGGAAGAGAGAAATAAGTATTGGATAATGATATATAGTTTATATCCAATGATGTTATCAGGACTTTCCCATTGAATCCCTGAAATATGCTAGGCCACAACTATGATATTCCCATAAATATGGTCTACATAACAGATCCTTTCATAGGGGTCCAAATCCCTACTATTTCTAGTGATATCATAAAAGAAAATCAGATTTGGTACATCTCTAAAATGACTTAGGTGAGCAGCGATGATACGTTCACTTATCATGGCCCATCCCACCACTATAGTGACATTAATTCCCCAATATTAAAAACTTCATCTGGATATATCCCTATAGTATCAGAGTTGGAAGATGATGAGGATGGCCTCAAGAACACCTGTCCCATATATCAGGAAGGTGTCTTCACCACCATCTATGAACTCAAGAAAATAAATTTAGGAATAATGGAGGACTAGAAGCCTATATTGTATTTTACTTCCATGATCGTCGAAGATAAATATATATACATCACATTTTTAATGAATAATTTATATTATTTCCCTTTGAGCTACTATGAAATGCTCAGACTGAATCCAGATGTGTGTACACACCATCTCAGAGTACCTGACAGGCATTGAGGATTCAATTAGGTAGTTAATAGGATGTACCCCTCTTATTCCACTAGTGTAGAGGTGGAAGATGACAAATATAGCATTTCCAAATTTTTCCTGATAAGTGAAAACCCCAAGATGGATTTCCAACATCATTATCGTTAAGAAGAAGAACATGAAGACTATGGCCTTCATTGACATCATAGGCCTTAATCAGCACTACCCTAAGAATGATTTACCATTCCATATCAAATAATTCATCGAAAATGTAACTTCTGGTTTCTAGGCCCTTTCCATCACAGATGGGTACATGGGGTAAAATCAGATAATGATGGCCTTGATGATGAAAAATATTCTATGTTAAGAGAACCTTAGGGGATCTTAAGCTATCATTTCATTCCCTTGGGATTGAAGAACACTCATTCCACTTAAAAATGAATTGTGTATCATATCTTCAAGAAGTTATTGGAAAGGATAAACAAATGTTATTTTGAAGGTCTGTTTGTCAAATCCTACAAGTGATATCATCACTTTGTAGACATTAAAATAGTCTTCGACTAGCTCTGAGAGCATAGTCTATAGGTGAATCATCTAAAATTCACTATATGGGTAACTTCTTGTTTGTTCCTTTGTATTTTTCATACACCCCCATTGCATCAAGGCCAACCCAAAGAATACTAGTGTTATCATAGAAATATCACCACCCAGAAATCTCTAGGAACTAAGGGGTTACAAGGGAACCTCACCAATATTCATTGATCCATTTCCAACCTACCTTTAAAAGATATCCCATTTACTAAGATATTGAAGAAGGTAATCACCTATCTAGGGGATGATGATGGCCAAAAGGCCTTAAAAATATCAAGTACTACCTACATAACTAACTAGTCCTAATTCTTCCAGTGGATGAGACCCCACTCATCTTATATGTGGTCTCTATGGAATGCTCATTAGGAACCCTCCTCACACAGGAATATGATTTATGGAGTGAGAATAGTCTCTAGTACCTCATTTAGATGATTCTAGGTGTTATAGATATATATTTTTAGGTTGATAATAACTTCATTATACTAATCATCATAGTGAATAGGTAGAGACATTACTTGTATCACTATGAAGTCTGCCTGTTATCTTGTATTGATACACTCAAGAAAATCATTGGTTGTGGTATGTTAAATGGGTGCCTGACCTGATGGGCAGTCATTGTGTAGTAATACTTCATTCAGTTCATATCACAAAAGTTAGTCAAAGGAAAAACACTTACTGATTTCATTACAGTATATCCTACCCCAAAATATACATCGGAAGACATTGAGATTCTAGAAGAGGTGGAATTATAATATCATGACACTCCCTGAACCTGGGAGAATTATTTTTATGGAAACACCAGAGTTCTTATAAATAAATAACAAGGAAAATATAAATCCCTCATTTTTGGTTTGGAATTATACCTACAGCTTCAAATAGATTACTAGAATACCAAACTATACTCAAATCATCTGATAAAGATGGTAACTAGTGATTATTCCTTAGAAAAGGAAGAACTTGACCCTTTCATTGGTTACATCAGAGGAATTATGGAAATGTTCCCTTCTGTTCCCTGATCACATCATGTTCCCCGATAACATAATTCTTATGCTGATGCATTGGCTAATGCAACCACCATCCAAACTGATCGTAATAAACAAGAAGAAATATTCCATATCACACATCAAATAATGGTCTAAGAGATCATAATTTTTGATATAGGTGATATCAATTTGGTGAACACAAACACCGAGGATGATAAACCTATGTCCACCACTGGATGGATAGAGCCTATAATTAGTTATCTCCAAAATTGGACTATACCAACAGATAGAGCTGGAAGGAAACAAATATGGCATTGTGCAGTGAATTTCACACTATAGTTTGATCAAAATAACAGGAACATCTACACATAGCATGGTTTGGAAATATTTATCCTCATATTCATAGTAGGATGAGAGATTACCACCATCATTGAATAATTCTATGTGGGATCTTGCTCCTCCTACCAATCTGGGACCATGCTCTCCCACCAAGTAAGGAGAACGATATATTTTTAAAAGACCTTGATATAGGGTGGAATGGTATTCACCATGAAATTTCATGTGTTCCATATTCATGAAAACATCAACTATCAACCCCAAAAATTTATACATGCATCTAAATAGTCCTTCCCATTTTTAGTTTGTTGTATTGGTGTCATGGGTCAATTTCCCACTACCACTGATAAAATGTTAAAGTACACCATTCTTCCACCAACATATTTTATAATAGGGATGAGGCCGTACCCCTTAGGTAATTCAAGATAAAGAACACCATAAACTTAATAAATCTCAAATCATCACCAATTTTAGGTTCCCTCGCAATATATTGATGAACATCGACACCATGTTCTATTCTATAGAGTTAAAGAAACTCTACTATGATTACAAAGTCATGTCCAACAACTCATATCTCTATCATGTAGTGGTAATGCTTAGATTGAGGCATTTAATAAGACTATGTTTAATATAATCCAACTAATGCTGAATAGGGATTTGCTCTTTATCCAAAAAATCATATATGATATGTGGTCCCATTTTAACACCACGTGTACTGAAACATATGAAATGCCATACTCACAGGTTTTTGAAATCGGTATGGTGATACCCTTAGAAGTCCTTCTTACCTCTCCATAAATATCAATATTCATGCAACACTAAGGTGATGAGAAATATAAAAAGAATCAAGAGGAATGGGAGTAACTCAATTAGAATAGGTTGTGAAAACTCCAAACCTTGAAGTCCATCAGAATCGGATTTCATGGTCCTTCAATAAAAATGTTCTCCATTTCTCATTTATCTAAGCGGTGATGGTTTTAACTCTAAGGACACAAATGATACTAGGAATGAAACCCTCAAAGATAGAACCCTTGTGGGATGGTCCTTATATCACACACAAGGTCTATTGCAACAAAGCTTATTCATTGGCCTCAATGTATGGAGAGAATGTCCTACCACTCAATAATACGAGGTGTATGTAGAAATTATTTTTATAGATATCATCGAAATTAGAATAAAAATCAGTATATGTCCCTCTTTTCATCTTTTTTACCTGATGTTAAACTATACCAACTCATCATATCCACATGATGATAAACTGTACGAAGAAGTCCTGGTAGAAAGATGATTAAAAAACAAAACATCTCTCATTCTTACCACATGATGATAAACTATACATACCCATGACTTATATATTCAGTCACATCGGGTGATACACATATTTTTCAAATGTCATTGAACAACATGGTACCTCAAGAACTTCATGTTTATAGATTACTTCAATCATAGGATACATAGTAATGCCCTAACCCTTAGTTTTGTTCCCTCCTATGATGATAATTCATTTAAAGTTTCCTGAGTCCATACCCCAAGATGTTAAACTACATGAATCAAAATTATTGTTTTTATTTCATGCCGAGGGATTCACATCCTTACTAGATAATGTTAAACAACATGGAATTTTTCATTTATAAATTAAATTAAACTCTATGGTTTTCCTAGAACTATGTATGGATTTATTCTCATTTAAATGGGATATGTATGGATTCTATGATCCTATATATTTATCCATCCACCACATGATATGAACCACCCATTTCCTACTCTAAAATTCCACTTTATGGTGAAAGTAACAGTTTTCATTCCATGTTTCTCACAGTAAGAATATATCATATGGGATTGGGATTTCTAGAAAGGGTTTCTCCTCACAAAAAAGGTGTAACAGCATTTGACTCGCTCATCTTAGTCCTGAATGGAAGTCCTAAAAATTTCATACCATGATATCTCTCTCCAAAATGTTAAATTAAAAAATTAATTCCCCTTGCAAGATAGGAAACTGCACACCTCTATGGACCTCACTCGAGAGGGACACTATGTTTAGGGTTAGTCTTCTACCACAACTCCATCCTCAAGAAAAATGTGTGACATGATTCCTGACATCACATGTTACGTAGTGGGGAAAAACTCTTGAATATCAGGTCTAGTCACTGCAAATATAAATATTTCCCCTCTACCTGTAGGCCATAATTGTGTAGAATGGTCATTCTCAAGATCTATGTGTTCCTAGATTCTTATCCTCACACGATACGTAGTTGATCTCAAACTTGAACTCATGGGACTAGCTACAAAATCTAATTTTTTTCATAGCAAACCATCTCTACCCTTATCACAAGAAATTAGTCTACAAAGTTCCTAAATAACTATGTGTGGATTGATTCCAATCATCATGACATAGGTAGTGATGCCTAGATCTATCACCTAGGATATATATATAACAATCTATAGAAACAATTCCCAACTCCATGTATTGGTCAGACGTGGGTGGACATTTTTCTATATAGGATCATGTGTGTCTTTATTATAAACCTCATGAGATTAGTAGTGATGAAATGACTTCCACTCTTGGGACCAGTTTAAATATTTTGAGGCATTCACATCAATTCAACTTCTTCCCCGCCACATGATTCTAAACATCATGGAATTTGAATAAATAAATATGGATTGATTCCTACTTTTATATGATATGTAGAAACATTTTGATTTCCATCCTTGGTTTCAAAAACAATTCACCATTTCTCATTAGTTCACATGTCCTTACATTATGATGTTAAAATTTAAAGAAGTACGTCCTCACTGCATTATGATAAAATAAAAGGAAAATGAGCTTGTTTCATGAAATTAAAATTACATGGTGAGAAGATCCTTAGCACATGATTTTAAACTAAATGGAAAATGTACTTACTGCATGATAATAAATAACATGAAATGTGTCTATACTCTATAATATTAAGCTACTTGGAAGAAAATACATACATATTACATGTTAATAAATTATTTATACCATCATCCATGTTTTATTCCTTATCAAAGAACAATAAGATTCTTAACCCATTCAAATAGAGTATTGGGTGCATCCATATTCTTTTAAATAACATCAATCCCTAAACCATAATTTATGTCACAAGCACCTTAGGTTTCCAAAAATATTTCATGTCCCATGGAACAGATATCTGAATTCACGGGACTTTTTCCATGACTATGAATTCACGTCTAGAGATCCTGCATATTACCCTACTTCCATACACCAATAGCATCATGCAACAGAAAGGACATTCTTATCATTTTGATCCCTAACACCTCTATGGTAGAACACCACACCTAAGTTTGATCTAAACCTCTCCCATTGTTATTATCACATATCATCACATGGGACATGAGAACATCAATCCATGAAATAAAATATTTTTACATTCCTCACAGAAGGAGGACGGGATACTCCGGACCCTGGGTACAATAAATAGGCTCTTGGGTTTAATCCCTCATAGTAGGTCCTTATCCTTCATGATTATAAATTTCCATCACTTTGGACAATGATGCACAACTTAAGACTCTATCCTATAATATTCAAAATCCCAAAATCTTAAACTGCTAGTGAATGAGATACCAAACATCTCAAGTAGAAAATTAGCAATGGAAAACCTTAGAAAAATTCAGGTCTTCATTCAATAAACTCTTCACCTTTAGAGTTTAGTGAAAATTGGAGGAAAATTATTAAGGTAAAAAGAGAATATGGTCTACTTTATAACCCTACTTAAATTCAATATATTCTCATAGGACCCCCTAGTTTAGAAAAAATATTTATTAACGATTGTTCATATCACTTTATCATGAGAAAGGTTTTCTAAGTGATGGAAGAACATTTAGGGTACTCAAACCCTTATTGGATATTGCCCTTTCCCAAAGTCATACCAAATGATTTAGGTTCCTCGGATCACCCCAACCTTCAATGGCCCCTTGAAAGGACATCTAGCTTAATGGACCATTTTTTTACTATGCCTATATGTCCATGGATCCTACATATGTTCTTATTTCTTTTAACCAAATACATAACTTTGTAAAAAATGATTTCAAATCCTTGTTATACTAAACAACGTTGTGGAAGAACTCAACACCGCTATGTGATCAATACCTCTCCTAGTATGATTGTCCCATGTCATTCTTCTAAACTATGAATGTTGGTCCATGATATACCATTCTCATACCAAACAATCCATGCTGATTTGAAATCCTCAATATTACATCACCAAGTTATGTACCGTTCTCAAGTCAGGATTATGACACTTCATTATAAATCCATTCATGGCTGGAATCATGTGATTTGAAACCAAATGGAATAGGGATTGAGTTTTAGAATCAATATTTGAACTAGACTAGTGTGCTAGAATCATTTATGGATAGCCTTCCTCCCACACCCAACCTCGTCATCAATATTTTTATACATGAGGAATACTTCATTGTCCTCATAAAGGAGTTGATATAATATTTTTCTTGAAACTTATTCCCACTCATATGATCCTTAACCCTCCAAATAAAGGAATATAGTGCATTCCTGAAAGAAGCATCAATCCATGTAAGCCCTAGAAACACCACGGTGGAACCCATAATCTAAAAATTTAATGGGACACACACTGTATGTCTGTACCATCTCATATTCAAGGACTCAAACTTTTGGGTTTTGATTTATATAACCCACATTCCAAATATATAGTTAGATCTATAGTCCCTAATATTTAACCCTCAAACCAATATTACCTTTATAAATATTTTATAGACCCTAGATTACATACCTGACTTGAAGGACCCTTTTCTTGACAATGCATACATGTCAATGGTTCCTTTATATACACCTATGGCCATCAGCCAATTGTGTTACTCTACAATTAGGTACGTCTAATCCACATGAACCCTTAAAAAATCATGATAGATTAACCACCTCAATCTGTTTTATGTTATTCATGTCATATCTTCCCCATACTCCATGATCATTGATCAAGTCTGACATATAATCCCTAAAACTAAATAAAAATTTATGGTAATATAAAAGACCTTAAATTAATAAAAAATTATGTCTGAGCTAAAACTACATAAAATAAATAAATATTAGGTCAGAGAAAAACAACCATAATCTTATGGAATATTATGTCTCAACTAAAATATCTTAATCAAAATCAATATTAGGTTTGAGCTAAAAGAATCTAAACAAAATAAATATTATGTCTGAGTTAAAAGGACGTAAAATAAAAAATTATGTTTTTGCTAAAATTCATTAAAATAAAGAAATATTATGTCTGATCTAAAATACCTTACACTAGAGAAATATTAGGTCTGAGCCAAAAGTCCATAACCTAATGTAGTATTAGGTCTATGATAAAAGAAATTAAACAAATTAAATATTAGGTGTATGTTAAAATAACTTCAACTAATTCAATATCAAGTCTGATATAAAAGGCACTAAATAAAAGCAATATTAGGTTTGAGATAATAGAACCTAAACTAAATCAATATTATATCCCATCTCAAAGACTCTAATATAAATAACATTAGATATTTAGCCTGAAAAATAATGCAAGGCCTACCATATCTAATTATAAAAACTATTCTATACTCTCTAATCCTTTCGTATTTAGAGAAAAATAGAGCACTCTCCCTCTAAGAAATATATTATACCTAAATATCCATCTACATGTCATGTGATCTGAAGAAAAATAGAGAAGATACACTGGTATAGAATATTGTGTTGGAGGGAATTAATGATAATTTCTAAAAAACTAATATGTTATGATTTAAATATTTGGATCTACAAATTCTAATATAATTCATTTTATGAAAATGATGGGTATCATTTAAATTTACATAATATCGTAGAAATGAAATGTCATTCTATTCAAGAATGTAAAGTTGCTCGATCATAATATCGAATATCCATAAAATTCATCCATTCTTAGTGTAAAAAATGGGAGAGGAGACACCAAATTATAGAGTCTCCTTGAATTATTGTGAAAAAATGAATGCATTACAGTGGTTGAAATATTATAAAAGTCTATTAGTTTCACTATAATGGTTGAGAATAGTCTATTGGGAATATTCCATTGAACACTAGAGTGTCAAACACTCTACCACTTCCTCTTCTTCCCCATGAGAGAGAGTCTCAGATAAATAATTACACTCTTTTACCATCTTTTTAAAAGTATCCAATGAAAATGTTGATTTTGAAATATCAGACCTTAAATAGAAAATGTCCAACTACCATATCCATAAATGGGTATTCTAAGAAAACATATGAGTTTTTAGTATTGAAATAAACTGATGATCATGCCCCTATGCATCTCACATTTCCCATATCTGCATAGAAATGTTGGAATCATCTATTATGTCAAGAAACTATATATAACCGATGTCCAGACCTCACTGAGTCAATATAATCTACATTATGATATCATATTTTGGTTTTCTATCAAATCCACTTATCCAAAAGTTGTGAAAAATCTTATGGAGGTGTTTCCCTTTCTCAAGAAATGTTTCCAAGGGAGTATCTGTAATAAACTAATGAATATGTATTGAGGTCATCATAAGCAACATATGATCCTCTGTAATTGATGAAGTAGGGATGTTAAGAGGAGGAGTAACCAGTTGAGATTGTAGAGTTGTGGGTGGAGAATCCTCATATGGTCGTATCTTGATAGGTGCATCGTCTAGGGCCTATGCTAGAGGAATAGTCTCCTAAATAGATTCTAATACACTATTAGGGAAATCATCACCAGAATGAGGTAAAATCCTTCCCTTATCACTTTAGAATTCAATAAAATCTACCATCACCATAGATAGAGGGGTTGGAGAGGTAAAAAGAATTTCCAAATAACAGTCCATCTGACTTAGAACACTATCCAAATAAGTACTTTTCCAAGCCTAGGCATAATATAGAGTTTGTAAAGCAAGAGAATCATTAAGTGGAAGTGTGATCTCAGCCTTATAATCTTCATGCTTTATGATTATCCAAAATCTATAGATGACCCTCAGATATGGTTCTTCTCATATTCAAACCAGTGGAAGTGGGGAGTCCCCTTGGATAGAGACAAAATTATGAGCGAATCGATAGGGTGTATCCAGATGAGATATGATTAAATATCCCATATTTCCATTTAGAACCCCTTCCCAAATAGGGATTATATAAGACCTATCATCAAGGTAACAACTATCATCATCAATAATCAGCCCATTTGATGCATCATTGGGGTAAAATTTAAGTATCCAGACTAGATCAGTACATATCTTTTAAGGGATCTGATACATGGACCCAACCGCATATATTTTAATAAATAAGGGATTGGATATAGAATATGGTATCCTAGAGGCATTGACGTATTTATTAAAATAAAAATACTCTCATATCCATCCAAAAATAAACTGGACAGGATCATTAATATTGTAAGTGGTGATACCTTGTAGAATATGGCCCAAGGGTTGAGAAATGTGTGAAAGGACTTGCACTTATAAATTAATAATATTTTCTTCTCATAACCATGCCACCATCACTAATATGCTGACAAATTTCCCAGAGTGTATATCCAGTGTGCGAAAATCCTTCTATTAAAAAACATGTCCTTGAAACCTACCAACCTATGGTCTGAGAAAATATTTAAGTTCAATCGATAGCACTATGAGTTATAGTCCACAAAAACCAAGAAAGACCAATATGGGAATTCACATTCATAATCCTACTGATAATGTTGCTATCAAGGGAGTACGGAAGTTTTCCTAACCCCACAATAGAGAAGGAAAATGTTCATTAATCTCTTGGATGAGATAACTGAGAACATCATCATATCACTCAGCAATTTATCCACCACAATGATAAGAATTTACTTCTAAAAAAAAGGTTTCTATGAGGGATTATCCCAAATATCTATATCTAGGAGAAACATACATCTCTCAAAGAGGTGGAATATAAACTAGTTGATAGATGTACCATATTCTAATTCCAACATTATGATTGGAAAATTATAATGTGTTAGTGTTAGGACAATATCAATAGATCATTTCTTAGAGGTGTTCAGGCGGGTGGTAGATGATAAAAATTGGGAAATCCAAATGGCTTCATAAATATGAACACTATATAAGTGATCATAAAATTCAACGCACCTTAGTATAACCAAGAATGTTCATTCCCACTCATCACAAAAAATAACCACCTAGATGAAGATCACATTTCAAACTCCAACTGCCACTTGAGTTGATCATAGAAGAGGAAAATATAATTGAATTTCTTAGAGTGATTGGCTAATGAAAAAAACTATGGCCATCCAAACCCAAGGGAGAGTTTCCAAATATATAAGAAAATTCATGGTTTTGTGATGTGACTTTTAATTCATCATTGGAAATTATTATTTGAATATAGTGGAGAGAAATTGACACCCAACATGATTCCAGGTTAGAATATTGGGGAGGAATTATAGCATCATCCTACACTCCAAACCCTTATAAAGGGATTCATTACGATAATGGATAATTATGAATATCAAAAGAGAGGAACCTCTTTATGATATCATTATTGGTATACATGTGATATCGAGGATCTATAATGAAATTTATGGAAATTGTGTTCATTTGATTGGACATAGAAAATAAAACCTAAATAGAACTGAAATCAATATGAGTAAAAGTGAGATTTGTATGTATGATATATAAAAGAAAATCTTGTCGAAGTAAATATATAATTGAGATTCATCATTAACATCACCAGAATCGGCATTGGATTCATGAATCACATATGGTTTTTGGGATTTTACTAACCCAAATAGATCCCCGCAAGTTGCATAATCCTATAGGGAATCAAACAATCACATGGACCATTATGAGACATGTGATCACATGACATGGGAATGCTCACACAAATCACATGATAATAAATCAATCATATTATTGACCAAAGATATATCGTGAAACCGTGGAGACCCTCATAGTCATCGTCTATGAAGTACAAAAAATTACCAACATATACTTTGTAGTTGGATCAAGAAGGCACTAGAGAACAAGTAGTCTTATATAAGATTTCTCGTGATATGGGATCATAGCTAAATCCTACAGAAATTTATCAGGATCAAGTATCACGGAACAATCTTGATATCAAGGTATGTGACAGAGGCAACGTGAGAACACTCTGGATATGTGGTATCAGGTGAAATTAATGGATCTTCCCCTTATATATAGGGAATTTCAAGGAATAAAAAGTGTCACCGGGTTGACGAAATGTCACCCGAGACATTGGTTCTCTATAGAACAAATAACTCAGCCATGTATCTATATTCTTCATATACAAGCAACTGACCACACCGACATTACTATAGAGGCGAGGGGAATTTTTTGATGCCTACCAAATAGGAATATAAAAATTCACAAATTAAATAATACATATATATGGGTATTATTTTCCCCAAAAAAAATAATAATAATAACTTTGTTGAGACTTGTGGACTGGATGATCCTTCATGTGACTCATAATCATGTGACCATTATAAGGTCATGTGGAAGAACCATGCACAACATATAACCTAATGTGGATCCCATAGATAATATTTCGACATGTCTTCATGTTCTTTTGAAGGATCTCTAGACAACTAGTGGTCATTTGGCCGCAACCAAAGAAGCTCCCCTGGCAATGTGGGTTGTCATTGATGAGAACCCTACAAAAACATCTGAAAAATATTTTGAAAATATGGGTAAAATATAAAAATGTGGAGGCCATTTTTCGGTCAAAAATTATAAGGAGACACATCACCGATGGGGTGGGTAACATTACTTGAAAACATACAAACAAACTTGTATTACCCACAATCCATTTTAGAATTAAACAAATTAAATTAAAAGGGAGGAGCGGGAATCAACTTGTGGTTGTAAAAGATATGTGGCACACCACTGGTGATCCACAAGACACCTTAATTTCATGGTGCCTTGTAACACCCCGAGCTTCCACGGTACGCTTCTCTTTGAATAATACAGTAGCGTGTGTTGTAGGAAATTTCGAGTTCTAACACACACCACGACCAATCAAAGTAGCCGTTATGAATAGTAATACTTACATTTTAAAATTTAATAAATTTTATCTCTCAAAATGGACTTCATTTTTGGATTCGGAGTGTCTAATTTAGCCTATGGTAAAAGTTTGGTACTTTTCGGATAACTTTAATATTTTGATTAATAGTGAAAATTACTAAATTTTAATTAAAAACAACTTTTTAATAAAAATAATTAATAGTGATAAATTATGAATTTGAGTGGTTTTAAAGTATAATTAGAATATATTTTTACCATTTTATATAATGGTGTTCATTAGAATTAATTTCACTTTGAAATTGGACATAAACAATTGCCAATCTTTGGATATATATTGTTTCTTAAAAACAAGCTATTTATTGTGATAGTGGGAATAAATTATAAAATTAAATAATGAAACTTATATATGTTTTGAATTTTGTAAAATAGATATAATTTTTGAATTCAGAATATCAATTATAGCTTAGGGTGAAATTTTGGCATTGTTCTGAAAAACATCAATTTTTGATGAATAGTGAAACTACTAAGTGGTAGTTAAAAAAACAGAATTATTCATAAAACATAATTTTACCGCTTCTGTGGTTGAAATTTCGAAAATCCGAGAGACACGGTTAATATCAAGGAGTAAAATTTGGTTCAATGAGATGATAATAATTTTTGGTGAATAGTAACTTTTTACTTTTATTTACCATGGTTAAAAGTAAATAGGGTAATTAAGGGTAAAAATGATATTAATTTTACCCCAACACATGTCCTAATTCTATTGGACAAGTTTATCTCGACCGAAAACAACCTTAGGAATAATATATTATCATTTAGGTCTACCTGGATTAGATTAGGACATTTATTATTATTTAATTCAAAGAAGAGTTAAAAAGAGTTAAAATCAAAGTTTATTTACTAAAACATTTTTAATATAGTGTTATACATAAGATAAATTTGATTTTAAATATTCATTAGAAAGATAAAATGAATTTCTATATAATTATATTTTATTTAAAATTTTTAGACATTAAATAATTTAATTTTTTAAGACACAATGATGATGCAGTAATTACCATAATAGTGAAACAATTAAAATAATCGATATTATAAATACCCAAATAAATACTATTTGAGACTTTTTATGAATTAAACTAATTTTCTAGGAAAATATGACATGTTATTATTGTCTTAATAAACCTTTATAGAAGTAATCATTCTGTTATGAGTTTTAAAAAAATCAATTATTGAATAGTGTCAAAATTGACATAAAAGCTTTTTTAAAACAAATATTATATTATTAATTTATATTAAATTCCTAAAAATACAAGGTTTGGCCAAGAGACTTATATAATAATAGTTTAATCATTAATGGACCACTTGGGGGTCTCTTGGATGTATATAGTACGTTTATTAACCATATAATATAAAAATACAAAGAGACATTGTAAAAGTGAAACTAATTAATTAATAGTTAATACTTAAAGAAAAGGTTAATATAATGACCCAAACATGTCTAAATTATATTGGTTTAGTGGTTTGAGACCCATCCCCACCTTAACCTTTAAATAATCCACTTTTGAGCCATTAGAAACCGAATATGAATTTATTATAAAATAATATTTCTAGCTTTTCCAAAGGTGCCCCTCACCCCTCTTATAAAAGGGCACTCTCCCTTCACATTAACTCACACCTTCAAAGCCTTTTTGTTCGGCCAAAAACTGACCAAATACTCTCTAAACATCTCTCACTTCATCCTAAAGGCCTTCCTTTAGTCATAAAGCCATCCTATGGAGCCCTTTTGATCAAATCAAAAGGAAGAACCCGAAGAAGCGGTAATGATTTCACCACCCTTTTTCAAATTCCTTTCTTCTTCCACTTCTTCTTTATTTGTTATTACCATTCTAAAATAATGAATCCATTATATCCTATATAATGTAATATTATCATAAATATAGTACAAGCATATTCAGTATTCTATTCATCCATTGAATGACATGTCACTATACGTGCGTACGTACGGATTACCGTCTCCACGACGCAATGAGATTCATTTCCAAGTTCGCCATTCATCAACGATTATAAAAATATATATTACTAATAAGTATGTAATATATGACATAATAATTCTACTAGATATATATATATATATATATATATATATATATAAGGATTTATGTACATACATATATCTTATTCATTTACTTCCGTTCAATACTACATGAAAACAGAAACAACCTTTATGCGTACGTACGAACTACCGTCTCCATAAACAGTGTTTTCCATTTCATATAAATGTATATTATACATATTTATATTCTAAATATATATTATATATTTATCATGTTTTATATTCTGGATGTATTTAAATCATGATCTATGTGATACAACCAAGAGTGACAAGTTAAAACACGTACGATAAAGAAAGTGATTATTACCCAAAATGTTAACTTAACATTGAAATTGTTATTAAATGGGTAATATAAAGTCATAAATGAATCAGGTATGATATCATAAATATTAATATGGTTCTGTTATAATTTAATAACATACTAGGATCTTCTTACAGGAGGTTAAACGTACCCTCGACTAAAGGAAAGTGCAAGGTAAGGGGTTTTCATCTCACTCCTTATTCCCGTGAGATTCATGCCATATTGCCACCATTACCTTTTGTGTGGTGTATGTACTGCCCATAATTATATTCATTGTGTAATATAGTTTAATTTATGTGTATTTACATATTCATTTTATGATACCTCTTTCATGGGTTTTATGTTTCGTAAGTTACCAAATTGGTAAGGGTTTATTTCACAATCTCTTCATTATCCGAGGTTGTTTATACGTAATTATCTTCTGGGACCTCTTTATCATCCACATCCATGTTTCATAAAAATGTCTTTCAAAACATCGTTAATATTTAATAGACAACGGGTTAATGTCATGTATACCCTTATTTGACTTTATATGTTTTTGAAGGAATCTTTCAAATGTTTTCGAAACAAGTTACTTATTAACCTTTTTGACAAAATTAAGGTAAGAATGTTTTTTTAACTTATACGGTGGGTGCGGTTATTCTCCGCCGTTATTACACCTTTGAATCTTCCTTCACAAGCTTATAAAGATATTTTCAAAATAAAGGTTTTCACAATAATTATGCGACTTTTAAATGATTTCGAAAAAAGATATATTTCTATCAAATAGTTTTTATTTTATCTATGTCAACATCCTTTGATAAATTTAAACTTGTTTCAAGTTGATTTATTGTGATACAAATCATCCATATTTTATTTAAGGTTTTGTGATATTTTTTTCTATGGATGAGTTATTTCTATGCCATTAATGGTTTATGATTAATGTTTTGACATTTTTATGTCAGTTTTAATATGAATTTTTATGTAATATTTCATCCTCTTCTTAAGATGAATGTGTTGGACTAATATGTTCCGGGTCAGGGTCCGGTAAAATTAAACCCTCTGGGTTGGGGTCCGGTTACCACAGACCCTCTAGGTTGGTGTCCAGTTATTAGAGTCACTCCGGGTTGGGGTCTTGTTATTAGAGGAACTCCGGGTTGGTGTCCGGTTATTAGAGGCACTCCGGGATGGAGTCAAGTTACAGAGGCTCTCCGGGTTGGGTTCCGATTACAGTTATCCCTTATGTCTTGGCACGAGGCCTTGACACAGTAATTAATGTTCGACATTATGCATTCCATCATTATGAAAGTGGTTAGTGATATTGCATGTGATTATTGGAGTAGTATAATATACATGTGAATAAGTAAATGGAATTATTTCTATTTATTTCTGCCATATTATGCTGAAATTAAAGTTTAAAAGGCTTTTGTTTTAGTTTTATACATTGCCTTAAATGTTTATGCTTATTTTTTAAAGTGTCCACTATATTGCTTACCCTTACTGAGAATTTGAGCTCACCCCTTTTTATGTTTTATTTTTCCCAGGATTCCAAGAAGTGTAATGTGATTGATATTCAGGGTTAAACCAGGGGAATAATGGCGTTCATAAAGATTATTTATGTTTTTTTGTACGTATTAAAGTAAAAATGTAACATTCATGTATGTGATCTATTTTTCCAAGACTGATAAACTGATCGGTCCTTCAGGACTTGATTCCTTGTAATCTTGCCAATGTATTAAAATAATGCACCAACTCTGGGTAACTGGGGTCAGGGAATTACCGTTGGTATTATAGGATGTTTAGCAATAACCCTGAAATGTAGATTTAGATAAACTCTGAATAGAGAACATAGCCCTAAGATAGACTTTGAGGATTAGTGAAGAATAAATTCCTAGAATTTTGGTATTGTAGAGATTTTGTGAGTTTTCCGAGAAATAGAACCTTGTCTGGATACGAGCAGGTAGAGGTGGCTCTGGCACAGATGTACCTAGGGGTAAAACCTGAAAACACCGCTTTGATCTAGACTCGAACGGGAACTGGTGCACAACAACGGGCCTTGCTTCACTCTTGGTCACGACACTCCCGGGTGATATGATTAGGATAATTCTCATTTTCTTTACAAACCATTATGAAGGGCTCATAAGTATATACTTACTCAAAGAAAACACTTTTATGATTATGTATTATATCCATAAACTATTCAATTTGCGGTACGTATTTTACAAGTTTTGAATTATTCATTTAAATTCATTAACTGACCTAGTTTATGCTATTGTATAGAAATGGTGCCCAATATAAGGAATGTGAACTCTAGTAATACGTATGATCCAAAGAGTAAGAAGGATCATATCTTTCAAGGTATTAATCCATCATTTATAAGGGAAATAGTCTCCCACGTATTATCATCATATGAAGAAATAGTATCATGTGTGGATAAGATAACTAAAGAGTTTACTGAGTCCTATGGCTTTGAAGGGAAGAAAAAGAAGAAAATGATGGATGAGAGAAATATGGATAAAGGGAAGAGAGAAAATAATAATTTACCCATATGTGATAACTATGGGAAGAAACACCATGGAACTTGCCTGAAATAAATGGGAGTTTGTTATAAGTGTGTAGGAAAAAGGGCACCAAATACGTGACTGCAAGGGTAAGAAAATGGTTTCAAATGTACAATGCTTCATTTGCAAGGAGTTTGGACACTACGTGAACCTATCACCAGACTATGCCACAAATGATGCTATTGGATAACAATCAAGTTATGATACTACCACATATGAAGATGAATTATTAGAGTTGTTATGTTGATTATGTCATCTGAGTTTTGTTTCAGCATTGTACGTGTTATAATAATTATGGAGTATATAAGGATTGTACTGCAGTACTATTTCATTAAGGACTTGATATTGATTGGAAAAAAGAAAAATGACTCAATAGCAGGTTAAATTTGTTGAAAATATATGGGTGAGAGAAAGATAAACCATAATATGGTTCTGATATCGAGGTAGTCATTTTATAATAATACATGATTTATTTGGATAAATTATATTGGATAATCTTGACTACCTTGAAACTGATTAAAGATTTGTATATTCCATCATTGTTGGGGTTTACAACATTTTTTTTGGATTGAAGGAGTATATCTATTATTCATTAAGGAATAAGGGATCATGAATTTAATCAACAAGGTTTTATGGTAATTCCGGATGTTGCAGTGTTTTAAAAGAATACATGAAGAAGGTGTTCACATGTTATTACATGACAAAAAGGATCTTCATTATGTTTAACTTCATTGTAAATTTTTGTCTGTGAGTTTGGATAATAGTATTTTGGATAAGTTTAATGGTTGGAATGGATTAAGTTTGGAAGGATATTTTTTTGGATTTTTATAAAAGGACAACACGCAGGCCGTGTGACAACCAGTCATGTCAGAAAAAGCTATGGAAATCAAACCCACAACCATAGTGAAATTGGGATTTATCACCTACCATTGTGCTACATGAATTTCCCAGATTATATAATGTATTTTCTTTACATAAAGGGTCTGATATGTGAATTATAAATTCATTATATTTGGAACCCTATACGATTAAGATAAATAGAGTATTTTTTATTTTTATTATGTTTTGCGGTGAAAGATGAGTTTGTGGTAGAAATTTATTAATGGATACAACTCTAATTATAAAGTAAGTATATCTCCTTATGATCTTAGCCAATCTCATAAATAAATTCCTCAACATTAAGAAAAGGAACTTCGAACAAAAATGTTGTCCTAGATGGTACCATAGATCATCACTAATTTATGGCTTGGGTATTGTTGGCCTTTTCATAGCCATGTTCTCTATCACTCTCCATCAGATAATTGATGGTTAGATTTCTCTTCCATATCAATATTTTCCTACATGGCACCCTAGTATGTGTTATTTTCGGTAATCTTCATACTTTCTACTCTTTATTTTAAATAGAGGCATCATTAATTCATTTTTCGATGTGGGATTTCAACAAAGATATTTTGAAACGTAAAAAATGTGTTATCCTAATACCTTATGTTTTTTTGAACCGATGGTATTTTAAATCATCATAGATTGATGAATTTAAGGACCTCAATTTTAAACTTGTTTTTGATTGATGACCTCAATCACTACCTATAAATATTTACGTTTTATCCAATTATATGTCTATAATTGCGACCATTGTTCTCCTAATCGAGATCATAATTTTGTGGTGACCCTTTCATTTCTCTTTTCATCTTATTAAGACTAAAATTTATTAACCAAATTTCCGATGTGGGGTTTTCCACAAAGATATTTTCTATTTTAAACCTTTATTTTCAAAGAACAATATCAAAATGCGCGGACGCAATTTATTGATGGAGGGGAGAATGTAACACCCCGAGCTTCCATGGTACGCTTCTCTTTGAATAATACAGTAGCCTGTGTTGTATGCAACTTCGAGTTCTAACACACACCATGACCAATCAAAGTAGTCGTTATGAATAGTAATACTTACTTTTTAAAATTTTATAAATTTTATCACTCAAAATGGACTTCATTTTTGGATTCAGAGTATCTAATTTAGCCTAAGGTAATATTTTGGTACTTTTCGGATAACTTTAATATTTTGATGAATAGTGAATATTACTAAATTTTAATTAAAAACAACTTTTTTAATCAAAATAATTAATAGTGATAAATTATGAATTTGAGTGGTTATAAAGTATAATTAGAATATATTTTTACCATTTTATCTAATGGTGTTCATTAGAATTAATTTCACTTTGAAATTGGACATAAACAATTGTCAATCTTTTGATATATATTGTTTCTAAAAACACGCTATTTGTTGTGACAACGGGAATTAATTATAAAATTAATTAATGAAACATATATGTCTGAAATTTTGTAAACTAGTCATCATTTTTGAATTCGGAATATCAATTACAGCTTAGGGTGAAATTTTGGCATTGTTCTGAAAAACTTCAATTTTTGATGAATAGTGAAACTACTAAGTTGTAGTTAAAAAAACTGAATTTTTCATAAAACTTATTTTTACGGCTTATGTGGTTGGAATTTCAAAAATCCGAGAGGCACGGTTAATATCAAGGAGTAAAATGTGGTTCAATGAGATTAAAATATTTTTTTGGTGAATAGTAACTTTTTAATTTTATTTACCACGGTTAAAAGTAAATAGGGTAATTAAGTGTACAAATGTTATTAATATTACCCTAAAACATGTCCTAATTATATTGGACAAGTTTATCTCGACCAAAAACAACCTTAGGAATAAAATATTATCATTTAGGTCCACCTGGATTAGATTAGGACATTTATTATTATTTAATTCAAAGAAGAGTGAAAAGAGTTAGAATCAAAGTTTACTTACTAAAACATTTCTAATATAGGATTATACATAAGATAAATTTGATTGTAAATATTAATTAGAAATATAATATTATTTCCTATATAATGATATTTTATTTATAATTTTTAGACATTAAATAATTGAATTTATTTATGATACAATGATGATGCAATAATTACCATAATAGTGAAAAAATTAAAATAATGGATATTATAAATACTAAAATAAATATAATTTGAGTCTTTTTATGAATTAAACTAACTTTCTAGGTTAATATGAAATGTTAGGATTGACTTAATTAACTTTTTTTGATGTAATCATTCTGTTAAAAGTTTTACCGAAATCAATTATTGAATAGTGTTAAAATTGACATAAAAGAGTTTTTAAAACAAATATTATATTATTAATTGATATTAAATTCCTA
This sequence comes from Viscum album, assembly GCA_963277665.1. Taxonomy (NCBI): domain Eukaryota; kingdom Viridiplantae; phylum Streptophyta; class Magnoliopsida; order Santalales; family Viscaceae; genus Viscum; species Viscum album. Next base: position 641,088,004 of record OY728160.1, read on the forward strand.
AAAATCTAAGGATCTGACAAGAGACTTATATCATGATAGTAGTATCATTAATGGACCACTTGGGTGTCTCTTGGATGTATATAGTATGTTTATTAACCATATAATATAAAAATACAAAGAGACATTGTAAACGTGAAACTAATTAACTAAGAGTTAATACTTCTGGATAAGGTTAATATAATGACCCAAACCTGTCTAAATTCTATTTGTTGAGTGGTTTTCGACCCATAACCACCTTAACCTTTAAATAATCCACTTTTGAGCCATTTGAAACCGAATATTAATTTATTATAAAATAATATTTCTAGCTTTTCCAAAGGTGCCCCTCACCCCTCTTATAAAAGGGAACTCTCCCTTCTAATTAACTCACATCTTCAAACCCTTTTGGTTCGGCCAACCTCTGCCAAAATACTCCCTCAACTTCCCTCACTTCATCCTAGAGGCCTTACTTTTGTCAGAAAGCCAACTTAAGGAGCCCTTTTGATCAAATCAAAAGTAAGAACTCGAAGAAGAGGAAATTATTTCACCACACTTTTTCAAGTTCCTTTCTTCTTCCACTTCTTCTTTCTTTGTTATTACCATTCTAAAATAATTAATCCAGAATCTCCTATATACTATAATATTATTATAAATATGGTACACCCATATTCAGTATTCTATCCATCAATTTAATGACATGTCACCATACATGCGTATGTACGGCTTACCATCTCCACGACGCGATGAGATTCATTTCCAAGTTCACCATTCATCGATGATTATAAAAATATATATTAATAATAAGTATGTAATATATGACATAATAATTCTACTCGAGATATATATATATAAGGATTTATTTACTTACATATATCTTATTCATTTACTTTCGTTCAACACTATATGGAAACATAATCATTGTTTATGGGTACGTACAGACTACATTCTCCATAAACGGTGTTTTCCATTTCATATATATGTCTATTATACATATTTATATTCTAAATATATATGATATATTTATAATTTTTATATTCTTTAAGTATTTAAATCATGATCTATGTGATACAACCCAGAGTGACAAGTTAAAACACGTACGATAAAGAAAGTGATTATTACCCAAAATGTTAACTTAACATGGTAATTATTATTAAATGAGTAATATAAAGTCATAAATGAATCCGGTATGATATCATAAATATTAATATGGTTCTGGTATAATTTAATAACATACTACGATCTTCGTACAGGGGGTTAAACGTACCCTCGACTAAAGGAAAGTGCAAGGTAAGGGGTTTTCATCTCACTCCTTATTCATGTGAGATTCATGCCATATTTTCACCATTACCTTTTGTGTGGTGTATGTACTTCCCATAATAATATTCTTTGTGTAATACACTTTAATTTATGTGTATTTACATATTCATTGTATGATACCTCTTTCATGGGTTGTATGTTTCGTAAGTTACCAAATTGGTAAGGGTTTATTTCACAATCTCTTCATTATCTGAGGTTGTTTATACGTAATTATCTTCTAGGACCTCTTTATCATCCACATCCTTGATTCTTAAAAATGTCTTTAAAAAAATTACTATTTAATAGACAATGGGTTAAATTCATTTATACCCTTATTTGACTTTATATGTTTTCAAAGGAATCTTTCCAACGTTTTCGAAACAAGTTACTTTTTAACCTTTTTGACAAAATTAATGTAAGAATGTTTTTTAACTTATACGGCGGGTGCGGTTATTCTCTTCCATTATTACAACTTTGAATCTTCCTTCACAAGGTTATAAAGATATTTTCAAAATAAAGGTTTTCTCTATAATTATGCGACTTTTAAATGATTTCAAAAAAAGAGATATTTCTCTCAAATAGTGTAGAATTCATCTATGTCAACATCCTTTGATAAATTTTAAACTTGTTTCAAGTTGATTTATAATGATACAAATCATCCATATTGTATTTAAGGTTTTGTGATATGTTTGTCTATGGATGAGTTATTTTTATGCCATTAATGGTTTATGATTAAAGTTTTGACATTTTGTATGTTAGTTTTAATACGAATGTTTATGTTATATTTCATCCTCTTCTTAAGATGAATGGTATGTTCCGGGTTGGGGACCGGTAAAAGTAAGCCCTCCGTGTTGGGTTCCGGTTACTGCAGAACATCCGGGTTGGTGTCCGGTTATTAGAGGAACTCGGGGTTGGTGTCCGGTTATTAGAGGCACTCCGGGTTGGTGTCCGGTTATTAGAGGCACTCCGGGATGGAGTCCGGTTACAGAGGCTCTCCGTGTTGGGTTCCGGTTATAGTTATCCCTTAGGTCTTGGAATGAGGCCTTGACACAGAAATTAAAGTTCGGAATTATGCATTCCATCATTATGAAAGTGGTTAGTGATATTGCATGTGATTATTCGATTAGTAGAATATACATGTGAGTAAATAAATGGAATTATTTAATTTTATTTCTGCCATATTATGCTGATGTTCAAGTTTAAAAGGCTTTTGTTTTGGTTTTATACATTGACTTAAATATTTATGCATATTTTTGAAAGTTTCCACTATATTGCTTACCCTTACTGATCTTTTGAGCTCACCCCATTCTATATTTTATTTTTCCCAGGATTCCAAGAAGTGTAATGTGGTCGATATGTAGGGTTAAGCCAATGGAATAAGGGCATTCATAAATATTATTTATGTTTTTTTGTATGTCTTAAAGTGAAAATGTAACATTCATGTATGTGATCTATTTTTCCAAGACTGCTAAACTGATCAGTCCTTTAGGATTTGATTCCTTGTAATCATGCCAATGTATTAAAATAATGCACCGACTCTGGGTAACTGGGGTCGGGGCATTACATGCCTTGTCTATATAACTTTTTGAAGCCCATCGGTATGTCAACCTCCTCACATGATGTTCCTCCATTATTTCCAGACAAAATTTCAATCATCATTATAGCCCCATAAGGACAAAGAGATGATATCATCCATACAATGCCCACGCTTCTCTATAGGAATGTTTTTGGTCACACAATGCAACATCAAGAGGCAGAGTAATTTTCTATGAAATTACTCATACAATATCAAATGACTCTAAATCTTGAAAGACGATGGAAACAAAAATAGGTAGGAAATGGAAGCCTCTTATGGTTACAAAACACTTGTGATGCACTAAGAATGCCAACATCATGGTCTACCAAGACACAGGAAAAACCCGGTTTGATCTTATAATGTCCCCAAGAAGAACCAACCTTTTCACAAAGAAAATCCCATAAAATTCACCTAAGATCGTTTTATGGCCTTTTTAATAGGCATCCTTATCTTTCTAAGGTCCTTGTATGCATTTATATGTCAATAAGGTGGTCCCTTGGCATTATCGCAACATCAAAAAATTCCACATTAATTAGTGATAATCCAATAATAGATAAAATGTTGGGAGGGACTAATATTCACTATAAATAAGGTCATTCCCTTAGAGTGATCCATGATAGAGGGTCACAAAGATGTGTGGCGCCAGAACCCTCCACCCACTCTATATTATATTAAAATGAGATAATCCTTGCAAATTGAAAAAAATGGTGTAGTGTGACCTATAAATCCCCCACCCCGATATGAAAAATTTTCTACTACCTTTCAAGACGAAGAGATCAACTTTATAACATCTAGACACATCAAAAAACCCAATGAACATAGAGGATTTCATGGAGATGTTGATATGACTAACTTTATGTCTTCCATCATGAAATACACTGGAAAACATTCAGAATGATCATGCAGCATGGATAAGAACTTCAAGTGATCGTCATAGATTAAGTGAGGGATTTATGGAATGACACTCGAGGAACATCAGACACATATTCTAGATCGCACGAGACTTACAACAAACTACCAATGAATATATATAAGGCATTCACAATATAAGGGAGATAACAAAGTCTAAAGGTGGAGTACTTAAATAAAATTGACCCTCTTGTGTTACATGTGATCCATCCATGACACTCGACATTATCAGGACATGTCTCACAGACCTCACGATGGTACTTCTTCATGTTTTCTGGTTCCTGAAATGTCCTACGAACATGTCACATTAGTCCACATGTTTCCCATGGGTATTGCACCTTAGTCGGAGGAAGACCTCTAGGATCATCACCAAATCTCTACGGTGTCCTTCAGATACATCACATTACTCATGTCACAACATCTACTCATTTAATCCAATTATCATCATAAAACCCATGCATTTCAACTAGCTCTTGAGACACCATTTGAGGAAGTCAGTTGAGACTCCTGATACCCTCCATAAATTTTAGTCCATAACATGGGATAACATCCAAACATGTCATTCAAGACATGTGACACCCTCTCAGACATGTGCCACTAACACTGACGAAAACCTCAATATGATTCATCCATATCTTGTGATGAAACCTATGGAAATACATCTAGATCATGTGATACTCTATAAACAAGAATGTTATGTTACAGTATAGCTTCCAAGAAAAAGCATTTGGTTCTGGCGACGTCCCATGGACAAGATAACCATGATCATGTTAAAACATTATAACAATCCATCCATGTTATGTTTACTCCTCTGGACAAGTCCTTGGATCATTTGACTATATTTTGATATGATGGGAAGTTACTTACCTATATATGAAGAAAATAATTAAATGATTATGACATGAAAAATCAGTGCATGGCCGGAAGGAATGTTGGCTAGGACATAAGGGAATCACAGTACAAGATAACTTTATTCATCCTTAGTGTGTAAGCCTCATATACATGGGAAACTTAATATTGTAAGATAAAATCAATGAAACTATGAAAAATTCAATTACCACCATATGCAGGATATGTAGAACACTTATTGGAGGTTCGATCTCCAAATTAATTTTCCAAGGGTAGTGCCAGCAAATATGTCCCACGTTCATAAGAAATGATTTTTTTTACTTTCTATACATTGTTTCTCACAATGAGCATAGCTATCATGGGCATAAAGAGTTATAATAATCATTCCATCTACACTATAAGGCTCTATAATAAATAGGGAAAACTAAATGTTTATCCACTGGTCAACTGAACTATGAAAACTATGAATCCTTCTATAACCAGAAAATGTATGTCTCATCTTTATTTTTTAAGATCTATAAAAAATCTTATTATGAAATTTCTAGTATATAATCCCCACCCTCATGTTTATTGAGACTGATTACGTTTTATCCCTTTTTTCTCATATATATCATAGCTCACAAGAGCATATATAGTTGTAGTAGTTTTGTAATTTCAATCATTAATCCCCACCATCTAGGGAAATATCATCATGTAATCTCTAATGGGTGGCAATATATATTTGTTTAAAATAGAAATATATGTGGGTTCTAGTCCTAAGGTCATGAATAAACTATGAAAAATCTGATTCCTTCCATAATCAGGATATCTAGGATGACTTTTTAAGGTCTGAGATCAATAAAAAAAATTGGTTAAGAAATTATTATATCTTCGACATATCAACTATTGGGAACCAATCATTCCCATGTAATGTCCAATCTACGCCATCCATCAGTGGACTGATAAAATAAATGAACTAAGAAAACTTGAATTATAACAATAGTCAAGATATGTAGGATTTCCCTGGAAGACTCAATCCTGAAAACCTAGTGTCCCAGGGAAACTATATAAGTCCTTTCGGTATAATGTTGAACTGCACGAGTTCAACGATCTTTGTGGGTTATGGTTCCTATAACAACTCACATATGTAGGAGACCTCATAATGGTTCAATCACTTCCTCTATATATTAATTGACTCCCTATGTGGAAGAAAATTCTAAAGTACTTGGTTATATATCTTCATTATATTAAGAAGCTACTCATCACTGAGAAACATATAGAGAACCTAACATACAAAGAAATGGACTGACTAATGAGACCCCCTTTCGATTGTTCATCAATGGGATTCCATTTCTTTTTATTATAAGGATAATTATCCACTATTAATTTTTAGGTTAATTAGTCACCTATATGGATTATTAAGATATTTATTAACATATCATAAATCTATAAGATATTCCTGGAGTAGGCAAAAATTACTTCCATGAGGGTTTGATGAACTCGACCTCCCTTCCTTTCAACCAATACATGTCCCTTAGTGTTGATTCATCTAAAACCTCAACTGTACACCTACCTATGGAATGTAACTCCATACCACATTATGGATGAGGTAATCATTGGGATTTTATGTTAAGAACATAAATCATCAAATCTTAATAATTTATTATGAGGTAAAACCCCCTACAATCAACCATCTATCCCAATCGAGTTTACCTCTTGGATGGTTTCCCCAGTCATCTATTTCCAATCAAAACAACTGGATGGTACTCATAACAATTTCATTAAAAAAATTCTATGGGAAAATGGATTTTACTTCACAGCAAGAATCATCTATTTAATTGGTGTATTAAGAGATTAAGATCTAGATATTTTCATATCCTCCTTTTTATCTATAGTGGAATTAAATCCATTCCTTTGAGGGTTTAGCCAAACTGGTACAATTTTTCTCTGAAGTTGATTGGAGAATTTAACCCCATTTAATCGACCATCCAGGTAGACTAGGTTAGAGTGACCCATGGAATATGTGGGAAAAATTACTACTCCTTTTGGTAATATTGAACGGGTTTTTCATTAACATCATTATAGTGGATAGTATGAGAAGGTATGTTTCTTTATCCTTGAGTTCTACCGCCACTATGTCTTCTCATTTACCCATGGCTATAGTAGCCTCTTCCTCTTATTCTCCAATAATGTTATAGGAACTCATAACTATAGTTTAACTCATCATCAGATAAGGGTTTCATTATGTTAATAAAATTAATTGAACTAAAAATTATTTCATCATCTAAGAAGGATTTTTTCTTTGGACCTTTGAGGTATCGTTTGGTGGGATGATACATGTACATTCAGGACAGAAGGCAAGAACTATGAGTGAGTCAGAGATAAATTTTTACATGGTACAGGTTCATCTTTATTTTTCTTTTCTTCTAATATATCCATGTTTTATTTTATGATTTACCCTTAGAGGGATATGGTGATTACCAAGAAAGTTGTTCAATAGTGGGATTGGTTGGGGGCATAGATGGTTGTTTCTGCATTTCTCAGAGTATAAAATGAATCTAGTTTATTTATATTATATAAATACAAATACTAAAAATATTTCCATACTTACTATTAACTTCAATTTATTCACCCTCTTCATCTGAAGTGGTGGAAGAAACACATGCCACATATGTGGGCGGTCCTCCCAAATTCACTCTCCCTAAATCGACAATATTTTTCATCAAGTATTTGAAAACGAAATTTCCCTAGATATTGTTCCTCAATATTTTGTGAAAGGTGATATAATTCAAGAGATCATCAAGGATTACATGATTATAGAATTTCGAATCTAAAAGGGTTAACTTGTTGTCTTCCAAGGCTATTAAATAGTCTACAGGAACCTCCTCATCTTAGAAAGAGTATAAATTGTTCTTCTAGTCTCAAAATTGGAATAATTTCACATATTTCTTTTCAACCTAGTGAGTTTTTTTTTCACCTAGTATATTAAAGGATTTATGTGGTGGGGGAATTATAGTAATAGGTGGTAGAGAGGTTGATTTTAGGTTTACTATTTTAGATTCCACTCTACCCAACATTTTTCATTGATATGTAGGCATATGATGGGAGTTATCCTTGGTTAAAAAATTATAATCATCCTTTATTATTTCTACTATAGAAGGATCAAAATATTGAACTAAATGATCTATTTTGATAAGTATTATTCATAGTTCATCGTGATGATTATGAATGAAATGGCCTAGAAACTATCCCTGATGAAGTTATATGATTATATAATAAGTCAAGATCCTTCATCTAGAATTGAAATCTAAAAACCTATCAATTTATAAAAATCTATAATTTTATAGATCAAGGACGATTTTTTAAATAATGTATAGAAGAATTGAATGATTAATTGTAACCCAATATTTTATTATCCTAGGATTAATATTGCTGGTAGAATATTGTACAAGGTGAAGAATGGTCCTTCTAAATTCTGTATAAAACATTTAATCTAAGAAACTTCTTAATACTTGGGTTACCCTACATGGTGCTTAACAATGTATTGATGTGTGTTATATTTTTTTCTATACCCACAAACAATTAAATTTTGTGAATGTAGGTTTCCCAATATTTCATTAGAACTATTAAATAACAAGGATATGACCACGATTCAACAAAAACAATTACAGGTACAGGAAACACATATACCCATAGATTTTGTAAACTATAGGAATAGGTTTTTTGGTGAAAATATTCATGGGGAGGACCTATACACATGGTTCTTAAAAACATAGGGGTACAGTTCACCCATATAACCATGTATTTTTTAAAAATTGTGAATAGATTTCTTGGGGAAATGATTTTCATGGGATGGAAATATACCCACTCTTCTCCAACAATCATGGGTATAGGTCACCCTTGTACCTTGGTTTTTTTAAACCATGGTAGCATCATGAACGGGAAAAACTTTATAGGAAGGCCATGGGAAAACGTATACACAAAATGTGATGAAATCATGGGTATACATAATTTTTTTTATCAAACTACAGAAAAAAATTTGGTAAACCATTTGTGTAGGTCACTTATACATAGAATTTAACCAACCCATGGGTATAGTTTGGCCCATTATTTTCCTACAATAATAATAATAGGTAATTTAATATCAATAAATTATATATATATATATTGATTAAAGAACAAAAAATGTGTTGTAGGATAGTGGTAATCAATTTTATTATAAATCGAAGCGGTTGGGATCAATTCCATGGTGAGTATATTTTTAATTATGAACCAATAACCATGTTTTGACTAAACCATCAGTATAGGTTCAACCATTATATTTTCAATGTAATAAAAATTATAATATATATATTAATATATATATATATATATTAATATAAAAATAGAATATGTGTTATAGGATAATGGTATACTCTTTGAAGTGTAGGCGGACGGTATTGGGATCAAATCTTAGTGGAGGATTTTTTTAGTATGAACCTATACCCACAATCTTGTCAAATCATCAGCATAGTTGTTTCCATTGAAATTTACCACACCAAAAGTTTAAGAATGGTGGTTTTTGGTGGCCTATAAACATGTTGTGTTCATACCAATGGTATCGGTCTATGTATAAATAATTAGAACCCATGATTCATAGAATCATGGTTATAACCAATAGGCATGGTTTTTTAGGATATACTCATGTTTTTGAACCATGGGTATATGTAAAGACTCTATCAGTAGAGGGAATAGTTTATTCTAATCATTCAGGGTAAGGATTCCATTATAGTTTAACTTGAACACATCATTCTTCCACAACTTCTAACTAATCCGCCGCTATTTAGATAGTATTGATAAGTTGGGGGGATATAAAAATGGGGGGATCCTGTTTAAAGGGAACAAAAAGATGGACTAGATGTTGATCTTTGGATACTACACATGGTAGTTATCATATAAAGGCCAGTATGTGATGATTTGTCTAACCATGATAATGTTTTGTACCTAATGTTGGGATCTCTTGATAGCATAACATTGTGGCGTCCAAATATATTGGTTACTAGTACCCCTTGTTGAGAAAATGTTCTACTCCATTTTAGATTATGGGATTTTCTATTTCAGTGGAGGAACACTGGATGGGAGCTCAAATTGAGTCTCCACATGTTAAACATATATGGTAGGGATATTTCCTTATATTTTTCTTGTTTTTAGTTTTCTAAAATCATTTATATCTTCCTACTATCGATCAAATCTTTCCTTAAGTGTGAGGATTTCAACATCATTATGATTTGGATGAGATACGGTTTCACCTTTATCCATTTCTTAGGTAGATTATCACAATGACTTAGTAGTGAAGGAATTGAGGGAATTATTAAATTCACAGAAAGACATTTGTTTGGGTCATATAGACTTCTATAAATAATTTAACTGTGGATGGTATTAGGAATATAAACCTTCTCTTATTTTTCCACTAAATCATCCTCATGATCTATAGAATCTTTATGGGTGATGAAAATGATGTTCACCAAAGTATAATTCATTAAATTAATTTAATCAACCTCCTTGAGAGATTGATTTTTTTATTCATGCGGCCTCATCAAATCCTTCTATAGTACTCTTGGAATCTTTTGATGAATAGTGATCTGAATGGATTCTTCAAGAAAATTCTTTGTCCATGTTCAATGTGAGGAAATCGTGTCACAGGTATGATAATTTTGGAAGACCCATTTTTTGGTGACCACCATAAATATGAAATGACTGAAATCCATTTAGGATGAGGTTGAGGTAAAAAATCAATAGTCCATGTGGTCTCGAGAAACACTCATTCCATTATTATAATCCTTCACGATTTTCTATCATCCTTAGATGTTGTGTTAAAAATCCGTTAGCTGTGTAGGATGTGGTTTCTCTTAGATGACTAGGGCTTCTGTTGTCCCTGGTAACCTCATTATTTTATAGAGCTTTTCTTGATCATGGGATGGTTGAATTATATAATTTTCACCTAATCCACCCATTTCCAAATAGAATAGTGTTTCCTGATGATTGGATTCCATTAATTTGGGAGGCTTGATCAATATTTTTGGATTCTAGATGTAATATTCACACTCTTTTCATTCCCAAAATCCATGAGAGTTACTCAATGAAGGTTTTTATTCATCATTCCGTCATTTGAGAGAAGATCACATTACTTATAGCAAGCATGAGGCTAGGAAATTACATGATGCCAACATTGGAAGGATTCAATGATTGTATTATTAGGTGAAATAAAACACCCCATGTTCATCCCATCCTTTTGTATGAACACTGGATTACGTGTTAGTGGTTATATTACAAAAAATATTTTAACACATCCTGACATTCATGTTAAAGGGATCTTTTATTTTTTCCAAATTTTTTTTGTCGGGCTCCTAGGAGTGCTTCCAACTAAATTTGATGGTGTATACATTATATTTCCTTTAAATGAATTTGATATTCTACATAAAAATATAATTTTTTTAGGTGATGGATATTATTCTATAAATTTAGGGACATTTAATGCACAAATTATTTTCAAAATACCATTGGAATGGGGTATTTTTGAGTGGCTAAATGCCAAAACATGATGGGTACATTCCCATTACCTCATTCCTCCTCATTAGAAATATTCCTTATTCATCTTTTTTAGGAGGTTCCATAAGCTAATCCATCCAAAGAGAACATTTCCCCGACTACATTATGATAAGCAGTATGGTCAATAATAATTTCATCTATCATATATCAAGGAAATCAACCCAATGGTGGTTCGAAGAATGACGGTTGACTTTGGATATCTTCTGAATGAGAAATAATGTCACCTTTCACGGATGAGGAGTCATGAATAACTGGCCTAATTTTCCTAGGATCATAAAATTAGGAGTGATTTCACATAGTTTATTTCCAAAGGGGAGGACCTCCTATGCGAAATGAAGTGTCACTATGGGGTGAAACATCATAGTGAGTGACATCATGGGGAGGACTACTATCATGGCTTGATGTCTCACTTCAAGGGGAGGTCATGTATCACTTACTTGGGAGGTCATTTCGGTAAGACGATATTAGGGGGAGGCCTTTTCTATTTATTGAACTTCTTCCCATGAGGAAGTTTTCTACAATGATAATTAGTATATGAGCCCTTATGATCAATTTGATTGTGGGAATGAATAATCGAATCATGGTAAGATGCAGGGGGACAACGTATAGAACTTTTGGTAGAATTGGGGGTGACCTTTATAATTGTAGTTACTATTTACATTATTATGTAATGTATTGGTAAGATATTGTGCCACCATATATAAATGTTTTAGGGATCCAATTACATTATCATTTAATAGATCAAGATTACAGATTGGCTCATTATTTTTCAATAAAACTTTTTTAGGATTATTTTTTGATTCTCTCTTGTGGAATTCTAGGCCACTTTTTGTGGATATATTTCATCATATATGGGGTCCAGTTTGAGTATCTCTAATGTATTATCTAGAACATTTTGATAGGCATGTTGTGTTTTTTTAGGGATATATGTCTTCCCGTGAGTGTCCACTATTATGAAAAAATGACTTCTAGTTAGAACAGAGGTGTGAGATGGATCTTTTTTCAGTTTATCTTAGTATTTTGCCAAATCTATCCTACAGGAGAGCAGTGATATGGTCTAAAATGGAGTGACCCTCATATTATATTGACGAGTCACCCCAATTATGGGGATGTTGATTTTTGTCTTCCCATCAACAACTCCCACTTCTGTCGTTATATATTTTATGATTTGTTGGATGTGAGAAGGAATTTGTTTCCCTTTAATCATTATTTGGATATAATATGTGACTGTAACTATCAAAACAGATATATATATACATAATTTGGTTGAAGAAGTGGTGTGGGCTAGCACCTGCCCCCCATTTCTGATCGTTATATACAATAAATATTTATATGAGAGGGTGTAGGTATTGTTATGTCCCATATTTGATATCTGGATTCACTAGTTGGATTCTAGGATGGCTTCTGAACTATACTATCATGATTATATGATGTAAAAATATGTGTGTGTTTGCTTTCAATTTTTTCCATATTTTACTGAAGGTCTTATATAGAGGGTATATAGGTATGGCCATGTTAACTTGTTCTTGAAAATTCCTATTAGTAGAATATCCTAAGTACGTAGGAAAGAGTGACCTTTATTGGACTCCCATTGGTAACACCTGCATCATGTTGAGGATTTTATGACACATGGCATTATCAACATAGACTGCATGTTGGATTCCTATGGTGGGACCCCTAGTTTTTTGGAATGAGTTTGTTTATGAACTCTTGATTTTCCTACATATGATAAGGGTTGATCTTTTTGTTTCATTCCAAGGATACTACTAGGATGGTTTTAAATAACAAGTGGTGATGTTGACTTCTACGATGCTATCCAACTCAAAGTGTATAGTTTGTAGATTTTTATGACCTAGATGGAATTTCATGAATCCTATATCATCAGGATAGTACCATTAATGTTATACTCTTCAGTCATCATGTCTGAAATCTTGTGTTTAATGTTATGGAATAGTGAAAAAATCATATGATTAGATGATGATCAAACCCATGCAACAGCTGAATCATATGTATTCATAAACTATTAAGACAAAATTTGGATTAAAGGGACATCTGGTAAAAGTGAACGGATATATATGTAAAAATAATAATAGATTCCTAGGAAATAATATTCATAATAAATGAACTCCCTCGTAATCAATTGTTTATGATACATCTATTCCCTTAATTCCTTTTCAATACCATGAAATAGGCATGCAAAGTTGGAAACATAGCCATTTTTGTTAACGATTTGTGTTAGGTTCACTATTTTTATCTCACTCCTAAAAAATGGGATTAAATGGAGTGTTTTAGTGGTGGTCGAACAATGCTTCACGTTAGAAACATATTTACACAACCTATTATACATAGTTTCACACAAGTTTTATTCATGTAAATGAAAAAATATAATGGATACCTTATTCAAGATGATTCAATAACATACATTACAATGGAATGTGGTTTTTGTGAAATTGTTGAAACAATTCTTCGGGACTCACATTGGTCGAGGGGATAGGGTTTCAGGCTCATAGCATATTTTTAGGGGAATTAATACCTACTCAAGGACCCTATTATATGTTTATGAAATATTCAATAATAATTTATTAAATCAAATATATGAAGTGGGTTAAACATAAATTAAAAAATAGTTATCAGAATGTACTATCTTTAAAATCGTCTGTAGTTATTTTATGTTATTAATCTATGGATACATCTATTTTTATCCAATATTATCCATAGATGGCACCCTTTTGTATATATGGATTAGAAAGTATTATGTTCTCTATAATCATGATGCTAGTTTTTATCCACACAATGGGGCGCTCTGGAATTTATCATCATCCCAAAAGATAGTAGTTTTTTTGATGTTGAGTTTTGTCTAATGAGATGTGATTCCTCCATATCATTTTGAAATGAATATGAACCCATATAGTTCAATTCCACATAATGGGACACATAATACCTTTTAAATTCACATCACAATGACCAAACTGTGTAGTTTATCATAATACATCAAGGATGTATAGGGGAAAGGTGCCTAGTTAAGGATAGTGTGGGAATTACACTAAATCATACTAAGGGTACTGTAAAATATATAGCCTCATATGTTGGATATGAACCTACTGAGAATATATCATATAAAAGTTTTGGTTGAGTGTGGGGTGTTGGGTTTGAAACACATTGGGTATTGTTATATATCATTTTTGGATAAGCATCACAACAGTTGTAATTCATGATTCTGGGAAAAAAACTATAGAAAATTCTATTTGGGTTGCCTCATTGAGAACATTTCTCCTTGAGGTAGTGATGAAATGGTTGGTGATTAAATCATGTATGAGTCACTTATAAAGGTAAGTGGAAGATCTGTAAAATGATTCCCATCATAAGACATGTATTTGATAATCTGGATGTTATGATTGTCAATAACTTCTAATCACACATGATTCATGATCAGTGTGAGAAACAAGAGGGAGAAGAATAGTGGGAAACACACATAATATCCATTGTCCTCTACATTATTAGGCTAGGGATATAGAAAATAAGGGAAACCTTTAATGAAATACTAGGGGATTACACTAGGTGAGATTCCTTAACATTACATTTTATCCCCATATACTTGTAAATGGGGATAATGTTTTATGGGGGAGTCAGTGAGAGATACATTTCTTGGATATTCCCATCTCTTCTCGTGTATTAAACCATAGTGTGTAATCATCATCCTAATGTTGAGATCTCTATTACCGAGGTAATTTCTAATTGAGAACACTCTGAGGATCCAAACTATTCGGAAGGATAAATGTCATACCTAAATTTCCATGGAAATATATAACAAAAAGGGTATGCAGATGTGCCCTATCCTATTATCATACGTAGTTTGTCGCTTTGGGGAAGGTATTGTATTACTCTCAATTGGATGAGGGATCTAAGGGAAGGGATTTCCTAACATTAGTAGTAGAAATGATGGTTAAATATATGGATCGGTCAGGCATGGTTTGGGAAAATAAAATGGTAGACCACACATTTGTGTCCAAGGATTGGGGAAGATACATTGCCTATGACATGTATGGCTGAGCTAGAGAAGATTATCCTAGGTGATATATTGGTGATTTGGAGTTGCTTCTCCCTGATGAGGCATGGGAGAGCATCAGAGGAACATAATCCTATGAAACAACACTAGCTAAAGACTTTGCTAATAAATTTTGGGGCATCCTATGGAGCTTCAGTAAGGGGATCATGCATGTCCTGTACCTTGAAAGGGGCCTTCAGCGTAGTACGTTTGGACAAGGGGGAAAGTCTCCTCATGAAATTATTTTGTGTTTCATAAATTTTAGTCACTGTAATCCAACATAATTTCTTAATTTCATCGATTTTTGAGTCATGGAGAAATACTAGGGTATTTTTAGGGACATATGAAAATAACTAGAGTAAGTATATATTTTCTTCTTCTTCCTATCTTCAATTAATGTCAAATAAAAAGACCAAGGGTCATATTTATGAGAACTTTTAGGTCTATCAGTGAAGGAATTAGCTTATTAAGTGTCAATATAGGTCTCATGCATCGATAACCTACACATGTTTATTGGACATAAATGTCTAGAATAATGAGATGACTCTGGGCATGCAGGATTGATTTGTGTGATGACATTGGGTGCTTATCCTAGACATGCATGATGGTATTGGTTGGGACTTCCATGGGATTACATCGGTGAATTCATGTAATCCTTGATTTCATTAAATTATCTATTACTTGAGGTATTACTATTTAAAACTAATCATTCTCATGTGAAATTAGAGTGTCAACAATGACCAACATGGGAATTAATAATTTTGGGATTGGGAATACCGTGGGAGTTTCTGCCTTAAGATTTATATCATTATTTTCTTTTTGAGATATTTTAAATTTTATACATATTAATAAATTGACACGTTATTTTATATATTATTTTATTTATATAATATTTTTATTGGTGGTTTTATTTATGAGTTTATTAGATATTTGGGTTAAATGCCTATTTTTCATGTTTTATTACCTTATTTATAGTCTTATTCATAGTTGTTATTATAGGGGATCCATAGGGGCCACTCTAATCTTCATTGTATGCCAATGATGTGTTTACAGTGGGTGTAGGACTTCACACACCATGTTTTCAATGTTTCTTTTAAATTGACCATTATTCTTAGGATAAATTGAAACATTAATTTTCATTAATGTATATAATTATTATTCATTTATTTTCAAGATTTTCAATGTAAACCTCGAAACTTGATCAAATGAAATTGGGAATATTACTCCATGAATCCTTACAACTCCCTCTTTGTATATCCAAAAAATCTGATGTAGTACAAAATATTACTGAATAGAAATGATATGAATTCACTTTTTAAAGTGATAAAATACAATGAAAAAGGAATTATAACATTTAGAAGTCATACAATGACCTAATAAAATATACTTGGTTATGTTCTTCGAGTTTTATATAGGTATACAATATAGTTTAATTATCCATTTAGGCTTCTATTATTATTTTTTATCTTGATGGGATAAATGTTCAATATATATATTCTCTAAAATCTATCCCTTCATATTTTAATATAAAATATGAGTCTTTAGTGATCTATTTATATTTTTATTTCTAAGATAGATATATAATGACGAGTTATGTGCACCATCGACCATCTATTTCTTCAATTATAGTACCGATGGAACACATATTCATTTCCCAAATAATATAATTCATTAATTTTCAATGTTAGACTCTGAAGTATTCCCTACCTTCTTATATATCTCCATATCATCATTTTGTACCTCATTGATCTTTACATGAATTCATAGTTGATAATTAATTAATTAATGTCATTATTTCTCCCCCCAACCACCTTTTTTATTTTATAGTCATTATTTTAACAATCCATGAGTATTAGGTCTGTTAAAATCCTCATCATGAATAAGATAGCATGGTCATTAATCCTCTAAGAATCGACCACCTTATTTTTCATATTAGGGTGGTAATGTATCATGAATTCTTAGTCCTTAATCAACTCCAACTAAATCCTTTCAAACATGTTCAAACCCATCTTTGTGAACATATATTTTATAATACTATAATAAGTGTATATTTCTTAGCTTTCACTATAGAGATAATGCATCCAAGTCTTCAATAATATCAATCTAGTCTACGAAAACAATGGATCTTTATTTTAGTGGTTAGTGTATGTTATTATTAAAACAACTATTTCCTATAAGGATGCACATATATACCCTCATTTATTATTGTCATTCCTATGACCATTATTTTATAAAACCAAAATACAGAATTTCTAAATTTGAGATGTAGTATCTCAATTATCATGATATGTTTCTCAATCCTCAAATATTTTATATACTCTTCCTTTATCTTAGAAAAGATAAGAATATCCTATATAAAAATGACTAAAAATTATTGATTTACCAACTAAAGATTTTTTTCCTCATTCAAATAAATATATCTTTTGAATCTATGAGACTGAATAGAATAACTATGAATTCATAGTTCCCATACCATATATGAAAGATCATTTTGGTTAAAAAATCTCTTTTAACAATCAATGAATGATGTCTATATCTAGGTTTAATAATCAAAAATAATTGTTTCCCTCATAGGGGATTGAAAATTTCATTAATAAAGGGTTTTTTATTCTTTTTCTTGATCACACATTAAATTTTTATGATAGTAAATGGAGTGGGAATTGATCCATATTTCTTCATGAAAAATAGGTGTTGTTCAGGTCATAGTAAATCACAGGGGAATGTAAATCCCATATCTAAATTTTCTTAGACTTTCTTATTCAATTCATAATCTTTAATAAGTGTCAATCTATAATGAGTCTTTGATATTGGTATTGAAATATCTACTAATTATATTGAATGTTAAACCTCACAACCTCTAAGGATAATATAAAAATATTAAAAAATTTCATTGACATATTCCATATCAATATTAATATATTCTATATCATGATTTTACCTATCCATTTAGCTAAATACCCCATCTTGATTGGGTATTAACACCCATTTAATGGATATAATTTCTATATGGATTTTATGGTCCTTTATGTACTAATATATTGTCAAATGTTTATTTAGGATATGAAACCTGAATTTCTGGTCATAAAAATTAAAATGGGTTCTATGTAAATAGAGTTAAAATATACACAAAATCACAAAACACCTCACTATTGGAAGAATAATAATATTATCATGTGGAACATTAACATAAACATATATCATAGTTGATTGATTGACATGGGATGCAATAAAAATACCAATAAAAGTTTTAACAATATTTCAATAACAGGTTTTTGGGGTATTTGTATTAATAATATTTTGGATGTTTAATTTTTTAGTGGAATTTATTGAAATAGACACATATAATATTTTCTAGTATTGAGCATACATGTCGCAACCCAAATATTCAGATTGTTTCAATAGTACATTACGAAAAGGAAAATGGTTATTTTGATTACAAAAAAGAAATAAAATTATATTAATAATCATGCGTTAAGGAATATTATACTTAAGATATCCAGAATTATGAATCCTTTTTTTCAACATATAAAATTTTAGGGTCAACCTACATCACTTTTGGTTCAATGTAGGTTGATTTAGGTAAAATAAATTTTTTATTAATATAAAATTCCCATAAATAACTAAAACCCACGCTAATATGATACAAAGTGGCCCATTAAAATTTATATCATTTTAAATAAATATTTTTGACATTTTATGGTAAATCACATCCATAACCTAAATTTTCATGACTTTGGAGATTAAATACATCAATAAAATATTTTTCAACATTTTCCACATCTTTAAGAAATTATCTTCAGACATGATAAAAATTTAAAAAAATTAATATTATCCTCCATAACCTCGGTAATATAATCATAAGAATTTTTGAACTCAGATAACCAATAGATTTGAACATAATATATATCAATATATGTTCATTAGTGAGAATCATATAATCTTGTGGGATTGAGCCCATAATAAAGGTATATAGTCACAATAAAAGTGAGTCATACCCAATAAAACATATATTATATGTTATGAGTCCAAGAATAAGTACTTTGTAAATACTTCATAAATCAGATGAATAATAGTGGAATCATGAGTCAATAATCATTAACCATTAAAATATAGAAAAGGCATCGGAATGTTACATGTATATATATATAAAAATCATATCAAATGTTATGGATTACTACTAAAACATCATTGCAAACTGGGTAAAGTATCATAGATGATTTTATTGAATACCAATTCAAATAAACATAATGGATAGAATTCCATAGAGGATTTGGAAGAGTAGATAACATGTACTATTTTAGGTTATTTGTTAGATGGATTTAGATAAATATTCACTCTTTTTTATAAGGTTGTCACTATAAAAGGGAATTTGACACAAAGTGGAAAATAATAGGTATATTCTTCGTATCAATTCATCCACACAATTTAGAGGTAAGATTAGAAGATACATTATGTATTTATTACATAATTAGACCCTTTTTAACCTTATTTTATCATTACTATGGTAACTAAATTTGTACCCCGGTGCATTATTTTTATGCCTAAATATGAAATTTACCTTATTACATAAATTTTGAAATAGAATTAAAAATTTAGAATCTATATATTATAATTAATGTTTTAAATATGTCAAATTTAAATTTATATATATAATATTTTTATAGAAAAAATATTTTTTAACATTAAATGTCAGTAGTGTTATTCCATATCAATTACTTAATAAATGATTGTTCTGATATTTTTTATAAATTAAAAAATTGAATTATATTCCTTTTTTAAAAGTGATCAAATTTATATTGAAGCTAAAAACACACAACATATTTAAATGAGTTCTTTTGAAAACATAATTTTTAAAATTTACCTATTTTTTACAATATCCTGTTAAAATTAATTATTCAAAAACTAACCATTAAATTTATTCAATGAATTTGTACTAATATATTTCTATAAATTTCACAGATACATCAAATCATTTTTATTGACAAAAACAATAAAAATATAACAGATAAAAAGTATATTTTTATAATAAAATATTTTCATTAATAAGTATCTTTTTTTATTTCATTCTAGAATTTGGAATTATATTATATTCAATTTGATATTATAAATTAAACATCCTAAATATACATATTTGATACATTCATTCCAAACATCCATATATTCAACTCCACTATTTTCAATGAACAACGTTCCAACGACTATATTTCCAAACACCCTATATATAATTTTCTTTTATTCATTCATATATATAGTATTTAATACATTATCATGATCATTAATCTTATTCATATACATCTATTTAAATATTTTTATTATACTTCTTATTATCTTAAATATTTTTATAGTTAAAATTATGGTTAATATATTCAGAAAACCCACACTGATAAATATTTAATATTCATAACATTTTTAATTACTGAAGGATTTATTCCAACATTAAATTTATTTATAATGTTTTATATAGTATTCTTATGATTTATTTTTTTATATTTTATTATAATTTTTTTATTTAAATAAAATGTATTTTCGTTTACTTTAGCTCATTATTTCATTCAAAAAAATATATTTAAAATACATTTTATTTAAATGAAAAATATATAGTGAAATCATGGGGTGTTACACTACTTGAATCATAACTCAAAATAAACCCTTTCATCTTATATGATGAGAAAATGATTCCCCAAGGGACTTATAATTAGAATATAGAGAATCATAAAATTACCAACATGCGATATGGACTTATCCCTATTAATAAAGGTGTTCACATTACCGAGGAAATAAATGAAGTAATTAAATTATGTTCACATGATGTTGATATGATGAATTTTATTATTGAAAATATCTTAAATATATAATGGAATCATGGTCCAAGAAATTAACTCCTCATAGAGAAGTTTAAATATATTATCCTCAATTTTGTATCTAGTTGTTGTCCCTATCAACCTGATAGTGATAGGTTTCTCACCTTAGTAAATACACAATGTGGGTTCTAAATCTTGACCACCCATAGATCAGTCTAATGAAATTTCCCTAGTGGATAACATAAAAAACATCAATCTAATAGGAATAGTGTATATTTTTTCATAGATGTTTTGAGGGGAATAATTCAAACTATTTTCAAATATGATAATAATTGGAATGAGACATCGAAATAATAAATATATTAAGGGATTGGAATCAAAATTGTATAGTAAAATTATTCGGTGTCCACCATATATCATAAAAACATGGTAGAATATCATCTATGTTATGTTCATGTAAGAATGTATTCATATATTTCCAAAAGTAAGAACATCTCATAGTAATAAATAGGACATTTATTTATATATAATTAATATGGAACAATGATTTTGTTTTCAAATTATTAAAAGATATATACATGGGGGATTATTCATGTACGAGTTGAGAAGGGTATGTTTTCCATCAAAAATACATGAGTAGAAGAGCTTTTTTGGAAGAAATTTAATTTGATGTCAAATTATGAAGTGTGAATTTTTATCCTATAGAATAGTAGACAAAATATATACTAAAATTTTAAAAAAAATTACACAAATTATGTTGATGACCTTTAAATTGTAAGAGGTTGGATAAGGGGTATAATAACAATTTTAGATCTAGTCAGTACAATTCTATTAATAAAGAATCTATAAAATATTCTAGCATAAATATATTAAGATTTGTTATCATTTAATAAAGGAGAAGGATGAGAAAAAAATTGTGAAATTGGAATTTATTAGTACTTATTATCCATTGGAATATATCCTTACAAAACCATTGGTTTTACATATGTTATAGAAGCATCAGTTAATCCTCATAGGTCTACTAATTTCCTAAATCCAAGGAAGTATGATAAACCTCTCATCCAATTATACATAGTTGATTGGATTGAATATGAATTCCTATTTACATAATGTATAGAGTCTTTTAAAATATTGTTAGGGGTATATGTGGCTTCCTTCTATTTGTTTGTTGTTACCATCATTTCCATAAATATTCTCTCTTTATGCATATGATTTTCATATTTAATGGTAAGTGGATACAGACTGGAAAATAATTGAGTTGTTCATTGTATAAACTCATCCTCAGAATTTTTTACTAAGGTATCAAGATGTATTATGTATTTATAATTTATTTTGATCTTTATTCATGACATTTTATCTTACAGTGGTTACTAAAGTTTTACCAAGATGCCTTATTTTTATGCCTGAATATTAATTTCACCTTCATAACTAATTTTGGAATACTAATTATACTTTTAAAATCTATTAAATATAATTCAAACATTAAATATGATAAATAAAATTTTTAATTTAAAACATAAAATATTTATATATATTAATTTTATAAAAACAAAATTATTTGTTAAAAATAATTGTTCATTGCCTTATTTCATATCCATTATTAACAACATGTGTGTTCAACTATTTTTTATAAATTAATAAATTATATTTTATTAATTATTTAAAAGTGATCAATTTAATATTTTACACTAAAAACAGAATACAAAAAAGTGTTCTTTTTAAAATATCAATTTTATCATTATATAATTTTAACTATATCCTATTAAAATTAATTATTCAACTACTAATCATTTAAATTTTTCAGTATATTTTTTAAAAAAAATTATTTGAATTTTATAAATATATAAATCCATATTTTATTCAAAATAATAATAATAATATAACATATAAAAAGTATATTTTTATAATAAAATACTTTAACGAATAATTATAATTTTATTTTATTCCAATATTAGAAATTATATTATTTTAAATTTGATATTAAAATTTACAAAACATAAATATTCTTATAGGATAAATTCATAACCCACATCAATATATACAACAACCATATATCAAATGACAATATTACGAATAACCACATTTCTAATAACAATATAAATAATTTTCAAATTTCATTACTATATTTAGTCTCTCATATATTCCTTGATTTATTAATCATATTCGTTAAAATCTCTCTAAAACAATTATTATATATCTAATTCATTTCATTATTTTTATAGTTATATTTTTAATATTTATATTCTAATAAACCATAATGATAATGATCTAATATTTTGTTTATTTATAATTACCAAGTAATTTACTCTACTTTTAGATTTATTAGTTATGTTTCATACGGTTTTCTCATGATTTATTAATATTTATATTGTGTTACAATGTTTTCCAATAAATAAAATGTATTGTGGTTAATTTTCTACTATTTTTTGTGTCAAAAAGTTTATTTAATTTTTTTATTAATTTAATGTAAAAGTATAATGTAAATTCATCAATTGTTACACTACATAAGTTTAAATCACAAATCCACCCTTTTATCTTATTTGACGATAACATGATGCCCTAATGACCCGATTATTATAATATAGAGAAACATAATCTTCCCAACATTCTAGATGGACTCATCACTCCAATAGAAGGTGTTCATCCTACCATGAAAACATATGAAGTAATTAAATAATATCAACATGATGATAAAATTAGGAATATAACTCAATAGAATATCTTAATTATAAAATGGAATCATAGGCCTGAAGATGAACTCCTCATAGATAATTTTTGTTCTCCCATCCTCCCATTATTATCAAGGTGTTTTAATTATATTATAGATGGTGACATGTCACCCACCTTATGAAAGAGGCAATGAACGTTCCAGATCATGACCATTTATGGAGGGATTTGATAAATATTATCTAGTAAAAACATCAAAAACGCATTCCATTCATATGAATATTATTGAATCATTTTGATAAGATTAGAATTGATGAATTTAAAATAGTTTTAACTATGATAATAGTGGGAATGACAATTTCAAATCATTAGAATGGTAAAGGATTAGAATCAACATTATAAAGGTGAATTATTGAATGTCCACCATATCTTATAGAAATAAGGCTTGGTATCATCTATGTTATGTTCTTGAAATCGTTTTTTGAGATATTTCTAAAGGAAGAACATATCTTAGTAATAAATGTGAAATTGTTTTATATAAAAGTAATATAGAATAATGATTTTGTTTTAAAATTGGGGAAGATAAATATTTGGTGGATTATTCATAATAGATTGTACCGGTGATGTTTTGTATCAACAATCAATGAATTGAAGTTATTTTTTTGGAATAAATTGAATTTAATGGAAAAATATAAATCATTTAGGTTTATTCAAGAGGATATAAGAAATGAAATATATTTACATTTATAATGATTATACTCAAATGATGTTGATGAATTTGTTGTTTCAATAGAATAGTGAAATGGAATAATAACTGATGTCAGTCTAGTGAGTATAATTTGGTAACAAAGAATATAATAAAATACTATTACATAGATAATATTTGGATTTTTTACCATTTAATAAATTATAAGGGTGAGAAAAAATCGTGAAATTGGAATTTAGTAGTACATAGCATAAATTAGAATATATTCTTACAAAACCTTTGGTTTCACATATGTTAGAGAATAATATGTTAAACCACATAGTTCAACTAATTTCCCCATTCTAAGGAGGTTTGATAAACTTATCAACCATTTATACATAACGAATCATTCTGATATTATTTTTTATTAAAATAATTTATCTTTTATTGGGTTTAAAAATTGACAAAGAGACACAATACATAATATATTTGATGAAAAGAATCTCTAATCATAAAATATGGATATAATTATAGAAATTAACTCATTATTGTGTTTTATATAGTAATCACTGACACACATAATCATAATTTATTATTAATAAATCATCACATAGTTTATGGTAATGTTGATATTTCATGAATTCTTAGTCATGCTCATATCTTGAAATTGAACCCCTAGAATTTTATTTTAATAGGTGGGGATGATTACAATATAGGATTAATATATCAAAGAAGAATGGATGGGAAACCTAAAATCATTGTGGATGGTAATATTAAAATTAGGATGGATAAAAATATTACAATAAAGAACATAATATAACATATGTAGTATTCATAAAAAAAATATAAAGGTGGAGAACATTGCAACTATATCTCCTAATGTAGAATTGTTTTTCATTTAGAAGAGGGATATAGTTTTATGGTGATTGGATATTGATGGGTTGAATATTTTCAAGATGGTTTTGGATTTGTAGATATCCAGAAATTGGTAAGTTCCATATAAGAAATAGTGACTCAAAAAATATATAGCAGTAACCAGTCTAATATATAATCATAACATGGATAATATATAAATGTAAGCAGTATATTAAAAATGGTAACTATACAAATATATAATCGTAACCATACTAATGCATAAAATAGACTTTTAAAATAAATGAAGGTGGTAATAAATATATGTAAAGCATTCTAAACAATACTCCAAATTTTATAGAAGGGTATTAGGAGTGATATATAAGGGTCTCACAACATCATATAGTGATACATAGTTTTTTTTAAATGGGGATACAAAAATTTGATGAATTGAACTAGAATACTTATGATTTTATCTTGAGAATATGTATGATTAGTTGGGGTAGAAAAGTTGACATGTATATGATACTATATTTAATATTATCCAATGTAAATTGGATTGGTAATATAGTTATTCATGATTTATGATATAAATAATAAATCATAATATATGATCTATAATGTAACTAGATGTAAATATTTTACCATTCTAATATAAGGGTTAAATTATGGTAGTCAAAATATATAGAGTTCACTCATAAATGACCTATTGTCACTTTAGTAATATTTGGTTGTTGTAAAATGATCTTCAGCATCTTAAATAGAGTTTCTTAGTAGATACTTATATTAATATATCATAGATGGGAATTTGAAGCAGATAATGTTTATTGTATTTCATATCTTTAATATAAATTTGAAATTCAAATCTCGGGACTCTAATTGGAGAGATATCGCTAGAATTAAAATAACAAGAAACATTATTAATAGAATTTTAAAACAGATGATATAATGAAGATAGTTTTGTAGTATGGTAGAAGAAAGTGGGATTCATTGAAAATTTGAAATTGATGAGTTAGTCGTGGCTTGATTATGTTCAATAAAATATTATACTAGTAAGGAATGAGTTTTTTCACCTACCTCTAAAGAGTATGTAATGGAAAATATAGTATCATTAATGACACCCATTATGATTTCATCTTATTTTTTATATCTTTATTATTCTGAGTTGTACATGTCTGTACACTTTATCATATATTCTAAGCCACTTGGAATGAGTTTAGGAGTGGAGAGGAAAATTTAATGGATCTTGGATATGTAATGATCTTTTTATAAATATTGTAATCATAAACTAGTGTAGTGATGATTAATGGAAATATTGACACATAATTGATAAATGATCCATGGATGTAACGTTATTTTTGTGAAAAAGTATGATCCTTATTTTAAGTCTTATTTATTTTATATTGTGAATTTTTTCATGTGATTGATTAATATGATTCATTCAGGGTATCTTTGAAAACTTGAGGATACGATCTGGTTAAACATAAGATAAGAAGACATTTTTGGTCATCCTACCCCCCCTCCCCACTCTCCAATATATTTTTTATATTGTGGGACCTATATTTGAAACATGTTTCAAATATAAATATTTTAAACTCATTATTGAATATATATCTAATAATTTCATAATGTTTACTTAACCAACATTAAATGAGAAGATCTCATGGGAAAATATCTCGAAAATTTATAAATTTCATAATATGGGAAAAATATTATATGATATAATTTTAAATTTTTACAATTTGAATGTAGTAAAGAATAATTGATAGATATTGAGTGAAATTTCCATGAAATGTCCATAAATATTGTATTATCATAGAAGATGAAAATGAAGATTGGTGAAGAAGAAAGAGTAAGATAAAGATTGATGTTTTTATAGTATTATTGAATAACATAAATGTTGAAACTCTTAGAGAGTGAAGATATTCTAATATTAAATATCATAATAAGGGTCAATGAATATTGGGGATAAATTAGTTTATGTAAAATTATCACATCATATAGGTTTTAGGACATCAAAGAGTGATAAAAAGTTTATGTTTTTTATTATTTAGGAGAACCAAGGTACAATAGTGGGATCCAATATATAAAACCATTTGGGAGAATGTTACATATCAAGAGATAATTTTGTATTCAACTTATCATATTAGTAATGAACCTGGGTCTTGGAATCAAGTAAAATGAAACATGGAATTGATACCCACATTGGAATCAATCCATATAAAATTATTTTATTTCGTGATTTCGTAATTTTTCATATATTATGTGTTATGAATGTGTTGATTGAAAAAAAAATATTATTTATATATCCTAATATAAATATTGGTTTGAATTAAATAAAGTTAATATAATTCAATAAAAACAAGGTCAAATTGATTCAGTTGCCTCTTAGTGTTAGTGTGCAGGTCACTAGTCACATCATGATTAAAAAAATTTCCTTCATGCAGAAATTATTTATGCTTAAACATAACACTATATTGGTAACAAGATTTAAGTATTCAAATTCATTTTCTCATATAAAAGGTGTGACGGGATAACAACTATTCTATGAAATTTTAAACTCTCATTGTGACCATTTGAGATAAAATTAACAATAAAGAAGAAAATTTCCATACATTGGACAAAATAAAAAGTATTATATTCTTGATATTTATCTTAATATCATTTATTTAATTATATTATATTTTTCTCCATATGTGTTTAATAAAACTTGGAAAATTATTTCAATTTGTTCCTTGTGATTAACATCAACCAAATTGAACATCTTGATCAAGAAATCTTGTTAAATGACGTTCTTTTTAATGTGAATACTACTTTAAATTAGTATTAATTTTAAAAATCAAGGGATAATATATACCTCATTTAATTGAATTAAGAGTGAATAATATCTCTCTATAGAAACTTATATATAATTAATATAATGTATTTTATATGGTAAAATAGATGTTTTTCCTAGAACCTTTTTCAAATTTTTTCCTGATATATTTCCCTTAGGAAGGATATATTCCCAAAAGAATATATCATATATTAAGATACAATGATGTTGTATGGTATGGTATCCATAATTCCCAATCAAGTTATATCCATTGAATAGTAATATCATTAACAATGATATATTAGTATAATTTTTCATCTGCCCAATCAAATCATATGATATGATTTTATGGAATTATGAATTATGTAGTACAATATTTATTATACTTTACAATTGATTGAGGCTGTCAATTAATAAGTTCGTATCATTTATATTTCGCCCTTATTTTCTAACACTAATAATGAAATTAAGTGAGATAAAACACACGAATAGTAAAATTGGACACAAATTAACCATCTCGTACCCAAAGGGATTACCAAAAATATTTTTAACATTTAAATAAATTATGTGTAATGATCAATAGTGTACCAAGGACTATATAAAGATTCAAATCCATTGTGAGGGGGGATACATGATTGGGTTCTTGTATTGCTAATTATATGAAGCTCTCTACCCCCTACTCCCTTTACCCAAAAGTGGTAATAATATATCATAGGAGTTTTAGAGAATACCATCCAATAATTGAGTGGTTTAGAAGATACCATGGATATAACTTGAATGGAAGATTCCTTTGGTTGTTCCAAGTGATCTTCTTTTATCATAGTGGTTGAATAAATATGAAATATACCACAAAAGAAAAAGGTACATAGTTTTGTATATTTAGATTTTATACGGGGATTCAATTTATGTAATGTTGATATTGGAAATTGATTGTTTCTAATTTGTTTTATTGCATTAAATATGTGTTATTAAATTCTAAGAACCATATCGAGTTTTAATAAACAATTCCAGGATTTTTTATTCTGAAAATCATTTTTGAAACTGTTGAAAATTTTGATTGTTTTATATATCATATTTTAAATCACAAAAAGATATGTGTATTTTTATCTATGGCTAGTTTTATCTCTACATCTATGATTTTTCTATATTAACAAAGTGATTATTTGGGATATGTGTAAACCATAAAAAATATTATATCTCTTATATTAAACAATTTGAGTAGAATATTCTACCGTAAAAACCATGAATAGGAAAAATAAATGAGATTTTAAATTCTGAGAAAAAATAAGCATGATAGGTGGATTTCATTCAAGGAGTCCAAGAACCTTAACTCAACATCTTTACCTTACATTTATCCTAAGGTCATATCGATAAAATAAAACTTTATGTTTCCACTATTATAATTTTTATCTTCATTTTTCATCATATAAAACATCATCATCATTAAAAGTTCCTACATGTTGTCCTAAATACAGCTTTCAATGAAAATCAGTGTCTTCAAAAAGAGTGATTGAAGTAGTAAAAAACCACTATGAAAAAGATATTAGATAATAAATCACAATAGAAACCACTTTTCTAGAACACCTCTATAATTATATAGAATAATCCATACAAATTCACCATTCATTTCATTCAATATAAAACCCCAAAACCACTATTTCCAGACAATCATATAATGTAGTGAAAAAAACAAATTCTACCAGAAACACACACAAAAATAAAATTTTATTTCATACCAAATTACATACAATACTTAACCACACCATAGTCATTATAAATCCATCATAAGACAAGGACCCCCCATCTCTGCCACTATTGATTGATAACTGATTCCCGAAAACCGCCATTAAAACTATTGAACTATAATAAAAGGGGCTTAAATACTATATGTGATATTGTAGTACGAGAATCATCATAGTTCCTTCAGTTTTAAATTTAGTAAAATGTATGAGTAGTAAATTGTAGGGTATCATATAGGTGATCCTTACAGTTTCATGTGATGAAAATACAGTATCATTTCATCATTCTGATATATGTGATATTGTAAACTACGATTCCCAGGAAGTGAAAGATTTCATTAAAGGATTTTCTAAATTCTTGATTGAAAATCATTGTTGATTTAATGATACATAGTACAATGTGTCTTATCAAAAGACATACATTATCTATCAAAAAGTATATAAAATAGTGCCTGCCTCATCTATCGCACCTAGAGAGATGCATCATTTGACAAAGTACATCATATAAATAATGACGTCATGAAATTTTTAATTTTTATAGATTTTAAATTATGAATTATTTTATTAAATTTATCTTTTCTCTAATTGAAGGGGTTATGAACACAATCAAAAGCACTCCCAAGGTTTTATAGATGGTTTAGCCTCAAACCTCACTAAAAGTACAAGCAAGTACCCACTACATCGTTTATACAGAATAACCTAAATTCCCAAAGTTTTGGTTTATAAAATACCTTATAAGAGATAGCTGGAGAGAACCTTTTCCCAAAATATTTTGCAGTGAGTTTACCCTAATAAATTAACCACCCCACGCACCCTACTAAATCTACCCTCAGTCAATCGTGCCTACTTTTTCACCATGAAACACCTGCCCTCATTCCAAATTTATTTATCAATACTTAAATTTATGAATTTAAAATAAATTGTTTATCTCATTTAAAAATACCTGAAACATTAATTATTTTATTTTATTTATTTATTTATTCAGGAATATAATAGTTATATTCTTATTGAATGTATGGTTTGGTTTTATTTTAAAGTTTCTCTTATAAATTATTATACATGTATATTAAGAGGTATATGATATTGGATGATAATACATTTAGTTTTATTCTACGTTGAATTTAGATTATGTAAAGATATGTTCTCGAATTTAAATGTTGCGTGTAGTTTATAGATATTTGGTGAATATATTTTTATGGAATTGAGGTATCACTTTAGTAGTTTAACCTCAAATAGAGGTGATTCAGGTCATATTGCTCACTATCCTATAAGATTATGTCCTTCCAAGAAAAGTGGGTGTGTGATATCTATCGCTCCCTAATTTATCTTATGAGTATTTTCAATTTTATATGATTCAAAAACTTTACATGAAAGGATTTCATGTACTTTATACATGAGATACATTTGAATATCAATGAATATAGTTATCCATTAATTAAATTTCATCACACAATGTATGATATGGGTAAATAATTACAAATAAATATACATTGAATATGATGATTTGGTATAAGTAATAATATTCTAAAATAGATTCCTTGATGATTGAATAAATCTGAATGGAATAAATGAGATAATATGGTGATATTAAATCCTGTAAAATTTAATCTAAATATAAAAATCCATAAAAATTGAACACTTTTCAATACTCTGATCATCTAACTATTTAAGTTCATGATAATAAATGGTGCACATAGACTTTTATGTATAATGCATGGTTGAAATGTCTAATACAATGATTTAGGTAACCAAATACTATTTGAGATTTGGGTAAAATATATCTAAAAACCATATTAGATAGGATACTAGGGGAAAATATTTGGGTTTATAGATATGATAGATTGATAAAGAAGTTGTCTTCTCAACTATCCAATAGTCATTTATTATATGATGGTCATGATGGCCAGCGTAAATAACTAAGTGCTAATATGAAAATTAAAGTGGACAAATTACATAACTAAATATGGATCTAGGAATATTGATGTATTTTGTAGATTTTAAAGATGGTATAACATTTTAGTGGGATAAAATATATAAAAATTATTTATTAAATAAATATAGTACATGGAACTCATTTGATAAAATATTATGTTATAGACAAATTTCATTATCATCATTAAATATTTTTTTAAGAAGAATTCTTGAAAATGTGGTGTTTAATATAATAACTATTTAACCCATATAATTTCTTTATAATTTTTCTTAAGAAATAATAAATTTCAATTTGTTAAAGATACACATTCTGTATTGACTAACTAATGAGATCAACAAATGAATCTACATTTTTATGAGAATTATAAATGGATTATCATGAGGTTTAAAATAAATTTGATATAGGGAGATGGGATGAATATTATTTTTTTATCATGTAATCAATATGTTTTTTTATTTGTGACTTTTAGATACTAATGGTTTATTTTTAGGCTCAATCTATCTAGGGAATTAATTTTTTTATCATCTTTGTTAATGATAAAACATTGTGAATTATTTTAATAAAATTTTACACTAAATCGTCAATGGGTTATATATCAATGATGCATGAAAGATATGTCTAGGTTATAGTACTATATTAATTTCATAAGTGTGTAAAAGATCACACTTGAAGAATAAAAATTTAAAGAAAAATATAACAATGTGTCTTTGAGTAACTAGCAAATTTCATTGAAACCTAATGGGATATTTTGGAAAGATGATAAATTTTTTCAAATAATGGTATTTTTCATAATACCAAATGCAGGATGATAATACCAATGTATATTTAATATTTGGTACCACTATTATATAAATAATTAACATTATTTTGTATGGAATATGATACCAATTATATACTTTCAATTATTTTGAATATAAGGGTATTCAAATTCAACATAATAATTGATAAATCATTTTGTTTTCATTAAAATTAGGAGGAAAATGATTCTACATTGAACGTTTTCATTGCAAGTGAATATATCAATCTAAGATGTATAGTAATAAAGGTTGTGTATTGTCATCTAGTTTATTTTGAATAATCAGAAAAAAAATTACCAAATAGGTGTTTGTAAACCCCAAATAGACACAAAAACTATAGTAGTATTGTAGTTGTGTTCTACAGAAGTTGTATTAGTATTCATCCATGGGATTTCAATACACTTATTTATAGATCTAGTCACCTGGTCCATTTAGAAACTCATACAGGTCCTATAATCCATCAATCATAGGTAAATCAGGAACATGGTGTTACCAGGGTAAAACCTAATTCCCCAAGTAATAATAATGATGAATGAAAAAATGGTGGTATTTCATAGTGGGTATACTCGAAAGAATTATGGGTGTGATGAAATCTATCATCAAGATACCTATTCTCGGATATGGGATACATGAATTCTCGACCTATTTTTTCTTTTATGGTGATACTAGGATGATGATGTAGATTAATTGGTTGCCAATGTATTAGGGATCCACACAATAATTATTGGGACTTAGGATCAACAGAGAGATAGGGGTCTCGAAACCTATCATCCATACTTCCTTAAAAAACAACATTATATTATAGATGGGTTTTCAAAACCAAAGCATCAAACTTTCACGCTACAATGGCATTTGTGGCGAGAATGCCACACTCATGCATAGTACCGCAGGAGGAATTAATATAGATTGTGGGTGGAATAAGAAATAACAAGTGTAATGACATTGTGTAGGCCTCCCAATAAATAGGTATTCATGTATTTTATCATCAGGTCATTAGAACATTGGGTCACTCAAGTTATAAGGTATTAATGCCTCTACGCCTACATGAAATGTAATGGGTTTCCTCTTAACCTGGAGAGAAAAATTATTTTTTCTTTTCTTACCAAAAATGTGATTGACCCTATATTATTTAAATAATAATAATCTCAATTATATATTTGAGAAGAATATACAGATAAAATGTGTTTTATCCTTGACATAGGAATTTATCAACATGTTCTATAAAATATGATTGATGTAGTTCCACCACCCATCATCAGCATGATTTGAAGAATAAATTTTTCTATTCAGAATATTTTTTCCAATACAAAGAATACCATATATGACATGAATGAATAATTTATTTTTAATCATTCCCACCAAAATGAAAAAAAAATTATTTTTTAAATAGAAAACAGTTTTCATATCCTAGAATGATATTTTAAAAATAATATAGCTTCTAAGAGGCTATTAAAGTATTTTTTGGACGAAGAGTGGTTTAAATATTATCAGGTAAAATATTATACCCAAAAAAATATGATTTGTAAAGTCATTTAACATTTAAAATGATTTTATAGAATAATAGTATTTTTAAATTTAGAGAGTTATATTTAATTAATATAAAAAATTGAATATAAATCTACATCCCAAATAAATTTAAGATACATTGTCAAAGAAAAATTGAATGAGTTAAATTTTTTAGTAAATAAATTAAAATGGAAAATATTATATAATATATCTAATGATGATGATATTAAGGACATAAAAGAATTTTATGTGTATAAAGAAAATTATTAAAATGATAACATTGGATATTATAATGTAAAATAGTTTTGATAATATATTCACAGTGTTATATATTTGGAAGAGGATTCTTATGTCTCAATATTGTTAACAATGTCATACTCTATATATTCTACTCACTAATAGATTTTAGTGTGAGGGTTTTTCAATTCAAACAAGGATATGTGGAATGTATTACATAGAGATTTGATGTGTTTAAAATACCCAGAAAAGTGAATCAAACCTAAGGCCTCTCGTTATATTTATCATATGTGATATGATAATATTTTATCATATATATGGTTTTGTTATTATTTTTAAAAAAATCCTAAATTATGAAATATATCATGTTATAGAAATGGAAGACTCAATTGTTTCATTATTTCCCATTAGTTACATACATTACATATACTGAGATGATGACTGACCTCTAAATTTATGATATTTATGTATGCCTACTTGATGTTCATCATTATATATTAGATTTTTTTCAATAAATGTTTGTATTATAAGGGGTATTTTTTTATATATAGGTGAGGAATTTTCTCATGATAAATAATAGAGTTTTGTGTGCTTGGTTTCCCCCTAATTATACCACATAGAGGGTCATACAAAACATATTTGGTATACTATGGGGTACATTTTTTATATTTGTATTTCCCAAAACTTGAGGTTAGAATGTTTCCTAAAATAGGAACCTTCATACTCATATTCATTTATTACATAGCCCTTGAGGCTTATCCAATCAGTAATGATTGGGTTTGTTCTTTATCATGTCATTAGTTGATGTTTAACCAATATAGACGTTGTCCTCTCATATGATGAGTATCAAATCTAGGCCCTCAACTGATATAGACCATGCTAGTTTATAAACATAACTAAATAAGACATGAAATGTGTATATCTATAATATGGGGGGATGCAGATGTGATCTTCCATAAGGCTGAATTTCATGTTATGTATTTATATACTCATTTATTCTATAATCAGAAAATTGAGAACATATGAAAATTCTATATGGGATTGAGAAATAACATGTACTAATTTTACTCAATGTCTTTTCAAAATGGATATTTGAAACTGAATAATTGAACTTGATAAAACTGGAAGACATGTGTATAGATATATTTGTGTTTGATTGTGATCATGATAAACCCCTTTATATATTTTGTAATACTGATGATTTTCTAGTGGATGATCATCTCCTTCACTTAGGATATAAATAATTATTTGTTTGTTTATTAAATTTCATATTCCCATGGGGTCACACATAATTCTTACATAAATAGATATTTATTTACCAAAACATAGAGATTTACTCTAAAATAGTTATAGTGTTTTCCCAAAATTATTTTTAGATAGATATTCATAAGGTGCTTCATAATAAGACTAATATAATTAACTGACTAGACATGAGAGAAATTAATTAATTATATACCAACATACTACCCATACTATGATAATAATGGTGGAATCATAGAAAAGGGTGAGGTTTTGGGACCAAGATAGAAATAAAAACATGAACAAAAAAAAATGAAATTGTTTCTAAGAATGCGTGATGGTGGTGAAATAGTGATTATTATGTTAACATAAAAGAAGTGATAGTCATAAAAAATGGGAAATAAGTAAAATAGGGTGCGACAAAGACATTTATTGACTTATGAGAACTAGAAAAAATAAATTTTTTATGAAAGATAAAATGAACTTTCATGAAAATATTCAGAGAGGTACTAACTTTTTTTTCAAAGGAAAACAATACCTAATTATCATTCAATTAAATAACCTCAGTATGAAAATATCATGAGAAATATTTTTTCTAATAGAACCCATCTAAATGATACTCCATCTGATAAAATAATATTTTCGAAATAGTTCTTCTTTTGTGGTCACAAAGGAAAAAATTACTCCCCCATTCACCTAAATGTCTATTGAGTAAAGATAAGGAAAATAATGTATGAGAGAGTGATAGAAATATTTATTGAAGGTAGTAAAACTCTATTATTTAAACTAATACAGTAATAATAAATAAAATTATTTCAATCCATCCTTCATGATCCCCCAAAACAATTTATTTATTAATGATAGAAGTATTAAAAATAATATAATTAGTTAAAAAAATTCATAATATAGGGTAAATAATAATATAGAAATTGGTGAAGAACCTCCTAATATATGATCACCCTCTTCCTCCATCATAGAATTACATACATCCTACTTTGTGTATACCATAGCTTCTGGTTCCTAATAACCCTTCCAAACATTATAATCTAAAACACACAAGATGGTTCAACAATTGGGAATGCGTTTTTTTAATGGTGTTGTTGTGGGAGATCTTCAAAAGGTACATCCAGGTCTCTAAAATCATCTCCCTTAAATCTTATATGAAATCTTTACATCACCACATGAATCACCAAATTATCCTTTCCCCTCCCTGGAATTAATTCCACATCTAGATGATGCCATTGTACATATTCTTAATATATATTAACACTATTCAAATTTTTATAAAATAAAATTCTCTCCTAAACATGATAAAATCTCCAAAATATTCTTCCAAGATTAATTTTCTTCTCTAATTGGTCATTATAGGGGATTTCTGGAAACTATTTAATCTCCCCTGAGAAGTTCAAATAATTCTCCAATGATTTGACAATTTTTTAATTTTCCATCCTCTAAACAACTCAAAATTCATTATTTTTCTTGTCTTTTACATCATTTTTCACTATTGAGATATTATGTATCAACCCATTTTTCATATTTTGTTTGTGTATTTTTATGATTACAACTTCAACAGTATAGAGTAGTGAGGTCCATCTCTATCCATAGAAGAAAGAACCCACAAAAAGAAACAAAATCCATCATCCAAATCCTTATACATTAAAAATAACATTCATCCTTATAGAAATAGTTCATAAATAATAAATTAAACTCATCATATTCCCCTATTATTCAAAACATATCTAAAATTTTTTTATGAGAAACCACTGCTAGTCATTAACATTAGGCTTTATCATCATCTATATTTTTTAGGAAATTTCTACAAAATGTGGTTTAAAAGATTAATCAAAATTTATTCTTTCCATATTACATCCAAACTAGTAAATTATTATTTGGATTAGATTTGGAACTTAGATTATTAGTAATTTTGTTACTTCACATTACTTTTCAAATGCATAAGATATCGGGGGCTCTAATTCTATGATTAGCATACTTGAAATAAATAATGATGAATTTTATTGTGAATTTTTTTTTTAAACTAGAACCAGGTTCATTAAATTTCAACATTTATCCAACATAAGCTCTTTATATTTTTCTTAGATAAATTAAATACTTATTCAAATCTACACATAGTCATAGAAAACTTTTTACCCATATATAAACAACCAAACTCACTAAATAATTCCATAATGAACATTCTATGCAAGAACCCCCAATCTGATTTCACAACCTTTGAGAGTTGGAGGCTTTATGATCTTCCTCTATGATAGAGC
Organism: Viscum album; assembly: GCA_963277665.1. Lineage (NCBI taxonomy): Eukaryota > Viridiplantae > Streptophyta > Magnoliopsida > Santalales > Viscaceae > Viscum > Viscum album. The sequence continues at coordinate 641,125,766 of OY728160.1, forward strand.
TAATAATTTTTACTTGAATCAAACCACCCATTCAATTTTCATCAATTAGTGTAATGAATAATCAATTTGTTATAAAATATTCATAGGTTCCTAGTGTTTCATTGTCACTCCTTGATATCAATTTTCATTCAGACTGAACATCATCAACAATTGATGTTTGTCATATATGCATACCTTAGAATAAATATTGTATAATCTATTATTAAGATATGGAATCTTCATTAAGGTTCACTATATAGAATCTTTAGTTGATTATCAAACATAAATCCTTCAACATGGCCTAAATAAATTTTCATAGTAGTGTCGAAGTCATATTGTTTTTCAATATCTTCAATACTGGGATTCATCATCATTGGGTGTCAGTATCATACATTCTGAAATTTTTCTAGATCTAGTATGAAGTTGGTTTAGAATCAGGATCACTGGTTTTTCATCATCCCATTGTTGTTTTTGAAATTTCAACCAATAAATTTATGAATAGAGATATTGGTCACTATTATAGTCTTGTCAAACAATATCGCTTTAAATTTTACTTTATTTTCACTTGTCTTGTCCTTGGTGTGAATCTTATTCAATTTAACTTATCTACCATGATTAATCCTAATAACACTAGGATTTCTTATACCTATTCTATTTAAAATCATATTTTGACTCACTAGGTTATTCTTCTTCCTTAGGATTTTTTGCTAGTTTTTTGTAACTCAATATATATAACCATAATCCATTATTGGTATGATTGATCAATCCTAAAAGGTACAACATACGAGTATTGAATCCACTATCAGAGGTGTATGACTTCATGGTATCATAGAAGAGGATTCTTGGACACAACACTATTATATAATATATTCTAGAGTAGTATAAAATAAGGCATCATCGAAGGTGGAAGGTCGTATAATTTACACTTGAAAATCAAAGGTTTTCATGGGATCATAAATTTTCCTCTTCATGGTATCAGACCAATAGCAATACCTTCAAATATCAAGTCTCACTGTCGCTCTTGATTTTACCCTTTTTCACCCTCCAATTTTCATGGAAATATAGTGCATAGTTGAATAATTTTTATTCTCAATATTTTAGATAGATAGATACAGGATCACTTATATAGACTCCTTATCAAAGAAATAAAATTTCTTCACACAATCAAATATTTATTCCCCTTTTTCATAGTTACACGGATGTAGAGAAAAATCAATTTTCTTAAAAAAATAAATTTTAAAATTATGTTCCCATAAAAATTTATAAAATCAAGATCAAATCACCATTAATAGAATTAAATAACAAAATTTTAGTTCTTAATTTTTGAAAAAAAATGTTCATATAAAAAATAAAAAATTGAATTTTAATGAATTGATATAAGAGATCCAAAAAAAATATTTTAATATTTTGAAAGATAATTTTAATATCAGAAAACAATTTTCAGTAAAATAAGTAGATTATATGATAAATAAATATTTAGAATTTAAAAAAAATATAAACATATATTTTTTACAATTTTTTCAATGAATGTAATACCACAAATATAGTTTGAGAAAAATTAAATAAATTTTTATTTCCCTAAAATTTAAACTAAAAAACTCATTTTATTTAATCTAAAGTATGTAGTAAAATTTAACAAATAAAAATCATATCAAATTCATCCAGACATATTCAATTTTACACCAGAGATATTCAATTTATTTTCTATAGTTTCAAATACTCTTATCGAAAATGATAATCCTTTTCAACTTCAGATACATATCAGTTATGTAAAATCATAAATTCCATCAAAGATAAAAATTATAAGGACTTAATTATGATTATAAATCACTTCCCTATTTCAACTACAGATCAAGATCTAGTTCAAAGAGTGCAAAACAATTAGCTATAAGTGGAATAAAAATAATTAAAAAAGAGACTTCAACAATCACTTACCCCAACTTTCTAAACAACAAAATCCATTTCACAACTAATTTATTAAACTAAAATAATTATATTAATAATTAAATATCCCCTAAACAATTTATATTCAATATTCACCTCACTTTAATAAAGTTTTTTTTATAAAATTTTAATTTAAAAAAAAATTCCCACCCCAAATTTTTTTAGTACTGTAAAAGTCACATATTGTGTTTTAAATTAATATATTTAAAAAATAAACCACGTTCATAATGTCTTAAATATTAAACAATGGAACCCATTTTCCCTTTTTACTGAAGTTTTAAAGGACTTATATTATTATCATTTGAGTTATCACCCAGCGATGTTTATTTTAATAATGGTGTCTCACTGAGGTTCAGGTACAAAGATTCATTTTTCTCAAATTATAATCTCTATTCCACAATGATCTAACTTATCGAACTCCTCTTTTTATCACAAATAGTATTCTAGTAAAAATAAAGGACAAAATCACAAATAGAAGTATGAAATTATATAAATAACAAACTCACTAAAACACATCATTCGTGTATGAAATTATCTCATAGGAAGGATACGTTGAATTAGAATTTTCTAAACTTAAAAACACACAAAATTTTTATTTATTGATAATGTTAATATCCTAAAAAAAGTCTCAAAATGAAGTTTGTATAATGAAAGCAATAATTTTTTGAAATTTATAATGAAAGCAAAAAAATTTTAAAATTAATTTTTATAAGAATATTTCTTGAAACTTGCACCAGTATTAAAATATATTAAGGAACATTGAAATGTAATAAATTAAAACAACTACACTTATACTATATATAATGTTTTACACAATTTTTTTCAAAATAGTCCAATATTTTCTTTATGAGTGTTAAATATGTCCACCAATATTAAGTAACTATAATATGAATATGTATATATAAATATAAGAATCTAACTATTTATGTGGATGAAATTATGTAACTTGAGGTAAACAAAATGGTATATTAATCATGGTCTCTCAATATTTTTCAATACATATGATAGTGAATAATATATAAAAAATCATATGGTCAATCCAGGGAGGTCACAATAGGGAAAAAGATTGAATGAAATAGACTCAAAATATTTTATTTGAAAAGAATACTAGATTAAAAAAACTAAAAAAATTCACACAAATATCCCTCACATTAAATTATTCAATCGGAAATACCTTTATAAAGTTCTATCAATGATTATCTAATGGGTATAAATCCTGAAAATTGTTACTTTTTATTTAGTTTAGACATTTTCACATGTTTTTATAATATATTAGGTACAATAGACCTTTATAAAATCCTCCCTAAATATTTTAAGGATCTAATAATTAGTCGTATACTACTAGAAGCTCCAAGTCAATGATTTTTTTCAATGAATCCATGATTAAAGAAAAAACCACAAATTTCATTGATGTGACCATATTAAACCCACAAATTCTCCCCCACACATGAAATAAGTTCTATTTTAAATAAATTTGTAACAATTTTAATTACCTTTATACATTCATCAACACTCTTAGGATCAACATACTTGTTTGGAAAATGGGGAGTTTTCTCAAGCCTTATTAAGAACTTCATGACCTTAATGGAATAAGGTTCATCATGATTGAAGATAAATTTAGTTAGGTCATACCTGTTATCTTATCTAGAAAACAATTTTGATTATCATATTTTACACTCTCAATAGAGTGGGTACACTTCTATTTAGAATCGTGATTATTTATATTTTCTGACTACATTATCTCAACCTATAAAGACTAATATTATATCACAAAATGAACTAAAATATAGTTACACTAATAAGGTTGAAGTGAAAATAAAGATGAATCAAGGTTTATAACAATTGAAGACAGTGATGATCAGTCAATGTCATGAGAAAGACTATTGGTATGATAGTATTCTCTGGGGTGGGAAATTTAATAGTTCTAAAAAATTAATTTCATAATTTGATTATAAACTTTTCAAGGACTTTTCATCTCTTTAGTAAAATTAGATTCAAAAAACAAGTATTAAAATTCCCATTAACTGATTCATTAATTATATCATTGTAAGGGTGATGATTTTCCTTTTGAATTTCATCCTTGAAAACTTCTTCGACAACATCAATAAATTTTCCACTAAATACTAGTAGATATTCTTTAAAAATAAAAATTATTCTCAATAATCAACTATGTGAATGGTAAATTTAACATTTAAAACATTAATAAAAACAATAGTAGTGGCTACAAAAGGACTTCCAAGAATAATTAGTAAGTGACATATCAATATACTATAGAGAAATAGAATTTGGTTTTACCTCCCAAAGACCCATATTTAGAAATGAGGACTGAGGCACAGTATTGATGTTATCTCCTTTTTCATGAAAAAAAATTAATTTCTTCAAATTATTCCATTTTATACGTAATTAAAAATATTCCATGATTTTCAAATATTTAGGTAACATTTTTTGAACAATTTAACTAAAATCCTAAGTAAGACTAATGGATGTAATCTATCCATAATCACTTTTTTTATCTAAATAACTTTTTATGAAATATTACATATCCTGAGATATAATTCAAATATTTCATAATGGGAATATTAACACTAGAATCCCTAAAAATATGAAGTAACATCAAAGAATCAAATCCATGAAACTTTTTAACACTTTGGGAAAAATAAATTTGAGGGAATAATTCTCTAATACATTTTGATTATTCCCTTAATCCTCAAATATGTTCTTCCTCTTTCCATATTTAATGAGTTATCATTTTTTTTTCTTTTTAGCTTTTTATTTTTCAATTGATGATTCAGATTTTTTTTCATGTTGGTTATTGTTGTCTAAATTTCCAATTGTGTGTTTAACATGGTTTTAATTTTTTCTCTCTTTCATAGATTCTTGTTTATTTATATGAGGTTTTTTAAATAATTTTATTGAGTTTTCGAGAAAATTATTATTATTGCAGATATAATATTTTATCTAATGTTCATATCAATTGTGCACAATATATTACCCATATCTATAACCAAAATATATCTAGAACATTTTCCACATTATATTACAATATTTTATATCGTAGAATCCACTATTAATTTATGAAAACCATTTTTTATCTATTCATCAAATCTACTGATCAATTATTGGAACATACCCCTTAATTACTCTGATGAATTAGAGGATTCATTATTTATTTACTGTGAAATGGTTTTATAGACTATTTTTTATCTACAAATAGTGTATAAGGTCTCATCACTCCTTGTTCCATATGTAATGTTTGGGATGGTTTCCATTGAAAAACCCAGCATATTATGCATTTTCACAAGGATTTTGATTGGGAACATTCCATATAATGGTCGCTATTTTGGAGATTTTTTTTGTCAGTTTTATTCTTCTGTGTTAAGAAATTTGTTCCATTTTTCAGTAGTTCAATCACTAAATTCTTAACCAATAGACTTTTCATCTAATGGTTGGTGGTAAGGGCTGAGTTTTTTTCTTCATTTTCCATTATCGTGTGATGATCCATTTGTTGATTGAAATATTTTAATTGTAAACATGAAAATTTGTACCATTATTCTAGGATCCACACTATCTCATCACATAAGATCCAATGATTTTGTGACTATATTTAGATTTCATTCACCTATAGTAAAATTTGAGTGAAAATTAATTGTAAACTTAATCCAAATTGTTTAACATTTCTTCATCCTAACTTTAGAACCCAATCCAAAAATTGAATTTGAGGAAAATAAGAATATTCTTAGACTATGTTCATCCTCAAAAAGTACAATCATTTGAAGCTATTGAAAAAAATATATTATAAGTCACTATGAATTTGAAATATTGTTCATTGGGACTTTAATGTAATTTTAGAATCTCAGACACCATCTATTTTTAAATCTCATAATTCATTTACTACGGTGAAATCATAATTCATGATTTAATGTTATACACAGCATGAACTCAAAATTATCCCATATTATGCCTCTCTATTATCTTATAGTCCAGTAGATTTATGTTCTCAGGTTATTTATTATTCAGATTCTATATGATTTACAAATAATATTATGTCTTAAATTTATTTTTTTGTTTAATCTCCCTTATGTTCCAATTGATTTTACACGTAAAATAATATTTTTTTTTTACCATATGATCATTAATAATTAAAAATTAAACAAATAATCATATTTTTTAAAAATATTATTCTTGTTCTATATTAGTTTTTTTGATGTTTTCTATTTTCCTAGTATCACATTCCTTTAATGAAAACATCTCTAAAATCTTACAATCTGTTTCTAGGTAGTTGATTAGCCCTTAGTCAAATTATTTATTTGTAGATCAAAATACTGCAATAATTGTGGTATGAAGGATCAAATCCTAGGTAAGGATGAATTTGTGTGGAAAAGACTAAAAAAACATAAAAAAACATAGAATATGAGAAAATTTAGACTTATGGTGGTGAAAAAGTGAATATAAAGTTCAATGGAATAGTGGTGAAATGCTAAAAATATGTGAAAATAGTAAAAGGGGTTATACCAATAATTTTATTGATTTGTGAGAAATAAACCAAATTGAATTGATAGAAAAGGTAATGTTCTCATGCATGGAATTAATCAAAAAGGTACTAGGGTTATGTATAATGTATTACAATACAGAATTATCATTAGATAAAATAACCTCAATTGATATCTATCATTAGAACTATTATTTCTAACAAAATTCATTAATGAGATAGTCTCTCTCTAAAATTAGAAGACGACATACTTTTTCCAAATATTAATTTTATTGTAGTTTCTATGGGAAATATAAATCTACCCGTTACCTATCATTTCATTTATTATTGATAAGCGATGATCATGAGGGGGAGATTGTAAGTACATTTTATGAACACACTATAGATCTTTCATTTAAACCAATACGACAAAAAATGAATTAATTTCAATCAATACAGCTTTATCCCCAAAAACATTTTACTGAGACGTGGTAGAATTAGAGAAAATAATATAATTCAATAAAAACATCTCAATACATGAAATCATAAAATAGAAAAAGGTAGAAGAAGTAATTATGGCTTGATTGGACTCTTACATTGTCTCAAACAAAAATCCTTTGAATGTTGCTTCCATCCCAACTTATGGTTTGTAATCTCCATTCTATATGTTTTTCCTATCAATTGGAAGTTCTCTTCATGTTTTTTCCTTAGGACCATGATGACCTTATGTATGTGATGATTGCCATTCCCACCCTCCCCATTAAAAAGTGGGATGGGTATCCTTGGACTCTCCTTTGGAATGACATACATATTTCTATCATTTCACTAATCTGGATTCTCTTCCTATTTTCCCCTTAATATCTCTCATCCTAAAGGTCCTTGTTCTTCATTTGGGGGCCTCATATATTCCTCTTCCAATCAAATAATTCAATGAGGCCTTCGCTATCCATAATTGGTATATGGTTTATCATTTTTTGGGAGGATAAAAATGGTTTTTTTATACACATTTCCCAATATCTTTAAGGGATTAAAGGAACTTTCTATAATAAGGTTGTTGGACCCCCTTAATTTTATTATATGTCTTTCATGTGATAAGAATCCTTCTTCTTCTTGGTTTACTGGGTGACGACATATTCAAGGAGTCTTATTATCCTTATTTTGATGGACCTATAGATTCTATATGAATTGGAATCCTTCGATGATATATTTTAGGGTATTATTTCCAATATTACATCTTCTTTTTTAGAACTACACTATTCTACTCAATATTTGTAATATTGTGGGTAGAATCTTGTGATTCAATAGTGAGATAAAGGAATTAAGTCACCAGAAAGTTCCATGATTTTTTTTCTCAAATGGTTGTTTCCAAGACTTCACTCAAATCTATGTGAATAAATATTGGGGTGGAAATTTGTTTTCTACAAGTGGAACACAACAAATACTAGGGAAAATTATGTTATTCTTATAATAGGTTGGGGTATATTCAGTGTGTGTGTCATAAAATCCATATTATTAGGATGAAACTGATGGCCCAAGTCCTGGATGAAGCTCCCACCAAGACCACTCTAATTGGGATATCTTTTTTTTTGGGGATTTTCAATTTCCATAATATTAATAAATGTAATTTTATTAAATAAAAAAGAAAAAGAATATAGGAAAAAATACAAACAACAAACACCAAACAACCATAAAGTATGGCTATGGTGAAAAGGAAACCAAATCAAAAAAACACCCAATGAAATAGGGTGTGATCTCGAAGACAAGAAGAAGTTGCTCTATAAAGAGTCCCGCAATGGGATTATTCAAATACCCTCTCTAAGAGCATGATCGATTCATCGCCAAAGACTCAACAACAAAGACACCTATAAACCCCCATCAAAGGCAGCAGCGGACTTCTTCAGATAATAGCCATAATATTAATGTTTTGTCTTATACTCAAGCCGCAAGGATGGATTATGTTTTTCATATCTTTGATTTTAAAAACAAAGATAAACTGAATTAATCCATGTATTTTTTGATAATTCATAGTGCATAAGTTCAAGAAGAAATAAGGTCATCATTGGGTCCTAAGGTTTAGATACCACCAAATTCACTCTTGTTAGAAAATATTTTAAAATTTTTGAATCTAAATGATGATGATAAATTTGATTCTAATGGTTTGCAAATTTTATTTCCTTGGTGGAAAAATAATATGGTTGATAAAATTAATACAATGGATCAACAAAATGAATTAAGATTTTGTGAACTCCATATTTTGGATCCAGATGTTGATACTCAGTCTTCACTATACTATTAGTTTGAAATAGATATTCTTATGGGTTCTAGTTAGAGAAATTTGAAATGGTATGCTAGATTATGTGGTTTATTTGATCAATAAATAAAAATGATCCATGAATGGTATATACAACTCCAAAAGTCTTAATACAATAGTCACTGGATTAGTTGAAAAGGGACTTGTTATGGCTCCTAAATAGGAAGAGACAATCCAGAATTTGGTGCAACTTATAGAAAGAATAGTTTAGATGTTAGAAAAAAATTATGTATAGTATTCAGACTCCAATGAAAGAAACAAGATCTACATGCTTCTATAGCGACAAAAAGTGACAGTATAGAGCCTATGGAGGAGGGATTAAAGATGGATATGTCCTATCAAATTCATAACCATAAATGGAACTCCTCATTCACGATACGAATGTAGTCAGGGAAAAGGAAATTCCTTTTAAATAGGACTCGTATGTAAACTATAATAAGATGATTTCTAGATAAATTAATGTTGTTTACCACATAAAATAATTAGAATGGATAAACAAGTGATATATTATTTTCCATTTAGGTTTTAATGACATGAAGATCAATGTGGAAGAGTATCTCATGTCAACGAATAATATGTCCTCACTTTTTGAGGATTTCATTCTCATGGAGCCTGACTTGGATAAAGTTCCCATTGTCTAGTACCTTAATAGGATTCTTGGAGGGAATAATTTATGGAATTATTGTAATGGTTATAAATTTATTGTTAATTTATAATATATTTGTTTTTAGGTTTTCCAATCAACCCTTAGAGAAATATTATTGAATATAAATAAAAATATAATTTAGAGGCATATTGTGTGCTCTGAATCTCCCAATATGAATTAATGATCATGGATTGATTAGTATTTTTGTGGATAGATATTTTCAAAGAATTATTCTTGGTCTCTAAAATCATATCCTTTAAATCACACTTCAAATAATTACATCACCACATATATCACTACCATTATCCTTATTCCTTTCTAGAATGGTATCCACATGGAAATTCTATCATTTTACATCATCTTTCTCTCATGGGGAAATAGCTAAACACTTATAAGTAAACATTTTCCCCAAAATGTGATGTAATCTATATAATATTATTACATAAAAAAACATCTACACTACATGATCACAATATGATATTTTCTCCCATAGTTTAATATTTTTTAAGTACTTCAAACAATTTTTGAAAAGTAAAAACATTTATTGATATTTCTAGCTTGTAAAAATCTCAAACTCCCATGTTATTCTTGAATTCTCCATTATTTTTTCCATCATTGGTTCTTAATTTGTAATTTATTGAGAATTTTTTCTACCTAATTATCATCATCAAAGCCATAACACTGAATATTATTTAGGCTCATAATTTTCCATTAAAGAAAATAACTTCATAAATAAACAAACCCTAATAAATATATTTATGATCTTAAAGGAACTCACATCTTATTAGAAATATATAATTAATCACAAATTAATGTCATATTATTCCCCATGGATCAAACATTGTATCACATTCAATTTTTATGAGACCCCATTATTAATAATTCTTATTTGTATTTAACATCGAATGTATCTTTTTATTGAATTTGTTTTATCATGTAGACTAATATAATTACTGAACAAGATTATTTACATTGTTCATCCGCACTTGTAAGAATATATTTGTATTGGATTTTTTACATAAATTCTTAATAATGTTTTTATTAACATTATGACACCCATGAAAATGAATTTATGGGACCAAATCCCAAGATAGGAATACTCAAAATTAAACATGATAAATCCTACTGAGAAAACTAAATACTAACTAGACCCCAAATCTTTAAATAGATATATATCTCTGAATAAATATCCTCATTCTCTTCTTAGAATTTGTAAATACAAATTCAAATATGTTCATAATAACATAATCCATTCCATACAAATATGAACATTCTAATTTACAATGCCATTCCATTAAGTCCATTTTGTGAACGAATCCTAGAATCTAATGTAAAAGGCATTCAGAGTTTCCAACACCATCGTAATCATATATGAAAGTACTCGTAATTTGGCCTAATATGCATGGTAATAATGCTTTAATATCTCCGAATGTGTCCTCATCCATCAACAATATCAGTTTTTTATTTGGACTAAACATCCATAAAATATAATGATTGTTTCCTATGATTATCTTGGAGTCATTCATGTCTGAACTCTTCTTGAGTTCTGGCTTATACATTCATGTTATTTGTTATAATACTTCAGTAATTCATCTACATTCATCAGTTCATTATATCATGTTCCTTATAAAAAATTTAATTCATTTTTTATAGTAGTTACAAAGTCATATTGTTCTACTATATCTTCAATGATGGGATTCATTGGCTTTGGGTCCCAATATTATACATTAAGTGATTCATCTTCATTCTGTAAGGTGTTGGGGAAGACATGGGATCTTTAATTAGTAGTTATCCAATTAATTTCTTGTAAATTTCTTAAACTCAATATCATTAGTCTTGAAATTGGGTTTGGGTGTCATCTTCCAAAATATGCTCGGGATAGATTTTACTTCTAGTCATCTATTTTTCTCAATATGCCCCATTATATTCTACTCACCTCATATTCCATTATTGTTCCCATTGGAATTAATATTTTCCAACCTCAATAAATTTTTTATCTCGGTTCAACTCCTCAGGTTCATCTTCTTCATTGTTTTATTTCATTATAAAAGTGGACTTCAATTTCCTTCTCCATGTTCAATCATCGGTATAGTCATGAAATCCCACTAATCTCAGTAAATTAGTGGTAGATCCAATATCGTATTTGGATAGAATATTTTTATTATGAAAAATGATTTGTGTGAACCACATATTAAATGGTGACTTGTTCCTAGTAGAGGAAGGGAAGGCATGGTCAAAACCAGAGGGTGGTATTAAGGACATTCGATGATTGAAGTTTTTTAAGGTACTATTACAATTCCACTTCACTGTAGGGGACTGATATCAAGATCTCATGGTGGACAATTTCACAGACACTCTGGATTTTTAGTTTTCTCATATTATAATTTTCCTGGAATCGTACTGTATGATTGAAGTAAATTTATTTTTATATCCACGGGAAGATAGATACAGGTCCACAACTATAGAATCCTCATGGAATCAAGAAAATCACATCACATGGTTGTTTATTTTTTCCATTTTCATAGTGGAAGAAATGTAAATCATATTTTATGGTTATAAAAAACATAGATTTTAATATTAATTTCCCAATGATAATCCTACAATAAAGATCTCAAATTCAACTATAGTATTGTATTATTAAATTTCAATATATAATTTTCCAATAATATAATATATAGAAAATAAATATAATTATGTTGAAATAATTCATTCAAGATGTACAGGAATAATAATTTTAATCTTTTGAATGATAACTTTCAAAATAGAATAAAAAATTCTCTGAAGTATGTGGAAAATAATGACATGACCCCATTCCATCAAGGATACCATAATTTTGGGAGAGCGATGATGACCCAGGATATAAACTCACACTGAGGGAATAAATATATCCTAAAATGTGAGGCATTGACCTCTATAATAATATATGATTTGGGTAAATTATGAAACATCCATAGTAAACACCAAAACATAATATAACAATAAACTAAATCCATCAAAAGAATCAACGTATAAATAACACAAGTGCAAATAAAAGTCTCTTAAATTAAATATCCAAAAGAAAATATAATTTAGTGAGACATTAACTATCCAAATAGTTACAAGATTGTATTTTAAAATATGACCCATGTAATCCTCCTAATACCCAAAATTCAGTATATAACATATAGTGATTATATAAGTATACTTAGTAGGAAAATCAAATCCTATCATACACATGTGAAAAAAGAATACTAATAAACCCCTGAGAAAATAGTGAAACCAACAACACCTTAAAAGGTTAATTATCCATACCATCCTCACTAAGTAATTGTCACCAAATTACAAAAGAAAATTTTAATATTATAATAAGAAATATATTGATAAAGGGTACCCCACACCACTTTCCCATAGGTCTTACACTTTCACACCCCAAAATCATACATATTGATGCTCCCATAACATTTAAATAACATATACCACCACCCCACAAGTAAATTCAAAACACCACACAACCATGCCCAGAGTAGTACAGTATTTGTAACCTAAAGGAAATCAAACTCATTCCCTCCTCCTACGATGAACTACCACCACGATAAGCCATCCCATAGCTCGGTCATATCACATCACACCTAAAAAACATGTTCCATCACCTACTTCCCTTACAAAACTCCTTCTATAATAGACTATTCATATCTACTTTCTTTTAAGAGAGATTAGGAAGAGTGGGTAGCCATCCCTCTATCCTCATCATTGGGATTTCGAAAAAAACACTCATGTGTGAAAATAAGGGATTCAGAACATATTTCACATTCACTGGTGGGGTGTGTATATAAATTTCATGGAATACAAAAATATATACATATATCCACACACAATCATAAAATAAGGGTTCAAACATAAATATTATCAACAACACAGAATCCCCATTATCACTAACAACTCTAAATACATAACACTACAAAATCCACAGGACACATTTTAAGTTTCCAATAAATTCCATTAATCTATCCAATTCATTTTATTATTAAAAATAAACCATACTTACCCACACAACCCATAATTTGTTTTATCATTAATAATTTCCATCATAATAACTAAACCAAAAAATTTTAAGCATTGTTAAATAATTATTCAATCACTGTCTGATATTCTAGAACAAAAAAACATACATTAAAATTAGCTAATCATCCCCATAAAACCATTATATAATCTTCTTAAATAGATTCCAAACTAACCATCATATCTCTTCCCTAAAAAACAGAAAAACAACCATTACCATTCCTCCCCAATAGCATGGTCAAATGAACAATCAATGCACCACCCCAAAAAATGGCAAAACAAACCATCCCCTCATCACCCTAAAAGAACAGCGAAACAAACCACACATCACCCCCCACTACATCACATTCACACAACACAACACATCAATTATTAATTTATATATTTAGAAAAGGTTTTTTATCATATTAAACATTGTTATTTTAGGGGCATTATCCCACAGTCCATAACCCTGTGAAAACTATTTCATTAGCTCAATATAAGTGGTTATCAAATTTTTATTTTTAGCTGATATCACAATAACCACATAATAAGGTATCAAAAAACATATCAAACAAGAACAAAAAAACCAACCAAATACCATAATTTTCTGTGCTAAATCGTCACATAGAAACACAATATCATAATAATGTCGAAGTGCTGATAGTGTGAAAACAATTCCCCTTTACCCCTTCAATTTCCATTAAATGTTTAATTTTTCTTTATTTCTCCATTAAAAACCATCATCCATAGATAAACAAGAGAAAACTGCTCCCACACAATAAAAATAGATAGAAACGAGGGATTCCTTACATCAAAAGAAATTTCAAATCTCATTAGACAATACAGGTTGAAAAATAATTTCTTACAAACCACAATCATGCAAAAAAACCCATGGATCATCCCACACTACATAAAGAGATATAAAAAATGCATCCTTAATCACAACCCAAAAAATACACACCATCACAGTGGATCCCCTAGGTAAGAATAGAAGAAAGACCAATAAAAAGAGAACGGCTTCCCACTGATTTTCAATGGGCATCGACCATAGCCAACAATTCAATGAGGGAGGAAGGGGTGAGGATCCTCAGAGATCCTCCTAGGGTTCTTGAAAAATATTATAGGGAAGAGGTATGAAAAAAAATAGTTATTTAAATTAATGAAATATTTATGACCTGTAACTTGACACATTCATATCATATAATCCATTCACGATGTGAATTTAATGTGTTTTTTCCAACAAAAACTTCCATATAAATTCACATTTATTTATCCTTATATATCTACACTTCATGAATTAATTTCATCATTTGACATTGTTTCATGGGTTCTTCCATCACCTCACATAGACTCTAATCCAGAAAGCAAGAAATGTCATGAGATGATAGTTCAAATCATGTAATACTTTCATGAAATGAATATCCCATGGTATCCATGATCCACATCCAACCACCACCGAACCACATCAAACATCATCTGAAGATCCTCTAATTACCAAAACTAATAGTGAAATGGGTCATTAAGGCATGGTTTTTTACATTAAATATATCTCAAAGGATTCTTGGACTTGATAATTCAAAACTAATCCTATATGGAAATGGGTTTGAAAAACCACCCCATGAGATACCTATTGAGGATCATGTTACTCATAAACTCTACCAAAATATAAAAATGCCAATGAGAACACCCAAGAAACACATTACACAGCCCCAAACCTCCTCCTTACACACAACCACGCCACCAAAAAACCACATCACAACCATATCAACTTCCATGCCACCTGTAACACCCCAATATTTTTGAGAATTATTTTTTTCAAATTAATTTATCTATACAATATTTTTCATTTGAAATGACACTATAAATAGTTATATATATATATATATATTAAAATTGTAATTCAAATATTCTTTCACCAGAAATACCAACTTGGATTACACTATATACAATACTAACATGGCTTTCCCTCCCAGATACACCAACTTGGAGAATGATGCACACAACACTGAGTTTCTAGGAAACATATTTTTAAATTTATATAGTTAAATAAATAAGAAAAGTAAAACCGAACCATTAAACATAGTTATAGGAATAGAAATAACTACCTTATAAATATTGGTTATACTTTTTCATATAAATAAAATATATTGATGACGAATGATAATATTTTTTATCATGTCCTTCTATGTTTAAAAACATAAATTTCTCGAATGAACCTCTTATAATAATGAATGTTATTTTAGAGATATTTATAAATTTATTTTTATGAAATAAACTATTTTTTTTATTCATAATGTTGAAATTATCCTATGGTGAATTTTTGGGATTTTCTGAGAAACTTCATTTTTTATGAATAGTTAAAATTACTAAAAGTTTGTTAAAAAATTAATTTAAGTAATTATTAATTATAAATTATACTTTTTTAGAGTCACATTGGATCAATTATAAATCTATTTATCAAATTATGTTCATTATAATCAATTTTACATACAAATTGAATATAAAAACATAACAAACATTTGAATGTTTTGCTTCTATAAAACCATGTTATTTCGCCCCATCTATGGGATGAGCATTAATATTAATTTTCGCATTTTTGTGATAATAAATTTAAAAATCTAACACAGACATACTTAATTAATATAATATGTTTTTTCAAATAACATTAACTTATTTTTTTTTACCAAAAACATTAGTGAATGTGATTAAAATGAATAAAGTTGATTAAGGTACGATTAAGCTTAATAAGGTACTAAACCTTAATATTTAAGACCAAAATGATTTTGGAAACATGTTTAAAATCTATTGTTTGCCAACATTTTACCATTTAACAACTTTTTTTGAAATATATGAGTTATTGGGATATATGTTAATGGAAAATTCTTATAAAAAGTGTAAGTAAGGAAGAAGACAAAAAAAGGAATTATCCTTACCTTTCACATGTATAAAAATTTGTAATATGTAAAAAATATCATATTTTCTTTTATACATATCCTTTTGAATGATATATGATCTATTTTAGTGATAATAAATTATAAATAATTTTTAGAGATGGTTTAAGCAATTTAAGAGTTTAATAAAGGTCAATGTAATGATTATTTTGATAATAATTAACTGAATTAAATGATTCAATAAATATTAAAAGTGATGTTAATTTATTAAATTATTTTATTTATTTATATTTTTAGATTAATATATCATATTACACAACTATAAACCTAATATATTTTAATTACAATATAATATTGATATTTTAAAATTAACAATAAATAAATAATGTCAAAATTGACTTTAGTGTTATTTTAATATAAATGAATATTATTAAATTATTTAAAATTGGTAAAATTCTATATTCTACCAAGTGACTTGTAAGTTTTCTTGATATTAAATATTATATATTAATGGACTAATTAATCTTTTATAGTAAGCATATTGACCCATATTATGTAGCTACGTTGTTAAGATGGTCCAGGTTTAAGCAGTGTTTTAGCGCATCACATGCGATTGTTTTAAAATTAATTTACAAAAAAAAATGAGAATTTAATTTTATAAATTTTATATAATTTTATTAATTATATTTTTATATATCTTATAATAAATATAACTTTATTTCAGTCTTAATTTTTATATTAATTATATTATAAAACTAGATGCTTCAATAAAAACAAAAATGGTAAAATAGGAAAATCATAGAAGTTAAGGATAAAAATAACTAAAATGCACATATTATTGGGTGGATGTGAATTTTATCTTCCATTATTCTCATTTAATCAATTATTTTTCCATTTTTTTGGATATTCAGGTATGATTGACCACCCATTATTAAATACCTTTTGGTAATTACAAATGTTCCACTCCCCCTCCATTGTAAAAAGGAAATCACTCTATCCATTACTCACGCCTCTCATCACTATTAAGATCATAAAATATCTTCCCAATTATCCTCCCAAAAATCCTAAATTCTACCTTGACATCTAACTTTTGGTGGAAACCCTCTCAAGGAATATTTTTGGAACAAACCAAAATGAGTTACCTGATTTAGAGGTAATGTGTTCTTTCAAGCTCTTTTCGTTTATTTTTCTTCTTCAATCCCCCCACCCCGACTCTCTATACTCAATTATTGTGTGAACAAACCTGTATAATCAATATAATATATTGTTTTTGTAAAAACAATGACCTATTCTTTCACTCACCTCTATCTAATGGATGTTGAACATATTGTTTCTCTGTATGATGAACTACTATCTCACGGAACGATCATTATCCTTTTCCCTTTTACCACCAATCATGGTGTCCATTATGAAGGAAACTAAATATATATAATTAATATATTATTTTTAATATGTATTTATGTTTATTTATTTCTTTTAAAACACACATTTCCATACATTCCATTCTGTGTTAATATGATAATCTTGTTTGAGGAAGTGTGGCCTACTGCCCCCTCAAAGCGATGTGATTTGTCCACACACCACTTGGAATGTATTAAGGATATTTTTAATGATATTATATGATATAAATAATATAATTATTCTAAATTAATAATTATATATATATATACATATATATATATATATGTCACTCACATACTTTCTTTCAATATGATAATAAATACGGAAACAGAGTTAATGCGTACGTATTGCTTACTGTTTCCATGAACGGTGTATTCCATTACATAATTCATTATGATATATATAATTATAATATAATTATTCTGTATATAAATTATATTTATTTTATTTTATACATTCTGGAATCATTATATAAGTATATGGATCCACGATATAAAACATTAAGACACATGTAAAGAACAAAACGAATATTACCCAAAGTAAAACCTTAACATATGATCATTAACAAGTGGATAAAATGAAGTAATACTAAATTAATATTTGTTAAGGGATATAATTATGTTATTATTTAAAATATTTATAATAAACATATATTTATTATATAGTAATCTTGTATGAGTACGGAGTGTGTCAAGACACAAGGTAAGGGGATTTTCATCTCACCTTCTATTTTAGTGAGATGCATGTTATGTTTTCCACTAATTTATTTTATGTGTTCTATGTCATCCCAATGGTTAAATTATATTTATATTATAATTCAATTTTTCTGAATTCACATTCACATTAGATTATCCTTCATTTATGGGATTTAACATTCAAATGTTATCAAATCGGTAAAATAATTTTGTCTCAATTTTCCTTCTTTGAGACTCAGGTTTCGTTATGAACCTAAACTCTTCATTGAGGTGTATATACATCCATTTGAAGTTTTATATCATTAATATAATTACATTAAGGATATATTAGTCTTCGTTTAATTTCATTTTCTTATAAGGACAGTATGATCCAAATTCACTATGTTGTAAAAGATTATTAAGACAATCTCCCCATATTTCAAATATTGTGTACGTTTATACTTCATTTGGTGAAATTTTATGATCCATCATTAATTAATATTAATGAGTTTCTGTAAACTATTTTTATTCAATATATCATCATTTTTAGTACCATTTTTCCTCTCTTTGGTACTTAAAATATTTTTTTTAGTAAAATTTGACAACCTCTCTCTTTGGTCAGAAATCATTTTCATTCCAAAAAATCATTTCATAAATGTTTTCAAAAGATACTTCAAGATAAATATCAAGTAAAAATGGATTTTAAAAATATTTTATAGTTTTAAAACATTCTTTTATATTTTTTTACATCTAATTTTAATGAAATATATTTTCATAAGGTTTTATATAATAAAAATAATTTTTCAAAGGAAAAAAGATTTTTTCCCCAAGAAGTGTTCTGAAAAGATCAATAAAAATTATATCCGATATAAGATACCATCCATTAGTTTTTCTCATTCCATTATGGGTAAATCATTCAATTTTTACATTCAAATTATTTTTTTAATAGATTATGTTTTTATGGTATTACTTATTGAATCATGTTTCTTTTTCATGGGTTATATACTTTTAAATCCTACTTCGTTTAACAGGTTATGATTATGATGAAGTTATTATGAAACGTGTCTCTTTCAACTAGTTATGAGTATTTTTAATTTTTATTATACCTACTTCATGGGTTATGATATGTTCATTTATGATCTTGTGGAACATGTATATATGAATTTATTATGTGACTAGTGGGACCTATCTCTCCCTCTAATTCATTGGGTAAAGTTCTATATCTCATGAGATAGACTATGATGGTATGAGAAGTGAACTCGTGCTACTAATATGGTCTTGGGAGTGAACCATGACTACTAATATTTCCATGGTAGTGAACCATGACTACTATAGGGGTATGAGTAGTGAAATCATGCTACAATGTTGGCCATGGAAATGAACCATGACTACAAATATGGTCTTGGAAGTAATAAATTGGATACTATAGAAATCATTATATTCTTATGTGTTTCCCATAATTTCATGTCTTATACCGGAGTTATGATTTTATGACTTGATATCTTTATTTCCTTATGATTCACGTCTTATGAACTTTCATCTTTTTTTCATGATTCATGTGTACGATATTTGATATGCAGTGTATGAACTAATACTTTCATGATCATGTTATCATTCCCGTATTCTCATGCTTATACTAACATGTCTCCCTTATTTACCCCTACTGAGCATTTGATCAAACCACTTTTTATCTTTCCTTCCCCATTTTATGACGATATTTATTATTTTTGAGGTGTCCAATAAGGGTTCCAGACATGATTAACCTAGTGGGAGATAATGTAACTCATTTTTGTACTCGTGTTTATATTTCCATGTTTCCAAAGGCAATAGACTAGTATGATCTTCTCACATCTACTTTTATAAAGTATATGAATTATGAAAAAGTTATTTAATGTAATGTTTGAAAATTTAGGGTTTTTTTAGTTAGAATCGAATCAAATGTACAGTAAACCATTGGAAACAAGGATGAGAAAACCTTTGTGAGATACCTAGGTACATTTATAAATATATGTCTTGGAATGACTCTAACGACAAGTATAAAGATGAGTTTACATTTAAGAAGATGTCCTGGAATTTTGGTAAAGTACAGAGTGAGTGGTTTCCTAGAAATACATCCATGCATGGTTACTACAAGTGGATGTGTCTATGGCACAGATATATATGGGAAACAACTCTGAAAAGATGTTTCGGGATTGACTCTGGATAATATGGTACATGACAACGGGCTTTACTGGACACCTAGTTTGACACCTCTAAGACATATGCTTTGGAAATTCACAAAGACTTCATGAACCATCCTAATGGATTTAGATATAAGTTAGCTATGAATAACCTAGGATAAACCCAATGTGTCATAGATTAAGGATGTTTTCATGATTTAGATATGTTATAAGTAATTTGTTTCATAACTATGTGGGTTTATTATATATTAATAAAATTTCACACTATACTTCTATTTTTAGTCAATATAGGGAACCAGGAAGAAATGGTATGATTTTGAATGTGATGGAAGATTTTATGATGATAAATCAAGTGGATTGTTTACTAGAGTGAAATATTTCTAGATCAGGCCAAATCGGTTTTCATAGAACATGATTAACAATGATTACCATGACAATCTCCTAGAGTCACCATGGAAGAGAAATAAAATGTTCTCTAAGAGTTTGTGTAATGGAGACCACAATGAAATGAATATTCAATTTTTATTTTCTCAATAGTATGTACAAAATAACATAAGAGAATGTCTTAGAAAATCGAGAAGATGTTTTGATTGTGGATAGGAATGATACTAAGCGAGTAAATACTTGGGAAAAATGAAGATTTCCATAAATGAAATAGATGGGAATTGTGGCCTCCCTGTGGTATTATCAATCAATGATTTCATTAAATTTGATCCTCAATGTAAGGATAATGAAGAGAATAAACAAGTTGGTGTAGGTAATGGATTTCTACGGATGATGACCAAACCACGAATGACTTTTGAACGGTTTTTGTTGATGTAGATAATTGTGGTTAAATTGAGTTTTATATATGTTAATACATGATTATTAATTCATATTATTAGAAAGAGGTATTAAGGAATAAGTTAATAAATTTTAAGGAATGGTTTATGAATAATGGTGGAAGAATAAAGTATTTATTTCTTTGAATTTAGAGGCTATGTAATATGAATCATGAAATGTATAAGTATTTTTAGTGTACAATTTCATTATGAATTGGAAAGGATATGTCTAATCGTGATGGATACATGGGAATGTGAGTTCATGGAATGTTCATATTTTGTTAATGGAATTCAATCCTTAATTAATGCTTGACTCCAAGATAATGATTTGTGGATAAAGATATACTATATATGAATAATTAAAATGGATGGTACGGATTTCCCTAGAACTAATTACTTAAAAAATCTTCTATGTCATAATCTGTGAGGTCTATATCTTATCATATTTAAGTTATGTATCCAGTAATCATGGGAACAAGGATAAATGTATGTTTTCCAAAAGAATTTATGGTAATTCAGGTTATTATCATGCTTCAAGAGAATATATGATGAGGTCATTCACACTTTGGGAATGTGGAAACCAATAGCTACTATGGTATATACAAGGGAATCAATGTTAAGCATTTTCTGTGACCCTCTTTCTGAAGCCTTGAATATTCATCTTTTAGAGGCGTTATGTGGTTATCCATTTATGGAATATTTAAGGTAAACTTCATATTTACTTATTAGGATTAAATTTTAACATCTAAATAAGGATTTATTCTTATCATGTAGCCTGTTCAAACTACCCTATGTGGATGGTAACTAATGGAAAATGGGATGGAATATCATAGAACTCATGTTATGTTATTTCTTAAAAAATAAAAATGTAACCTTATTTTTTAATATAACTAGGTGAAGTGGATAAAAAAATAATTAATAAAAAGGTTTTATCGAAACCATGAAATTATATCTATTAATGAAACCTCTTTAACTTTTCTTGAAACCAAAAATGTTGTCTTATACCTATATTTTCGATGAATTTTAAGGTACCTGAGGTCATTATTGATTTTTTCCTTTTTAGATGTTAACATTATCTTAAATTAGTTCTCCATCACTCTCCATCAGATCTTGATGGTAACATTTTTCATCCACTTCCATGTTTTCACTTTCCACTTAGGTTCTCCCATGTGTAAACATATTTATATGTTTCTTTGGGTAACCATTATGGTGTCAAATTTTTCTTTTTAAGGGAATTTTTTGTATTCATTTTTACGTTGTCAGTTTTTGTGAATGAAAGTTTTAAATTATTAAAAATTTGATAACCAAGATGAATTTTGAGGGTGAAATTCATATTAAGGGGGGTAGAATATAACCCCTTGAGATTTTGAGAAGTATTTCGTTTCTAATTAATTTATATTTTCATTATTTTCCATATCACAAGAAATTGGAAATTGTTATATATATATATATATATTAAAACACTATTTAAAAAATTAATTTCACACGCAATACCGACTTGGCTTGAACTATAAGCAATACCAACATGGCTTGAACTCCAAGAAACATAGACATGGTGTACGACGCACAGAACACTGAGTTTCTATGAAACATTTTTTAAAATTTTTATAATTAATTAAAAGAGATAATTATAACCAAATAACTAAACATATTTATAGAAAAAATAATCAATACAATAAAAATATTTTTTATAATTGTCTTATATAAATAAAACATATTGATTATCAAAGAAATATATTTTGGTAAAGTTATTCTATGTTTAAAAACATTGTTTTCTCAAATGAACCACTTCTAATAATGAAAGTAATTTTGGACATATTTAGAAATTGAATTTGATAAAATATAGTACATTTTTTAATTCATAAATTCAAAATTATCCAAGGGTGAATTTTTGGGGTTTTTATGAGAAACATCAAAAAAATTTATGAATAGTGAAAATTACTGGAATTTATTGAAAATAGCCTGTTCATTTTAATAATTATTAGTTATAAATTATTTTTTATATTTTATTTAGAGTAAAATTAGATCAATTATACATCTATTTATAAAATTATGTTTATTGGAATAAAATTTAATTTCAAATTGAATATAAAAATATAACAAACATTTAAAGGTTTTTCTCCTACAAAAACCCATAATTCCGCCTCGTCGGTGGGATTGATGTTAATCTTACATCTCTAATTTATATGATTAGAATTTTGAAAATCTAACATAAAAGGACCGAATTAGTATTATATTTGTTTTAAAATATGATCAACTTGATTTTTTGACCAAACTGATTTGTGAGTATGATTAAAATTAATTACAGTGATTAAGGTATGATTAAGCATAATAAGGGAGTAAACAAAAATATTAAGTACCAAATTGTATTGGAAACCTATCCAAAAGGAATAGTTTTCCACAATGTTTCCATATACACTCGTGTTTTGAAATATATGGGTTATTGGGATATTATTTAAAGGAATTTCTCTATAAGAAAGGGTAAGAAAAATGACAAAAAGGGAACAATCCTTACCTTTAACATTTAGAAATCATTGAGATATGTAAAAAACATCATATTTTAGTATATATATTCTTTTGAAATATATATGATTTATTTTTATCATAATAAATTTTCAATAATTTTTAGATATGTTTTAGGTACTTAATATTCTTAAGAAACAACAATATAATGATTATTTAGTTAATAAGTAACTATAATAAATGATACTATAGATTTTAAAAGTGAAGTTATATGACTTAATTATTATTTGTATTTATTTTTTTAGATTAATATATCATTTCACACCCCTATAAACCTAATTTATTTCAATTCAAAAATAATATTAATATTTAAAAATTAACATTAAATAAATAATGACAAAATTGACAGTATTGTTATTTTAAAATAAATGAATCATATAATTTTATTGAAATTTGGTAAAAGTATTATATTATGACAAGTGAATTTTATGTGCTAATATATATTAAATATGATGTATTAATGGAATAATTAGTCTTTTATAATTACTGTATTGACCCATGTTATGTGAATACTTTGTTAAGACTGTCCAGGTTCAAGCAGCGTTTTATAACATCACATGGGATTTTTTTAAAATTAATTTACAACCAAACTGGTATTTTAATTTTATAAATTAGAAATAATGTTCCTATTTCAGTGTATCTATATTTTATAATAAATCTCACTTTAATTTAGTATTAATATTTAAATTAATAATATTACGAAACTAGATGCTTTAAAAAACAAAAATGATAAAATTGGGGAATCTTAGAAGTTAATGAACAAAATAATAAAAATGATCATATTTAAGTGTGGATTTTGTTTTTATAGACAATTAATCTAATTTAATCTATTCTTTTCATTTTTGAGTAGCATTAGGTATGATAGACCACCCATTATTGAATACTATGTGGTATTTACAGAATTATCACTCCCCCTCCTCTAGAAAAAGGCAAGCACTCTACCCACTCATCAAACCTTTCAAACCTCTTATAATCATCCATGTTCTACCCAAGTATACTCCAAAAAATAATGAATTCAACATTTAATCCTCCCATTGGGAACAAACCATCCCAAAGAAGCCTTTTTTCATAAACTAAAAGGAGTTACTTGATTTAGAGGTAACGTTTCTCTCTATATCCTTTTCTTTATATTCTTTTTCACCCCTACACTCAATTTATTCACATATTGTGTGAATAAAAAAATATTCTCCAAATAATATAATTTTTTATGAAATGTTTAAAACCTACACTTACACACACCTCCATCTAATTATTGTTGAACATATTATTTTTTTGAACGGCGAACTACTACTTCACAAAAATGATGATTTTTCATTTCTCCTTAACTACCAATCGTGGTGTGCATTATGATGGAAACCATATTTATATATTTCATATATTATGTTTAAAATTTATTTAAATTATGTGTTCCTTTTACATCACAAATATATTTTCTTTCCATTTGGTTTTAATACGATAATCGCATTTGAGGAAGTGTTGATGACCACCTCGCAAAGCGATGTGATTCGTTCACACACCACATTAAATTTATTAAGGATGTTTTTAATGAACATATATTATATAAATAAAATAATAATTCTAATATAATAATTGTATATATATATATATATACATATTCCATTTACATACTTTCTTTCAATACGATAACAAAAATGAAAAATAATGTATATCTGTACGTACAGCTTACTATCACCATGAACAGTGTATTTCAATGCGTACTTAATTGTGATAATGATTTTTATAATATAAATATAAAAGTTATAATAGATACTTATATAATTTTATACACTATGGAATCATGATATAAGTATAAGGATCGATGATATAACAAATTAAGACACATGTGAAGAACAATTCGAATATTACGCAAAGTAAAACCTTAACATATGATCGTTAACAACAGAGTAATATAAAGTCATATTAAAGAATATATGGTAATTTATATAAGAATATTATTATTTAAAATATTAATAATAAACATATATTTATTATAAAATAAGCTTGTACAATTATAGAGAGATTCAATACACAAGGTAAGGTGATTTTCATCTCACATTTAATTTCCATGAGATACATGTTATGTTCTCCAATATTTACTTTTGTGAGGTGTATGTACTAAAAATGATTTTATTAACTGTATTTTAAACTTATATTTTTTTTATTCACATTCCCATTCGATTATCCTTATTTATTTTGTTTAAATTTCAAAATTTACCAAATCGGTAAAATAGGTTGGTCTCAATTTGTCTTTTTGAGACTTGTGTTTTGTTATGCAGCGAACAATTTCATAGAGGTGTATATAATATAATTTTAAATGGTATATCATGAATAAAATTATTTAATTGATATATTAAGCTTCATTTAATTTTCTTTTCTTTCATGGAGAGTATGATCCCAATTCACTATGTTTTAAGGGTTTATTGAGACAATCTCTTTGTTTTTTTCAATATTTCTTATGTTTTTTCTTCCATTGATGAAATATTATAATCCATAATTCATGAATATTCATGAGTTCACTTATACTCTATTTATGAATGATATCCTCATTTTTTGAATACCATTTATCATACCTTGGTTCTTAAGATAATGTTTTTATTAAAATATGACCACCTCTATCTTTGGATAGAAATCTATTATAGTCAAACACCATGATTTCAAAAAAAATTCAAAATTGCTTTCAAATGATCCATGAAGATAGTTCTCAATGAAAAATTGATTTTAAAAATTTTCCATTGATGTTAAATATTACATTATATGTTTTCAAATCTATTTTCATTGAAAAATGTTTTCATAATCTTTTATTTAATAAAAGGCATTTTTTAAGAAGAAAGGTTATTTTCCACAAGATGTTTTTTTAAAAGAACTTTCAAAATTATTTCTCATATAATATAACTTCCTTTTTTGTTTCTCATGGCTTTATGGATAAATTATTAAATTTTTTTATTCATATTTTTTCATTGAATGGACTATATTTTTATGGGATGATGTTATGAAACATGTTTCTCTTTCATAGGTTATATGCTTTTGAAACCCACTTCTTCTCACGAGTTTTGTTTATGATGAAGTGATTCAGAAACATATCTCTTTCCCAAGGTTATGATATTTTTTCTTGTCTATGATACCCATTTCATTGGTTATGAAATGTTCATTTATGATCTTGTGCCACATGTATATATGATTTCATTATGGGATGGATGGGACCTATATCTCCCTCCAATCCATTGGGTAAAGTATTATATCTCATGATATAGACAATGATGGTATGAGTAGTGAACTCATGGTACTATGACAGTCATGGAAATGAACCATGACTACAAACACAGTTTTGGTAGTGATGCCTTGGACACTATGGAAATTATTATATGCTTATCTATGTTCCAAAATTCCATGTCATAAGATATGATTTCATGCCGTATTCACTTTATTTCATTTTGATTCATGTTTTTAGACTTTCCAATATTTTTTCTAGGATTCATGTGTACGATCTTTGATATACAGGGTATAATATTTAATTTTCGTGATCACTTTCTCATACCCTTATGATCATGTTTATACTTACATGTCTCCCTTCCTTTACCTTATTGAGAATTTGTGCTCCCCAATTTTTATGTTTTCTTCCCCATGTTATGAGGATATGAATTATTTTTGTGTGTCTAATAATGGTGTTATTCAAGAAGAACCTAGTGTGAAATAATGTCACTGATTTGTGTACCAGTATTTATTTTTCCATGTTTCCAAAGTCATTGGACTAGTACGGTCTTATGACATCTGTTTGTATAATGTTTATGTATTCAAAAAAAGTTATGCAATGTAATGTTTGAAAATCAGGGGTCATTATACCACCCAAACCAACAAACACTAAAACCAAAAAAACTCTCCTTCCTAAAAAATTTAAACTAGGAATTCCACTCTCTATGGTGAGATACTATCTACTATGGGTTTCTCGGAATCTCAAACATAAGTTTAAAAAACTCATACTATATTAAATCTAGATTTGGAATTAGGTCCACCCCTTTTTTGTATATTGTTACTTTTTCACGCATCATTCATCATGAAAAAATTAAATATCATAACACAATAAGATCCAAACATCATATTATATGAAAAATTGTTTAAGGGAAATCTCAAAATAGCTCTGAATATTGGGAAAACATCTCTACATTTTTCTCCCAAGTACTCTCCTTTATGACACCATTCTTCCACATTACCCAAACCAAAGGAATTTTACATCCACATAATAAATTATCTTGGTGATCTTATATAATTACTAGTCTCTCCACAAACATCGTGTCATCGTCAATATCCAATCAACCCTATTCAATGACATGGGAGTCATAAAAAACATACTAAAAAATATGAGATATGTGGAATCCTTCATGCGTCCTCACCGGCCATTTGGGAAATTCTAATCAATACACAACCTCTCCAACACTCCTCAGTATCTAAAAGGTAACAATAAAACTGGGAGAATTATTTCTCCCCTACCGAACCACTACAACCCATGTCGAGAAGAAACCATCAAAAACACATGGTCTCCAACAATGATCTCCAAGGGCCTCCCCCTATCACCATCATAAGACTTCTTTATGTCATGGGATGCTTTCATCCCCTGTAAAACAAACTATCAATTTTCCATAATTATATTCACCAAATTTGCACCAAGAACTATTTCATACCAACCACTATCTATTAAAACAAAGAATCACTTGGTCCTCCATAAGAATGCACAAATAGGTTCATTCCAATAGATGAGTTATAGACGTTATTATATGAAAAATAAACCATGCAACTTTTGGTTCCCACCCTCTAAATAAGTTTATGATGAGTGATTGCAATATATCCACCAAAGTCAAGAAGACGCACTCTATATACACATATATTTGAAGGTGGAAAGTAGTGTTGTGGAATAACTGAGTTCGAGAACCATGATTTAATACCCTCCAAACTTCTGATATAAAAGATGTGTTCGGATATGGGACAACATAAATCAAAACTCTATTTGACCACACTACCACATAAACATACATCTTATCCAATGCATCTAGTGTGCCTAATTCCCAGAACACTAAGAAGTGGTCTGATTTTTTTAACAAATCCTAGATCCCCCAAATTACATCACAACTTCTCTGATCATGGTGTAAATCTATAATGTAATCAAAAAATATTTCATCGCATTCCATATTTGGAACATCCAAATTGTAAAATGAACCATTGTTCAAATGATGCTCGTCCTTAATATATTGGAAAACCAAACACTTCTTCGAGAAATTCTCCACCACCTATTTCAACTCAAACCACCAAACCCGCATACTCAATCCATGGTACATCTTGAATAATCCAAATTTTACTTATAAAGGAGAACTATTAAAATCACGATGGACTCCCTCACACTTCACTACCAAAACAAAAAACCTCTCATGAAATAAAATCTAGTTATTAAAATCCTCCGATTATCCCTCCAAAGCATCAACATGGACAACATGAGCACACATCACCTCACCCTCTGAGTGTCCCAACTATGACTCATCATCCTAATACATAAGAGAATATTTTATCATCATATGTGAGAAACAACCTCTGCCATCAACCACCCTTGAATCTATGTGAAATTATTCAATATACACCATCTCTCTCCAAACATCCCCATCCTCCTCGTCAATATCCTTCTATGACATCCTACTGAATGTTTTAGCCACAACATTCCATTTTCCTAAGGTGTAGGATATCTAAAAATCACAATCCAATAGAAACTCTATACACCGCCACTATCAAAACATCAGATCAGTTTAAGAGAATACATGCCACAAACTCTAGTGTTCAATGGAGACCATAAATCTCTCTCTAATGAAATAATGACACCACAACTTCAAATAAAACAAAACCACTTCTTGGTCCATATTATGGGTGGAATATTTGTGCTCCTGGGGATACAACATCTGAGACACATAACAGATCACTTCCCTCTTCTACATTAACCTACATCCCAATACCATATAGTAAGCTTTACAACACACCTCAAATATCACACCCTCTTCAAGAAACTGAATCACTGGAGTACTGATCAATATCCCCTTCACGTAATCAATTACTACATAGAACTGATCATTCCACAAAAAATCTCAATACTTCCTATTCAATGCTTTCAATGGGGTTGCAACATAAGGGAAATCAAGAAAACGTATTTTATAATCAACTTTACGAACAAGAAAACCAAAATCATCTTCCATGTTTTTAGGTTCTCCCAAAGAAATATTTTTGTCGAAATTAAATATGTATACTTCCACAACATATGGAGACAACACATATCAATGTAAATGAACCCATTATTTCCCAAATTTAAAACTCTATAACATTCCTTGGAGATGTTTAATTCTATGAACCTTTAGAAGATCCATGAGATGTTCAGGATGCTCTTCTTCTGATAATCAATAGATTAATAGGTCATCATGGAAAATGAATATGAATTAGTGTATGAATTCATGGAACATGGAGTTCATTAGTCCCATGGACATAGCTACTGTATTTGTGACACTGAATGAAATAACTAAAAAAACAATGTTCCCATACAACATCTAAAGGCAGTCTTCAGGATATCACCAACCATCACTAATAACTGTTGATATCTAGAATACATAACATTATTAAAAAACCATTTCCCCCTTCTTATCTACTTGAAATGATCATAAATCCTTGGAATAGAGTAAAATTTCTTGATTTCCTCATAATACAACCTCATATATACTATACACAACCTCATACCAATGTTCGATTTTTTGGAGACCAACATTGGAACACCCCCACGGTGACATGTTGGGATAATTAATACCCTCTTTAATTGGATCTTCCAGAATAATCCTTATTACCTGCAACTCAAAAGATTTCATCTGATATGGATATATAAAAATTATATAAGAACTAGGATGAAATATTATCTTGAACAAAGCATCACATTATGGGGGTATAATCACAACCACATCGAGGAAAACATATAGAAACTCCCCCAATGACCCTAGGGACCACCAATATCAAAAAATCTACTAATTTCACCAAAAAATATTCCATAAATAAAATAATAAGATCCAACCACCTACTTCCCACCTAAAAACACTTCTCACCAATGAAAACCGCACATTGGTCATCCACATCCATGGTAATGACTCTCCAACAGAACTAAACGATAACATCATGTATAGAATATACCCAATTTATGCCTAGTATGAAATCATATGGTTATATCTATATTAAGAAAATATCCCCATGGTATTGATTCCCCATCAATAGTATACACCCCCAGCACACAACAAACAAGCCAGTCTGGCCTCGGACTAGCATAGTCAACTAAAGGGAATGGGAATCCTATCTATGTCTTGTCTGAGAGAATAGACTAGACTGGTAAAACAAATAATTTGAATGCTATTAAATTTAGAAAAGGCATAACCAAGTGTAGATGAAAAACCAGGAATACCTCAAATGATCTATGAACCCGCTAATAATGATGCCTTTACTACCTGCAACTAACCATTCACAAATCCCCTACCTCTATAATGAAGGCCACCTCTAAGATCACCCATTGGTAGAGGTCCCAAATATTCTGAATATCAAGAGGTTTCCCTCAACCTTCTCTATCTCCCCATAATAAAGCGTAATCCTGCTTCTCCTGCTTCCGAAATGGTATCAATAGAAACTAATGATTAAGATGGCATTGAACCTATCTATCTTCCCCAAATAGATCTCAAAGAACCATAGGGAAAAGAATTTGTAAAAGGTCATGAACCCTAAATACAAAATACATTATCCTAATAATTCCATGAAAATAATGAAAACCACTATTCCAAAAAGTCTAAAAGAAAAACTACTGAGTTTGAATCCACACTATTTTAAACCTTTAAGGACGTGGTGCTTGAGACCTACCACTAAAAATAATGCACCACAGGGTATACTAATGATTCTCATATCACCATAAACCTTCTCATGAGTGCATGTTCTTGATCACTATTACCTTCTTTTGAACCTCCAAATACATTAGAAATGTGAAAGGAGTGAGAGAATATTTGATTGAAGGATGTTGTACCTCCTTTATACATATAAAACAATACTCATCATCTAGAAAAAGATATGGGTAAATGTTCATAACGA
Organism: Viscum album; assembly: GCA_963277665.1. NCBI lineage: Eukaryota > Viridiplantae > Streptophyta > Magnoliopsida > Santalales > Viscaceae > Viscum > Viscum album. The sequence goes on from OY728160.1 coordinate 641,157,760, forward strand.
CCTAGAAATTGCTTTCTAACTCCTGAAATAATATAATCCACTAAAAATAGATAGAATCTACCACCCCTAAAATGCATTCTTGGTTTAAAAATTAACTTTGCATAGAACTCTTTCTAAAATTCAACCCATGAAACATTTTCATCCTTCCCCTAACCCAAATACAATATCCATCATTGATGAAAATATCCCCACATCTAACTAACTTCTAAAGGGACCCAATAACCCACCTTGTCCCAAATCATACAGAATTCATTCTTGATCTCCTCTAACCATCTCATCATCTCCACATTGTATGCACAATCCTTGTACTTGCCCAACTACTACTTCTGGAAAACATGTAACACCATCTTATAAGACTTTTCCTACTCTTATGGATTATCCTTATGCTGATGAACTGTATTAAATTGCCAATTATAACATTACTAATCCATAAAATGATAACGTTATAGATCTATATTTGAAATGAAAATAATAAGTTCCTAATCTTGGTTGTATTGATTTTTTTTATATTTATTCTAATTCAACTTATTAATTTTAACCATACAAAAAAATAAAAAACAAATAGGAACACAATTAATCAATACACATGTGCCTCTCCTTGGTATCTTCCCTAAAAAAGGTTCACCTCCCTAAGATGTTAAATAAGCATAGATTCAATGAATTGAGTCCCACGAGGGCCCCAATATCCCATTTCTTAACCTGTATTACTAGTCTATGTCACTCACCATGGTCATATAGAAATATTTATATACGAAAAAGTGTAATACTCACTATGCCCGACTCCAAATTCCATCCTATATCTCCACTATAATCCTCTAATACCCCTCTATCAGTGTCCCATCCCTCCAAAGATACTGTAATGAACATAAAGAGATATTACCCATGAGTCCCACCTTTTTTAGCCTTAGGTTCACTACTAAAACCAAGGGTATACAAACTCATGAAATGGGAGGAGTTAAAATCTATAATATTATTGGATCAGGCGATAAGAAGAACCATACATAAGAAAATCCATGAGATGATATGAAAACAAACCAATGAAATCCCACAATGCATGTATCAATAAAACCAGTACGTGTAAAAGTCCAAAAAAGTTAATTCCCAAAAGAAACACTGAAGAAGAAACACAGTAGCTATCCAATATGATATGAGCTATTATTTTCTAGCACATTCTAATTATTCCTACTAAAAACCTAAACACCTATTTGTATTCATAGGGTGACCATAATAGTATACTCAATTGGAAGACTAAAATCATTCATGAACATAGGAAGGAAGAATTCTAATTCACACATAAGAATCCAAAAAAAACTAAGAACACCTACAATAGTTCATCCAAACATGACTACGTCACAATAACCAAATAACTCAATAAAAGTATAATAACTCAATAGGAATCATATAGATAAATGGTATCCTGCACCACTTTCACACTGGTGTGTCACTCTCAAACCCAATGTGTACTTCCTAGTGCTCTCATATCTCAGGAATGATATATACCACAACCCAAAAAGCATGGTCATATATCATTAAAAATTTACCATAGTGGTAGGGTATCATTATCATGAAGTACATCAAGTCTATTTCCTCCACCAACCATTCATGGCCCCCACAATTAGCCACCCTATGGCACGGTCATACCATGACTTTCCTGAACACACCAGGTCTATAACCTAATCACTAATAGACCTATAGACATCCTAACTTATGCATAAAAATATTTCTAGGTTAGATAGTTGGTATTTTTTCAAATCCAACCACCCATCCTCAATGTTGGGATATTGGGAAAAACCCCTTGTGAAAATATGTGTGTCAGCACATAGTTCATTATGTAGGTCGAGTTTATACAGAAATCACAATGAATATACAAATATATAAAAATATCCACACACAATAATAACCTATGTGTTCACAAAAAATCACTAACCAACTCACAACATCCCTGATTTCACTACCACCTCTAAATTCATAGCACCATACAGCCACAAGCCACATTTCTAATTTCCAAAAATATCATTGTCTAGTAAATTTGTTTCATTATTAATCATAAAAAACAATTAACAACACAACCAATTAGTTTTTTTTCATCAATCATTATTATTTCATTAAAAAATACTAACCCCAACCATTTATATCATTATTAAATAATTATTTCCATAATACTTAGGCCTCTAGAAGGATGAAACCATACATCAAAAGTAGGTCATCATCCATGTTGTACCATCACCTCACTTCCCCAAAAAGCATGGCCTATCAGTCCATCATCTCACTGCCACAAAATCACTTCCAAAAAACCATTACATAACCACCCCAATAGCACATCCAAATGAACAATCACTTCACCACCCCAAAATCATGGTAAACAAATCACCACATCACCACCACCAAATCACTCCCAAAACAACCACCTATCACCCCCTAAAAAAATTTATCCACAAATAACAACCCATTATATAGATTTACACATGGATAATTATTGCATTAAACATATTTATTTTACAGGAATTATCACATAATCAAATATCCTAGGGTAACTAATTCATTAACCAAATATGTGTTGTTAACTAATGTCCATTTTAGGGTTATATCACAATAATCGCACAACAAGGGATTCAAAAAAATATATAATAAGTTAAAATAAATCCCTCAAATAATAGAATTTTTAACTGGGTATTTAGTTTGTATGAACACAATATCATAATAAGATCAAAGCTATAAAATCATGGGAAACATTCCCTATTACCCCTTCATTTTCAATTAACTGATTAATTTGTATTTATTAGGCTTACCCAAACAATTACCCATTGATACAAATGAGTAAACCTTTCCCTCATGATAAAAGAAGTTAAGAAATGATGAATTATGTACCTCCAAAGAGCTTTTTATTCTCAATTCATATCACAAGGTGAAGAAGAAACTCCCATAAACCATAACCTCAAGAAAACACCATGGATAATCCCACACCACACCTAGGGTTTTAAAAAATGTATCCCAACTCAAATATTGATGAAAAAACACCCCACCACAATAGACCCATGGAAGAATACTGTATGTAAATTTCTAACTAGTATAAAATGTCTTACAACCGATCAATAATGAGAACACCTGATAACCAATCAATCAAGGTAGGCAGAAGGGGGTTGATGATCCGCCAAGATCTGCTTACGGATTTTTCAAAACAAAATAGGGAAGAGGTAAATTTAAATGGGGAGGGTTTAAAACCTATTTAAAACCTTGAAGTATACACTTTCACTTCATTTGACCCATTCCTGATGTGAATTGCAATAGTTTTTTCCAAAAACCAACTTCCACCAAATTTCTCATTACCTCATATTGATTTAACAACACGTCATGAATTACTTTCATGATGTAGATTTGTTTAATGGATTCCTCCATTTCCACACACAATTAATGAATCCATGCTGCTACACAAGCCGTCAAACACTAATTCAAGTTTTTTAAACCTTTCATTCCATGAATATCCTACATTAGCTTTGTTGTACCTCCAACCACCATAGAACCTCCTCAAAACTATTCAGAAACCTCTCCAACACCGCAAACTAAAAATTTAACAAGATGGGAATCCATGGGCCATTACAAATAATCTCAAAAATAATCCAATAATTTTAACATCCAAAAAATATTTTTAAAATGATTTAAATGAATATCTTAATATGACCTAAAATTATCAGAAATTCAATAATTATATATTATCGTCACTTTTCTATTATAGACTAAATATATTTAATCAAAACAATGTTCCAAAAAATATCAAATACATTCCACATAATTATATATCATGTGATACATGGTTAATTTTATGATAGAATTCCAAAAATCATATGGAGATTTCCATAAAGGGTTTTGGATTAGGTATTAAAATATATTTTATATGATATCATATAAGTTGAAATTACATATATTCTATAAGATCATAGTAAAATAGGAATATTGAAGTATTTATACCCTAAAACCAATATCATATGAGAAAAATATTGGGATATCATATGGAATATCTTCAATAATTCCATGTAAATTTATATTTCATGAATACAAATATTAAAATTAATTCTATATTGAATCCATTTTTCTTCAACATTAGACAATCCTAGAGATTGAATAGCTATAATTTATGGAATTTTGATTCGTAATTTTTATCCCATGTTATACTCTTCAATTGGTCAAGGTAGTTGATAATTATGTTTTTAACATTTAAATATTTTTATTTTTGGAAGCCATTAATTTTGAAAAATTATATGATGAAATGAATTAACAGGATAAAACATTTATGGTGACATGTTTTGTAACTGAAGGATTTAATTATTCTATTTTTGAACGAGTGGTAAATGAATTAGAAGGCCTAAATGTATTATAAGTCCTATATAAATAGGCCATGCGTTAATATAGGTTCTTTATAAGGTGGTTAGCATACTTCTAATAAGAAACAACTCATATCTTCCCACTCCCATCTCCATGGAGACTTACTTGAATATCATGAATGTTGTGGAGAATCCCACCGATGAGTTGTGTGATTCAAACCATCATGTAGATACACCTCAAATGGAAGACTAATTTAGCTACTCCAAATGAGCTTCTTCAAACACGTATAGTTAATATAATAATAATAATGATCATCGATGAAATGTTTATAGTTTCCTTTATTTTTAATTTATTCGTTATTTTTTCAATCATTGAGATCAATAAAAATTGAGACTTATACTATATTCCCCAACACTGAAGAAGTGTCATTTGGTACATATAAACCTCTAAATTTACTCATTTATTTTTTTCCTTTCATAAATTTTACGTTTTTTCACAAGTTATTATTACTTATTTTAGAAAATATTCGCATTTCATAGAATATTTCTATCCTTTTACAAATTTTGACTTATTTTTTATTTCTACATACCATTTCCAATATAGAATATTTTTATTTCCAAAAACTAAATTTTATATATTCAAGGATTATTGTAGACCTAGATTTTTCAATTTAAATTTTTTAAATTATATGGAAATATTACAAGTCTGTGAATTTCAACGGTATATGATTCTGAGGCCCGAAGTGGCCGGAATGAATTTCAAAACTTTCTTCATGTATGTTTAGTTAACATGAGAGCAGGAATTAGTAACTTTTGAACTGGTTCTCAGAATTGACATCTAAGGACACCGTTGAACTTGCAGTACTGATATTCACTTAAGGGAGGTTTAACCTCAATCGTTGTTGGTCAAAGAAGAAGTTAGTTTTTGTGTTTTTTCTTAGAGGATTAAATAAAATTATTTTATTTTATTTTAAACTATATCATCCCACCTCAACTTTGAAAATTTAGTAGTGGGGACCACATTATGGAGGTCAGACATTTAATGTAGGTCATTAAATTCCTAGTTACACAAAATATGTAACCACAATCTCTTTAAATTAATAGGATTCATTAATTATAAATTAATGAATCTTATTTTTTTAACGAAGAGTTATATTAACTCTTCTTGAGGGGATTGGGGGTTGGTTTTCCATTACTGAAAGATAGAGGGGTTTTGAGGATCATGAAGAAGAATGGATCCACCAAGTAAGGTCGGAGGATCATTTTTCGAGAGGCATAATTAGCGGCTTGTTTCTGGGATGACAAACACTGACACCACCTCCAATCATGAGTGGTCCCCAATGAACGATTAGGGTAGGGTTTTCTCTTGATTGTTCTTCCTTAAAATTTTATGTTGATTCAATCTTCTTGAGCCACTTGTTATCAAACTAACGCAGACGGAATGGGCAAAATGAACATGGCCTGATCCATCCGCTACCTTGTGGATTGATGTCTTCTTCGCTGGAAGATCATCTGGTTGAGAGAAACCTGACCACGTTGGGATAGATGCAAAGGAGACGTCCCAATATGAACTTTGATCACTTTGGTTTGACGAATAATCCATAAGAGCTCACCCAGTGGCCTGAGGAAGTCCTTTGGCGACCAGAGCTGATGATCGGTGCCGGTGACGTGCAATGCAGCGCCCGGCACACCAGCAGGCCCCGATGGGGGTGGCGGTGCAACCATGCCACCGGAGGAGGCCGTAACCCGTCAGCTTCGGTGGAGGAGGATGGAGGTCGGCACACCGGTCGGCTGCGTGGGAGTCGGGGCGGCATGCGTCCTTGCCGCCAGAGATGGAGGATGCGGCTGTTGAGCCGCGGTGGCACACCCAAAGGACGGACGGTAACCAGCCTGCCGCGGTTTCAGCAATGGCATGACGGCACTGTAGGAAGGGGAGTCGGCCGGACTCCCAACCAGTTGCTTCACGCAGTGCCGGACCCGCTCCAGTGGGTCCCGTGTTCCAGTAGGCGGTTCCATGTGGTGCCACCGATTTTTCCAAAGTCGAATGGTCCAAATGGACTGTTTCGAATTCTGGGGGTGCCTCCCCCCTAGTTAGCGGCTAGGGAGGGTCCCACCACGGAGGAAAACACCCAACCGTGGGCTGAGCTCTACGGGCCACTCTGAGCAGGATGCTCTCTGCGGGCTACACCAAGCGGGCTGGGCCGCCCCCTTTGCGGGCCAGGATGGACCCGAACTAGGTCGGTCTGAACTGGTTAGACCGAACCCGAGCCCATCTTTTCCTAGATACGCCTTTTTGGAAATATCTTGTGAACCGGGTGTCTATTTTATGAACCCTCTGTGGCACTAAAATCTTTGAATCAATATGGAACATTGGGTATACTTCACATGAGTTTTTTAGATAGTTGTAGTATAGCTAGTTTGGATCGAAACCAAATCCAATTGGGGCCTTGGAATAGAAACACTAATAACTTATAGACTAGGCATCTGATTGACATGTCGTCTAACAAGTTGGGACCCTTATGACATGAAGAACCATCATGATACTTATTCTTGGGACTTCATGGTAGTTGATGTATTGACCAATGTCTTGCGGAGTGGATCCTCCTGGTATTAAGCAAGCTTCATGTGGGAACGCTATGGCTGGTTGTACATGAAGAAACTTTAGATAATGTGTGGATTATCTTCAAATCATGTGTGGGTCATCATCGAATCATTTGTGGGTTAGGTTATATCATATACTGTGTCAGTCAATGCTCAGCTATCCAATGTGGGTTAGTGCATACCGATCCTATGTGGGTTAGATGTTGTGTGGGTCAGCAGGGGTTAGTTACCTATTGATCATGTGTGGGTCAGAAGTAGTGCTACTTAACAGAATAAGATAATATAGATTTTGAATAATCATATTTACATATGTACTTAAGTTATACCTTGTGTGAGATGAGTCTTTACCTTTTTGGTACACTTTTGTGTGGTGATACCTTTTTGGTACTTACATTTGTGGTGTTACCTTCACGGTATTCTTTCCATCATGGAATATTTGTGATTTTGGCTAAAGATATATGTCTTTTGTATCCTCATGAATGGGATGGGAATACATGGTAACTTAGGTATATGTATGGACATATACCTAGGTAGAGTTGATTGTTTCTTTATGCTTTTAAATGTAGACTTCCTTTTTGGATTATCCTCTGTGAATTTTGAGAGACCTTAGGGTATCAGGGTCCCTACTGAGTATCGTTATACTCATCCTTGAATGGGATATGCCCTCACCTTGATGTGTCTTGTGAAGAAGACGGACAGTGTTAATTGAGGTTGAGGGTACCAGGACTAGAGGTGGCTTAGAGGTGGACTATGGATGTGGCGTACCGCAGAGTAAAACATTCAAGATTTTTACCTACCCCTCAGGTAGGATCCCTGGAGGGTGTTCATAGGATTTGTTTTCAATTTTACTTGTACTTTCCAGTTGCTGTTGTATTTCAGCCCCTTTACTTACTATAATCACAAAATTTACTATATAGTTTACTTTTTTCTTATATCTTATTGTGTACTTGGTTTGGGCTGTGTTTTCAAGTTAAAAATTCAATGCCTTGCCTGTTTTAGGGATATGAATTTGGGGTTCTAGTCACTAGCGCCTAGCATATGGAAGGCCGGCTTAGGGAAGCCATGACACAGGCCCTGGGGGAGGGGTCGTGACAAATTAGTATCAGAGGATTCGGTTCTACCAGAAAACATGGACTCTAATATTGGTTTTTCGGAAATAGTGTTAAGTGTAATGAGTGTGGTTTTCAATTTGGGGAATTCAGTGTCGGTTTGGCGGCTAAAGTATCCATACACCAGGACCATGACTTCTGATTTCTGACTCAGTTCACAAAAACTTTATTTGTGTGCGTGTTTCTGAAGGGTTTTCATTACGGTCTCTTTGATTCAGCTCACCGAGTATAACATATTGATTGTGGTGCACCTATTTATCTTCAGGATACCTCCATGAAAACAGCCAGCTAGGGTTCCAGATATAGTATGCGATGACAGCCCACTAAGTGACGAGGCTTCGGTGCAGGGCCCCCTTTTGGCAGTTGTAGCATCGAGTGGTGTTCTAACAGCACCACTACCCATTGGGCAGCCAATGACAACAGCCCTTGCAGAAGAGGGTGTAGTTCAACTAACATTTTATCATGAGTTCAAGCACCATAGGCCACCGAGGTTCTAGGTAGATTTGGGTCCACAGGCAGCTAAGGACCGGTTGGAGGCCATTGTCAGAGTTTTTCAACTGGTATGGACACCAGCTGATCTCACGGTCCTCCTTGTAGCCAGTCTACATCAGGCAGCATTGGGGAGATGGTGGAGCTTGATGCTCCAGGTTCACAATGAGGTGAATCTCCTTTGGGAGAACATTTAGATCCTATTCATGGAAGTATTCTTCCCAGAGTCCTTACGCAATGTGGGTATATAGGAGTTCCTCCACTTGTAGTGGGGAAATTTGACTGTGGCTTGTTATTCAGTGAGGTTTACCGAACTCCCAACACTACTCTGCATACATGGTGTGAGGCCCTTTATTCCGGGAAAAGACCTTCATATACGGGATCAGAATGGATATTAGAGCTTCAATGATTTCTCTTCACCTCTTGACATAGGTGGGGGTGTTATAGAGAGCACTCTTAGTGGAGAGCTTCCTTGCTGGGAAGTCACTGGCAGCGAGATCCACCACTAGACATCACATAGTAAAGTCATCTATAGCTGGCAGAATACAAATGATGCAGAGATCCAAGAGTACTATACCTACATGTGGATGACTGTAGGATATGGGGTCAGTTGTGAGGGGCTCTCGAAACAGAGTAGGACATGTGAGTAGCAGGCAGTGTTACTCGTGCGGCAGGTAGGGTCACATGGCTCACGACTACCCGACCCGCCTTACAGACAACTAGTAGATGGTCAAAAGACTTCATGGGTAGAGGCGAAGGTTAGATCGATGAGGTCTACAGGCATCAAGCAGATGTAGAAGAGGAGAAGGTCACGTACCAGGTAGTGGGTAGTGATTCAAGGGTCTATTGCCGCCACCTTCAGGTTTTCCACCCTGACCACAGAGAGTAGGGGGACAGGGACGATCTCAGCTCCAGGTAGTTGAGGCCTACAACCACGGTGCTCTATAGATGATTCAAGATATGATCTGTGTTTACTCCACCTTAGTTGCAGTAATTATAGACTTAGGTGACATTCACCATTTTATTTTCACAGCCTTCATTTGGAGCTTGGAGATTCCGGTGGAGCCGTTGGCTCAATTCTTATGACTAGAGACTTATATAGGATAGGATTTTATTATTAGACACTCATTCCAGTAGAGTGAGAATAATATAGTAATTGAGAACATTGGCTGGTATCACCTAATTTCTGGGTCGAGGCCTTACAACGCCATCTTGGGTATGGACTGGCTATCCACAATCCATTCACAGATCGACTATATTAGGCTCAAAGTGTGGTTTGTCTGTGAGGATGAGACTAGGTTTTCCTTCAACGAAGAGAAGGGAACCTTTGCAGCACAGGATGGACATAGACAGATGAGGGTGAAACCGATCACTCATCAGGTGGCGAGCCTTACCCTCTAATCACTTGATATTGAGAGTCTGATCTATCATGTATTGGTGGACCAGTACAATGATGTTCTCCCTAATGATGTTCTGTGTCTACCTCCTCGTAGATAGGTGGAATTTTATATTGACTTGTACCCCAAGATGACATCGATAACTACACCAGCATATCGGATGGCTCTTGTGAATATTTGTGAGCTGCAAGTACAGTTGGAGGACTTACAGAGCAAGGGGTTCACTAGGCCCGGTACTTATCCTTGGGCAGCCCCGATTCTATTTTCCAAGAAGGAGGATGGGATTTTGAGACCATATGAGGACTATTGGTTCATGAATCAGGTGAGAGTGAAGAAAATGTACCCACTACTAAGGATTGACAATATTTTTGATCAGCTGAAGGGAGAACGGTGGTTTTCAAAGATAGACCTCAGATCAGCCTATCACTAGCTCAGTATAAGAGACGAATATGTGTAGAAAGTGGCCTTCATATGTTGGTATGGCCATTTTGAGTTCTTGGTTATGTCATTTGGTGTGACCAACACCCCATCAGTGTTCATGGAACTCATTAATAGGATCTTTCAGCCATACCTCGATCGCTTTGTGGCAGTTTTCATCAATGACATCCTGGTATACTCAGTTATAGAGGAGAAGCACACCTATCATCTGTAAATAGTTCTAGACACACTCCAAGAGAACCATCTTTATGGTAATCGCTCTAAGTGTCAGTTCTGGATCCAAGAGGTTTACATCTAGGGACACGTCATCTTGGAGGCTAGATTTGTGGTGGATCTAGTGAATATTGAGGTTGAACTTACTTGGGACCCACCCAAGAGTGTGACAGAGGTGCGGAGTTTCTTCAGTTTGGTCAGTTACTACCAGAGGTTTGTGAAAGACTTTTCTGGAGTTGTGTGACCCTTATCAATGATTGTAAATAAGGGGAAACACTTTGTGTGGTATGATAGATCCTAGAAGAGTTTCTAGGAGCTAAGGAAGAGACTGATGAGTGCCCCCATCTTGAGACTACCAGGGGAGGGCGTTGGGTACGTAGTCTACTACGACACATCAAGGACCAGTCTTGGATTTGTCCTGATGCAGGAGTGATTAGTTATCGCCTATGGTTCTCGACAGCTAAGATAGCATGAGAAGAACTACACTACCCATGACCTGGAGTTAGCAGCAATGGTCTTAGCCATGAATATGTGGAGACATTATTTGATGGGTGAACATTTTACAGTCTACTCTGATCACAAGAGTCTTAGGTATATCTTTCCTCAGAAGGACCAAAACCTTATATAGCGGTGTTAGCATTAGTTACTCTAGAACTACGACTTTGAGATCGTTTATATTCCTCAGAAGGGGAACGTAGTAGTCGATGCACTCCTTTTTTTGAAAGGGAATCCCCGAGAGTGGCCTTTTTGAACCCTCCACACTCAAGAAGCCCCTTTCCCATGAAGATATCATCCAGAGATGCCCCAGCAAGGATGGAGCCATTTCTAGTTGAGATGAAATTGCATCCCATGGGGTAACACCTCGATAAGCGATGGTTCGTCACAGTAATCCGTCATTCTGGTGAAGTGCGCCCATTTGGCCCACCCGATGACACACCGGGTGACCTGGAAAGATTAGTGGTACATGGGAGGCGGAAATTCACCCAATAGTGGGCTCCCAAAAAATCAAACCCAATACGTCATCGAACATCATTGTTATGGCCCTCGACCGTTCACTACAACACCACCACTGAAGTGGAAAATGTGTTGTTGGGTAATGAGGTATTGGGGTGGCCTCTCCACCTGCACACCGCACGTTCCCAGCGAGGCCCAAGGTGGCCAACCCTTGGGCTTATTTTAGTCCCCAATAGGGTTTAGGGGCCCATGGGTGGTTTGTTAGCATATAGTGCATGTTTCCTTGCGATGACTCGAATCCAAGACCTTAGGGTCAGGACACCACTGCCTTTAACCAACTCACATGTGCCCCGCAGGCTAGTAGTCGATGCACCCAGTAGGATATCTGGTATACAGTTGCTGAGTGAGGCAATAGAGCAGCTATCCGCTTTGAGGATATCCTATTTGGATCTAGATGGAGCATCTTATCATTAGTCTCTGACAGTCACTCCCCCACTCCTTCAGCAAGTCAGGGAGGTGTAGCTTGGGGACACTGACTGCGAGGCCCGATGTGCTCAAATATCCACAAGATAGGCACCTGATGGATTTTATAAATATGGGGAGCATGACATCCTCTTCAGAGGGAATATTATGGTACCAGTGGCACTTCCGGAGGATGTGTTGATGGAGTTCCACACATCCCATCTAGTTTTACATCCAGGAGTAGAGAAGATGTACCAGGACCTCCGACATCTGCACTGGTGGTCGAGAATAAAGAAATCAGTAGCAGAGTTTGTTCCTCAGTGCCTCACATGTTAGTAAGTGAAGGCAGAGCATCAAGTTTCAGTAGGCTTAGTTCATCCACTAGAGGTTCCATAGTGGAAGTGGGATGGAATTTCCATGGATTTTGTGACAACACTTCCATGCATATCTAAAGGGCATGATTCCATCTGGGCGATCCTTGACAGACTCACCATGTCATCCCACATCCTACCTATCAGAGAGAAGGGTTCAGTAGAGGGATTTGGATACCTCTAAGTCTAGGATATTTTACAGTTTCATTGAGTTCCCTTGATGATTGATTCCTATAGTGATTCATGATTTACTTCCCGACTATAGAAGGGGTTGTAGGAGGCATTCGGGACTCAGCATTGATTGAGCACCACCTTTCATCCTAAGATGGATGATCAGACAGAGCAGAACATTCTGACCCTTGAGGACATGTTTCATGCTTGCATCCTTGATTTCGGCTATAGATGGGAGGATCACTTTCCCTTGGAGGAGTTAGTATACAATAATAGATGTCACTCCACTATCGGTATGGAACCATTCAAGGCATTGTATAGTCGACCTTGCAGATCACCTCTATGCTGGACTACCCAGGGGAGTCACCACTCATGGGGCCAGAGATGGTACAGGCTACCACAGAGAAGGTGCAGATCATCTAGGAGTGGATGAAGACTCCAAAGAGCAGGCCGAAGTCTTATGCTGACCGGAGATGGAGACCTCTGGAGTTCAAGGATAGTGACCATTCCTTCTTACGGGTCTCAATTCGGTGAGGTTTTTGAAGACTTGTCTAGGGTGTAATGTTATATCTAAGGTTCATCAGACCCCTCCAGGTCTTCAGTAGAGTTGGCGAGGTAGAGTACCTCCTAGCACTTCCCCCTTAGTTGCACCGGGTGGCCGACATTTTCCATGTATCCAAGCTAAGGAGGTGCATGCATGATCCTTCTCACATCATTGACTGGGGTGAGCTGTACATCGAGGATGGTGCAACGTTTACGTAGGTTCCATTAGAGATTGAGGATCAAAAATAGAGAGTCCTTCATGGGAAATCAATAACTCTGGTGCGTTTTTGATGGCAGCACGGGAACCTCCAGGAGAGCACATGGGAGAAGGAGGCTCAAATTCATGCTCAGTTCCCCCACTTGTTTCCCTAGTTTGGGTTGTGGATTTCGTGGACACACAGCCCTGATGCGGGGAGAATCTAAAGACCTAGATTTTTCAATGTATTTTATTTATTATATGGAAATATAAAAAGTTTGTGAATTTCAACGGCACGTGATTTCGAGGCCGGGAGTGGCTGAAATGAATTTCCATTAATTCTATAAGTATGTTCAGTTAACATACGAGTGGGAAATTGTAACTTCTAAACCGGTTATTGGAATAGAATTTTGAGGACATCGTTGAACTTGCAGTGTCGATATTCTCTAAAGGGAGGTTTAACCTCGACCATAGTGGGTCGAGGTGAGAAGTTGGTTTCTGTGAATTTTTGTAATGGACTAAATAAAATAAATTTATTCTATTTTAAAAATATATCCTCCCACATCTCCTTTGAAATTATGGCAGGGGGACCACATAAGGGAGATCGAAAATTTAATGTTGGGAATTAAATGCTCGGTTACAAAAAATGTGTAACCACAATATCCTTAAAATTAATAGGATTTATTAATTATAAATTAATGAATCATATTTTTTAAGGAATAGTTATATGAATTCTTCTTGAGAGGATTGTGGGATGGTTTTTTACTGGAGAAAGGGAGAAGGGGGTATAGAGTCTCCTAATGAAGAACAGATCCACCAAGCAAGTTCAATGTTTTGTCGTTTGAGTGGCATCAGTAACGGCGTGTTTCGGGGTTGACAAACATCGACACCACATCCAATCGCATGTGGTCCCCAATGAATGATCGAGGTAAGATTTTCTCTTGATTGTTCTTCATTAAAATTTTAGGTTGATTTAATCTTCTTGAGATGCTTGTTATCAAACTATCATGGAGGGTGCGGGCCAAATGAACACGGTTCGATCCCTCCGCTACATCATGAATTGATGTGTTCTTTGTGGGCGGATCAACAGGTTGAGTGGAACCCGACCATGCGAGGATTGATTAAAAGGGGATGTATAGAGATGAACATTGATATATTCGGTTTGAAGAATGGGCCACCGGAGCCCAATCGGTGACCCAAGGAATCTGCAGGTGACCAGAGATGGTGACCGGTATTGGTAGGGCGGCGGCCGGCACACCGATCGTCCATGATGGTGGCAGCAGCGCAACCGCGTCGCCGGAGGAGGCTGCACCCCGTTGGTAGTGGCGGAGGAGAATGGCGGCAGGCACACCGGTCAGTCGCGTGGGAGTCGGGGTCGCGCACATCTGTGCCACAGGAGATGGAGGTCACAGCTGCTGAGTCGTGTAAGTTTAGCCGAAGGGACGCTGAAAACCAGTCGATCATGGTTGGAGTAGTGGCACGACGGAGTCCCTATAAGGGGAGACTGCCGGACTCCCGGTCGGCCGCATCACGTCGACCGGGACCCACTCTGGCGGGTCCTGCATTCCAACAGGTGGTGCCAAGTGGTGCCACAGGGTTGGCCAAAGTCGAACGGTCAAAATGAACTGTTTGGAATTCCGAGGGGTGCCTCCCCCCTGGGTAGTAGCTAGGATGGGTCCCGCCATAGTGGACTGCACCCATCCACGGGTCAAGCTCCACGGGTAGCACCCTGCGGGTTGTTCCCTGTAGGTCGCTCCGAGCGGGCCACTTTGAGTGGGTCATGTCCACAGCGGGTCGGTCAGACCCGGACCGGGTCGGGTAGACCAGAACTAGGATGGGTTGGCCCAGACAGGGTGGGTTCGGGTCGGTCAGATTGGGTCGGATCGGACACAGGCCCATATTTTCCCAAATACCCCTCTTTAGCCATATCTTGAGAATCAGGCGTCTGTTTGATGAACCTTTTGCGGAAATGGAATCCTTGGATTGAGGCTAACCTTTCTTTACAATCCACATGAGTTTTGGAGAATATATGAGTATGGAAGGGTTGTATCGAACCCAAATCCAACCAGGCCCTTAGAACGGAAACACTAATAACTTACAAACTAGGCATCTGATTGACACGTTTTCTGTCGTGTTGGGACCCTTATAACTTGAAGGACCTTCATTATACTTCTTCATTGGACTTTTTGGTAGTTAAATTATCAAAAAATGTATTTAGAAGTAGATCCTATTGGAATCAAGCGTGCTTAGTGTTGGAACTTTGTGCCTGGCTGTACTTGAAGAATCTTCAGATCCTATGTGGGTCATCTTCAGATCTTGTGTGGGTCATCTTCAGATCCTGTGTGGGATAGCTTCTATCAGATCATGTGTGGGTCAATTCTCAATGATCTTATGTGGGTTAGCGTGTGTAGATCTTGTGTGGGTTAGATCCTATGTGGTTTAGCGGGGGTAAGTTACTTATCGATCATGTGTGGGTCGGAAGCAGTGCTACATAACATAATAAGATGATCTAGCTTTCAACTAATCATCATTAGTTCTATAATTATGTTATACCTGGTGTGAGTTGAGTCTTACCATTGTGGTACAATTCTATGTGATGATACTGTTGTAGTGCTTACCTTTGTGGTGCTACCTTTGTGGTATTCTTCCCTTCGTGGAATAGTTGTGCTTTTGGATAAA
The DNA here is from genome assembly GCA_963277665.1 of Viscum album. Classification (NCBI taxonomy): domain Eukaryota; kingdom Viridiplantae; phylum Streptophyta; class Magnoliopsida; order Santalales; family Viscaceae; genus Viscum; species Viscum album. The sequence continues at coordinate 641,173,702 of OY728160.1, forward strand.
GAGTTTGGCCTCGTGTTTCCTCACGAACGAGATGGGTATACTTGGTATCTTAGGTATATATATGAGAATATACCTACGTAAATTTGATTGTTACTTCATGCTTGTAAATTTAGACTTGCTTTTTGGAATACCCTATGTGGATTCTAATAGTCCTTAGAGGGTCTCAGGGTCCTTACTGAGTATCGTTATACTCACCCCGGAACTGGCTATGCCCTCACCTTGTTGTGTCTTGTGCAAACAACAAACATTTCCGATCGAGGTCGAGGTTATCAGAACTGGATGCTGCATGGATATGGACATTAGACGTGGTGTAACGCATAGGCTACAATTCAAGAGATGTATCTACCCCTCAGGTAGGATCCTTGGAAGGTCTTCACAAGAGCTGTTTTCTATTTTAGCTACACTTTTCAGTTGGTCTTGTATTCTGGCCCCATTACTTATTATACTCATACTATTTACTATAAAGTTTACTTTGTGCTTGAATCTTGCTGTGTGCTTGGTTTGGGTTGTTTTTATTGGTTAAAAAGGCATTGTATTTCTGGTTTTAGGGATATGTCATTCGGGTGCTAGTTGTCGTCCCTTAGACTATATAATAAGGTCTTGGGGAAATCACGGCAAGGGCCCTGGGGGACAGGTCGTGATAATTATGAACTTCAAAATATTTGAAAATAATATTATCATAATTTAAATTTAATTTATTGATCTTATTCAATAAAATTTTAATACTTTAATTCACCTCTATCTAGATTCTTCTTTGGTGGGGCACTAGTTTCTTTTGATTTGGAATCCTAATTAGAAGTAATATAACATGTTTTGAAAGAATTCCATCAGTTGTAGTAACCTCATAGTGTCTCTATATTTTGTATTTAATTTTATAAAAGTCATTTTATATAGTATTGATTGATAATTCTTTATATAGATTTCTGTAATCCTATTATGAGTTTAATTATTATGAATAATGTTTCATTTTGGGAATGTAGTGAAAATTTATTTTTTATAAGGTTATAATGTATATATGATATAATTTGGGTGTAATGTCAACTTTTGAGTTTGGATGTTATAGGGATTATTATTTCTATAAAATTCATTTTTACTTGAGAGTGTATTCTTCTAATTTCTTATAATATTTTTACATTAAAACCATTTAATAAATACAATTATTGTTGGTGTTTAGTGGAAAAAATGAAGTCTAATTTGACATTTTTTTGTTTCCTTCTTCAATAATGGGCATATAGATTTATTTTCAATCGATCTTTTGTAATGTGGGTGTTGATAGAGAATTCTATTTATTATGATATATGTAATCCCCATGTCATATACCCCATTATGAGTATTTGGTTTTATATATTTCATTATGGTAATTTTTAATGTATCTAAAATATTTATTTAGTTTTTTTTTCTTTGATTCCATTTGAGGTCATTATTTTAATAGATTAAATTTTTCCTAATGGAAAAAATTAATGGTGGGAAGGATGATGTAATTCACATTCATATTTTTATAAAATATAGAATTTATTCTTTTTATAATGATATATTATATTCCATAATATTTATTATTATTTTATATATTTACAATTTATAAGGGTGCAAGAATATAATAACCATCATACTTCTTATTTTTAATGTTTGCAAAATTACATGGGAATATTTTTTTCATTTTTCAAATTGAGTAAAATGGTCAATACAACATGGTAAACTAGCTTGCATATAAATACTAATAAATTTTTATTATAAAATAGCGTGTTTACCCAATGATGTTAATTTAGAGAAATTTGTATATATTCAAAAAAAAATTGAACATTTAATAAGTGATGTTTGAGAGATAAAATTTATATAAAAAGTAAAATTATGTACAAAAAGTAAACAATTATAATTTTGTATATTCAAAATAAATGAATGACTTTTGGGTTAAGTGGAACCCATATAGTGATATTTATGAATATAAATTAACCCCTAAAAACCAAAAAAAATCATCAAAGGCAACAAACCAAAAACCACTTGAAATAAACAAATTATAATACTTAAAATAATTCCAAAAATAGAATGTAGGTATCTATAGTGTAAAATCAGTCACCACCTAGGATCATGGTCTTATATCATCACATTATCCCTTTTATATTCTTACACATATATTATCTATGAGGGCTAGTTAAAAAATTCTAGAAGAAACATAACGAGATAAATGGGAGTCATTGTTACTCATTATTCCACCTGGGGGGTCTTATTTACATTATTAACTTTGAAAAACTCTAAAACATATTTATAATAACTTGATGACATCATAAAAAAAGTTCTATAAGAGTTATAGTTTACATAATCTATTTTTCCTTGTAATAATTTGATATATCTTAAGAAATATTTTTAAGGTTAGGGCCTTAGAGGATACGCGATTCTGAAGGCAGATGATCGATGATTTTATTTTATTAACACATTAAATATATTTTATATCATGTGCACATAGATTTTCACATAAAATAGAATATCACCTAAATCGATTCTCAGGTTTAAAATATGACACCAAATTTGAATCTATGAAGAATATTTACCCTTGGTGTAACCTATGTTAGGTTAATATCGTCTGTTTGGATAAGGCATCCATTTGTGGGTATGTCAAGTTAAATAATTAATTAAATTATTTGATTAATTAATTTAATTTCCAACACATAATTCCTATAAGACGTATCATTTTATGGATAATTTTCAGGGTTATCCGAATAACCCTAGGATTGTAGGGAGATGTTCTACCTTTCATTATTGGAAGATTGAGATCAGACAATGACTGGTGACCGAATCAATTTGAATTGAGGTGCATCAATTCAAGTGGTTCAAGTCCAAAGTTATAAAATATGTCATTCACCAATGAACCATCCAATCTATAATTACGGATCCTCAATTGAATTTTCCACCCTTTATTAAAATATTTTTCTTGATTATAACCATTATTCTCTTATATGTGTTTAATTTAATCATTTTCTTGATCCAATGTATAAAAATAAATTATTCATTCAATTAACTCTTGATTATTTCATGGAATCCGCCCTACCATTCCCTGATTATAAGATCATGGTATCATAACTCATAGAAAATCATCTTATCATTTTTTTCTTATGCCTTTCCCCTACTCGTTCATTAAATTTTTCATTATTAGACTATGGGGGCACAATTTTACTATTTTTATGAGAGTTTGAGAGTGATTGGACCCCTAGAGTCATATTGGATGTCTACCAAATGAACATATTGTTGTTTTTAGGATAAATCATACACTATTGAGTTCATTAAGGAAGGATTCGTGGATCTGCAATCTGAAGGCAATAATTAAATGACACAAGAGGTGTGTGAGGTCATAGAAACTTTGAGAAAAGGAAAAATTATATAATTTTCAACCACCAGAGGGTCATAATTGATGGTCAGAGGAGTGTTACATAGATTTTGGGTAACCTAATGGATAGATTTTCATCATCAAGTATGGATCTAGAAACATCATGAGGGATTTCGTGGATTTTTTTTGAAAAACCTGACTGTACATTGTATAGTCTAAAGAACACAAGTTGTGTATTCCCCTATCTATAATGTCTATCATATATAGGTTATTTATATAGCACATATTTTCTGGGACCCCACACTCCATTTTACATGGCGATTATAGCCCTTTTTTTAATCTTGGAGTACATGGTTATGTACATGGTCTAGAAAACATCATGTACTAGCACATGTCTTTTGAACATGGGCAAGACCTAGAGCACACAAAATATCCACATGAGGTCATGAAACATTTTATAGTACCCTTACATGTCAATTTTTATTAAATGGCTATTGATTTATATACTATAGTGAACTTTTCTAGGAGGACAGATGAGACCACACACCATGTGGACCCCAATACATGCCATGTACTTCCATTTTTAAGAAACTTATACCTCTCATATATCCTTCATTTAGACTTGAATTTTTTTCCATTACTAGCATATCCATAGATTTTTAGTAAATAATGTTATGGTTTCCATCACAAGTGATTTTTAGGTGTGATAAATTTTTTCCAAGTTTGATGCTTATTTAGGTGATACATAGTGATGATGGTTATTGGGTAGGATCGTCAAATATATCATGTGGTTTGAATTCCCCCATACACCACATACTGTATTGAGTGTAACCCTCATATGGTATCATGGAATGGGTCCTCTATATATTTAGTGGAACTATCCTATACTATCAGGGCTTGGGTCCTCTATCTATTGAGTGGAACCCTCATATGGTATCAAGGAACTGGTCCGCTATCTATTTGAGTGGAACCCTTCTATGGTATCATGGAATGTTCCCTCCATAAATTAATATGAACCATCTTATGGTATCATGTCATGGGTCCTGTACTTATTGAGTGTAACCCTCCTATGGTATCTGAGCATGGTTCATAAATCTATTTAGTGAAACCCACTTATTATATCAGGGCATGGTCCTTCTATCTATTATGAGGAACCCTCCAATTATATCTGGGAATTTTTCAACTACATATTAAAGGGAACCCTTCTATTGTATCTGGTTATGGGTCCTCTATCTATATAGTATAACCCACCAGTTTTATTAGGTCCTTGGTCCTATATCTTCTTTGTGGAACCCTCCAGTTGTGCGCGGACATAAGAACTATAACTAAATAATGTTTTCCCTAAAAAAAATTCATAGTGGTGAAGTGTGTCACCACATGGCCACTTATTTGGGTAGACATGTGGGATTTTGGTCCTCGATGACTGGCCTATTGAAACTATTGGAAGATTTATCATCATAGGCAAGGATGTGAGATTAATATTATCTCTCTCTCTTGACTGAGTTTTTTATGAGAATATATAAATATTATTTTTTTGGTTTCATTCCTTATTACTTTTGGGTGAGCTAAATACATTAATAGTTTCTTATATTTCATCCTCTTTAGTCTTTGGGGCATCCTACAGTTTATTTATATACCCACCCATGAATGGGATTTGACTATATGTATCATTCCTTGTAAAGATGATGGATAGGTAAGTGGTGGTTTAAAAGGTCCTAGGGATACCTGAGTGCATAGACCATGTATGGTTGTTAGTCTTGGAGATTTGGTGTCGGGCCCTCTCATCATTTTTTCAGTTGTTTTCAGGTTGTGACATCATTTCTTTTTGGGTGTGTATTTGTTCCATTTCATTTGGAATTCACTAACTCAATAGTTTTTATTTCATAAGGGTGATTACATGTATGGTTTTTACTTTATATGTTATAATTTTTTATTATTATTCCACTACACTTCTACATGGAGACAGTTTGGTGTGTGTTTATTGGTACATTAGGAAAACGTATTTCATTTTAATTTGGAATTTTGAAACATATAACCATACCCCAGCCAACGAGGGTATGTTTGGGGTATTATCAGATCAGCTTTCTACTGGGAAGGTGGACCTCGGTGGGTTGGGTAATGAAATATAGGTATTAATGGGAGGTTCAATCTCATGATGGTGTAGTTTTTTTCACTTATGGGGTGTGGTTGGGAAATTGTGGCAATAATGTCAAAGTTTCATGTCTGTGAATTTTGTTCCAAGGAACCTAGTGTTGTTGTGTTAGCCAATATAGACATTCTCCATTAATCTAACTACCTTCTTTTTTACTTGTAATATTGATACATTATTTGTTGGGAACATTGGTACATACATCAGGTAGGATTTAGTCATTTTACAAGATTCTTGAGTGAGCTCTATGTGTGGGTGTGTGTGTGTGTTTTTCTGTCTGTATGTTCATTTGACTAAGGTAAATCTTGGTTAAATTTTCATGATGCATCTCTGAAGACATCCAAGTTGGTTACCAATTGACAATTTTCAAAATTACCTTACAAGTGATTAGCACCCAGTTTATGGGACATAATGTGAGATATTTCTTCATGTGGGATGGTTTTAAAACTACCTCATATCAAGTGAAATATTATTCTAGAATATTATATTGAGGATGCTTACTGGCTTAGATCACTCCTTGAGTATGAGTACCAAAGGCCATTGATGTTCGGTGGAGACCCAAATCCCATGGTAGTTGATGATTACCTTTAGTCATTGGTCCATGTTTTTAGGCTACTGTGGACCCCAGCTGATTAGATGGACCTGCTTGAGGCCGATCTTTTCCATTGTTTAGTTGGATGATGATGGAGTATACTCATGAAGATTCATGAGGAGTATTCACTCTCATGGTCAAACATCCAATAGATATTTCAAGGGGATTACTACCCTTGATTTTTTATGTTCTATTCAGATTCATGATCTTTGAAAGTTGAAGTAGGAATGGATGACAGTTGTTGAGAATGATGTAAGATTCATTGACCTTACGCAGTACACCATCGACCTGACTGAGGGTGGTAACATCTATGTGTGGATGTTCGAGTTGGTCATTTCATAGAAACCCATTCTAGTTTTGTTACCATAAAAATTATTACATTTTTCTTAGTGATAGAGAGGATTTTTGCGATGGAGAGCCTCTTATAAGAAGGATCCCTTACTGTTGGTGCTGGCAGTGGGCATCATAGTGCTAAGTATTTTTTAGTGGCTAATAAGTTCAAGTTGTCAATGTCTTGGTCTTGGAGATGTTATCTTGAATGTAAGAAAGAACATGATCGTGTGTATTATTGGATAGGAAGTGTACTAGGAAAGATAATATAGGGGCTACGTTATATAAGTGATAGAGTAGGTCACAAGGCTTATGATTTCCCGACCCAAAGTGTGGAGGCTGGAAATAAGACAACTAACGGACCACCATTCTAGGTAGAGCTCCATGATCATTATTCTTCATTTCAATGATAGGCTGTACCCTAGGGAGAGATAGATCTACTAGAGGAATATTTGGGTATCCTGAAAGATGATATTTTAGTGGTGAAAATGTTATGTGATACTTCAAAAACCTCTTCAAGGTGGCCCATGCTAGGATCAGAGAGCTAGTGGTCAAGGCCATGGGAATCTACCAGCTATGGAGACTTATGACCCATCATATAAAGATATGATAAGGGGAATGATATTTATTTATTCTAATCCTTCTTTAGTACTAGTAGACAATAGTGTGAGTAATTTGTTCATCTCCTTACTCTTGGTGCGAGATTTGGATCTCCCAGAAAACACATTAGCCCATCAACATTTCTTTGAGGTTTATAAAATAAATTCTTCACTGATATTTCTTAACTCATAGCAGTAATATATATCTATTGGTTAGTATATTATTTTATCGGACCTCTGGGCCATCATGATGACACCTTATGATGTCATCTTGGGTATTGACTTGTTTTCTACGGTCTGACCCTAGATCAACGTTCATTACAAATGAGTAATATGACTTCACACAAATGAGATTAGGCTCCCATTTTTTATGTATAGAGGTATCATATCATATTTATTCAGTCTTATGAGAAGGAAACTTTTATACATTACCCATCAGTTGGAGATTTTATCCCTTCGTGTAGTGGGCTCATTCATAATCTAGATTCTTTAAATCATGTAATATTATATGGATGTATTCTATGAGAACATTTTGGGACCACCTATGAGGTGGGAGATAGATATTTTCATCAAAATTCTTTTTGGGACAACTTTGATATCAGTTGAGGAAAATTAGACCTGCCTAATGAGCTCTGGGAGTTGAGGGTTTTGTTGGAAGACCGTCGAGATAAGGTTTTTTTAGAACCATTATTTCCACTTCGTTAGTAATGGTTTTTTTCACAAAAAAAAGGATGAGAGAATGTAAAATTATTTGATTATCATCACCCAAACTAGGACACAATAATGAAAAACTTCCCCTTAATGATGATTGATGGCCCCTTTGACCAGTGGAAAGGTGGCAGATGGAACTCCATGATCGATCTCAGGTCTAGCTACATCCAGTTAAGATTTTCAAGGTTGATATTCTTAAGATGTCATTATAATATCACTATAGACAGTTTGAGTTCTAAGAGATTCCATTTTGTGTGAATAATTCTCCTATTGTTTTATGTAATTGATAAACAGGATCTTTCATCCATATTTGGGCTAATTTTTTTGTTGTCTCCACTGATGACATACTCATCTAATCTATGCCAGAGGAGGATCATGAAGATTACACTAGGATGGTATTAGGGTTTCTCTAGGACAACCATCTTTATGGTAAGATCTAAGAGTGCTAGTACTTGATCTAAAAGGTTAACATTTTAATGAATTTAATTTCTGTTCATGGATTAGTTATGGACCATTCAAAGAATAATGTAGTGCTTTCTTAAGATCCACCCAAGACTGTGTTAGAGTTACATAGTTTGTTTGGTATGGTGGGGTACTATATGATGTTTTTAGTATAATTATATAGGATTGAAGACTCATTTACTACCTTTAAGTGGATAGGGAAGTTATTTACATGGACAGAGTAGTGTTGTAGAGCCTTTGAGGAGTTGGGGATGAGGTCGATGAGTGGTCATGTTTTGAGATTACTAGATAAGGGTGTGGAGTACATAGTATATAATAATGACTCTAGATATATGTTTGATTGTGTTTTAATGTAGAGGTAGGAAATGATGGTATATGGCAGGAGTTAGTTGAGGCCAAATGAGAATCATTATTCCAATCGTGACATAGTTTTAGTAGCAGTAGTCATTGATCGGATTATATGGAGGGGCTATCATTTGAGTGAGTGATTTGTTTTTTATTCAAAATATAGAAGTCTCAGTTATTCCAACATGTATAGATACTAGAACCTGGTGAAGAGGGGTGGATTAGAGTTCCTATTGGACTATTACATTGAGATTATCTATACTCAAGGGAAGGAAAACAAGGTGGAGGATTCTATTAGTTGGTCGTATTTTTTGTGTCTGGTGGTGGCGGAATCTGAGGATTTATCTTCATTTAAACTAACCCTAGTAGGGGAGTACGGTGTGATTTTCCTTAATTTTATGGTATTGACTCCTCCACTTATCCAATGTGTTATGGAGTCCCAATTGAGAGACATTTACTGTGATGTACTATGTGAAAAAATATCCTCTCGAGATTCACCAGATGGATTCACTAAAGGAGGAAATTGTTTAATCCATCTATAAGGATAAATAGTGGTTTTGGTTACATTTTAATAGGAGTTGAAGAGTAATTTTTACCCTTCTCCTTTGGTTTTACATCCCAGTGTCGGTAAGAATATTGAACCTCAGTGGCATTTTTAGTGGGATATCATGAGGGGGATTATTTCTATGTTTTTCTCTTAGTGTATAATGCGTCATTAGGTGAAATCTAAGAAATGGGTTTTGACAAGGTAGTTACAACCTCTTAAATCATTGAGTGGAAATGGGATGGTATTTCAATGTACCTTGCGACAATGAATTTTAAGAGATTGGGAATTCATGATTCCATATGGGTGGTAGTTTCCCATATTAACAAGTTGGAAAACATCATTGATATCAAGGGGAAGAATTTAGCAGAGATTTTGGAGTATTTTTACATGTGGGAGATTGTATGCCTCCATGGGGTACCATCGATAATTTTCTCCAATCATGATTCAGTGATCACTTCACAAATGTGGAGAGGCCTACAAGATTAACTCAGGACCAAATTTTGGATGAGTGGAGATTTTCATCCCCAGATAGATGGTCATACTGACGGTACTATCTAGGTGTTAAGGATATTCTAAGTGCTTGTATATTAGACTTTGGTTAAAGATTAAGGGATCACTTTTCATTTGTATAGTTTTCTAATAGGGATATATATCAATTTACTATCTATAAAGAACCTTTAGAGTCCCTATATGGGAGGCCCTACAAGTAACCCTTACGTTGGACTGGAATCAGTGAAGTATCTCAAGTTGGGATAGAGATGGTGTGGGTGGTGACAAAGAAGGTTCATGTGATCCATGATTGTATAAGAAAATCACATATCATACATAAATCTTTTGCAGATCGATATCATAGTCATTGGGAGTTAGATCATCAAGATCACATTTTTTCAAAGAGTCTCCCAATGATGAGGATTGTGGAGATTCAGAAATGGATATGAGATATCCTTTGGTATCATCTGGTCATTTCATATCAGGCAGAGGGTTGTCAAGATACCTTACAAAATCTCCATATCCTCATAGTTTTAGTGGGTGTATTCAGTCTTCGAAGCGTCGTTGATAGGTTTATACATGCATGATATTATCAGTGTTATTTACTAGAGAGATATGAACATTGTCGACGGATCAACCTTCATGGAGTGCAGAATGGTGATCGATGATCGGTAAGAGATGATCTTGTGTGTAGAACAATTCCCTGGTTTCATGTGCAGTGGAATCTTGGGGGCATGTACAAGATATCCTAGGAGTGGGAGAGCCTGATACAAGCTTAGTATCTCATGATTTTTTACATATTTTGATATTTTTGGGGAAATAAATCTTTCTTGAGGGATTAATTTAAAGAAATTGTTTTTCCTTTTAAGTCTTAAAAATATTTTTTGATATATTTTCAAAACCAGGTACTATGATGACAAGTTGTTCTGAGGCCTTAAGATCTCTTGATTAATTTTATATAAATATTTTATATTTTTTATATCATCTGCACATGGTTTTTAAAATAAAATTTAATATGTCCTAAAAAGTGTCTCAAAATTAAAACTTGAGACCATAATTGAATCTATAGAATGGAATTTAATCTAGGTACAAACTAAATTTGGTCAGTGTCATATATTCAGATAAGGATGACTTTGTGGGTATGTTAATTTAATTAACTAATTAAATTAAGTAATGAATTCATTAAATACCCAAGACCTACTACCTTCTATATGTATCAGGTTCTGAAGAATCACTAGGGTAGGACACATAACCCTTGGATCATTGAGAAAGGGCTCCACCATTCTTTGCTAGTGGATTGAGATCGTATGATAACCAATGACCGAATAAATGTGAATCGAGGCCCAATGAATAGAACTTGTCATCCCCATCATTAGAAAATGTGTTATTCGCAAATGAATTATCCAATATTTAGGTAGAGTTCAATAATTTCAGCTTTTTCCTTTGATTGAAATATTGAGCATGATCATATGTACTATAATTTTATCTGACTTTAATTTAATCATTTCCATGAGCCTGTGTATCTAAATAGATTTTTCATTTGATTTATTCTTGATCATTCCATGGAAAAACCCCCCACCAATTACAAATTCTGTGATTATAGTCTATTAACTCTTGGGAAATAATATTATCAAATTTTTTCTTATTCCTTTCCTCCAAATTTTCTTCTCATTATTCATCATTGGGTCATAGGGTCACTATTCAACTATTTTGTGGAGGTTCTGACTAGGATCAGACATCCAGATTCATTCAAGATGTAAAAAAAATGATAGTATTGAAGTTTTGAGGATGAATTCTATGATATTAAGTGTACATATGATGGATTAGTGGATTTTATAATTGAATATGAGAATAAAATGACATAGGAGGTGTGTGAGGTAGCAGTTGCTTCTAGTGCAGGATCAAAAATCTGATTTTCATCCACTATAGAGTTTGAATCGATGATTATAGGATTGTTACACCCACTTTAGGTGATAAAACAATGAGAATAATGTAATAAATTTATTATTCATAAATCATGAGAGGGATTCCATAGATTATGTGAAAACACTACTACATGTCATATATTTTAAATAAGACATGGTATGTTGTCCCCATGGTGTGATAGCTAGGGTTTCTGAGTGAGTTAAATATCACATTCCATTTGGGACCCCAAAAAGTTGTGTGACCAAGTGTTGTCAGCACGGTGTTTACTCTAGTAGTACTCAGACACAGAAACATCAAATAACACAATGTGTACTGACACATGGCCAATATACACGGGCACGACCAACTATACACGGCATGGCCCTAGAAGGTCATCCCACGCCTTATAGTACACATACCCAATGTTTAGTACTACAAAAATAGTAATAAATGTTATGGAAAGTACACATCCAGGATGATGGGAGAATTCACACGTTGTGTGGACACCCATACATGTGGTGTCCTTTATTTTTTTGGTAACTTATATCTCTTGTGTGTCCTTCATTTTGACACATATACTAGCCTAAGAGTAGCATGTCTTGAGTGTTTCTTCCTGTAGAATGTCATATTGTCTTTCATAGTGGATTTTGAGATAAAGTATAATGTACCATCTTAAAACAATACCTAATATTGTGTTTAATCAATAATTTACATGCATTCAAATTGAAGATCTTTTCAACTTTAGAGTTTTAGAAATTTTTCTAGAACTATTACATAATAACTCAATTATTTCAAAGTAATCTCTTCTAATCAGAATATATTTTTTCACAAAATAAAACCCTTTAAAATAAAATGTGAATTATTATTTTTTGATAAAAAATCTTCATAAAATTAATCTTTATATCTTCCTTCTTCTTACCCATGCTTATACCCTGTGAAATGAATTTCAAAAGCAGGGATGAGTACAAAAATCTCAGTAAGGAATATAAAATTGGTAATCAAACCGTTAGTCCATTGATACATCAAACTCATGAAAACCTTTTAAAAAATCATACATTCCCAAATAAAACATATATTATTTAACATACATCATGAAATCATAATATCCATGAAAAAATTCATAGAAACCATAAATTATAAAGTTAACATATTGATTCCAAAACATACTTACATTGTAGATTCCATAGTTACATAGAGAGTAACCTTCATGGTTATTTTGGGAATACCTATCATAATATATTCCATAAATATCTTAGAGGAATCCTTATTGATTAACTCAATATCATTATCCAATGCATTGGAGAGCTATCACGGGCTCAACCACCCTTGGTTTATAACAGATCCACCCATATACATAAGTAATCCATAAGAACTAAAACATAACGACAACACATAAATCATACATGAAATAAAAATTGAATTTCCACATTTCATTCAGAATATATCATATAAATATATTTAAATTATCAATACCCTCTCCAAACATTTTTAATAAAAAAAATAAATTTTAAATATGTTATTTATTATTCTTTTAAAAACATTATTTGTTGTATGGGAATCCAAATTTCCAATAATGGTCATAGAAGCAGAAATGTCATTCTTTCTGCATAAGTTAAAAAATAATTTTTTCATTTAGTGAAACTATTTGTAGAAAAAATCATCATTTTTAAAACAATTGAATTAAATTAAAGTCCAAGGGGTTTATTATACACCAAATAAAAAAAATTATTTATTATTGAAAGTTTTCTCCATGAAAGGAGATTGAGATGAAGTCTCTCACCTTGAATCTGACTCATGACGTGCAATCATTATGTTACTGAATAATAATGTTTTATTAATTTATAATTTATGAGAACCTTTTTCAATTTTATTTTTCCTTTTATGTCACTTATTACCATATTATAAAAATTACATTTTTATTTAAGTTAATATCAGAGGCTTCCTCGATATTTGGTACTTCAGTCAAAAATGAACTTGTATTGATAGAAATAGTCCATGTGGACATCTGTAAATCATATCCAGAATAAAATTCAGGATATAATAATCAATTTAATACATAAATTATACATTTTAAAACAAACCATTCATTTATGGTTTGAAAATTAAACATGGTTATAATCATGGAGGTGGTAGGTCGTATGTACGCATGAGTAACATTTCCATTTATCATTGATCATTATGTAAATAACTTAATTATTATTTTATCTTTACATAATTATCATATTATAATAAAAATAAAGATAATATTTTAAATATACTTATATATATCATACAATTTATAAGGTGTATAAAAATAATTCACATCTCTACGTGGAGGGGATAGTTCACATGTACGCAAGAACGACACAATCATTTTTATGTGCATAGAAAGTAAGAAAATAATTGGTATATTATTCTATTACAATGACAAATATGTAATTAATATCATATATAAACATTTATCTTATCATTATAACCTATCATTATTGATGGTAATGAAAAAGAAACTATATTGGTTTGTGATCCAGTAGTTCAATGTACAAATGAACAAAATGTTCATTTACCATTTGATGAAATTGGAGATGGATTTAAGTGATGATACTAACCTAATAATATATAATCATATTGAGGATACATGAATTATTATATCAACAAGGTTGGAAGATATTTTAATGAAGTGGAAGAAGAAATAAAATAGAAATACATAAAAAATCGATACATCTTTTTCAGTTGATCACCTTTTAAGAACACCTTAACACCTCTAATAAGGGTGTTATGCAAAAATTAAGGCCACATGAAATTGGTAAGGGATTCTAGGAAGATTTTTGGTTTTATAGTTTCTGAAAAAATTGGTTCATGAAGTGTGAGTATTAGAGAATATTGGGCACATTTTTAAAGGAGATGGGAGGTGCACCCTGGGAATCTATTAAAATATTAAATTAATATAAATTAATTATTTATCCAAATGACTCCAACTTGAGTTATGTTAAAGAAAATATGTTTATATTTATAAATAATCTCATATAATATTTTTTATATATTTATTCAGTTTATTTTAAACCTTGTCTTTTTGGTTTACAACTAATTTCTCTCATTTAATTTTAATTTTTGTAACAACATTTTAAATATTAATTGTCCTAAATTTTACATGTATGGGGTAAATTTTCCATAATTGGGAACTTAATGAATTTTTAGAACTTATAAAATCCACTTTTATATTTTAATATATTTTTATGAATTCTAATAATATAATTAATTATTATTTTTTAAAAAATAGAAAGTGGCGATTTTGACACTATTCATTTCATGGAATTAAAATACAATCCAAAGAGAGAGATAACATTCAGAAAAAAACATTTAACTTATATATAACAGGTCATATTCACTTATAAAATTAGTTTATGACATAAATTATGTCAGATAATATTTATTTTAATATTAATATAATCACTAATTTGATTATTTCATTAATAAAGCAATCACTACATCATCATTGTGTAATAATTAAATTTGATTACTTAAAGACTAAAAATTATAAATAAAATATCATGATAAAGGTAATATTTTTATATTTATAATGAAAATTTATAGTCAAATAGATCACATACATAACACCATATTAAAAAAATATTATCATAAAATACATGTTTAAAAAATTTACATTTACTTTAAATGAAATGTTATAAATGTCTTAATCACACCCAAGTGGCTTCCAAAAGATAAAATTTCATCACGAGGATTTTATTTCTCATAAATAACACATAAAATAACTTTAGGAATATTTTTTGGGCATTTTAGTACTATTATAATGTTATTTTTACCATTGTTCATCTAATTTACATATTAATAGGGGTAAAAAAATACAGTTATTATTCACCAAAAATTACTTTCATCATATTGGATAAAAATTTTCCAACTGATTAAAACCATCTATGTTCACTTTCGATAATTCAATTTACAAAATTGAATAAAATTAATTTAAATTTTATCTCATGGACAGAATGAAGAAGTTGATTTTTAAAAAGTAACAACTGTCAAAAGGTTGACATCTGTTTATATCCAAATTAGTTGTATAGTTTCATCCAATGACCAAATTAGATTAAATGACAAAAACCTATTCTAATTAAACTTTAAACACAATTAAAGGGATAACTTATCTATATAAACAAATTAAATGAAGAAGTAGTTTTGAATTAAACTACATTATTTTTCACTATTCATTAATTTATGAAAGTTATCAAACAAAATCAAAAAAAAAATTATCCAAACTAAATTTTTATTAAACTCTTCAAAATAATATGTTTATTGTATCAAATATAACATATAAAGTTTCAAACTATATTTAAAATGAGTTCCCCAACAAAGGGATGCAAAAAAATACACTTTTTGGAAAAATACTTCTTTTATCCGAATATAGAATTTCTTCTTATATCATGTCTAGAAAACATATAAGATGACTGTTAAATATTAAATTTAACATATTAAACATATATTAAAAATATATTTCCTTAATAAAATAAGTAATGAGTGATTTTATTATTTAATAAACTCACTTTTTACATTTAAAAAGTCTTCTTCAGAAAAACATATCCATTATATTCAATTGGTTTTTATTTAATTTTCCAATTAATTTCGTAACTAATAAATCATATTATAAACATTTGTAAACCATATTTTCATAATTCAGCTAATAAACTTCATTCCTTCCATTCTAATGGTTTTTTGATATATACAACTAAAAATAATCATATTAAAAATATATTATATTTCAGTATAACGCAGTCTTGTATGCAACTTAAGATTTCTGAGAAACTCATTATTTTGTACCTGGTATGCTATCAGGCATAGTGTCCCTTTTAAAGTAAAATTACTATCTAATTATTAAATATTAATAAATATGATAAAATAATATTCTATAATTACTTATGATGTTAAATCCTTCTATCATTTTGGAAATTGTGTCCATGTAATTTTAAATTTGAGCTTCATAACAAAGGTTTCTCTTTTAAAAATTATATAACTAAAATACCACATCAAAAAAAAGATTCAATAAATATTACACTTTAAAAGAGAGAGTGTTTGAATTAAAAAAGTCCACCCGAGATCACAAATACATTGATTCCATGTAGGAAAACATAGATATGGATGAAAAACTAACCATCATGTTATGATAAAGAGTGATATAAAACATGATCAGGATAATGTTAACAATCATAAAACAAAAAACTTGTGATGGGTTAAACAGTATTTTATTTAATATTAGGAAATGTAAATAGATAATGTTTTTGTTTTAATATTATTTTCATAATTTTGTGGAATTCATTAACTACCTAGACTAAGATCATAAGGAGATACACTTACTTAACAAGTAGAGTTTCATATTTCAATAAAATTCCACCACAAACTCATATTTTTTCCCAAATTTAGATTATTT
Organism: Viscum album; assembly: GCA_963277665.1. Classification (NCBI taxonomy): domain Eukaryota; kingdom Viridiplantae; phylum Streptophyta; class Magnoliopsida; order Santalales; family Viscaceae; genus Viscum; species Viscum album. The sequence goes on from OY728160.1 coordinate 641,190,563, forward strand.
AAGAGGATTTTTTCTCTCCAGTAACACTAGAATCAAATTCTATATAATCACAGAATCCACAAAATATTAACTATTTATACTTCATTTCTTCAAATATTAACCAAAACTAAATATCTAAGATAAATATAATATAATTCCCCAAATATAATAAAATTTAAAAGAATAATGACTACTTTTAATCTCCAAAATTCAAAAGTAATACCTTATGTATAATGTAGATGATTCAGTAAATAATTATCCATAAAATTCCTCTAAAACATTATTACTCATATTTAATCTTAAAAATCAGAAGTATTTTAATCAAATAATCTTCTAAGATAAGTTCTAATATTTATGGCCAAATAACATCACCCACTCTTAATGTCACACAACAAATATTTAATTTCCAAAATCACATATTATCCATGATAGGTTAAACATTTCCACAAAGCACCCAAAACACTGTAAGTCTGGAATGAAAACACTGATTCTTCCAAAAAAGAATTCGACCATCAATCCTCAAATAAAATCCCATAGTATTCTATTTACCTTAATCAAAAAAATATCACAAAATAGTGAATGTCTTCAAAAGTAACATTTATCACTTAATCCACAAATCATATTACTATACCAAGGATATCCATTTGATAAAACATAAGTCTCAAAAAAAAACTTATTCTTATTCCATAATCTTCTTTTACTAAAAATAAAACGTCATACTAACTAGGGACTTCCCCTTGGAAAATGGTAGAAAATAAAGCCTTATCTTACATTGGTTATGGGTTTGATTTATGTAGGATTTCCACATGTGACGGGTTATCACCCATCAAGTGGGTCATCCTTTTTTAAAGATATATAATTCTTATAACAATATGAAAATGAGATAATTTTTCTGAAAATAACCATAACATATTTTAATCTCAAAATTTATCACATGTCATTCATTTTGCATCGTAATATGTAATACCCATTAATTACCTCACAAAAGATCATATGAAGGTTATCTATTAATTTATAATTATATCCACAAAATATATTTCTTCCTCAAATAAAATATTTATATAAATAACATCAGAGATACATATTAAACATCTAAATAAAGTCTTTAGAAGTACCCCCATCCCCAAACGAGTATTAATATGTTTAAACAATTAATCATCCTACAATGTACCATAAATCTTGAATACCTTATCTATATAATTATTAACCATTTAGCATTCTTCATGATCCTTTAACCATTTTTTCTATATTATTTATTAATACTTCTTTCCTACTAACAAAAACATGACTCATGTCCTTAGATTAAATAATATAAAAACAAGAGATAAGAAATAATTCATACCATTCATAGGTCATTTTTAGTTTCCTCCTCTTTAATTGGAAAGTAATTTGGTGTTACTAAACAGATATTTATACGGTCCTCCTAATCTCATTCGTAAACTGTCTTCATAGAACATTTATTTTCAAAATGACCATACTCCCCACATTTACAAAATTCATTTGATAACTCGGAAAGAACTTATTCCCCCTTACTGGATTCAATTGAAGGCTTCTTTTTCACTTGGAAGGTTATTTCTTTATAAACTTTATTTCCACATCTATAACTTCGTCATGTCCCCATAAAATATTTCTCTAGGTTTTTCTTTCCACTTCCCTGAAACATATGTCATTATATATAGTTAGCTTTATGTTAATTACATGAACTTCCATAGGGATTCATTTCTCTCATATATGATGAATTAGAAAACTCACCAAGGATCTAGTGGTTAATCATGACTCGTTATAGTTATTTTATAATAACCATAAGTATTCCCATTGCATATCATATTTCAATTGGTTTATTATTTAGAGAACCACCACATTTTCCTTCACATTGATTATTACTTTGGTTCCTTCTGGATCTATCCTTTTACAAAAACCAAAAAGGATAGGGTTATTATATAAAAAAATCATTATATATTATCTTATGTTGATGATAAAAACTAAGATATAACTCTAAATGTTATATCAAATAAAATAAATTTACCTAATATAAATATGACTATTTATTTTATTTTAACCATTGCGGTTATATATAACTTGTAACTTATGATTAAATATCACCTTGTCCACTAATGTTTTCTAAACTGGCCATTGGTACCAACTATATGGCCCCATAAATAAACATTACATAATATTTAGTTACATCATGAATATAAATTCATTCACATTGAGGATTTTATGAGGTTTAAATTTTTAGGTAATAAGTCCATGACTACAACATAACATCTCAAATATTACAAAGTGGACTCTTCTACTCACTATCCATTTTTTTCACAAAATAAAAATCTTTAAAAAAATCAATTCTTTTTCTTGATATAAATATTTGTAACATTCGTCTTGATTTATTCCTTAAGATTACCGATCCTAATACCTATGAAATAAATTTCAAAAACTCGGTATGTGGACAAAAAGGCTCAGTAAGGAATGTAAAATAAGTAATCAAACCATGAGTCAATGAATACATTAAAATCATGAAGACATTTTAAAATTTTCATAATTTTCATCCATAGGAAAGTAATTATTTAACATACCTCCTTAAAACATATGTTTCATAAAAAAATCTTAGAAATCTTAAACCATAATGATAATATTTGGCATCCAAAACCAACATACATTGTAACATTCATAGTTATTTAATGAGTGACCTTTATTGGTATGTCAGGAATACTCATCACCATATATTGCCTAAATATATTAGGATAAACCTTATAAATTAACTTTTCCTCATTACCCTATGAATTAGAGATCTATCACGGGTCACTCGGCCTTGGTTTATCATGAAACCACCTGTATACATAATAAATTCCCATGAACCAAAACATATGCACACTACAAAAATCATGCATAAAGGAAAAAATATAACATCTATATTTCATTAAAAAGTTATCATGTCAAGATATTTACATAATCAATACCTTATAAAACCATTTTTCATATAAAATACATGAAAAAGGATATATGTTATTTTTTTTATTTTAAAAACATTATATCTTATAGAGGGAGGAAAATATCAAATAATGGTTGCATTGGTGGGAATTTTATTGTCACCACGTACATTAAAAAAATTCCTTTTTCCATTTAGTAAAACACTTGATATAAAAATATTTATTTTGAAAACAATAGAATGAATTTAAAAGTAAAATGGTTTTATTATACATAATATAAAAGAAGGTCGTGTATATTATCGAAATATGCCTTAATGAAATGAGTTTGAGATGAATTCCCTTACCTTTAGTCTAACACGTCACATAAAATAATTATATTCCTAAATAATAAAAATTAGTTAATTTTTAAATTATTGTAAATTTTTTTAAATTTTATTATTACTTTTATATCATTTATTACCATTTTATAAAAAATGCGTAATTATTTATGTTAATATAATATGATTTGTCGATATTTAGTGCTTGAGTCGAAAATGAACTTGGATTGATGTCAATAGTTCATGTGGACATAATTCCATTATCTCCAAAAAAACATTAATGATATAATAATCTCTTTCATACATCAATTTTTCTTTTTAAAATCAAACCGTTCATTTATGTTATGAAAAATGAACAACTTTATAATCATGGAGACGGTAGGTCATATGTACACATGAGAAACATTTCATTTTTCATTGATCATTATAGAAATAAGGTAATTATTATTTAATATTTCCATATTGATTAAAATTTAATTAAAAACATAATAATCATATAAATATACATATATATATATACTACACTAGTGGTGAGGGGAATAAAAACGATTTGCATCGCTTCCTAGAGGTGATAGTTCACACGTACGCACGAATGACATTATCATTTTTATATGCATATAAAGTAAGAACATAATTGAATTATTAATATTTTTAAATGAAAAATATTCCATTAATATCATATATAAAGATTTATTTATTCATTATAACCAGTTTTGATTGATGGTAATGAAAAAAATCTATATCAGTTTGTGAGGCGGTAGTTCATCGTACACTCGGATGAAATATTCATTTCACATTTGAGGAAATTAGAGATTTATTTTGGTGATGATATTAAAATAATAACATCTATGTATTTTTAGGATACATTAGTTATTGTATCATAATATATGGATGAGATTTGAAGGAAGTGGAAGAAGAAATGCAATAGAAATATATAAAAAAATGATACCTCTTCTTCAGTTAATCACATATGAAGAACAAATTAAAACATCTAATAAGGGCGTTCTACCTACAATAAGGCCTCAATAAAGTGGTTAGGGAATATAGGAAGATTTTTCAGAAGATATTTTCTGAAAAAATGGTTCATGAAGTGTTATTATTAGAGAAGAATGGGTACCTTTTATTGAAGAGGGGTGGGGGACCCTTGGAAACTCTTAAAATATTAAATTCATATAAATTATTTTTTTAATAAAAATGACTCAAACATGAGTAATGTATAATAAAATATGAGTATATTTCTAAATCCTCTCATTAAATAATTTTTATAACTGTCTTCTGTGTATTTTAAACCTTATCTCTTTGTTTTACCCTCCATTTTTCTCTTGAAATTTTTTATTTTTGTAACAACATCTAAAATATTAAGACACTATACATTTTACACATATGGGGTAAATATACCTTAATTGGATACTTAATTAATGGTTATACCTTATTATAGTGACTTTTTAATTTTAAAAAAAAATTATTATTCTTAGATTATTTAATAACTTTTTATGTTTTAAAAAATTCAATATTGTCAATTTTCAAAATATTCATTTCATTTAATTTAAATAAAATTTAATAAGAGATATAAAGTATAAAAAATAGTTTAATAATCTTAGTAAATTATATATTCACCTATAAAATTCTTTTATGACATAAATAATTTCAAATAATATTTATTTCAATATTTATAGTATCACTTATTTGATTCCTTCGTTAATCATGCAACCACTACATCAACATTGTGGCATAATTCAATTTAATTATTTAATGTCTAAAATTATAAAAACAAATACAATGATGTATTTAATAATTATAACATTCCAATTAAAATTTATAGTCGAATATATCACTTATAGAACCCCATATTAAATAATATTTAGTCATAAGAGACTTATTTATGATATTTTTGCCTTTACATTAAATTAAATGTTATAAATGTCTTAATCACACCCAAGAAGATTAAAAAGGCCAAATATTCGGCCCAATGATTTTCATGGTCGTCCATAACAAATCCAATAATGTTAAAACATTTTTTAGGATAGTTTTGTATTATTATAAAATTATTTTAACACTTATTTACCTGATTTTCCCTTTAATTATATTAAATAAAATAATAATGTTAGTATTCACCAAAATTTATTTTGACCTTATTAGAGTACATTTTCCATACATTATAATACCATGTATTTTAATTTTTTGAAGTTAATTCCCAAAAGTGACTAAAATTAATTTAAAAATAATCTCGTTGACAGATAGAGGAAACAAGTTTTTAAGAAGTAAAATCCATCAAATGATTGACATGTGTTTATATCCAAATTAAATTTGTAGTTACATTCAATTACCTAAATTGGATTAAATGATAAAAACTTAGTCAAATTAATATTTAAAACCAATTAAGAGGATAATATATCTATAAAAATAAATTAGATTAATAAGATGTTTAGAAGTAAAATGCAGTATTATTTACTATTCCTTTAAATATGGAAGTTGTCACAAAAATAAAAAACAATTATCCAAACTAAATTTTGACAACCCATTTAAATTAAGAAGTTTATTTTTCAAATATAACATATAAATGTGTCAAAATTACATTTAAAATGGGTTCTCCATTGAAAGGTTTGAAATCTATATTTTGTTTTTGAAAAATAGTTATTTTAGCCAAAAAAAGTTAATTTGTACCTAGATCATATCTAGAAAACATATAAGATTCATTTTAAAGATTAAATTTAACATATTACATATATATTTCATTAATAAAATCCATAAATATCCATTTTATTATTTTATAAACTCACTTATTTTCATTTAAATAATTTTTCTCTAAAAACACATCTTTATATTAAATTTGTTGTTGTTTAATTTCGTAATTAATTTTGTAACCAATGGCTAATTATTTAAAAAAAATTAAAAAATATTTCCATAATTTATTTAATATAGTTTATTCTCACCATTCTAACTACTTCTTCATAACTAAAAATTAAAATAATAATATTAATAATATATTATTTTTCGGTATAACTCATTCTTGTGTGCAGCATTACATTTCCGAGAAACTCATTATTGTGTGTCAAGTACACTATCAGACATATCATCCCTTTTAAATTAAAATTACTATCTAATTCATAAATAAGAATAAATATAGAATTTTTGGATTCTCTAATTACCGGGTATGTTACATAGGGAGTAATATGTTCTGAGAATGATGCTTCTTTAGAAGGAACTCGATGATGGACGTGATTGGGAAGGATTGTTATAAAATGTTTGAGGTTGTAATTCCCCCAGACACTTTATAATGAATTGAGTGGAACCATCCTATGTTATTAGGGTATGCGTCCTCTATCTATTGAGTGGAACCCCCCTTTTGTATTAGGTCATGGTTCTACTATCTATTGATGGGAAACCTCTTATGGGATGAGTTCATGGGTCATATATATTGATTAGAACCCTAATATGGTATTAGGGATTGGGTACTCCATTTATTGAGTTTAACCCTCTTGTTGCATTGGGTCATCGGTCCTCTACCTATTTAGTGGATCCCTCTTGTGATATTAGTGAATGGGCCATCTATCTGTTTGGTGTAACCCTCATATTGTATAAAGAAATGTGTCTGCTATCTATTTAATGGAACCATCATGTTATATTAGGTGATTTTCCTATAACTGTTTTGTGGAACCCTCCTGTTGTATTAGGGTATATTCTAACTATAAACTGAGTGGAACCCTCTTGTTGTACCAGGTCATAAGACCTCTATCTACTAGGTGAAACCTTCTTATTGTACAAGGGAATGGGTCCTACACATATAGATTGTGTCCCCTAAACTGTTTCGTATAGTGGTGAGGTGTGACTCTATATAGTTACTTCATTGGGAAGACACTTGAGATGTTTGTCAGCGATGGTGAACCTCGTCGAATTATTGTCAGACTCGTCCTCTTGTGATGGTTTATGAGATAGAGAACCTCTTTCTCTCAGTCATGTGTTTATTTTATGAGAATTAATATATTTTTTATTTGGGTTTATTTCCTTATTTCTATTGGATGAGCTGGCTAATTCTATCATTCCTTTCATTTCCCCCTCTTCTATTTATTGGGTGACCTACTAGATATGTATATACTCACTGCTACATGGTATTTTCAAATATGTGTTGTGTATTATATTTTTTACAAATTGGTTATTTTGGATTTCATTGGAACATTGGGATACCTGGGTGAATAGACCATATAGATTGGTCATTTTGAGAGATCTAGTGTTAGTCTCTCTCATCATTTATTTTCCATTTGTTTTCAGTTTAGAACATATTTTCAGTTTGGGTGTGAATTTTTTCTATTTAATTTGACTTAAACTTTCATACTACTTTTTATTCCATATATTTCATTACATGAATTTTTTCTACTCTATATGTTACAATATTTTATTATTATTCATTTGCACTTATGTTTGGAGATGGTTAGGTCAGTGTGTGTATGTACATTTGCTAAAGGCCACCCATTTTAGTTATTTCTTTTGGCACTTTTTACTAACCCATGGCATATATAGGAGGGATTGAAAACTTTTAGATCATACATTTTCCTGCTAAGCGGGCCCTGATGGGTTAGTTAATGACATAGAGTGGCCACTTATAGGTTTAGAATCTTTCACCTTAATAGAGTTGAAGTCATCAAAATTAGAAGCTGGTCTTTTTCCTTAACTGTTACTATCTACGTTCTCTGTAGTATCAGTATGATGAAAATTATCAATAATATTATCATTACTATGATCAAACATATCTCATATTGGAGCAATTGAAGTGTCACCGACATTCAGTTAAATTATAATTTTATGGGGAAAACAATAAAAAAGAAGACCACATGAGCTTACAAATACCACCAATACTCTTATTTTGAATTCTTCCCCCATTTAACCTCTTTCGTACAGTTCTGACAATACAATTATCAAAATTATGTGTCATTTTGGTTTTAGACTAAACGAAGTAACTATGTAAACCAGCTAAAAATCCCTTATTTGGGGTCTCTTCCATTCTTGATACCTTAACCTCATATGTCCGTTGATCTTCCTCATTCATAGGAAATTATCTAAGCGCACCACACCCTGGGATACATAAAATGTGATCCTCTATACTTCAATTTGATTCATAAAATAAATTAATCTTATCTTCTATTGAATATAAAATATCATGCAAACTTTCTTATTCAGAATTGAACCACATGGTTTCCTTAGTAAAATTTACTTTGTCAAATCAATCACTTGGACCTTCACCCATTGGATCTACATCAATTGAACACACTCAATATGATACTCGGTAGTACAAATTTCAATAATACTCACAATCATATCATGTTAATCAACACATGATTCATCATCACTTTCTTTAGTCACATAAGGAACCAATTTCCTCTTCCAATAGTTCATGGAACCATTCCCCTACATATCACAATGGTGAATAAATTTAGTCAAGTACTTATTGAAATTAATTTTTGTAAAACTCAAAATATAAGTCACACTAAAGTAGAAAAAGTTCAAAATACAATGGGAGGAATCCATTTTGACATAAACCTTATCCAGAATTAGATGATTCTTAGTCAAAATTCACTAATAATCCTATAATAACCTACTAATATCATTACCATTACAGAATATAATTACTAAATTCATGAAATGTAGTAATAAAACATAAAAAGAGGTCTAGATAGTTTTTAGAGCACTATCATTTCAATCTTGTATGACTAGATTCTATTATAAAGAGATTAATCTATAATATTAGAAAAACTAAGTGATCAAAGATCATATAGTCATGAAATCCACTCTATATGAAAATATTATAGTGATCAAAAGAGGCCCAAGAATCCCCACCACAAAATATTTCATTAAAACCCATTTTTATCCATGTGCTTACAAAAAGCATTGTTCTATTTATTATGATATCCAAATCCTAGGATTGATGTATAATTTGACAAAACATCTGAAAAATCATTCTCAACAGTAGAAATATCAACCACTGGGAAACCATTTACCAACTGAGGAATCCTTTGAAGAAAAAAAATTCATTTTGAGAGAAAAATTACACATGAATGGTTGGTGTGGAATAGTATCATACTTCACCACCGGAAAAACACATTTGATTTCGTCCCCTCACATGAAACATAAGAGGGGTTTCCACCATTATCATCAATTAATTAACCCTTTGATATATCCACCCTTTGGCCATACTATATAAAATGCTTCAGTGATTCTTGATTTATTTTATATAGTTAGAGTGATGAGGGGCTATCAAAATCCACAAATCACATGTAGGTTATCCAAACATTCTTTTTATCATGTTATATTTTTCTATTTATGTCATCATATGTCAAATAAATTCATTATTGACCTTTTTCCTAAATTCACGTATTAAAGAATGTATTATTTCATTAAAAAAATGAACGGTTTTTAGGTTACAAGACAAATTAAATATATTGGGATAAAGTTAAATTAAATTATATATATAAATGAAAATATTTGATGAAAAAATAAATTTAAAAATATATGTATATATATATAATAATAAAAATTAGAAGAAAACCCTTTTTTAAAATTTTAATTTATATTATAATATCAAAAATCATGATTTTGACAATAACGATTCAATGAGGTTACACTGTTATACATCCTCACACTAATTATTTGAAGTTACAAAATTTGTTTTGTATAAACATAAATATAATATGAAAATATCTAATTATTATTTTTAACCTTATACCACGATAAATGTATTAGGTTAATATTTTATTGATTTTTTTTAAATACGTAAAAAAATCTTATATGGGTTGAAACATATTTTATAATTTTTTTCACTACACAAATATGAGATTTTTATTCCTGTTATAATTTTAATTTTTAATGCTCATAAAATATTACAATAATATGGGAAATTTTTTTAGAACTAAATATGTAAGGGCTTTAGGGTCCATAAAATTTTTATTAATTAGATTGTGTTTTTTATATCTATTTCAAAATCCATCCAAAAATGGTTTTTTTCATTGTTAATTATTCATCAATATTTTGAATAATATTATTTTTTACATAAAATTCTATATTGATTTGAAAATTCTATGTGGATATTTTTTTAAATTATTTTGAATTCTATTGGTAAAATTTCAAATAAGCTAATTTATACTCATATGTAAAATGTTTATTTAAATAATTTATTAATTATTATTCTTGAGTCGTTTTCAAAAGTAAGAATGATTTTATTTTGAGTTAATTTTACCCAAAAAATTATTTATTGTTTAATTATTTGCGAATAATAGTTTCATACTATAAGAATAAATTATTGGAAAGGGAATTAGTGTTGCTAGATAATTGGAGATATTGAAGAGATGCTGATATTTTCTTGTCCATGAGAATTAGGTGAAGTGAAAATCTTGGAAGATATTAATTATAAATCCAAATTATAATATTTCATTTTATGGATGAAAAATAAGAAAAATAGGGTTTGTGTTCATCAATAAATTCATTTATAGATTATATGTGGATAGGTAGAGCACTAATTTGATATTTGGATTTTGAAGGAATAATGTAATAAAATGATTCTGGTGATAAATTGTTCTCACCCGGATGAAGTATCCCATGTTTTTGTGTTTTTTGGAAGAAATGGACCTAAAAAATTCATAGAGTTGGTATAATATATTTTGAAATAAGAACATAAATAAATAGTTAAGCACAATGTATGGATTGAGAATCATAGAAGAGGAACATCATGTTCGTGTCAGAAAATAGAGAAAAGGAATATGACTTTCATGAATTAGTAGTTGTGAATACATGATGATTCCAAACCATATTATGAATAATGAAAAATGAACAATTTTTTAGAAAGTGATGAAGTTAAATGAAAGGTATAATTTTTATTTAATGATTCATGAAATTCAAGATTCAATATTGACTTATCAAAAATGTAAAATCAATGTTATTGGTGAAAGAGTTTTATAAAAAGGAAAATTTTTGTGAACATGTACAATGTTTTTCGATAATGGTGTTCTAAATTTTCCTTGATCATACTTGGTATAGGTAATTGTTTCACATAACTATGGAGAGTTTTTGATGGTTTAGTTACATGAAGTAAACCTAGTTATGTGAACCTACAAAATGTAGATGGATCTTTCACGATGGTAGTGACTTATTTGATAAAGTTGATTTCAAATCAATGATGTTAAGAAATCCAAGAAAGTTTCATTAACCCAAAAAATATAGATGGTATTTGCACAATGGAAGTGAGTTTTTTTCTAATGTGTATTTAAAAACATTGATGTTCAGTGATTCTGGGAAAAAATGTGGATGGTCAGTAACATAAAAGGTAGTTTATAAAAGAGTTGACTATTTTTATAGACAGTCAGATACCCCACCCCCACTCAAATTTTTAAATATATATATATATAAATGATTAATGAATATTTTATGCTCTAGATCATTAAATTTTTGTGTAAAGAAGGAATAAAAATATAATCTTCATAAATAAAGGACATGTGTCAACCTAACCAAGAAGGCTTTATGAATGTATTCATGTAGAAATATTTTTTATGAAAGAAATTATTATTAGAGGTAATAATGCTCACATAACTATCTGGAAGAAAGTACGGTTTTCCTTTTAGGACCAAGTGATATTCATAAAAAATTCAAGTTATGAAAAACTCAATGTGTCAAAACTAAGAGAAATTTTTTTGAAACTATAAAGAAACAATTAAACAAACATAAGTTTCATGAAGTGACATCATCATGAATGTTAAAAGTTTTATGAAATTATAATTTACAAAAACATAATGTACATTACATTTTTTTCATGTGAACACTATATTTAAAACAAATCATATAAGGACAATTATTCAAGGAGTATATCAAGATAATTAGTGAAAAATACATATGGTTCTAATTTATTCATGATCTTTAAATTTTTATAAACGAGGGATGTGCCGTAACTGAATTAGTCAATGGGCAGATAGAAGAGGAAATGTGCCCTGAATATGGAATTATGAGACAAAAAAAGATTAAAGGTGGTGCACTTAGTAATAAGTTTTAATGGTTGAAATATTGTATCCACAAAACTAGTGAACCTCATTGGATACTGGTATGAAAAAAAGAATATTGGGTATTCTTGTTCAACTATCCTTTTGTGTTGAAATAAGTAAAAAACATTGTGTCCCGTTAATGTATTACATTACATAATAGTTTTTCTTATTTCGATAAGGATTTAATTTAATGTGATAGGTTGAACATGTTCCTTTCAACATGAGAACATGATCACGAAAAAAGAAGAAAAAGATTCATTGAAAGTTTTTAAATATTTAACACCCTAATTCACCCCCTCCCCACCTCAGTATATATCTAGTCCCAAAATTGGTATTATAAGGTACTTTTTTATACTCAATGATCAACATTAGACATAATATTGGACATATTCATGTTGATTCCATAATAAATCCTCAATTTTTTGATGAAACTGAGTTTTATGGATTGAATAAATAAATTCTTGTGTTCCTAAATGCTTGTGTTGAATAGGTTATAGTGTATATTTGGATGGATTTTTACTTGACAAAGAATATTGAGGAAGTGGGTATTTCCCAAATATAAAATATTTTAAATAGATCCATTTATGAAGATGTTTATAATAGAAATACTATTTCTTCTATAGATTTTAAAATTTCCAAACCACTAGATGCTATTTACAAAGACACCATAGAGAAAAAATACTGGTTTTATCTCAACATTAAAAGAATGTTCTAGAAAAATAAATGAATAAAATATAGCGAAAAAGCTTGGGGAAGTGATTCTTATGAGTGAAAAAAATAAAAAAAATAAAAAGAAACATATATTCAGGGTAAAATCTTCTGAATTATAAGATAATGATTCTAACATTATAATTTCATCAAAATTTAACCATATAGTTGATTTTTATTGTAAATTTTTATTAAAAATACCTAGAGAATAACTAATGAGAGGGTCTTTTTTACTTTCAAGTATATATTGAAGGCTCTCTTGAATAATCAGATCTTTAATGAGAAAAAATCAAAATATTATAGGTCTATACAAATAATCAACAGAATTTGTGAAAGTACTTTAAGAAGATATGGACGAAATTCAAAATGAATTATTTAATCAATCCATTAGTTAGGATAGATCTAAATATTTAGTAAATCCTATGAAAAATAACAAATATCAAGAAAATGTGATTAAAAACAAGAAATCATCTACAAAAAAACGAGTCAAAAAGATTGATTCACTAGAGGAATATTTTCTTGAAAGGTGGGTTCTTTAGGGATCAATTTTAGGGTTTTGAATTTGAGAATAAATTATTTAGATCCTTAAGGGGTTTAGATCAACCACACATATATGATGTGAACTCTGACATGGAGGAAGAGGTTATGATATATGGTTGTCAAATTATAGATATTTTTCCCCTGATCAAGAATAGATACAATACATACAATAAAACGTGTATAAGTTCAAAATCATTCAAGAAGTGTACTATGTAATCATAAGATATTTTTGAATAAATAATAAGGGGATAAAAAATAGTATAGGTGGAATTAATGATATCATACATATTATATGATCCAAGATGAAAGAAAAAAGTAATATATATAAATTAAATGTCCCAAAATATAAGAAAGAATATTTCCATGGAAAAATATACTAAATAATCCTTCCACACTCCCAAGACATGGATATAGGAGAGTAAAAGATCTAATAATTAAGATCTCTCTATATTAAATAATATTTAATATCAACTATAGGTTAAATATTAGAAGATCATGGAGATTGAGGAAAACCTTCTTTTATCTCAGGGAAATGAGAATATAAAATTTCCTTCTAAAGAGGAATCTGAAATTGGAGTATAAAAGGTTCAAAATATAAAATTCACAAGACAAAGGGATAATATTTTCAAATCCTAGAAGAATATATCTAGGAGTTGTTTCTACTATGGGAGAATAGAAAACACTTATAGTGTGTGTCATGTTACCCAAAGTCTCAATCACGGATAAGGAATGGATGTGTTAACATAAAAAAATACACACTAATACAAGGTATGTGGTTACTCTAAGATTCTTTATTTTTACACACCCTACTCATAAGTAAATTAATGTAGTTGTAATAATGTGTGGAAGTAGAAAACCATTTAAAGAGGTCCTCTACTCGAGTTACTCATAAAGAAAATCCTTAAATTGAAAAGGTCCAGTTAAGCTAGAAAATAAATACATTATACTGGAGGACAAACAACATTCTTAATTATTGGTGAAAAAATAAATAATGGTAACTCTCTAAGAATTCCTAGAGTAAAATTATGTTCGATAGCATATTCGACATGCAACATCAAGCTTAAATAACCATAAAATAGATTACCATTATTAACTAGTCATTAAATTGTTGTATAAGATTATTAATAACTAATTTATGAAATATAAATATAAATATCATACTAAATATTAATTTATTTATCAATTCATAGAAAATAATCAATAAATTTTTAGTAATGTAATATTATTCCTCAAAAATATGTTTTCTTCAAAAATGATTTTTATTTATTTTTCTAAGAAATTACTATAATTAATTTCTAGAGATTTTATAAAATTTATTAGATAAAATAAACTTAATTTTTTAATTAAGTGTATCAAAATTAACATAGGTTGAAATGATATTTTATTTCTCATAAAAAATTGACTTTTCAGTGAATAGTGAAAATATTGATTTTTTAAATGTCATTTTTTCAAAAAAAAATTATGTATTTTAAAATTACCATTATGATATAAATTTTATTTTGACTAACATAATTATTATTTATTTATTTTTAATCCAAATAATTACATTTAAATTATCTCTACATTGAATTATAATATAAGTTTATTTTTGGGTTTAAAATCAAATTTTTATGAAAATTTTTTAAACCTGCATAATGTGTCTCCGTTTTAATTAATTAAAAAACTCCCTAATAAAAAATTATTTAAATTTAATTTTTATATTATATTTATGTAAATATTTTTCTAATCCATACAAAGATGGTAACTATTCCTAGAGTAAATATAAATTCATCTTATGCTTGAAAAATACATTTCTTGAAGACCCAATATTTTATCGTTTATTCGAGTATATTATTAAAATTAAATTCCACCACATATATTAATTTAATATGTAAAAATGTATTCAATATTTGGAATCAAGATAATTTATATTATATAATTAGTTCATCTTAAGTTTTTGGTCAAAATAAATATTTAGAATAGCCAAAAACCATTACCGTAGTAAAGGTCAAAACATGTTTATTATGGGTCAAGCTAAAACGACAAGGGTTAAAATCCACTAATAACTTCAATAAAATATATATAATGCACATATTTAAACAATTTAATTTATAATTCTTGAAAATTTTTCATTTTTTATTTTTTTGGAATGTTAAAAATGTGGGTACGGTGTTTTATTTTCATAAATTACATGTGTGTCACTCACCTCACTTATAAAATGTCACAACCTCTTCAATATTATTCACACATCTTTGGATATTTCTATCCGAAAAAACTATCATAATAAATAAAAACATCCTTATCTATGTTATATAGCTACTTCTCTCAAAAAATAACCACTTTATGTTCTTTAATAAGATATCTAAAAAATGTTATTATAAGTAGAGGTAATTATCATCCCAAAGATCTTTCTTTTTACTCCACCTCTAACCACCTTCTTTCATGTCTTGATAAATATAATATAACATCACTATTTTATTCCATATACTGATATTTTATTATAAAAATGGTATTCCTTGTATCCATCTCATATTCTATCAAATGGGAAACGAAATTGTTGACTTTGTGTATAGGGGACTACTACCTCGTAAATAGATGTAATTAGTTTTTCATTGCCACTTCTCACGTATGGTTATAATGTTAGATTTAAATTATATATATATATATATATTATATTTTTTACATAATTAAACTTTTCTAATTATTATATGGCATACACCTTATTATTTCCATTCTATGGGTGATACAAAAATGTCACATGTGTATACATCAGACAACCGCCTTATGAACCGATGTGATTCATTTTTTAGTAACATGCTACATGTAATGTAATAAGGATAATTTAAATTAATATAATTGATATATATGAGATAATTATCATATTAATGACATATTTATCATTCTTAAAAAATAATATATAATTTTCTTCCTCATCTTCCCACTCACTAAAAAATGGTAATGTTGTTCATGCGTATGTGTGGACTACAACCTTCACAAATCAGTCTGATTATTTTTTCATCACCACATCACCTATTTGATATATATATATATATATATATATATATATATATCTGTGTGTGTATATTTTAAAAATAATATATTATTTATGATATTATGATTATAAAATAATGATTAAATATTTCCTAACTACTTTCTATAATGACCGTTGAACAATGTAGATGTCACTCATGTGTGTGTGCATTCTACCATCCCTCTGATTGAATAATAGATAATTTTTCATTACCATATTTCATTATTAGTTTTAAAACTAATTTTTTTAATAAATATGATAAAAATATCATGATTAATATTTTTATATTTTGAAACAACTACTATATTGACCACGGTCAACAAACCAATGTTGTTTTAAAACAATGAGTTGATCATCATCAAAACACCCAATGAGGACTTAAATGATTGTGTATTTAAATATTCAATTAAAATAAATAAATAAATTATTTAATTATAGTTAATTAATCCTTTAAATGTTATTTTTAAATAAAATAATTGATATATGTTTATTTTACAGTAGTTAAAGGATGTACATGGAATGACTCGACTCAAGGTAAAGGACTTCATCTCATTTTTCTTTCATTGATTTATATTTTAATGTTATGATCCTAATTTATGTTATATATTTTTTATAATTACACTTTTTGATATAATATCATCAATTTTTCATACATCATGGTATTTTTTTTTAATTTGAATTATTTCATCCAAGGGGAATTGACTTGAATATTACCCAGTGGTAATAAATTTCATAACTCAAATTCTTTTCATTAGGTTAAATTACATATTCATTTTCATCAATATTATATGATTATGTGTGTAGTGAAGTGTTATTATATTATATTTTATCAACACCTTTTTATGTTTATTTATATTTTATACACATAATCAATTCATTGACAAATTCTCACATCAATGTTATCATCATTGTAAGTGTTGTTCGTCTAAGATTATCTTCTTTGGGAAAAATGTAATCTTACACACTTGTCTTATAATATGAGTTGTATCCACTGCACCACTAATATGTTTTATAATTATTATAATTATTTTCATGATTTTTAAAGTTAATCATCTATTATTCGTTCTTGATTATTCGGATAGTGGTTATACCAAATTGAAATGTTTGTTTTCTTCAAGAATATTTTCAATGGTATTTTCATTAATCAAATAAAAAAACCATGATGTTACATAGATTAAATGAGGGATGTGTTATATTTTTTATATCCTTAATATTTATTTGGATTGATTATGGGATTTTCGTGGGACCCATTACTTTTCCACAGGTTAATCAAGTAGTAAAACAATGTTGATTAATTTTATGATTGAAAAGTGAATGAATCAAATTAATTTATTCATGAATAGTAAAATGATATTATAAATCATGAATGAGTGATACTGATACATCTGATAAAAATAGAGGATCTCCATTATATCTCACGGGTGTTCTTGATATTGTTTATATAATGGGTTCACAGAAATAGCACTAGGTGAGCCTAATATATCTTAAACGATGGTTGCACCCAAATTCAACTCCAATGGGTTGGGTAATGTTCCATTTATTTAGAGGCATGAATAATTTAGTTATCATAAGGTTGCTTCTAGGGATTTAACTATCATATAGTTATTTATGAGACATGTTTAAAATATGGTATGTAGATGTTGTTCCAAGAAACCAATGTTTTTTTACTCTCATTCAATTTTATTACTCCATCATACACTTATGTTCTTTTTATTCTCACTGATTATATTCTTATGTTTACCCTTTCTGAGATATTGATCACACACCTATTATTTTTCAATTACCAAAAATTTTAAAAAATGATGATTAAATGATTTTTATGTAGAAATATATCTAATGTGATGAATTTTTTTGGTGATTTTGAATTCTTAATATAGAATATAAAAGGATGGGTAAAGTGGTAAAATACTCAGTTTAATTCATAGGTATTGTTTATGTATGATTTTTCCCTCATTATCTAAAAATATAAACATAAAATTTCTTTGGGTATATAAGTGGTGTAGTATTTCCCTTTTATATTGTATTTCTTGGATAGAAAAAATGTAGCCACATATAATATCATCAAATCTAGAAATTTAAATATTTTTTTAATCACCAGATACAAGAGTCTGAGTTCAGAGATATAATAGTTGGTATTAGAGAAAGGTATTGATAAATTGGAATATTTGTATTTTTTTCATGTGAGTATTTCTTAAGAGTTATGGATTTTATAATGGGTTTCTATTTTTTAGGTTAATCATATGTTAAAAGTTATTTATGACATTTTTTTTAGTTGATGGATATCTAAGTTGATTACGATTATTTTGGGAGAATTTTTATTTCTTTAAGGTATATATAACCCTTAGGTTCAACATGATGTATTATTTGGTGAAGAATTCATTTATTTTTTTGTAAATAAGTTTAATGGTATTAGTGACCATTATAGTTTATCATATCTTTGATGTTGATGTAATTATGGGATATTACATTTTGAGGAACATTATATGATTAAGTCGCATACATTTTTGGTATGAGACTTATAAGGTTATTGGTCTTATTTTGAGATAAATGTTAAATCAACCTCAAAATAATATGTGATAAAAAAAACATATAATATATGGTTATTAATTGTATTCAAGAATTTTATGATAAATTTTATGTATATATATATTTGAAATTATTTATTTTTAAATTTGGACATTATTCTTGAATTTATTTTATTAATGTATTAATTCATCATATGAAGTTTTATTTATTTTAGGAATTATCAAACCATGTTATTAAGATTTTGGTTATTATAAATGTTGAAATATGGTGGGATATATTTATTATCACTTTATGGTTATGTGGTCCTTTAAAAGTTGGTTTTGGTACATCTAGAAAGTGAAATTAATCTTCAATACTCATCGGTTGGAGAAAAAGATTTGATTATGGTGGAAAATAATTACTAGTTGAAATTCAAATTATATAGAATGTATAATTCCTTATTTTCATAGAATAAATGGTAAAGAGTTACTTAAATATATAAATTTTATATTTAAATGAAAATTTGTATGCTATTAAATTCATTTCTGATGAAATGATGGAATTTTTTCACATCTGTGCTTTATAGTTTTATAGTTATTGGCTTTCACATGATCAATATCATTCTTGATATCAATGATATTTTTTACTATAAAAATTATTTAGGTGTTAAATTTGTCTTTATTGTACATATCTTCACTTCCCACTAATGTTTTATTTCTTGGAAACAATGTTATGTTTTATTTCACATAACCTTCATATATCTATCTCTCTCTTATCAATTGATATTTTTATTAACTGTTAATACAATGTGGTTTTTTAATTAAAATAATTTCAAACCTTAAATATTTAATTGGAAAGATAAATTTTAAATTGTGATGATTAAATTTTTTTTATGTGAGAGGATTTAACACCTATAGATTTTAAAATAAGAAGACTGTGTTTGATAACATATTTGAAAAACAACACTGAGCATAAATTACTCAAAAAATATAACAATTATAACCTAGATGTTAAATTGGTGGGTATGAATAGTATTAAATAATTTTTAAAATATAAATATATATTTCCTTATAAATTTAATTTTATTTATATATTCTTAGTAAATAATCAATAAATATTTCGTAATGTTATTTTATTCATCAAAAATA
The DNA here is from genome assembly GCA_963277665.1 of Viscum album. Lineage (NCBI taxonomy): Eukaryota > Viridiplantae > Streptophyta > Magnoliopsida > Santalales > Viscaceae > Viscum > Viscum album. The sequence continues at coordinate 641,210,717 of OY728160.1, forward strand.
TGTTTTCTTCAAAAATGATTAACATTTGTTTTTATCATAAAATAATATAATTAATTTATTATGATTTTATAAGAACTATTTGTTAAATTGAGAATCATTTTTGAAATAATCATATCAAAATTAATATTGAGAGAAATTTTAGTATTTTTCAAAAATATGGATTTTTTAATGAATAGTGAAAATTTTAAATTTGGTAAAAAATCATTTATTTCATTAAATTAAGTAATTTAAATGTAAAATTATGAATTTTTTTAAGTAAAAAAATTTTTCTTTATTTTTATTTAATAAGATTAATTACATCTGAATCATCATTAAACTGGATTTATGTGTAAGTTTTTTTTTCGGTTAAAACACATTTTTTCTGAAAAAACATTAAAATTATATAATGTTTATCCATTTTAATTAAGTCAAAAATAACCTAATTATTAATTATTAAATGAAATTTATAAATTATATATCAATAAATATATATTTAAATTAATACAATGATTATTTCAATTCCAAGATTTAATATAATACTATCATAGGATTGAAAATACATTTTTTTGAAAACATTCTTTTTCATCACGTCTACAAGTTTATAATATATTAAATACTGCCACTTATATGAATTAAATTAAGAAAAATGGGTAAAATATTTGTAATCAGATTAATTTATATTATCTAATTAGGTAAAATTATTTTTTTTCAATTATAAAGAGTGAAAATAGTAAAAAAAATATCGTGGTTAAGGTGAAAACAGGTTTAATAAGGGGTTAAAATAAATGATATGGGATAAAATTACCTAAACATTTACACAAAAGGTTTTATGGAAATATTTAGAACTTATAATTTATAATGTTTTATAATAGTTCATTTTTATTCCTTGGTACATGTGTAAAACATGGTTTCAAATTTTTCTTTTCAATAAATACAAATGTTCAACTCACCTCACTTATAAAAGTCCACCCCCTATCGACTCTTATTTACAACATCTAAGTCAATTTTCTCAACTAAAAATAACCAAAATACCTCTCCAACATCCTTATCCATTTTCTAGATCAATTTTTTTTACAAAAAATACAAAACCTTGTGTCTTTAATAAGATATCCAAAGGAGGTCAAAGCAAAGGTATTTATCTTCAATAAGCTTTGTCATTTTCCTCCTCCTCTTACAACAATATTTTTTGTATTAATAATTAAAATATAATAAAAATTCTGTTTAAAATATACTCATATTATATTATATTAATGGAATAACCTATATCTCTCTCTGATTAAATAAAACGGAAAATGAAACTATTGATCGTGTGTACATTTAACGACCACCTTGTGAACTGATGTAATTTTTTTCCCATTTCAAACTCTCAATGATAGTTATAATGATGAATTTAAATTAAATATATTATATTTTAAACATAATTATAATTATTTAATTATTATTTCACATATAAATTCTTATTATCCAATTTTGGTGGATATGATAACACTGCTCATTTATACGTCGAACAACCGCATCGCAAATTGATGTGATTAGTTTTTCAATGACATTTTAAACCGAAGGTAATAACGATAATGTTAAATAATATATGTGATATATATGAAATCAATATGATATTAAAAAATATTTTTCATTCTTAAAATGTTATATATGCTTATATTTCTTACTTTTAAACTCACTAAAAATTATAATGTCGTTTGTGCATAAGCGTGGACTACAATCTCCCCAAAGACATGGTATTCGTTTTTCCATTAGAACGCCAAATTTATAATATATATATAAGTGTATTAAAATTTACAATAATTAATTTATTATATTATTTTAATTATATAAATATCAAATAATACTTAACATCTTTCAATAATGATCATTTAAAAGTTGAAATGCTACTAATACGTAGTTACAACATGTCTTCTACATGATTATAAGGAAATTTATTTTTTATAAACATATTTTATTATTAGTTTTAAATGTATAATTTATGTCTAAAAATGAAAAAAATGATTATTTTTATTTTTTATACAGTTAAATAATAAACACTTTGACTATAGTCAACACATCAAATCAATTTTGAAATAATGAACAGAACGTCCTCAAGACATTCGATGTGGACCTAACTGAGGAAATATTTAAATATTCCATTAAAATAAAAAATAATAATTTATGAATAAGGTATTTGTTGGTCTGAGTAGTTAACTCAAGAGGGGAGTGGTGAATTGAGTAACTATATAAAAATTTATGTTTAAAAGATATTAGTTTTAAAAATAATGATTTCCCCAAAAATATATACATCCCAGTTAATCAAGGATATACTATTATAAGAGTTATATTTTTTAAACGAATTCTTAGAAGATTTATCAATTCTCAGTAATCATAATTGGTATTATTAAAATTAGTTATGAAATTATCCTACTAAGACAAATCAGATATAACTTCTTTCCAAGACTAACTATCAAAGTGAATTTAGTGTTTTTCTGGATTATGAAGTAAAGCAGTAAAAAAGAGTAGACTAAATTTAAATAGCACAGTATATATAAAACCAGTTGTTCAGTCTCAATATGAGACCTAATCCACTCCACTTAGTGATCACCTTCAACCAAGATGTTTATAAATAAACTCTGATCCACACCTTGGATCGGGGTTAACAACAGTACACGGACTGTCCAGGCCACGCGGGGACCTCATCCATAGTTTTTGTGGGTAAACAAAATAATGACCAGGCCACACAGAGACCTCTTCCATAGTTTTCATGGGTAAACAAGGGTAAAGAATTTGGTGTGAGTATTTTTAAATCCTCCAGTTCATCACAGAAGTCAGTGTGTGTGTAAAATATACAGAGTACACACACTGCTCAAAAGTAAAATAAAGAAATCACTGAGAGAGAGTGTGGATATGAGTTCAGAATTATCTAGTGATTAGTAGTGCAGCTCTGGACACCTTGGATAAGACAGAAATTCTTTTGAGTCCTTCTCTTATTTTTGTGTTGAAAAACAGAGTGTCGCGATTCAGCTCTTATTCTTCACGAGTAAAGATGTTATCTAAATTCCAGTGTACTTTTTTAGTTCTTCAGTAGAGTCAGATTTCATGAATGAGACAATTCTTTATTTTAATATCTTGAAATTTGTTATTCGTGGTAATGCTCAGGCTTTCTTTTCTGTTTAGTATAGTGCACTTGCGTTCCTTGCATTGTTGGGTATTACTTGCTCTTCGACACTCTGCATTCTTTATCTTCAAATGCATGAGGGTTAGCAGACAGGTTCCATATGTGTCGTACCTTGTACCTCGTACTATGTCTATAATGAAACATTAATTATGTCAGTGCATTAAAGATGTCAAATATGGCCATTAAAAAGTAAAATTGAAAGAGGACAAAATAGGTTAAGAAACAGTGTTACAGTATGTTATGAAAATAGTGTCTTCTTCACGATATCTTCTTCTCACGGTGTCTCCTTCACTGTGTCTCCTTCACGGTGTATCCTTGTCACGGTGTCTTGCTTATGGTGTCTTGCTTCTGGTGCCTTGCTCATAGTTTCTGGATTCATGGTGCCTTGATGACTGTGTCTTGCTAATTGTCTCTGGAACTTAGGCAAACAAAGTGTCTGGCTTACGGTGTCTATTCTTAGTGTTTTTCTTCACAGTGTCAAGCATACTGTGTCATGGTGTCTCGTGGTCACGATGTCTCCTTGGTCATGGTGTCTGAGACTTAGGCTTCACGGTGTCTGTGTCTTGGTTACAGGGTCTGACTTACTGTGTCAAGCTTCACGGTGTCTTGTACTTTGGAAAATAAATGTATTCATACTTAAATAGTAATATTCATTAAATGAATTGTGCTTAGCCATTATAAAGCATGATATAACTTGAAACATAAATAAACATGATTGATAATGTTTTATAGATTTGTGATCATTAATAATATTTGTAATTATTATTGAGATTTGTGATCATTAAAACATGATTAATACATGAGAGGTCCAATAATCTCCCCCTTTTTATGATCACAAATCAAGTACAGTTAAAGGGTAAATTGAATGAAGCTATAGAGAAAATAACTTATAGAATAACAGATAACTTCTCACATTTTCTCCCCCTTTTGGGATTATCAAAAAGTAGAAATAATAGAGGGACTAAAATTCATGTGGCTTTAAGAGTGTTCAGAAGAAAACATACAGTAGAAATATAAAAAATCAAGGACATCCCCATAAAAAATAGCAGTCAATGGTGTTCTTTAGGAATTGTCCATCTCTTTGAATTTATCAACAACAGAAGAGGAAGCCATAGGGGCAGTTTCTGATGTAGAAGAAGGAATAAAAGTATTTTAGAGTGAGGGTAAAGGGAGACCTTCGAAGACTATGGGGGACAATGTTGGAGCAGTAGAAGATCGAGGCAGTTGCTGGTCAAGGATGACGGGCCTGATCTGACTAAGATCCTGGCCAACAGACATGGTTGTTGAAGATAAGGCAGAAGTGAAAGTGGGTAATCTAGGTCTGAGAGGGGCAGCCACTGGAGCAATAATAGATGTACTTTTCACATGAAGATATGGTCTCAGAATTTTAATGAAGTATTCAATAATCTATCCTCCATACTGCATGGCCTCTTAAAAATCATCTTAATTTTCCAGGAACTTGTCCAAAAATATGGTAAACTAGGTCAGCTTATGGACTTGGTTTTTGAAGGCTTGGGTAGTAGGATGAATTCTCAGATTCTATACAAAGTATTTGAAGTGGTTGGTCATATCAGTCTTGGAGAAAATCTGGTTGAAATAGAAGTCCAATTTCTTAGAGATCTCCTGCTGGGCATTATTGGCAATCTTTGAGTAAATTTGAACCAGGTCAAGAACTCTATCACTATTCTTAACAACTTCAGATAAATGAGCCATATCAAAGACACTGAAGGCATTCTTAACCTCTTCCTTGACTATATATCTGTGCAGAGAACTATCCAAAGAAGGAGTAGAGGTTTGACCAGAGGTAAGAGAAGCCTTCACTGCTATGGTTAGAGACTTAAGCATTTTCAAGACCATTTCAAGACAGCCAGTATATTCATCTGTGAGATTATTAAGGTCCTCTATAAGCTCTCTCATGTGTTGCAACATGTGTTTGTGCCTTTCTTCAATATTTTCATCAATGAACAACAGGTACGGGTGAATCTGGGACACAATATCTCTCGAAATATGAGAAACAGTAGGTTTAGGAGAAGAAGGAGCAAGCACTAATCTGGAATGAAATTCTCTCTGTAGGTCTTCAACCATGCCTTTCAGAGTTGCAACTTCATTACTGAGAAAAAAAAATTCAACCCTTACTTCTTGAATTTAATGAATCTTCTTGGGATGAATGTGCCAGATAATCTTTTCTAAAAGTAGTGAGGCATCTTCCTGACTCGGTTTGGTCACAAGACGAGGTTGAGAGAACATAAGTTTCTCAACTCCAGCTAAGATAGTGTCTCAAAAGACATTCAAATAATCTTTGCTGAAAAAATATTGTTGTTTAGGTAAAGGTTCAGGTGCAGGATGTGGTACAGGTTCAAGCTTAGGTTCAGGTTCAGGTTGTGTTTCAGGTTCAAGTGCAAAGTATATGACCAATTTCAATTGAAACAAAGAATAAAGATCAATCCCAGTGGAAGTAACCTATTGAGATTCACTCAAATAATAAAATCTAGGGAATTTATACTGAGTGTCCACCAAATATGAATCAGTTGGTTGAGATGCTTCAACAGACTCAGCTTTAGCAGTCTCAAGATTTTGAGGTTCCTCGCCCTCAATAAGTGCTTCCTTTTCAGGACCTTGAGGCTCGGGTACTTATTCTAAATACATTGGTTCATCTCTAATTTCCTTAGCCGTTTCTTACCTAGCCAACCTAAAGGCTATCTCCATCCTCTCTTCAACAGAGGGTATTCTCTCAGGAAGAGATTGTTCCACAGGAAGGTCTTCCAGATTAGCTTCTTGGATAGCAGGGAGTTCTTTTTGAGTTTCTCCTTGCACAATAAGTAGATCTCCTACCACAGCCTCTTCCATGGCTTGGTGCTCATATTCTGGGACAACTAGTTTTCTTGTAGACTCAGATTGGATTTCTAGATTAACAACAGCTCTAGGGGAAGGATGTTCTTTTCCAGGAAAAACAGGAGGAACAACAGTCCTTTATTTCTCAATAACAACTTCTTCCCTATGAGGTATATCAGCTGCTTCTCTATGTGGTACTTCAGCTGCCTCTTCCTCTTCTTCTTCATCTTTTGAATAATCAAAAACTTCATTTGGTTCCAGAATAGGATCAGAAATGTCCTTTGGCCTGGTGGGATAATTTACAGGATTATACTTCTCATAAATATTATCATTATCTTCAACCCATTCCTTCTTCCAGGAGTTCTATTTTTTTCATCCTCTTAATGGTAGGTTTAGATAAACAATATTAAAATTCTATAAGTACTTCTTCATTGGTTCCAACTACTCCTTTTTCAACAAGCATTGCTGGAATCATCCTAGAGTTAAACATAGAGGTGGATTTGGATGTGATCTTGATCAATTCACGCATATGGTGAATGATATATTTGAACAAATTGATTTTGTGTCCATTCTTCATAATATGAATCAGGAACACATCATGGTACTTAAAGAAATCAAAGTCACCTTTCCTCTAGCTAATCAAATTTTTTACAAATTTAAACAAAAGCATTGTCTCTCCATCAAGTTCAGTAGTTATGGCCCTTCTCTTGGTGCCATTTCTAGTTAGGGTTTCCAGTGCATTTTCCAGGTCAAAGAAATCAGTTGTAGGTGGGGGATCTCTCTGATAATCATCACAAATTACTTCATGATGAATCCTAAGGCATGCAGCCCAGATCCTTGAAGACAATGAGTAGATTTGTCTATTGACCCAACTCCTCACAACATAGATTTTACCAGCATCAAAAGAAAACTTTACATACTGATAAAACTGAGCTACCAACCTCAGATAAATAGTTATATCCTTCCTTGAGAAAAATTCGATCCAGCCTTGTTCTCTTAAAACTTTTAAAACCAGAGACTTTCTAGACAAAATCCACTCAGAGAAAAATTCTTTTTCAGGAATGAAAGTGTGATTTACCAGGTTTGGATTCAAGGGTCCTTCGGGTGCCAGCTTCAGTGCTATCTTCTTTTTCTTCGTGATACGCTTCTCAGGTGTGGATGAAGATGGACGCTTTATCCTTGGAATTCACCTAAGGTCGAGGGAGAGAGAGGGTTACAAGGTTGAAAGGGTTCGTAAAGAGTGATAACGAGATGTTCTGGGTGAAGAACCAAGTTAAACCCTTTTGTTTTATCATTTGGGAATGTCATACATCACAAAAATAAAAATGCAGGAAAGTAAAAGAGGTGAAAAAAGAATTACCGCGATACAAGTTAAAAGAAAAGCATAAATAATTTTCATGGTGAGACCGTGAAAAGATGTTATGGTGCAATGGTAAATGGTCATCATGGAGAGACAGTCTGTGGTCGTCATGGTGAGATAGTGAATAGTTGTTTCTGTCACGGTGAGACAGTAAATGATAGACCATGAAAAGAAAGTGCTAACGGTGAGTCCGTAAATATGAGAGACATTAACTGAGAAATAGTGAACGTGAAACAGTAAATTAAAATATAGTAAAAGATTAAACAGAAAGACCAATAAGATATCTATTTGTGATTGATCATGCCAAGATCATGTATGATGTAATCTATTCTCTCAGAATTTAATGGTTTAGTGAATATATCAACAAGTAGATATTCAGTACTAATGAATTCCAAAGAGATATCTCCTTTTTGATAATGATATCTAAAAAAGTGATGTATTACATCGATATGTTTTGTCCTAGAATATGAAATAGGATTTTTTGATATGTTAATAGCACTTTTGTTGTCACAATTTGTTGGTACATGTCTGAAATGATATCCATAATCTAGTAAAGTGTGTTTCATCCACAAAATTTGTGCACAACAACTACCAGCAACTATGTATTCAGCTTCTGCAGTAGATAATGCAACAGAATTTTGTTTCTTACTACACCATGATACAAGTTACTTGCCTATAAGGTGGCATGTTCCAGAGGTTCTCTTTCTATCTAAATTACAACCACTGAAGTCAGCGTCAGAATAAACAACTAGTTCAAATGATTTTCCTTTTGGATAGAATAGTCCTAGATTGGGTGTATGCATGCGGTATTTAAAAATTCTCTTTATTTCATTTAAATGAGATTCTTTAGGGTTTTTTTGAAATCGAGCACACATACACACACTAAACATAATATCAGGACGACTAGTAGTTAAGTAGATTAGACTTCCAATCATTCCTCTATAATTGGTTTTATCAACAAATTTTCTATCTTCATCAAGATCCAACATACAGGTGGTACTCATGGGAGTGTCACTACTTTGCTATCCAATCCAAACTATTTTAGAAGATCTCTATTGTACTTACACTGAGTCAAAATAATTTCATCATTATTTTGAATGATTTGAAATCCAATAAAGAATTTTAGTTCACCCATTAATCTCATTTCAAATTCGTTTTGCATCATTTTAGAAAAATCAATACATAATAAATTTTTTGAAGATCCAAAAACAATATCATCTACATAGATTTGAACAACTAAAACATCATTAGATATTCTTTTTATAAATAGAGTTGGATTAGCTATTTCTTTTCTAAAACCATTGGAAATTATAAAAGTACTTATTCTGTCATACCATGCTCTTGGAGCTTTCTTTAAACCATATAATGATTTTTATAGTTTAAAAATATGATTTGGAAAATGAGGGTTTGTAAATCCAGGGGGTTGTTCAAAAAAAACATCCTCAGCTATATACCCATTTAAGAATTCACTCTTAACATCCATTTGATATAGTTTTAAATTCAAATGTGCAACATAAGAAAGTAGAATTCTAATGGCTTCAAGTATGGCTACTGGATAAAAGGTCTCCTCGTAGTCAATTCCTTCTACTTGACTATATCCTTGTGCAACTAATCTATCCTTTTTCCTAACTATGTTTCCAGCTTCATCTACCTTATTTTTAAACACCCATTTAGTGCATATGAAAGAAGTTTCCTTGGGTATTTCAATAAGTTTCCAAACTTTATTTCTTTCAAACTGATTGAGTTCTTCTTGCATATGAATTACCCAAAATTCATCATTGATAGTATCATCAATGTTTTTAGGTTCAATCTGTGACAATAAGGCTTGATGTTCAACCTGATTTCTAAGAGAATCTCTAGTTTGTGTTCCTTTCTCTAAGTCTCCTAGAACTACATCTAAGGGATGGTTTTTAAGAGTTCAAACCATTCAAGAAAAATAGGGACTAGTGAATTCCTGTTCATCAAAAGATTCGAGTTCATTATGACTTGATTTCATAGAATTTCTAGAATTGGAAGTTTTCATAGATTCTTTCACCGAGGTATTTGATGATTTTGAGTTGATGTTTAGATTTTATAAATCATCTTCCAGATTTTATAGGATGGTTCTAGGATCATGTGGATCTGTTTCATCAAACTTGATATGAACATATTATTCCACACATTTAGTTATCTTATTGAATACTCTATAATCATTTCTTGAAATTGAATAACCTAGGAAAATTCCTTCATCAATTTTGGATGAAAATTTGTCAATATTATCCTTAGTATTGATAATAAATACTTTTCAACAAAAAATATTAAGTAATTAACCTTAGGATTTCTATTATTCCAGAGTTCATATGAGGTCTTCTTGAGAATTGGTCTAATCTAAACTCTATTGATTATGTAGCATGATTTATTGACAGCTTCATCCCAAAAGTAAATAGGTAAGTCATATTCACTAAGCATTGTTCTAGAAATTTCTTGTAAGGTTCTATTTCTTATTTTTACAACACCATTTGGTTGAGGTGTTCTAGGGGCAGATAAATTGTGACTATAACCATTTTGTGAGAAAAAGGATTCAAACTCTTGATTTTCAAACTCACGGCCATGATCACTTCTTAATGATTTAATTTTAAGGCCACTAAGATTTTCTACAGACTTGACATACGTAGTAAAATAAGAGAAAGATTCACTTTTGTGAGAAATGAAGAAGGTCCAGGTATATCTAGAAAAATCATCTACTAGAACATAAACATAGTGCTTCCCATTTAAACTACAAACAATAGATGGTCCAAACAAATCCATGTGAACCAGTTTGAGAGGTTGAGAAGTAGAAACTTATTTCTTTGTTTTCAAAGAGATTTTGTGTTGTTTTTCCTTTTGACAGGGATTACACACTTTTTCAATTGGAAACTCAAGTTTGGGTAATTCTTTAACTAGAACTTCTCTAGTTAACTTTCTAAGGGAGAGAACATTACAGTGTCCTAGTCTCTTATGCCAGAGCCAAGATTCTTTATGAAATACACTTAAGCATGAAACATATTGAAAATATAAAGAATCTAAATTAACAGAATAAATAATTTCATTCCTTGATGAAGAAAATACTAATTTATCTTTAGAATCAAAGACATTACATGCATAATTTTCAGATTTTACATGATATCCATCATCACAAAATTGTGAGATACTAAGAAAATTATAATTTAGACCATTAACAATCAGTACTTTAGAAATTAGAATCGAATCAGAGTTACCAATCTAGCCTAAGACAATGATCTTCCCCTTTGCATTATCACCAAATGTGACATGTTTTCCATCTACATTTACTAGGTTCTTGAAGCATGAGTAGTCCCCTATCATGTGCCTTGAACATTCACATTCCAAGTACCATAGATTTGTGCAGGATCTCTTTAATCATCTTTCCTACAACATGATCAAGCAAAGACAGATTTTGGTACCCCTACTTGTCTGGGTCCAGTAACATTAGTAATAAGTGCCTTAGGAACCCATATTTGTTTCATAGGTTTCCTATATGCATTATGTATAGTATTTGAAAAATAAACTCTATTTGGTCCACAAAAACATGAAATAGTAGAATATGCATCATGACTCGAGCTAGTTGAGCTTTGTCCAGAAGTGGGAACAAAATTATATGTCCTAGACTTTGAAACAAAATTTGTTCTACACTACTACAAATTAAAGCTATAGCCATGGACCTATAGCCACGGTTTTAATGTTCTGTGGCTATATCTTCCTAATTTTCATGATTTAATTTAATAATCGTGTCTATACAGAGTATTTTCCAATATGATATCGAGGTCCCAGATTCTCTACTCTCGTGCTCCTCCCGACTTCTTTCTCCTCTCGTCATCTTCTCCTCCCGACGAGTTCTCCTCCCTAACCTCGCCTAATCGTGTCGCCCTCCTCCTTTACCTCACCTAAACTCGGCACCCTACACCCCAAATGACTTCTCCTCACCAATGTTTTCTCCTCACCATGGCACCCTCCTCCCCGATTACTTCTCCTCCCCGGCCTCTCCTCACCGCGACGCCCTCCTCTCCAACGAACTCTCTCACCACGGCGCACTCTTCCCGAAGACCACTCTCACAGTGGAACCCTCCTCCCCGGAGACCTCTCTCACCACGGCGCCCTCCTGCTGGCTTCCAATCCACACAGGTATTTTATACCATAATATTTCATTAATGTTCTAATTTTAAGGTTATACTTTGATTTGAATTTCATGTGATGGTTAATTAGATCTCCCTTCCTCTTGTATTTATAGAAGATATGGGTAGAGTATGAGTAGAAATTGAAGGCATATTGGTGTGATGATGTTGAACATATAAGGGAACCATACATAGTGATGGTGATATAAGAATTATTGATAATAAAATATATGTCTTTCTTATGTTCGTATAGATGGATTCCAGTTCATAGAAATCTTCCCACGTAACCATACATAGTAATATGATTACTGGGAATCAAATTTCAACCCTAGTTATGACGTGTTCTCTACCAACAAGGATTTTAATGGGATTATAACTCATGAAATTAAGAGATATCCCCTATTAAAATGAATTTATTTGAATGGATTCAGTATATTGGATGATGTTTACACTCCTTCACATGGTTATAATATTTCATCTTAGTGACTGTCATATCCCCTTGATTTTATTCAATCAATGACTTCTAAAGATACTCAATTTTTTGTACCACTCCTCCATGGGTTATCCTATATGTTGGTTAACTCCCCTAGAGATATAGAATGTTTAAATATTTTCCACCAACCAATTGATCAAATTTATTGGAACACACTCATCTCCTCTTTGAATTCTCTTACAAGTTATTGGATCTCTAAGTGGGACTTATGATCTAGAGGTAACTTCTCTGATGAATGTGCATGATCCTTTTAGGTTAGGAAGAGATGATCATAATTCTCTGACCAGTTACGTATTACCTATATTTATGTGGTATTATGGACTTCTCATTTCATCATGTATCATCAATCAAAACTTAAAGACCTAATTATCCATTGGTGTCCTAGAACTAATTCCTTCATTTTTTCCCGTGGAAAAGTAGGGTTTGATGTTTGGAATTTTTATTGATTGGGTGGAAAACCTCCTCTTTGGGAGATGTATGAAGAAAATCTTCCATTTAAAGATGTTTGGGATGAAACCTCATGAGATTTGGTATTGTAAAGGGATGTTCTCACCATTGTTAATGATAAGTTAAGGAAGGATCTAAACCTACAGTAACTTGTTTCTTTTAAGGATTCGATTAATATATTTATCTACCACAACAGGTCTTGACCAACGGCTCTAAACCCTCATCGATGCTCTTCCTAACAGAATAATGATAGAACAATATTTTATTGGGCCGTCGTTGAAGCTAGGGATTATACAACATGGGGCCAATGACTGAGACTGGAGGTATCCCCAAGCCTTCCACGGGAGGGATTTATAACCATGTTTTTGAATAGATGGATTTTCCAACATGGGGATACATTATTGGGAATTCAATTAATCATATTCAAGGCATTGTGTATTAATTTAAATAGTTGAAATTCAGTATAAATGATTAAGAAGACTCCCTTTGTAGTTGGTTCTTTTATTTAAAACAACCATGTTAGAAACTCTCGTGAAAAAAATCTGCTTGGACTATCCATTAACCAGGGTGAAAAAGATTAAAATTTAATCCAACCAATGAAAGTAAAAAAAATAAATCCAAGTTAAAAGGTGAGATGATATTGAAATGAATCCAAGTCATTGATGAAAGAAACGGGAGAGTAGGGAGAGAAGATCAATAAAACAGGGAGGGATTTTTACTTGAAATAAAAGAAACAGACAAAAAAATTATAATAAACTATGAGTTTCCACTCATGCAATGAGTGGTTTAAAATCTCCAAAAAGACACCACTAAAAAGATATCCATAGTCACTTGGGGGGTGTAGTTTTTTATCTATAAACCACCATATATGTTTGGTCCATTCATTTTTAGGTGAGAGTTTATTTACTTCTTCTTCATTCTATTTAGGGAAAAAACTAAATCCCTTAACAGCTGTGAAATACCAATGAATATACCCTTTAACAATGCTGGAAAGCATGCAATCCAGTTCTTGGATTTTTCAATAACTGATGATTTCCATACCCTCTTGAAGCTTCCACATTTTTGACCTTTGAGTTTTCAATAACAAGGTGAATGTTGATGAGCTTTGAAAAAACAATCCATCAAGAGGGTTTTCAAGTTAAGTTTGAAAATATTTATAGGCATTTAAAATGAATTTAAAATCCTTTTCCACTTTTATCTCATCTTAAAAAAAATTCAGCTAACCTAGTTCCCAAATTAGTGGAAAATATAACGTTTTTTATTGAGAAATGACCGAAGAGTTCCATTTAATCTTCCATTAAGACAAACTCCACAAACATTTTATTATCTACCTAATTTTCATATTTTGGAGGTGGGTTTTTCTTCCAAAGCAAGATCACTTATCTGAACCTCTTCAAATTCCATATTTTGATCATTTTTTCCTCCTTGATTTTGTAAATCTTGAATTTTAGTTTGAGTTTCTTGAAATATTTTATCTCTTAAACTCTTAAAAGTGTTGTACATTTGATAATTTTTTCACAAATCTACTTCAAGTTCATAGTTCTTTCCTCAAATTCAGATATTTCAGCTTTGATAAGTTTAGAGAATGTGTGTCTTTCACTAATCACCAGCTCTAACAGTTGTTCATTCAAATAATCCAAAATGAGATTTTTTCATTAAAAAATTGGGAGTTATTCCTATATTTTCTACCTAGATCAACATAATATTTCCATAACTTCTCATCACTGTTATACGCATGAAACCCTTCATAGAATTTTTTTCAAATCATGTTTCTCGTCATCATTTAATCCATCAAAAAGTAAAGTAACAAGACTCTCAAGGAAAAATTGTGGTCTGGAAATTGAATAAGAAATTCATTAAATCCATCTCATTCATCATTAAAGCTCTCCTTGCTACCCTTTAATGAAATTAGTGATCAAGATCCTATGGTGACTATGTCTATGACAAGTTATTCTATAAATTTTTTAAAAATTTCAAAGCTATTATTAAAAGGAAAACATATTCTACAATAGAAAATTCACACTGAAAAACAAATGTAAATGCAACGTCAGAAAATAGAAAAAATTTCTAAAGGCAGTTTTAAGAATTTCAGACCCAAAACAATAGTAGTTTTTTTATTTGTTTTTTTACCCTAGACACTCAGCAGCAAACCTTCCCAAAAAATGAGGCTAGATTTTTGATAGCTTGTCATTTGTATTATAGAATACAATTTATATCACATGCTCTTACTAGATAGTGGCAACTATGGTTGAACCACAGGGAAGATAGATAAGAGTCTAAGGGATTATTTAAAACCTAAACTACTAAAACAGGGAAATAAAATACTAAAGGAAAAGTGGAAGAGTGTGATAAGAGCAGAAAAATGCTTGTATATATATTTGTGAATAGAATATGATAACTAAAGTGGAGTGGAAAGAGAATTATGTGGACACTTCGAGAGGAGAAGTGCTCCTCGCCCCAGCTAGAAAGTCGATCCAAGCCGAAGCTGACTCCAAGTTAATTCTCCATGCCTCCTCTCACCCCATTGCAGCTTATTTATAATAGCTCATCCTACCTTCACGTGGCCCCATCCTAGAAAAATACTAACCACATTATAAAAAATAATATTCCTTGACTATAATGACATTTTTACCCTCGCTCTCCTATAGTCAGTTGTGTATCACTCGCACCACCTTGAAAGGTAGTCTTGTCCTCAAGACTGGGGAAATGTGTCCTGTATGCAAACAAGTCAAGAGATCTTCTAAATTATTCTTCGTATGCATATGTGTTGAGTAGAACCAAACATCAGCTAGATGCCCAGCACTGCTAATTGGGGACTCTATTGTTGAAGTCCTTGAAAAAACATCTTGCACGCACTTGGTGCCAAGCAATATCCCATATTCGTCGTCCTTCATGCTCACAAATATGATGTAGTCCTTATCTACAGAGCTAGAACCCAAATCCCTCCTCCATCACAAAATTCCTAAATTTTTGAGTGGTGCATCTCAGTTGTCAACCCCGGACTGAACTGTCATATGCGACGTAATTGAATCCACTGTTGTCACCAAATAAGACAGTGTCTGTGCAACACGCTTTTGCACCTCTAAATCACTAGACCTCCCGGGATGTACTGAAGGCAGTGCGAAGCAGTGAGGCAGTGGAGGCAGCTCTAGGAGATCTTCTGGTTGCACCTACGACCTAGAAGAAAATTGATGGTCCAAGAACTTTTCCAAGACATTTGTCTCGAGTTGTGGCATCAGCTCTCGGCGACGTCCAACAACTTCGAATAATTCTCGAACTGTCGTTCCGGAAGTCATCACCAGTTCATGGTCTAGCTAGAATTATTAGATCGAGATGAGAGTCTCTTGAAGCTGCTTTAGTTTTTGGAGCACCTCATCTCTCGATATCATCATCATCCTGTGAGAGAAATACTCTCCTCCAAAACAAAAACTCGGAATACCCTGTTTATCTCGCCTAGTTTTTTCAATGGAAATATCAAGCTCAACACTCACTCTTTTTTTGTCCTTCCCGAAAAACAATTTGGGAAGCCTCCTGGGGGTGTGCACCACGTCTAAAAAGTTGTGTCCAAGTGTGCCATTACGGAACACGGGGTGTCTGATGCAAATAAACCTCGGTAGCACGATCTTCTGATGAAGGGAACCAGCTACGCATTGTGGATAAGTATAGAAATAGATGAGAAACAGTGACTACCCATCTTGCATGCCACTTCAACTTGACCAAGGCATAAGAACTCACAATGGAAGAAGAGTTCCAATACATGGAGAAAGCTCCATATTCCTCAGGTGTTGGAATTTTAATGTATACAATGATATTTACTCAATAATGTATTGTTCTTATAGTGGTATTTGTTATCATATTCATTTAAAATCATGTAAAGGGACATTGAGATGTCATTATAGAGAAAACCAACCTATTTGTACATGTCTATTATAGAAATTTTAAGATAAATAACATAATAATACATTCACAGACTTAAAAATTTAGTATAATAGGAAAATTAGGTTCATAAAACACTTTTACATAATAAAAAACATTATTTAGCAATTGTGAATGGATGGAGGGGGTGTAGGGGGGATGTGCAGGCTAGGGGTTAGGGGCTGGGTGGAGGGGGGCATAGTGGAGGGGGGCTGGGGAAGGAGGCAGGGGGAAAGGTGCAGGGGGGTGAAGGGGGGGCTGTGCAGGCTAGGGGCTGGGTTAAGGGGGAAGGGGGCAGGGGCAGGGTGCATGGTGGAGGGGTGCAGTGGGGCAGGGGGCAGGGTGGAGGGGGGCAGGGGGCAGGGGGTGCAGGGGGTGCAGGGGGGGCTATGTAGGCTAGGGGGCCGGGTGGAGGGGGAAGGGGGTAGGGGGCAGGGTGCAGGATGGAGGGGGGAATGGGGGAAGGGTGGAGGGGGTAGGGGCAGGGGGAGGGTGGAGGGGTGCAACTGTGGAAAGGTTAACAACAGCCCATGTTCGGTGTTTGAAACCTAAAAATTCTTTTCCCTTTTCTTTTCTTTTATTTCCTTTAGTTATTTTACTTTTTAATAGCATTTTTCTTGTGTTTTCTGGGCAGTAAAAAAGCTCTATAGAACCTCATGATCCTATTGAAGATTGAATCAGACTATTTTGGAAGCATAAACAAACATCAAGGTTCGTGTTTCTACTTTGTTTTCATTTTTGTTATGATAATGGTTCGTTATAAGTTTTCCCAATTGCTTCTCGGTCGTTTTGATTTTAATGTAGGTAATGAAAAACTGCTACCAATTCGGTAGAATATTTTTAACGGCAATGATGTGTGAGCTTTACAAAATAGGAATGGGGGAGACTGCATTCGAAAAGGTGAAGTTATTGAAATTGACAATTTTGGTTGATAAATGTTTACAAAATGAATTAGGATATGAAATTTGGACAATTTTTGTTTTTGATTAAAATGTCCCACTAACAAGCATGTTGTGATTTTTTTTAATTTAATTCAGTTAGTGGTGAGCGCCTCATGCATGTGTGTAGGCAATGGAGAAGCGTTTCTGGTGTGGGATGCGCCCTTGAGAATTGGGGGAGTAATTTTATTTTTAATTTTGTATTGAAATTATTTTCTAAAAAAGTATTAAAAGGGGTGATTGGTGCAGATGTATGCTTGGGGAATGCAAGGAGCTTCCTTGGTTGGCCAAGTATTTATGAGAGAGTGTATTTTGTGTCAGTTATAGGACGTTGTAATGATAAGGGATTTTGATGAAAACTGGAGACCTTTTTTATTTTTAAAAATTAGGAGTTGAATAATTGAATCATTCCACTGTTATCACCAGAGGATTACCATATTTCTCATTTCCCAATACTATCACTCTATGGGATTATAATAGCCATAAATATACAAGTGTTTTAAACTACCTTTTTATTGAACGTTCTTTTGTAACAATTATATTGTGAAAGAAATATACAAAGGTTTATTGTATTATTATTGAACAGCAAAATAGTGAATTCTTGTTCCAGGATTGGATTTTTTGGGAAAAGAACAATGTCTAATATCTATTCTTCACATTTAAGTGCTGATGGAAGTTTACATTATTCCCATATTTTGGTGATTTATGACTTTTGAATTGGCAGTTGAAGGTTATGTTTGAAAAATAAAAAGGTTTATTAATGATGATGTTATTAAGTATTAGGATGTACATATCAATATGAATATTATTTGTTCATTGTTGGTTATCGATTCATGTATCATTTATCAAGTATAGTTGACACACTGATAACATATAAATAAGTATTCATTATATCTCATTTTTTCCCACTATGTTCATATAGGTGGTTTCTTATGATGAGTTCGGTTCTATCCACCACCATCGATGACAATGAGTTCAACATCGGATTTATGTAAGGTTTATTCTGTTTTTTTCTTTGGCCCAATTTTAATTAGGGAATTTATGATTTTTGGGTTCCTTATATTTTTGCAGTGCGTTTTGGATTTCGTTGAGGTGGATTCGAGTCATGGTTGACGAAGGATTACATGTGTATGAATAGGTAGGAATATACATATATAAGTTATCCCTTTATATATATTCACTCATGGCAGTATGAATATATATATTGGGGCTAGGTGTGCTTATATATGGATATGAAAAATGCATACATGTGTAAGTGTAAAGGGGTATATGCAAGTATAAATATATATCTAAGGACACCCTAGTGTGTATTTGGACATGAAAATATTTACATAGGTCTAGGTGTC
The DNA here is from genome assembly GCA_963277665.1 of Viscum album. Classification (NCBI taxonomy): domain Eukaryota; kingdom Viridiplantae; phylum Streptophyta; class Magnoliopsida; order Santalales; family Viscaceae; genus Viscum; species Viscum album. The sequence continues at coordinate 641,229,338 of OY728160.1, forward strand.
CTTATATATATGTGAAGTTGCATTTGCATGCCAGAGAAAAAAAGGAAGATTTGAGTTTTCGTCATCAAAAGAAAACGCGCCTTGAGGTTGAGGTGGGGTCCCTCTCCTCGCCTCTTTAATTCAAGAATGTTTTAAATTGAAATTAGTTGCCTTCTTAATTCCGCATGTTTATATTAAATTTTAATTCTTGAATAAGTGTTACGTAATATAATTTTTTCGTTTGATAAATAAGTCATGGTTTTTTAATAAATCACCTCCAATGGAGGTGCGCTGTCTGCGAAAACTCATAGTGGTATACCTTTCTTAAAATTATTGCAATGATGTTTTCTTTATACTTGATGTCATTGTTATTCATAAATCACACATCGTACTTGACCCTTTTTATATCCATGGAGGGGGTTTCCCTCTTTTTATTAAAATAGATGTTTGAACCAAGACACTCTTTAAGTGTCGTTAGACTTTTAATATGGGTCCCATGTTGTATGACCATGTCACATGGCATGTGATATTTAAATCCAACCAAAAGCCCAGTTCTATAGCCTAGGGGTCCCACAGTACCAGTAATTCCAGATTACATGTTATGTAACCTATGATTTTCCTGATCCCATGGGGTATTTATCTAGGTATTCCTATACATTATCTATTATTCGGAACCTTGAACTCTTATTTGACTTCTTCTTCTACGTCTTTTTTCCTAGGGTTCGACATGCATCAATTTTGAAATCACTTCTTTCAAGATCGATCACTAGTATTCAGGTTAACCATAATGTTTCAGTATTTTTCAAATGTTTTCTCTCAATGAGTTCTCATTGATTCTTTCTCAGGTTACATGAAGTGGTGGATTTGTCTTTGTCTTTGTCCAAATATTCATGTTCTTTCAACTATTAACCATGTTTCCTCTACCATTGTAACCTAATTGATAACTCTAGGAGAGACTCTCGGTGTTCATCCCAATGGATTTTGATTATCAGATTGCATCTACCTTTTTAAAATCCTTCTTTTCATACAATTTGCAGCAACATTCTTGGAAATATTTTAGGTTGATCAGAAGATTCTTAAAGGGAAACTTCTCATTCATTATTTTTTGTTTGTAGTGATTGACCTGTCTAAGAAACATCTAGATTTTATTTTCCCCACCTCCTCCCGCTCCATTTGCTCCTGGATGGAAGATGCTGCCCCGCGGATGTCGTTGGACCGGGCCAACACACTGCGGTCACGCTATGCCCATGCCGTGATTTGGTCTTGCTCCAGGATGACACCCTGCGGCGGTTCACCGTTATAGTATTCCATGAGTCTTGTGGTCAATGTTGAGACTGAAAAGTCACAATTTCTAATGACGGGGCGACAACCGGAATGTTGCCCTACCTCTTCTCCCTCGTGGCTGGAAGATGTTGCCCTGCGGATGTCGCTGGACCGGGCCAACACGTCGTGGTCACACCACGGTCACGCCGCGGTCACGACACAGTCACGTTGTGGTCATGTCATGATATTTCCCTAATCTAAAATGACACCCCACGACAGTTCGCAGTGATAATATTCCATTATTTTTGTGATCAATGTTGGGACTGAATAATCACAATTTCTGTCGGCGGGGTGACGACCAGAATTTTCACCCGCCTCCTCCCGCTCCCTTCGCTCCTGGCCGGAAGATGCTGCCCCGCAGATGTCGCTTGACCGGGCCAACATGTCGTGGTCACGTCGTGATTTGGACCTTCTCTAGGATGACACCCAGAGATAGTTCACAGTGATAATATTCCATTAGTTTTCTGATCAATGTTGAGACTAACTAATCACAATTTCTACCGGCAGGGTAATGACCGGAATGTTCCCCCACCTCCTCCCGCTTCCTTCACTCCTGGACGGAATATTTTGTCTCACAGATGTCACTGGACTAGGATAACATGTCGCGGTTACGCTGTGGTCATGCCGCGGTCACGCCGTACTCACGCCGTTATTTGGCCCTGCTCCAGGACGACACCCTACGGTGGTTCGTAGTGATAGTATTCCATGAGTCTCGTGATCAATGTTGAGAGTGACTGATCACCATTTATGCTGGTGGGGCAATGACAGGAATGTTGCCCCGCCTCCTCTCGCTCCCTTCACTCCTCACCAGAATATGTTGCCCCATTGATGTCACTGGACCGGTCTAACACGTTGTGGTCACGCCACAGTCACACCGCGGGCATGCCGCGATCAAGCCGCGGTAACGCCGCGGTCATGCCGCGGTCACATCGTGGTCCCGCCACGGTCACGCCATGGTTATGCCATGGTCACGCCGTGATTTGGCCCTGGTCCAGCCCCCTTCCACCTGCATTCGAGCCCGCACCCCCCCCCCCCCCCATCCACTTGCAATCCAGCCCGCACCAGCGACAACACCATCCACCACCCCCCAGCCTCCTGCAAAACACTCATGCTAGCCCTCTGCCACCTGCCAAATAGCCCTAGCCACCAGTTCCATCTCTCTTCCACCTACAAAATAGCCCCACCTATAATAATTTTTCTAATGATTTTTGGAAAGGTATTCCCAATTTCAATAGGTCTGAAATCCTTTACATCCACAACATTTTCCTTCTTTGGGATCAGGGAAATAAAATTGGAGTTGATTCCATAGGGCATTGAGGCATGGTTAAAGAACTCCCTCATTGTGTTAATGAGCTCATCACGAACTATGTCCTAGTAGAACATAAATAATTAATTTGCAAACCCATCAGGACCAGCCACACTCTCAAGATTTAGAGAAAAAAAGAACACTCTTAACCTCTTTATAAAGAATGTACATTCGTGAAGGATCTATCTAATTTGGAAGCAACCACTCTATTTTACTGTTTTATATACCAAGTGTATTTCACCCCAGTGAGATTAATTTCAATGAGATTGTTGTCTTCAATCAAGGATTTAAATTCTCTTGTGGAAATAGATGCATGAGAAGGTCCAATTTTCTCACTTGAGTTGAGAATGGCATTGAAGTCTCCAAAAATAAACCAAGGGTCATTAATATTTGTGCATAAGTAAGAAAGGTCGTTCCAAATAGTTCTCCTTTCTTGGTATCTATTTTTTTCATAGTCAAAAGAACAGAAGAGGTGTATTCCATCAGTATTAAAATTTCAAGTAAGGATTTGATCAGAGACATTAAACGTGTTAACATTGTGTAAGAGTGATAAAAAATCCCTAGAGATTCAGCATTTTAGGTATTTGAGATTGCGCTAGTAAAGATATAACTGGGTTGACACAAGTGACAGTATTTAAGAGAATAATCAATTTTTTGGTTCAGAAATTGCAAATAACATGGGATAGTGAGTGTTAATAATTTATTTTAGAACATTGAACGTCTCAGAGTTTCCAATACCCTGACAATTCCAAAAAAATCATCATTTAAACCTGTTTTTGGAGTTAGAACTCCCTTTTTTCTTCTTTCCAGAGCCTTTATTTCTAGAAGGCCTTCTAATGTTTTGAGCATTGTTATTCTTAGTGGTCTGTTCCTGTTCGTTTTTTGTAGTGGCAGTTTTATTCTTTGTAGTTTCATTTCTTGAATCATTCATAATTGATTCTGTTCTGTTTGTATTACATAGCATCAAAGAAGTGGTGTTTTGTTTATTTAACAGAATATCAGGCAGTTCAGAATAGTTTTTATTATCCACATATTGAACACCATCCAAAGGTAAATAAATAGATTGACGAGTAGGATTACCTAATCCTTTGAAGAATCTATATCCTGCTGTTTTACATTTTCCATAGGTCAAATTACATGGAATCAAGGGATTAGTACAGTATTTTCCTACATCTTGAGTAGTTGAATGAGGAAAAGTGGGAAGCAGCATACCTGGAATCACTTCCAAAGTAGAAGCAGCTGTTACATAGGGTGCCTGGACAGTGTCCAAAGAATCTGTGGGACACTGTTTCTGATCACTGGAGTCACTGTTATCCTGCATTTATAGAGGAACTTGCACCGCAGGTGTGTTCTCATTTACCGATTTAAAACATTCTAAGGATTTAGTACTAGAATTAACCATGGTGATATTTGATTGTGTCATTATTTGAATAGAGGGAAGGGAACCTAATCCATTTTTATGATTTTTGGTCCCATTTATTACCTCTTGAGTAGCAGTAGAAGTTATTAGGGAGGGTTTTTGGTTCTGTCCAGAAATCGTATCTGAGCAGCTGGGTTCAACCACAGCTTGTAGAAAATGATCAACATTGTGCTTAGTTGCAGTGCTTAAGCTGTAATCATTGCCTTTTATGTGAACAAGTGAAGATATTGTATCCCTCCTACCTAGTGTGGGTTCAACATTTTTGGTGAGGTTAGAGTTGGGTACCTGCTTGGATGGACAAGTAAAGATGCATGTACAAAATTTCCCACACCTAAAATCTATTAGATGAATTCCCTGTTGTATTCTCTTTCAATGGTTTCATAGGTACACTAAAAAAAATTAAAAGTTTAAAAAACCTGACACGTAATGATGTATTTATATCATAAGTACAAACAGCCAGAAAATGAACAGATCAGAGAAACAATATACACCATAACAGCAACTCAATCATAACCCGAGCACCAAAATCATCACCAAATCACTAATCTAGGCCCCACAAATCTAGGAAAAACTATCAACTGAAAATTTATTCTTTTTGTACATGATTTTGTGAAATGAAGTATACTATCACCAACACCAATTCAACTTCTCCCAATCTGTCATGCTAAGGCTGCATTTCTAATCGACAACAGGCCCATGGAATCACCCTTCCTGTCAACACTACAAGGAGATGAACAGTTTAGTGGACCAGTAAAAGACCGGGTAAGAATACATGTGGTGACAATAATTGGCAGTAGTGTGGGAACACATTAACATAAATGGTTAGGATTAGAAAAAATCTGATTTCTAGATGATAAAGAACAGACAAACCCAAAAAAACTTGCAGGCTATGTAGACCAGTCAGCTAGGCCAGTCCACATGTAAACCAGACCAGGCACAATTTTTTTATCCCAAGCCCAGTCCATGTCAGGTTTCACCCACCCCGTTAAACAACCATACTTCTCACCGCATGATGACTAGTACCTGTCATCAGCTATGTATCCAAATATATTTTGGCTTGCATGTTCACCTGGTTTCATCTTCTTCTTATTCGCCAACCTCCTGGATGGAGAATCTACACCTTTACTGGAAAAGGTTCCCTTAGCTCTATTTCTCTTGTCTACATAAAACCCTCACTCAGAATGTGAATGGGTAGAACCTTCACTTGAATCATCCTTAATTCCTGAGTTCAAATTCAAAACTTCTTTAACAGTAGAAGGAACTTCAAGTATTACTTTCGGCTCATTCACCCACTCCTTCACCTCACCATTTCCCTCCTCCCCATTTTCATCCAACTTTTGTTCTTCAAATCCATATCATTGATTCAAATGTTCCACTGTGTCACATCATTCATATTTAAATTCAAATATCGAAGGCATTTCATCATTTCTCTATGCAAGCTTCTCATGAGAATTTTTAAATATCAGATCAACACACCGCTTGACCCATCCAAAACGAGTCGCACTAGTTAGAGACTCGTCATCGATTTTAGGATATGAAGGGACACATGCATGTGAATCCACCTTAGGATTTTTCTTCACTTATTTTTTTGCATATAATCTCAGTCAGCTACTACCCAAACAAGAATTCTATATCTTGACTACAACTAAACTATCCGAAACTAGTTTCACATTCTCCAGTTTTTCTAGACACTTGAACTGATCTAGAATCTTTTCATGGTCAGCATGCAATGATTCTCTCTGATCCTCTAATTTCCCCTACTTTTTATTAAGTTCCTCAATTGAGTTACTCAAATCTGACCATTCTACTGTTAACAGAGTTTCTGTTTTCCTTGATGTCATCAAGGGTTGTTGTTGGTTTTTCAATGAATAAATCTACTTTTCTGTTGGGTAAGTCTCTTGAAGGACTGGCATGGGGAGGGGGGTAACTGGCAGGGGGTTCAAGGGGTGGGGTGTCCAGGTTCTGGGGGGGGAGGTCCAGGGGGATCTGTCCAAGGTCTGAGGGGGGTGTCTAGGTTCTGGTGGGGTGTCCAGGGGGTGTCCAGGGTCTGGAGGGGGGTCTGTCCTGGGGGGTCTGTCCAGGGTCTATCTAGGGGGGTTTGTCCAGGGGGTCTGGGGGTGTCTAGGATTTGGCGGTGGGTAGGAGTGTCAGGGGGAACTAGCCGGGGGAGGGGGGAAACTAGAAGGGGAGGGTACTGGTAGGGGGAGGGGGGTAACTGGCAAGGGGGTGCAAGGGGTGGGCTGTCCAGGTTCTAGGGGGCAGGACTGGCTAGGGGAGGGAGGAACTGGTAGGGTTAGGGGGGGAATTAGCAGGGGGAGGGGACTGGTAGGGAGACTGGTAGGGGGAGGGGGTAACTGGCAGGGGGTGCAAGGGGTGGGGTGTCCAGGTTCTGGGGGTGTCCAAGCTCTGGGGGGTCTTTCCAGGGTCTATCTGGGGATGGTTTGTCCAGGGCGTTTGGGGGGTGTCTAGGTTTTTTTAGGGGGGGGGGCAGGACTGGCAGGTGAACTAGCAGGGGGAGGGGCTGGTATAGGGAGGGGGTAACTGGGAAGGGGGTGCATGGGGTGGGGTGTCCAAGTTCTGGTGGAGCAGGACTGGTAGGGGGAGGGGGGAACTGGCAGGGGGAGGGGGGTAACTGGCAGGGGGGTGTAAGGGGTGGGGTGTCCAGGTTCTAGGGGGTGTCCAGGGGGATCTATCCAGGGTCTTGGGGTTATGTAGGTTTGGGGGGTTCAGGGTCTGTCCATGAGGGTGGGAGGAGGGGTCTATCCAGGGGAGGGGGTCTGGGGGGTGTCCTGGTTCTGGGGGGTTCTAGGGTCTGTCGAGGAGGGTGGGGGTGGTTGTCCATGGGAGTTGAGGTCTGGGCTATATAGTGGATTTGTCCAAGGTCTGGGGGTGTCTGGGGTCTGAGGGGTGTCCTGGGTCTATGTGGGGGGTGTCTTAGGTCTATTTGGGGGGTGTTCAGGGTCTGTCTGGGGGGTATCAAGGGTCTGTCTAGGGGGTGTCCAAGGTCTGTCTGGGGGTGTCCAGGGTCTGGGGGTGTCCTGGGTCTCCATGGGGGGTGTCCAGAGTCTGTCCGGGGGGTGTCCAGGGTGTGTTTGGGGGGTGTTCGGGGTCTATCCGGGGGGTGTCCAGGGTCTGTCTGGGGGGTGTCCAGTGTCCAGGAAGGAGGGGTCTGCAGGGGGGTGTGCAGGGGGTGGGGGCTATTTTTAATGGTTTCTAGACCCCATAGCCACAGTTTTTAACCGTGTCTATATGTCTATTGGCACGGTTACAAACCGTAGCTAAAGGTCTAATTTCTTGGTTTCTAACCGTGGAAATAAACTATATCCATCCTCTAGTATAGCCACAGTTATAAACTGTGGATATGGAGATATTACCATGGTTTGAATCATTGTTGTATACCTATAGCCACAGTTTGGAACCGTGGCTATAAGTCTAGGCCTATAGAAACGCCAAACTTAGCCATGGTTTCTCAAACCTTGTCTATTACCTATAACCACGGTTTGAGGCCCTATAGCCATGGTTTTAAACTGTGTCTATAGCCTGAATTTCTAGTAGTGCTACCAAGGTTTCTTTTACCAGGTTTATAACCAATGACAGTATTATATTTAGGTGAAATTTGTTTTCCTAGAATTTTGGTAAGGGTATTTTTACCATTAGTAAACTTTTCTAAGTAACATTTTAATTTATCATTAGATATTTTTAGTTCATTTTTATCTTTGAGCAGCTGAGCATTTTTCTCTTTTTCAATAGTATGTTTAGATCTAACAGTTACATTGAGAGCATGTTGTTTCTTCAGTTATTTATATTTGTCCTTTAATTCATTGCATGTCTCTTCAAGAATGTAGCAATATTCAAACAAATTTTCATTGGTCATATTTTCAGAGTCACTTTCCTCTTTAGAATAATATGAAATATGAATAGAAGAGTTTAGTATTACCTCAGATGTTTTTTTCATAAAACACAGATTGGATTTGTTTTCCTGTTAGTCATGTGATGTCTCTGAGTTGCTTGAACTATCCTTAGAGGCACTCCAGGATGCCTTCATTTCCTTTTTGTACATCTTTTCCTTGTCCTTATATTTCTTCTTATACTTGAGCTTTGGATAGTCATGCTTTATATGTAAATTGATCTTATATTTATAGCACAAAATTCCAACAGTTTTTTCACTTATTTTCACGTACTTTTTTCAGTTTCATTTTTGATCATACATTACCTTGAAGTTAGGTTTTTTGAAAAAGTTTTTCTTCTTGTAAAATATTTTGAATCTTCTGGCTAGTTGAGCCATCTCCTCATCACTGTATGGTGATGATTGTTCAGTAGTGGAACTTTCTATAGAATCTTCTAGGTTTCCTTTGTCTTTGTGCTTCGAGAGGGAGGTCTTGAATGCAACAGATTTCCTCTTTGGTTCATCCTCATCTTCTTTGTTGACTTTCATCTCTTCCTCATACATTATCAGTTTCCCAATGAGTTATTTTACAAGTAGCTTGCTGATGTCTCATCATTCTCAAATAGAGATAGAGGTTCCCCTCCATCAGCCAGGTAAACACCTAAGGATTCTCATGATCTGTTCTTTGGCAGTGACTTCCCTTCTAAGAGAGATCATTGTGTTGGTAATCTCATTGAACCTGAGATACATGTCAGAAATAGGCACATCAGGCTTGTTTTTAAAATTATCATATTTTATAGTATAAGTATTAAGTCTCATTTCCTTTACACTATATGTGCCTTCATGTCAGACAGACAAGGTATCCCAAATTTCATGGGCAGTTTTACAAGTAGAAATCCTATTAAATTATTCATCTCATAAGGAACAGTATAAAGTATTCATGGCTTTTCAATTGTTATTATAAGAAAGTTTTTTAGGTTCATCCCATGTAATTATATCAGTCAAAAGAAGTTTTTATTCATCTATAATGGATTAATAGATTTCAAAACTCATACTCTCTAGATGCATTTTCATTTTAATTTTCCATTGAGCATAGTTTGGTCCATTAAAGAATGGTGGTCTGTTAGTTTCTGCACCTTCCAATCTATTATCCATGATAACAAACTACATTAAAAGAGATAGAAATTTAGAATTAACAAAAATTTACTGATCTTTAAAGTACAACTACAATAACAATTGAGTAAGATTAAACCGAGTCCTAATAAAGCACCCTCTGATACCAAATGTTGGTCGGAGTAGTTAACTCAAGAGGGAAGGGGTGAATTGAGTAACTATATAAAAATTTCTGTTTAAAAGATATTAGTTTTAAAAATAATGATTTCCCCAAAAATAAATACAGCACAGTTAATCAAGGTTATACTGTTATAATAGTTTGATTGTTTAAACAACTTCTTAGAAGATTGATTAATTCTCAGTAATCTTAATTGGTATTACTAAAATTACTTTTGAAGTAATCCTACAAAGACAAATAATATATAAATTATTTCCAAGACTAACGATCAAAGTGAATTTATTGTTTTTCTGGATTATGTAGTAAACTAGTAAAATAGAGTAGACTAAATTTAAATAGCACAGCGGATATAAAACAAGTGGTTCAGTCTCAAGTCGAGACCGAATCCACTCCACTTGGTGATCACCTGCGACCAAGTACATTATAATTTACTCTATTCTACTCCCTGGATTGGGGTTAACAATAGTACATGGACTATCCAGGTCACATAGGGACCTCTTCCACAGTTTTCGTGGGTAAAAAAAATAATGACCAGGCCACACAGGGACCTCTTCCACAGTTTTCGTGGGTAAACAAGGGTAAAGAATTTGGTTTGAGGATTTTGAAATCCTCTAGTTCAGCATAGGAGTCAGTGTGTGTGTAAAATATATAGAGTACACACACTGCTCAAAAGTAAAATAAATAAATCACTAAGAGAGAGAGTAGATATGAGTCCAAAATGCACTAGTGATTAGTAGTGCAGATTTGGACTCCATGGATAAGACAGAAAAGCTTCTGAGTCCTTCTCTGGTTTTTGTGTTGAAAAACAGAGTGCGTGATTGAGCTTTTTTTATCCACGGGTAATGATCTTCTATGAATTCAAATGTACTTTGTGTGTTCTTCAGTAGTTTCAGATTACATGCATGAGAAAATGATTTCTTTTAATATCTTTCAATGTGTTCTTTGCGATTATGCTCAGGCTTGCTTTTCTATTGAGTACGGTGCACTCACGTTCCTTGAATTGTTGTATATTACTTGCTCTTGGACACTCTACATTCTTTATCTTCGAATGCTTGAGGGTTAGCCGAAAGGTTTCATATGTGTCATACCTCGTACCTCATACTATGTCTGCAAATAAACATTAATTATGTCAGTGCATTAAAGACGTCAAATATGACCGTTAAAAAGTTAAATTGAAAGAAGACAAAATAGGTTAAGAAATGGTGTCACAGTATGTTATGAAAGAAGTGTCTTCTTCATGATATCTTCTTTTCACAGTGTCTCCTTCACTATGTATCCTTCACGTTGTCTCCTTGTAATGGTGTCTTTCTTATGGTTTCTGGATTTCGGTGCCTTGCTCATAGTTTTTGGATTCACGGTGCCTTGATGACTGTGACTTGCTAACTGTGTCTGGAACTTAGGAAAATAGAGTGTCTGGATTACGGTGTCTGTTCTTACTGTCATGTTTCACGATGTCAGTCTTACTATGTCACGGTTTCTTGTGGTCATGGTGTCTCATTGGTCATAGTGTCTGAGACTTAGGATTCATGGTGTCTGTGTCTTTCTCACAATGTCTGACTTACTATGTCAAGCTTCACGGTGTCTTGTACTTAGCCAAATAATTGTATTCAGACTTAAACAGTAATATGCATAAATATTATTTAGCTTAGCCATTATCAAGTATGAGATAACTTGAAACATAAATACAAATTATTGATAAGATTTGTGAGATTTGTGATCATTAATAATATTTGTAATTATTTTTGAGATTTGTGATCATTAAAACATTATTAATACATGAAGAGTCCAATAGTATTTAAACATTAAAAATATCTGAAAAAATTATATAATTTAAATAATTTTTTTATATAAGAGTTAAAGGATATTCATTGAATATCTGGACTCGAGGTAAGGTACTTTATCTCAAGTTTCCATCATTGAAGAATATTTTAATGTTATACACATAATTTATTTGATTTAGACTATATAGTTATCATTTTAAATATAATATCTTGAATAATTAATACATCACATTATTTTAAGATTCAATTTTAATTATTTAATCTACGGGGTTTTAAAATCGATGTTATCAAGTTGTAAGGTATTTCATAACTTCATTTTTTTATTGTGTTATATTACTTATTCATTTTCATTGGTATTATATGATTATGTGTGGAATTGTTTTTATTATATGATGTTTTATATTCACTTATTTTATTTTTATTTACATTAGATAAACATAATTGATTCATTTATCAATTCTCACATCAATTTTATGATCATTATAAGGGTTTACCTTCTCATATTTTCTTCTTTTGGAATTACATTATGTTATGCAAATATCTTATTTTATGAGATGTATGCACTTCCATTTGATATATTTGGTAATTAATCTCATTATGTTCATTATAATTAATATTCAACTCTTGTAATTTATTCATGCGGATTAGGATTGAGGAGTTACCAAAGTTGAAAAGGTTTTATGATATAATCTCAATTCTTTTTGGGATTGTTTATATCGAAGATTATTTCGGTGGAAATAATATGATATTATTTTACAGAACCATATATATTTTATTATCCTCTAGGTACTCATGAAATTTCTATTTATTCTTTTAATTTTCCACCATTTGGAACATATAATTATTATGCATTTTTTTTATGAAAATCAGACATTATTTCCCCCTTTGATCAAAAATAATTTTCCCAAAAATCCATGTTTTCTAAAAATCTTTTCAAATATGATTTACTGTGATGGTTTAAATTTATTTTTACGAATAATATTTTTTTAAATAAATTAAATGGAATCTTCCAATAATTTTACGAATTAGTTACTTTTTGAATTTTATCAAAAATTTGAAAGGAAAATTTATTTTAACAAACTCAGCATGAATGAAATTTTCTGTCATCCTGACCAATCAATGTTTTAAAGCATCTTTCTTATGCTTAAAAATTGTTTTTCTGAAAAATATTTTAATTGAATGTTAGATAATGTTCTAGATTTTAAATTATTGTTTTAAAAATGAAAATCATATTTTCTTCAGGATATTTTCCATCTTATATTTGAAAATAGTTTTCCATATAAGTTGACATCCTTTGATGTTACTAAAAGTGAAAAGGTTATTTTTCACAAATTTTTTTTAATTATATTTTAATAGTAATTCCATTAATCAATGTCAACAACCCTTTATGTTTAATTACACTCCACTAGGTATATGTTTTTTTATGACATACTTATTGTTTCTTTGGTTGTATTATGATATTGTCATGGACTGTGTTTCTTTTACATAAGTAAATAGATCTATGGATGAAAATTAATAATTTTTATGATTCAAAAGCGAAGGAATCTAAATATTTTACTCATGAATATTAATTAAAAAATATTGTTGATGAATTAGTGAGTATTATATAACTTATATAATGGTTTGATCCCCATTATAGCACATTTTTGAACCGTATATATCTTTCATGATGGGTGCACCTAGATAGTGCTATAATTCATTAAGTAATGTTCCATGTTGTTGTAGGAAAGAAGGAGGGAGTTAATTGTTGGTTTCTCCATAGTATTTTACTAGTTTCTTGTTATTTCAGACAGGGGTATAAAATGTGCTATCAAGATGATATTTTATGATACCAATATGTTTTATATATTCTTCTAATTGGTTTTAAAAATTTATATTATCAAAATAAAAATCAAATGGTTCGTGATTATTTATTATCATGTATCCTAAATTTGATAAAACATTATTCCATGTTTAATGATAGATTATCTAGGTATTTATGTGTTTAATAGTCTTATATTACCCTTGTGAACTTTTATTTTTTCATCATTCCCTTACTCTGTTCTTATTCTCACTAATTACATTCAGTTGTTAATGCCTTTGTTTACCCATACTACCCATTTGACTTCACCTTTATTAAGATTTCATTTCCCATGATTGCCAAGAAATGTGATTAAATGATTTGTTTTTATAAAGGTTTCTAATGTGATGAATTTTATGATATTTTAAATACATGATATGGAAAATGAAAATATGGGTATAGTGGTAAAATGCTCCCTTAAATTTGTGGTCATTTTTTATGTTTTAGTTTTTCAAAATTCTCTAAAAATATAAACCTAAATGTTCTCTGGTTATGTAAGTGATCCAAAATAACCTTTTGATTTTGTAATGTAGAAACTTAGGAAATGATATAATAAATCATTCTAATATTAATTGGTATTCCTAAATAGTATAGTTATATTCATTATAAATGTATTGAATAATTCTTAAAATAAAAAAGGAAAATATTTTTTTAAACTCGTTTCTTATATTATATTATTTTAAAGTTTCATTTTAAATTTATATAATAATAATTTGGAAATATTAACTTCATTTTTAAATTCATTATCTAAAAATTATTTTAGGATTTGCTTCTAAAACTTTTCTGAAACATTACTATGTTTCACAGAATAATTAAAAATGATACATTTTCGTGAACAATGTAATTTTTTAAATTTATTTCAATGGTGAAATAATATTTTTGAATTGTTTTAAACTTTAATTAGTTAATTTATATTTGAAATAATCCAATTATGTGTTTTAAAATTTATTTTAAACATGAATTTTTTATGAAACCAATTTACATTTTTAAAATGTAATTTTACTAAAAAATGTTTTTTATAGTGTTTTTCGTTTTGATTTGAAATAATATTCTAAAATTTTGTTGTTTAAAATTTTCAAAATAGATTCTATATTTATAAATAATGGTTCCAAATTTTTGAAATACATACCTTTTATTTTTGGACAATATGAATTTTGACATTTGTAATTTTCAATACCATGGTAAAGGGTAAATATAGTAATTTAGGTAAGAAATAAAATGATATGAACCATTAAATGACCTAAAAATACCAAAACCTTATTTTACTATTTTACTTCAACCATAATCATGCAAGGGTCTAATATATGACCATTTAGTGTCACAGGGATGAAATTATGACCCTAAAAATATTTTATGTAATAAAAAGTCAAACATATCATGCTCTTGTTTTTAATAAGTGTAATAATTTTAATATGGTCTAATACATAGGATATGTTCTACTAAAAATAGTATTTTAAATATAATATATTTATTATCATGACCCCCTCCCTCCAAATATTCCCCTCTAAATTTTCCAATGGAGAATGAGAGATAATGACCCCCCCCCCCCATCCTTCCTTCAGTAGGACCCAGGTGGCGACCATCACCAAGGGTATACAATCCTCACAAAATGGGAGGAAATACCAATTTTATAGTAACCAAGATAGGTAGATAAGAAGTATCAACATCAAACAAATCCAAGACATATATATATATATATATATATATATATATCTGTGTGTGTGTGTTTGTGTGTATGAAAGAAAACCAAAACCATCCCACATTCTTGTTTCGAAATATTATTGATACAAAATCAAGAGTCTCTAAAGTAAATACCAAAACAATATCTAAGCTATGAAATAGAATCTATCCCCAATGTCGAGCTAGTACCTCCCTGCACGGTCCATGTAGTCCCCTGGAAACCAGAAATAGTTTTATATACATAGGGTGAGAATACAGGTATACTAAGTAGAGAAAAAAGTCTCTCATTCACAATTGTAGAACAATATTAATTGCCCCATGAGAAAATAGTAGGAAAAAAGCACCTAACAAGGTACACTAACCACCCCAACCTATCTAAATAAAAACTCACTTAATAACATAAGTTATGTAAATTAATATAGAGGACATCAATGATAGGTTACTCCACACCACTTTCACACTGATTAGCCACTCTCACACCCTAACAGAGAACATCTGGGCACTCCCACCTCTTCTGAACACAACACGTCACAACCCTCCAAAAACACCTAAGCCTCACAACTAAGTCTCTATAGCACACACCTATGCCACATACAACATCACATCCCACTCGCTCACACCTGGGCCTCACATATTTATCTTTCCCTCAAAGACCTGGGCTACATACCAAATCACATCCTGCAAGCACCTAGGAACACAACACATCGCATCCTGAAGACACCTAGGAACACAACACATCTCATCATGAAGAATCCTGGGAAAACACAACACACCCGCACACACCTTGTCTGCACAAACCACTCCCTTCCTAAAGAATCTTGGAAAATCACTGTCTGGAATATTGATAAGGGAAGAGTGGGTTTCCATCCATCTATCCTCCCACTGGGCTGTTTGGGAAAGACACCCTCCCTCATGACAATGGGTGTGTTCATCACATAGTGCTCAAATAGGGTGGGGTGCATATAGATAACCCAAGGAAAATATCGGTATGTATATATAGTATCAAACCCTCAAGACAAACCTATGTTTTCTCAATAAAACTATCAACCACCCTATGATACTTCCAACTATACTGCTACCACTAAAATCATTAGTTAACACTAGCAACAGTCACTTTGAGAGATGATAAATGAAACCATTCACAACAATCCACAACTCAAACATACCCCCATCCAATAAATTTAACTAATTATATTTCTTTAATAAGGAAACATTTATTCATTCCATCCCTACTCATCCAACTACAAACCACAACATGCAAAAAGAAACATAGAATAAACCATTCATATGAAAGAAAACCACAGTGAACCAACTAGATTTATACTTACACTTTGTTCAACACACATGCCAGCCACTACCATCATCATTCGTCAGAGTAATTCTGCTCGGTCCGTCCTCTCAACAAGAAAACCCCCAACATACTACCAAACCTTGCAGCACACCTCATCATTACAAGCCTGATATTCCCTCTGTATAAAAACACCACACCCATCACACCCAGTAAAACAAACCTACAACAACCTAAACATGTATCCCTACTGCTCAAACATTTTACATCCATTCCACAATCAATCTCTCAACCTGAGAAACCATTTAAGAAACTTTATCACCCCAAAAACACATGTTATCTCAAATCCAGAACCACAAAACCACACAAGACAGACCTAAACCACACACATCACACAACTACACCTAACAAGTAAGGTGTAATCATATTTAGAAAACACTTGTTCTTTAATTCAACTTTGATAATTCAGGGGTTATGATAAAAAAATGTTATATCCTAAGGATTCCATTCATTTAACCAAATATAAATGGTTAAAATTTTCATATATATATATATATATATTCAACATAGGATCAACAACAATCCATCATAAGTCATCTAGAGTGCAAAAACAAAGACAACCAACAGCCATGATTTTTAGTAAGCATAAAACCCATACAACATACTATATCAATAAACAATAAAACTGAAGCATGTGTCACTTTTTATCAGCACCTTTTTTTTAAAGAAGATTAGATTATCCTTATTAAACTTGTGTTAAACTTCCTTTATAAGGAAAGCATTAATACACCCACCCTGCATGATACAAAAATTAAAAGAGACAAAGGGATCCCTACCTCGGGAAACAGAAGATCAAAACCTCCCCCTTGCACTTAATAGGGGGTGAGAAAGTCTCCAGAGAAAGATGATCCAAGGGTGCAACAAATACGCATTATTCTTTAAGGAAGAATGGTTATGGGCACCTCAGTATCATGATAAAGGTAATCGCACAATATGGGTAGGGTCTTGGATTTAGAAATTTCATATCCAAAATCTACAGGAATAATATATTCAAATTCAATTAACATTGAATCACGATCATGACCATGCATTTTGACTAACATAAATCCACCT
Source organism: Viscum album (assembly GCA_963277665.1). NCBI lineage: Eukaryota > Viridiplantae > Streptophyta > Magnoliopsida > Santalales > Viscaceae > Viscum > Viscum album. The sequence goes on from OY728160.1 coordinate 641,246,245, forward strand.
GATCCATATGAATTTACGATATAATTTATATCCTTTGAAATGTATTTTAGAACACCTATACATTGGTACAAACTCATTTTATGTCAATTAAACCATTAAATTGGTGAGATTTGAAAATTTATGAAAAATTAGGACTTTTGAACAACTGTCAAAAAGAACCACTGTCGGATGAGTCACCAACGTGAGACAAGTCACTGACGCAGGATACTAATGGTGGTTCAGAAACATGAGCTACCGATGGTGATTCACCAATGTGTTCTGTAACACCCCGAGCTTCCATGATACGCTTCTCATTCAATAATGTAATAGCTTGCATTGTACGCAACATCGAGTTCCAACACACTGCAACTAATCAAAGTAGCCGTTATGAATAGTAATAACCACTTTTTAAATTTATAGAAATTTTATATTTCAAAATGGACTTCATTTTTGTATTCCTAATATTGAAATTAGCCTATGTTGAATTTTTTGTAATTTTCTGAGAACTTCTAATTTTTTATGAATAGTGAAAAATACTTAAAACAACTTTTTTAATCAAAATAATTAATAGTGATAAGTTATACTATTGAGTGGTTTTAAAGTATAATTAGAATATATTTTTACCATTTTATCCAATGGTGGTCATTAGAATTAATTTAATATTGAAATTGGACATAAACAATTGCCGATCTCTTGATATAAATTGTTTCTTAAAAACACGCTATTTGTTGTGACAGCGGGAATTAATTATAAAATTAATTAATGCAACTTATATGTTTGGAATTTTTTAAAATAGACATCATTTTTGAATTCGGAATATCAATTATATCTTAGGGTGAAATTTTGGCATTGTTCTGAAAAACTTCAATTTTTGATGAATAGTGAAACCACTAAGTGGTAGTTAAATAACTGATTTTTCGTTTAAATGAAATATTACCACTCCTGTGATTTGATTTTCAAAAATCCGACATACATGGTTGAGATTAAAATATTTTTTGGTGAATAGTAACTTTTAAGTTCTTAATCGCGATTAGAGGTAATTAGTGTAGTTTAAGGTAAAAATAATATTTTAATAATATGAGATGAGCTTGACACTTGTCCTACTCCTATTGGATGAGTAATGGCCGACCAATACAACCCATGGGTCAACTTGGGGACCCCATGGAGCCACTTTAGTTGGAAAATGACAATAATATAAATTTATTTAATGTTAAAATTAAATTGACACTAACATGAGTTCTTTTACTAAAACAGTTTTTAAGTGGGGTTACACAAGTCCAAATTTTGACTATAAATATTCATTAGAATGATAAAAAGATTTACTACATCATAGTATTTTTTTTATAATTTTTAGACATTAAATAAATTAAATTATTTATGACATCATTATGATGCAGCAATGACCTCATTATTTAATGATTTTAATAAAATGAAAAGATAATGTAAACTCCAAGGCTTACACTTGTCCAAAGACTATTGGATGGGTAGATTTCGAACCCTTATCACCTTATCCACGAATTATATAAGTGTGGGACCATTAGAATCCGAAAATCATTGTGTAATAATGTAACATTTCAATCTTTCCAAAAGAGCCCCTCCTCTCCACTTATAAAAGGCCCCCACCTCTCCCACCTTATTTACACATTCAAGCCATTTGGCTCGGCCAAAATCTGCCCAAATACTCTCCCAACTTCCCCCTCTTACTCCTAGAAGCCTCACTTTGGGCAGAACTCTTCTCAAGGAATCCTTTGGCTCAAATCAAAAAGAGTTACCCGATTTTGAGGTAATGTCTTCTCTAATGTTGTTTTGTTTTATTTTTCTTCTCCAACCCCCTAAACTCTTTTTATTAATTTCTTTTGTAACAACACCAGTATCCTCAATATACTAGGATGTTGTTATAAGAAGGATTCGAGTTACACTTACACACACCTACATCTAATGGTTAAAGAACATACGGTTTCTGTGGATGGCGAATTTCTGCCTCACGAAACGATGATTGTTCAACACTCATATAACACCTTTAAAGGTGGCCATTAAGATGTCACTATTTTTTATATATGATATATAATATTTTTATGTTTTACTTATGCTTCTGTATTTATCATTTATGGCATACTTTATGATTTCCATTATGGGTAAAACGCGATAATTTCATTTTAGGAAGTGCGGACTACCGCCCCCTCAAAGTGATTTGAATCGTTAATGCCATATGTGGGATGTATAAAGGATGGATTAAATGGTACTATACACTATATTATACTAGAATTATATTATACATTTATATCATTATGATTTTGTTCCATTAAATATTAAATTGAAATGAAAGTAGCGTTCATGCATACGTACGGTTGACCGTCTCCATGAACGGTGCATTTCATTTCTTACCTCTAAATGTTACGTAATATTATAAATGAATGTATATACTGGATATATAAGATATATATGACATCTAAATAATGAATATAATTATGGAGATAATGGATATTCTACCACATAAACAACTTGTAATTATAAGAAGTTTATTGTTGACTCAAGTACCAAAGATCGACAAAACAACCGTTATTAAATTAAATAATTACATATTGTTCATATCATTGTAATAAGTGATATAATAGGGATAATGAAATTGAAAATGGTTCTTAATAAGGTATATATTAACTCTATTTTATTATTCAGGAGGTTAAAGAACGGTTGATTCAAGTCAGACACGAGGTAATGGAATTTCTTAACCCAACTTCCATTCTTTGGGTTAATCTCCGACTTTCAAATTATGTCATTATATTATTATGTCCTATTTTGCATTTTTTACTTTATTTATGTGTACCTATAGTGAATACACATAATAGATCTATTTTATTTTAAAAATGATTTTTTTAAGGACTTCGTCTCAATCTCCTTTCATTGAGGCATATTTGGCTTTATACACAACTTTCTTTTATATGGTGTATAAACCCCTTTGACGTTTATGTTTATTCAAAACGAATCTTTTTTATACGAAGCATTTTACTAAACGACAAAAAGGGAATTTTTTTCTTTCCGTACTTATGCGGCGACAATGACTTCTCCGCCGCCGTGACCATTATTTGATTTTCAGCTTCCTCTACAAGCCATCATTTTTTTTAATGAAAAATAAATACAAAGTTTTAAATTTCATTTATTTTCGTATTGAAAATGGTTTTGAAAGCGTTTTTATTATATCAATGTGTTGTATTGATATCTTGTGATTGAAATGTGGAAATGTTATGTTTCTTTATGCATGTTTTATGTGATACGATTATGTTATGGTTTATGATATGTTTAAACCTATTCATATGAGGAATGCATTGGACTTAATAAGTGACGGGTGGAGCCCGCTATAGCTCCTCGATGAATCGGTAGGTCTCATGAGACAACTAGACGTGGAATTGGCTGAGGCCCTTTCCCAATTTGATTTATGGTTTTGGCCGAGGCCTTAATCATTTTAGACGTCTTGGCTGAGGCCTTGACAAAATGTTTCAGAATGTCCGACATTATACATTCCCTCATTATGAAAGTGGTTATTGATATTACATGTGATTATTCGACTAGTAGAATATCCATGTGAATAAGTGAATGGCATTATCTCATTTTACTTTTGCCATATTATGTTGATGTTCAAGTTTAAAAGGATTTTGTTTTAGTTATACATTGCCTTAAATTTTTATGTTTATTTATGAAAGCTTCCGCAATATTGTTATCCTTACTGAGCATCTGAGCTCACCCCTTTCAATGTTTTAATACTTTCCAGGATGTGAAGAAGTATTTTATGAATGACTTGCAGGGGTAGTCAGAAAGGGATATGAGTGTGGACTATGAAGACCATGTTATTGTAGTTTGTTTACTTTTTGATGTAATGAAAGACTTATGAATGTATCTAGTGTTTCCAAGGCTACTAAACTAATCGGTCATTCGAGACTTGATCTTTTGTGATCATGCCAATGTTACGAAGTAATGCACCGACTCTGGGTAGCTGGGTTCGGGGCGTTACAGTTGGTATCAAAGGAAGTTTAGTACAAACCTTGGAAGCTAGATTTAGACAAACTCTGATCAGAGCACGTAGAACTAAGATGAACTTTGAGGATTTGTATAGAAGAACTTCCTAGAATTTTGGTATTATAGAGATGTTATGAGGTTTCCGAACAATACATCTCTGTCTGGATACGAGCAGGTAGAGGCGGCTCTGGCACATATGTACCTAGAGGTAAAACCCGAAAACACCGCTTTGAGCTAGACTCGAATGGGAACTAGTGCATGACAACGGGCCTTGCTGCACTTTTGGTTACGACACTCCCGGGACATATGCTTTGGATAATTCTCATTTTATTTACAAACCACTATGAAGGGTTATGAGTACATACTTCCTCAAAGAAGACATTTCTTTTTATGATTATGGATTATATCCATAAATAGTTCAATTTATGTAAAGTGTTTAACAAGTATGGAATTATGTATTTTGATTCATAAACTAATCTATTTTATGCCATTGTTTAGAAATGGCGCCTAGTGGAAGGAATGGAAACCGTATCAATGTACGAACTCCGTGTAGGGATTGCCCTCCTGCTCAAGATAATTATTGTGGATCTGGAGATACAACTGGTGCTGATCAACTTATTACCATACTGGGACAACTCACTCAGGTTATGAATAATAACCTTACTCGTATGGAGCACCCTGATCCGCAACGTGGAGGATCAATGCTAGACCGTTTCATGAGGCAACAACCACCAACCTTCAATGGGAGTACAAATCCTATATTAGCTGAGCAATGGATAAATTCCTTAGAGAAAATATTCCATGCCTTGGGGAGTAGTGAAAGGGAGAAGGTTGTCATGGCAGTTTACCGCCTCACTGGAGATGCCGATCAGTGGTGGTCGCTGATTCAAAACACAAAGGAAGATGATGACGTATCAAATATGGAATGGAGGGAGTTCAAAGAGATTTTCTTAGAAAAATACTTTCCTCGTGACCATCGAGCAGATATGGAAAGGCAATTTATGAGTTTGAGGCAGAAGGAGGATGAGAATGTCGCAAAGTATGAGGCTAACTTTACAAGGTTAGCGAGGCATGCTGTCGATTATATACATAACCCAAGGAGTAAGATTGATCGTTTCTTTGATGGGTTAAAACCATTTCTCCGTCGAGATTTAGTATCACAATCCTTCTCATCATACGAAGATATTGTCTCGTGTGCTATCAAGACAGAAAAGGAATTCTCTAAGTCTTATGACAACAAAGTAAAGCAAGAGAAGAAGATAATGGTGGAACAAGAGACAGATAAAGGGAAAAAGAGAAAGAAGGATTTTCCATTATGTGATAATTGTGGGAAGAATCACCCCGGTACTTGCCTAAAAGGAATGGGAGTTTGTTATAAATGTGGAGAAAAGGGTCACCAGGCTTGTGATTGCAAGGGAAAGAAAGAGGCTGTCAAAGTTGAATGCTACAATTGTAGGGAAATGGGGCATTATGCAAATGAATGTCCTAAGCGTCAGGTAAACTTACCTCAGAAATGGACATGGGATCAAGGACAATCTTATGCTGTTACTACAGTTGAAGTGGAATAACTAATGTATTGGTGCTTTTGGACTCATGGATTATATTCTGGTTATTAGAATAATGTGATATATATATAAGGATTGTACTGCAGTACGTGTTGATTTCAGTAAGGTTTTAATATGATGAAGGTAGTTATATTTTTAGTATGTGACAATAAGAGAAACTTTACTTTGTTTGGGGAATCTGATAAATTGATTTTGGAATTTAGATACCTTTTAGAGAAAGTCTGGACGGAGGTATTTTGGATAACTATTAAGGTTGGAATGGATTAAGTTGAACCATGGATAGTATTGTTTAAGGATAAATCATTTATGAAGATTATTTTTGGAATATTATGATACTATAGTTTTAGGAAAAGGACAACCTGCAGGGTGGGGCATAACCTGTCGCGTCGGACAAAGCTGCAGGAATCGAACCCACAACCATAGTGCGACAAGCCTTTATTTCCTACCACTAGCCTACAGGAAGTCCCCAGTTATTAGAAAATAATTTTACTAATCTAAATGGTATGTGTTAACATTTGGAACCTTATACAATTAGGATAAGTATAATATTTTTGAGTTCTATTATCTTTTTGAGTGAAAGATGAGTTGAAGGTTGAAACTCTAATTGTCAAGCATAAATATATATATACCTATCTCTTATTCAAAGAATAAATTAATTCTTAAACTTTAGTAAAGGGATATTAAAACAAAAAATGTGTTATCCTAATACCTTATGTCTTGTTGAACTGATGATATTTTAAATCAACATAGATTGAAGTCTTTGAGGCCCTCAATTTGACAGTTGATTGTGATTGATGACCTCAATCACTCCCTAGAAATATTTACGTTTTTCCTCCAATTATATGTCTTTAATTGCCACCAATGTTCTCCTAATCAAGATCATAATTTGGTGGTGACTTTTTCATTTCCCTTTCCCTCTTATTAAGGCTAAATTTTATTAATCTTATTTCCGATGTGGGTTTTCCTCAAAGGTATTTTCTCTTTTCAACCTTTTATTTTCAAAGAAAATTTTCAAATTGCGAGGACGTAATTTATTGAAGGAGGGGAGAATGTAACACCCCGAGCTTCCATGATACGGTTCTCATTCAATAATGTAATAGCTTGCATTGTACGCAACATCGAGTTCCAACACACTGCAACTAATCAAAGTTGCCGTTATGAATAGTAATAACCACTTTTTAAATTTATAGAAATTTTATATTTCAAAATGGACTTCATTTTTGTATTCCTAATATTGAAATTAGCCTATGTTGAATTTTTTGTAATTTTCTGAGAACTTCTAATTTTTTATGAATAGTGAAAAATACTTAAAACAACTTTTTTAATCAAAATAATTTATAGTGATAAGTAATACTATTGAGTGGTTTTAAAGTATAATTAGAATATATTTTTACCATTTTATCCAATGGTGGTCATTATAATTAATTTAATATTGAAATTGGACATAAACAATTGCCGATCTTTTGATATAAATTGTTTCTTAAAAACACGCTATTTGTTGTGACAGCGGGAATTAATTATAAAATTAATTAATGCAACTTATATGTTTGGAATTTTTTAAAATAGACATCATTTTTGAATTCGGAATATCAATTATATCTTAGGGTGAAATTTTGGCATTGTTCTGAAAAACTTCAATTTTTGATGAATAGTGAAACCACTAAGTGGTAGTTAAATAACTGATTTTTCATTTAAATGAAATATTACCACTCCTGTGATTTGATTTTCAAAAATCCGACATACATGGTTGTCATTAAGAAGTAAAATTTGGTTCAATGAGATTAAAATAATTTTTGGTGAATAGTAACTTTTAAGTTCTTAATCGCGATTAGAGGTAATTAGTGTAGTTTAAGGTAAAAATAATGTTTTTAGTAATATGAGATGAGCTTGACACTTGTCCTACTCCTATTGGATGAGTAATGGCTGACCAAGACAACCCATGGGTCAACTTGGGGACCCCATGGAGCCACTTTAGTTGGAAAATGACAATAATATATATTTATTTAATGTTAAAATTAAATTGACACAAACATGAGTTGTTTTACTAAAACAGTTTTTAAGTGGGGTTACACAAGTCCAAATTTTGACTATAAATATTCATTAGAAATATAAAACTATTTCCTACATCATGGTATTTTTTTTATAATTTTTAGACATTAAATAAATTAAATTATTTATGACATCATTATGATGCAGCGATGACCTCATTATTTAACGATTTTAATAAAATGAAAAGATAATGTAAAATCCAAGGCTTACACTTGTCCAAAGACTATTTTATGGGTAAATTTCGAACCCTTATCACCTTAGCCACGAATTATATATGTTTGGGACCTTTAGAATCCGAAAATCATTGTGTAATAATGTAACATTTCAATCTTTCCAAAAGAGCCCCTCCTCTCCACTTATAAAAGGCCCCCACCTCTCCCACCTTATTTACACTTTCAAGCCATTTGGCTCGGCCAACCTCTGCCCAAATACTCTCACAACTTCCCCCTCTTACTACTAGAAGCCTCACTTTGGGCAGAACTCTTCTCAAGGAATCATTTGGCTCAAATCAAAAAGAGTTACCCGATTTTGAGGTAATGTCTTCTCTAATGTTGTTTTGTTTTATTTTTCTTCTCCAACGCCCTAAACTCTTTTTATTCATTTCTTTTGTAATAAAACCAGTATCCTCCATATACTAGGATTTTGTTATAAGAAGGATTCGAGCTACACTTACACACACCTACATCTAATGGTTAAAGAACATACGGTTTCTGTGGATGGCGAATTTCTGCCTCACGAAACGATGATTGTTCAACACTCATATAACACCTTCAAAGGTGGCCATTAAGATGTCACTATTTTTATATATGATATATAATATGTTTATGTTTTACTTATGCTTCTGTATTTATCATTTATGGCATACTTTATGATTTCCATTATGGGTAAAACGCGATAATTTCATTTTAGGAAGTGCGGACTACCGCCCCCTCAAAGTGATTTGAATCGTTAATGACATATGTGGGATGTATAAAGGATGGAGTAAATGGTACTATACACTATATTATACTGGAATTATATTATACATTTATATCATTATGATTTTGTTCCATTAAATATTAAATTGAAATGAAAGTAGCGTTCATGCGTACGTACGGCTTACCGTCTCCATGAACGGTGCATTTCATTTCTTACCTCTAAATGTTACAAAATATTATAAATGAATGTATATACTGGATATATAATATATATATGACATATAAATCATGAATATAATTCTGGAGATAATGGATATTCTACCACATAAACAACTTGTAATTATAAGATGTTTATTGTTGACTCAAGTACCAAAGATCGACAAAACAACCGTTAATAACTTAAATAATTACATAATGTTCATATCATTGTAATAAGTGATATAATAAGGATAATGAAATTGAAAATGGTTCTTAATAAGGTATATATTAACTCTAGTTTATTATTCATGAGGTTAAAGAATGGTTGAGTCAAGTCAGACACGAGGTAAGGGAATTTCTTAACCCAACTTCCATTCTTTGGGTTAATCTCCTACTTTCAAATTATGTCATGATATTATTATGTCCTATTTTGCATTTTTACTTTCTTTATGTGTACCTATAGTGAATACACATAATAGATCTATTTTATTTTAAAAATTATCTTTTTAAGGACTTCGTCTCAATCTCCTTTCATTGAGGCATATTTGGCTTTATACACAACTTTCTTTTATACGGTGTATAAACCCCTTTGACGTTTATGTTTATTCAAAACAAATCTTTTTTATATGAAGAATTTTACTAAACGACAAAAAGGGAATGTTTTTATTTCCTTACATATGTGGCGACAATGACTTCTCCGCCGCCGTGACCATTATTTGAGTTTCGGCTTCCTCTACAAGCCATCATTTTTTTTAATGAAAAATAAATACAATGTTTTAAATTTCTTTTATTTTGGTATTGAAAATGGTTTTGAAAGCGTTTTTATTATATCAATGTGTTGTATTGATATCTTGTGATTGAAATGTGGAAATTTTATGTTTCTTTATGCATGTTTTATGTGATACGATTATGTTATGGTTTATGATATGTTTAAACCTATTCATATGAGGAATGCATTGGACTTAATAAGTAACGGGTGGAGCCTGCTATAGCTCCTCGATGCATCGGTAGGTCTCATGAGATAACTAGACGTGGAATTGGCCGAGGCCCTTTCCCAATTTGATTTATGGTTTTGGCCGAGGCCTTAATCATTTTAGACGTCTTGGCCGAGGCCTTGACAAAATGTTTCAGAATGTCCGGCATTATACATTCCCTCATTATGAAAGTGGTTATTGATATTGCATGTGATTATTCGACCAGTAGAATATACATGTGAATAAGTGAATGGCATTATCTCATTTTACTTTTGCCATATTATGTTGATGTTCATGTTTAAAAGGCTTTTGTTTTAGTTATACATTGTCTTAAAATTTTATGTTTATTTATGAAAGCTTCCGCAATATTGTTATCCTTACTGAGCATCTGAGCTCACCCCTTCCAATGTTTTAATACTTTCCAGGATGTGAAGAAGTATTTTATGAATGACATGCAGGGGTAGTCAGAAAGGGATATGAGTGTGGACTATGAAGACCATGTTATTGTAGTTTGTTTACTTTTTGATGTAATGAAAGACTTATGAATGTATCTAGTGTTTCCAAAGCTACTAAACTAATCAGTCTTTCAAGACTTGATCTTTTGTGATCATGCCAATGTTACGAAGTAATGCACCGACTCTGGGTAGCTGGGGTCGGGGCGTTACATGTTCTACCAATGGAAATTCACTGATGTGAATGACTGATGGCGAGTCGCAAATGTGAGCTAGCGATGGAGAGTAACTAACAGGAGCAACTGATGGCGTGTCACCAATTCAAGCTATTGTTAGCAACCCACCACAATGACCAATTTTCAGTAAGTCACCAATGCAACTCATTGATGCCAGTCAAAAATTCCCCCTACTGATGCCACCTACTGATTCCGCCTATTGGTGCCACCTGCTGAATCTTCCAACTGACGACCCCCACAGATGCCACCTACTGATTCCACCTACTAACCCCACCTTCCAATGCTACCTATCGACACCAACTATAGATTCCATCTACAATTGGAAAACTAGATTTTTGGAAAACTCTTTAAATGAGTCACTGTGACTCCCAAAAGCACCTCAAACACTATATTTTGAAAAAAAAAATAATGGACTCAGGAGTTCAAGGACATTACATCATATACCTCTCAAAATATTCTCAACATCGATAATTCAAAACCACACCCATAAGAAATAAATTTCCAAACAACCACCACATGAGATTCCTCTCAAGGATCTCTCTACACTTGATACACCACTACTATAATCAATGTTCAAATATAAACCACCATATATTATTCAAAATAAGGAGTGAAACCACAACATCCAAGAACAACACCTAGGACATGTAACAACCAACCATCCAAAAGAAAATCCACACATGTACAACAACTACATTGTCCTAAGCACATGGATCAAAAAAATATTCTATCCATGTCAAGATATCATCTGCTCTGGGCGGTAATGACTCACCTACTCTGGTTTAATAGAATCATAGTTCATCCATCTTGATTAGGAATCAGTTCCTCCATTTCCACGTGTTCGGAATTTATCACACATCAAGGAACCAAGAAAACAACTCACCTCATAGAAAACAAAGTTCAAGAATCACATTACAACGGAAGGCTCAAAACAACATTTGTTACATGGCACACATCTATGTCTCAATTTCCAATGAAATCTCCTCAATCCACCATTCCAACACAAATAATGAACCAATGTAATGTTCCACCTACAAAAAACCTTGTACTGGTGATCCTATATCTCTACTAGATGTTCTGTATATTTCTCTTCATCTTCAATATCTCACCCTCCATAGTTGATGACATACGAGTCATCATAAAGATACCAGTGAAGCTGAGAGACATGAAAGGCATCAAGGATCCACTCCAACTATAGTGGAAATGAGAACTATTATTCCACCTTGACAACTTTCCCCAACACCTCAAAGGGTCCAATGAACCTCAGATAAAGCTTGCTCCCTCTTCCAAACCTATTCTTCCCCCATCGAGGGGAAACCATTAAGAATACATGGTCCCCAACCTCAAACTCCATGGTCCCCATCCTATGCCCAGCATACAAATTCCACTGGTCTTGTGCAACTTTCATTCACTCATTAACAATATAAACATTCTCTATAATGACATGCACTACATCAAGACCAAGAACAGCTATCTCCCCAACCCCTTTCTAGAACAAAGTTGAACAACATGATATCCCATATAAGGATTCAAACGGAGTCATTCCAATGTAATTTTGATTACCATTTTTGTAATAAAACCATAACAAGGGAATTTTCCATGCCCATGATCCCCCAAGTCCAAGATGCATGCATGAAACATGTCCTCAAACGTCTGGATGGTCCACTCAATCTGTCCATCCATCTGAGGGTCGAATGCATTCTTGGGGTGTAGCTGAGTGCCAAAATCTAGCTACAATCCCCTCCATAATTTTGAGGTAAAACATGCATCCCAATAGGGGATGATAGATCTTGGATTTCCATGCAGATGCACTACCTTGTCTATATGCTTATTTACCAAGGAATCCATTATTCCTGACTCCTTGATCACTACAAAGTGAGCCGATTTCGTCAGTTGGTCCACCACTACCCAGATTGAATCGTAAAATCCCTAAGACCTGAGTAATCCTATTATTAAATCCATTAATATGTCATCACACTTCCACTCCATTATATCTTGGGGTTACAACAAACCACCGAGAACACAGTGATCATCCTTCACCTGCTAGGACACTAAGCACTTTTCCATGAACTATACAACTACAAGATTCATTCCAGGACACCCAAACTATATCCTTAATCCATGGTACATCTTGGAAACACATAGGTGTATAACTAAAGGTGATCTGTGAAACTCATGGATAACTCCCTCATTCATCTCCATTTGAACAAATAGATTCCCATGAAAAAAACAAATGGTATCTGACCATCCTCCGACTATCCCTCCAGAGTATCACCCTGTTCAACATGATTGTGTGTCACCAGTTCCTTTGAGCCTTCCCAAATAGACTACTCCACCTATGGAATCTATATAAAAAACATTGTTATCTAAAATCGACAGCCTCTTCCACTATCCATTCCTTCATTTATGTGCAAGGATTCCAACTCCTCCATCACTTTCCATGCATTCAAAGATTCCCAAACAACCCCTTTCTTTGACTGCCTGCCCAATGAATTGGCCACAACATTCCACATTCCTAAGTATTAAGAGATCTGTAACTCATAGTCTTGAAGGAAATACATCCACCTACCTATTTCATGTTCATATCATTCTGGGAAAACATATACATCAATCCCTTGTGATCATCAGGGGCCAAAAAGTGCTCCCCAATTATGTAATTTCACCACAACATCAGTGTGAACATGACCACTACTAACTTCAGATCTTTTCTGGCATAGTTAAGTTCATGGGGATGTACCTACCTTTACCCATAAAACATCACTCCCTATTTTTGCATCATCATGCATCCCAAACCCAGAAGGGAATAATCTCAAAACATCTCTAACATTACTACTTCCTCTGGAGAATGGAATACTGACCAAATTCTCTGTCAGGTAGCAGAATGTTTCCTGAAACTGCCCACTCCACACAACGGCCTAGTTTTTCCAGATGAAGGATATCAAAAAAATTTCTACTAGAGAGAAATTAGGAACTAATCTTTGGTATTACCCACCCAGGCCTGGAAAACTATAAACCTCTGCCACATTTTTGGGTCTTACCCAAGAAATAAATTCTCAGACCTTTTATGGGTCCACATATATACCCTACTAAGATAGAACATATCTAGGGAAGTGTATCTCTCACATCCAAAACATACACATGGAAAACTTCCAATTGAGCTAGTGGCATCAAAGAACATGTAGGATGGTCTTGAGATACTCTTTATGCTCTTCCTCTAACATCAAGTTGATCATGATATCATCGATGAATACGATGATGAATTAGTCCATAAACTCATGAAATATAGAGTTCCTGAGCCCCATGAACATGACTGGTCGGTTCATAACATATAAAGACATATCCACAAACTCAAAGTTACCATACCTTCATCTGAAAGTAGTCTTTGGGATATCCCCATCCTTCACCCTAAACTAGTGATTCCTAGACCACATATCAATCTTGGAGAACCCAATTTCTCCCCTTTGCTAGTCGAAAAGATTTTCTATTCTCAGGGGAGGGTAAAGTTTCTTGACCATTACCTGATTCTACTTCTCTGAGTCTATAATCAACCTCAAACCACCATCATCCATTTTTAAAATATAACGGGAGAACCCCACAATGACACCATGGGTTGGATAAATTCCTTCTTCACCATATCATTTATCTATATCCTCAACTCCCACAGCTCTAAAGGTTCCATCCGATAGGGAGCCATCTAAATTGTTGAAGCACTGGGATCCATGTCTATCCCATACTCAACATCACATCAAGAAGGTATAGTAACATCCTCCTGATGGAATCCATCCAAGAACTCACAAACAACATTGGTAACCTCCTCTATCTCAGCATCCACCAATCTCACCAACATCTTGGCCAACATGGAAAAATGGTACCCCATACACTGACTTTCTATATAATAACTCAACCTGTCAAGGAATGCCACACACCGGAAATCCATGTCTAAAACATGACTCTCCTCTAAAAGCAGTCGATAATATCATGAATAGTGTACAAATACTTGATGCATGGATGACATCATACAGTTTCATCTTTAGCAGGAAAAGATCCCCACATGACTAATGTGGCCTCATCATCAGTCTACATCCCTATAACACATAAAACAATATGGTATGACCATAGACTAGCATTATTAACAATAGGGTCATGAGAATACTCTCTATGTCTAGTCCTAGAGAATGGTCTAGAATAGGTGAAAAAAAGTGTGATGATTCTGAATCAAATAAAGAAGAAGCTAGAGTGGTGAGAAAACTAAGCTTACCTAGAACGTTCTTCGGCCCTACTAGAACTGCTACCACTACGTTGTGTAACTGAACACATGTAGCTTCACTACCCCTTTACTATAAACCACCTCCATGAACACACCTAGGTCAATGTCCTTGAGGAACACCCTAAGGTCAAACTCTACCTTCCCCATCTCCTCTTGGTTGAACAGAATCCTTTTTTCCATACTGCTGATATGGGCTAGCTGGAAACTACTACTAAGGAGAGAATTTAATGTTCCCACCTCCACCATAATGAGCTCAAATAGCCACTAGGAACTAACTATAGAGATTCTCACACACTCCATGGATAAAAAATATGATCCCCAGACCCATGGTATAGGAATAGGGACCAAAAGGTTGAAATAGAAACTGTTGAGGTCACCTCCTCACCAGTAGGAACCTCAAAGGCCCTGGATCCTAAGACCTTCCACTAATAAAATTTACCTTCTAAGAACTAGGATGACTCCCATATCATGGAATACATCCTTGTGAGTAAATCTTCTCAACTACATCTATATATTTCTAGAAATCCATGTATGTCGGTAAGGTAAAGGGAGTAATCGCATACTGAAGGGAAGGACGAATTGCATCCTCTAGGTGTCTCCCATGATACTCCTCATTGAGAAAGAGATCCTAATAAAAATAAAGGATATCCTTGAACATGATCCAAAATACTTTACAGAAATACTCCCCATTTGGAGTGAGATCAAATCTAGCCTCTTACCACCTTTCATGGTCAACGAAAGGAATTCCACTCGGAACTCTTTCTCTAAATCAACCCACAGAATGCCAGCCTCCTTCCACTCCCCCATGTTAAGCATCAACCACAAACGCACATCCCCACACATTTGGCTCACCACTAAGGTAACCTTGCATACCTTTGGATCCCAAATTAAGATAAAGGTGATCAAAATCTCCTCAATCCAATTCTATGTCTCTACCTCCAAAAGGATACCATCATACTTGCCTAGAGACTATTGCTAGAAAGCATGTAACATTTTCTACC
The DNA here is from genome assembly GCA_963277665.1 of Viscum album. Lineage (NCBI taxonomy): Eukaryota > Viridiplantae > Streptophyta > Magnoliopsida > Santalales > Viscaceae > Viscum > Viscum album. The sequence continues at coordinate 641,261,894 of OY728160.1, forward strand.
ACTGGTCATACTCCTCCACTGGGTGAATCCTCTGTCAATAAACTAGATCATCCTACCAAGCCTCCACCGACTGTACTACATGCATATGATGAGCATGTGCCATATCTAAATGGTAATCAATGAATTCCTTCAGCTGAGTAGTATAGAATTTTATTTAAGATTCATTTTAACTCATTTAACTCTTTTATCAATTTTAAATTCCCCAAAACGCCTTAATTCAGACAAGAACACAATTCACTGTGATGCATTTAACTTTTCTAGGTCCTCAACCATACAAACAATGTAGCCTCACTTGGTTGTTCGGTGGGCTCAGAGTCCTTTCATCAGAACATGAAGGGCCTAAAATCCTATGTCTTAGTTGGTCTTCCTGGGCCTATGTCACGCACCAAGATCACCTAGAACTATTGAACTACTAACACATGAAATCTTAATGGTTAATAACTCCAAACGTCATCATATCTCTCAAACATCTCTTTTGATACCATTCTGTCACAACCCCATACTTCCAAAGTTGCCCATCCTGAGCTAGCAATGGAGAAAGAGAGATAATAACCTAGAGGCCAAATATAGGTGTGAAAGAGGAGTCATTATCTCTCTTTATCCATTTGTAGCTCAGGAGGGTGATCTCTGGAGAGAGGTGGTCATGAAATTAATATTCATCAGGGTGATTTAATTTAATTATTTATTGAATAAATAATTACCTTAAATTCTTGCACAATACAAATGTAGTAATTATTTAATAATGGGAAAAATCAAATAAGTGATATTTGAAATAAGAATATAAATATAATTTAAGATTATAAATATATAAAAAAATTATAGATTATTTTGATATTTTATGCACATAATAAAAAAACATTTTAAATTTCACATGTTTTTTGATGTTTTTAATGTCATGTCAATGAATGAAATCAAAAATGGAAATAAAGATATTTTATGGGATGAATATTTTTCGAAATTATTTATAAATAATATAAATATTAAATAATCATAAAAATTAATATATGGTAAAACATTAAATCTCCTACAAATTTATTGGTCATTTGGAATCATTTTTCACTAAAATAGTCTTATTATATTTTAATACCATAAGAAATTTGAAGAGTTATCATCTTCTGCCTTATAAAAGGGAACCCATTATTCTCATTTTGTCACACTTCAAAACCCTTTTTTCAACCAATACATAATGAAATTACTTATTATGATCCATCACATCATTCTAGAGGTATTGGTTTGGGAATAATACAAATCTTAGTGGTCTTATGTTGTTAAGAAAATGAGTTTTTCGAAAGAAGGTGTATAGTTTTTATCTTCATATCTTTGTTTTGTATCTCCTAAACATACATAATATATTCTTAAACCATGATGAAATAATAATTATGGTATATTAAATATATTTAGATTTTTATTTTTTTCATGACCTATATACAAGTACTCTTCCTTGAAATGTGAAAAGAATTCTCTATATTTTTGTACGGCAAACTACTACCATATGAACCAATGTAATTTGTTTTCTGTCACCGCCTCTAAAGAAATTTTATAATGACTGAATTAATGTTTTTTTATGATTTTAATGAAATATTTATAACTATAAAATTATAATATATTATTTATATTCTTACATTTCCATTCACATTAAAATGATAATGTCGTTCCTGTATATGTGTGTATCACCACCTCCACAAAGGGATGTGTTTTATTTTTCATCACTACATCACATAGATGACATATATATTTATATATGAAGAATAAATATGAAATATTTGAAATTATTATCCTTATTTAAATATAAATAATACTTAACTTATTTTTAAAATGATATTTGAAAGATGGAAATGTTACTCATGCATATGTATGACCTACCTTCTCCATGATTTTAGCATAGTAAATTTTTTATAACCATATGCAATGGTTGAATTTAAAATTTTAATTGAAATTTAAAAATTATAAATATTTATGGAATATTATTATATAGATAGTATATTAATGACCAATTGGACTATTTTCAACATAACTTAGTCATTTTGGACATAGAAACCAAATATCGTCAAAACATCTGATGAGAACATAAATAATTATGTAATTGTTATAACATGGTAATAAGTAACATAACATGAATAATAAACATATAAAATGTTATTAAGAAAGTATAAATTAAAATAATTTTATTATTCGGGATGATATATAACATATGTGATGAGTCACATTAAAGGTAAGGTACATTCACTTAAAAATTCTATATTTAATGTATTTCTTAAACCTGTCTTTTTATTCCGCATCCATGTATTCTAAAAAAAATTAAAACATATTTTTAGTTTTCTCATATTATTGCATAAAGTAATTTATAATGTTTTTTAATTTTTACAAATGGTTAGAGTGGAATATTTTTTTCATTTTCTGAATGAGTTGTTTGTGATTATTTTAAAAAAAATATGGAAGAAATTTTTTTCACTAATTTAGTGTGGGTGGAATTTTCTTCTATCATGACTCCTTAATGATTTTAGGTTTACATTAAAATATTTTAAATTTATTTTCAATGAAAATATTTTATATATTATGTTCTCATTTTTTATATTTTAAAGGTGAATTTTAAATCAAATGGTATTTTGATTTCTCAAAGTGATCTTGTATGGGGATTTTATTGAGTTTTTCAAGGGTTTCAGTCAAGATATGGTCTTTTGAAATTATTTAAAACGGTTTGATGCCCATTATAGATCATGGGTGAGCTCTATGTATCCTATACGGAGGGTTTAGACTAATTATAGAATTTGGTTGAACCTGATAATGCTTATATGAAGGGTTGAGACCCATTATAGCACACGAGTGTTCCAAATATAGCCTATAAAAAGAGTTAATCCCCATTTTAGCTCATAGGAGATCCTGATATAGCTTATACTAAGGGTTGAGTACCATTATAGCTCCATGTTATCCCATATAGTTTATTTGAACGGTGATCCCCATTATATCTCTCTAATTTAATGGTTAAATATTATGTTCTATAGATAATTTTTTTAGAATTTAGTCATTTGTTAATTCCAATTATATGGGTTTTGAAAGGGTTTTATGAATGTGATTATATATTTTTCAAAACATTGTTTTTATCATCTTGTTGTGATCTTTAATGGTTTTATTTGAGAAAAAAAATTATGTGTTTCATATGGAAATATTTTATTTCATACACTTAAATAACATTATAGATAATGGTTTACATTATATGGAATTTCATGTTTTTCATTATACTAGTGAATTTATTTCTTTCATGTACCGTAGTGAGAATATTGTGTGTATCCCATGATGCTAAAATTTTGGATTGGTTTTAAGCAAGAGTAAGTATACAAATGAGGTCAATATAAATGTTTCAATACTTATAATGAAAAGAACCCATGTTTTAAATTGAAAGGTTCTATTTGGTGGGAAAATGGATACCGAGTATAAGTGTGTCATTATAAAGTATGTGTTTAATATGTATGTTTTTTTATAATTCTCTAAAAATCTAAACCAAAAATATCCTTTTGATCTTAAGAAAGTAAATTATAGCTCAATGACAAAGGAATATGTGATACTTAATGTTGGTTCCTTATAGGTTGTATCAGATAATGGTCTAGAAAAATTTGTAGATTAGGTTTTTTTGTGTGTTTTTCTTAAGAGTTATATAAACCATCATGGGATAATAATTTTAAGGTTTTACACAAATAAAATTTATTAGAAACAACTTTTGAGGATTTATGTATTGAAATTTCATGGTGATTAATGAAATTTTAAGCAAAATTTACTTTTTAGGTTAGTTTGGGTTATTGCATTTTAGGATGCAAAAAGATGTGAGATAACCTTTCAGGTTAAAATATTACATTAATAATGAATTTAATAATTTTATTTTATAAGGTTTTTCTAAAATTTCATGTAATTTTATAAGAATTGTTTTTAGGAAAATGACAACTTGCAGGTCTAGTGACATCATATTACATTTTGTTAGGATATAGGGCTTAAACCAACAATTGATGGGAGAAAATGATGGGTAGAATACCACTAGCAAATGGGATGTCCTGGTTAGTATGAATTTTGTTTCCTCTATTAAAAATATCTCACAAAAAATGTTAATTTAATTTTGGGAACATATTCTTCATTAAATAGAATACCAAGTGATTAGTAAATGATTTGGTTATTAATTGATTTTTGGAAGATGTTCACTATTTTGAGACCCCCATATTATTATGGTAAATAGGAAACTATGAGATTTTATCTGAGTAAGGTTGAATTATCTTTTAAAATCATAGATGACATCATTATGGATTTATGGTGATTTAGGTTATTTATAGAAATGGTTTTCATATCTTAGAGATTACGCGATTTAGTCGATTATATTTTTGATATGATACATTAAGTTTGATTGATTTTATTTGGAGATAAGTGTTAAAAAATCAAATAAGACTATGTGATTAAATCCCTCTAAATTTAGATTCCAATCTTAGTCTATAATTCTTTGGAGTAATTTTATTTTTATTTATTTATCGAATAATCCAAGTTGAACATTGTTTTATACTATGTAATTTTAGGGATAAAGGTAATTTTTTATTATTATAAAGGTTTAATTATTTTGGGTAATTATATTATCTTGTACAGACCATTTTCGTTTTGGTTAATTCCTAAATCCATGAGGAATATATAGTTATTATATTATGGCTTTTTGACCCATAGAAGTTGATTATAATGGTTCAGGTTTGAAACATTCATCTCAAATACTCATTGATTAAGGAAAAATATAATATGTTGTGGAAATATATTAAAGGAAGAAACTATTCTTGTCAAGTAAGTATATTTCATTTTGTTCTTAGACTAGGTAGTAAGAATGTCTTCAAATATAAGAAAACGACTTTGAAACAAAAATATTATTTATATTCCTTTCTTACTGAGAAATAAAATATATTTTAACCCATAGTAGATTTAGTATTTTTGGGAAGTTACCATGTTCTCTATCACTCTCTACAATTTCATGGGTTTTTTATTTTGTCTTCCATTTCTGTGCATTCACCTCCAACCAATGTTCTCAAACATGGAAACCGAGTATGTGTTATCACAGATAACCTTCATCCTTCTGTTTCTCTATTTTCAAGTGAAGGTTTTATATATACTGTTTATGTTGTGGTATTTTAGAAAAGTTATTTTGAACATTCACACACTGTTTACCGAGACCGAGTTCAAAATTATGAAGTTGAAATTTCCAAAAGGGGGAGAATGTAAAAAAAAATAATGATATAATAAATAATTTTAAAATTTATATTCATTCAAGAACTATGTAATGAGTATAAACTGGGAGGTCAACCATTTTATTTTCAATAATTATGTAGTTATATTAATTATAAACATATTAAGTAATTCTTGAAAACAAAAAAATTATATAATTAAACTAATTTCTTATAATATTTTGTTTAAAAGATAAATTTTATATTTATATACTATTAATTTAGAAAAATAAATTTAATTTCAAATTTATTTACTAAATAATTATCTTACAATTATTTTTTGATAATTTCATTAAAATATTGAATTTACAAGGAATATGGAAGAATTATAATTTTTATTGAAAACTGTATTTTCTTTTAATATATTTACCAAAAAAGTTGTATTTTGGAATTGTATTAAATTTTAATTAGCCCATTTTTTTAAAAAAATCAAATTATGTTTTTAAAATGGATTTAATAAATTATTTTATAAAAAATATTTCTATTATCAGAAGGTAATTTTATAAAAACAATTATTTTTTATTTTTTACTGGTTTAATTTTAAGTTAAATTTTAAACATATGTGGTTTGAATTTTGAAAAATGGATTCCATATTTCAAATTATTAGTTCCAAATATATGAAAAATAACCCTTTTATTTTTAGACAATATTAATACTAACCTTCATGATATTTGTAACCATGATAAAGGTTAAAGTAGGTAATTTAGGTTAAAAGTAAAATTATAACAATAATTAAATCATCAAATTACTTACCAAAATCTAATTTTTGATTATTAAGATACCATAATAATATAAAGGTCTAATATATGACATTTGTTGACCACTTATGAGATATTATGATCTTTATAATATTTTATTTAATCAAAATTTGGACAAGTCACACACTTTTTTTAATAAGTGTAATCTTTTGAATATGGTATCATTCAGGGAATATGTCTTACTATAAATAATATTTGGATACATAATATATTTTTCTACAACATGATAATTTAGTTTTTTGTTTTAGTGAATAACTAATTTCCTTAAATGATTTCATATTACTTACACATTAATTATATAATTAAAGGAAAAATCAAATAAATGGTATTAAAAAAATAATAAAAAATATAATATGAGTTAATTAATGTAATAAAAATCTTCTAGAGATAAAATTCTTATTTTGTGGATATAAAAAACATTTGAATCTATTTATAATTTTTTTATGATGTTTTTAAAATCAAAGTATTAAATAGTATACAAATTTAAAATAATGTTATTTTATTGGTTAATATTTTATTTATTATTAAAAAAGCATAAAATATATAAATAAGAACAAATAGTATAATATATAGACTGAAATGGAATAAAATATGAATTTATAGGCAATTTTTATGCGTTTTTCATAAGAATAGTCTTACAATATTTTTATATTTTGTGACATTCAAATAGTGCCACTACCCTCTATTATAAAAGAGAATCTCTTATCATTTCCTCACACAGAAAAACCATTGTGGATTAGAAAATACCTTCTCAATTACATCCTTATAATTCCAATATTCATTATTTATCTACTATATAGGAATAATACCAATCTTAGTGGTCTTAATGTGTAAATAAAATGAGGTTTTCAAAAGAAGAGGTATAGTTTTTATCTTCGTGGTTCAGTTTTTTCTTTATCCCAATCCATAAGCCCATCTTAAAAAATGATAAAATAATAAAAAAAAGTATAATATATATATTGAGATGTAATTATATAAATTTAATTACAAATATTTCTCTCCTACTGCATGAAATGGGAAAATAATTCATAATTCGTGTGTATGGTGGACTACTGCCTCGTGAACCGATGAAATTTTTCATCCATCACCATATCTCATGACTAGTTATAATGATGGAATTAATTTTTATATATGAATTTAATGATATATTTATCATTATTTAAATATAATTTATTATTTATCTTCATACCTTTTCATGTAAATAAAAAAGATAATGTCAGTTGAGTGTATGTGTGCATTACCACCTCCAAAAAGCAGTGTGATTTATTTTTCATCACCGCATCATATGGATGATATATATAAGTATATATGAATATTTAATATAATATTTATTATATTTTTATAATTATTTAAAGATAAAAAATATATTATAATCTTTATTTAATGATCTTTGAAAAATTGAAACGTTACTCATACATACGTACGACCTACCATCTCCATGATTGTAACACATTTTGGTTTTTATAACCATATGTAATTGTTGAATTTAAAAGTACAATTTAATTAAAAATATTATAATTATGTCATTGATATTATTTTGGAGATGTTTTAGTAATGACCACATTGACCATAGCCAAGATACCTAATACATTTTGGACTTACAAACCATGTGTAGTCAAAACATCCAATGTGAACTTAAGTAATAAATTAATTGTTATAACATAGAAATAAGTTATCTAAAATGAATAACAAACATGTAAAAGGTTCAAAATAAAGTATAAATTATCCTAATTTAATTATTCATGATGATAAAATCTGTGATGTTTTAGACTCAAGGTAAGGGATCTTTTTTTTAAAAACATATCATGTTATGGTTTCCATTAAAACTCTCTTTTAATTCCATGTCCAGGTTTTCTAAAACTATTTTATAAATTGAGTTTACAATTGAGAAATTATTTTGATGGAAATTATTACTATGTTTTACTTTTTAATAATTTTTTGAAGTGATTTTTTTATTGTTTTCCAAATGAGATACATTGTGATTTTTCTTACTATAACATAGTGGAATGTTTTTTTAACTTATACGACATGAGAGGATTTCACATCCATCATGAAAACTCAATGATTTGAATTTTCCTTTATAATTTATCGTAGTTATTTTCAAATAAAATGGTTTCTCCATTATGTGTCCAGTTTTTATATTTTAAAAAAAATTAAATAAAATGGTATTTTGATATCTAAAATTATTTTTTTATATGGGTGTAAAAGAGGTCATAGAGGTTTTTATTCATTATATGTTCTTTAAGAATTGTTTGAGATAGTTTTATCCCCATTATATAACATGTGTGTCCCTTATATAGATTATATGAAGGTGTGAGCCTAACTATAGCTCATGGTAGATCCTAATATATCTTATATGAAGGGTTATGCACCATTATAGCCCACAAGTGATCCAGATAAATCTTATATAAGGGTTTTAGCCCCATTATATCTCACATGTGTATTTGTTATACCTTAAATGAATGTAGATCTCCATTATAGCTCTAAAATTCATTTGATATTTATTTTTTTCTATAGGTAGTTATATTGAAATTCTGAAAAGTTTTTATTCTAATTGTAAGGTTTTTGAAAGAATTTTATTAACGAAATGCTCTAAGTTTACAAAATGGATTTATTTTATTGATATGGGTTTAAAAAATTTCATTGATAAAATGTGTTTTATTTTTTTCATGTCAAAATTATTTTTTTCATATTATCAATGAACAGTGAACAAAACGGTAAAAATTATATGAGATTTCATGTTTTTCAATTGAATAATAGTTTCCTATCTTTAATGTCCCTTACTAAGATTTTTTTTTCTCTTCCCATGTTTTTAAAAAAAATCATAGGGTTTATGAAAGAGTAGGGAAATGTATTAGGTTAAGGAGAAAATTTTGAATATTTATCATCAAAACAAACCATGTTTTATTTTAAAAAGTTTTTTGGGTGGGAAATGGATACTGAGTATATGTTTCTACTTGTAATGTTTTGGTTTGATACATAATTATTTGTCCAAATTCTATAAAAATATAAATAAAAAAGGTCCTATAATTATAATAAAGTTAATTATATCTCCAAGGAACTATAATATGTAATGTTTAAGCCTTATTCCTTAAATATAATGATTAGATGGAAAATATTGGGTTGCATTCATCAATAAAAAAGATGGGAATGTAAAGATCTTGCTTTTAGAACTAGATATAAGGTTATTGGTATTTGGATGTTACACCTATCAAGATGAACTGACATTAACTCTATTATAGAGAAAAGAAACAAATATATAAAAAATAGAGTAGATTCTATTTCAATTTTGAGTAATACAGTTGTGTAACTAAAGGAATAATCACCTAAAATAATAAAGTGTGAGGTTTATTTCATTTTAATTAATTTGAAATAACTAAAACTAATCCTTGGTAAACACTCAAAAAATATCTCAATATGATAAATGATGTCTAGTATATAATCTCTCTAATGGAGGAAGAAGATTGAGTAAAATCTAATGGGAAGAATCCATCTAGATGTAAGAATCGTGTAAAATGGTAAACATGTGGTGTGTTAGAGAAAGAAACTGATATGAATAGGTTCGAATTCAAAACTATGAAAAGGTTCAGGTCAGATGTAAAAATATATCAATTTAATTCTATGAATGTGGGTAATTAATGTTCAATTATATGTCCCGAATAGGTTTAATTAGATTTAATTTTGGAAAACATAAAATGATTATAATATTATTTAAGAAAAGATCAAAGGGTTGGTCCATCATAGTCCAAAATGATTCTCCTTTTTAGGATTCTATACGGACTCCTCTCTTTATGAATTTAACTACTTTAAATATATATTTTTTAGTAGGATTAAGGGGGATATATTATCCATTATGTGTTTATGTGTAGAAAAGGTATTGGTTCTTAAGATGAGAGAACATACATATGACAAGGAGATTTAAAAATATTTAAATTCACATACAATATCATATTCAAAAATTGGTTTCAATAGACCACTCTATTGTTCAGTACTACATCTTGAAGTTCCATTTCGAGGGTGAATACCATATGATGAAGTTCTTAATGTGAGACTAAATAGTTATTAAAGATATATTTTAATGGTCTAGTTATTCTAAGTGACATTGAATATTTAACCATTCTAATTATGTCTCAGTTCAAGTGATATCATACCCCCAAGAGAGGAAAAATTGATGGAGAAGCAGAAAAATTAATGATTTTAATTTTTATTTGTCTTTGATATAGAAATGTCGTATCACTTGTGTATTTATAATATATAGAGAATCTACTATGAATTCAAAATAATTCCCCAAAAAACCACTGCATTCGGAAGAGTAATTCAACATCTAGAATTAGTTCAATATTTGGTATCAATATATAGCATCATTTTAATGGTTTATATTATCATAGAGAGTTTGTGAAAATAACCCTACGTTATTTATAAATACCCATAAAATGATACCTATGAGGGATTTATGATCATGCATAATAATTGGAAATGTGGTGTTATCATTAATAGTTGCTGTCAATTTGTTTAACATGTGGTATATATCACACACATTCTTTTAGTTACTTACTCATGGGTTGTTTGGTGTTAGGGTGGTTTAGATCACAAGATGTTCATCAAAAGAAACAAATTTACAAAATTACAATCTATCGAAGTAAGTGAGTGATAGGTAAAAAATATTGTTTATTGGATTCAATTTTTTTTGTAAAATGATTTCCAACTCAATTGTCTTAGAGGATTTACCGGCAACTCAATCCCAAGTGATAATTTCACTTTTTGATAATCAAAAAAAATTTACCTATAAAAAAATAAATGGCTCCAAGATAGGAAGATGGTAAGAAAAATTTCATCAACTAGGATATTTTTAGATTCTTGAAAAAGTAAAATATGGGGATCAAATTGGGAGAATAGTTTCTTTTACCTTTTTCTCCCATAATTTGAAGAGAATTATATGCCCCTACTGGTTATCGAAGAATGTTGGAAATATATTCATTGCATGTTATTTATTAAGGGGGAATAGTTTTTTCATTGAATAAATCCCCTACGTAATTCTTAGTGATATATTGAGGATAATAAAAGAAAACATGGGTTCACTGCCTCCCTATTAGTCAGGATGTCAAAGGGGGAGATGAAATAAAACAAAGATATGATGACCCTATAGGTACAAAAACCTAAATAAATAATCTAGTTTCATATATAGCATATCATTTCTATTCAATAGTATTAGAGAAAAGTGATAAAGAAAGAAAAATATGAATCATAAATCTATATCCACGAAATGATTAGAGTTTCTGATAGAGGATAGATTCATGATAGTATTGAAAAACATCCAAATGGGGATAAAGTTTGATCCAAACCTATGTTTTGTGTTGTATTTTTATGCCATCAGAGTTCCAATTATATGAATTAATTATTTTAATAGTAATTAGACTTCCTATCATAGGGATGATATTATAGACATAGATATATTACCCAATCTAAGAGAATGATGTGAAGATAAATTCATGAAAGTTATTAATAATATATTTTTAATATTTTATCAACATTTCATATAAAACATAAAGAATGATATGGTTGATTTTTGTCATTCAATTCATTTCTAGATCAGGTTAAGATAGTAAAGACATTAATTTGATATCTATCTATTGAAAGATTAATGAAACAAAATGAATCCATTATGGTATTCTTATCACCTGGATGAAGTTTTGTATTTTTTGTTTTGTTTTTTGAATGAAATGTACATATCCCATATTTCTAGGAATTTTTATCATTTCATTTTGTGGAAGAAAGGGGAGTGCATCAAAGTAGAAAATCATAGAGCATGAATTCAGAATCCTAGAGGAGGGACGTAATTTTTCTATTGGAAAATGGAAAAAAATAAGAAGAATCAAGAAAATTAGAAGGTGGGTTAACATGGTGATTTTAAACCATATCCTAAAAAATAGTGAAGGAATTTTTTAACTGAAATTGAATTGGTTGTGTGAAAGGAAAAATTAATTCCATTAATTTTCATAAATTCAATATTTGATATGGTATCATTGGAAAATAATAAATTCATGATGTTTTTGGAAGATTTTTTTGATGATTAATTATTTTGTGAACATGCAAAAAATATTATGATAATTATATTTTTATGTTTTGTTGTTCATATTTTAAAACATGAATGTTATTCATGAATGTTTGGGGTCTCATGACGGTGGAGTTACATTAAGTAGACAGACATCTACAATCCAAAAAAATTACAGAAGGATGTTTTATGAAAGTAGTTACTTGTGTACTAATGGTGAAATAAAATCATTTAAGTTTAAAGATCTAGAAAAGATGAAAAATACCATAAATTATATGTGGTAGTTTTAGGATAGTATTTATTTACATGATAAATGTGAGGAAAACTCATTAATTCTTCGAAAATCTGAAAATTTTCTTTAACGTTCAATGATTTGAAATAAATTTGCATAAGGGGTTGATCTTGTCGATAAATAGGAATTCATCCTCATTATTTACAAATAGTGATGCTTAATAAAGATCATAGGATCTATTTAGAGAAGAATTTTCATGAACCATGAATAAAAACATTAGATTCCTGAATTAAAAACATACTGTCAACTTGACAATAAATGTTTCAAGAACGTATTCATGCTGACATCATTTGTAAGAAATTATTTTTTTATATTAAGAATTAATGATCTCATTAATTTTTTAAATAAATTAAATTATTTTATTAAGACTAAGAAATATTGACTAAACCTTCATGATTCATTAATGATGGAGTTATGTGACCCTAAATATTGTGAACAAAAATACATGGACACACCTAGAAGAAGACAAGTTTCATGAAGTGATAGATTCATCAATATCAGAACTTTTACAAAAGTAGAAGTTATATGAATATAATTTTTTGAAAATACATAGCATGTTAACATTGAATTTATAGAGAATTAAATTAGGTCTATGGTGCAAGAAGATACTTGTTATAATTATGGATAAATCAATATTTTTCAAATAAATTATAAATAACAAAAAGCCTTTAAAATGTGGAAATGATTTCAATAAATAAAAACATGGGAGTGAACAAAATGTAGTGTTTATTGGTTAAGAAGTAAAAACCCTAAATCTTGAAAAAATTGTGGGCATGGAATTGTGTTGCTACAGTAGAATCATTGTATCCACCAATATTGTGAATCTCTATGGATTTTGGATAGACCAAAAAAGTTAGTGTATTCCACATGGACTATCCCTCTTTGGTGAACTAAGTAAAAATCCATGTGTCCAATGGGTTTTTAACTATCAATTATTTCCTTGCCTATTTTGATAAATACTTCATTGAGTAATAGAGGTTGAATTTGTTCCTTCCAATAGGGGAACGAGATCCCAAAAAAATATTAAAAGGAATCATAGAAAAAGTTTAAATCATATAACACCCTGATTTAACCCATAGGTTGTATCTAGTTCAAATAATGTTGTAATACTTATGGTTTTTCTATAAAAAATATGAAAATATTTGTTTTAAATATGATTAGAAAATTTTTATTATTATGATATTTTGATATTATTTACTTCTAGTTTACTTATAATTAGGGAAACATAATGTTCATCACATTCAAGGAAATTATATGTTTTTAATAACTATTTTAATTTATAAAAAGTTGTCCTTTTAATTTAAATTTATTTATATTACTATTTCCATTATTCCAATAATAGAGTTTATCTTAAAAAATTTAGAAATATAGGGGAAAATGTCTTTTGATCAAATAATTAAAATTACTAATATTTTATTCATTGGATTGTAATGTAATTATTTCAATAAGTATATTTTCATTGATTTATTTAGTTTTTTTTGTGATTCTATTTTAGAAATTAAATCATACCATTGGGAAGGGAAACATGATGATGAGACACACTAGCATGGTGGTGTTTCCAACTCAAAATTTTCCTCCAATGAATTGAACATTTTTTACACGTATAACCTTACACTAACATGTTTTAAGGAAGTTAAATTCCACATTTGAATTGTGACATGTTGAATTTGTAAAATTATTTTTCTAATGTTTTTATGCATTTAATATTTTTGAATATTTTATTTTGGAATAATTGGATGGGGTAATGAAGAATTTAAATAGCCTTCCAAACATAAAGTGATTGATATAATCGATTTCCCCATATAGAAGGGGGTCATTATTTTGCGTCATAAATCTTATGAAACTATATATTGTTCTATAAATTTTAATTATTTACACTATGGGATATCTTGTAAAGTGTTAAAATAGTATTTTAAAGTTTCTCTAGAAAATTTAATGTTATGTAATAATATAGATATTGGAATTTCATGGTCTATATATGGAATACTATGAAGATTTTTTTTGATAAAGTGAAATGTGGTTATTGTTTTGTATATGAGATACTAATATAGAATTTAAAATGTTGTTATAGTATTTTTTGTTATTTTTGGTAGTAAATTGGACTGTTAAACTATTAATTTCATCCGAAGTGGTTGAGGATTGTGTCATATAGTCAAGTATAATATTCACATTGGCATTCATGATGTAATTAATGATGATAGCAAAGAGATTGATTTTAGATTTTGTGATGTGGGTTATGGTTAGGATATGAGCATATAATTTTATATCTTTTGGTAATTTGATTCAAAATTAGAACTCATAACTCACTAAAAATTCACCACTCAAGGTACAAGTATAAGTGTGACATAATATGTATAATCCTATTAAATGATTTTAAGTACATCTTGATCCTTCTTTAATATAAAGTGATTTGAACATTTTTTGGGTAGTTTTGGTGAATTTAAAAAAATGGATGTTTTTTAGACTATGAAAAAATGTCGCACTAGTAAGTAAAAATGTCCTGATAGGCCTAGTAAACTGTGAACCCTATATTGGTGATCTAGAGGGAGGAAATAGTTTTTCCAAACTGTGTGGCCTCGCCCTCCAAACTGCACACCCTTTAATAGAGGTGGTGTTTATTGTTGTCACATGGTCAGTTGAACCATGAATTCAAATCAAGATCCCTTTACATAATCCCAATAGGGTTACATGGTTTAGGTGCATTATTACTACTAATTGTGTGGCCCAACTCAGAAACTACGCATTTGAGTTTTAAATATCCCAAAAAATTAACTAAAGTCTTGATACCCCTTTTTTAACCTTTAATCGCCCCCTCCCCCTCCCCATTTGTCCCAAATCAAATTCCTTGGATTTTGGAGACCCTCTAGCGGATTTCATGGCTCCTACAACCTCTTATATTGACAATCAAAGGGATGGTAGAAGATTTTGATCCCTCTCTAGTATGTAATTTTTATCTTGATTTGGGTCTTCTCTCTCCTATTTGTATCTCCCTTTTGAGAGTAATTAATTCTCGCATTATTGACAGATTAGATCTCAGATTTCTTGGATATATTTTTTGATTTATGTTGATTCTATGTTTGATTCCTTGATCTCTTTCACCTTCATCTCTTCATTAGAATTTCCGTTAAAGGTGTTGACTTCATCGATCGTATGATTCAAGGTAGGTGGTTTTATAAAGATTTACCCTATAATTTAAACCCAACATTTCTTGATATAATTTAAATGGGATTTAAATTAGTTTATAAAACATTTATTTTAGGTGATTTGATGTTTCTTTTAAAAGGGTATGGAAATTGGGAAAACCCCCCAATTTCATTTTTATAGACAATTTTGGGTAGATTCTGAGAATATTTAAGGCTTGAAATGATAATTTATTAAATGAAATTATTTGATTTGGAATCTTGAGAAATCTGGATTTCAATAAAATATTCTTTGAAAGGCATGAATTTCATAAAACTGTATAGTTTGGTTTTTAAACTTGAAAATCCATGTTAAACATAAAATTGGGAAATTGAACAGTGAACCATAAATTGATTTAAAATGACTGGTTTCCCCATGATTGATTGATTAATTAAAGCACATGTGAGATTGAGTAGTTATTAAGTGATTTGGATAAGAACACTATAACTCTAACTCCCTATAAATGCATTGAAGATTAAAACTACAACTAAATTTTTTTTGGTATGATTTTCCCTAATTGGATGTTGATTGATTAGTCCCATTGTCCTGAACCTAGAGATGTGTTCACCCATACTTGATTGGGGATTTATAATTCAGTAGTGTGAGGATTCAATTACATAGAATTAATGTGACTCTAGGCATATGATTGTGGTTCTTTGATTTTATTGACTTGACTATATATGTCATTATTTATAAAAATATTTTATTCATGAAAACTATTTTATATAAAAAAATTATTTGAGATGTTCATTTAAGCATATTTTTATATACCATCAATCTATTAATTGGACAACTTGTTTTGGATTAAAATATGTGAATGACTTTTAATTAATTTCTTTTATTTAAATTGAAATCATATATGGTTTAACTTTATGAAATTTATTATGGAACAGTTGGTGAGACCTTAGTGAGGTATTTATATCACACCCTACCTATGTCTTTGGGAATTATTAAATTTTGTTATGCAAGCTTCAAGGAAAGGAAAAGTGACACTTGGAGGTGGTGGGTGTACATGATTCAGGGGATCCAGGAGTGATGATGGGGACTAGTGGTGTTATGGTCCACATTATACATAGGGGTTGTGAGACTTTATATTTATGGATTTTGGTCTCTATATGATGATCCTATATTTCGGTATATATCTATTTGTTTGTGGTACATTTTTCATTGAATTTTTTTTGGAATACTGGATATGTATTATTTTACATTCAACTATTGAATTTATTTTTATGGAAAATCATTCCCTATTTAACATGATTTGATACTATGTGTTAGTCACCCACCCATGG
This sequence comes from Viscum album, assembly GCA_963277665.1. NCBI lineage: Eukaryota > Viridiplantae > Streptophyta > Magnoliopsida > Santalales > Viscaceae > Viscum > Viscum album. Next base: position 641,278,705 of record OY728160.1, read on the forward strand.
GGATTGGTAATGACCTTCAATATATGTTAGGGTTGTCTTGGTTTCCAAATACTATTGTTATTGGGCTTGTTCCTGAAAAAATGGTATCGAACGGAGGTTAGTTAAACTTCTTTACATAATATTGGTATATATCTGAGATTTCATAGTAGACAAGAGGTTCGATTTTAAAGACATAGTAGGTATTTATATGTATTTTCTAGGCTCTCTATCATTGTAGTGAGCCTTAGGTCCCCATGCTTGTAAGGAAAATATTCTTTGAATACTATTTGATATAATTATTATCTTTACCTAGATTTATCTTATTATTAAAATTTACTTGTATCATTTGATTGTTTTGATGACTTGAGCACCCTTTTGATGTTTTTAGTGTTTCATTTTGATATTGTTTAACATCATTCTTCTAAAAAGATATGTTAATAGGGCAGAGTATAAATCTACTAGTGAACCACATCAATACAATCCTCAACATGACCAGAATCGTTTCGTGATGGTAGTTTCCATGCATTTGTATATGTATTTACACCTATTATTATTCAATCTCAAGTAAAACAACCTTTAAGTGATTAAGTTAGATATCATTATCAATAGTGAAATTAATAGAAACCATTGTATTTAAAAATATTTAATGATCCCAAGAGGCTGAGTATTGGATGAAAAGTATTTATTTGAGCTCTTGGATATTCTAGAAGATATAAAGGTCACATTTTCTACCTTAATGATAGAAGGGACTATAAAGAGACTGTGGGACTCGATGGTTACATTAAATAATCATGATTTATTATAGATTAAAGACCTAAAGTCTATTTTCAAATAGTATTTCTTTCTATAATCTATGGTTTTAGTGAATTCCGTGTAGTTTACCATCCTCCAGTATAGTGGAAAAATCATGACCCGGTATACAAACTATTTTACTAAACATGTTTAATTTTATCCTAACGAGGTGATGAATGAGAAGATGAAGACTAAAAATTTTAATATGGGTCTTCAATAAGATATGTGATCTCAGAAGTTTATGAAAAATCTTATTAATTATGTAGATTTACTAGATAGAGTATTGATGGTTGATCATGACCAAGTTGGTAAATCATGGTTCATTAGTGTTTTCTTTTATCCTAGAGACAGTTTTATTAGTTCTCTTAATGAAAGAATGATGTGTGATGAGTATCATGGTTGAATTATATCATGTTTCATGTACACTTCATATAGTGCCTTGAATAATCCCATTCAATAGATTATAATGTGGAAAGGACGGGAATTCGAAGTAGTTCTACATAGAGATACCCAAGATCTATGGATTATACGGAGGCTCATGTCACTTGCAAAAATTTTGTCATATATTTAATTCTTTTTATTGTGGAACAGGATCATCATAACCTAACATTACTATAGTGTAATCAAATTACTCAACAAATAACAATTTCCAAACATAATAATCTCGAATTAATCTTATTCACATAGTTTAAGAGTCTCTAGAGAAAGATTATGAGGGTCTAGCGATGGTGATAGGTATCATCATTATAACTTCATCATTATAGACTACATTATTTGATATTGTTACATATCACTTTATCATATCTAGTCATATTATAAATATTCTAAATATTTCAATAGAGATTATTTATTATGTGATGTATATTACTATATCCCTTATATTAAAGAGATATTAGGGTCTCTAATGTCCCCTCCGAATTTTCTCACTATTATTTATTGAGATCACTTGTAATTTTTTGGTTCTTGACAAGAAACAAATTAACATAATTCTTCAGATAGATTGGACGATTACTCATAAGGCTTGGATTGACAATTATGTTCGTCAAATTTCTTTTATTGCACTTTATGGGCTGTTCCATGGTTTTTAACGAGAATCAGACTCAAGGTTGAATAGATATAAAACATCTTCTTTGGAGTATGATAGAGTGAAGCCAGTGTTTGATTTTGAACTGGGGTTGGAATCATTGAGTTTTTTTCTCCCTCTAGTATTCATCGAGTTTCCCAATATATATCTGTATTACTTTTTTGTCTTTCTTATATAATGTTACGTAGAGGTCTCTATTGATTTAGTACTATGTACCCAACCCATCTCTATTCCTTTTTACTATATGGAACTAGCAGAACATAAAGAATTAATCTTCTAGTTGGATGATATATTTAATAATGGATCTTTATTCCAAACTCTATCAACTTCAGAATCACCTATTATTTTTTAAATAAATTTCATAGAACACTTCTCCATGGTGTTGATTAATTAAGAGTCAATCAATTTATGGTAAAGAATAACTATTTTTTACCCATATTAATTATTTGTTTGACCAGTTTAAAGGGGAGTAGTGTTTTTTAAAGATTTATCGTTGATATAGTTATCACTAGTTGGGAATAGAAGAGTTTATCATTATGAACACCACATTTAAGAATAAGTATGACCATTATGATTACATTGTTAGGTAGTTTGGTATAAAAATTCTCTTTACTTCATCATGGAACTAATGAATGGGATATTGTGTGATTACCTAGACTCACTCATAGTTTTCTTTGTGGATAAAATATTAGTGTTCTCTAAAACATGTATAGTTATATGCTTCATTTTAGAGTAATTTTGTGAAATTTGTGGAATCAAAGAATTTATGATAATTTTCCGAAATGTAATTTTGTGATTTAGGGAGTGAAGTTGTTTGGAAATTTGGTCTCGAAACATGGAATTTCATTCGATAATGAATAGGGTAGTCTATTATGAAAGGGGGAAACTGTATAACAATTTTAAGATTCATAGATTCATGTGATTGATGGAGTATTATCCCTGGTATGTTAACAAATTCTCAAAATTGTCTTCTTTGAGACTACTCTCACATTGAAAGGAGTGAAGTTTGTTTGGGAATCAACATTTCATAATTCTTTTGATGAGTTAAAATGACATTTGACTTCAAAATTAGTGTTGAAACTTGTCACGACCCGTCCTCGGGGCCCGTGCTGTGACTACCCCAAGCCCGCCTTCCATAGGCCAGGGGCTGGCTACTAGCACCAAGGAGTAAATCCTGTTAAAGGGAAGGCATTTCCTTTGAAAAGTAAACATCAAACACCACAGAGTAAGCAGGCAGAAGTAACCACTAAGTAAAAAATGGTACAACAGTAAGTGCGGAAAAAGTAAGTGGGCTAGAATACAAACCCAAACTGAAAGTAAAGTACAACTCGAAAGGGAAAACAGCAACTGGAAAGTAAAGCCGCAACGCCGAGCTGTCCACTGGAAATCCCACCTGATGGGCGGGTACAGAAAGCCTCCACTTCTCCTCAGGTCCAGCCGACCGCTCCGAGTACGTCCCACCCAGTGGTCCACCTCCAGGTATCGTCCTGCTCCGCGAGCCTCCACCATGATCAGCGCTGTCTGTCGTCTGCAACCAACGCAACGTAGTGTGGGAATAGCCCGTGCAGGGGGGAGTATAAGCTACTCAGTAGGGACCCAGAGACCCCCGAAGGTCTCCCAGAATCTATAAAGGATAAACCACAAAGGAAAGATATCATCATGAAGTAACATCCGACACTGCTTAGGTATATGCCCATACATATACCTAAGTCATCAATTCTCGTTCGGCTCCGATATCCGAGCCCAAGTACAACCCAGTCCACACAGGAAAGCAAAACCTAAATCCACACAGAATAGCACAACACAATCCGCAATGGAAAGCAAAACAGGATTCAGCTCACAAAGGTATACTTCTTTGAATGACGATAAAGATGATCGCCGATCCATCTAATTCGTCGGACCCACAAAGGATCAAAAGGTACTAACCCCCGCAATGACCCACAAAGGATCTGACCCACAAAGGATCAATAGGTAACTAACCCCCACAATGACCCACAAAGGATCTGACCCACACAGGATCGATAGGTAACTAACCCCTGCAAAGACCCACACAGGATCGGACCCACACAGGATCTGTAGGCGCTGGCCCACACAGGACCGCTAAGCACTGACCCACATAGGATCGGACCTACACAGGACCGGTAGAACTAACCCACAAAAGATCGTTGAGTGCTATAGTCATCGTCGTCGAATCCACTGAGGATATCTGTACAGTCATCGTCGTCACAGTAGCAGTCGCAGCCAGCTCTAGGGATCCCGCACACAGCAAGCTCGTTCGGGAGGGTCCGCTCCACGAGCCGAGAGGCTGATACATCAACTGACTCATAGTCCAGAGTTGATGTATCCAAAAGTTCCGTATCGTCAACAGGAACTCAACATCGCAGACGACGCGTCAATCGGACACCCGGTCTGAGAGTTATTGGCATTTTCGTCCCAGGGGCCCGGTTGGTTTTTAAGGCAAAACCAACCCAACCGTACTCCACCTGCGTCCAAACCTCGGGTGGAGTAAGCCAAAAGATCTGTCTCACTTAGAGGAATTCAACAAAGTCGGTGGCACGTCAAATGGACGTCCGAAGCTCAAGATATGAGTGTTTCCGCTCCGAGGGCCCGGTTGGTTTCGTTTACGAACCAACCCGGCCAAACCCAAAGTATTCTGAAACCTTTAGTTTGATATACCGAAACGATCATCTCGATCCAAGGATTTCATCGCCGCTGATGGAGCATCATTCGGAGGCTCGTATCTCAAGTTATGAGCAAAAGACCGAAAAGAGTCTGAAACGGGGGGTATGGGCCCAGCCCGACCCCCCCGGGGTCAGCCCGAACCGGTCGACCCGACCCGGGTCTGGGTCCGACCGGTTTGGTGAGACCCGGCCCAGTCGGGGCGGCCCGGCCCGGCCTGGGCGCGACCCGGCTCGGCGGGTCGGCTAGGCCCGGCTCGGCTTGGCCAAGCGGCCGAGCGAAGGAACTGCGGCCCCCACGCGGGGGCCGCTCCGCAGCACCCGGACATGGCATGTTGGCCACGTCCCACCTCCCGGTTCCGTGTGGCCAGGGAACCACCTCGCCGCCGCGGCTTCAGCCGGGGTGGGTTTTGCCGGCGGCGCGCCGGGCACCGACGTGAGATACCGCGGACCACCGGACGCGCTCCGGTGGTCCGTTTTACGTGCGGTCTTTGCCAGTGGTCCTCTCGGGACCCGACCTTCACTGCAAGGCCCTCAAATCACCCTTGTGGCCCTGTTTTTCATCGTCCTCCGTTCCACACACTAAGAACGAGAAAGAATGTGGTGGTTCAGACTTGTTCTTTGGTTTGCACCCACCGTGTTAGCGGTTTGAAACAACACCATAAAATCCCAGCAATTGATGAACCACGGCCCGCAGAAATAATCCACAGACCAACTTATTAATTGGTTGGTCCGCGTTCCTTCCTTGCAGGAAAGCAACCGTAGGTAAAAAAAATTTCAAAACAACCCCTACCTCATAGCTATCGTCGGACGAGTGTGAGTACGTAGCGGAATTGAACATCGCGGTAGGAGGTGATCGTCGCATCGCAGAAGGGCCTCACGTCGATGATCTCTGAGGGTTAAAGAAACACACAGATTTAATTATAACAAATAAATCCATGTTGAGGATAAAAACCACAAAGGAATTTAAAAGATTTTAAATCTCCTACCTCAAGAGTTGATCGAAGATTTGTCCCGGGGAAAGAACGTCGCGGAAGAGGCATCGGCATCGCGTCGATCTCCGGGGGTCGGGCGTTCTTCGTGTTCTTCGTGTTCCTCGTGTTCTTCGCGTTCTTCGCGAAGGAGGATTAAGGCACAGAATTTCCAAATCCTCTCAACAAATCTCACCCCATAAGAAAGGTGTGTTGGTCTTATTTTATTAATATGCCAACCGTTGAAAAAAAGGGTAAGAAACGAACAATTAATTCATAGAATTAATTTCAACGAAATAACCGCCCAATTAAAAGGTGCATTTAATAGTTTAAGAAACGCCCTAGTTGACATTCATTAATGAGGAGTTTTCGCAGGTGCGTTACTTAGCGGAAAGGAAATGGTGGGGCTCATACGGGCCCCACCTCAAAAATATCCTACCAAGAGGGTAGGATATTTTGGGTTCCACCCTATCCACTTCAACTCATCTTAATCAGCTTAAAGTGTCTTTTAAGCAGCTTTAAGTGAAATAAAATCATATTTGGCATACCACGTTATTTTATTTCTTAACTTAAAGCCGAAAAATTAAAAACCACACCCGAGCAAACGCAACTCTGGAAGAGGCGTTTCTAAGAAAATATCGGCGCTGCGATTCCATCGGTGCCCTCGGAATTTGATTCAGAGCAACGGTTTAAAAGTTAGAATAACCTGCTCATTCGTTCACTAAATTTACACGAGCCAAACTTCGTAAAATGATTCCAGGCACACCGGGCCTCGGAATCAGGAGCCGTCAGAAATTGCGTTCTTGTAAAATTCCAAAGAAAATTAAGAAAAACATTTCCTTGAAATTTATGTGTCTTTACATCACTCCCACCTCAGGGCTTTACGTCCCCATAAAGATACATCATCATCTAGGGAAAAAATGTGGGTACTGAGCACTTATCTGAGCCTCCCGCTCCTAAGTGCTCTCCTGGAGGTTCCCGTGCTACCATATGATGCGCACTAGAGGAATCGACAGTTCACGTAGGACCCGCTCCTGTCGATCCTCGATCTCCACCGGGACCACTGCAAAAGTCGCCCCATCATCAAAGTTTATCTCCCCATGGTCAATGATGTGCATCGGGTTGTGCACGTATCTCCTCAACTGAGATATGTGGAAGACGTCATGAACCCGGTGCAACTAAGGTGGTAGAGCCAGGCGATAAGCCACCTTTCCAATCCTGCTGAGGACCTGTAATGGTCCGATGTAGCATGGAGACAACTTGTCGCCTTGGCCAAATCTTTGTAAACCACGTCGAGGTGAGACCCGCAAGAATACGTGGTCGCCATCCTCGAACTCCAGTGGCCTCCGCCTCCTGTCAGCAAAAGACTTATGTCGGCTCTGAGCTATCCTCATCTGCTCCTGGATGACCTGGACCTTCTCTGTCATGGCCCAGACCATCTCTGGTCCCACAAGTGCTGACTCCCCACGGTCTGTCCAGCACAAATGAGATCTGTAAGGTCTACCGTACAACGCCTCGTATGGTGCCATCCCGATGGTGGAGTGGTAGCTATTGTTGTACGCAAACTCCACCAAGGGTAAGTGGTCCTCCCAGCTGTGACCCAAGTCAAGGACACATGCGCAGAGCATGTCCTTGAGGGTCTGAATGGTCCTCTCTTTGGGACCGTCCGTCTGAGGGTGAAAGGCGGTGCTCATATGAAGCTACATCCCGAACACCTCCTGCAACCACTTCCAAAGCCGGGAAGTAAAGCGAGCATCTCGATCGGAGACGATAGATGATGGCACACCGTGAAGCCGTACAATCTCTTGAACGTAGAGACGCCCCAAGCTCTCCACTGAGCCCTGCTCACTGATGGGTAAGAAGTGAGCCGACTTGGTGAGTCGGTCGACAATCACCCAGATGGAGTCGTGACCTCTGGAAGTGCGTGGAAGTCCAGTCACAAAGTCCATAGATATCCCGTCCCACTTCCACTCTGGGACCTCCAAGGGTTGTACCAAGCCTGCTGGTGCCTGATGCTCTGCCTTCACCTGCTGGTAGTTGAGGCATCGTGAAACGAACTCTGCCACAGCCTTCTTCATGTCCGGCCACCAGTGCTGTCTTCAGAGAACCTAGTACATCTTCGCCACTCTAGGATATACCGCCAAAGGAGAAGTGTGAAACTCTCTCAGCACCTCCTCTCATAAAGCAACTGGTACTAAGGTACGTCCTCTGAAAAGGACGTCGTGCTCTGCTCCAAAGGAGAAGCCATCAGGTGCATGTCTTGAGGATATCTGTGCATTCCGCATCTCACAATCAGCGTCCCCATGCTGTGCCTCTCTAACCCGCTGTAGTAGTGGAGAAGAGACTATGAGTGACTGAAGGAAGGCTGCTCCATCTCTATCCACGAAGGATATCTGCAAAGCGGCTAGCTACTCTGTCGCCTCCTCGAGTAGCTAAATGCTCATCCTCCTGCTGAGAGCATCGGCTACCACGTTATCCTTCTTAAGAGTATAGACTATCTCAAAGTCATAGTCCTGGAGGAACTCGAGCCATCGCCGCTGTCTCAGGTTCAGGTCCTTCTGCGAGAAGATGTACCTGAGACTCTGGAGGGTAGAAAAGACTGTAAAGTGCTCGCCCATCAGATAGTGTCGCCATGTTTTCAGGGCGAAGACCACTGCTGCTAACTCCAGGTCATGGGTGGCGTAGTTCTACTCATGTGTCCTCAACTAACGTGGTCCATAGGTGATCATTGCCCGCTACTGCATCAGGACACATCCGATTCTGGTCCCTGATGCATCGCAGTAGACTACGTACCCTACTCCCTCCTCAGGAAACCTCAATATAGGTGCGCTGGTCAATCTCTGTCTCAGCTCCTGGAAGCTCTACTAACATCTGTCTGACCACACAAATGGTTTCCCCTTCTTCGTCAAAGATGATAGTGGTGCCGCAACTCTGGAAAATTCTGGCACAAATCTCTGATAGTATCCAGCTAGTCCCAAGAAACTCCGCACCTCCGTCACGCTCCTGGGTGGCTCCCAAGCTAGCACTACCTCGATCATTGCGGGATCCACCACAACTCCCTCCTCAGAGATGATGTGTCCCAAGAAGTGGACCTCATGTATCCAGAACTGACACTTCAAGAGATTTCCATAAAGCTGGTGCTTTCGGAGCGTGTCTAGTACAACCCGTAAGTGGTAGGCGTGCTCCCCCTCAGTCGTCGAGTAAATCAAATTGTCGTCGATGAAGACCACTAAAAATCGATCGAGGTATGGCTGAAAGATCCTGTTCATGAGGCCCATGAACACTGCCGGAGCATTGGTCACGCTGAAGGGCATAACCAAGAACTCATAGTGGCCATACCGACACCTGAAGGTCGTCTTCTGCACGTCCTCGTCCCGAACTCTGAGCTGATGATAGCCTGACCTGAGGTCTATCTTCGAGAACCACCGTGATCCCTTGAGCTAATCGAATAGGTCATCAATCCTCGGTAGCGGATAATTGTTCCTCACTATTACCTGTTTCGGGCGACGATAGTCGACACACAGTCGCAAGCTCCCGTCCGCCTTCTTGGCAAAAAATATCGGGGAAGCCCAGGGTGAAACACTGGGTCGGATGAACCCCTTGCCCTGTAAGTCCTCCAAATATACCCGTAGCTCTCAAAGATTAGCGGGGTCCATCCGATATGCTGGAGTGGATATCGGAGCTGTCCTGGGGTACATATCAATATAAAATTGTACCTCTCTGCGAGGAGGTAGCCCTGGAACGTCATCGGGAAAGACGTCAGCATACTGATCCACCACTGCAGGAAAACTAGGACTCCACACGTAAACTGCTCCTAGGATGAGGCTAGCCAACTGATGAGTAATGGGTTGTCTTCTCCCCTGCATAAGTCCATCATGTACTGCGAAGGCTCCCTTCTCGCCGGTGAAGGTGAACCTGCTCCCGTCGGTGCGTACATATCGCACCTTGCACCTAATACAGTCAATCTGTTCATGGACTGTAGATAACCAATCCATGCCCAAGATGACGTCATAAGGCCTCGACGCCGCTACAAGAAGATCCCAGCCGAAGCTCTCACCTCCTAGAGTAAGCTCACAATGTCGTCACCAGTGCGTAATCATCGAGTCTTCTCCCATAGGAGTCTCTAGCCGTAAGGATCAAGCCAACGGCTCTGTCGGAATCTCCGAGCTCCGAACAAGGGCAGCGTCTATGAAAGAGTGACTCGCTCCTATGTCTATAAGAACTGCAGCAAGGGTGGAATAAACATAGATCGTACCTCAAATCATCTCGGGTGCATCGTGGTCATAGGCCTCCGCTGCCTGGAGTTGTTCCTGTCTCTGCCTGCCAGCTCCCTGTGGTCGGGGTGGACCTCCTGGTGGTGGTGGTGGTAGAGCCTCAAATCATTTCCCACCACCTGTTGCTCGGCCAGCTCCTCTGCCTTGTCTGCCTCCTCCCTGGGGACCACCACAGTCGACACTCTGCCTCTGCCTGGGTGGCCCCACAACCGTCTGCTGCTCCTTGGCATGGTGGGTCGGGCAGTCAGGAGCCATATGGCCCTACCCGCCGCATGTGTAGCATTGTCTGCCTCTCAAAAGACTGGCTCCACATTGTGTGCCCTACACTACTGAGCCAATGTCCTCAGGTCGTCTGCGTGAGGGTCTGGTCTGCCTGGACCCCTGAGTCATCCGTCGACTGCCTGCCGCAGAAGACTCTTCTATGTGCCGCCCCGCGGTAGGTATCATCGCCGGAGAAGTCTCAGCAAGAAAACTCTCGATCAAAAGGTCTTGCTCTAGTACTCCTGCCTGAGTCGGAATGCTGAGGGAGATCAGTGATGCCCTGATCTCATGTCTCAATCCCTGCTCAAAGGTCCGGGACCGGAAGAATGGATCCTGTACCATGTCGGTCGAGTAGCGCGAGATATCGGTAAATCTCACCGAGTACTGGGCGACCGTCAAGCTGCCATGCCGCAGCTGAAGAAACTCCTGGATGCGCACCACAGGGAGGGTGGCCGGGATGAACTCTGAGCGGAAGAGGCCCTCAAAGTCTTTCCAGAGGATAGATGCCCCAACTTGCACCTGGAGCATCAAGCTCCACCATCGGCTTGCTGCTGCGTGCAGTAGGCTCGCTGCGAGAATCACCATGAGGTCTGCTGGTGTCGTCACTAGCCTGAAAATTCGTACAACTGCCTCCATCCAGTCCCGGCTGCCTGGGGGTCCATCTCCCCGCGGAACCTGGGCAGTTTGTGGCGCTGGAACTCATACAGTGCACTAAGGCGACATGCATCGTTAGCGGCTTGGGCTGGAAGCATCGGTGGCTCGGCGGGTAGAGGTACCGGCGGTGCCTCTGCTGTCAAAGGGCCCTGTACTGAGGCCTCGTCACTCGGTTTGATGTCGTCACGTACAAATCTCAGAACCCTAGCTGGATGCCGTCATGGGGCCATCCTGAAAAGAAACAGGTGATCCTCAGTCAGAACAGTATACCTGGTGAGCTGATACAAAGTAATCACAAGGAAAACTTGAAACACACATGCAATCAATGTTTTCGTGCATTAAGTTGGAAATCAGAAGTCAGGGTCCTGGTGTACGGATACGTCGGCCGCCGCACCAACACTAGACTCCCTAGACTGATAACCACACTCAATATGCTCAACACTATTTCTTCACATAGAAGAAAGATCAGAGTCTATGGTAGAACTGAACTCCTCTGATACTAATTTGTCACGACCCATCCACGGGGCCCGTGCCGTGACTACCCCAAGCCCACCTTCCATAGGCCAGGGGCTGGAGACTAGCACCAAGGAGTAAATACCGGTAAAGGGAAGGCATTGCTTTTGAAAAGTAAACAAAAAACACCATAAAGTAAGTAGGCAGATGTAAACACTAAGTAAAAACTGGTACAACAGCAAGTGCAGAAAAAGTAAGTGGGCCAGAATACAAACCCAAACTGAAAGTAAAGTACAACTCGAAAGAGAAAACAGCAACTGAAAAGTAAATCCACAATGCCGAGTTTTCCACTGGAAATCCCACCTGAAGGTTGGGTACAGAAAGCCTCCACTACTCCTCGGGTCCAGCCGACCGCTTCGAGTACGTCCCACCCAGTGGTCCACCTCCATGTACCGTCCTGCTCCGTGAGCCTCCACCACGATCAGCGATGTCCATCGTCTGCAACCAACACAATGTAGTGCGGGCATAGCCCATGCAGGGGTGAGTATAAGCTACTCAGTAGGGACCCAGATACCCCCTAAGGTCTCCCATAATCCACAAAGGATAAACCACAAAGGAAAAATTCAATCACGAAGTAACATCCGACACTGCTTAGGTATATTCCCATACATATACCTAAGTCATCAATTCTCGTTCGGCTCTGATATCCGGGCCCAAGTACAACCCAGACCACATATGAAAGAAAAACATAAATCCACACATGATAGCACAACACAATTCACAAAGGAAAGCAAAACAGAATTCAGCTCACATAGGTATACTTCTTCGAATGACGATAAACATGATCACTGATCCATCTAAATCGTCAGACCCACAAAGGATCAAAAGGTACTAACCCCCGCAATGACCCACAAAGGATCTGACCCACAAAGGATCGATCGGTAACTAACCCCCACAATGACCCACAAAGGATCTGACCCACACAGGATCGATAGGTAACTAACCCCCGTAAAGACCCACACTGGATCGGACCCACACAAGATCTGTAGGCGCTGGTCCACACAGGACCGCTGAGCGCTGACCCACACAGGATTGTCCCCACACAGGATCGGTAGCACTGACCCACAAAGGATCGCTAAGTGTTCTAGTCGTCACCGTCGAATCCACTGAGGATCTCTGTACAGTCGTCGTCGTCACAGTAGCAGCCGCAGCCAGCTCTAGGGTTCCCACACACAGCAAGCTCATTCGGGAGGGTCCACTCCACGAGCCGACAAGCTGATACATCAACTGACACATAGTCCAGAGTTGATGTATCCAAAAGTTTGGTATTGTCAACAGGAACTCAATGTCGCAGACGGCGTGTCAATCGGACGCCCGGTCTGAGAGTTATTGGTTTTTTCGTCTCAGGGGCACGGTTGGTTTTTAAGGCAAAACCAACCCGATCGTACTCCACCTGCATCCAAACCTCGGGCGGAGTAATCCAAAAGATCCGTCTCACATAGAGGAATTAAACAAAGTCGACGGCACGTCAAACGGATGTCTGAAGCTCAAGATATGAGCGTTTCCGCTCCGAGGGCCCGGTTTGTTTCGTGTATGAACCTACCCGGCCGAACCCAAAGTATTCTGAAACCTTGATTGTGATACACCGAAACGACCGTCTCGATCCAAGGATCGGATCTCCACTGACGTCGCGTCGTTCGGAGGCCCATAGCTCAGGTTATGAGCAAAAGACCTAAAAGAGTCCGAAAACGGGGGGTATGGGCCTGGACTAACACGGCCCGACCCCCCCCCCCCGGGTCCACCCGACCCGGGTCTGGGTCCGACCCGGTTTGGTGTGACCCGGCCTGGCCAGGGCGGCCCGGACCGACCTGGGCACGACCCGGCCCGGCGAGTCGGCTCGGCTCGGCTCGGCTCGGCTCGGCCGAGCGAAAGAACCGCGGCCCGCGTGCGGGGGCCGCTCCGCAGCACCCAGACGCGGCATGCCGGACGCGTCCTGCCTCCCAGTTCCGCACGGCCGCGGAAACGCCTCTCCACCGCGGCTGAATCCACGGCGGGTTTTGCCGGCGGCACGCCGGCGTGAGATTCCGCGGACCACCGGATGCGCTCCGGTGGTCCGTTTTACGTACGATCTTCGCCAGTGGTCATCCTGGGACCCGACCTTCACTTCAAGGCCCTCAAATCACCCATGAGGCCCCGTATGTCATCATCATCCATTCCGCACACTAAGAACGAGAAAGAATGCGGTGGTTCGGACTTGTTCGTTGGTCCGCACCCACCGCGTTAGCGGTTTGAAACAACACCATAAAATCCTAGCAATTGATGAATCACGACCCGCAAAAATAATTCTCGGACCAACTTGTTAATTGGTTGGTCTGCGTTCTTGCCTTGGAGGAAAAAAACCATAGGTTAAAACATTTTCAAAACAACCCCTACCTCGTAGCTGTCGTCGGAAAAGTGCGAGTACGTCGCGGAATTGACCGTCGCGGTAGGAGGTGATCGTCAAGTCGCGGAAGGGCATCGCATCGACGATCTTAGAGGGTTAGACAAACACACGGATTTAATTATAATAAATAAATCCATGTTGAGTATAAAAACCACAAAGGAATTTAAAAGATTCTAAATCTCCTACCTCAAGAGTCGATCGAAGATTTGTCGCAGGAAAAGAACATCACGGAAGAAGCGTCGGTGTCACATCGATCTTCGGGGGTCAGGCGTTCTTCGCGTTCTTCGCATTCTTCACGTTATTCACGTTCTTCGCGAAGGAGGATGAAGGCACAGAATCTCCAAATCCTCTCAACAAATCGCACCCCAGAAGAAAGGTGTGTTGGTCTTATTTTATTAATATGTCAACCGTTGAAAAACAGGTTAAGGAACAAACAATTAATTTATTGAATTAATTTCCACGAAATAACCGCCAAATTAAAAGGAGCGTTTAATATTTTAAGATACACCCCAGTATACTTTCATTAATGAGGAGTTTTCGCGGGTGTGTTACTTAGTGGAAAGGAAACGGTGGGGCTCGTGCGGGCCCCACCTCACAAATATCCTACCAAGAGGGTAGGATATTTTGGGTTCCACCATATCCGCTTCAACTCAGCTTAAGCAGCTTAAAGTGGATTTTAAGTGGCTTTAAGTGAAATAAAATAATGTTTTTCATACCACATTATTTTAATTCTTAACTTAAATCCCAAAAATTAAAAACCACACCCGAGAAAACGCAACTCCGGAAGAGGCGTTTCTAAGCAAATATCGGCGCTGTGATTCCATCAGTGCCCTCAAAATTTGATTCTGAGCACCGGTTCAAATGTTATAAAAACCCTCTCATTCGTTCACTGAACGTACCCGAGCCAAACTTTGGAAAATGATTCTGGGCACACCGGGCCTCAGAATCAGGTGCCGTCAGAAACTACGTTCTTGTAAAATTCCAAAGAAAATTAAGAAAAACAATTCCTTGAAATTTACGGGTCTTTACAAAACTTCCAAAGGCTACATATTACTATGTGGTTTTATTTTATGAATCCATTTTAGGCTTGGGTTGTGTTCATATATAGGGAGATCACGTGGTAGTTGGTGGTTCTTTATAGCTTTGGAAAAATAAGAGGAACTATCAATCTCATGACCTCAAAATAATAATTTTTATTCATAATCTTAAGTGATGGAGACAATACCTTTTTAGAAAAAGGTTTTCCATTTATTCCAACCACAAATACTTTAGTTATATCTTTTCATAAAAGGATTTGAACCTTTGGAAAAGGTGGTGTGTGAAATACAAAAAATATTTTGATTTAATATTTCTTAAACCCTTGAAAAATGAAATGGAATTAATAATTAATTTAACATTAATATTTTAACCCATGAAATGATATAGTATTCGAAGGACTGAAATTTCATGGATCTATTTCCTCAGTTGTATTTGGGAGTCTGGGAGGACAAGATCGAGATTGTTCTAACAAACTTCTAGTTTAACTCCTCTCTTCTCAAGATGATTATTTAGAATAATTATCTTGATAATGTATTCTTTGGATTTGTGGACTCTTTATGGTGGGTAGAATATTTAGGAGTAGTCATTTTCTTATGAGGGTGTCATATGTTTCCAAAACAGGTATAGTGTACCATAACTAGTTATAAAGGTTGTGATTAGGGGGATTTCAATATTTCCAAGATGGATGTACACCAGGTAACAATGAAGATGTTTTATTATATATAGTAAAAAATATAATGGCCAGGTATGAAACAAGACATCACTAATATTGTTTCATGTTGTTATACCTATCAGAAGGTCAAGATTGAGCATTAAAAATCGTTGTGTTTTCATAACCCCATCCATTGTTGATTTGGAAGGGGGTGAAACTTTCTATTGAAATCAAGGTTGTGTTTATACATAACCTGTAAAGAAAGATTTACATATGGGTAGTGATTGATCAATTAACCAAATTGGGACACTTTATTCCCATTCAAGATACAGCAAAAGTTGAGGATTTTAGAAGTCTTTATATGTTAGATAATTTAATATTTCATGGATTTCAATATATTATTGTTTTTGATAGGGATGTATGATTCATTTATAATTTTTGGAGGGGCCTATTAGAGTTATTTATGTCCCTGGTGAGTTTTAACATGACTTATCATTTGTAGAAGGAGGTCCACATAGAAATTTATTTAAAGATCTAGGAATACATTCCTTGTTCTTGAGTTATTGAATTTAGTATTGCTTGGGATAGCCATGTATTTCTGGTTGAGCTTGGCTATAGTAATAGTTACTAGTCATACATATATATGGGACCCTTTGAGGCCTTGTATAGATGCATGTGTAATTCTCCATTACTTTCATCAATGATTGGTGAAACAACCTTAGTGGAAACTATTTTTGTCCAAGATACAACAAAAAAGACTAAATTTATTCTTCCAATAATGGTGGAGAAACAAAGATGGAATAAAACCTCTGTAGATCATTGATATAGACCTTTGAATTTTTCAGTTTGTGACTAGGTGTTTTTTGGGAGTTCCACCACAGATGAGACACTAAGATTATGGGAAGCAAGGAAATATCACACCAATGTTTTTGGTTCCTTTAGATATTTTTGATTTTGTTTGAAACATTTCTTATCTTTATCATTAACACTATAGTTTATGTTGATCCGAAAAATTATATATATCAAATCTCAATAAGTATCTTTCTAACCATTCTTACGTATTGAGCTGGTAACACCTTGATGTGCATCATGGATTATCCGTCACTAGGAATCCAGCCAGGATTGTAGATTTTGAGACAATGTTTCTTCAAGGTAAGTCTATATCATTGGTTTTGTGAAATATTATCATATTTCTGATTCCAATGAGACTTGAGAGCATGAGGTACTGATAAGAGAGAAGTTTCCTTGTCTCTTTAACATGGTATCATCATGACAGGATTTTTGGGGAAAGAATATTGTTATGGTGGGTAGGTTGTAACATCCCATTATATGATTTCAGGTTATTAGTGAACCTTTTAAAATACTTTGATATGAACTAATTCTTTCATGTTTCATAACTTTTTAAAATTTTTGGAATTTTTGGGTACTATGTATGGTGTTAAAAAGATTAGGGGAAACTGTTGGTTTGGCCTAGAAAACATTGTGCCCTTTGTTGGAACCTAATAAGGGGAGCATGGTTTTTATGAAACATACGGACTCACCGTCTAAATTTTCCACGCTGATATCATGATTCATTAAATGATTGGTGAATGGTTAGTTTAAATGGGTTTAAAAATGGTACACCTATCCCAAAATCTCATTATGGGTTCACGGTTAACACTAACAATGCGGCCCAACTAGGAAACTATGAGTTTGGGTTTCTAATCCAATAAAATTTTTAATAAAATCATTGGACCCTATGGTTAAACTGTAATCACATTAAATTAGAAACTAATATGATTCATTGTATTTTGGAGGCTAAGTATAAGGTTTCTTGGTTCCTCCAATCTATTATATAGGGAATCAAAGCACATGTGGATGGTCCTGGCCCCTCTTCAAAATGTTGTTTTCTACTTGATTTATGTTTTACCTATCCTACATTTCTCTCCCTTTTGAGAGTCATGAATCCCCATATTTTTTCATTATATCTTGATATTGAGGGATAGATTTTTTATGGATCTTGATTCTAGGTTTTATCTTGTTATCTCGTTCACCTTCATCTCCCTATTATCGTATCACATTTGGGGTATTAATCTGTTTGATCATGTGATTAATCATAGGTTATTCTGTAATTATTTTCCTAAAATTGAAACCCTAAATTTATTGATTGAATTGAAATGAGGATTAAATTAATTTATAAAACCTTGATTTAATATGATTTGATGTTTTATATTAAAATTGTTTGATATATGGGAAGACCACCAATTTTGAAAGAATTTAAATAGTTAAGTATATTTTGAGAAAAATGATGGCTTGACATGAGAAAATATTTAATGAAATGATTTGATGTTTCTTGTTGAGAAAATTATCTTTAAAAAAAATATGTTTTTAAATGAATGGATTTCATGAAATCCCATGAATTTGTTTTCAAAATTTAAAACGGGTATTAAACATGAAATTGGGAAATTCCAGTGTGAATGATATATTAGTTTGAAGTGATATATTTTCAAAGGATTGATTAATTAATTGAATCACTTGTGATCATTAGTAGTTAGTGGGTGATTAATACAAGAATTCTACGTCTTTAAATACCTATAAACGTATATACACCAACAACTCTAACTAAACCTAGTTTGAAATGATTTGTTCCTGATGGGATATTGATTGATTATTCTCGATGGCCTGAACATAGGGATGTGTTCACACATACACGACCTATGATTTATAGTGAATACTTGTAGCATCTAAGAGCCTATAATTAGCATAACGTAAGTAATATGACCCAAATTGTCTTCTCATTTTGACTTAATAACAAATTCCATTGTCTACAGAACTATTATATTCATGAAAACATTTTCATAAAAATGATTTTTATGAGATTTTCATTTAATCCTATTTTGATATACCTACAATCTATTGATTTGGAATTATTTTTTCGATTAGAATATTTTAATGAATTTCCATGCCTTGTTTTTTTAAAATTGAAATCATAAATATTTAAATTGGTATGTAATTGATTATGAAGAAATTGGTTTGAAATTACTGGGTGGTTTAGCTTATAACCTTCCTTTTCCATTATAAATTTCTATATTTTTTATTCTAGGTCCATGTAATGGTAATGATCCACTTGGAGGTGATGGGTATTCTTGATTCATGGGCTCCTGGAGTGATTCTGGGGACAACTGGAGTTATGGTCCACTTATTTCATGGGTATTATGAGACTTTTTCCTGATACGTATTTTTTCATTTAGATGATGTTTTTTGGGAAATATAAAAGTTTATTTGTGGTAATTTTCTCATTGAGGGGGGCTTGGCATGTTGACTGTGTATTGTTTTACCTTCTACTGTTTCATTTATTTTTGAAAAAAAATCATTCCCCTTTCTTTATGATATGATTTCAAGTTCTGGTCTCCAACAATATGGATTTGGAATACCCATTGAGATATGTTAGGTCCAACTCAAGTATCAACAAACAAAGTTTATTGGGCTTGTTCCTGACATAACATCCATATTTTAGATGAGTTACAGGATGAAAAGTTGAGTTATAAATTCATCCCCTTGAACCATAAATATATTATGTTATAAAATGGACATTATAATTTTGGACATGTATCGTAATATTATATTGTGTAATATATATTTTATTTATAAACATAATTGCAAACATACATACATTCATATAATAAATGACCATGCATACACACATGCATGTATATATATACATACATTATATATACATACACAAATATTAATACATACATTCATATATATAATTTTGATGAGTATACTAGTATTGAGCTATGTGTGACTCTATGAATTGTATACTTCATTTTGATATGGGTTGAATTCTCTTGATTGGTTAATTTCACTACATATTTTTCATTAATAAGATTTTATCATAGTGATCAAATTGAATTCCCATAGTAGATTATAAATTATATTTTTATATACTTACCCATATATAAGTATACTTGTCTGTCATTACTGTATAATATTTCAAGTTTTATAGATGTAGTATGTTTTTATTTCGGACAACATCGTTGCTTTAATATTTTTTTGAATGTCCACTAGAAATAGATGGAGTTTAATTGAAGACTTAAAATTAATGTTTTATTTTCAAATTTTTATCATTATATATTATATTAATTCTTGTAGATTAATTGTATATTATTATTTAAAAATGGTTATTCTCAATGATATTGTTTTATTTGTTTACACATAGTAGATTTCATTACTGGATGTTTACTATTTCATAGAAAATTATTTCATTTCATTGATTATATTATTGATGAGAGTCGTGAAAACATGGAAAGTTACATATGAGGTTAGGGTTTAACATTATTCATATCACTAGGCTAAGGATATTTTTTGGCATAGTAAAATCATGACAGGTAATTTTATTATTATTAGAAGACATTCAAGAGTTTTTTATTTTAAAATAGTAAAAAAAAAAATTATAAGATTATATTGACCAATATATCAAGTAAATAAAAAAATATAAAATATATTCACTCACATCCATAATACATTACATGTCTATGCAATTCAAATAGAAAATTGTTTTGGTTAATTATTTCCAATAGAACAAAAATTCCAAAATTGCTAAAATTAAAAATATATTATAATAAATTCAAAAAGATAAGGGAATAACATTTTGATAATGTCATGTACATGAATATATGTTTAATAGTATTTATATTATTTATTCTTATCTAAATTTCCAACTCATTTAAATCATGGGATGCATATTTCTACTTCAAGAATCATTTATGTACATACTGAAATTTAAGTGTTTGAGGGAGGCTACTCTATATATTAAAATGGGTGTTGCCTTAAATAGAACTATGGGACTGGTTCAATGCATTGGTACAAGTATATAACATATAAATTGGGTTACTCAAGTCATTGTGTTTTTTTCTTACTCAAATATGGAAACATTTTTTCAATGTAATGGACCAGTTCAACTCCACAAAAGTGTTTTTACATATCTAAAATCAACATAGTTAGAGATTTTTATTTCATATAGTATATTTCATTATATATATTTTTTTCAAATTAACAATATTATCTATGGTTTATATTCATTTTAGTTCATGGATATATTCAATCAGATTATTCAGTACCAAATCATTATATGAATTGACCAAAAGCATTTCCTTTATCTGTTTCACTTAACACAAGGTGATTAAATCTCATTGTGTTGATAGTTTAAACAAATTTGGTTTATTTTATATTAGTTAATAACAAAATAATAATAATTAATTTTTAGATGATCATGTGGATTCATAAGAACTATTGAATTAAATATTTGTGATATTAAATATTTCTTTGTTAGAAGTAGGATAATATATAATGAAAACTGTTGAGTCACTCCTGAGAAAATAAGAGAATTATAATTTTATAGGAGTAGAAATAAAAACTAAGAGAAGAGATAGTTTGAGGGTTATAGATGAAAATATGGTCTCAATGGAAACTTTACTATTTATAATCTCTATTTTATATATTTTGTTGTATGATGTATACTTCAATCTTGGTTATTTCTTATTTGAGTATTATCAAGATATATTTACAATCCCTCATTACTATCAATGAGAAATAAAAAACATAAATTGACTCTAAGGGAGAAAATTTTACAAGGAGATATAAGTTTTAATTACATAGACTAATTATAAATATAAACCAAAAAATCCCATTTGAAAAGAAAAATCTTTATATAAACATATCATTTCACATACCCCTTAGAATAAATTAGTCACAACGTTAAGAAAATTCTCACATAGTGTATTTATAAAGAATTCAGGATTATTTAACAAAAAAATTAATAGTATTCTTCATATAATATTTAGATATATTTCTTACTCAAAACTACTCATATTGATAAAATTCTATTCATTTTCACTTATTATTTACCCCTTAATCCTTTGGGGGTCTATAGGATATCATGGTGTCATTTTGTTTTCATATTTCCACTATTAATTTTATTATCTCAAAATTATAGTTTCATTATAAGATCCACCCTTATATTCCAACCAGTTGTATCAAAGAAAAAAACTTTGTCAAGATGATGTGTTTCTTTTTGAGGTATCAATAATTCTCATAATTTTGAGTATGCACTAAAATTATGGATCTATCTAGTAATTTAGGATACAAAAAAATCCATTAATAAATATGTATTCATGAAATGATGTTACATATGAACCGATAGTCAATCCAAATTTAAATAGAATTTTTTATTGAATAATATAATAAAAGTTAATTTTAATAAGGAAGGTAAATATACATGTGGTACTACTGAAGGATAATTTTATTTTAGTAATAAGTGGAAGAATATTAGGAATAGTGGATGTGAAATAGAATATCTTGGATTGGATAATTATTACGAAAATGTTTTGTGTTTTGGTAGATGGAAACCTATCAAGTATAATAGAAAAAACACTAAAAATTAAATTAAAAATATTAATATGAAATATAAAAAACCTAAGTCATTTCAAAAAATAATTTTCTTATAGATAAAATTATAAACATTTTTATATAATGGAATCATCATCAGTACTTGACAACATCAGCACCGTCAATACTCTATTTTTATAAAAAAATATTTTAGGATACAAAATGATGGATATTGAACATTAAATGATTAAACTCCAAATATTAATAAATTGATATGATCATTTTATTATCTAAAACACCACTATTATCCTTTATGATACATAAGTATTCATTGTTGTCACAATGGTGTTTATTAATAGATTAATTTTGTTTATTAACAATTAATATTGATTAAAAATGTAAAAAAAATAGGTATTCAAAAAAGTAAAGGGGGACTGTAAAAAATAATATCATCATAAGGAGACAAAATGATATCATTTACAAATTCTAGAGGAAGAACATGAATGCCACAACTTACAATTGGGGCATGATAGGTCACTCCAAGATAAATTGTTAATTAACATGAGTTAATGTAAGAACATTGAAGTAAACACGGTGGGTAATTTTTAAAATGTAGATATTCAATTACATAAATATATAACTATTGATAGACGTTTACCACACCTCAATAACACATGGATAATTAACTCTAGAGAAATATGGAACATGATACCTTGAATTGAATCATTTGAACCAACTGATCCTATTTTGGAAAGACTTCAGTACATTGAAAAAGGTAAAACATTTATTATTATTGTGTTTAAATCTATCAAAATATTTTTGTATGATGGTTTTATATAAACCGTCCAATGAATGCACTATATAATGGTTTTGAAGAAGAATATTTTGTATTTTGGATAATGGGATGAAATTGGGTGAAATGATCACAATTAAAAAGGGGTGATGTATATTGTAAATGGATAGATTATAGTGATAATAATGAAGGGGATGTCAAAGAATATGTGTGTTCTTTTGGGTGAATTCAAAAAATTGGTGGATAAAATTATTCATAAAAACTGGAATCATTGATGAATCAATGGAATAGGAAAATGGTCATATATTAGATAAATGGATTGAAGATTATTGTTGTAAAAAATTTAATTCCTAGGATGTTGATGTATTACACACCCTTAAAATATTATTATGATCATGAAATATAAGTTAATTTTTAGAGCATAAATAGAATGAATCAAGAAGATCCTAGATACGAGTTTTTCAAATATTTGGTAAACACCAGTCATATCTCTTGGAATAATGTGATTTCATATCATTTATTAATTAATATACAAGTATGTGTCGGTTAGACCCAATCTTGGGGAAGTAAGATGTATTTAAAATATTTAAAATGCTTAAATTGATGAAAGGAAATGAATTTGCAAAAAAAAATTAGATGTACAAGGGATAAAAATAGTGCAGAATTCAATTGTATATGAGTTTTATGTTTTTTATCAATGGGAAATAATATACTAAAAAATTACAGTTGTATAAAATCATTATTGGGATAGAGTGAAACATTAGAGTAAAATAACCTTATTTGGAATAATATATGTGATGTTTAAATCAATAATAGAACCTAAAATATTCATGGTATAATAAGTGAAGATCTCATATTATATGATCTATCAATCTCTATTAATGGATATTTATTTAAAAATAAAAGAGATATGGACTTCTAAACTCATTAAATAATATAGCTACATTTTTTTTAAATTCTTTAATATCATTTATTTAATTACAATGATCCATTAATTTAATATTTAATCTCTTTGAAACATATCATCTTTTTTCTAGACCTCTCTATGAATCCCACCCCTTTCTATTTTTATCTCCTCTACACAAAAAGACATTAATTAAATCTATGATTTGATCATCCACCATGATAATATAGGGGTAAATTTGTGGAAAGTACAATGTTAGGTTGGTTCTTCTTTCATAGATTTTTTATTTGTTAGTTAACCAATCAAATTTCAAAAAAAAAATCAATGTGTATCAAATGTTGTGACATGAAATGGAATGGGTTAAAAATATATTTTATAAAATTAAACCTATATAATATATTTTTTAACTAACGTAAAATTGAATATTTTATTATAATAAATAAAACAAAGAAATCAATGTTCATGGATGATATAAATGGTGAAGGTTGAGGTCATCCCCTCTGATAAAATAGATACATTCAAAATTAAGAGATCCAAGAAGTGAATAGTCAACCAGTCTCTCAACTAAATCACCCATATAAACAAGGAAATATATCACCATATTCCACTCCCAATAAGTATGGATAATATTCACATCCATAGGAATTGATAATTTTCATTCTCTTCTGGAATAATCAGTCATCCATGGACTGGAATGGATGCCTGAAAAGGATTTTATAACCAATAAGGAGTCAGGAATTACCACTGAAATGTAAAACAAAATTTTTCCGACAATGATTAATACCAATATGAATTGTATAATTCTAATTTAAGTAAGAAATCTATTATTCAATTAATGATGTTCAATTATTTTATTATCCATATATATTTATTTATATTTCATTTTATTATTTATTTTCTCTATATAAAATATCACAAAAATTATTTATAGAAAAACCCAAGCCATTTCCAAGGTATGGATTTGATTTAATTTTTTGTGGTTGACCCTTGTTGAAGCAAGTCAAGGAATATATTCTGTAGAGATACATGTTTTATTGAAGATCAGGGTGAATTTGGGGGAAAATCAAGGGATCATTTGAAGTGTTCAGGACTATATTATGTTGTTTTAGTCCTATTAGAAAGCTACTATAGGTTTTCCACAAAACCAATGGGGAAACTAGTAACCCTGATGGGATAATTAACTCACCAACAAACCAATTTAATCCTAATTATTTGCTAGTGATAAACCGAGATTTTTTTAGGGGGAAAATCAGTCACTCTACCCTATTCATATTAATAATCCTAACCCAATTTTCACTCCTAGTTCACCCCAGTATCATCCCTCCCACACCCCATTCTTCTCCTCATTCTTGATGGAGATCCTTGGATTACTTGGTTTTTGGATTATAAGAAGATGTGTCGGAAAACATTAGGTGCGTCTGAGAGTTCTCTCCCATCATTTCTCTATTTCATTCCTTGTAAAGTGTTCTCATGGAATATATGTACAGTGCACCCTAATACAAGGGATTTGGATTGATTATTTTGTTTCTTTCATTTTAGGCCAAACTAGTAAATGGTATTTGATGCATGGAATATTCTATTTCTAAGGTAGGTAGTCCATAAATTTTATCCATAGTCTCATATTATTTTTTTAAGGTAATTTGTTTTCAGTCTGTGTAATTTCTGAAGTGAGGAAAATGAAATTAATTAAACGTTTTACATTTTTATTTCTTTAGTTAAATTTAATTTTTATTATCCTTGAACATTAGAAAAAGTAGATCCTAGTAGGGTGTCTTCATGATATAATTGAAAAAGGGAATTTCTTAAAAATGATAAGATATTTAATATTAATATTAAGTAGGTTATATTAGTGGTATCAATCTGTTGGAATCATTGGTCATGATGGCATGATATTATTAAATTACTTTTGTGATTGAATGGTTTAAAGGTAAATAATGACCAAATTAGAGGATTATGAAACTGAATTTCAAAATCCTCAATTTTTTAAATGGAATAGAAATATAGAAAATTTCATAAAAAAAGGATGTCTAAATCAAAGGTGATTACATAAAAAATAATTTTTCCTAATAACTTGTTATAGGGAATATTGGCCTAGAATTGGACTTCTAAGTCGGGAAATTAGTTTGAATACATGAATTTTCAAAAAAAAACTCTTGGTAAATATTTATCTACAATAAAAGTAGTAAATCATGTGTTAATATTGATATGATAAAATGGTAAACCGTGTATTAGAAAATTTATAATATAAGTTATATAGGGAAGTGATAACTTGTAAATTTAAGTTAAAATCAAATGTAATTAAGTGAATGTTTAAAATTGAGATTGGTTCAATGATGAAATGGTTAATCAATGAATTAACATGGATCGGGTGCTTGATTTTCCTTCTTCTTTAAAATTAAACATGCAGTTCATGAAATGTTACAAAATCAGAAATTCGTTGAATTTTATCTAAAGAATAATGATCATAAAATGTAATAAATTATTATGTAATCAAATTATGAAATAAAATAATTGATATGACTAAAGGGGGTTTATAATACTTAGGATTATTGGGTATGTTTATAGATTTTATAAGATGTTTGATTCAATGGAATGTTGGGATGAGTCTGTGTGATTCCTGATGCTTTGGAATGTTGGGATGAAAAACTATATCCCATATTATTTTTGATGCATGGGAATTCTTCGTTGAGTTCCTCGATTCTAAATGATTCTACCACATGGTAATTATAAAATGAGAAAATGTATTCTGTGGTATTTCATGATGGTTCATAATATCTAGATGTGCACTCAGATTCCATATTAATGATGGGATAAACACTTGAATTCTATTTGATACCTCTTGATACTAAGTAATGTCAAGATGAGTTCCTAGATTCCGTGTGGTTACTTTTTGATGCATGATATTGTGATGTTTCTAGAGACATATGAAACAATATAAATTAGGTATGATCCAACTCTAGGTGTCACCATGGAGCCTGAGAATCGATGTTGTTTATTTGTTCATTTTTTATTACCTTATTTAGTTAAATTATCTTATATTAACATATTTATCAAATTGGTTATATTTATAGAAAACATTGGTGGTGGAAAAATAAATTTGACTCACACTATTATTGATCCTCCGTGGAACTTAGGTACCCAAGAAGATGATACTTGGTTATAGGATAAGACATGGGAAAGGCTCGACACATGATGATTTTTATTCTTAGGCTAGATTTTGGATGATGATACCATGCAAGAAATTGGACTAGTTTAGGATACTCTGTTAGACTTAGATTTATTTTATTCATTTTGGTACTATTTTTTATGATCCACCATAGGTGAACTATTATGGAATGTATGGAATATTCAATTGTTATGTCATTTGACAACATATTTATTATATCATCTCTTTCCCTGGTTTTTGTTTTTTTTTCTATTATTTTTATCTAATTCATATTATTTACCTATGTGTTTTGAAATCTAATAATATAGGAATATTCATCCCATGGTATCCTCATGGGCCCTCACTATAATTCTACGGCCTCTACTGTATAAGAAAGAATACAAGAGGCCTTAAGGTGAACTAGTTCAAGGAAATATTCAAGTGGCCTCTATAAAAGGGTGTTAAAATATAGTATCGGAAGTGTGTTCTCATTTGAATTACTATTTGGGAATGGTAGATAAGTGTATAGGATTTTGGGGGGGGAGCTTATTATTGATCTCATTCCTAGGAGTGTCAGACCTCTATATATGGGAAATATAGGTTGTTAGTGATAAAAATTATAATTCTTGATTTGTGATTTTTTTTAGTTGATTAATTTTCACCAAGAGTAGTACACTTTGGTGTGATGTTATTGATTCATTATATTTTTACACATATAAGTTACAATAGGAGGATTTTTATTTTAATTCAACAAGCAAGACATATGGGATTTATAATATTTCTATGTGTTTCTTATAATTCATGGCTTCATAGAATTTACATATCTACTTTTTTATATATCTTCCATGATTTATATCATTATACGGACTTAAATTATTGAGAGAGTTCTGTATTTAAATTCACATTAAAAATTTATATGAAATTTTCCCAAATAATTATATGGTATAATTCTCCATGACTAACTCCTCCCATGACTTCTAGGTAAATGGTCTGATATGAATGAATTATTGAGTGATAGTTTTGGTTAAATAAAATTCATGTAAGAAACTTATTAGGTGGTTCCATTTATAAATTTTTTATAACATTCAATTTAACTAGCCTTGGAATATAATATCTTATTGAATAATATAGAGACATAAAATGTGAATCCTTTGAGAAAGATGATATATATAACTCAATAGTTAATATGGATCTGTAGAGTTCCTAATTTATAAAAAAAAGTGATTGATATTATATTAAATTACACTTTAATTATAGGCTTTAGATTAAAGTGCAATATGAAATTTTTGAAAATTTATTAGATATGATGATATCTATCATTTATGTATATGAACTAACCCTATGTATGGGTAGATTATTCTATAGAGAGTATCGTAGTTTTAAGATTACTGTGATATGTTATATATGAAAACGGGTGGATTTTTTCATTTTTTCAACATATTAAATACGATATTTCAAACTATTATAGTTGTAAATATCCTAACACTGGAAATGGGTGATTTTTAAAACAAATTAGATATTGTGGGTGGTGAGACACTTGAATCATACCAGGTATGTTATGATTCTCCATTTCACTTGTATCCCATATAGTTCTATTCTTAACTTGATATTTTGTAGGGTCGTTATGTCTAAACATGGATATGTGTTAAACCTCAGAGCATGTGTCTTGGAACACAGTGGAATTGATGATGGGTTTGTATAAATGGGTGTGTGGGATCTAGAATAAGTGGTTGAATTTTATGTGTTACATGTTGTGTGTTTTAGAACAAGGGTAAGAGTACTTCCCATGAGTGATTTATTGTGTGAGACATGATCAATGAGGCTATGTCGAGAGCCTAATGTCCATTTAAATACTTCTCAAAATAGTGTTGAGTTAGATAATTTTGTGAGATATGGTTACCATTAATGTGGTTATCTTGTAATTGTAGATGTTTTATTTGTGTGAGGTGTGGTTGTATGCATTGGTTTATTGGATTGATGTACGGAATGTTCTATCAAGTTTCTATAAAAATATTGGTTTTGCCTTGTATATTTTCTACTGGTAGTTTCAATGGTTATGAGTGATTGGATTCCTAACCCTTATATTTTAGATGCAATTTTGATGTGGTAATCAATGTGGCCCCTTGGTAGATGTGTCCCAAGGTAATGGACCATGCATGGACACTTTATGATTTTGAATAGAACCTATTATAGTTGGGGGATTCATGATAGACTTGACACTTGAGAGATGTCAAGATTATTGGATGAAGTCATTGAGGATGTCATGAAATTGATGAGACTTAGATTCCAAAAGGCTTGGATATATTCTTTATCTATATTATAACCAAGATTCGATATTATTTGGCACATGGGATCTTGATTCAAGTTATAAAATTGTAATAGGGGAGAATAAAAAACCTGAATTTTTAAAATATCAAGGTGGAAATCAAATTCCAAGAATGTGTGGATCTATTTGGGTTATGCAATTGGGTGTCTTGATAGTGATCACTCATTTAGTTTCTATTGGTTTTTGGCCATATGTGTTGGCTATGAATTGGGCTTGTTTGTTCTTAGATTTGTATAATGGACCATCTATGGTTCTGTTTAGAATCATTGAGCTCTTACAAAGGCCTGAGTGATGTGGTGGTGGTAGTATCATTATTGATATTTGTTCATAACTTATTTAAAGAGATTCATGGGGAAATTGAGTGTTTTTTGTAAATGAGTCACATTCGAAGAAAAAAGACTATGAAGCTTTTGGTACATGTGGGAACAATGTCCTGAATTTATAATGAGATTTAATAACATCCCATCTATTATAAAACCCCAATATTGTTATTAAATATTTCTTTTAAAGCAATTTCATTTCATTGGTTTCATGTATTGCACACAACATCGAGTTTAAATGAACTACATTATACTATTAAAATATTATTATTTTAAGATGAAAATTATAAACTATCTGTTGAATTGGCAGGTATGAATACAAATAACTATATTATAAAATATATTTGTTTATTAATTATTAGGAAATAAACACATAATTTTAAATAAATTCATTTTATTCCTCAAAAATAAGTTTTCATAAAAAAGGTTTTTTTCTTTCTATAATAAAATTAATTTAATTTATTTTGAAAATTTAGAAAAATATAATTGAAAATTTTAAAATATTTTTAGAATTCATAATTTCATAATTCTATTGGGACTAAATTTTGAATATTTTCAAAAAATATTGAAATTTTAAAGAATGGGGAAAATATGAATTTACATTTAAAACAATATTTTCTTTTAATGATTTCAGAAATTAAAATTAAATTTTATATTAATTATAAATTTTATTTATTTCATTTTAATTGATAACAATCCAATTATTTTTTCTAAATTTATTTTACTATTTAAGATAATATAAAAAATATATATTTAAAAATGTCATTTCTCCAAAATTCAGTTTTTACAGCGGTATTCCAATTTAAATTTAAGATAAATTATAAAAATTTTATGTTTTTTGTTTTTACAAATGGATTACATATTTATAATTATGAGGTTCGAATTTATTAAATATGTACATTTATTTTTGTATAATATGAATAGTAACTTTAATAATATTTTTTATGGTAAAGGTACATCAGATAATTAATGGTAAAAATAATAAGACAAAAACTAGAATATGACCCTAACACTTGTCCCAATTTTATTTTATGAGTAATTTTATACATTAAAACATTAAATTTATGTTATATGAGAACTATATTTCATTTTTATATGATTATAACCTACGTAATATTTTATTTTAAGAAAAGTGAAATATGTCACATTATTTTTCTAATAGGTATAACATTTTTAATATGCATTTATGATCTATATATATTAGAGTATAAATATTATTTATAAATATAAAATATTAAAATTAATCTTTATAATTTTTTTAAATTTTTATGGAAGAAATAATTACCCTAAATTCTTTCCAAATGTTGATTCAATAGTTGTTTAATTAATAGAAAAATCAGATAAATGATAATAAAAATATTAAAATAAATATAATTTAGCATATTTATGACATGAAAATTTTATAAACATTTCCATGAAATTTTTAGTATATGATAAAATATTTTATTCTAATTTTATGTATTTCCTTGATGATTTTAAATATAGAGTAATGAATAGTATTAAATTTGACATTAATTATATCTTATGGGATTAATATTTTATTAAATTATTTAGAAATCATAAAATGCTAAATAATCCCAAGTGGGATAATATATGTTCTGAAATGTCATCCCCTATTGATATATATGTCTTTTTGAATCTTTTTCCACTCGAATATACTTATTATATTTTTATATTTTGGAAAATTGCAAAAAAAAACACCCCTCTCATCCCTTTATAAATTACAACCCTCACCGCCCCTTCTCCACACACCATCCAATCCTTGATGCTTTCGAAATATCTTCTAAATACTATCCTACAGACACTCACAACTTCAAGGTGCTTATTGTCTCACCAAATGACCAATTCCAAGTACCCCAATAGGCCCTTCATGGAGGTGATATTCATGAGGTGACATTCTCAAACTACCTCATTTAATTACATTTTTTCTTCAACGTTCATCTCGCCTCATTAATCCATAAAAGATTAAAAAATCTAGTATAATGTAAGAATAGGAATGTTGTGTTTATATTTAAATATATTTTAACCAACCCTTTTTCTATCTCTTGTTATTCAACGAAAGGAAACCATTGTCCAAATTATAGCGGTTAACCGTATCTATTGATAATGAGTTATTGTTTCCTTTAGAACCTTCAAGGATAGCGATAAAACTATTTTTTTGGTTAAATAATATTTTGATATATATATATATATTATATCTTTTTTCTTACTCTATAACTATTATATAGACATGATATTAAATAAAATAAAACTATTGTGTGATGTTTGGAAAAACCACCAAAATAAACAAAACATTTATCATTAATAGTTTATCAAATAAATCATCCTCATGTCAGAAAAAAATTATGGTACAATTTATATTTATTGTAGTTTATTAATACCTTTTAATTTCACTTCTATAATATTACACCCTTTATATAAGAGCTTTAATAATTATACCCTAATGAAATGACCATGAAACCATGAAATAAACACTCCCAGAACGATGAAATTGAACACTATAACTCGTATAAATGTCAAAAAATGAACATAACAAAATCATCGTAAATAAAATAAATGTTTAAACGGTTCTGAATTATGAAATTATTTAATTTAATTTTATTATCTAGTACATTAAGCGCATATGGAGAATGTATTCAGAAATAAGGTAAGGGATCTCTCTGAACCATCACATTACCTTTGGGCTTCACATCCTCTCTCCTTGTCTCGGATTATCTCATCATTATTATTGTATTTTGTTCCTATATTATTATTATATATAATAAAAATATTTTTGAAACATAATCTATCTTTATATTGTGGGTAATTACATGTTTTAAAATATCCATTTTAAATTCCTATCGATAATAAAAACTTGGTTAAAGAAAACTTCTCCATTTCTTACCCATTTTTAAGTACACACTATAAAATGATTTATTTATATTGAATTTTTATAAAATCACTTAATTTTTCACGACCCGACCTGTACCAGGGCTCGAGCTGTCACTCCCACAAGCTCTCCTCCATAGGCCAGGGGCTGGCGACTAGCGCCGAAGGCACAACAAACTAGGGGTGACCTTTGCCTAAGAAAATATATACACACATTCAACTAACTAAATGCAAAAGTGCAGATAAAAGAAAGAAATATACAAACCTGCTACAAAAGGGAAACCAACATATATGCATCGACCTCTAACCAGTAAAAGTAAAGTCCAAAAAACTAGACTGACAAGTACTGAATAGTTAAAAGGGGAAAAACACGCGCCCAACCACAAAGGTGCCACAACCCGGCAACAGGTAAAACAAAAGTAAACCACTGGTGATTCTCGCACCTGAAAGTCCTATTATGGACACTGAATGCAGCCCAAGCTCTTTTGTCATTTATGCTCCTCTATAGTCTCGATCGACCTGTCCGTCGTCTACAAGGGCACTCCAAGTGCGGGAAAAGCCCAAGCAGGGATGAGTATAAAGATACTCAATAGGATACCCCAAAATCTCGAGGAAGAAAAAAGGTGGTACTAAAATGGTGAGAAGTGTATAGAACAAAGAACAGCGTTAGATCACAATAGTCAGTGTACAGGTCAACCCAATAAAAGAAAGGAAGTGGACTCATCCAATCCAAGAGGATCTAAACACATAAAGCATGTGGAAAAACCCGCGCGTCTTCGCCCCTCCTAGAAGGAGAGGAACTGAGCCCAAAGTGACAGAAAAAAAAGTAGAGTCTATATATATATACTCAACAAGAATCCTGAACGAGTGTGTAAGGGGATCTCTATCTCCAAGCTCAGCCCAAGAAGGGTTTCCAACAGTTCTATGGATATCCATCACTGATTCCCAAAAATCATGTACGTCATGCAGCCTCATCGATAAACCGAACAACCAAAGGTCATGCTCCGTTAATCACGGTGAAAATTCATTGACTAGCCTCATAGAAAGGGTTGAGTCTGAAGTAAGTCGTCGGGTAACCCACTGCCCAGCCCAGCTGAAGGGTAATCCCCAAGAGGTCGTCGGGTAACCCAATGCCCAGCCCTGGTGGAGGGTAAACCCTTAAATCAATAGGTAACCCACTACCCAGCCCCACTGGATAGTAAACCCTATGATCAACGGGTAACCCACTACCCATCCCTACGGAGGAAAAACCCTGAGGTCAATGGGTAACCCACTGTCCCGCCCTGTTGGAGTGTAAACCCTAAGGTCAACGGGTGTCCCACTACCTAGCCTCACTGGAGGGTAAACCCTAAGGTCAACGGTTGTCCCACTACCTAGCCTCACAGGAGGATAAACCCTAAGTTCAATGGTTGTCCCACTGCCTAGCCTCACTGAAGGGTAGACCTTGATACACCGGTAGGTAACCCACTAACTTGCCCCACTGGAGGGTAAACCCGGAAGTGGTCCGATATCTCTGCACTACCCATGCCATCTCTGGGTGTCACCAACACCTCTACCATGCGTAGGCTTGGAGTGCATCAAAGGAACCTCCGTCCAACGCCCTTTCATGTTTCCACATTTTTTGAGATCTAGAAAGAGGCTCCTCTCTCCCAAACAGTTTACACTGATGTAATCCTTGAGGGAAAACATGTGAGATACACTACTTACTCACTTTCAAAGGACTCTTGATGAAAATGTTATTCAACACCTCTTTAAGGCATCGTGGGGCATGCACCTAAGCCCCTAAAAAGGTCTGGAAAACTACGCCATCATGATGCTCAAGTAAAAACACGCCAAAATGACTATTCATACGCCCCAAACAGATGCCTGATGGAAAAGTAGCAGTATGCTGCACACATCTTAAAAGACGGCTCGTGGGGCCCACGCCTCAACTCCATATTCAATGCCTAAAACCTTTCAGGTCAACTTCGTCTCGATATCAGGGTCCCAATGCCGCTGACGGCGCCTAAAACAGACTCCGGATGCAGAAGGTGAAACTCCCCGTGTTATGCAAACGGGGCCCACACCTCGACCCCAAAACACGTCACGCAGATCATACTATTGAATTCCTTGCAGATAAACATCAGGTGTAGGCTATTCATTTTCCCTGAACGGACTTATGAAGCATAAGACGTAAAAACGCAGCATACATCCGAGAGCTACCTTGTGGGGCCCACACCTCGGGCCCTAATTTAGGCGGGTGAATTTTTTCATCGCAATCCCCTTGGAAGAACACTCAGAAACGAGTACTCAAACAACCCAAACTGATGTTGGGTGAAAAAGTGGTGTTTACCATAAAACGTGTGAACTAGGCCCTTTGGGGCCCGCACCTTGTCTCCAACCCGAACGCTTTTGAAAGCATCTTAAAAAGTCTGCACGAGGACTGGGGTCACGCTGCAGCTGACAGCACGTCAATCGAACATCCCACACAGGAGTGAGATCTGACGCAAGAATAACTAATTAATTTAAATAATTAATTAATTATTCACATTAAGGGTTTTGTGCCACTGGGCAATGAAACCAAGCTGCAATGGTTCTGAACCAACTTTGGAAGGACTGTCTCAACACCAGGGCCATAACGCCTCTAACGACGTGTCAAACGGACATCTGGCTCGCGAGTATGACCATTATAAACTTTAATAATAATTTAATATTATTAAATTAAAGAATTCAGAGTCACCCGTCTTCGGTTGCAGAACCCAAATAACCCCAAAACCCACTTCAAATAGTCTTCCTCGCCGACACGAACCCGCAGCCACAGACGGTGCGTCAAACAGACGTGCTATTTAGAAGTTATCCCCCCCCCAAACACAAGGGGCCCAACTCGGCCGGTTCACCCTGGCCGGCCCAGTCTGAACCGCGTCCCTGCTATGGGTCTAGACCGACTCACCACTGCACGCCGTCCGCGGACCGATCCAGCAACACCGGACCCCCTCGGGTCTTGTTCTTTAAGAAAATTGGCCTTTTGGCCAGTCTCCATCACCCAGCAGGACCCGCGAAGCGCGGGTCCTTGTCTCATCCGCACACCCGGGGCGCTGACCACCTTGGGTTCCCACTGCTGAGCATGCTAGGACGAAGCTGCACCGCGCCCCCTGTTCATAGCCGGCTCCGCGGAAACCTTGCGCCCCCTACTTGCTGTCGACGCCGCAGCAGCCTCGGCTCCACTCTGCCACCGGGCACACCTCCATGACGGGCCTCCCAGGCCACGACCGCCAGGGTTCGCCACTCTACCAGCCGAGTGAACCACCCGGCATCGGCGGTTAGCACCGCGGCTCCTTGGTCAGCTACCCTGATGTCGCTGCGCTCCACTGCCGCCCGAAGACACCACACACCACACTGGCCTCCCCTCGTCCGTCGGTGCTCCGGCCCCACCTCACCTGAGCACTGCACTCCCGGCCACAACTGGTCCTAACGCTCGAACCCCGCTGTGCCGCCCGGACCTCCGGCCACCACCCTTTTCGGAGTCGGGGCTTCCGACGGCCGCCGCTCCCGCTCTGGTGGCTCGATTTCAAAACCGAATGCGGGTTTGGGATCCTCGGGACGAGGCCTTCACAGCACCTTACCCCTAATCATCGATCCTACAATATTTTGGTGTGTCTCAATATTTGGACTAAGAATTCCCAAGATCAACAATTAAGAATGGGGTTTGGACAATGGACGTGTTCGTTCGGCCATCATCACAATTCCAAAATTATAAAATTCAAATAATGAAATTTGATGAAAAAATTTATGAAATCAACGAAGTAAAATTTAACAAGAATCATACCATGATCCACCCGTTTGCTACTAGCAACGCGCCCATGATGCCCCCGATTCAATCCGCCAAGGTTCCAGTGGGGATCGTGCCACGATTCGATGAAGAACGATGAAGAACGGTTGAGAGAGATAGAGAGAGAGAGAGAGAGATATTGGGTGTTAGAGAGAGAGAGTGAATTAGAGTTCTCCCTTAACCCTATACACCTACTCTATATTTATAGGGATCCTACTCTGCGCAGAATCTGAATTCACTGCGCCCTCTCATTTTATGTTGCGCCTTGGCAGAATACCCCATTTCGAACTCAATGGAAGTCTCATATATCTATTCTGAGACTTTTTTCGAAAGTTATTTGATGAATACCCTATGATAAAAATCACTAAGTCATTATTTCAAAATGATGATTTTTCCCCTGGGTGACATCTCTCACAGTAGGCCCGCGCCTGAAACCATTACACCCCTCCTAGGGTAAATGGCACGCTCCGGACACAACTGTGCCCTTGGATTTCTAATCTGAGCTACTGTTTAGGAGAAAAAACAACCCCGCCACATGAATAGTATAAAAACACTTAATATTTTTATAAAATTTATTTCGGGCACACCGTGCCTCGGATTTTCATGTCATCTTCACGTCTTGCTCTATAAATATATGTATAAATATTCTAAAGTCTTATAGGACAAAAACCGAGTCTCTACATTATTCTTTCTTTTAATCTTTTCGTCCATGAGAAGCAAAACTAGGAAACACAACTCAGGATACAGAGCTCACACCTAGCTCTCCCACTCCCAAGAAAACTTGCACAACACCGTGATGGCACAACACGTGAACCAAAGGGATGGTTTGTACATATTAGGTCTACTACTCTTGAGGTCATGTGTAGGAATATGCACGCACCTCATCAGCTACAACACGTGGAAGACGCCATGTGCCCACCCCTTATATTGGGATGGTAGGGAAAGAAGGTAGGAAACCTCTTGATCGCATGCATGGAATAAAGAAACTCAGGGGACTCCCCCAACAAAACCTCTACATTCCACGTTGTGACCAAAATCATGGTTTTTAACTGGAATAGGATCTCATGATTCCCACCTTCTAAATACCCATCGGGTGCATCACTTGTGGATATCTCAATACCTCGCTATCGACATCCCCTAGCTGCGACTCTCTCACTTGCTCAAGGGGCGAAGGAGTCAACACCATTTAAGGAAAGTCGTACCCTCCTGCTCCAGCAAGGTCAGTTGTAGGGAAGATAACTACTATGAAACTTCCTGCACCTGACGAGTCTGGGACTTCCTGCTAAGGGAACCTGCTACAACACTGCCATTTTCTGGAACATAGACAACCTCAAAGTCATATTCATATAAATATTTCAACTAGAATCATTGTCTCAGGTTAAAGTCTCTCTTGGCGAGGACGCACCTGAGACACTGGTGGTCTGAGAAAACCACAAAGTGCTCTCCTAGAAGATAGCATCTTCACATTCTTATCACAAGGACCACCACCACATGCACCACATAGTAAAGTGTGTAGTTCTGTTTATTGGGTTTCCATCACCTCAACCTGTACTTGATAATAGTATCAAGATTGACGTTGAGCATGCAAGGTACCAATGAACAGGGAAGGTGAGAAAACTCATCCAACTGGCAGAGGCTAGACACGGAAATCACGTGGCATACCCCACGTGTCTTTTCCCCACTAGGAAGGAGAGTAATCCCCAAAACATGAACTCTACCAAACCCACTTGTGGAACCTTAAACAAAGGGTGGGGAAGCATAAAATCCCCATTGGAAAACCAAGAACCTACTCTGACACTCCACCGCACAACCCCTCCATGAATTCAAATGTCAGAGGGACTCATCCACCACACCTCAATACTATCCTCTTTGGGTGGTACTGACTCTCCCTCGTGGTTTTGATCACATCAAAAAAACGCATCTTAGTGGGAGAAGAACTCCTCTTTCCCATACATTCAATGCTACATCGGACAACACCAACACAGGGTTACACCGACGCTATGCGTCACCCTCGGTAACCCCTCGAACAAGGAGTTAGATGAAAAGAGTACCTCACACAGTGTCTGATGAGTTCTACTGAGAAAATTAGAAAAATACATAGAGTGTACCTCTTATCATCCCATGTGTTGCAATATTGTAGACATCCATAACACAAGATCATTCGCGGCCCTGTCCATCATCTCCCTGAGCCTGACATTGGCCGCCTAGTGGTGGTGGAAGGACCTCAAAACATCATCTTCTATCCATAGTTCTTCCTACATTTCTGCCAACACCACCTCCCTGGGGACCACCATGTCCTCACATGGGGGTTCTCTGATCACAATGTTGCCTTTGTCGTGGCGGTGCATCTACCAAATATCTGGAAAACTCAGCCCATTTGGTCGAATAGTCTCATGCCACATGACCTTGAACATCATAAACATGGCAATGGTCCTCCCAGGGATGTCTCAGTGCTCTTTTTTGTCCCCGAACATGTGCCTGAGTCTCATCAAGGGGAGACCTCCAACGTCGAGGCCCTGCCAATTGATGTCCCTTGGACCGAAATTTCTCTGTCATCAGTGCCTACTTCAACACCCTGAGATGGGTGAGGATGTACAAGGGCGCTATGCTTACACGAATCTCATCTACAGATATCTCGTTCAAACTTCGGTGCTCAGAAGTTTCCATCTTGGACCACATCCAAAGAGTACCAAGTAAGGTATACGAACCTAGTCACATACTTAGCCACTACCATTACTCCCCACTGAAGCTCCAGCAGCTCCTGAAACCGAAAGAAGCTTTAGTAGGATAGGGAGTACTCCTCAAAAAACAACTGTTAGAAGTCATCCCAGGAGAGTACCAACTCATTGTGCGTCTGAGTAACCCTGGATCTTCTAACACCAAACTTTTTGGTGGGAAAACACTGGTCATCAAAGCCACCATCATCCTATAGGTGTCTGAAAAAGCCTCAATAGGTAAACCACAAACTCTATCCAACCCTTCACTGTCTGAAGGTATGGCTCACCGTAGAACCTCAGCGGTCTCTGATGCTGGAACACACGTAGCATTCCTAGCCTGCGCTTTTCATCACCTTCACTACTGATACTATTTGTTACTCCATAGGCAGAGGTGCTTTTGCCTATCCTCCTAGAGAAAGGGTAATCGTATGATGGATCTTGAAATGAGGCATCATCGCTCATGGAGTCGTCGTCACAAACCGAAACTAGTATCCTGTCCGGATATCATCACGGAGACATCCTGAATCCGATCAAGGAGTACCGCGGTCAAATGAGCATATATATATCAACAATGATTGGGAGCTGACTCAAGAAGAATAGTCAAAGACTCAATCCTATAAGATTCATGAACCAAAATCCCTGCAACAAATGTCTCAGTGTGTCGAGTCGACAGGTGGGTTATTAGGGCCCTCATGAATGGATATGTCGGCCGTCGCACCATCACTGGACTCCCTGACCTGAGATCTACTCTCGAGACATGGTGACATTATTGACCCAAAACTCAACCAATTTCTTTTTAGGGATGTACGAACAACGCCCCAATGAAGGAACCACCTAGGATACCACTTTTTCACAACCCGACCCGTACCAGGGCACGAGCCGAAACTACCCCTAGCCCACCTCCATAGGATATGGGCTGGCGACTAGCGCCGAGGGCACAAAAAACTAGGGGAGGCCATTTCCTAAGAAACTGTACACACATATGTAACTAACTCAATGAAAAAGTGCAGAGAAAAGAAAGAAAGATACAACACTACTACAAAAGGGAAACCATCATACACGCACTGACCTCTAACCAGAACAAGTAGAGAGTTGAAAAGTAGACTGACAAGTACTGATCATTATAAATGGGGAAAACACATGCCCAACCAGAAAGGTTCCACATCCTGGAAACTGGTAAAATTAAATTAAACCAACAGCGAGTCTCGCACCTAAAAGTCCTACTATGTCCACTGAAAGTAGAAAAATCTCTTGTGTCCTCTACACACCTCCATAGTCTCGACCGACTTGTCCATCGTCTGCAAGGGCACACCAAGTGTGGGAAAAGCCCAATTAGGGGAGAGTATAAAGATACTCAGTAGGATGCCCCGAAAACTAGAGGGAGCATCAAAGGATGTACTAAAATAGTGAGCAGTGGACAAAACAAAGAACAGTGTAAGAGCACAATAGTGAGAGTAGAACTCAAACCAACAAATGAAAGGAAGTGGACTCGTCCAATCTAAGAGGAGCTAGACATGGAAAGCACGTGGCATGACATGGGCGTCTTCGCCCCTCCTAGAAGGAAATTAACTGAACCCGAGGAGTGGGAACAAAAATAGGGTGTTTATATATATACTCAACAAGAAGATCGAACGTGTGTGTAAGGGGATCTCTGTATCCAAGCTCAACTCAAGAAGAGTTGCTAAAAGTTCAAAGGATATCCATCACTGATGCCCGACAATCTCGTATGTCAAGCGGCCTCGTCTCTAAACCGTACAACCAAAGGTCCTACTCTGGTAATCACGGAGAAAATCCATTGAATAGACTCATAGAAAGAACTGAGTCTAAAGGAATTCTTAGGGTAACACACCGCCCGGCCCAGCTGGAGGGTAAACCTCAATAGGTCGTTGGGTAACCCACTACCTAGCCCCGCCGGAGGGTAAACCCTAAAATTAACAGGTAACCCACTACCCAGACCTACTGGAGGGTAAACTCTAAGATCAATGGGTAACCCACTGCCCATCCCCACTGGAGGGTAATCCCTAAGGTCAACAGGTAACACACTGCCCAACCCTACTGGAAGGTAAACCCTAGGTCAATGGGTGTCCCACTACCCAGCCTTGCTAGAGGGTAAACCCTATGGTCAACGGGTGTCCCACTACCCAGCCTCTCTGGAGGGTAAACCCTATTGTCAGTGGGTGTCCCACTTCCCAACCTCACTGGAGGGTAGAAATTGATACACCGGCGGTTAACCCACTGCCCCACCCCACAGGATGGTAAACCTGGAACTCGTCCGATATCTCTGCTCTACTCTTTCCATCTCTGGGTGTCACTAACACCGCTATCGTGCATAGGTTCGGAGTGCATTTGAGGAACCTCCAACCAAAACACTTTCATGTTTCCACATTTAATGAGATCATGAAAGTTACTATACTCTCCCAAACAGATTACACTGATTTAATTATTGTGAAAAACATGTGAGATAGACTACTTACTCGCTATGAACAGACTCCCGATGAAAAGGTTATTCAACACTACTTTAAGCTCATACGGCTCCTCAGGGGGCCCGCACCTCAGTCCTGAAAAAGGTTAGGCGAACTGCGCCATCGTGATGCTCTCAGAAAAAAACACCAAAAAGACTATTCATACGCCCCAAACAGATGCCTGATGGAAAAGTCACAGTTAGCTGCAAACAGCTTAAAAGACGGCCCGGGGGGCCCACGCCTCAACTCCAGCTTCAACGCCTAAAACCACCTAGGTCAACTTCGTATCGATGTCAGGTTCACAGTGCCGCTGATGGAACCTAAAACGGACTCCAGATGCAGAAACTGCAACTCCCCGCGTTATGAAAAAGGGCTCGGTGGGGCCCACACCTCGACCTCGAAACACTTCATGCAGATCGTACCATTGTGTTCCTTACAGATAACTAGGTGGCATAGGCTATTCATTTTCCTTGAACAGACATATGAAGCATAAGTTTTATAAATGAAGCATACGTTCGAGAGACGCCTCATGGGGCACACACCTCGTGCCCGAATTTAGGCGGGCGGATTCCGCCATCACAATACCCTCATAAGAACACTCCGAAAAGAGTACGCAAACACCCCAAATGGATGTCGGGTGAAAAAGTTTTGTTTCACTATAAAACCTGTGAACTAGGACATGTGGGGCGCGTGCCTTCTCTCCAACCCGAATGCTTTGGAAAGCGTCTCAAAAATTCCGCACAAGGACTAGGGTCGCGCTGATACTAATGGCGCGTCAATCGGACTTCCCAAATAGGAGTTAGATACGATGCAAGAATAACTAATTAATTTAAATAATTAATTAATTATTCGCATTAAAAGTTTTGTGCCACCAGGCAATTAAACCAAGCCGCAAGGTTTATGAACCAACTTTCGAAGGACCGTCCCTACACCAAGGCCACATCACCTCTGATGGAAAGTCAAAAGGACATCTGGCTCGCGACTATGTCCCTTGTAAAATTTAATAATAATTTAATATTATTAAATTAAAGCGTTCTGGGTCACTCGCCTTTGGGTGCAGAACCCAAAAAAAAATCCTGAAACCCACTTCAAATAATCCACATCGCCGACAAGAACCCACAACAGAAGACGGCATGTCAAACGGATGCATCGTTTAGAAGTTATGTCCCCCCAAATGCAAGGGGCCCCAACCGGGCTAGTTCAACCACGCCGGCCTGGTATGAACTACCGGCCCATGGCCCAGCCGCGAGTCTGGAACGACTCGTCGTGACCCACTGGCCGCAGCCCACTCCAGCAACACTAATCCCCCTTGGGTCTAGTTCTTCATGAAGAACGGCCTTTTGGCATGTCTTCGTCAACCAGCAGGACCCACAAAGCATGGGTTATTGTCTCCTCCGCCCACCCGAGGCGCTGACCACCTCGGGTTCCCTCTGTCGAGCACGATAGGCCGAATCCATGCCACACCACCTATTCACCACCGGTTCCGCTGAAGCCCTGCACCCCCTGCTCTCCACCGACACCACAGCTGCCTTGGCTCCACTCTGCCACTTGGCACACCACCGCGACGGGCCGCCCACGTTGTGGCCGACCGGGTTCACCGCTCCACCGGCCGAGTGAACCGCTCGGCACAGGCCGCCCACACCGCAGCTCCTCTGCCGGCTGCCCTGAAGCCGCCGCGCTATGATGCCTCCCGATGCCGTCGCACACCGCACTGGCCTCCACTCGTCTTCCAGCACTCTGGTCCCAACTCACCTGAGCACTGTGCTCCCGGCCACACCCAGTCCTGACGCCTGAACCCCGTTGCACCGCCCCGACTTCCAACCACCGCCCGTGCTATAGTCGGGTCTTTCGATGGCCACCTCTCATACTCCAGTGGCCCGATTTCAAAACAAAACACGGGTTTAGGATCCATGAGACGAGGCATTCGCAGCGCCTGCCTCCGATCGTCTATCTGACAAGATTTTGGCGTGTCTGAAAATTTGGACGAAGAACTCCCAAGAATGAAAATTAAGAATGGGGCTCGGACGGTGGTCGTGTTCATTCGGCCATTGTCCCAATTCAAAAATTATAAAATTCAAATGAAGAAATTTGATGAATAAAATTAATAAATCAACGAATGTGTGAAATTTAACAAGAATCCTACCTCGATCCACTCGTTTGCCACTAGCGACGCATCCACGACGCCCCCACTTCAATCCGCCAAGGTTCTGGTGGGGGTCGATCCTCGATTCGATGAAGAACAATAATGAATGGTTGATAGAGATAAAGATAGAGAGAGAGAGAGAGAGAGATCTTGGGTGTTAGAGAGAGTGTGTGTGAATTAGAGTTCTCCCTTAACCCTAAACACCTATTCTCTAATTTTAGGGATCCCACTCAGCGTAGAATCTGAATTCACAATGCCCTATCATTTTATGTCGAGCCTAGGCAAAACACCCCATTTCGAACTCAACGGAAGTCTGGTATTTATATTCCGAGACTTTGTTCGAATGTTATTTGAAAAGAACCCAGCGATGAAAATCACTAAGTCATTATTTCAAAATGATTATTTTTCCCATGGGTGACATCTCTCACAGCAGGCTCATGCCCGCAACCATTACACCCCGCCTAGGGTAAACGACATGCTCTGGATGCAACCGTTCCCTCATATTTCTGATCTGATCTACCATTTAGGAGAAAACACAACCCTTCCATGTGCGTAGTATAAAAACACATAATATTTTTATAAAATTTATTCCAGGCACACTGGGCCTCGGAATCGCACGTCGTCTTCGTGCCTAGCTCTGGAAATATATGTAGAAATATTCCAAAGTCTTACAGGGAAAAACGTGGGTCTCTACACAATTTATCTTGAAAAATAAATTAGTTCATTTCTAGTTGTATGGAAACAATTAATCCATTATCCTCTTTAAGGACTCTTTATTCTTTTCCTTAAAATCGTGCATAAGTTCCACATTTCTAAAGTTACCTAACAAATATTTTTAAATTTTTCACTTAATTTGGACTTTATTATTCATGATATATTATAATATTTGTTTTAAGAATTTCAAATGACAATTTAAATCCTTTATTTCATGGATAACACTGTAATACGTCCTTTGGTTTTTCCATATGACATGATTAAGAAACCAATTTCTTTTCGTGAGAACCTTTATGATTATTACATTGATTTATTTATGTGGAAAACATATTCATGTACATGTTATTATGGGTGAACCCAAATAGTT
This sequence comes from Viscum album, assembly GCA_963277665.1. Lineage (NCBI taxonomy): Eukaryota > Viridiplantae > Streptophyta > Magnoliopsida > Santalales > Viscaceae > Viscum > Viscum album. Next base: position 641,322,920 of record OY728160.1, read on the forward strand.
ATTTAATTCATTGGGTAATGTTTTACTCTCATGAGATGTTATTTTTTAGATTTTGGAGTAAACCAAATCCATTGAAGGAATTTTCCCACAATGTGATATAGTATTGACTGTTAGCCTTAACTCAATTTTATGTCAGGAGGGTAATGGGACTCATTACCTAGTTGTTAGAAACTCTATAGCCAGCCAGTGAGTAGTAGGGTATATTTCTAGGTTTTAAACTTGTTAATTTTTTGAACTTTCCCATTAAAATCACCCTACTTGATTTTTCCACAAATTTCACACAAATTGAAGCACTCACATGCCATATTCTTTGTATCATCCATATTATTGGTCTATATTTATTGTTGTGTGTTTTCTTTTCTATTAGATGTGTTAGAAATTTTTTACTGATATAATAAAATCAAATGAATAATTATTTACATTAATTCTAGAATGATATAAATTATATGACTAAATGGTATGCTTAATGATTTGGAATTCATGTGATGAGAACTTGGATTCAATATAATTCCTGTTTTTTGGGGACATCCAGATAGGAAAATAGATTCCAGGTAACTCCTGATGTGTGAGAATCCTAGGATGAGTACCAGAATTTATTGTGATTCACAAACATGGGACTGTGAGGATGATTTTTTGCATTTCACGGGAATTCTTGATAGTTTGTAATGCCGGGATAAACACTTTGATTCTATAGAAATATCAGGATAAGAGATCAGATTATGTATGATACCACATGATACAATAGAATGCAAGGATGATCTCCTAGATTCCATTTGGTTACTTGTGTTGGCATAATGTCATGACACGAACATAGAAATCTAGAACTGGCTGAAGTATGTATGATTGGGCCTTAGGTGTCACCACAGATCCTGAGAATCAATGTTGTTTATATATTTATTTTTTATTTTTTATTTAGTTATAGAACCAAACATGATCTGGTTTGTTGAATTGTTTATATTTATGGATACCATTGCTGGTTGATAAGTAAATTTTACTCACACCCTACTTAGGATGACAATACACTTGTGTTCCCAAGAAATTATTACATGGTTACAAGACTAGACTAGGGAAAGACCTGAGTCTTGATGATTTGACTTCATAGGTTGGTGTTTGGATGTTGGGACCAAGCAATACGTGGGAAAATATGGGGATATAAGTCTTTCCATTGTTCTATTTGGATTATTTTGGTAATTTTTTGTGTGACCATCCATTGGGGTATATTATAGTATGTTTGGGTTGTTCATTTTTTATCGTATGGGATGTTGTATTTATTTTATCATAAATTTTCTAGGTTTTAATGTTCATCTATGATGTTTTATAAAATTAATCTTATTTAATTCTATGCTTCTCACTCTAATAATGAGTGTATTGTCTCCCATTGTAACCTCAACATCCCTTACTACTAGTCAGTATCCTCTGGCATATAGGGAGGCATACTTGAGGCATTATAATAAACCAGTTTAGGGCATCTGTTGAGTGACCTTTAAACTAATACATTATAATTATGTGGTTTGATCCTTTAAATAAATTTTATCAAGGTTCCATGGAATTATGGAAAGACTATGATATATATTTATACATTTAATACTACTATCAATTTTTATATAACATAATTTTATAGTTGGAATCATTATTTTTCCTCTTATGGATAAGATTATCATTTGGTTATTTTACCGCTTTGTACGGATATATGAATGGTTTTTACCTTCTTAATGTGGATGTAAAGTTTAAATCAATTGAGATTCTAAGCAGGGTTCGAATTAAGTAAGGTTTTTTTTCATGGTTTCTTGGTTAGAACATGAAAAATAAACACCCAAGGTAAATGTAATTATTAATTAATATGTAAATAGTTTTTAATTGGTTTCTAATATTATATTATTTTTATTTCATATTATTATATATTTATTTTCACATTAAATTATGGATAAATTGTTAGGGTCTGGTGATTACAAAAAACATGGTACTATGTAATTTCCCCTACACATATCCATTATGGTATGTGTAAACTATGTTTCTTTTGCTTTGGGATCTTGATTCTTGATGATTAGTGAATGATAATAGATGTTTTTATGGGGAGATGAGAAATTTGTGGCTAGTGCTCTTCCAAAACAATATATAGGTGATATTAGAGTCATATATATGTGGGTGTCTATATATATAAGAAATGGAAGTTTATGTTAGATCATGGACTTTTTATGTATCCATGTTTTATTAAATCAAGTGTGATGAGATTTTGTTACAATTTTTTTCATTATTATATAATTGATGAATGGATATTTAATGTTCAAATGTGGGTATGGATATTTACTTTGGGTTAAAGGTAGTAAATAATTTCATATAGGATTTTTATATCACTCAATGATTATACCAAAAACTATCAAGAGGGAATCATGATTGGGAAATAGTAGAAATTTTAGACATACCATTTAATTTATAAATTTCTATTTCAAATAGTATAATAGTGGTATTATAATAGTTTGGTTAGTTTTATATATGATATAGAAGTATTGTGACATAATAAGTAAGTTGTAACTGAACTTAGCTAGCATAAAAAACTAGAATCTTTGGTAATCGGGGATGTATGGGTTTCTATGAGGTCCATCAACCATTTCCTGGTAATAGTTTTATTTAATTCTATTTATTAACTCAGGTTATGAATAATATAAAATGATCTGCTGGAATAGAAATGAGGTATTAGGTTTTATTTACTATAAAAAGTTGTAGTTAATTATAAATAACTAAATCCTTATTCATTGGTTTTTTGAATAGTTATTTAGGAGTATGTTGTTAATTAAAACATGTATTCCATCAATTAATGTGATCCACACTATATTTCAACTGTTCATTTAATTATTTTTCAATTGATTAGAGAAATAGTACATGGACATAGGGTGATTTGAGGGATTATTTTCTTTCAACTACTTTATAAAATGAATAGAAGTTATTTACCATAAATATTTTTAGGGTTATAATTTATTTCATATAATGTATTCTTAAAATTATAATTCTTATAAATTACCTAAACTAATTTATGAATTTCCAAAAGTCATTGTTCCCAAATTATAACTTTTAATTTTAAATTCACTCATTAATTTTAACATTATTTTCATTTAAATTCTACATTGTGGGATTTTGACTGCATTTGGGATTTTTAATTTACTCTCAAAATGTTTTTGGTACATTTACAGTTTCATATTTTTAAAATTTAATATTTAAAATTGTTATTGAAATAAAAAATAATCAAATTTAAATTTAATTAATAATAATAAATATTTATAAGGTTTTTATTCTCTTGCATTCTTAGAATGTATATATATTCCTGAAGTGCAACCTTGTTATCTATATCATATTACTGGATGTATGATTTCTTATTATTTTTAACATATTTTAAAATTTGGAAAATAATAGTTTATATACTTTAAAAAGAGTATTAAGAACTACTTCTCTAATTATTTTAAATAAATTATTTATCTTTGTAAAAAATATGTTTTTTCGGTTATGATTATCTAGAATATATATTGTAAATATGAATTAATTTTTATAGTTTTGATTTATAAATATTACATTAAATTATATTAAAGGGTTATCAACATGTTTCAACTCTTTTTATTAAAAAAACTGAGATTTGGAAATAGTCTTGTATTATTCTCATGTTTAATTTTTACGTGGAAATCCATTCTTGAATTATATGTGTAATTATTTTCTCATTATATTTATAATTTTATTATAAAATTATTTAAAACGTTTTGGTTTATATTATTTAAATATCTTATTAAAAAATAAAATAAAATTTCTTCAAAGCTACAACATAGTGGTGTAAACCCCCATTAAAATTCATTTATTAAATTTCATTAGTTAACTAATTCAATATATTTAAAAGGAAGAAAAGTATAATTCACATTTCATGGAATTTTAAAAGTAATCTTAAAAAGGATATAAATAAATTTTAAAACCCCAGTTTAGTTATTCTTATACATGGGTTTTAAAGAAAATGTTGTGGATTTCTTAATAATGAATTTAAAATGATTTAAATATTTTGGAAATTATTTTAAAGGATAACTTTTGAAAACCATTTTAGTTTTAGTTGTGTGTTTTTTAGATATATATTTTTTGGAAATTAAAAAAACTCTTTCTTGTTGACTATTACTTGGATTATTATGACCAATTATGTTTTATTTTAACAAATTAATTAATATTTCATATATTTATTCTTTATTTTCAATTCATGAATTTAAAATTAATTTAAAATATATGGTTATGGTTTAAAAAATCATTATGAATTATTTAGTTTTTTGGAAATGAAATATTTGATTTTTATTTACTACATTTGTGTTAAATGTTATAAAATATCATGTCGATTAAAATAATCCTACATATCTAGAGTTATTTTTTTCATTGCATTAAAGAACATTTTAAAATGATTTTTTCCTCGTGATTTTTGATAGTTTATTGTAAAGGTATATTTCATTCAAAGTAAACTACATTATCTTTTTAAGATAAAATAATTTTATTTGAAGCATGTTTAGTAACCTAAATTTAAAAATTTTGACGTGAAATATATTCATAGTTATTTATAAATGAAAATTACTATTAATTCAATTTTACATAAATATACAATGTTATTTTGTTGATTACTCTAATTGATTGACATCATTTCCACTTTTTGTTTTCTTTTATTCCAGGTATATATTTGAAGAATAAAAAATTAAAATATAACTTTAAAATAAGGATCTTAGTCAATTACAAGGAATGATTGGATTATTTTATTTTTTTATTTTTTATATGATTCTTATAAATTTTATATTTTATATAATTGATAAATAAATATTATATATTTTTTCCATCAATAAATAGTAAACTGTATTAATATGAGACATTACATGATTAATTTTATAAATCAAATAACATTTTAGTTGTTTATTTAGTAATGTCAAAACATTAATTTAATTTTTTATTACATATTAAAAAGATAGTGTATTAGTTTTATTTTTGAGGATGATAATTATTTATTTTTGGTGTAATATTCAAATAAATAACATGCTTATAGTGGGAGGTTTAGGAATAAGTGAAAAAATTAAGTTAGTATACATATATATATAATAGGTTGAATTTAATTTTATAACTTTAATAATTTCATTTCCTAGAATTTATAAGTGAATAAATAATTTATCCATCTTAAATACACAAAATTAATGGAATTTTGTAAGCTATTAATATATTATATGAACTATATATATTACTATGATCATTATTAGTATACCATAATGATCATTTGTTTTTTATTCAAAATAAGAAATGGTGACATGGTGGAGAATCAAATATGAATTGAGAATATTAAATAATTAGTAAATATTAGTTTTAATTGGAATTGAAAAATGTTTAATTTAATTTTGTGTGATTTAATTTATGGTTACTTTTTTATTATAGTTATACCTTTAAAGAATAAATAAACATATATGTGGATTAGTTTTTTAGTAACATCATGACATATTTTCTATTTGTAATTTAAAATTTTCATGGCATAAAAACATATTCGTTTGGGTTTACATTGTCTCATATTTTTTCATGTGATTTAAATTTTTTGGAAAATGGTTTTCATTGTGGTTTCAAACAAAAACCATTCTGATAGTGATAATATTTATAAAATTATATCAATATTTAAAATTTTTGTTTTATTTATAATGTGGATATTTATCCCATATTTTTATTTTTATATTCTGTCAAGAATAGTGTGTTCTCATTAGAGTTAACAAAAAAAATTATGGTGATTAAGTATGATTATATACTTAAATTGATTTTACTATATGGAAGGTGAGGAAACTATAAAATGAGTTTTTATTTATGTATATATATATATATATATATATATTGAATCTATTTATTCTGTCTTCAATTTTTATCTTCCTAACAATTCTTTTTTCTGCTATACAGCCCTAATGAGTTTCAATTCATGGACTAATATTTTAGATTTTTTTAAAAAAATTATTAGTGGTGAGGTGAAAATTGGGTTATATACTTATGGTGATATAATATATTATATTTATATTTGTATCTCAATTTTTTATATTGGGTAATAAAATGTTTTAAATTCTATATTTTGTTTTGTTCCATTTCTATAAGTGGTTATTTTATCTATAATTATTAATATCATTGACATATATAGATTCATTATATCGTTGCGTTATATCTATAATTTATTGAGTCTATTTTGGTGAGGATCCATTAAATTTTTTTAATCATGTGGGATGGTAGCATTATGTTTTCTATTAGAATTTTTATCCTCATTCATTAATGTATATCATGCTAAAAACTCCAAGATTCTAATCAGGATGAGAACAATAATATTGAGGATTATATAGTGACCTATATCATTTAATTTTTTTAATTTTATTTAAATTTTTTTATATTAGAGGTTTCTATTGAATTATATTTCTAATGAGATTGTGATGGTTTGAGTAAAAGTTCAATTGGTAGGAAATTTGCTATAGTGTTGGAAGAGCATGTGGTACCATGTCTCTTGAAATGAGATAGTACGTGATTTATTGGTTAGGGAAGTAGAAACTAACACCCATATCCAGTGTTAAATGGCTCATTACAAGTTACCCAATAGAAACTAGGTAACTGATAATCCCCCACTCAGTACCTTCTAAAGTGATTAAGTGTTTATATATTAAAGTAATTTTGTACCATAGAAGTTTTAATAGTTTAATGGGATAAATATTTGGGTTTTGGGGACATATGAATGAATCTTACCTTCTATATAATTTCATCCCCCTTTAATCATAAGTACAATCCTACATCCATCGCTTTTTTGATTTACCACCACATTATTATTGGAATTCCACTATAAAATTGATAACATGAAATGTTTTATTCTTCATCAAACTCTTTTATAACTTTCATATAAAACAAGATCTACAATCTCCATTAATACTTAATCTTCAAAAAAATAAATCTGGGGTGATTATTTTATTATAGTACGTTGGGATGGTTTTTTATGTTATTCACCAGGTAACCCCTCATATTTCTTAAATTTTTAAATTTTCAAAATTTTAGTGTCATGGTATGGGTGGTTTGAAAATATAAATTCTTTGTTATTAAAAATTAAATATATTAAATATTTTTCCCTTAGGTTTACTGGTTATGTAATATCAGTATTTCCAAGAATGATTAAGTATTGCTTTATTATTTTTCTGGATAGATTATTAAAATTTATTATAAATTATTTTCTCTATAGTAGAGATGAAAAAAATACCAAAGCATCTTCATATGGTTAAATACCATATTAAATTTTTATATAGGTTACTTATATATAGGGATATATTTTTATATTTCATCTATGATTAAGAGGATAATTTGAATTAAAATATGGTTATTTTCGCCATTTTTTTTATATTATTAACTAGATGGTGTGATCTATTTGGGGTTATGTGAAACAAATTTGAAAATTAGAAACTCTAATTTCTTGTTTAAATTAACTCAACTCTATGGTGTATATGGTAAATGATAAAAATAGTTGTTATTGTTCTAGTTATAAATTAAATTTTTTATTTTTGATTTAGTTGGTTATTTTCTTTGGATTTATATTTTATTCTATAAATCTTAAATGAGTTATTAACCACTAAATGATGTTAAAATTTTACTTAAAGGTTGTTTCAGTGGTGATGTGGTGAATGGGTTATATAGTCATGGTGTTATGATGTATGATCTTCATCTTAATATCTCTATTTATTATACTAGATAATAGAATTTGAAAATAACATAGAAACATAGTATTTTCATATTTATATGTGGTTATGCAAACCACCATTTTATCGGGAATTTTCAAATATAGAATAGGAATATCATCACTTAATATCTCTAATAATATAAGTCTTTCATGGTTTTCATCCATTCGTTTCTTTTTATCATGCTGTATGATAAAGCTCAAGGTATTATTTGATATTTTATCCTCAGTCGTTAATTTTTACAATATTAGATACTTCAAGACACATCTTGGGATTGGGATGTCAAATTTTGGAGAGATAATAAAACATAATATCCTTTATGTTTTAAATTTTTAATATTTGGATCACTAAATATGAATTTGTTTGTGTAAACAATATTATAGTGGTTCTAGAATAAGTTGGATTGGAAGGAAAATGGGTTCACTCTAGAATACCATCAGGTACTCGATATCCTAGTATTGTGTACCCAACACTCTTCCAGTGGTGATAAAGTCTATATACCCATGTAAAAGGTGTTTTTTTGGTTTTTACAAGGTACCAGGTAGCAATCTAGTGGATATAAGTACCTTGCTGGTTACTTAGTAATGTTTAGAAGTGTTTTTTTAAGTTGAGATCAAAATATTAGTTTTGAGTGTTTTTCTTATTAAATGTTATTTTCCTTTTAGATGTTTAATTTAGTATCTTAGTAAATATCTCATAATATTATTACTCTTTCCTTGTTTACTCTTCTATAAAATCCCTCAATCTATATTTTATCTGATATACCACTGTTCTACTATAGTAATTCCCCCATTATGAGGATAAATTGAGGTAGTTTTTTCTTTCTCTATGTTTTATTATCACCTAATTGTAAAACGAAGTCCCTAATATGTATTATTCTCATCATATTATATGTTCTTGTAAATTTTTGGTGATTATAGTTTTTTATTCTTCTGGGATTTTATTCAATATAAATTAATCCTCATTCTTATATGCATATACTAGTAAAATGAATTAATTATACATAATGACATTAACATTGCTTATTGTGTCACTGATGTTAAAAATACTTTTAACATAATTTTTTTAATAAAAATTTTAAATATTTTTACCTTGGAATTATTTAACATTATTAATAAAATAATGATGTTATATATTAGTTTATAAAATATATATTTATAAAATTAAACATCCAAATCGTTTTTAGAAAAAAAATCACAAACATATTAATTGTATCCTCATTTCACTTGAGACCCTTTTGTGAGTCCCCACCATCAACCATTTTCATTACCTAAACCTTACTCCATTGACTCATCACACCACCTTCTCCCTTTCGTTGTTTCACCACTCTTACTATTAATTATTTGTTTTCCATCAACAAATTTTTTATTGTTTCTAGATTCTTTTTATTTGGGGAATATATTTTTAAAAAAATTAAAATAGCTTTATTAATTTTTTTATTTTATATTTATAAATATATAGTTTATTATATTCATGTTAACATCACATTGGATTCAAAAGATTATTTGGTTCTCTGTATTTTAGGAAATTCATTATGTTGTATTAATTTTTTATTTTTTTTACTCATAAAATTGATTGCATCATATATTCATGTTGTAACTATTGAATAAAATGTATAGAAATATGTTTTTGTGTGTGTGTTTATTTTTATGTGTAAAAATAAATAAATACACACATGTATATATATATATAACAAAAACATAAAAACATATAATATAACCATACAAAAAAACAAATATATATTTGTGTGTCTATGTTTATTTTTCAATAAGTTTATATGTTTATATATATATATATATGACATGTTTACATTATTCTATATATTCACATAAGTTTAAATATATTTATATATTTTAATATGATTATATGTTTATATATTTCTATGTGTTTATGAATGTCTAAATGAGTGTGTATTTATAAATATATATATATATATATATATATGTTTATATGTTTTACCATATACATAATATCTATATTTATGTGTGTTTTATTGATAAATATGTGTTTTATACATTTTATGTATACAAATATATCTATATATGTATCATATATAATTATATAGATAAACTATCTTGTGTGTTTTTATGTTTAAGTATTATATGTGGTTATCTTATATATTTTTTCATTTATAATTAATATAACTTTATTATTTTATTTTTTTATGATATAAATAATAAAAAATATATTTTTTATCAATTTTTGGTAAATATATTATTAACCTATATTTTTTAGGAAATTAAAAGGTCAAAATTTGATAAATACCTAGATATCGTGTTATAATTATCAAAATAGGGATTATGATTGCATGGAATTTAATAAATGGAATATTGAAAACAAAGAAAAGTTTTACTATACATGCATGATGTTTTTGGATATGAGAAGATGAGTATCATGAGAAGATAATGAACATTAGATTTATAAGGGTTTTAATAAGTGTTTTATCCATTTGATTCGGAACTGAGAAATATTGTAAAGTTTAAGTTCTAACATTGAGAAAGATTTCCAGTATGATACAAAAGATCATATTGATAAATTAATTCATGACGTTGGAGTTAAAAACATTGAAATAATAGTTACTATTAAAATATTATATATAGATATTGAAACTCTATGGTTCCTTGGTTAAACTAAGTTTACAGTGTTATAAATAATATTATTATTGGTAAACTTAAAAGAAAGAAATTTTAGGAGAAACAATAGTTATAGAGAATTTATTTAATGTTTAAAAGAGATAATTATAGAAAGTAATGAATTTTACAATACCAATTATTACGTAATAAAATATTATGTTCGTTGGTATAGAGGTTTAATAGAACACATCTATTCCCTAATAATGGATTCTTGTATTGGATATTATTTGATGATTTTTTAAAATATCATAAATTGGGACATCAATAAATCAAATGTGTAATTTATCAGATCTTTATAGTTCATTCCTTTTCATTTTTATTGGGTATTAGGTTTTTAGAGGAAACATATGGTTAGTTTTATAGAGTTTTAGAGTCTGAATCAGGAAGCATAAGATACTCATAGTGTGAGCTTTAGTTCATGATGTGAGAGATAACTTCATGGAATGAAGTTGTTTTTTAAAGCTTGAGTAAGAGAATTTTTCAAGGTGTTATTCAATATGTGTATAGTAGATTCATGATGTGTATGGGTGAGGATTGAAAACAATGAATATTTCTCTTGAAACTCATAACATTAACATGAATTTCATGATGATAATTGATCAGTGTTTATTGGATTGAGGTGATGTGTTTTTTTTTGATTCCTAAAACTTATTCCATTAATGTTGACAATGACACATTCACACCATGAATCTTCAACTGGAAGTGTTCCAATATATTAAATCAAACACTTAGTTTTTTCTAAAACCCTCTGATTCTCTCCCAATTATTTGAAGGTATAGTTTCTTATTTAGGGTGTTTTGAATCCCTTTAAAGAGGTATTGATGCTCATCTTCCCAAGTTTCATTCATTGTGATCTCTTGTAATTTTACCCTCTTTATCTTGAAATTATTATCTATTTGTATTTTTTTCCTCTTGTGTCATATTTCCATGCTCTGGAGGTTGATCTCTTTCATTTATATGGATTTAATTTGTGGTTTGTTGGGGTTATTATGATTTGGATGGCTATGGATTCCTTGTGGAAGAGTTGATTGTAGATCCACATTATTGTTCATTTCTCATCTGCTGAATTTCAAGATATAACATGTAGGGGATTCATTTATTCTCCTATTATATTTGAATTCATGAAGTTATAATTCTTTATCTCTTTGCATAATGGTGGAATTCAACTTAATAATGATTAAAGTGTATTAAATAAAGAAATTTTTTTATCATTATAAAAAGAACAAGTGTTTCTAAAAAGATAACGGTTTACCTCTTGATTTTTTAGATCGTTCATTAAATATGTCTATTCAATGGTTTACAATGTTTTATATGATGAAATTGGGTAAATAATGAAATGATCGAATTTTTTTGATCAAAAATAAAAAATTGTAATGTTTTTTAAACCTTAAATTCATATAATTTTAGGTAAATCTAATGATAGTTCATATATATATAACAGATACAATTCTTAGTTATGTTAATGCAAATTTTATTAATATATAAATCTTGTAATTCAAGATAAAAAATAACTATAAAAGAGGTCATGTAATTAGAAAATTTATTCCTTAGTTTAGTTAAATTGAATGTTAGGCTCAGGTGCATGTTTAAATATTTCATAGTTTCTAATAGCTATAGCCTTAGGTTTCCTATGGTTATAACCATTAAATATAGATTTGGTTAATAAAAGATAGTATTGAACCAGTTTTTTGATAATGATAAATATTTTGGTATGAGTGAACCAATTTTCTTACGAAGGATGGAGTACTTGTTTTTATTAGGGAATGACAACCATGTTGATTGTTTTTTGTTTCCTTTTTTATGACCCATCCCAACGGGACTCAAACTATGGCTACCCTAATCCCACCTCCAATGGGTCTGGGGATGGTGACCAGTATCGAGTAGTCATATCACATGGATGGGAGGCATTGGACTAATGTACCAGTGACCATGCATATCTCCAAGCCCATACTATTCAGAAATCTAAAACAATCGTAACAAATTAATGCATACATCTATAAACTGACAATTAGAATATGACAGAAAAGAACTAAAATAAATAATGGGGACAAATTCATGACCAACCAAAAACTAAAGATTTTTTATCCTACTCCAGGGGAAAGGACTATAATTGAATGAAACTTCCTAAAAAATTCATAATTCTATCAAACTCAAGCTATGATTCACCGTCTCTCTGTCCTCTTAGGACATTGGAAAATTGGTCATCTTCTATATACGACATGACATGTCTGTGAAAATACCATGCATGGGTGAGTATAAAAATGCCTAAAAGGGCCCCCCAAAGAAACTAAACATGAATCATAAGGAATAGTTATCTCATAATAAGGAAATAGATAAAAAGGCATAATAAAAACATAGATCTTCTCAAGAAGGAAACATAACCTCTTGTATGTCCCATCCAAACTTCAATTCATGAGATTATGTTAGAAGAATTGCTCATTCAAGGATAATCCACTCCACAAAACATTCCATCATTGGAGAAACTCATCAAAGTGGTCATGATAATTGGGCCCTACCCATGAAATCTCACCAGTCTCTAAATACCCAATACTCAGATAGAGGATCACACCAAGAACATCTGGGAGAAACCACAAATCCAATCTGGATAAACCAAAAATATAGGGGGTCATACTATAATGATTCTGCAAACCCTATATAAATGGACAGCTAGATTGAAGATCAATTCCTTACTTAATATAGTCATGTCAATTCTATAAATCCCACCTAGGGTATAAAATGATACAACATCACACTCTAGTCACATGGAGGGACACCTAAAACTCTTTTTAATACTCATCCTCCTAAGGGAATCATTATCCATATATTTTGAATTAATTCCACACTCTACCCTCAATGGGATGGACCAGGGATACACACTAAACTAATAGTAGTCCAAATTAAAGAAACAAAGGGCTCCAAAAACCCTCAAATGTATTACACGATGTGTCCATCTAACACTTGATTCTTTCTGTGTGGTTTTTCCTCCCATATCATGTGAATATCTATATATATATAATGTATTAATAGTATATGGAATTTAGAGATTAACCAAAACCTTGCACGTGCCTTCTAATGTGCCTATGTACACTGGACCATGGTCATGTACTCCAGTGGTGTCTATGTAATTTGGCATTATCATTCCCATATAACCTATGAGTTATGCATCAATCCACATAGTACGAGTCACATGGTGTGTGACAAGGTCTCACAGAGTGCGATATTTAACATACCATGGAAACCTTAATGCCACAGATAGGGGGTACCACACTTCATGTAATTCTGAATTACATGTCTTGTACCTATGATTTCTATATCCTATTTGTTTCCTCATTTGGGCCATCATTCACATTATCTCCACCACCATCTTTCCCAACTATTGTAGATACCGGTTCATTCAACACTCCATTCATCAGATATTAGGATTCCAGGATTTGAATCTTCTTGGAAATCACTCACATGCATCTTTCATAGTAGCAGAATCGAATTTGGGGTGAACCGAACTCTCTAATACCTTCTGAACTACCTCTAATCTTCATATGTCATCACTGTACCTCGATCTTGAATTTTACCCATAGTTTTGATTCATTGCATCGAAGAATGTGTGTGAAATGATCAAATATCGGGTAATTGTTGAACCATAGGATAAATAAAATGCCTATGATAAATGTGCGAAGAAATGAGGTAAAAATCCATAAGACGCAAGATGTGAGGAACAAACCTCAACTGTTTTTCATTTTTCCTTGATCCTTTATCCTAGATATATACTATCAATTAAGGATAAAAATCAATGAAGAAAATAAATCAATCGCAATAAATCTACCATTTATTTTTTAATAAATTCTAGTATGAAGAATTATTACATGTTCGATTAGGATAATTGAGTAGCCTAGAAATACACAATTCAGACATCCTACCAAGATTTTGGACCAATATCTAACAAAGAAGGTTTTTTCATTGTCATTTATAATGGGATCTGTGAAATCCATTGGGGAATGTTCCTCGATCCAATGAAATCTGAGGTTATATTCCAATGATCCTAAAAAGGATCCTCTCTAACTATTCCTCTCAAAACATAGGTTATAAAGATAATCATATGGTTGAGGCACAACCATGTTAAAATAGAAGAGATAGATCACACTATAAAGAGAATTAAAATACATAAATTTATTCATTTATTTTATTAATTTTGCACCCGAAATAATTGTTTCATAAACACTTGACACTAATAACATTTATTTCATCCCAGAGGTACATGATCTGTTTTAAAATCAATGGTACCATAAAATTTATGATTTGGGTCCCCATTTGGTAGTTATTAAAATTTATTATTATAAATTTAATTGGGTGATTTTAATATATTTAATATATTTTAAATATTAATTCTAGGAACACTCGGCATTGGAATCTCTTAACTTCTCAGTACCTGTCTATAAGGCCCCAACCTTAAACCTTACCTAATCTTGAGTTATTACAAGATTACACATTGAGGATCTTTTCAGGTTTACAGTTTTAGATAATTAGATCATGAAACTTGAATTACATTCCACATTTAAACAAAGAGGTTACATAAAAGACAGTATTCATTCTTCCCATCAACAGAAACATATTTAAAATAAAACATGGATTCTTTCTTGACACATCCTTGACACTATCATCACATCATGTACCTTTCCCTTGACTCGTGAAAAACATTTCAAAAAACTTGGGATGAGCATAAAAAGCTCAGTAAGGGTTATAAAAAAAATATGGAATGGAAAAATGAGTTCATATATACATAAGAATGAAATCATTATTTACCCATAAAACATAGGCACTTTAACATACCTCACCAAATAATGAATAAATCATAGAAAATCATAAGACATAAAAGGTAACTTGAGGCATTCATAACATTCTTACGTAGGGAGTAACCCTCTTGGTTACGTTTGGAATACCAACCACAGTATATTCCCTAAATCTCTTCGGAGAAACCTTAATGTTTCACTCCTTCGCGTTACCCAATGCATTGGAGAGCTATATCGGGCTCACCCGCCCTTATTTTATCACGGAACAACCCGTTTTCATAACGATGCCCAAGAACCATAACATAAACGTATCACATAAAACATGCATAAAGGAAACATAACATTTCCACATTTCAATCACAATATAACATTTTAGTATATTGAAATAATGAATCCATTCAAAAAGAAACCATTTCAAAAACCATTTAAAACATTTAATAAAGAGATTTTTGAATCAAAGTGTCCCATACCACCTTGAAGATTTTAAAATTTTAAACCATTAATATCCATATAAATAAATCCTTAAACCCATTTTTAAAACATGGATATTAATGAGAAATATTTATAACAATAAATCATTAAAACATTTAAAACGATATTTTAGTTAAAGTGTTTTTAACAAAATGAGAGACACTTGAATACAATAATTGAGGAATAACATTTAATTATAACTTTATAATATCATGAGAATAGAGGGATTAATGATATAATATTCCAAAGGACAGTATATACACCATATAAGAGTGAACTGGTGCATAAAAACAATGAAGTCTCAATAGAAATGTAAAATGAGATGAAATCCATAATAAAGAAGGTATCCTTAAATAAAGGATAAATCAATCTCATAATTATGTGTGAAAAATATAAATACACCCAATATAAGTGGATATTGAGTGTAAAACAATCAATGTTCATTCACACATATTCAAAGGATGACATATTCAATAACTACATGTTGATCCCAAAGAAATCGAAATTGGGTTAAGAAGTTCCCTTGGTAAAATTTGACAGCCTAACAGCGTCGCATAAAATTTTATAAAAAGAGTTTATGAGAGAGATAAAGGGTATCTCATCACTTGGACATAAAAATTACATCAATAAGGATATAGAAGAACATATCCCAACATTACAATATGTAAATTAAAAGACCCAACAAAAGAAGTCTTTTAAAAAGAGAAGGGTGAAAGGTTCCCTTACCGACTTGGGTATCTTTCAAAACATACACCCCATGAAAGAAGGACAATACAACATTGATGTAAATACTAATAAACAAAAGTATATTACACAAAGAGTAGAATAATGGGCAGTACATATACCACTCAAATGAAATGGTGGCAAATGTAGCACAAATCTCACGGGAATAAAAGTGAGGTGAAAATCCCTTACGAAAACTCGGCAGCCTATCAGCGCCACATAAAACTTCCAAAAATGGATTGATGAGATAAAATAGGGTATCTCATAATATTTCAATAAAATTTACATAAATAGGAATATAAAATAACATCCCTCAACATAACAAATAGGAGCTAAAAAGAAGTGACATAAAGGAGTGTACTTAAAAAGAAAGAGAGAGGTTAGATCTCTTACAAAAATTCAGCAGCCCAAGGGCACAACTCAAAACTTCAAAAATGGATTGATGAGAGAGAATAGGGACTCTCATAACATGAAAATAAAAATTACAGTAATATTAATATAAAATAACATCCCAATAACAAGAAATATGAGCTTTAAAAGGAATGACATTAAAGAGTGTACTTAAAAAGAAGGAGAGGAGTAGGATCCCTTACCTCGGGTCCGACATGACTCGATCATTATTTAATCTCCTGAATAATAAACTTGAGTTAATTTATACTTCCCTAAGAACCATTTTTTAAGTTCATTATTCCTTTTATATCACTTATTACCATGTCATTATCACTATGTTATTATTTAAGTTAATAATGGTCGTTTTAACGATCATTGGTACTTGAGTCAAAAAAATAAACTCTTTATAATTACAAGTTGTTCATGTGGTAAAATATCCATTATATACAGAATTGTATTCATGATGTAGATATCATATATATCATATATATCCAGTATATTCATGCATTTATAATATTACATAACATTTAGAGTTATGAAATGAAATGCACCGTTCATGGAGACGGTAAGTCGTACGTACGCATGAATGCTACTTGCATTTCTATTTCATATTTAATGGAATTAAAACATAATGATACATAATATTATTTTAATTCCAGTATGGTATCATATATAATATAATTAAATATATCCTTTATACATACCACATATGGTATTAACGAATCAAATCACTTTGAGGGGGCGGTAGTCCGCACATCCTAAAATGAAGATATCGCGTATAGCCATAATGGAAGCCATAAAGGTATGAAATAAATGAAAAATACAGAAGCATAAGGAAAACATAAACATATTATATATAATATATAAATATATTTTCATCTTAATGGCCACCTTTTAAGGTGTTAAAAGAATGTTGAACAATCATCGTTTCGGGAGGCAGAAATTCGCCATCCACAGAAACAGTATGTTCTTTAACCATTAGATGTAGGTGTGTGTAAGTGTAGCTCGAATACTTCTTATAAAAACATCCTAGTATATTGAAGATAATCTAGTTGTTTCAAAAGAAATGAATTAAAAGAGTTTAGGGTGTTGGAGAAGCAAAATAAAACAAAAGGACTCATGGGAAGACATTACCTTAAAATCGGGTAACTCCCTTGGGTTTGAGCTCAAAGGCTTCCTTGGGAAGGATTCTGCCCAAAGTGAGGCTTCACAGAGTTATAGAGGGATGTTTAGAGACAAAATGGGAAGTTTTTGGCCGCGCCAAAGGCTTTGGAGGTGTGGGTAAAGAGGTAGAGGTGGGGGGCTTTTATAAGATGAGAGGAGGGGCACTCTTGGAAAGTAAGAAAATGTTACTTTATTTGAAAATGAGTTTCGGATTTAAAAGGTCCCACATTGATATAATTTGTGGATATGGTGATAAGGGTTCGAAATACACCCATCTAATATGTTTTGGACATGTTTAGGTCTTATATTTTACATTATCTTTCCATTTTATTTAAATCGTTAAATAATGAGGTCATCGTTGTATCATCATGATGTCATAAATAATTTAATTTATTTAATATCTAAAAATTATAAAAAAAATACTATGATGTAGGAAATATTTTTAGCTTTCCAATTAATATTTATAGTCTAAAATATCATTTATTTATACAAAATTAAAAATATTGTACTTAGGTGATACATTCTTTGTTACATTTAACATTCTTTAAAAATAAAAAGATAAAAAGTCACTTTCTCACAAAATTGATTCCATGGGGCCCCCAAGTTTGGAAAAAGGCATCCCATGGTCGGACATGAGACAACCAGTAGCCTTAGGACACATTTTGTGGTAATAGTTTATTATTATGTTTTTATCTAATTATCTTTAACTACCCGATTACTCATTAATCAAGATAATTAAAGATAATTACCGTTGTTACTATTCATAATGTCCAAAAACAAAAGAGTCTTAATTACATAATTTGTACCTTATGATTCCAAATATGTAATTCATTTTACCAAATTCCAAACACATAAATTTCAATAATTAATTTAAAAAAACTTCCTGTTGTCAAAACAAATAGCGGGTTTTTTAGAAACAATATTTATGAAACGTTTGGCACTTGTTTATGCCTAATTCCAAAGTGAAATTAATCCCAATGACCACCATTGAATTACATGGTAAAATTATATTCTAATTACACTTTAAAACAAATTAAAAAGATAATATAACCATATAATTAAATTATATAAAAAAGCATTTTTGATGTTAAATGCAGTATTTTTAACTATTCATTGAAAAATGAACATTGTCAGAAAAATACCAAAAATTAACCCAAGGTAAATTTCAATGTCCCAATCATAAATAATATATTTATTTTGAAAAATAGAGCTTATAAAATTTTCAGAAAGTGTATTTAAAATGGGTTCGCCATCAAAAGGCGGTTAATCGACCTTTTAAAGAATATTAGAATGCTTATGCTTAAAAACTGGATTCATTTGCATTTTTAATCCTATAACATTTATTGTAAAGAGTAAAAATATTTGAAAAACATATATAATCATTTTTTAGTTAGTTATGTTCATTCCCGCCATTACAAAGGCTAGGCGTTAACTACCATTTAAAATAATATTATTTTATTATTAGAGTGCAACGTATGTTTTCAAAGGAACTTGTTGTTTCATATTGGGTATTCCATCGAGAATAGAGTTCCCTTTAAAGTAATATTAATATTTTATTCACAAATATGGATAAATGTGAAAATTTCATAATATTTATTTACCTGGGGTGTTACACTGTCTCTAAACAAATACATAGAATAATGTAAATTAATACATGGAAAAAATCAAAGTTGTTACATTCTACCCACCATAATGTTATTAATCCTAAAAATAAAAAAACTACTCAAAATTTTAAGGGTACTGGTGTTGCATCTAGGTCTCCTACACCCATGTGATCTACTGGATATTCCCTTGATACCACTAGACACTCACTGGGAAAATTGATCACCCGCTAAGGTTTCCATCCTGTTGATACTTGATCACCACTAGGTACTCAAAAAAGGTATATCCATCATTGATGTGCAGCTCTCCCCATTCAATAGCTTGTGATGGTTTGTGCATGTACCTCCTAAGTGGTTACACATGAAAGTGTCCAAGTACCCAGTCCAACAGTAGTGTTATATCTAATTGGTATTCAACCTCACTAACTCTATAGAGTATCTAGAAATATCCAATTAATCTTGGATATAGCTTTTCACCCTGGCCACTTATCTGTAATGCATATCGAGATGAGCTCCTCGTGAAAACATTTTCTCCATCCTTGAACTCCCCTCATTGTAATTTTGATGGTTTTTATTATTCCCCATACACACGTAGATAATAAACACCCTCTATGTAGTAGTTCACACCAAATTATGGCCCATGGGTGACGACTCTCCAAGTTTAGTCAAACAAAAGGTTCCCTTTAGGATATCCCATACATGGCCTCAAATGGTTCAATACCAATAGTGTAATGGTATATGATGTTTTATGAAAACTCCCACAATGGTAGTTGATTCTACCACCTGTGGCCAAAATCCATCAGGCAAGCCTGTAGCATGTCCTCCAACATATGAATGGTCTGCTTAGACTAGTTTTCAGTCTAGGGGTGAAAATCTACTCTCAAATGCAATTGAGTCCCAAATTACTCCTATAATCCTCTCCATAATCCCAATTTGAAGAGAGAATAATGGTATAAAATTATTATCAAGGTAACTCCATGGAGTTCAACTATCTCCTACATGTACATGTGTCCCAATCTCTCTGATGATCTCTTATCTTGATTAGCTTGGATGTGGGTGGACTTGGTGAGTCAGTCTACGATCACCTAGATGGAATCATGTCCCCTAGATGTATATGGTAACCTCATCATTAATTACATGGATATCCCATACCTCATACATTCTATAACATCAAGGGGTTGTGTTAAACCCAGGGGTACCCAATTCTCATCCTTCACATTCCCACAAGTGAGGTATCAAAAGAAAAACTATGCCACATAACTCTTCATGCATGGCCACCAAAACGGACATCAGAAATCCCGGTACATCTTTTTCACACCTAGATATACTTTCAAATTTGATGTATGAAACTCTCACATCATATCCTCTATAAATATCAATGATTATATCGTCCATCCTCTAAAACGATAACGTGCTCCCCACCTTCATAATATCCATTAGGAGGACGTCTAATGGATATTTTTGTACTTAAGGTAACGTAATTGGTATCTCTATACTAATATTCTCTAAGTTGATGTAACATAAGTGTGGTAACAACCATTAACCAAAGACATAAATCATTATACTTTTCTACTACTGACAATTGCAACAAGGAAAACTTATCTATCACCTCATCCAAAAAACGAAGAACAATATCTCTTGTTAAGAGTGTCTTCCGCCACATTTCTATTCATAAGAGTATAGATAACATCGAATTCATAGTCTGAGTGGATCTCTATCTATCACCTCTATATCAAGTTAAGATCCTTATAAGATAATATATAATTTATATTCTTATGGTCAAAGTGGATGAAAAACTGCTCACCGCCAAGTAGTGTCACCACATCTTCAGTGTAAAGAATACCGCTGCTAAATCAATATCATGGGTAAAAAAGTTTTAGTCATGTGGTATCAACTAACATGAATCATAATCAATAACTAAATTCCACTTTAGAATAACATAATCAAAAATGGTTCATAATACATCATAGAACACTGTGGACTCTACTCTTTTGTCTAGAAATATTAATATTGGATCGCTCATCAACCTTTACCTCAATTACAAAAAACACTTCTGGAACCTTTTCGCCACACTAAAGTATTCCCCTTTCATTTCAATGTTGTCAAGGGTTCTTCCATTTTACATAAATCGGTATGCACCTTAGTAACAATCCTGCACCGATCCCATGTTAGCATCGCCACAACATTTCTGGGTCCACTTCCAATCCAACCTCTAAGATGACAGGTCCCGAGAAGTGGACCTACCAAATCCCAAACTTACACATGGAGAGATTTCCATAAATTTGGTTCTCTCTATGTTTTTAGGGTCATCCTCAAGTTTCTCGCACACTACTCTTAGGTTGCTAAGTACACTAAGATATCGTCAATGATAATCCCACAAACTGGCCTAAAAAGGATAAATGATCTACTTCATGAGTCCCATTAACACTTCTAGGGAGTTATTTATGCTAAATGTCATCAACAAGTACTCATAGGGATTGTAGTAGCATCTGAATTTCATCCTTCATGTGTCCTTGCCTCATACTCAAAGCTAGTGATAGATGAATTCGATGTGAATCATTGTGAACTATCATACCACTATCAACTGATCCAAGAGGACATTGATCTAGGGTAAAGGATAATTGTTCTTTACACATACCTAGTTTAGGCACCAGTAATCCACACATAACCTCAATGTCTCATCTTCCTTCTCTGTGAACAAAACATGGGTTCCCTAGGGGGGGAAACTAGGTCTCATGAATCTATTCTCATAGAATTCCCAAAATTATACCCTCAACTAATGAATCTATTAGGGATCCATTTGATATGGTAGTGAAGATTCCAGGGCCATCCTAGGGTGTAATTTAATATAAAAGTATTTATCTCAATCAATAGGTAAGACTAGAATTTCCTCACCGAATTCTTCCTCATAATCCATGACCACTATAGGGAACTGATAGCATATATAATTCACTTGTAAAAGATTCATTCTATCCAAATCTTGAGTAATTTGCTATACTATTTTATTTATGATCACATCTTACTCTTCAAAGATTTCCTTTTAACCCACAAAGGAAAACATCATCCCATTATTATAGAAATGCGGCATCCACCACCTAAAATATTCAATCTAGGCATGAACTCTTGATATCTAATGATTGCCTAAGATTAATTCATAGTACCTAATAAAAACTATAAATAGATCCCAAAAAATATCTCTCCTTCATGTTTCATATCGCTCTATCGGAATAAGTGGGAAACCACTAAGTCACATCATGCCCAATTATCTAAGATAAAGGTTCAAGTCAATGGATAAATAAGTATATCTATTTCTTGAACCAAATATGTGGAAAATAAGGGATGACTCAGACATGTGTTTATCAATATTGTAGCTAATTTAGAAAATACATAGATCGTGACTCAAATAATTCTTAGAGCCTCGAGGGGGCATAAGATTCTATAGCCTGTAACATTCCTCATCCATGGACACCAGTTCCCTGATCCTAGAATTAACACCAAGGGGTGGGGTGGTAATAGGTCAGACCTCTAACCACCTCCTACTACTCTACTGGGTGCTCTTCCATGTCCACCACACTATGGAAAACCATCCTCCTTCCTATGTCTCTACCTTGGTAGTCCCTCCACCATCTCCCAATAAATTTTACAGCATGTCAGACAATCTCATGCAAGGTTTCCTCAATTGATACAAGAGAAACACTACCTCTCCCTTATCTTAATCGATCAATTCTAATATCCCAACACCACTGACCCTCTATACTGGGATCATATCCTCATGCTTATGGAACACTCGGGTCACTACAAATTCTACTAGCCACATGTTGTTGATAAATCAGCTCTTATATTCCCACTACCATAACCCAATGTCGATTCCTTCTCTTCTAGGAAGCTCTTCACCAACAAGGCCCACTCAAGCAACTGAGTATAGGTGGGAAATAATAGAAATATCATTGAGTCCTAGTTATCTAGGTGTAATCCCTAATCAAAGGTATATGATTTGAAGAGTGGATCCTAGACAATGTTCATTTAGTACCATGAGATACTAGTAAACCTCACTGAATACTCAACCATAATAAAACATCCCCACTACAGATATAGAAACTCCTAGATGCACACTGATCGCAACATGGATGGATAACACTCATACCTGAAGAGAATCTCAAAGTCCGACCAGGAGAGATTTGTTTCATCTTGTAACTGAGTCACTAAACTCCCCTATCTCCCATTATAGACCTGGAGGATACTCATAGCAAGGCCCACTATATGATATTCATGAATCCTTACAAGGAAGAAAACTAGAGTGACTACCTATATAAATTCCCCAACTGCCTGGGGGACTAGCACAACCTAAAACCTTGGTGGTCACTACCTCTAAAAATCATGCATAATACTCATCTTGTATACATCCTCAACTAGAGATTCTGACACTATATGATACTCAAAAGGTTTTTATACTGATGGTAAAACACATGGGTGAGTTATCTCTTATACAATCCCCTTTTATAAAGCCTCTTCACTCAGTGGATCATCCTTACAATTACACAATGTAATCCTGGCTTCCTATCTTCATAAAGGCATCCTCAAATAAACAAGATGCACCATAGAAAAATAGAATATCTAGGTTAGTGAATCCATATGGTCATTTAAACAATAACACATTCCTATATGATTCATGTTCCAATTTTTTCCTTATGACCAATTTCTATATGTATCGAGTCAAAAGGAAAGTGATTGGAGTCCAGGTGTATGGATACATTGGTCGATGCACTAACATGGGAGTCTATGTCCTAAAAGATGAATTAGAAACACATAACGTTTTTACCCCAAAAAAACCACACAGACTCTGTTCGTGTATTAGAACCTCTTATGATACAACTATTTCAGGACCCAACCCATCGGGACATGAAAACCAACTACTCTAAGCGTACCTCTAATAGGACAGGGGTTGTTTTCCAGTTCCATGTAGGTATATCACAAACATGGGTGGCCTTAGCCTAAATTACCTATACATGCGCACATATATCCAGTCCCATACAATTATGAAATATAAAACATCTAAAACCAATGCATGTATATATATATGTGTGTGTGTCTCTGTGTGTGTTTGAACCCCCAATCAGAGCATGAATGTAAATTGATAAATGTGTTAAAGGGACTACATACAAGTCTAAAAAAAGATACAGTGAGTCCAACATACATCAAGTCAGAGGACTACTACAAAATGAAACCACTTAGAAAACTCCTTGATCTTTCAAGATCTATATATCTTTCACTAGCTCTCTTTCCTCTAAGGAAACCATCAAATGGGTCATCGTTATCATAACACCTGATATGTGGGGAAAGATCCAATGTAGGGGTGAGTATATTAATATCTTTGAGGAAACTCCTAAAACACTAAACACAAAGAATCAGAAATATTCATCTCATAACAAGGATATAGGAAGAAATTAATAAAAAAACACATATATACTCAGGAAGGACATCATGCTTCCAAATGATCATAACCAAACTATAATCCATAGGATTCTGATCGAAGAAATTCTCATTCCAAGAGAATACACTTCATGAGACATTCCATCATCATAGACACCCATTCAAGAGGTCATGAACATTGGTCCCTACCCAAGAAAGATCACTAGTATCTGAAGACCCAATACTCTGATAGGGGATCACCCCAGGACTACTAGGAGACACCACAGACCCAATATGGATCAAACCTCTATGTAGGGGATCATATTCCAATGACACTATTAAACCTATTGAAATTGACTACTATATGGAGGAACAACACTCTTCTCAAAGAGGTCACACCTATTCTACAAACCCCACCTAGAGTATAAAATTATAGAGGACCACACTCAATTCTCATGGAAGGACACCACAAAATCTATCTGATACTCGTCTTACAAAGCAGGTCACAATAAAAAGATTTGAATGTAATATCACACTTTACCTTTAATGGGATGGACCTAGGGAACACACTCAACCGATATTAGTCCATACTTGAGAAATGAATTGCACTAAATTCCCATGATGGTAGTACAAGTCATTTACTAGGGGTACATGATGTGTCTAGGAAACCGATAATTCTTCCTATGTGGTTCTTCCTCACATGACATTTATATATCTATATATGTATTATATAACAATGGTACATTAAAATTAATGATCATCCGATACATTTTCCATTCCCATGTGTACAAAAATGTTTCTTTTTTACTCTGATTTTGGTTGGGTACTTCACCCTATTTGTGCCCATGTAACCATTGAGTTACACGTTGAACCACATAGCATAAGTCACCCAACATGTGATAGTGACAAATGAATTGCAATATTTTACTCACCATAGAAACCCGAGTGTCATAACCATGGGGTCCCAAATGGTGTGTAGTTATGGATTATACACTGTGTGACCTTATATTTTCTAATCCCACTGGTTTCCTCCTTCACATCATCCTATTTATTTCCACAACCATTTTCCTAACTAGAGATCATAGATATTGGGCTAGGCAAAACTCCTTTCACCAATTATTGGGATTTAGGACTTTAAATCTTCCTTAGAAATGCTCACACGCGCCATTTGTAGTCACAGTATCAAATTCCGGATGAACGGGAATTTACAATCCATTCTAATCTGCCTTCAATCATCCTTTGTCACTGCCACAACTTAATCTCACCATTGATCCTAAACTATACCTATAGTATTATGGTTTTTTACCAAATAAGGGTCATGAAATGATGAAATACTAGGTAATCGTCAAACCATGGGCCAAGAAAAATTCATATGTGGAAGGTGAAAAGAAACTCGGGATAAATCTATATGCCACAAGATTTTATGAAAAAACACATCCTTTATTCATTCAGCCTTGGTTTGTTGTTTTATATTTAGTTGAGTGAAGAGGGATAAAAATAAAAAACCCAAATAAATCCATTTCAATAAATCTATCATTGATGCATGAATCTATCATTGTTTATATAATTGATCTTTGTTCAACTTGGGTAAACAAACTAGAAGGAAATACACAAATAAAACATATTACCTGGAGTTTGTATCAATCACTAATGAAGAATGGTTGTTCATTTTCATCATTGGTGAGATCCCCAAAATCCATTGTTACACAATCCTCAATATGATATGATCTGACGTCATCGGATAACAATCCTATTAGGTTCTTCTCTAATTATTCCCCTCAATTCCTAGGCTATACCTGTAATCCTATGGTTGATACATGACTATTTCTAAATAGAATACCTCAGTCTCTACATCAATAAAAATAAAATAACTCATTTATTTCATTTACTTCATTTATTTTATTAAATTTTCCCTCATGATTTTTTTTAGAAATTCCAAACACAGATAAAGGTTATGTCACTCCTTGTGTAAAACCCACATTTCAAATTCAACGATACTATTGGATTTTTGTTCCAGAACCCATTTAAGATTTATTTAATTTTTTTATGAAAATTTAATACGCTTGATTTAAATATATTTAATATATTTAAAAAATTGATTATGAGCACAAAAGGCCTCAAAATATCATGTTGAATCAATGCATGGATCCAAAAAATAATCCATATACTATTTTAAAGTCAAAAATGATAAAATTATAGTTTTTAAATCTAGGAGTCCTTTCATGATTGTTCTAGATGTGAACCATGTGATGTGATAAGATGTGAGGATGGGAATGTTGATGGTTAGATGAGATATTGGCAGGGAGGATCGAATTTGAGAAAGTAGTTTATGATTTTGATGGAGGGTTTCATGGTGATATTCTTGGCGGTAATAGTGATGGAACTAATATTGATAAAAGAGATTGAATCTATAATTTCTAGTTGTTGTAATGAAGGTTATGATTCTTAATAGATAATGAACCTTCTTTAATGGATTTAATGGTCCAATTTATTCTTTATACATTCCTTTAACCCCTGCTTGAGTTTTATAGTTTTACATTCATTATGCATCGATTTTTTGTTACCTAATATGATTCTTTGAGTTCATAGATTAATGGAATGATTTTAACTGATAAATGTTTCAACTTATGGGATTGGTACTTATTAGAATTCTAATGTTTATAATCTTGAGAAATCATGGGGTTGGCTAGTTAATGTCGAGAGGGAATATGAATAAGTTGATTGTCATGTAAAAGTAATGTTTAATAGTGAAAATAAATAGTAATTGAAGTTCCTTTAATTCTTGTGTTCTTATAGGACAAATAGTTCATATTAGTGGTAGCTAGTGTCCATGAGATTATAGATGCATTTGAGGGTAAGGCTATGTGTTTTTCCATTGTTTTTTTGTGAGATATATTATACCCTATATGTTATGTGATTTCATGCACTACCTCTCCCATGTAGGTAAGGAATATTAAACCTAATGGACAATTGGATAGATTTTTTCCAAACATCTAGGTTGATGAGGAGTGGATAGATGACTATCCCATATTTCCCCCACTCTCTTTTCTTGGTAGTATTTTTTTATATACATAGTTATTAAATTTCAATATATATTTTTGTGTTTATAGATGGATTTAGTGAATCATGGTTATTTCAAACACATGAATCTCTGGATATAAT
This sequence comes from Viscum album, assembly GCA_963277665.1. Lineage (NCBI taxonomy): Eukaryota > Viridiplantae > Streptophyta > Magnoliopsida > Santalales > Viscaceae > Viscum > Viscum album. The sequence goes on from OY728160.1 coordinate 641,350,984, forward strand.
ATCCAAATGATTATTATAGGTAAGTGGTCTATGTTATATTATGAATTGAGGTATAATACACATCAAACATGTTGTGGTGGATCTTAGAGACTACATGGTTACCATATGAAGATATGGATGATGATAACTAGATTATTTGATGCATAGGTTGAATGATATGCAACATTATCTTCGTTATATTTAGGTTAGCATACTTTTGGAGAGATATAACTTAGGGTATGGAATATTCTGTAAGAGTAGAAAACTATGTAAAAGTTTTTATAATATACATTCTTAATATATGTTGGATATTATATGATTAGTCTTTTGTGATATTTGATGATTGAGCTATGGTGAGGTTAAGGAATTGGAATTCCTATTTAGGCGATGAGTTGGTTTCACATATTATTTACTAGTATTTAGTATGATTTCTTTAACAATTTCAAGAGAGGATCCATAGAGGATCCTACTAAGAATAAATCATATGCTCATCATAAACATATATTTTTTAAAAAAATATAGGATATGGTTTGTGATTTTCCTAGACATTACTAGTTCATAGAGTTATTCAAGTGTTTTTTTAGGATTTGAGGTTACTAACATGGTTTTTACTTTTGATACTTTTAGTTTCCTCTGTATTTGTTTCAGTCAAGTGTGTCGCATTGGGGTGAACTGGTTCTATTCATAAAGATGGTCAATGGAAATTTTTTAATTTGTATTGATTATCATCACTTGAATTAGTTGATAGTGAAGATCCTCTATCCTCTTGCACATATCGATGTTTTATTAAATCAAATAAAATTATATAGTTGGTTTTAAAATATCAATTTCTAATATGGGTATCATTTTATAAAGGTGAATAGTGTTGATATACTAAAGGACTATTTATATTGTCACTATGGTCATTATGAGTTCTTTCAGATTCCATTTAGTGTATAAAATGGTCCATCATCATTCATAGGGTTGATAAAAGAAGTGTTCTAAGAGTCCCTAGATCAGATCATAGTGGTTTTAATCAATGACTTCCTTATATACTCTATGTATGAGGAGGGTCATGTAGAGCATCTGTGGAAAATTTTGGGAGTTATTCATCATCAACATATTTTTTGGAATCTAATAATGTTTTATTTATGAGCTCATCATGTTCATTTAATGGGGACTGACATGTCTTATCATTCCCTAGCTATAGATTCATCAAATTTTGAGGTATATTTATCTTGGGAATTCCCCAAGACTATTGAAAAATTGGGAAGTTTCCATAGTCCTGTAATAGTTTTTTCGTATCCATATTCTCTTGGATTGTGACTCCAATGAATGACATGAATAGAAAGGATCGTTCATTCTTGGTGACTGAATAGTGTTAAAAAGAATTAAAGTATCATAATGAGAATCCAATCATTTCTCTAGGGAATTATTTTATAGAGGTACAACTTTAGTTTGATGCTTTATATGATTTTATGGGTCTTGTCTTGTTTAGTGTCTTGATATAGTAGATGGAATTTGTTTATCATGGGTCTTGGAAGCTACCCCATTGAATATAACTATGTTACCCTTGATATAGAGTTGGAAAGAGTTTTGTTTTACATGAATTTAGGGAGAAACTACCTCATCAGGGAGCACTTTGTGGTTTTCCCCAATCACATGAGCCGGAGGTATGTCATATTCCAATGTGACCTGAACTTTTTACCGTGATAGTTGATTAAATTCTTATAGTTTTATTACTTCAATATTTCATATACACTATTCAAGGGTAAGGATATAGCTGATACACTAAGAAGAAACTTATGTAGTGATATGTTCACGAGTTAAGAGATTCCAATATCTTGATAGAAGAGATATTAGTGATGCATCATGATATAGGAGAGTCCTATTAAAAAGGATTCCTTTTTCTACTAATCGTGTAGTCATCTTTGGTTCAACAGGTGCATAATTCTAAATGGAGGGATTTTTGGGGTGATGATCTAGGGAGATTGAGTTGTTTGTGCTAATTCCCCCAGATGGTTGGTCTGAGGATTATTAGCTCTAGTTGTTGTTTTATTGGTTTTTTCATTCCATTGGTGATACGATAGGTTATTCTCCATGTGATCCAAATTTCACCCTTATCATTATATCCTTGTCTGAAAAAAATATTGTTCTGCTCTGTGAGGTCAGTTTTGGTGGCATGGGCTGAATCATTCAATTTCATATTTTATTCCTTTATGATTAACTTATTATAAGGTTAAGGTATAATGTCATGTTCACGGTAGTGAGTTACAGCCGTCAGATGTTCCATTATAGAAGTAAGAGGAAATTTGATTAGAATTAGTCATTATTTCACCACAATCTCAGGGTAGTTAGGATGTTACTTGGGATATAGTAGACTTTTTTACCTTTTTGTCTTACGTATTGTCAATTAAAGTGTTGATATTAGTGGAGGTTTAAACAAGGTAGTATCTAGAGGTGATGAGGCTCTATAGTGTCCCTAAAATAATCATATGTGATTTTGATCCTCATTATACCTCAATGGCATGGAGAGTTATGCAATGTGATTTCATATCTCAATTACACCTTAGTACTACATTTCATCAATAGAAAGACCATAAAATAGAGAGGGTAATCCAGAACATTGAAGACGTGTTGGTCACTTGTTACCTCGATTTTAGTGGCTCATGGATGAGGCACTAAATTTTAGTGGAGTGTTTTTACAAAAATATTTTTCACTAAACCATTATTATGTCAATGTTTGAATATTTTCAGGATTTACCTTTATGTATTACCTTATCCAATACTAGGTTTGGAGATTCATTAATTCTTATGATAGAATAGTATAGTTCCTGGAAGAGATTGTTCAGGTTATTCTCTAGAGGATGGAGGTAGTGAAAGATTGTTACAAGTCCTATTCCAACCATAGAAGTAGACCTATAGACTTTTACATTATATATCATGTGTTCCTAAAGTAGATTAATCATCTTGGTTGATGAAGGTTTTATCATGGGAGTAATCATTCACCTCGATTTTTTGGGCCACTATAGGTCTTGGTTTATGTAAGATTTATTGTGTATTGGATAGAAATACCCCCTGAGATAAGCCAGATACATGATTTCTTCCATGTATCATGGATTTTGTATTATCTTCTTGATTATTCTCACATCATTGATTGGAGATATGTCAATTTTGATAGTTATTCATCATTCTACATGCGTAGAATTGAGATCTAGGACGACCATTAGAAGGTAATTAATGAGTGTGTTATTCCTTTGGTTTGGATCTTGTTGAGACACTATGTCCTGGAAGAGAGAACCTATGAATATGAGTCATAGATTCAAGCTCAATATCCCAATTTTTTTATTTTGGGAAATTATTTTTTATCAATTCATTAATGATGTTGACCTTTATTTGCCTTATGATATGGTTTTCTCTTCAGCGATTAAATTTTGTGGCCATGCTCGTGATTGAGAGGTGTATTCTGAAGGGGAGGGTATAAGATTTTGTTATTTTAATTTAAAAAATTTATTATTTATTCCTCTAAGTGAGGTTTTTGTGCTTCTATTATGAAATATTGTTGAGTGTTATCATGTGGGTTGTTTGTTAAGATAATGATTTTATTTTCCTCTCTGATATTGGTTTTAAATTGTCGAGGAAAAGAATTGATTTTGAGGTCTCTAATATAAGGGGATTAATCATTGTATATTCTTCCATTATGTGAATATGAGATCCAAGGCTCTTGGGGAAAACATAGATTAGGGTTGTAATATTTTGGGAGTTTTAATTTTGAAAGATGATAGATTCATTGTGTGATTTTTAGTTAATGACGTGGGAGAGAAGTTCAAAAACCCATGTAGTTTTTTACAACTAGATTAAAAGAATTTTATAGGGTTTGACTCACAATTTATATAATATATTCATGATTTGTATGGATGAGGATACGTTTCTCTTAATATTTTCAAAAAATATCATGATATGAATATGAACTTCACATTTTTAATTGATATATTTTATTCAATTAAGGTGAATATAAAGTTCACAATGTTAATTTCAAGGAATCCACAATGTGAATGACTAATTAAATCCATGAATCAATATCTGGAAGTGTCCCTATAAATTAAATTCCATCCATATTTTTACCCAAAACCTTGTTATTCTCTCCCAACTCCATGTGTCTATAGGTGATTCTTTTGGGGTTTTTAATCCCTTTTAAAAGTGATTGATTCTCACCTTCCCATGTGTGATCTATAGTGATATGAGGTGAATTTTCCTTCTTTATCTTATTGTTATTCACTATTTAGATTGTTTTCAATCCAATATTATGTTTCTATGATATAGAATTTTATCTCCTTCATTTTTATGGGGTTCTTTTTTTTATTTTGGAACTGTTGTGGTGAGGTATCCTTATAGGGTGTTAGATTCCTTTTGTGATATTTTATCAGAGATCCACATTGTTTTTTCTATTCCCTTTTTAGTAATGTTAAAATCCTTGAGGTAGGGGATTTTTTTATTCTATTTTTTATGTGAAACTAGGAATTTATCACACTTTATATCATTGGATAATGGTGTAATTAAAAATAATTAGTATTAAACCAAATTAAATAAATGAATTACTTTATGGTTATAGAAATCACATGTGTTTCCACCAAGATAATGGTTTCCTTCTTGATTTTCAATTTTGTGTGTTATATATGTCTATGAAATGGTTTATAATGTTTTATTTTATGAAATGGGAAAAGAACATAAATCTAGAATCACTTATTGATTAAAAATGGAAAATAGGCATGTTTTTTTAAAACCATTGATTCTTATAATTTAATGGGAATAAACTTATCATTTATGCATGTGTAAGTAAAATTGTTCTTCCTTATGTTAATAAAAATGGGATTAAGAAGTACATTTGGTAATTATTTATAAATAAATAAATGATGTAATTGGACATTTTCATCCTTATGTTGGGGAAATTGGAAGTAATTCTTTAAATCATGTTCAAATATTTCAAACTTTTTGACTGCCAGTGGATTAGGATTCAGGTGGTTGTAACCAATGATAATTTATTAATTCAATGGATGATGGTAATGAAAAATTTATTTGATAAAGCTAAATGTTTGGGGTCAATAAATTTTATTTGATTGTGAAGGTTAGATGCCTTGGTTTTTTTGTCCTAGCTTCTATGTTGGTTTTTTAGTGTTTCCTTGCTTCCATGAGTGATTTCTCTATATATGAGTATTGTTATTTAATATGGTGTGATCCTATAAATGAATATGGTTCGATGTGATGTGGGATAGAAGGATTGGTTTTGTGGAAATATTTTATGATGGTGATGGAGGGATGCATGGTGATATGAATTGTGGTATTAGGTATGGAATCTAAGTAGATTGAATAGGATGAAGATGGTATTTCCGTTTTTGTGCTAAAACATGAGATGGTTTATTAATAATGAATTTTATTTAAAGCCTATATGGTTGTTTTTCTAGTTCCTTGATTCCTTTCCCTGATATTGAGGCATCTGGTCATTCTTGTTTTGTGAATATTTTTTATGGTATCTTAGATGAGTGCAAGAGAACCTATAATTGTTGAATAGTTGTGACTAATAAATTTTTTGAAATATTATATAGATACTAATCTTGATAATATTAAAAACATTAGGATCGATTGGTTAGTGATTATTGGTCATGTGATCAATTTGATAATACCGTTAAAGTAATTTTTAATTGTAAAAAAGATATAATTAATTGATATTCCTTGAATTCTTGTGTACTTATGGTATATCTAGTCCTTAAAAATGTAAATCGGGTGTTCAAAAGATGATAGTTACTCATGAGGTTAAGGCTAGTTTTTTTTCATAGTGTGTTTGTGAGATATATTGTATAATTTATTTAATGTGACTTCATATATTACACCACCCATGTTATAGAAAATAAGGATTCCATAAAAATATATTACATCTTTTTTTATGAATAATTATTACATTCAACAAACACACACTTAAGGATCATAAAGCTATAGTGTATTTATAGACTAGAATCAAAATCTTCTGATTTATTGAGGAATCATCAACATCTCCCATAATTGTCATTCCACATAGTGTTATACATATAAATACACAAGTTAAAACCTTTATTTAGAACATGGAGAGAGGAAACATTAGAAAGGGTGACCTTATATGCTCAGTAACAGTAAATAAGGGAGATATGTCTGCATAATAATAACATAATGGTATGATAACATGATCATAGCATTTGAAAACTATACCTAGTATATCCTATAACATAATTTTAAGACAAAGAAAAAATATTGGTAGTTAATATGACATGGATCATAAGGAAATAAAAGAACATGATCCATAAGAGCTTAACATTGGCATAAGACATGGAATTGTGACATATCTAAGAACCATGTTATTATTTGTGGTATGGATACTTTATATCCCATCAATTTTCAGTTTAAATGCTAAAGAATTGCCTAATGTGAATTCCATTTGAGGTAATGGAGGTATTGAGGGTGTTAGGGGCTCATTTGAAGATTGAGACACAAGATTTTTATGTGAATATGGCTTAGTTCATGGCTTTAATAATCCGTGTGAGGCATACCTAATTGTTTGATAGAACCATTTGAGATTGGATAGTGGGGAGCTACTATCCACACAGTTAGATGTAACCATGTGATTTTGGGTCCATAGCCATGCGGGCATGTGTGTGTTTTTTAATCTGTACTTTTTCAGGATTTTCACATGGTTAGGAAAACTAGGTGAATAAACCTTGAAACGTGACCCATCTTCTAATATACCATGCTTGGTTGGCACAAATTTTGTAAACTATGTGGCCCAACCATGTGGTTCCCAATTTATGGTGAAATTTTGAAAATTCCCTCAATTTAATCTATATTTTAACCATAATTCTATTTATCCTCCCATATAGAAACCTTGCACGTTATATCTCCATATTGCTGAATATTCTTGTTGTTTAGAGATTTTCATTGTCCAATATCTGAAATAAGAACCATATATCTCATTATCTCCACATCAATATGTACTCAATAAATTTTTAGTCATTCCACATTTGATTTGTTATCAAATGGACTATTTAGGTGGAAGCACATTTTCCCTATTTTTTAGTTCTTCCTCTATTATTTGATTTTCAATCGATCTGAGTCTAATCAAGAGTTGATACTACACATGTTGTGCACTATATACCTATGGAAGATGTTCATATTCCTTTCATTAAATTTCTAAGTGTTTATATATTCCATTTTGACATGCACCCAATTCTCAGTTGACTCTTTGAAATGAATTTAAATCCTTGAATTATATTAATATGAATAGCTTATTAAATTAAAGAGTCCAGCAAACGATTGATTATTGGTTGAGCACATTGATTTATAACTACACCTTGGGTGAGTTGAAAAATAATTGGACCACTATAGGTGGCCTTTACAATTCGATGCCTTAGGTTGTGACACTTTTACCCCATTCTTTATGATGTAAAATGTGAATTGAATTTCCAGTATGAATTATATTTGAAGTTTGATATCAATTGTAATAAGAAATTATTAACAAGAGGGGATGTATTTCTTCCCACTAGGAACATGCCTTATAATGTTTTTTTAAGCATGAAATTCATATTGTTAATGATTTTCCAACATGAGTAATTTAGATGAAATCCTTATAAACTTATCTCATGACTTGAGTCACGTTTTGAGGTGACGTTGAATTGAAATGTTCTTAGTGTTGACCTTGAATTATTAAATAAATATTAACAAATGATATAAATTAATAAAATGATTATTTTCCTTGTATGAATCATGGATTCAATGATGAATTCTATGGATAGACTAATTTGGATTTTACCTTTCTTATGCCCAAGTGATATATAGACGCCATAGTATACTACCAAAGACAGACTCATATGATTTAGTGTTATATTCCATTTCACACTTGTATTTCATATGGAATTACAATGATAGACTCAAATAGAATTCATCATTTATGCCATGGGTGATACTTAGGCTCCCTAGTGGACCTCCATGCAAGGACTCGATTGGAAGTGATGTTATATAACACCTAGAACGATACCTAAGTTCTTGAGTATCTCTAAGGATGGCCTTGTAGGGTGTTGGTTTATATTATACCTAGAGCGACACTTAGATTCCTAAATAGTAATTCCATGGATGGTCTTAGGTAAAAAATGAATAATTAACTCAATGAGTTATATGATGTGTCTACCAATCCAAAGAACAAGATTTGATTCAGTCATTATTTATAATTTATGGATGGCATGATTAGAAATCCTTCGAGTATATCACTATGGGGGGTGATGGGATATGTGTTGGGTATTGAGGCATATTCCTTATATGAAATTGAATTATTAAATGAAATTGATTATAAATGAGGACCTATACTTTATGAAATGTTTACTTCTAGAACTTCCTTGCTTATTATAGTGTTTCATGCAAACTATTATTATATATATTGACTAACTGGATGGTACAAACCTTAGATGGCTGCCTACTCAGATAATGTATCCCACCCTATTCGAACCACCTTGGGTTCCCAAAGATATTATATGATTATAGGTATAGATAAGTTCAAGAACCCTTATATAGCTTCTTTATAGATTCTTACGATTATGGGAGCATGGGACCGAGCTAAGGCTCATGATTCTAGCTAGGATATTTTTGAAATTTTTAATTTTGATATATATAATGTATTTCACTCAAGTATAATTTTTATGGTTGTTTTTTAGATACAAAGGACATGTATCATCAAAATTATATATGAGATTCCTTTTTATATTGGTATATACTCCTGTTGTGTATCCATTGTCTATATGATTTACTTCTTCTACTACTTATATGTTATTAAAATTCCTTTTTCTTTCACTCTAGTGATGGGGGAATAGTCTCTGCATAGACACACTTAGTTCATCAATTCTAGTCAGCAGCCTCTAGCATTTGGGGATATTCACTTGAGGCCATGTATCCAACCGAGCTCGGGGAGCTTATATTGGCATCCTGGTCCTGGAAAATACAATGTCTTATTAGAGTTTATTTTTAGTTTAGCTTTTTTATTTGATGAAAATATAAAGGGAAGATAAAGAAATGTAATTTGGTAATGAGATATTCCTGGGAGTATCTCCCTATAAAGTGGAAAAATCCAAGTTTCCATGAATAAAATTTCAATTTTCTAATGTTAAACTATCACAGTTGATTTGATTCCACCATTGGGTGATGCACTAGAATTTTGATGTTATTATTGATATTAATATGTTTTTTATTTATTTGAAACCCAATGAGATGAGGGCATTCCATTTCATTCATTGTTTTATGCTCTTTGCAGGAATCACATGTCATGTATTATTGCATACCATTTAGGATGCATTACTTTTTATGTTATTGTGCTAGGCGTCGTGATAGACATGCATGTTGTTGTGATAGGTATTCTAGAATATTTTATGGTGTGAATCAGGTTGAAACCATTTTTTTTCGTGAGGAGTATGGTCCCTCACAGATTAGAATTTCAATCCTATATAACTTAATGTGATATAAATGTGAAACAAATAAAAATTAAAATAGAAATGAATATATGAATTCAAGTAAAAATGAATTGGAAATTAATATTATTATAGTAGAGATCTTGACCAATACCTGACCTTATTAGTGGTTAGCACATCGTATTCATTTCTTATAATGAGTTTTAAGTCACCCAGAACTAACTCATAGATTTGAGAAAGGGGTGTGTTTTTATATTGAAGGTTTGAACCTATCCTATTTTTATTTTTTCAATTATCTATTGTGAATTCTGATAAAAACATTTATTTAATGAGTTCCCTTTTCAGTTTTAGATGTATTCCACCACAACATCATCCAGTATTACCCTAAGAGGTAGGAAATGTCCATTCATTAGAGGTGGTGGTCCATGGACTACCATTAGATCTTATAGTAGTGTTAGTTACAACAAACGTGTTAGTACCAAACACAGGTGTTCAAGAATAGTTCTTTGATGGGATATTACACTTTATGTAGACCATTCAGGGTGCACTACAACCTACCACAACTATGGAAGAGTTGACCTGTGAGTTCAAGTAGAAATAGTTGTACACGTTTTTAGGGGATGGTAGAACACATGTTGTTGATTCATGTATAGATTTCATTCTATATATATTTGAGAATATATATATTCCTCTTATGAGGATGGAAATCTCTTAATGTATATATTTTGTGATTCCTCCAATAGAAGATTGAATTTCATTAAATTGACAGATCATCGTTGGAAGATGCCCTCGAGGTATTTTTATATGGTCGTCTTTCAATACTTTTATCCAGAGATGTTGATGGTTGATAGATCCCGAGTATTTTTGAACCTGGAGTAGGACGCATTATCAGTTATGGAATATTCGGACCATTTTACTGAGCTCTGTCACTTTGCATCTATTTTGATGGGTGATGAGTAACCTAATGTTAGGTGACTCAAGGATGGGCTCAAGTATGACATATGACCATAGGTGAATGTCTTTCAGTTGACTACCATTTCTAGAATAGTGAATCTGGTGCTCATCAAATAGTGTAACATGAGATATACTGGAGGTGTGAGCCATGGTGATTCGGCATCTTGATTCGGTACTGCATTGAACTATATTAGGAAGAATCATCTGAAGATTCCACAGAGTGAAATTAGTAGTCGGATCACTGAATCAGGTAGACAAGAGAGGTACTGCTGGTCTTGAAGTATAGGATATATGAGTCCATAGTGTATGATGGACCCATTTGAGTGTGAATCATGTAGAAATATGGGTCATTTATAGTACATCTATAGAATGTTTCCTCATGTATCCAATGATAGAGGGTTTTAACTGACTCCATATTCATGAGTGTGATCGGTATCTTCTCATCATGCATGGATCTAGAGAATTGTTGGTCGATCATATCGATTTCGTGGTCGTGGTCATGGTAGTCAGTCCCATGTTTATAGAGATAGTGGATTGGATATTCTCAGGGTAGCATCGTAGTATCACAAGGCTACAGTTCAAGCCAGATATATGAATTTATATGGAGCTTTAAGGACTAAGATCACAGACCTTCTATTATCAAAGGTATTATTCTAGTATCCTAAACTTTATCATCTATTATTTTTTATACAAGGGATTCTCATAGCTTTATGTCTATGTTCATTGTGGAGATCCTTAGGCTTAGTGCTTATACCTATGATGGTTTTATGATGCTTGACACTCCGTTGGATATTATAATGGAGGGAGTAAATTAGAGAACAGAGTTCCCCTTTGAGATTGGTGGGTGTCACGTCATATGGGAAAATTTTTTCCCTCAAGATGATAGGTTTTAACATCACACTCTTGATGGAATGGTTGTTCTCGTTTCATGATTTCATTGACTAATATCACTATAGGGTGATCTTCACATCCCAAGAGGGGTGAGAGTTTATTAAAAATAGTGAATGGGATGTCTAAGAGAGTCGAGAAGGACCCATGCATCATGGGTTGGGTTGGATGGAAACCGAGATTGTGCGTTTATAACTAGATGATCGGGGAAATTTTTAGGAAGATTAACCTCCAGTGGTTGATCAATTTAGGGAAATTTTCCCAGATGACTTTTATGGATTTCCTCTAGTAACATAGGTAGATTTCTCTATCAATCTACTATCATAAGATGCACTAGTATCCATTCCTCCTTACAGGATAGATACTATTGAGATATAGGAGCACAAGAGGCACCTAAAGGTTTTATAGGGAAAGGGTATTATCCAACCAATAACTTCCTCATAGGTTTCATCAGTCTCTTTTAAAAAAATGTTGATTGAACCCTCAGGCTATGCGTGAATTACCAAGACTCAAACCAGATGGGGGTTAAGAACTGATATCCTTTTCCATAGATATATGATCTATTAAATGAGCTCCATTGAGCTTTAGTTTTCTCAAAGATTGATTTATGAAGTAATTATCATCAGCTGCATGTTATACCATCATACATACCATGCATATATTTTCATTGTTGGTAAGGTATATATGAGTACTTGGTTATGTAGTTAGGTCTCATTAATGTGCTAGGAGTCTTCATGGAACTAATGAACTGATTTTTCCATCCTTATCTAGATCTGTTTGTATTGGTTTTCATAGATTATATCCTTTTTTATCCTCACAATTGACCTGACCATGAGAAACATCTTGAGATTGTATTTGATACACTGAGAGAGCATACTTTATAAGATAAGCTCCCAAAGTGACACTTCTGGATGGATTATATTGACTTATTGGGTCACATTATCGTAGAGAAATGATATTTAACTGACCCAAAAAATTTGACACCTATAGTTTCTTTGGAGAATCTCAAGAACTTCTTTGAGGTATTGAGTTTCCTTGGCCTATATGGTTACTACAATCAATTCATACCAGACTTATCATGCATAGAAGTTCCACTTATAGGCTTTACTAAGAAGTGTGTGAATTTTTTTTGTTATATTTTTATGAGATGACCTTTCATGAGATAAAATGGAGATTTAATTATGCTAGGAACTGATTATCCAAGGCCATATATGATTCACACAATGTACTATGATGCTTTAGGTATTGGGATAGAATAATTTCATATACCGGGAGATATAGTTATGGAATAAGGGTCTCAATAGTTAAGGCCACAAGAGAAAAATTACATGATGCATTATCTTGAGTTTTTTGTGGTTGTTCGTGCTTTGTTTTTTTGGATAAATTATATTCTTGGAGTGAATTTTGTGGTGTACATAGACAAAAAATTCCTCAAGTAAAAATTTAAACAGCATGATATGAACCTGGGACAATGAAGGTGGGTTGTGTGCCTACAATATTTTGATTTTGATCTTACCTACATTTTTAGTAAAGGCAATTCAATGGATGATGCACTGAGTAAGAAGACACAGATACAAGCAGTTCATCAAGCTAGTAGTTAGTGATATCCAATGTATTTTTTCTCTAATATTCACATGAAGATAAATGATAGTCAAGGGAATACTCTTCTATCATCCTTATATGCCACATATATAGTTCTAGATTGAGTATGGAGAGGTAGTTATAATATTTTGAGATCCTAGTCATATTGGAGAGTGTGGCAGGTGAGGATCCTCCTCATGGTTAGACCACTAGTAAAAAAGAAATTATATGGGTCCATGATCTCATATGGGTTTCTTTATACATGAGGGAGGATCTGATGAGAAAATTTCATTATTTAACTTTGGTAGTGCACCCCAGCATCACCAAGTTATATTTGTATTTATAACACCAGTACAGGTGGTCAGGAATGAAAAAACATGTATCCAGTTTTTTCATGAGGTTTTCCACCTGTTAGCAGGAGAAGGTGGAACACTAGTGACCATCCATACCTTTGCAGCAGTTACCCACCCCTAAGTGGAAGTGGGTTTACATCACAATGGATTTTAGGATTTATTTATAGAGGTTACTTCAAGGTGGTGATGTTTTATGGATTGTTGTTGACAGTCTCATAAAGTTTTCACATTTACTGTAGATCAAGGAAACCTTCAGTATTTATGATCTTTGAATGTTGTACATTAGTGAGATAGTATGACTTCATGGGGTCTTATGCACTATCATTTCAGATAATAATTCCCAGTTTACTTATTGATTCTGGTAGGGTCTACAAACAGAATTATGTCCATAGGTGCTTTTGATCATAGCATACGACCCCCAGAAAGATGGTCAGTTACAGTGCACGATTCAAGTACATGATGACATGATGTGAGCATGCGTACTATATTTTGGGGGCTCTTGGGGGAGGCATACGCAGTTGGTTGAATTTTCCTATAATAATATCTTTTAGGATACAATTAATATGGTTTCTTATAATGATTTGTATAATAGGACACTCCAATCATACATTTGTTGTTTATAGGTATGAGAGGAATCTATGATTGGACATCACTTATTTTAGGATACCATAGAGAAGGTTCAGTTGATTCGAATGAAGATTTTTTTTGTACAGTCTCAACAGAAATCATACACAGATCACCGTAAATGACCTATAGAGTTTGAGGTTGGGGATTAGGTTTTCTTGTGTTTTTCTCCAGGGATGGTACATAGTATGATTAAGAGATATGGTAATATTTCACTATGATATGTTAGATCGTTTGAGAATCTAGGGAGAGAGTATTTAGTATCCTATCGGTTGAAATTGCCTTAGAGGTATCGAGCCTTTCCTAAAATCTTACATGTATCTTAGTTATTACACTATTATTCATACATTACTCTTGAATTTCAACCCAAGGAGGTTGAGTTAGAGGTAGATTCATCCTTTGAGGAGAATGTTATATGTATTTTGTATCAAAGCATGAATGTTCTCTAGGGTCAGTCAGTTCTATTAGTACATGTGTTATGGCAGCACAGTCCTGTATGGGATGAGATATGGGAGAGAGAGGTTGATATATGATATTAGTGGTGGGACTTATTCTCTAGTGATGCATCACCACCCTTGGAAGGGAAATTCGGGAATGAATTACTTTAAGGGGAAAGTTTATAATAATCTGGTTCTACATTGAGGTATGAATCCTTTACTTCCCATCAATTATCAGTTTAAATTCCTAAACATGGCCTAATATGAATTAATTTTTGGTAATGGTGGTATTGTGGGTATTTGGTGATATTTTGAAGCCTATAACCCAAGCATTAGGCTAAAAATTTCTTGGCGAGTGGTTTGAAAAAGCTATAAAGGGTAGGCCGCACTATTAAATAAAACCGTGTGCAGCTGGATAGTGTGTACCTATATACAACATGGTTTGATAAAAATGTGTGATTTGGGGAACACAGTCATGCAGACATGTCTTTATTTTTTTCTATAGAGTCTTTCATTGTTAGTAAAACTATCCAAATAAACCATGCGGATGTTCCCATTCTTCCAGTTGGTCAACAACAGTTCACGCCCGGTATATAGACCATGCAGCCAAACCATGGAGTGCCCAATTTTGGGTAAAATTATGAAGATTTCCCCATTAAATCTTTATTTTGACCATAATTCCATTCCTCCTCCAACACAACATCCTTACTTGTTAGAGATACCCTTTGGTGACTTGTCTTGGTTTTGATATATTTTCTTTGTTCGTTGTCTGAATCAATAACCATCTTTCTCATTGGACCGACATCAATAAGTTATCGATTCCTTTTTATCCATTCCAATTTTAATTTGGTATCAGCTATGCTATTTAGGTGAAATTATGTTTTCCTTATTTTCAGGTTCTTCATCCATTCTTCAATTTTCTCCTGATATGATTCAAATAAGGAGATTATATTGGGTGAGTTATCTACTACTGTAGGTGCAAGTGTGCCTTTTGTTAAAGATCAAAGTGTTTATATATTCAATTTTTCGATGAAACCGTTTCTCAAGAGACACCTTGAAATGAATTTATATCCTTGAATTAAATTGATATGTATATCCTATTAAATTATAGAGTCCCATTATGAAATATTATAGGTTTTTTTATTTTTTTTAGAAACACCCCTTGAATGTGTTGATAATGAATTAGACCATCATAGGTTGATTTTTTAATTGGTTACCTTTGGGAATTCCCCTTTTCCACATTTTTTGGGATGTCAATGATCAATTGAATTATGAATATTAATTACATTTGAATTTCGATATAAATTTTAGTTATAATTGATTAAGAAGATGGGATAGATTCCATAACCCTAAACCCATTCCTTGTAATGGTATTTTAAGTATGAAATTATTGTTGTTAATGAGTTTCCCATGTGAGTAATTAAGAGGAAATCCTTAAAATATTATTCTATGACTTAACTCACCCTTTGAGGTGATAATGAATTGGAATTTTCATTGTGATGGCCCTGAAATGTTAAAAAAATATGATTAAATTCTTATTTCCCTTGAGAAACACATGGATTCATTGATGAATGCCATAGATGGACTCATTTGGATTTGACCTTGCTAATGCCCGAGTGATACATGGAATCCCTATAGGACTTCCTAGGATGGACTCATAGGCTTGAATGTTATATTCTAAGTGACACATGGATATCTTATGAAATTTCAAGGATGAAATCAATGGTAATTTATCATATATTCCATGGGTGAAACTGGGGATCCCTAGTAGACTGCAAAGGATGGACTTGAGTAGAAGTGATGTTATACCACATCTAGAGTGATGCTTGGAATCTTGAGGATTTTCATATATGGGCTTGTTGGGTGTTGGTTTATATTATAATTGGAGAGATACTTGGAATCCAAATTAATAATTCCCCAGATGGGCTCAGGTTAATAAATGAATAATGAACATAATGGGTTATATGAATCATCTGTCAAGCCAATGCACACTCTTAGATTCAGTATTTTTGTATACATTATGGGTGGACTCTTTAGGAATTCTTTTTTCATATCACTGGGGGAGAATTTGGGGTATTATTTGTGTCTCGATACATATTCCTTAAATGAAATTTAATGAATAGATGAACTTGATTATAAATGTGAACCTGGACTTTATAGAATGTTTACTTTTAGTACTTCTTTTCTTATTACATTGTTGCGTGCACACTATTATTACATATATTCATTGACTAGATGACTTAGTCCTTGGATGGTTTACTGCTGGGATTACATATTACACCTAATTTAGGCCTCCTCAGGTACAAGACAAAATTATATAATTGTAGGTATGGATAAGGGAATGTTCCCTAAAAAAATTTCTTTATAGCTGCTTAGGAGTCAATGAACTGGGACGGATCTAAGGATCGTGATTCTAGTTGGGGTATATTTGAATTTTTTTAACTTTTGATACAGGTATTGCAATGTACTATTGTGAACTTTTTTTGGTTATTTTTTAGAGACATAGTACATGTATCATCTCATTGTATATGAGCTTTCATTTCATATTGATATATATTCTTATTGTGTATCTTTTTCCTACAAGATTTAATGCTTCCACTCCTGGTAAGTTATTGAAATTATGTTGTCATACACTCTAATGATGATGGAATAGTCTCCCCATAAACACACTTAGTCCCTCGATGTTAGTTTATTTCCTTTGGTATTTAAGGATATTTGCTTGATGTCTTATAGCTAATCGGGCTCGGGACACCTTTCAGTGGAATCCTTGTTCAAGAAATTATAAATCATATAAGCATATAGAAAATTCCATAGTATTCACTTCCAAGGCTTTCATAATGGAGTTGATTCACACCACAAACCATTATAGTATCAAATGATCACTCCCAAGATCATCATAGAGGGAAAATTACCTTACTGAACCAGGTTCACTCCCCATCCTAATCCTTTCAATCACAATATGGATAAATCTCTACTGAATTCACTGGAGGGAGATATAGGTCCCACTAATAACGTAATGAAATTAAAATGCTTGCTTTCTCAAATATCATAAAAAATTGATAATATCATAACCCATAAAATGATATGGGTTTAAAAAAATCAATATATCATAACCTGTGGTAAAGAAATACTTTCATCATAATTTCATCATTTCATCATAGCACAGCCTACGAAAAGATACGAGTTTCATAAGAATTTTATCCTGTTGTAAAAAGTGGAAGATAATTGGGCTTCTTAAAAATATTTTCATAATAAATTTAAACCATCCATTGAAATTATAACAATGGTATCCATGGAAAATTTCCCCAATAAAGCAAAAGTAACATAAAAGGATGTTATCATTAATGGAAAATCATTTTGAAAGATCACAAGGAATATTTTTGGGTGAAACTAACTTTTCATTGAAAATTACTTTTTGAAAAAAATCAAAAAATATTTAGTAAATACTTTTATTTGAAATTAAAATTCACAACTAGTAAAAAAATATTTAAAACTCTTACAAAAATTCTTGAGGAAAATATCCTTTCCACATTGAAAAGAAAAATAAAAACTAAAAAATTTGAAAATAATTTTCTTTGAAAATATACTTAAAAGTATATAAATTAATCTAAAAAATATGTTTTTCATGTTGTAGGGAATTTATTCTCATGTCTTATACATTTAAACAAATATTCATTCCATATTTTCAGTAAAAGTAAAAATGGGAATTTTTTGAAAAATACATAATGAATCATTTTAAAATA
The DNA here is from genome assembly GCA_963277665.1 of Viscum album. Classification (NCBI taxonomy): domain Eukaryota; kingdom Viridiplantae; phylum Streptophyta; class Magnoliopsida; order Santalales; family Viscaceae; genus Viscum; species Viscum album. The sequence goes on from OY728160.1 coordinate 641,368,998, forward strand.
TTTTTTAAAAAGTAAAACATGGGTTGAAATGTTTTTAATAAATAATTTAAATAATATTTAAAAAAAATTGAATACAGAAATTATAAAACAGGGTTTTGGATGAAAAGGGTTGTTTCACCAAAGATAGAAATAAAGATGACTTTTCTTAAATAAAATATTTTGAACTCTTGAGTACATAAATAGAGGAAAATAAAGGGAAAATGTATTTTTAGAAATAAATACAGGTCATGAAAATAAAAGATTTTATTGAGAGATATATATTCTTTTTTCCTAATTGGAAGCATAATCCTGAGAAATCAGGATAACCGATGAGATTGTTACATAAAACCCTTACCACTTTGGTAAAATTGAATCATAAACACCATGAAAGAATAACATAAATTGAAACTCAAAATATAATTAGAATAAATATATTCATTAAATTAAATGTCAAATGGTATTTATATATACCACATAAAAAAATAAAGGTGTATAACATAACATATTTCTCAATGAATGAAAATTGAGAAAAAAATACATAAATATTTGGAAATGTTTGAACGGTAAATCCCATGAAAAAGTGATGATAAAATAGATATATAGTTAAGAATAATTTTATGTTTAATAATAATAAAATAATTTCATGAGACATATAAAATAAACACGTGGTGAATATGGCTTGTGTCTCATTGGAAAATAGAAGTGAGTTTGAAATCTCTTACCTTAAGTCTCGAATTCCTACATACATGTTCAAACATCTTGAGAAATAAATATAAGTTTATAATAAATTAATTAAAGAACCATAATTATATATATCATTCCATATATTATTTTATTTTGCCTTTTTATTACCTTTTTTGAACAATTCAATGTTAGCGTCACATTTTTAGCAATAAGTGATTTATTTTTCATGTATCTTTTGATTTTTTATTTTTCATCATATTACATTGATCATGGTTCAATATTCTAAAGAATTTTAAAATTTATATAAATATCATTTATATTCATTATATATGTATTTAGATAATTCCATAAAATTATATACTTAAAATGAAATACATTGCTCATGGAGACGGTCGATCGTACATACACAGAAATGATGTTTCCATTTTATTAAATGATGGAAAGAAATGAAGTTAAAAAATATATTACCATTGAAGAATAATTTTAATGTCATATATATAACATATTTTCATTAAAAAAACCTTATTACATACCATTTATAGCATGAATGAATCCCATCACTTTGGGAAGCGGTAGTCTTTCGTACACAAATGTGACGTTATTATATTCCACTGAATGGAAAGTATGGAGTTTTATGTGGTATAATAAATTAATAAGTTTAATATTACCATAACTTTAATATATAAAAATTAAATAAATCTTTATATCTATTCATGAGATGTGGTGATGGAAAACAAATAGCATCTGTTCGAGAGGTGGTAGTCCGCTGTACACACGGTTGATGATTTCATTTTTCATTCGATTGAATTTGATTTGGATATAGGTTATTAAATTAATATAATAAAATATAAATATATACAATATAATTTTTTATTATATTTAAATTTATCATATATAATTAAATTTTTAAAAAGAAGGATCTTAGGGAAGACAATTATCATCGCTTAAAAGCACTCTTGTTGGATCTACTATTAAGGACCCTACTATTGGTCTTTTTAGAGGACCAGAAGTTCTATAATATTGATAAGTATTTTTTGAAGGTATTTTTTTAGGTTTTGGATAAAATATATGTCTTTATAGGTGTAAATAAGTGAAGGGTGGTGCTGGTAATTTATAAATGGGGGAAAGGAACCCACTTGGAAGCTATATGGGAATTTCCCAAAAAATCCAATGTAAAAAAGTAATTTCCAATAAAATATCATATAAATGAACATATATTCTATATTATAAAGTATAAAATATAAATTTTTCTATATAAAAATAATTTTAAAAGTTTTATAGTCATTTTAACACTTTTCTTCTTAGTTTAACCCCAGATAAACCCATATTTACCTTAACCGCAATAAATAATTCTTATTGTTTTTACATTTAAATATGATAAAAAATTAATTTCACCATATTTGATAAAATAAATTATTATTAATAAAAATATCTAATCAATTTTTCCAAATTCAATTGATATAAGTGGACAGTTTTAATTTAAAATTATACTCTTTTTTATGATGATAAAGCGGTTTTCCAGAAAGAAAATCATCAAAAGTTTAAAAATAATTTACAGAAAATATCAATATTAAATAGATTATAATAACTTAAGTTTATTTAATAAATAATAAAATTAAAAAATTAATTTTAATACATTTTTTCACAAAAATATTCTAAATTATTTAAACAAAAAGGCAGTTTTGAATGAAAACCCAATACTTTCACTATTCATCCTAAAATTAATCTTTTTAGAAAAATACTAAAGATTCAACTTAAGTTATTTTTAGAATAATGATTTAAATAATACAGTATATTTTATCAAATTAATATTATAAATCAATAAAAAAATAAGTTTATTTTTTTCAAAAATAAAAATATCTTTATTTGTGAAAATAGACCACTCAAAATATATAAGGAATTTACAAAATATTAAGTACATTTTATCAATATGGATTATTTATGTAGAATGATTGTACAAAATATTTAAAATTTTGTTATCCATATTCATTCCACTATGTTTGATGGTAATGTAAAAATGGTTTTTAACGATAATTTTAATAGTATGTTGTAGTTGGTTAAAACTCTGTATTGCGTATAATGCAAGCTATTGCAAAAAATTGATTTATTTTAAAAAATATTTCACAAATAATCTATTTATAAAATTATACCTTCTTTAAATGAATATCACCCTTGAAATTAATCTCTTTGTTACAAATTATGTAGGATAATTCTTCCTCATTATGTCCTCATGCTCCCACATAACTTCCTCAAGCTAGTGGTTTCTCTACAAAACATAGACCATGTGAGCTATCTTTTTTCGTAGAACTTTTTATATTTGATCTAGAATTTAAAATAATTATTATTTATAAGAAAGATCATGCTCCAATATTACACCTTTTTAGTTTAGTATATTTGATGGATTAGGTATGTACATGCTAGGAATATTTACATAAAACACCTCATCAATGTTAGAGTGGTTCGATGGAAGGTAAAAGTGATAAGATATCATCCCAATACAATTAAGAATTTCATAGGGACCAACATATTTTTGTCTTTGTTTTACCTTATTTCATCCATATATAAATTCATAGAAACACCTTCTCACCAACTATAAATTTTATATCACATCGATGATTATCATCATAACATTTCTGTTAAATTTTTAATTACCTTAAGTGTTTTTGAATGGATCTAAACTTCTCTATGATTTCATATACTTTATCAGGTCCCAATATCTTTTTTTATAGAACATTATTCCAATACATTGGATTTTTACAAATCTTTGTATAATGGGATACATAATGAGTCATCTTAATGATTGAGTTAAAGCTATTATTGTATGAAAACTCAATTAGAGGGATGTTTTAATGCCAACAACCTTTTAAATCCATAGAACATTATCATAGTACATCTTCTAGGGTTTTAATTGTTCTCTCGGACTAAGAATGTATCTGAGTATGATACAATGTTCTAAAACATAACTCTATACCAGTAGCTTGTATAAGGATCTACCAAAACATCGAGGTAAAATTTATACCCTGATCAGACATTATTGAATGTAGTAATCCAAAAACCCTACCACTTCCTTGATTTATATAATGAAAATTTTATCTATAGATTAATATTCTGTGATAGTAATGATGTGTTCTAACTTCATAATGAGATTGACTATAACCCATAATTTCCTCAACATCAATGATTAGATAAATCCAAAAGTTTACTAGTAACTTTAATCATATATTCTAAAACTTTAAATGCATTCCCCCTAAAATAACTTTTCCACTAAAATATATACAAAACCGAAGTGTTTTATTTCAATAAATGTCTCTTAAAATGTCCTCAATCAAGACAAAATCAGACAACATAAAACCATGGAATAAGAGTTAATGACATTGAACTTATGATCAACATTAAACTCATATACTCATTATGGTGTCCAAAACTCTTAATTTTATCTTACATGGAGACATATACACTTCCAAATGTTAAGTTTCACTTTTTCCTTATATAAGATCTTATCATAACCAAAAATATTTTAATGGAAAATAGGGTTCATACTTCTACTGAGAGAATATCAAATGTCATTTCATAATTCCAGAATCTATATAGGGGGAGGTAATCCCCTGAAATTTCACTAAAGGATGACTAATAAGGGAACATTCATAAAAAATCACATATAAAATTCCTAACTATGGAAGGTGTGATAAATGTTCCATAATTATCATGATTCACTTCATCCGTTGTGATTGTATAAGCTTCCCTTATTCCTATGTCCTCATAGGTTTTTGTGTCTTATCATCCATATTATCCCATGGACTGGATCATTGATTCTCATAATTCCAAAACTCCTTTCATATGAAACACTTGAGCATGGTTAGTGAATTCTATTAATCTCTCTCTCTATTAATTTCATTTATTGTCCTCTTTAAACCACTTCTACATTTTTTCTTGATGGAAGGGCTTCCCATAAGTGTACCACTCTATTATTCCATTCATTAATTCACCTGAGTGCTTTATCCCACATTTCTAGAATGTAGGTGGTTGAAATTTATTTCCACTAAGTTATTTATTTGAGTTCTCTTGAGGCTCAATCTTCTTTTTCTTATCAGAACCATTAAAATGCTCTCAATCTCCAATTTTCATTTTTAGCTTTAGTGAACAATAAATAACTTCTCTATAGCTACTAATGTATCTAATATCCAATTCCTTTCACAGTCTTGGTTTAAAACCATAAAAGAATCAATTAATCTTTCTTTCTTGATTGATAATTAAACCAAATGAGTAACCTGATGGCCTTGTAAGATTAACTTTGTAGGAACAAATAATTCATCATCTTTTTATTTCATATTGAAATTTTTTTATTCATCCTTCTCCATAGAATACAAGGAGATTACTTACTAAAAATTATCCTATTAAACTCATCCAATTTATTGGATGTAATTACCTCCTCATGACCCATATTCTTGTTAATGTTTCACCATTGATCTACTTTTCCTTCCAAAAAATTGATAAAAATTAATTTTTCATGTAATGAACACTAGATGATAGAAAATATCATTTCAATGGTACTAATTAATTTCTAAATAATTAAGGGATAAATAGAACAACTAAATAAGTTGTGTGTTTCCTCGTAAATTAATTAATAATACATTGTTTACTTCTCTTCTCATTAGGATTTTTAGCATGATTCATGGCTTGTAAAAGTTTTGTGAGAATAAAAACATGATTTTTCATTCCAAATAACATAATGTTTGGTTTCACAGGAGTAAAATAGTTTCATTTCATGGTCCATTGAGCATTAACATGGTTCCTTCAGGTTTAAACCTTTTGATAAAACCAAAATGAATAGTGTGAGAAACCCTAATCATACTGAAAAACCACATAATCATGATAAATATTTTACAGTATATCTAAATCATAATAGATTCTTTTCAATATATGACACATTATACTTAACCTATTTCATTAATGTTAATTTTTCAAATCGTTCATGATATTTCATAAATAGTTTCTAAATTTGCCAAACATATCACCCACGAGTGTCAGATCAGGTGTGCAGAAAATCATATTATCATTCCCTATGTGATGATCGAGTCCAACTTAATTCATCATTTTTTGAGAAATTACCCTTATATACATATAATCTAGAGCCACATATAATTCTAGTATCTATTAAGGGATGTACTTACATGGAAACCACTTGAGCTATCCTCTTCCAAAATTTCAGTACATTTCTTTTTACTTCAATCCAATCTTATACTTATCCTTATATGTATCCATAAATATATCATTAGAAATTTCACTAGGGATCTCACTAATTTTTTCTCATCCTAGTTTACAAATTATAACTAAACCATTATTCTAGTACCAACAGTAGCGACTTGGCCTTCTCATAAATAGATATTACATCTTTTAAAATTAATATTACATACATTACACAAATACATGCCTGAGTATTATAATGGTATATTTTCTTTAGATACAAGGCACAAAAAAAATTTCATTTCTTGAAATATCTTCCCAATATCCCATAATTATCTTTCCACATAGAACTCTTTATAGAAATACCCTACTTATAACCATTCCTCATAACATAGGGAGTGGAAATGGAAGAATGGATTAGCATAGATGCTTAGTAAGGGTAAAAAAGGTAGATACATAAGCATAACATGAATATAAGAATATGACTACCTGACCATAACATTTTAAAACCATTCCATTCATATCAAATATCATAATCACGATTCATGGAATAAATTTGGAATTTCATAGTACATGGATCAAAAGGAAAAAAAGGAACATGATTCATGAGAGTATAACATTAACATATGGCATTAAATTATAGCATACACATAAGAATATAAAATAATTTTCATAATAGTCAAGTATTCCTACCATGTATATCATATTCGAATATGTTCACTCCCCAAATGATCATAGTAGTCAAGGTTCACTATCAAGACTACAACAGTAGAATATTCCGTTACTAAACCAGGTTCACTCCATATTCTAGTCCTATCTATATCATGAGATATTAATATATACCCAATGCATTTCAAAGAGATGTTAGTCCCACCCATCACATAATTAAAATTATATGTATTTGTTTAAAAATATCATAAAACATTATTCATACCATACCCCATGAAATGAAATTGAATTCATAAATTTTTTATAAGCATTTTATCATTGTATAACCCATTGAGGAGAAATGGTTTTTATACAAATCTAATCATCATTAACATAACCCATTTAGAGGAATAACAAGAATGGTATCCTTGGATAATATCCCAATGAAAGCATAACTATCATTAAATGTTTCCATCTTAGTTGAAAATGATTTGGAAAGATCACATGGAATATTTCATCAGGATAATAACTTTTCTTTGAAAAATAATTTTTAAAAATATAAATTATAAAATATTTTGGAAATCATTTTCTCAGAAAATTACATTTAGAAATTATTAAGGAATATTTAAAAATAATTTAAAAATTTTATTGAGTAAAATATTCTTTCCATGTTGAAAAATAATTTATAAAACAAATTCATTTTCAAAATCCTATTCTTTGAAAAAAAATCCAAAAAAACATATAAAATAATCTTCAAATAAAATAATATTCATAATGATGTAAGATTCTGTTAATTTCATACTTGTTAAAACAAATATTTCTTTCACATTTTTAGTAAAACCCGTATTTCATTTTTATGTAAAATGGCATGAAGACACCATTTAAAAAAAATTAAAAATTTTATTAAAAGGGTAAATTGTTATTTAATAAATCATTTTAATAATGTAAAAAATAATTAAAAAAATTTTAAAACATCTTTTTGGATGAAAAGTGTGTTTTCACTTGAAGAGATAAATGAATAATATTTTCGTTAAAAACATTATATTAAAATATTGTGTACATAATGAGACTAAAATAAATGGGAAACATGTATTCTCCATAAATAACTATATTATATGAAAATACATCAGTTTTTTTTGATATATCATAATATTTTATAATTTAAATCACAATCATGAGAAATCCCAATAAGCGATGAGATTGTATCTTAAAACACATACCACTTTAAAAACATAGAATCATAATCCCCATGAAAGAATAATGTCAAGTGAAACTAAGAATATAATGAGATTAAATAAATTCATTATATTTCATATGAAAGGGGATATATAAACAACTCATAAAATATGATAGGTGCATAACTTAACATATGTCACAAAGAAGACAAATTGAGATAAAAATCCCGTAATGATTTGGTAACATATAAACTATAAAACCCATGAAAGAGAGGTCCTAAAATAGATATATTATTTCCCATTATTTTAAGGATAATAATACAAAAAAAAATTCATGATCAGAATATAAACCATATAAAATAAACACATAAACAGTATGGTTGGTGCCTCACCAAAAATAAAAGTGAGACGGAAATCCTTTACCTTAAATATCAACTTCCATTATATCAATTAAAACCTCATGTATAATGAATATAACATTATTATAAATATATTATATAAAATTAATTATATATATTAAAATATTTATTATTTTATAATGACCTTTTATTATCCTTTTATAAACAACTCCGTGTTAATGTCGTGTTTCGAGCAATAACTGCTTTTTTAATGTATGTTTGGATTTTTTATTTTTAGTCATCATAATTTGATCATAGTTACATTATCTACAGATTGATAAACATTATTTAAATATAATAAATATTCATTATATATGTATTTAGATAAATCATAAAATCTAGTGATAATAAATGAGATTCACCATTCAGGGAGATGGTATGTCGTACGTATGTAGTAACGTTGTTTCAATTTTCACAAATGATTGAAAGAGGGAACGATAAATAATATATTACCCCTAAATAATCAATTTCGTCATATATATCACATATATTCATTAAAAATATCCTTATTACCATCCATTTAAATTGTGAATGAAACACATCGCTTCACGAGGCGTTAGTTCGACGTACACATGATCATTATTATCACATTTCTAAAAAATGGAACGTATGATGGTATGTGTGGTATAATAATTCAAAAATTATAATTATATCATAAAATTTATATAAAAAATTTAATCTATCATCATATCTATATGTTAAATGTGGTTATGGAAAACAAATTACATAGGTTTGTGAGGCGGTAGTCCTTCGTACACACGATTAAAGATTTTATTTTTAATTTTATGGAAGTGTAGATGGATATATTTTATTAAATTAATATAATAAAATATAAGTATATAATAGATACTAGTGTTATAAAATTTAAAATTTATTTCATAATTTATGGTGTAAAAATAATAAAGAATATTAATCAACTTTGCGGTTAAAATTACCTTCGCTTAAAAGAACCTCCTTTGAATATCTTATTAAGGACCCTAGTGTTGGTCTTTTGGGAGGAAAAAAAGATCTAAAACATGTATAATTCTGTTTAGAAGGCATATTTTATGGGTCATTTTTATAATATGTCTTCATATATGTGAATAATTTAATTTTCGTAGTGTCCTTTTATAATTTGTTGAAAGGAACCCACTTTGAAACTATATAGAGATTTCCCAATAGAATCCAATCTCATCAAGACATTACCAAGAAAATAGATTCAAAATGACCATAGATTAGAAATTTTTAAGTATAATATTGAAATATTTCCATAAAATATGATTTTTAAAAGTAATATAATCATTTCAATCCTTATCTTGTTAGTTTAACCCTTGAGAAACCTGTTTTTACCTTAACTGTTATAATTAATTTTTACATGTTTTAATCTTTATTATGGTAAAAAAAATAAGTTAAAATTATTATTAAAACTAAACTATTATGACTCTAATTATGCAATTCATTTTTCTAAATTTCATTCAAAAAATTGGTAAATTTTATTCTAAAATTAAACCTACATTCATGATGACAAAGTCATTTTCCAAAGATAAACTGTTCAAAAGTTTAAAAAATTTATCTCAAAACATAATTTGAAATATATTTCAATGACATAAATTAGTTTAATATTTATAAAATTAAAAAAATTAATTTTAAACCCATTTTAAGAAAATTATCCTTATAAATTCTTTAAATTAAAAGGTAGTTTTGAATAAAAAACCAATATTTTTCACGATTCATAAAAAAATTATTCATTTCATAATAATAATAAAATGACCTTTAGCTAATTTTGACCTGACGATATAGAAAATTATGTTTATTTTATCAAATTAATTTACTAAGTGATTAATATTTTTTTACTATACACAAAATTAAATAAAAATCTTTTTTTGAGAAAATTGGATTTTCAAAACATATAAATACATTACTGAAAATCAAGTACTTTTTTCAATATATTTTCATTATATATAAAAATTATAATTAATATTTAAAATTTGGTAATTCTTATTCATTACTCCTTGTTTAACTGGTAGGTAATTGTGTTTTTCTTAAATAAAAATATTAATAGAATGTCATAGATCGTTATAACTCAATGTTGTGTCTCATGCAAGATATTAATGAAATTAAATTTATTTAAAAATTTACTTCAAAAAAAGTCAATGTGTTACATAGTTCAGTAGGGAGAATTACACTCGTTGGACTCTAGGAGGGTATTTTCCTCAATATCCAAGATGGAGAAGAAAATATTTCTAACAACCCCTTCTAACCCCAAATATCTTTTCCTAAAAGTGTTAAGTTATTTACACATGGTAGTTAATTTCCATATGTGTGTGTAGAGGGATATAATGGATTATGGTTATTTAATACTCATATATCTCTACATATAGAATCCAAAGTTTTACTATAAGTGTATCATGTATTAAAGTGTATGGCTTGAGGTAGAATACCCAACATATGGGTTGTGGTGACTCTTATAAACTAATTTGTTACTATTTGGATATGTTTATAATAATGATGAAGAGTTGATATTATGTATATGGTACATGATATTCTATATTAGAAGAGGTTTATTTGGGCTGGATTACTTTTTAAGATAGATATCTTGGGACATGTGATATTTCCATAGAGTTGAAACATGGGGAGTAGTGTTATTGGGTAAATTTTTTATATATGTTGGAAATTATAAGGTTACTTATATGTGATAATTGGGGAGTGTCTCATGGTGATGTTAGGGACTTAACATTACTGATTAGTTGATTTGTTTTTTCACTTATTATTCACTGGGATTTAGTAAGATGTATTTATCTTTTAGACAACAGATTTTGGGAGGATCCTACTGAGCACACTTGTTATGCTAACCCTATATATATATATTCTATTTTTAAGAAAACATGAGACATCTATTCATCAGTCTAGAAATTACTATATCATGGAGTTTTTCAACAGCTTTTTGGGGATTCTAGGTCACTTCTATAGTTGTAAATTATTTTACTTATAGATTCTTTTTTACTTGTTTTTGGCTATATAACATTTCTTGCATGTATTTTGGATCCTTTATTTTATTTTTATTAGGATTTTTTGGTGGATTAAACTTATCTTCCACTCATCATGTTCTTTTTAGAGGTTAATTCATCCAAGATGTGTATATGATAAACCCTTAGAGATTGTTTCCAACCTGTGGCCTTTTGAAGGTAGGATTTATGCGTCATTATTTTTCTTCCCTCGTTGTTATCCCAAGAGGGGTTTATTTGGGGGAGGAGTTCATGAAAGAATAGAAAAAAGATCCTACTATTATTTATTTCAAGATCCATATTTTAAAAATATTAAAAATAAAATATGGAATCCTTGGATAATTACTTATGTAAATAATTTACTTGAAAATTAAAATGAATAAAATAATATGAGATGAATTGTTGATGAGTAAATATCTAATAGAAACTAGTGTCACCCTTCTGATTCTATATAATGGAAGTTATTGGATCAATAATTTCTTATTTTTGGAAATGAAGTTAGAAATATCAGAATGGGAATGTGTACAGATGAAAGAAATATATATTGGATCCTTATTATACAACATAGATCATCGAATATTTTTTTTGGTACTTTACAACATTTCACAATTAATTTATATCTAACAAAACAAATTAAAGAATGATGATTTCTAGATCGAACTAGCCTTGATATTATATTAATTTTTTACTTTATAGATTGGTTTATTATTTGAAATTATTATGGAAAGTGGTTATTCAAGTGCTTGGTGCATAAATAATAATATTTCATTCATAATACTATGATAATTTTCACTAGAAATGGATTTACTACATATGGAATATTTTCTAGACAGATTCTAAAGGGATATAAATTATATCCAATTTATAAATATGTGACTTCAAATCATCCAATCTGGCCTGTTATAAATTTATTGGGCAAGAGTCATTGATGATTTTTTTAAAAATACCAACCTTATTAAAGATTTTAAAAAGTGTATTATAGTTTATGGGAGTTTTATTTTTCCCCATATCCATTTTTAATAATTTAATATCATGAAATTTTAAAAACAATAATGTTTGATTTGGGAAGGAAGAAATTTGAGCTCCTCAAAAAGTACATATAATGAAGGGGTTATTTTATTCAATCTCCCATATTATATATTTTTATTGATAAAGATAACGTTGATGTTATGCAAGTTAATAAAAACATATGTTAAAATTTTATTGTAAATTTCTATATATTAAAGGAAAAACTAAAGATGAATTTTATGAAATATTGGAATTAATATCCATGGGAATAGGTATACATTTCTCACATAATATAAATTTTAAAAGAACATATCTTCTAATAAATTGTCACATGTTGTCTTAGAGTGAAAAAATAAATGTTTTAATAGTATTAATGTACCCATTTTATCCTCTTAAATTATGAATTCTTTTTTCCAATAATAGATTATAATTTTATAATTATGAAATCCAATGATTGTATTGAATTGAATCATAGACTACTACTAATTTTAGTTTTTTTTCATTTTATCGATTCTTATTTGAATAAAAATCATTATGTAATGTTACTTTTTCAATTCTATTTTTTGAAACTTCATTGATGTATATTGATTAAATATGTTAGAGGATAAAGTTTTTTTATCTTTCATTAACATGATAAGTATTTTCTATCATCATTTTTTGATACAGTGGTAGAACTAATGATTCTTTTGGTGTGATAGATAATTTTATGTGGTCCTATATATTTACTCTATATGTATAAATATCAATCATATATTAAAACTATTAAGGGATATGTTAAAAAACACATCAACTAGAGGCTTCTATTTTTATGAAAATATATGACAGATGAGGTTGTTGGTTTGTGTCCCAATTACTTGTATTAAATGGAATAAACCATCCTTAAAATATCTCTCCATATTGTTTTAAATTGTGAGGGTAAGGGGATATATAGCATAAAATTATATTCAACATCACTTTATAAAATAATTTAAGATAATTTATACATTTTTAACAAAATATTAGAGGTTTAGCCATATATGTAATAAAAATTAATGGATTAAAAGTAAAATATCATAAAATAAATTAGTAATAGTTGATTAATAAGAATAATATGATATATGATTTGTTTTTCAAGAAAAATTTTATTATTGATTCATCTATATTAGATACTTGGTTATGATTAGTTGGGGAACCATGAGTTATTATGACCATGGGGTTTAGTTTTAACATTAAAGGTTATACATTTTATATGAGAAATTTGGATAATAAGAGTACCATATATAATAATCGATTAATGGTCGTCACTAAATTAATTTATTATAAAATTGTAAAATACCCCAGCTTCTTTATTGATACCAAATTTTATATTTTTTTGGATATGAATGAATTGAATAGATTAAATTTCGAGTATTGATATTTAAGGTTCGTTGGGTTGATAGTATAAATGTTTTAATGTTGTATTATTTTCGACTTATACTTTTTGATTCGACTATATTTAGTTCCAAATAGAAGCTATTTATCAAGTAAATACATGAAAAATAGATATTTTATCTTGAAAATACTTTAAATTATCGACGTTATATCTTTCTAGGTGGGAAACAATACTTCAAGACAAAGATAATATTGATGATGGTATAGACTGGTATGGGATTCCCACATCTATCAAAAAATTCCATAATGAAAATGTGACGATGTAGTGGATATAATCAATGGTATACAGAATGATCACATAGAAGAGGTATGGGAAGAAATTATGATATTTTATGAAATAAATTAAGTAAAAATATATTTTTTATGTTCATCACTTAAACATTAATATATAAAAAAATAAAATGTTCTCTCTTTAATATTTTTATCTAATGGGTTCCATTATAAAACCATTTTTATATTAATTTTTTAATTATTCATTTTCAGGAACATGTTTTTGGTTGAATAATCTTGGGATCTATTTTGGCTACAGTTAGTTCATTCTATTTATCGATTTTAGGTACATGTTTCTTCATTCATCTTTTCAAATTTTTAAATTAATATTTCACTTATGAAATTCATATATTTAATTTTAAAATTTATTTACTTATATTTAACTATAGTTACATAAACCTAAATTATATTAGTAGTCATATAATTTATTATGTGTAACTTTAAAAAAATATACAAAGATATTTAAATTAATTCATTAAATTTCACTTATGTTTGTTGAAATTATTTTCCCCACTACAATGTCAAATGTTTGCGATCCAAATATAGTTTAGAATTCATCATCTTCATAGAATATTATACCAAAATTTGGTAGACATGGGAGTATACATTTATAGAAACTTTTAATTTCTCATGGGAATGTAAAAATGTTTCAAATGGAATTCAATGGTATCAATAACCTTGTTTCCCCATGTCTAAATTAATTTACACCTTATTATATATTGTTAGTTTCATATAAATTTTATCTATTTCTATATTGTACTATAAAAAATCAATCATGGTATTTAAGATTATATAAATCATAATCATATTCATTTAAATAAAGTATATATGACAATAAATGATAATATTCACCGAAATACTCTTGAGTTATTACCAATAGAAGAGGTGTCCATAGTTTGAAAAAATCTATCACCTTTTATACTCTAGCATGATATTATTTTTTGTCAATTGAAATTTTAGGTATGTGTTATTACAATATTGTTTATCAAATTTTTATTTTAAATTAGTTCAAATATTTTCTTACATTTAAATTCTATAGGTGTATATGAAGAAAAGAAACAAAATTAATGGCAACAATAACCTTTAGATGCTCTTTATTTTTCCCAAGGTTTATTAAAAATATCAATTAATTATTTTCTAATAGATAAATATTAAAAGTTTTTTATAACTATTTATATATGTGGTAGATACTATGATTTATCACTATTTATATAAGATATCTTATATCTTGTTATTAGTGATGAGAACTTGGAATCTATTTTTTAATTTTTTCAATGTATGTAAATTTATATATTTATTTTCCATTAATTATATATTTTAATAGAAGTTATAATTATTTAATTTATTACTTTTCTAATTAAATCTTATTACATTTTTCATACAAAATGAGAAAACTTTTACATATTGTAATGACCCGTCCCTAGTTACCCAGAGTCGGTGCATTATTACATAACATTGGAATGATCACAAAAGATCATGTTCCAAAAGATAGATTAGTTTAGTGTCCTTATAAGTACTAGATACATACTTAAGTTTTACATTACATTATAAAATGAAAAACAACAAAAACATTGTATCCTTGGAACGCATTCACTTCCCTTAGAATATCCCTATAGGTTAGACATAATATACCTCTTTTCATATCCAGAAAATTAATACATAGAAAGGGGTGAGCTCAGATGCTCAGTAAGGATAACAATATAGTAGAAACTTTCATAAATAAGTATAAACTTTTAAGGTAATGTATAATACTTAAACAAAATCCTTTTAAACTTAAACTTCATTATAAAATAGAAAATATAAATCGAAATAATTCTATTTACTTTTTCACATGGATATTCTACTAGTGAAATAATCACATGGAATATAAATAGCCAGTTTCATAATGATGGAATGCATAATGCTACACTTTATAACCACATAGTCAAGGCCTTGTTCCAAGATTACAATTTAGATTTTTTCAAGGCTTTGTGCCAAGACACTAGTTCGTCTCATGAGACCTATCGATGCATTGAAGAGCTATATAAGGATCCACATATCACTTACTAAGTCTAATGCATTCCTCATATGAAAGGGTGAAACATAATCTAAACATTCCTATTAAAATTAGCATACAAAATGTCAATATTTTAACCACAAACCATGAATGGCATAAAAATAGCACGTCCAAAGTCAAAAATATATTTTTAAATACAATATGGATGATTGTATTATGGTAAATAAACCTCAATAAAGAATACAATATACTGAAGTACATTTACATAGATGAAAATAGTCATTAAAACTATTTTTAGATAAATATCCCCTTTTCTTGAAAACATTTAAATGATGCACTATTTATCCAAGAAATAATTTAAAATAGATTTTTGAATATAAGTTATCATACCAAATTGAAACTTTTAAAAGGAATTTTAATTTTAAAACATTAATTTCCATATAAATAAATCCTTAAAACCTGTTTTAAAACATGGACATTAATGTGAAAGATTTAGAAGAATAAATCTTTAAAACATTTAAAATGATATTTTAGTTATAGTACCTTACCAAATGATAGATGATTTAATACCAATGATTAATGTAATAAAAACTTTATAATATCATGAGAATAAAGAGAATCATGATATACTATGTCGAAGTACAGTATATACACCAAATAAAAGTGAATTGGCGAATAACAACAAAAAGTCTCAATGGAATGTAAGTTGAGATGAATTCCTTTATAAACACTGTATCCTTAGGTTAAGGATAAATAAATGACATAATTATGTGTGACAAATATATATCCACTCAATATTATTAAATATTCAGTGTAAATCAATTAGATGACATTCACACATATTCTTGCAAAAACAACACCAATGACTTGGATGTTTAACTCTATGAATAGAAATGGAATTAAAATTACTCTTATCAAGTTTATATCGATGACTTGAGAATTTATCAGTGGATTGATTATGTGTATCAAAATTATATACAAACAAAGGGGAGTGTAAATTACTACATAAGTAAATAAATAGTGATTTCACACATAATCTTGGAGTAAAGTATTCAATGAAGTTTGCATAAAACCGAATAAGTGGAAATTTAAATTTGAAATTACCTTACTGATTTGGTAACTTATGAAACATAAACCTCATAAAATAAGGATCATAAAATGATGATGTAAATATCCATAAATTTATATATATTATGAAAACAATACAATCATGGATTGTACATACACCACACAAATGGTAATAGTGGAAAATATAGCATGAGTCTCACGGTAATAAAAGTGAGATGAAAACCCCTTACCTTATACTTTTCCTTAGTCATGGGTACGCTAACCTCTTGTATAATAGTTAAAAAAAATTATCAAATTATAATAGAACTAAATACATATATATTAAATCATATATGATCTTCTAATATTTCTTTGTTAATAATATTTTTTGTAGTATCATTGTTTCGAGTTTTAACTGATTCATTTTCCTTTATATGCTTTGTTACGTCAGTCATATTTTTTATAGATAGGATGTATTTGATTTATATCCATAATGATATCAAGTCTTTAAAAATTATTTTTAATCATCAAATGAAAATTTTTCTTAAATGGTTATGATGGGGAATGACATCTCATCGCGTCGTGGAGACGTTTAACCATACATACGCACGAGCGATAATATCATTCTTTTAATGGTGAAATTGTTTAAAATTGGATAGTATATAATATATATAGAATCATTAACATGTTGTATTTATTATTTACATCAGTTATACACATTATTATAACCATCAAAATAATGAAGTTTTTGAATAAAAAACTACGACACGACGTGGAGACGGTAAGCCCTACGTACAAACGTATGGTGACTTTTTCATTTATGGGATGGATAGAATAACAAATATGGTTATACCATATTTTTAATAACATCAAAATATGTTGGAGGTAATTTAGTTATTATTTTGGTATGGAATCATCAAAAAAAGAGGATGTGGAATAAGAAAATCACTTCAAAGTGGTGATGAAATATTTACCTCTTCTTCAGGTTCTTCCTTTTGATTTGATTAAAATGGCTTCTTAGGTTGGCTTTTGGACCAAAGGAATGCCTCTAGGATGAAGGGAGGAAAGATTGGAGTATATTTGGGAAGGTTTTGGCCGTGCCAATTCGCTATTGGGGTGTAAAAGTATGTGATGGGGAAGTTCCCTTTTATAAGAGAGATGAGGGTCACTTTAAGAAAAGCTTGAAATATTATTTCATAATAAAATAATTTTCAGTTTATAATGGATCAGAAATGATTTATTTCGAGGATAAAGTGGAGATGGGTCGTAAAACTCTCAACCAATATGTTTTAGACAGGTTTAAGTCACCATATTAACCTTATCTTTTAGATTTAACTCTTAGTTAAATAGTTTGACATTTACCATGTCTCTTTGTATTTTTATATTATATGGTTAATAAACATACTATAACAAGACAAGAGAACCCCATGTGGTTATTTATTAATATATATAACCTTATCTAATTCCTTTTACCAAAACTTTTATTTTTAGGAATATTATATCAATTAATAATATAGTATTTTTTTTAAAACTCAATTATGTCAATTTTGACACAATCTAGTATTTGGTTTTTGTGAAAATCATAACAGCATG
The DNA here is from genome assembly GCA_963277665.1 of Viscum album. Lineage (NCBI taxonomy): Eukaryota > Viridiplantae > Streptophyta > Magnoliopsida > Santalales > Viscaceae > Viscum > Viscum album. The sequence goes on from OY728160.1 coordinate 641,387,374, forward strand.
ATTGTTTCGAAAAAAATTTATTTAATAAACCCTAACATATCATATTAACCTATAAAATTAGTGCAATACATAAAAAGTCTAAAATTACATTTATTTTGATATTTATAATATCAAATATTTTAATATTTAATTAATAAGATAATTATTGCATCATCATTATGTCATAAATAAATATAATTATTTAACGTCTAAAAATTATAAATAAAATACCATTATGTAAGAAATATTATTATATTTATAATAAATATTTATAGTGCAATTTATCTTATGTTTAACCCAATATTAAAAATAGTTTAGTTATTAAACTTTGAATTTAACACTTTTAACTATTCTTTAAATAAAATAATAATAAATGTCCTAATCTTATCCAAGTGGAACAAAGGGTGTCATATTTCATATCTAAGGTGTTTTTTGGTCGAATTATATTTATCCAATAGAATTATGAAAAGTTTTAGTGTAATTATAATAACATTTTTACCCTTAATTAACCTATTTACTTTTAACCATGGTAAATAAAAGTCAAAAGTTACTATTCACAAAAAGTTATTTTCATCTTATTGAATCACATTTTACTTAATAATATCTACTGTGTCTCTTGGATTTTTTAAATTAAATTCATAGAAGCGGTAAAATTATGTTTTATGCAAATTTACAAATGCTTCTAGAAGGTGGGTAAAAACGATAAAAAAAATTCAATAAACTTTTATACGTTTAATTTTATTATAAAATGACACCAATAAATTAAATTTAACTAATATAGGAACTGTGTATATATTTTTTCTTAAAAATAATTTAAATAAAATAAACAATTATTTAAATAAAAATTTGTTTTTTAAACAATAGCATAGGGTTTTTCACTATTCATCAAAAATTGAATGTTTTCAAAAAAATACCAAAATTCCACCCCAAGAAAATTTCGATATTATGAATCCAAAAATTATTTCTATTTTACCAAATTCAAAACATATACGTTTCATTTATTAATTTAAAATTAATTCCCATTGTCAAAACCAAAAGGAGGGTTTTTAAAAACTAAAAACTATCAAAAGATTGACAAGTGTTTATGTTAAATTTTAATATGAAATTGCATATAATGATCAAAATTTTATTAAATGATAAAAATATAATCTATTTATACATCAAAACAATTAAAATGTATAATTTAACACTATAAATTATTTTGATTTAAAAAGTTGTTTTCAGTTAAAATTTAGTATTTTTCACTATTCTCCCAAATATGAAAGTTATTAGAAAAACACCAAAAATTTATAAAAACTAAATATTTATGTCCCTATTCTAAAGAAGAAGTTTATTATGTCAAATTGAATATATAAAAGTTTCGAATATTGTATTTAAAATGGGTTCTCCATTAAAAGGTGGTAAAATTGCATTTTCCGAAAAATACTTCTTTTATCTAAAAAATTGAATTTGTCCTCAAATTATGTCTAAGAAACACAAAAGATGAATGTTAAAATTATATGTGATATATAAAATTCAAAATTTGGTTATTACTATTCATAACTGCTTTCTAAATGGCTATTTTGATCGGTCGTGGTGTGCTTGAACTCGGTGTCGTGAACATCACACGTTATTATATTACATAAAGAGAAGCGTATTGTGCAATCTTGGGATGTTAAATTCATCCCCCTTTTGGAAATTTCATCCATTAAATTTTAAAATTGGGTTTATGAACATCATTGAAAGTCCCACATCAGAAAAAGAGTCAAAAACTATTACGTTAAAAAAAGAAATAGAAGTACAATGGTCACCTGAGATAACCAATTCTAGGATTCCATGCTGGAAAACATAGAAATCGAAGATAAACTAAGTGTCAAATTCTGATAAAGAGTGATATCAAACATGATAATGAGAATTATAACAACAAGAAAAACACAAACTTTTGATGGGTTAAACGGTCATTAGTTTCCCAGTAGGAAAAGTGAACGGATAACGTATTTTTTTTAAGTTCCATTTCATAAAGTTGAGGAATTTATTTATGAGATTGAATAAAAACATAAAGAGATATACTTACTTTTTAAGTAGAGTTTCATCCTTTAATAAATTTCTACCACTAACTCATCTTTTATTTAACTATGAGTATTCAAGATGACTTGGTTACACCTGAATCACTAGAATCAACTTCTAGACAATCACATCATCCACAAATGATGAACTATATATTTCCACTGTATTTAGATATTAACCAAAACCAAAATGGTTAGTACAAGATCAGATGATCCCCAAAAAGGAAAATCCTTTAAAGAAAGAAATGCTAATATTAATTTCTAAAATTAAACCAACAATACCCAATGATCAATAAATACCATTCAATAAACAATTTCCATTAAAATCCTTCAATATAATCCACAGTAATATTAAAACCCAAAACATAGAAGAATTTGCTTACGTAGTCTTCCATGTTAACTTTTATCTCCAAATAACATCGAATACTATTAAATTCACATAATTAAAAGTAGTTAACCTAATCACATATTCTCTATGATAGGTTAATAATGTCCATAAATAACCTAAATACCTAAAAAATCTATCTTTATTCCTCAAATGAAATCCCAAAGTATTCTACTTTTCTTAGGCATATAGTGTTCCCATAGAGCAAACGTCTTCCAAAATAACATTAATCACTTAATCACTAAATAATTTTCTTATACTATGGATATAAATTTGATAATAATATGATCCCATATCAACTTATTATTGGTCAATAAAATCATTTAACTAAAATGAATTAGTCACGCTAACTAGGGACTTCTCATAGTCCAGTGGTAGGTGATAAAACCAAGTCACACTTCGGTTGTGGGTTCAATTCCTGCAGATTTGTCTGATAGGACAGGTTGTCACACGGTCTGCATGTTTTCTTTTTTCAAATACTATATTTTATAAAATTCCCATAATGATTATTTCCTCAAAATAAACATAACATAATTTAACCACGAATGTTTTCTCATACCTCAAAATTTCATCCCAAAATTGAATAACTAGTAATTTCCTCAAATTCTAGGATCATATAAACCCAAATGTTTATTTATAACTATATCCACAATAAAAAAGATAATTCTTCCTCAAATTTAATTTTCACATAACAAACTACAGGGTTACACATACAAGAGAAAAGTCTTCCAAAGTAATCTCATCAATAAAAAACACTAAAACTTTTAAACATTTCGCAATCCATTTATTTCCATCTAGGTTCTTCTTTAACCAAGAGGTTACCCTATAGAATAGGTCATTCACTCAATTATTAGACAGGTCCCCTGCATTTATAGCAAATTACTGTAAATGGATTCTTGGGATCATTTTTATTTTCTTTCATAGTAATCTTCATTTTTTCACAGAAATTCTTTACTTTATGTCCTTCTTTCCCACACATAAATCATATCATTGTTCCATTGAGACACTTTCCTCAGTGTCTCCTTCAACATTTCCTACATGATGGATATTTAGGTTTCTTTTCTCAATGGTCGCCACTATTGGAGCTCTTATCATTCATCGCCTTTCTCTTCTTTGTTGAGTCCAGGAGTTGGTTAATATATATGTTGTTGATCATATTTTTGTAAAACTAATTTTTCATGAACACGATTTCTTTTACGCCTATCAAAATTCCATTTTTTTCCTCATTTTCCACCACTTTTCCCACCTTGTACATCATGCTCAATGTTACAATGAATTCCTCATAATCATGCCACTCACTAAAACCAGAAAGCATTGTGTGAGTAACAATAGTCATAAGATAATTTATAGAATAGCATGACACATTATTTTCAATCTAAAATACCTTAGGATTAAACATGGTAATTTATTATAATATTATATTAAAATAATTCATATGAGTTTGTAAAGAAAATGTGAATTCACCTAATCATATCCCCCATGAGTGTCATAACCAAGTGTGCAGCAAGGCCCATTGTCGTGTACCAGGATACCCCGGGCCAAGCTTGAAACTCCTTGTACGAGTACTCACTCCTAGGTATATCTATGCCAAATCCACCTCTACCTCCTCATATCCATGTATGTATTAATTTCTTGAAAAACTCACATAATTTTACATTACCAAATTTTTTGGATGTTATTCTATACTAATCCTAAAATTCTATATTAGGGTAGTGTTTTTTAATCCGAGTTTTTATAACTCAATCTTCTAAGGCTTGTACTAAACTTCCCCTGATACTAATTGTAAATCCCCGACCATAGTAACCCGGAGTTGATGCATTATTACTTAACATTGGCATGATCACAAAAGATCAAATCCCGAATGACCGATTAGTTTAGTATCCTTGGAAGTAATAGATACATACATAATTTTTACATCACATTATAAAATAAAAAACAACAACAACATTTTCTCCTTTGACCACATTCATTTCCCTTAGACTATCCCTACAGGTTAGTCATAGTATACTTCTTCTCATCCTGGAAAAAATAATACATATAAAGGGGTGAGCTCAAAATCTTAGTAAGGATAACAATATAGCGGAAACTTTCATAAACAAGCATAAACATTTAAGGCAATGTATAATACTAAAAAAATCCATTTAAACATAAACTTCATCATAATATGGAAAATATAAATCAAAATAATTCCATTTACTTATTCACATGGATATTCTAATAGTAGAATAATCACATGAAATATAAATATCCACATTTATTATCACGGAATGCATAATTCCAGACATCATAACCACATACTCAAGGCCTTGTGCCAAGACTGCAAATAATATTTTGTCGAAGCCTTGTGCCAAGACACTAGTTTCCCTATTGAGATCTACCAATTCATTAAGGTGCTATATAGGGCACCACCCGTCACTTACTAAGTCATTAAAGGGTGAAACATAATCTAAACAATCGTATTAAAATTAGCATACGAAATGTTAATATTTTAACCAAAAACCATGAATGGAATAAAAATAGAACATCCATAATCAAACATAACTCATTTCATACAATATGGATGATTTTATTATGGTAAATAAACCTAAATCAAGAATAAAATACACTGAAGGATATTGACATAGATGAAAATAGTCATTATAATTATTTTTAGTGAAATATCCCCTTTTTCTTGAAAACATTTAAATGACGCACATTTTTTCTAAGAAGTCATCTAAAAGAGATTTTGGTAACAAAGTGTCCCATATCACTTTGAAACATTTAAAAGGGATTTTAATTTTAAAACATTAATGTCCATATAAATTAATCATTAAAACTAATTTTAAAACATGGATATTAATGAGGATGATTTAGAAGAACAAATCTTTATAACATTTAAAATGATATTTTAGTTAGAGTTACTAACCAAATGAGAGACACATGAATACAAATAATTGATGTAATAAAAACATTATAATATTAAGAGAATAAATGGATTCATTATATACTATGTCAAAGTACAGTATATACACCAAATAAAACTGAATTGGTGCATAAAAACAATGAAGTCTCAATGGAATGTAAGTTGAGATGAATTTCTTTATAAAGATTGTATCCTTTGGTTAAGGATAAATAAATGACATAATTATTTGTGGAAAATATAAATACACTCAATATTATTTAATATTCAGTGTAAATCAATCATAGGACATTCACACATATTCTTGCAAAAACAACACTAATGACATGGATGTTTAACTCTACGAATAGAAATTGAGTTAAAATTGCTCTTATCAAGTTTACATAGATGAAATGAGAATTTATCAATGGTTTGATTATGTGTATAAAAATTATATCCACACAAAGGGGAGTGGAAATTACTACATAAGTAAATAAATTGTGATCTCACACATAATATTGGAGTAATGTAATCAATGAAGTTTGCGTAAAACCAAATGAGTGGAAATTGAAATTTGAAAATCCCAAACCAATTTGGTAACCTATGAAACATACACCCCATGAAAGAATTATCATCAAATTATGATGTAAATACCCATAAATTAAATTATATTATGCAAATAATACAATTATGGGTAGTACATACACCACACAAAAGGTAATAGTGGAAAATATTGTATGAATCTCACGGGAATAAAAGTGAGATGAAAACCCCTTACCTTGTACTTTTCCTTAGTCGAGGGTATGCTAAACTTCATTATAATAGTTAAATAATATTTATTAAATTATTCAAGAACCACATAAATAAATATTATATCATATATGATCTTCTAATGTTGCTTGGTTAATAATATTTTAGTAGTATCATTATTTGAGGTGTTAACTGATTCATTCTACTTTATATGTTTTGTTACGTAAGTCATGTTTGTTATGAATAGGATGTATTTTATTCATATCAAGAATGATATCATGTCTTAAAAAAAATTATCATCAAATGAAAATTTTTCTTGAATTGTTACGATGGGGAATGACATCTCATCGCGTTGCAGAGATGGTAAGTCATGCGTACGCACGAGCAACAATAACATTCTTTTGATGGTGAAATAGTATATAATTGGATGGTATATCATATATAAAGAATAATTAAAATTTTATAGTTATTATTTACATCAGTTATACCCATTATTATACCCATCCAAATAATGATGTTTTTTAATAACAAACTACACCACGACGTGGAGACGGTAAGCCGTACGTACGCACGTATGGTGACTTTGTCAATTATAGGATGGATAGAATAATGAATATGGTTGTACCATATTTATAATAACATTAAATTATGTAGGAGGTACTGGAGTTATTATTTTGGTATGGAATCATCAAAGAAAGAGTAAGTGGAAAAAGAAAAGAACTTGAAAGTGGTGATGAAATATTTACCTCTTCTTCAGGTTCTTCCTTTTGATTTGATCAAAAGGGCTCTTTAGGTTGGCTTTTTGACCAAAGTAAGGCATGTAGGATTAATGTAGGAAAGTTGGGAGGATATTTATGTAGGGTTTGGCCTATCCAAATGGATTTGGAGGTGTGAAATTAAGATAAGGGGATATAGCCTTTTATAAGAGAGATGAGGGTCACTTTAGGAAAAGCTTGAAATATTATTTTATAATAAAATCATTTTCAGTTTTTAGTCTCTCCAAAATGAATTATTTCAAGGGTAAGGTTATTATGGGTCAAAAACCTCTCATCCATTACGTTTTAGATAGGTTTAGGTCACCATATTAACCTTATCTTTTAGATTTAACTCATAGTTAAAAAGTTTGGCATTTACCATGTCACATTCTATTTTTATATTATATGGTTATTAAACTTCATATAACAAGCCAAGAGAACCCTAAGTGGTTAATTATTAATATATACGACTTTATATATATCATTTGGATGATCCTTAGATTTTTAGGAATATTATATCAATTAATAGTATAGTATTTGTTTTAAAAACTCAATTATGTCAATTTTGACACTATTTAGTATTTGGATTTTGTGAAAATCACAACAGCATGATTACTTCAACAAAATAATTTAATCAAACCAAAAAAATAATAGTAACCTATAAAATTATTTTAATTTATAAAAAATCTAAAATTACATTTATTTGGATATTTATAAAATCAAATATTTTAATATATCATTAATAATGTAATTAATGTATCATCATTGTGTCATAAATAAATTAAATTATTTAATGTATAAAAATTATAAATAAAATACGATTATTTAGGAAATATTTTTAGAGTTATAATGAATATTTATTTTCAAATTTATCTTATGTATAACCCTATATTGAAAATGTTTTAGTTATGAAACTTGGAATTTAACCCTTTTAACTCTTCTTTGAATAAAATAATAATAAATGTCTTAATCATATACAATTGGAAAAAGTGGTCATATTTTATTACTAAGGTTTTTTTGTTCGAATTAGACTTATCCAATAGAATTAGTACATGTTTCAGGGTAATTATATTATCATTTTTACCCTCAATTACCCTATTTACTTTTAAATGTGGTAAATAAAAGTCAAAAGGTACTATTCACCAAAAAAATATTTTCATCTTATTGAACCACATTTTACTTACTGATATCGATCGTGTCTCTCGGATTTTTTAAATTCAATTCATAGAAGTGGTAAAATTATTTTTTATTCAAATTTTCATATTCTCTTAAAAGGTGGGTAAAAAGCATTAAAAAAATTCAATAAAGTTTTATACATCAAATTTTATTATAAAATGACTCTAATAAATTACATTTAACTATTATATGTATTATGTATCTATTTTGACTTAAAATTAATTTAAATAAATTATATAATTTTTTAAATAAAATGTTATTTTTTTAAACAATAACGCAGGGTTTTCACTGTTCATAAAAAAATTAAATATTTTGAGAAAAAATACAAAAATTTCACACATTGCTAATTTTGATATTCTGAATCCAAAAATTATATCTATTTTACAAAATTAAATATATATAAGATTCATTTATTAATTTAAAATTAATTCCCTTTGCCAAAACCAATAAGCGTGTTTTTGAAAAGTAAAACCTATTAAAAGATTGACATGTGTTTATGTCAAATGTAAATGTAAAATTACTTATAATGACCATCATTGTATTAAATGATAAAAATATAATCTAATTATACTTCCAAACCATTTGAATTTATAATTATCACACAATAAATTATTTTTATTAAAAAAAAGCAGTTATAATTTAGTATTTTTCACTATTCACCCAAATGTGAAAGTTATTAGAAAAACACCAAAAATTTATCGAAACTAAATTTTTATGTCCCGATTAAAAAAAGAGGTTTATTATTTCAAATTCAATATATAAAAGTGTCAAATGTTGTATTTAAAAATGTTGTTCCATTAAATGGTGGTAAAATTGCATTTTTTGAAAAATACACCTTTTATCTGAAAAATTGAATTTTTCCTTATATTATGTCTAAGAAACACAAAAGATAAATGTTAAAATTATATGGGATTTATATAAAATTGAAAATTTGGTTATTACTATTCATAACCTCTTCATAAATGGCTAGTTTGATAGTTCATGGGGTTCTTGAACTCGGTGTTGAGTACATCGCACGCTATTGTGTTACTTAAAGAGAAGCGTATCGTGGAATCTTGGGCTGTTACACATATGGACTTATAGATCTGGGGTAAAAATCAATGGTTATGTAAAACCTAGACAGACATTCTATAATTCAATATATATCTTGATTATTTAATAACAATGATATTAGATATTGGTTCCTCCAATTTCTTACATCATAAGAAGGCGTATATAAATATAAAATAATTTTTATTACAGTTTAATTCATCTTTTATTTTTAAATTTTAGAATACACTTAATGTTATACATATTCTTCCCACTTCAATTTAAATCATTTTTATTATTATACTTAGTGAATTTTGTGAAATATTTTGTGTTTTTTTAGAATTCTATGTTTTATTATACTCTATTAGTACATTTTTATTATATTTTTAGTGTTTTTTATGCATCAAAAATATAAAAATCCAACTGATAAAGGTGGGTGTTTTATAGGTTTTACTAGTTTAAAAATTGAGAAAAAAATTAATTTTGTGTTTATTCAGGTATATAACATTTATTTTGGTAAATATAATATTTTTTTAAACTACTTTTTGTGTTTATTATTTTTTAATTATTGTTTCAAAACTAAATTTATATCATTCAAAATGAAGTGTTATTTTTGGTCATTATATTTTTCGTTTAATTTATGATATTATCATGACCAGAGCATTGGTATATAATCAAAAGTTTAGTTTTATTGCAAATATTAAATTCAAAACTAATATTTTTTATTAATGTTATATTTGTTTTATTTTTATAGAGTCTTCATGACATTGAATCGTATTTGGAAGATGAATTAAAAACAATTAGAATTATTCATAGACATTTTTATAGGTATGATTAATAAATATATGTATATATATATATATATATATTAATTTTTCTTTTATTTTGATTGTATTTATAAATGATCTTCTAATATAGTTTGGAATGTTTTTCTATCGATAATCTAGTACAATTGATGTTGTTGGTCTCTAGATTTCCTATTTTTAAAGAAATGAGTATAGTATTTTATTATATTTTTTGAAAATAATAGCATTACTTGTCAAAAATTATCTTAACCATTATGGAATTTGTATTATAAATTCATTTCCTAAAATAATTTACACTGAAACCCTCTTTCCATAATGGTTATTAAAATAACATCAATGGAAGTTCACATAAATATTTTCTAGATAAGACATAAAATATTTTTCATAGGAGAAAACATTCACAGATTTTTTAATATATGTATTTATAACAGACATTAAAACATAAATTTCAATTTCAATTATATTAACAACATTTCTAAACCAGTGGTAAAATAAAAAAACCATCAAAGTGTATTTTCTTGTAGTGATATTAAGATAATAGATTAACAACATAATACGTCATAAATATAAACTCGCCTTCTATCACACCCTAAAATTCAAATTGTTTATTTATTTATTTGTTTATTTATTGACGTTTCATCGATTCCTAGATTAAAATTCCTTGATTTTTTAAAAAATTTATGTTCCTTTGTAAGGTGCGTGATTTTTATTTGATTAGAAGTAGCCAAACCTTAGGCTATGAAAAATCTAAAAGCCCTTACTAGTGAAAATTTTCATAGTTGGAACATCATTTTTCAAACTTTACAGACAACCCATTAGACTCTTTCAAGTGATTTTAGTTAAGGTAGTACCATTAGTACATGGTTTAGTAAATTTTATATCCAAACTATGAAACTTACACAAAATCTTAATTCTTTAATTTCCTAATTTTAACCTTACATGATTTTTACCCCCTAAAGGTGCCCTCTCTTCCCCATTCACCTATGGTGCATGATGTGGGGTCCTTGGGAACATACCACTTTTATACCCTTTTATTCTTGTTTCTTCATCCTTAAATATTAAAGTTAATCTCTTATGGTTAGTTATATTCCTCATATACTTGTTTCTACTTATTTTTCTATACTTCCCCTTATCATTGAACCTCTTAAACAAAACCTTTGGTAAGTGTTTAACATTTTTCATTGTTATTACTTCTATTTATGGTATGTGGATTATGTTTTGTGTTTTTATACTTATCTATTGAAAGGTTTACCTTTATCTAAACTGGATTTAATTTATTTGTTTTAGATATTTTTATTTTTCTTGTCACACCATGCATGGTTGGGATTTATAAATATGTTTTATCTAAAATTATTATTGTATTATAATTTTATAATGACTCTATTAATGGATTGGTAAAATTACATAATCAATATTTGGTTCTTTAGAATAATTTTGAATACTAATCATTTTAAAATTTGTAATGATGGATTCATTGATGGGTTAGGTCATTTAATTGGTGTTTGTCCTTTTATATGTTTCTATGTGATTTGAATTAAAGGTAACACCCCTTATATTAAATAACCAATAACTAGACATTTTATAAAAAGGGTTACACTTTCTTTAATTTTGGGTAAATTTTGAGTTTATAGTTGTATATAATTAGGTAAAAACATCACATAAGAAAGTAAGCATTTCACACAGTATACATTTTTGCAAAAAAAATAGTACGTTATGATTACATCCATGTTTCATTAAAGAACCTTTTACATAATTTAGGATGGGTTCCATAGAGGAAAAAATGAACATGCTAAAATTTATAATCATAATTAGATCTTATGAAAATAATTTAAAAATATGGGATGGTCCAAACTAGTGTCATTATAGAATAAAAATAACAAAATACAATTATTCTTGAAAAAACATGAAAACGCATTGTGATATTTATCATTTTTTAAAATAAAATTTTAGGAATAAATATAACATTACCATAATCTAAAATAAGTCTTTTCTCAAATAAAACCATTTAAAACCATTATAAATAATAGTAAGAATCGTTTAGGGATCCTAATGCATGTGGGAACTCATAAAAAATCCTTGGAAAACAATTCATTCACCATTAAACATTTAATAGCCCCTGAAATCAAATTATTTCTATAATAAACATATAAAAGCATAATATTAGTATCATGGAGAATTATATTCATAAATTTTGTTCACTAATTCTTATTATATGTCATAATAACTAAAGGCTAATTAATTATATAGGAATAACCATCCTGGATATCTCCTCCCCATTTTCTACTTTGAAGACGAAATCATAACACAATGAGTTGGAGTTATATATTAGGCATACCCATCATCATATAAAAAATTAATGTACCATATCATGAATAAAAATATTTAAACTTAGAGTTTTTTCAAAATAAAACCACTGAAAAACTCATTTTAACTCATAATTAAAACATTTCCCATATTTTTATAATCATAAAGATAAATTTTTTTTATTGAAAACTATTAAAATGTTAAATTAATAAAAGATAAAGAATTGTATATTATATTATAAATATTTTTTTGAAAAAAATTCATAAATAAAGCCAAATATAGTCAGAAATAAAATTTATAACCCCTTTAATCATTAATAAGAGCATTTTTGAAACATTTTGAAGAACTTGGATAGGGAGTAGAAAGAGTTTAAAACATTTAAAAAAATTAAAGGAAAATATCTTATGGATTTTGTATGTTTTGAAACAAATAGATGTTGAAGAAGATAAATTGAAATGGATTTTTAAAACATTTTAATTTCATCAAATTGATGATAAAAATATATTCATATGGAATTTTATACATCACCAAAAATAAAACAAGCACTGAAATGTTATAAGTCTTAATGAAGGGAAACTGAGATGAGAAATAGATTACTTTATGTCTTTTCAATCATCATACATTGTATAACATATGGATAGTAAATTTATAATAGTTTTATTCAGGATTAAATAAATTCATGTTCTTTTCATTTTTAGTATTCCTTTTTTCATTTATCACCATGTTTTATTTAGTTACTAAAATGATAAATTTCATGTTGGACATTTTGCAGTCGATTAGTTTATAACTTTAAACAACATCTATGTGTTGAGAAAAATTAATGGGGTTATGGTTACATTACCTATATATTATTAAACATGTTATAATTATATTTTTTTGTAAATTAAATACATTTTAAAACCATCTATGAAATATGGTCATGAAAATTGATCCATGTCATTTCATGGATATGGTAGTCTATAAGTACTCATGAATGGCATTTTCATTTTTCAAACAGGTGAAAAATAAATAAATTAAAGAATATTTTTATTTTAAAATTTCATAAATATGTTATAAATTTTTTATTTTTTATCATTTATATCCTTATAACCATTCGTATAATGTGGAAATAGAAAAAAATCACATAGCTTCATGGATGTGGTAGTCCACATGTATTCATGAGAGATATTCTCATTTTCCAACTAATTAAAATGTAAGAGGGTAAGTAATATATTATTTTTATAGAATAAAATTTATATCATTAATGTCATTTGTATTCATTATTTTGATCATAGTAACCGTACATGTGAGGTGTTAATGAAAAACAAAAGTCATCCCTTCATGAAGGTAGTAGTCTACACGTATACACGTGTGATGCTTTCATTTCCCATGGGATGGAAAAGAGGATTAAAATTTATTGTATCATAATCATAATTTAATTTTATTATATGTAATATATTGATTTTATTATTTTATAATTTTTTAAATAGCATTTTAATGAGGTAAATAAATAAATAAACATGAAACACTCAGTTAAGATTTATATATATTCACTGAGAAGCCTCTTTTTTCTTACACTTTAAGTTGTATATGATAATCTTTTGGTGAGAAATGGGCCTATAGTATGTGGGAAGTAATTTTATAAAGTTATTTTGGAATTTATTTATTAATATATATTTATTAATAGTTATGAGGAAAAGAGGATATGATATGCCTTTTTTAAGTGAGGTGGGTGGTAAACTCTTAAATACTTGAAATATTAATATATAATATGTGAATAACTTAGATAAAATGGATTTAAACACCAATTTCATATAAGATTAATATGATAAAGTATAAATATTATCATCCAATCAATTTTTGGTATGTATATCAATCATTTTAAAAAAATTCTTTTGGTTTAACACCCTTGATAACCATGTTTATCTATATATACTTCAAAAAACAATTCACTCGCTAATAGTCATTAAAGCAATTTTAGAAATTTAATGTGTCACATAAAAGAACCATTAATGATAGTATATAAAATTTCCTATCCACTTAAGTAAATATATTATTTTTATATTTTTATAATCTTTTAAAAATAATTTTTAATATTTAAATACATTTTATGGTCATTTTTATTACAATTCATATATCTTCAATTTAACTACATAACTCTAAAAATGAATATAAATTTTAAACTATTTAACCCTAAATTATAGATTATAAATATACAATAAATTCATTTAATACCATAATTCATCCAAAATATATTAATTTCAATTTTTTCGAATTAATTCAATTAATTTTTATATTGTATGGACATGGGGCACGTTGGAATTTCTTAAGCATTCAAGTAAGATATATTATCTATAAAAAATTAAAATAAATTAATATTAAAAAATTATTCATTTTAAAAATAAAAAATTATAACTATACATGTATTATATTTATACCTATAAAAAATATTAGTCATATTAAAAAAAGGGTGACATTTTGTGCTTTTTTCTTGATCTAAAATAATATAATGGTCATAATCAAAGTCATGTCACACTAAAATGAAATTTTATGGAGTGTAGTATTTTTATGGTATAATTACACCCATCCGATAAAATAAAGTCAATTTTGATGATGATTTTGAGACGTAATCTCATATTATTAACATTAATTAACCTCTTTTATACATTATGGTGGTAATAAACTTTTACCATGGGTAATATTCATTATGACTAAAAATTAAATTGAAGTATTAACCAAATTTGAACCAAATTATTAAAAATATAAATTAAATTTTTTAGGATACGACTATTAGTAGTGAAATAAATAATTTTTAATATAAGTGTTCAAAACAAAATGAATAACAGTTTTTAGAAATCGTGCCTTTGAGCATAAAAATGATTTTATACCAAATCATGTGTAATTTTTATCCCTATGGAATTAATTATATTATTAATAACAAAACAATTATTATGTAACTTTAAAAAAATTAAAAACATTGGGTTACTATAATTTTAAAATATTTAAATAAAAGAAATGATAGTTTTGGAAAATTCATTATTTTTCTCTATTAACTCAAAGAACAATATTTTTTAGAAAAATCACCAAACCTCATCCTAATACTATTATGAATTGGTGATTTAAAAAATTATGACCAGTTTTTCAAACAATTTTTTTTAAAATTGACAAAAATCAATTATAATATCCACATAATAAATTCAAAAAATCTATTTTTGATCAATATGTGTTTTTGAAGCATAAAATTACTTTATTCGTATTACATGCCAAATAAACATAATTAATTGAATTTTATTTTATTAAAATGGATATATAACTTAATTTTTTTATTATCATTTACAAATAGTGATTGATTTAATCTATACAGATAAAAATACATTCCACACATAAAAATAGTTTCATAAAATATATTTCATTTACCTTCATAAAATTTTATCTTCATTTAAAAACTATTTATGATTTTTATATCATGTATTATTAGTTTTTTTAAGGTAAAAATTTCAATATATATTTCATAAAATGATTGTTATAATAATACTCACAAAACCAATATGTTGGTTAAAACAATTATATTTAAATAATAATACTCTAATAATATATCGCATTCCTTTTTATGAATTGTATTGAATATACCATATTCTATAAAATATATTATTTAATGAAAATATATTATAAAATATTTGGGTGTTACTTTCTTCCCATTAAAGAAATTTCATCTTTGATACTTTATCTGAGGTCCAATAAGAACGATTTAAAATATTTTATAAAAAAATTGTTTCAAAGAGTAGAAAATAAAATATATGATCACGAAAGAGAAACAATATTAATATTTAAAAAATAACTTTCTAGAAAACCATCATAATAAAAATAGATAATAAAACATCCTTTTGAAAATTGGAAAAGGGACATATGATGTTCTCCTAGAATAACGCACAATTTGGTTCCTATATATGGAAAACATTTGTCTGAAGGTAAAATATGGACATGGAGGATAAAGATACTTTTAAAATAATAATAGTGTGTTATAGAGAACATTATCAGGAAAAATATAATGAAAAAAACCATGAATCGGTAAAGGGTATAGAAAACCATCAATTCATCAAAAATAAAGGTAAATGTATTATCACAACCCAACCCACCGGGGGACCTCCTGGCCAATAGTAAGCTGATTATGATGCCAAAAACCCTCCTCCAATCAGCTATAGGATTGCAAAAAAATGATAATTCATATCACTATAATTGGAGTCCTTATACTAATTTACTTATACACATGCACAAACCTAAATCAATAAAATATCATAGAGATATAATATTAAAACTGAAACATCCCTAGAGTAATCCATGCATGCAGTAACCTCTAGGAAAAATATCATGTGTAACAAGGTAATAAATAAGTGTAATGGGAAATATATATTCCATAAAATAAATAAGGTCCAAATCTATAAAAAACTAGAATAATAGAAACTAAAAGAAACTAAACTCACAGTCTCTAAGATAGACCAGTAAACATAGTCAGCACCTCCAAGTACCACTATTCTCCACAGAAACTCGGTCTACCAAAGTCACCACTGATCTGCCTATCATCTGCATATGACTCTACAAGTGTAGGAATATCCTATGAAGGGGTGACTAAAAACATATTAGTGTTCCTTGAAAACCATCAGACAGTAAAAATAATAAAATATTTTACTCACCAAGTAATGCAAGAGGGTGCTGAAACCTGACATCAGATATACTCATAAAGAAATCCAACATATAAGAGAATGGGGATGTCCATATTCACAACCATATATGAATGATGATCCCTCCTATTTAACACCCCAAGGTTATGAAAATAAATTAAGAATGTAATTTTATAATCTATCCAGTAAACACAACTTTTCCTCTTCTATGTTTTGAATATCAAAAAATGGTCATCTAGAGTTGTGTTCAGTAAGTCATTTGGAGTCTAATAGAACAAACTTGATTTTTGGTGAATAGTAACATACCCTTATGAATAATAATATGAATATTAATATGAACCTTATTAATAGTAAATAATATTATTATTTTATTTTCTTAAGGAAATAAGATAATTAGATCTTAATTAGTTTTTCAATGAGAAATAAAAATAATTTCACTTTAAGATTATTATTTTTTGAATTAATTATGACCTTATTTAAAAATTAAATTAATAATATTTATAAAATTATTTTTGAAAAATGGATTTCAATTTTTAATTCTACACGTCGAAAAATGGTCGGAGTAAATTTTTGGGATTTTTCTAAAATACATGAATTTTTCATGCATAGTAAAAATAAAATTTTGAGTTTTCGGTAGTTTAATGATATCATAATAATGTAATAATTAAATATAAAAGTATGGTAGACTTTTTTATAGTAACGTATGACATGAGGTGTCCCAAGTGGCTAAAACCTTGGGCAAATACCATGGGCAAGCACATGGTTTTGCAAAAACCACTAATGAGGTGTCCCTTTGAAATTATTAAAAAATAACCTCTATTTTTCTATAAATTCACCCTCATCCATTCGTATTCTTTCTTTAAAAATCCCTCATACTTGAATCTCAGGCAGTTTTACCTCTCTATTAGTCCTCCCAAGGTCCCAGCCTTCGCGATCTAGCAGTTATTCTACATGGTAAGGGAAACCATCATTCTCTTCTTTAAGTCGACACTTCTTTTATGTTATATATTTGAAATTACTTTATCATATTTCGGGGTTTGATTTTATTCATTTTTATTAATGTCCTTTTGATTTCAATATGATGAGATACTCTTTTGTTCTCATCATTTGATTTTATGAAATTTTAAGTGACGTCGTTAGGCTGCCGAATTTTCATAAGGGATCTCTTAACTTTTCTTTTATTTTCAAGTTCATCTATTTTATTTTTCTCTCCTCAAATAATCTGTCCAAATGATCATGATAACTCTGGTATCATCTATATACTGGAATTATATCATTTCAATGGAATAACCATCATAAATATTCTTACTCTCTCCCTCTTATTTTTTATAAACGAAATCAGCGTGCATGAGGTTCCAATTTATAGCCTTCGTGGACGATGAAGCTCGTTCTTCAATTTATTCTTCATTACTGGTCATGAAACCATATTTATGGTTGAAAGAGACTATAAAATATTTATTATAACATAATTAATATTCAGGAACCACAATATGTACATATAATTAAGTTATTTGATAAAACTAGTTTATAATAATCCAAATACCACCGAATAATCGAAGTGGTTGTCATCTAAGAATTCTTCCTCATTCCATGTAACCAATTGATAGAAATGACCATTACCAATTATTTATGTTCATAAATAATATATAATTCCAATACTATAGATTTTTAATCTTTCCACATGAACTCCATTACTTAAAAACAAGTGAACCGAATATGAAAATAAAGGAAATGAACACTCCAGAACGACTAAATTCAATACAATAACATGTCAATAAAGACATAAATTAACTAACCAGAATTATGGTAAAATAAATACATATCAAATAGGTTCTTAAATAAGTTATTAATAATTATAATTTCATATTCCACGATCTTAAGTTCTAAATCAGAACATGTTTGGAGTTAAGATAAGGGTTTTTCACCCGAACTTCCATTTTCATTCGGGTTACTTTTATTATCTAATTTCCTTGATGAAATTATTATGTCTTGTTATATAATCCTAATAATTTTATTTTATGTGTTATATATATTTAAACAAACCAGAATAATCCCCTATTATTTGGATAGTTACATGTTTTAAAAGAATCTCTCAAAACTGTTTCAAAAAATACGAGTCCTATACAAGGGAATTTCTCAAATTCATATCTATTTTTATGGGCCAGATATAATATATTTTTGGAAAAAAATATCCTTATAAAAACACTAATTTTATAATTAAATACTATATTACTTTACTTCTGGTTTTAATCAAATATTTTTCCAAAAGAACTTTTCTTTTCAAAATAAAAGAGTATTTATCACAAGAATTGCTTAATGATTTTAAAAGATTATTCTCATTTGATTCAACACTCATGTGGATTATTATGTATTGTTGGGGTTAATCATTTATGATGTAATATACCATATTTTATTGAATGGTTTATGACAAAATTTATTGTGGATGATCTATCCTAAAACCATTCACCATATTATTCCGAATAGATAGTGTTTATGCTCAATAATTGGGGAAAGTTAGTTACATTTCATATGATAGTTTCAATATGAATGTATATGTTGTTTATGTTTATCCCCACTCATATGAAGAATTCATTGGACTTATTATGTGATGGGTGGGGCCTTCTATAGCCCCTCGATGCATCGGTAGGTCTCATGAGACAAACTATGGTCTTGGCACGAGGCCTTGAAAAAATTATTATTTTATGGTCCTAGCATGAGGATTGGACAGTATGGTTATGATGTCCGGAATATGGACTTCCCTAATTATGATACTAGAATTTGAAGATCATGTAGTTTTTATACTAGTATAATACCCATGATTATGTTTTATTATGTCATTATTTATTCATCTCATATTTCTTCCATAATGTGTTCAAGTTTATTATTAAAGGCATATGTTTTCAATTATTCACAATGTAAAATATTTATATTATCTTCCGCTGTATTTCCTACTCTTACTGAGTGTTTGAGATTACCCCTTATTTATGTTTTATTTTTCCAAGGACATGAAGAAGTAAATTATGAATGACAAGAAAGCTTAATCTAGGAGACATGATGTTGCTAGTGGAATAATTTAGTGTCGTTTTTTCCTTTCCATATGTAAAGTTGAACTTATGCATGTATCTTGTTTCCAATAATACAAAAATACTTAGTCCTTTGGGATTTGTATTCCTTGTATGTATGCCAATGATATCAAATTAGACACTGACTCTGAGCAAATGGGGTCGGGTCGTTACAGTTGGTATCAGAGGAAGTTTAGTCAAAAATTTTGAAACTGGATTTAGAAAACGTAGATTAGGGAAGAGTCCCTAAGATAGTCTTTGAGGATAAACATACAAGAATATCCTGGTATTTTCGTAAGGAATGGATTATGTGGATCTTTCAAGCAATACATCCCTATCTGGATACGAGCTGGTAGAGTCGGCTCGGACACAGATGTATCCAGGGGTAAAACCCGAAAAAACCACTTTGAGCTAGACTCGAATAGGAACTCGTGCACGACAATGGGCCTTGTTGCACTCTTGGTTACGAAACTCCTGGGGGATATGCTTAGGATATATCACATTTTATTTACAAGCCATTATGAAGGATTTAAATGTTAAATATTCCTCAAAGAAACCATTTTTTTGTATATGGGATTAGTCATGCATAGGATCTCAATTTTTCTGAGTATTTTTTAGTTAAGATTATACATTATGATTCATAACCTAATATAGTGTATACCATTATCTAGATATGGTGCCTAGTGGATGGAATGGAAATATCATGAATGCATGAGTCCCCTGTAGATATTTTCCTCTGATCGAAGATAATGATGTTGGCTCTGGTGCTGTGACTGGTGTTGATCAACTCATAACTATACGAGGACAGCTTACCCGGGTTATGAATAAGAACCTTACCTGTATGGAGCATCGGGATCCACCATGTGGAGGAGCCATGCTAGATCACTTTATGTGAAAACATCCTCCATAATTCAACAGGACTACAAACCCATTTCTAGCCGAGCAGTGCATATGTTCCCTTGAGAAGATATTTCTCACTTTGGGATGTAATGAAAGAGAGAAGGTTGTCATGGCAGTATATAGTTTATCGGGAGATACGGATCAGTGGTGGTCATTATCCAAAATACAAATGAGGAGGAAGAGATAGAAGATATGGAATGGAGGGATTTTAAGGAAATATTATTAGAAAATTATTTCCCGCGTGAGCAGCAAGAAGATATGGAGAGACAATTCTTGAATCTGAGGCAGAAGGAAGATGATAATGTTTCAAGGTACGAAGCTAACTTCAAAATATTACCAAGACATGTTGTAGACTACATATGAAATCCAAGGAACAAAATTAATCGATTCTTTGATGGCCTAAAGCCATTCCTCCAACGGGCATTGGTCTCCCAAAATTTTTCATCATATGAGGATATAATTTCATGTGCCATCAAGACAGAAAAATAATTCTCTTAGTCTTATGACTTTGAGGGAAAGAATGAAAAGAAGAGGGCTACTGAAAACCTTGGAAAAGGAAATAAGGGAATGGGGAAGAAGTGAAGAGTTTAATTTCCACCATGTGACAATTGTGGAAAGAAACACCATGGTGCATGCTTAAAAGGAAAAGGATTATGTTATAAATGTGGTCATAAAGGCCATCTTGCTGGTGATTACAAAGGGAAGAAGGAAGCTAATGATATTCAATGTTATAGTTGTCATGAGATGGGACACTATGCTTATGATTGTCTAAAATGTCAAGAAAATATGAAACAGAAAAGGCCAAGGGATTAGGGAAAAGATTCTAAACTCACAACTGCAGAGGTTGAAGTTCCTAATGACGTGGTGGCAGGTACGTTAATTGTTTCCTCAAGTTTAGCCAATTATTTTTTTGATTCTGGATCATCTTATTGTTTCATATCTTCCCAGTTTTCTAAGGAAATTAGATATTTCCAATTTTATTTAACAAGGGAGTTGTCAATCAATATTCCTAAGGGATGTATCATTTCTACAAAGTTCTATGAATCCGTTCCCATTAGAGCATATAAATGTTCTATATTTGTTTATCTCTTCATCATAACCATGATTGAATTTGATATAATCTTCAGTATGGATTGGCTTTTAGACCATGATGCAAAAATTTATTGTAAGAAGAAGGAGGTTGTGATTTTTCATGAAGATGATAAATAACACCTTATCTTTAGAGCAGAATTGTCACCACCTGATTCTTATCTAGATCCACCCCCAGTAGCTCAACTAAATTCAATTATTGGGGAGGAAGAGAATGAAATAACTATGGGTGATGAAAGAAATTTTCAAATATAGGATGCACCTATTGTGAGATAATATATTGATTTGTTTTCATAAGAATTACCAGGACATCCGCAAGAATAAGAAATTGAGTTTTCCATTGATTTAATTCCTTGTTCAAGGCCCATATCGAAGAACCCTTATAGAATGGACACTGTGGAATTAGTGGAACTAAAGAAAAACTAGAGGGATTGAGTAATAAGGGATTTATTCCCCCTAGTGTTTCTCCATGGTGATCCCCTTTCCTTTTTGTTAAGAAGAAATATGGATCTATGAGGTTATGTATCGACTACAGGGAGATCAATGCTATAACAATAAAGAACAAGTATCCCCTACCTCACATTGATGATTTTTTTGACCAACTGCATGGAGATCAATACTTTTCAAAGACTGACCATCGATCCAGATATCATCAGTTGAGTGTAAGGAAGGAATATATTCATAAGATAGCATTTCAGACCAGGTATGGGCATTACGAGTTTACAGTGATGCCTTTTGGATTGAATAATGAACCCTCTGTCTTCATGGATCTAATGAACAGAGTTTTAAAGGAATATCTTGATGACATTGTAGTGTTATTTATTAATGATATCATGGTATACTCCAAAAGCTACAAAGATCATGAAAATCACTTGCGCATTATCTTGGAGACTCTTAGAAGATATGAATTATATGGGAAGTTTAGAAAGTGTGAATTCTGGCTTCATGAGATTTCTTTTCTTATCCATGTTCTATCTAAGGATGGAATCCTAGTTGGTCCTATTAAGAAAAAGGAAATCCAATATTGGACCACGCCAACAAATATAACTGAGGTACGCAGTTTTATTGGCTTAGCAGGTTATTATCGGCGTTTCATGCAGAATTTTTCCCGACTGGCTAACCAGCTAACGAAGCTCACACGTAAAGGGGTTAAATTTGTTTGGACAAAAGATTTTGAATAATGTTTTGAAGAACTGAAGAGAAGATTAGTCAATGCTTCTATATTGACTCTACCATCGTGGAATGAAGGGTTTGTTATTTATATTAATTCTTCAAAGAAAGGACGTGGTTGTGTCCTTATGCAAAATGATACGGTTATTGTTTATGTATCACGACAGGTAAATATTCATGAGAAAAACTATCCTACACATGATCTTGAGTTGGCTGTAATAATATTTTCCTTGAAGATATAGAGACATTATCTCTATGGTGAAAAATGTGAGATTTATAATGATCACAAGAGTTTGAAGTATATTTTCTCACAGAAATAACTCAACATGAGGCAAAGGAGATGGCTTGAACTACTCATGGATTATGATTTCACAATACACTACCACCCGGGGAAAGAAAATAAGGTGGAAGATGCTTTGAGCAAAAATAATCATGGAGTATTAAACAAGATGAGAGTGGAAAGGGATCCTATTTTCATGGATCTAGTGAAGATGTATATGTGAATAACCATGGAAGGTTAAACATCAATGATTTTTCAAATGGTTGCCAAACCATATTTACTAGAAAGGAAAAGAAGTTCTTGGGATGGTGATGAGGAGTTTCAAAACAATATTAAAGCTATTAATGATGGGAGATTGAGTGAATTCGTATATGAAGATGGAATTTTTAAATTTGGGAAGAGACTTTTTGTTCCCGATATACCTGATCTAGAAAGGCAATTTTTGGATGATGCTCATAGTTCTAATTTCTCTATACACCTTGGTAGCACTATGATGTATAGATATTTTAAAGAACATTTTTGGTGGGACAACATGAAGAGGGAGATTGCTAATTTTTTGTCATGATGTATGGTTTTTCAATAAGTGAAAGTTGTAAGGCAACAGCCTGGAGAAGTATTGCAACCTCTTCCCATAACTGAGTGGAACTTGGATAATATCATGATGGTCTTTGTCATGGGACTACCAAAGACTCCTATTAGGAAAAATTTTATATGGTTCATTTTTGATCGTCTTACCAAGTTGGCACATTTTCTTGCTATAAGAGATCTACCACTTGAACCTCTAGCAAGACTATATATTAATGAATTTGTGAGACTTTATGGAGTACCCAAATCGATTTTTTCTGATCGTGATCCACGTTTTACATCAAGATTCTAGAAAAGTCTTCAGAAGGCCCTTGATACTGTTCTTCGATTAAGCACATCCTACCACCCACAAACTGATAGACAATCAAAACAGACTATTCAAACATTGGAATAAATTTTGAGGTCCTGTTCACCTTATTTTCAAGGCATGTGTGGTCAGTATTTACCTCTCGTATAATTTTCCTACAACAATAGATTCTATTCAAGTATTCAGATGGAAACTTATGAAGCATTATATGGGAGGAGATGTCGTACACCAACATGTTGGGATGATGTTGGTGAAAGAAATCTTGTGGGCCCAGAACATGTTGAAGAAACAATGGAGAAGGTAAAGATTATCCAGAACCATATCAAAATAGCTCAAAGTAGGCAAAATAGCTATGCAAGTAACTGAAGGGAGGATTTGGAGTTTTAAGAACGTGGTCAGGTTTTCTTAAAGGTATCTCCATGGAATGGTATTATATGATTCGGTAAGAAAAGAAAATTAAGACCCAGGTACATCAGACCATTTGAAATTCCTGACTGAATTGGAGCTTTAGATTACCATTTGGAAATGCCTCCAAGTCTCTCCAAGGTTCACAATGTGTTTCACATGTCAATGTTAAGAAAATACATGCCAGACCCAACACATGTACTCACTTATGAAGAAGTAGAACATTAACCAGATCTATCTTTTTGTGAAGATCCTATAAAGATTCTTGACACTAGAGAACAAGTATTAAGAAATCGGATGAATCGTCTGGTAAAGGTTCTATGGAGGAACCATAAAATGGAGGAAGCAACATGGGAGCCAGAGGAGCTTATGTTAAAGACATACACAAATCTTTTTAGGTAATATTTTGTGAATTTTGAGGATGAAATTTTTGTAAGGAGGGGAGAATGTAACACCCCACGGTTTTGAAAATAATTATAGAATTTATTTTTATAGTCTATCCATTAAACACAACTTTACCTCTTCTATGTTTTGAATTTCGAAAAATGTTCATCTTGAGTTGTGTTCAGTAAGTCATTTAGATTCTGATAGAACAAACATGATTTTTGGTGAATAGTAACATATCCTTATGAATAGTAATATGAAACGTAATATTAATAGTAATATGACCATTATTAATAGTAAATAATATCATTATTTTATTTTATTAAGGCAATAAGATAATGAGATCTTAATTAGTTTTTCAATGAGAAATAAACTAATTTCACTTTAAGATTGTTATTTTTCGAATTATCTATGACCATATTTAAAAATTAAACTAATAATATTTATAAAATTATTTTTGAAAAATGGATTTCACTTTTCAATTCTACACGTCAAAAAATAGTATGAGTGAATTTTTTGGATTTTTCAAAAATACATGAATTTTTCATTAATAGTAAAAATACAGTTTTGAGTTTTCTGTAGTTTAATGACATCATAATGGTGTAATAATTAAATATAAAAGTATGGTCTACTTTTTTATAGTAACGTATTACATGAGGTGTCCCATGTGGCTAAAACCATGGGCAAATACCACGGGGAAGCCCATAGTTTGGCAAAAAGCACTAATGAGGTGGACCTTTGAAATTATTAAAAAATTACCTCTCTTTTTCTATAAATACCCACTCATCCATTCATTTTAATTCATTACAAATACCTCATCCTCGAAGATATGGTGTTTTTACCTCTATAGGAGTCCTCCAAAGGTGTCTCTAAGCCCCCAAGGTCTCATCCTTCAATATCTAGGAGTAATTCTACAAGGTAAGGGAATCCTTCATTCTCTTCTTTAAGTCGACACTTCTTTTATGTTATCTATTTTAAATTCCTTTCTAAAATGTTGGGGTATGATTTTATTCATTATTATTACTGTCCTTTTGATTTCAATATTATTAGATACCCTTTTTTCTCATAATTTTATTTTATGAAATATTATGTGATTCTGTTAGGCTGCTGAATTTTCATAAGGGATCTCTTAACTTTTCTTTTATTTTCAAGTTTATCACTTTTATTTTTCTCTCCTCACCTCCTCAATCCAAATGATCATGACAACTCCAGTATCATATATATACTGTAATTATATCATGTTAATGTAATAACCATCATAAATATTCTTACTCCCTCCCTTTTATTTTTTTTAAAACAAAATCAACGTCCATGAGGTTCCAATTTATATCCTTCGTGGATGACGAAGTTTCGTTCTTCAATTTCTTCTTCATTACTATTATTGAAACCATATTTATGGTTGAACCAGACTATAACATATTTATTATAACATAATTAATATTCAAGAACCATAATATGTACATATAACTAAGTTATATGACAAATCTAGTTCATAATAATCCAAATACTGCCGAATAATCGAAGTGGTTGTCATATAAGGATTCATCATCATTCCATGTAACCAGATGATAGAAATTACCATCACAAATAATTTATGTTTATAAATAACATATAATTCCAATATTGGAGATTTAAAACCTTTCCACATGAACTCCATTACTTAAAAACAAGTGTACTGAATATGAAAATAAAGGAAATGAACACTTTAGAACGACGAAATTCAATAAAATAACTTGTCAATAAAGGCATAAATTAACTAACCAGAATTATGGTAAACTGAATAAATTTCTAATAGGTTTTGAAATAAGTTATTGAAAAGTATAATTTCATATTACAATAGCTTAATTACAAGATCGGAACATGTTTGGAGTTAAGGTAAGGGTTTTTCACCTGAACTTCCATTTTCATCCGGGTTACTTTTATTGTCTAATTTCCTCAATGAAATTCTTATGTATTATTATTTAATCCTAAAAAATTCTATGTGAGTATTATATATATGTAAACCAACCATAATCCTTCCCTATTTACTGGATAGTTACATGTTTTAAAAGAAGGTCTCAAAACTGTTTCCAAAAATAAGAGCCCGATACAAGGGAATTTTTCAAATTCATATCTATTTTTAAGGGCAAGATATAATCTATTTTTGGAAACCATTATACTTATAAAAACACTAATTTTATAATTAAATAATATCTTACTTTACTTATGGTTTTATACAAATATTTTTCCAAAATAACTCTTCTTTTAAAAATAAAAGAGTATTTATCCCAAGAATTGCCTAATGATTTTGAAATATTTTTCTCGTTTGATTAAACACTCTTGTTGATTATTATGTATTTTTGGGGTTAATAATTTATGATTTCATATACCATATTTTATAGAATGGTTTATGACTAACTTTATTATGGATGATCTATCCAAAACCATTCACCATATTATTCTGAATGGTTAGTGTTTATGTTCAATAATTGGGGAATGTTAGTTACATTTCATATGATAGTTTCAATATGAATGTATATGTTGTTTACGTTTTTCCCTGCTCATATGAGGAATTAATTGGACTTATTATGTGGTGGGTGGGGGCTGATATAGCTCCTTGATGCATCGGTAGGTCTCATGAGACAAACTGTGGTCTTGGCATGAGACCTTAACAAAATGATTATTTTATAGTCCTAGCACGAGGCTTGGACGGTATGGTTATGATGTCCGGAATATGGACTTCCCTAATTATGGTGCTAGTATTTGAAGATCATGTGGTTATTCGACTATTATAATACCCAAGATTATGTTTTATTTTGGAATTATTTTTTCAGCTAGTATTTCAGCCATATTTTTCTCATGTTTATTATTAAAGGCATGTGTTTTCAATTATTCACCATGTCTAATATTTATATTATCTTATTCTGTATTTCTTACTCTTACTGAGCGTTTGAGCTCACCCCTTATTTATGTTTTATTTTTCTCAGAACATGAATAAGTAAATTATGAATTCCATGCAAGCATAATCTAGGAGACATGATGTTTCTAGTTGAATAATTTAGTGTCGTTTTTTCCTTTCCATATGTAATTTTGACCTTATGTATGTATCTTATTTTCAATAAAACTAAACTACTTGGTCCTTCGGGATTCGTATTCCTTTTATGTATGCCAACGAAATCAAATAAGGCACCAACTCCGGGAAACTGGGGTCTGGTCCTTACATCCTATATCTCCCAAAGGTATCACTCCTAATTTCAAGAACAACATGAAACCTTAAAAGAATCACAGTGCAGGTCCCACCCATTTTAATTTTTCCCCACAATCGAGGGAGCACTATCTCTGATAGAGAACTTTCTACCCATTGTAGCAAGAAGATGTGGAAGTACCACTATGGAGATAGAGGAACTACACCCTTTCAATTTGGGTGAGTACCAAGAATACATATATAAAGAGTTTGTGGGGGATCATTACCTAGTTTTATAGGGTATTACTAACCCTAACAACTCTCTGGTGATCAAACTCAAACACTGTCATCATCTAAGGATCGCTAAAAGAATAATCCTACTTGTAACTCCTTGTATCGTAACTCTACTCTTGAAATGAAGTATTCCATCCCATCCAATGTATAAAAATACTTAAGATAGGTAACTCATAGGCCCAAATATGGGTTTATAAAGATGATATATGGAAGGTATGGTTTCTTGAAAAAAGTACATGGTGTGTACATATGGTCACACGGCATGTGACATTGCCTGTAGGCCTAGGAATTTCCTTCCATGGAAAAAATAGGGGTCTCTAGGTATTTCAACATCGTTTTTACCTATGGGTAACATAGAATGTATATTCACCCAAGTTTTGTGGTGTGTTCCCTCAGTTCATAGTTCTCCAAGCCATGGGGCTCCACATGGCTTGCCCCTATGGCCATGTTGTGTGTCTGTCCACCCAAGGTCCTAAGTGTCAACGCATGGAACATTCTCGACTATTTATCCAATATCACTTGGCATAAGGTATTTGAAACTTGGTATGTAGTAATTAACTTTTCTAAAACCCTATACTCCATTAGAATCTAATATACATGTAATGTGTTAAATCATATTATTTTGTGTGTAGTCAGAATTTACATAGATAGTAAATCTTAGCCTTCACATAGATTCAATATTTGTGATTCCACTTCCCAATGCATCGTTTACCCACCCAAACCCACTGGAATATACATTGGTCATCTCCAATCATTGTGTATTGGCCTATGGTGGCTAAAAAATGTAATTTCAGTCACCTGAACAATAATCATAAAACATCACGTCATCATTCGGTATCTCAATCCATGAATCCAACAACTGATTTTTACAAATATTCTACAAACCATATCCACACCATCAATCCTAAGGTTGTTCACATATCTTCTGTAATTATGGGAGTTTGATCATGCTTAAACCTATATGGAAATATTAAATTATATATCCCATGGTCCAATGATGAATAATTCAAAGAATGTTACTAAGAAAATAAAAATATTGAAAAGAGAACATCGTTGGCCGATGATATCCCAACTAAATATTACAATTGAGAAAATACATGAGGTATATGTATGACATAAACAAATAATTAAGATCCCAACATTTAATTAAATATTAATCAAGAAAATATTGAATTCCATAAAATTATGTTGATACATAATCCATTATCAACAATTAAATAAATATTACATAAATTTAACAAACCAATATTTTATGGTATGTCTCTTTTAAATATAACATTTTGATGGATTATGTTGCACGCATCACCAAGTTTAAAACCTTGATATACTATGAAAATGGTGACTATTATAAACTAGCCCTTAAATTAATGTGAATTAATAGTATTATACAAATTATAAAATTTTTATTTCTAAATTAATGGAAATTTTTTTATGCATATTATAAGAATAAATCAAATTTTATGCATAAAAGACTATATTTTTTAAAAGGTAATTTTACTACCCTTTAATGGTGCATTTAATTTAAAATTAAATTTTCAAAA
Source organism: Viscum album (assembly GCA_963277665.1). Lineage (NCBI taxonomy): Eukaryota > Viridiplantae > Streptophyta > Magnoliopsida > Santalales > Viscaceae > Viscum > Viscum album. The sequence goes on from OY728160.1 coordinate 641,417,319, forward strand.
TATTATAAATTCTATTGAACAAAATAAACTTCATTTTAAAATTGTAATTTCAAAATTATCTTAGGGTAAAATTTTGGGATTCTTTAAAAATATTTGTTTTCCAATGAATTGATAAAATATCAATTTTTAAAAAATTGTAAATTTCATTATATTTAAAGTCTATTTATGAAATGAATTTTATCTCACCTATTAAATAATAACTAAAATTACATATCTCATAAATTAAAATTTTATATTTTTATATAATTGAATAATTAAATAAATTTATTTAAAATGGTAAAATAAGTATTGGTATTTCTGAGAAGAGTAAATGTTTATTTACAATTTTACAAATAAAGTAATGATTTAAAAGAAACCGTATATTCAAAAACTAGATTAATAAATTAATATTTTGTTTTCTTAATATTATAATATATTTTTATGAGTCCTTAATTAATGTTTCAATGTATCATAAAATTAGTTATAATTTTAAAATCTACATTTTTTTGAATAAATGATGATTTTATATAATATTTAAATTTCTCATATTTACAAAATTATTTTCATAAAATAGAGTCCAATTTATTATTCTACACATTGAATAATATTTAGGGTGAATTATTGGTATTTTTCTAACATAGTTAAATTGTTGGTGAATAGTGAAATATGATAATTTATAGTATTTAACATTATAGATAATTAAATGAATTATTGAGTCAAAAATGATGTAAAGATGAGGTAAGCACTCATTGGTTCAAAATAAATTTCCAAATTTATAGTATTTAGTTTCAATAATAAAAAAATATTCATATTATTTATCCAAAATAATAAACTAATGAATAAAACAATAAAAAACACTCCTCTCCTCCATTATAAATAACCCAAATCACCACCCCTTTTGTCACACCTCCAAATACATTAAGTTGGCTTATATTCTACCCAATTTCCCCATAAAAAATATTCCCCTCTTCCTAGTTTTCTTTCTATCACCAAAAGGCCATTCCAAAATTCCATAAGGAGCTTCTCAAGGAGAATAAGTTTAAGAGCTAAAAATATCTTTCCTTTTCTTTTAATTTCATTTCAATTTCTTAAATTTTCTTATCCTCTACTCACCTACCTATACCAAATTGCAATGATAACTCCAGTATATTTTATATAAAATAATTTTATTATGATATTGGTATATCAACCCTCAAGTCTCATCTCTCTCCCATTTATTCTAAAAATGAAAACATCATCTGTGAGGTGTAGATTTACCACCTTCCTGGACAATGACCTTTCATTTTTCAATTACACCTTAAATTATGGTCATAAAACCATTTTTATGATTAAACTAGACTATAATATTTGTATTGAAACATATTTTATTTTCTAGAACCAACATATATAAATATTATTAATCAATAAAACAAACATGTTTGTGATCATCGAAAAAATAGAAAAATAATGCATACAATTATCAATAATTTTTTATCGAATTAATCAATAGAATATCTCAAGAAAATTAATATATAAGACCTCTTAATATTTTATAAGTTTATTAATAACATATAATTTCATTTCTGGATAATTTTTCCCATTTTACATGATCATTCATTCATGTATACTGGTGAATTAATCATGAAAACCAAGGAAACTGATACTCCCGAACAATAAAATTGAATCTTATAACTCATAAAAAGTATATAAATGAAGTTAATAAAATTATAATAAATAAAATAAATTTTTAATATGTTTTTAATTAAAATCTTAATTATTCTAGTTTCATTATCTAGAAAATTAAGTGCATGGGTAGAACACTTTCGAACATAAGCAATGGGGTTTCTTATATCACTTTTATTTCTATAATATTTCCCTTATTTTACACTTATTTATTTTATTTGGTTTATTTATACATCCATTTGATATATAATATCGTGAATCTATTTATATTCATGTTATTAAATTTTTCATTTGATAATTATTAATTTTTAGACCATACAATTCGATTGATTACAAAGTGGTAAGGGTTTCTTCCAAAACCTTCATTTTCTTTCGGGATTCACCTTCTCCCACTTTACCCCAATGTTATTTTTAATTATTTCTATGTAATTCTAATAAATTATATTTTTTTTGTTCCAAATATATTTATATATCTCAATTATTCTTTCATTAATGGGAAATTACATGTTTTAAAATGTTTATTTTAAAATTCCTCCTAATAAACATGTCTGATTAAAGGGAAGTTCCAACTTTCTTATCTATTTTTATATAAACACCATAATCTAATTTAAGCACCTGATATATTTTTTTAAATTCACAAATTTTCTCATTAATTATATCATACTTCATTTCTAGTTTTATGCAAATAATTTCTTCTTTTTTCTTTATGACGACTCTTTTATATTTTATCTTTAAACTGCACTGAAGTGGCTTGTTTCTAAAGTTTATTAAACACTATTTGTACATATTCTCACTTCAGTTTACAAATTTCAGTTTGAATGTTCTTTTAATATTCATAAAATATAACTTCATTCCCTTTTCTTTTATGGGGTATTCATGTTTACAATCATATGTTTATGAAAAAGACAAATTATTTTTCAAAAGAACTCTTCTTTCGAAAGTAAAAGGGTATTTCAACCAAGAATTTATCAATAATTTTGGTTTTATTATTTACATGTATTTCAATAAATTCTATTGAGTATTATTATTAATTTATATTTACCTATTTTTTTACCATCTAACAAATTTTATTGAATGTTTTATTATTATTTTTACTGGGGATGTTATGTCTTGATACCATTTGACATATTACTCCCGATAGTTTACGATTATTATTTATGATTGGGGATATTATTTACATTTCCTATGGTAGTTTCAATATTAATGTATATGTTTGTTATGTTTCACCTCTTTAATATGATAAATTCATTGGACTTAGTACGTGATGGAAGATCCCGCAATAGCCCCTTGATACATTGATAGGTCTCATGAGACAAACTAAAGCGAATTTTTACCCATTTATGTATGGGGTCCTGGGAGAATCCTTGACAATATGATTATGATGCATGGTATTATGTATTACATCATTATTATATTAGTAACTAATAATCCAGGTGATTATATTACTAGTAGAATATCCATGGTTAACTTTCATTCAAATGTAATTATTTATGTGTCCTTATTTATTCAACTTTTATTCCTACCATATTATCTTTAACATTTTGTTATAATGACATGTTTTGTTAGATATACACCTTAACGTATTGTTTATTAGATAAAGTCTAATAGAAACTTTGGAAACTAAATTAGGAAAAACATTGATTAGAGAATGAAACCCTGTGATATAATTTTGAAATAGCCAAAAAGAAACCAATCTTATTATTTAATGATTAGTTTTACCTAAATGTTCATTTTAAGATATGTGATTCACTAGTTATGAGATTATACATTATGTTTCATAATGTTATGATATAATATAGTGTATCCGATTGTTTATAAATGGTTTCTAGTGGAAGGAATGAAAATCGTATCAGTGCACGTATTCCATATTGGGATATTACTCCTAAGGAAGATAATATTGTCGGAGGTGGATACACTGCTAGAGCTAAACAAATTTAAACTATATTGGTATAATTGACTCAATTTATGAATAATACCCTTACTCTCATGGAGTATCCTGATCAATAATGTAGTTTAACAATGTTAGACCGCTTCATATGATAACAACCCCTATCATTAAATGGGACTACAACCCCATTTGTAGGTAAGAAATGGATAAGTTCCTTAGAAAATATATTTCTCACCTTGGGAAGTAAAAAATGATTAAAGATATCATGGAAGGTTATCATCTCTTAGGAGACTTAGATAAATGGTTTTCATTGATTCAAAGGAATAAGGATGAATTGGAAATTGAGAACATGGAATGGAAGGATTTTAAAGAACTTTTTTTAGGAAAAATATTTTCCTAGGGAACAATGAGTATATATGGAGAGACAATTCCTTATTCTAGGACCAAAATAGAATGAAAATGTTACTAATTATGAATCCAACATTACCATCTTAGTAAAGAATATCTCAAGCTATATAAATAATCCAAAGATAAATATTGATATCTTCATTTATGGTATTAAACCAATCCTTTGAAGGGTACTAGTCTTCCAAAAATTATCATCATATAAGGATATAGTATATTCTGTTATCAATACATAGAATTAATTCTCTAAGTCTTATGTTTATAAAGGTAAACAAGATAATAAGAAAATGTAATATCAAAAAAGGGATAAGGGGAAGAAAAGAAAAAATGATTTTTACACATGTGATAATTGTGGGAAGAAACACCTCAGTACTTTCTTAAAGGGAATGGGAGTTTAATTCAAATATGGAGAGAAATCCCATAATTATCATGATTGAAAGGGAAGGAAATAAGATATCTATGTGTAATGCTTAAACTATAAGAAGACAGGGCACTAAAAAAATGAATGACCCAAGCATCAAGTTAATATAGCTCTGAAGAATAAAATGGATCTATTCTAAAATTATGTTTTTTCTACATTCAAACTATAATAATTAAATTATTTTTATTTTTAGAATCAATTTTTGTTATTATTGTTATAAAAATCATGAGATATATAAGTATTTTATTCTTGTTTTTATAATTTAATAAATTGGAATCATGTTATTAATAGAATTGGTAATCAGGAGAATTGATTCTATTATAGTTGATCTTTTTGGGAAAATAGGACATAGAAAATATAACCCTATGTATGATCTTGATGTAGATATAATAATAAATAAATTTTTATGGGATAGAATTTGAAACCATGAAGGTGGTTAGTTATATGATGGTTTATGTTATGTTTTAATTTAAGGAATATATTCAATGAATAAATAATTTTACTTGAGTAAGCATGCATGTTTCCATTAAGGATTTAAGGTGATCAAGGTATTCATATTTTTTTATGTTACATTAAGAGTTACAATATTTTTTTGGGGGAATCTAATTCTAGGTTGATTTTATAATTTAGTGACCTACTTTCTAAGGTTTCTGTTATTGAACTTGGATAGACATGTTTTAGATGAGTCTTAAGGATAACTACATAGGGAATAGATTAAAGATATTATTTATTAATATTATAGTAATATTTATCATATTGAATAACATGTGCTTACCATTGTTGTTTTATTAAACATTTAAAATCTAAAGTAATGACTTGTTGATCTTATTATTAATAAAAGTTCTTTGGGGATAAAAAAATTTCTTGAATATCCATCTCTAGATTTAAAAAATGAAGTAGTGATAGATTCAATTAAATCCATTTCATGAGATTATGAAATGGAACAAAATAAAGTAATTTTATTTTCTAAACTGATTAATTTGTATTGTAAAAGAAACCATCAACTCTAGGAAAAGTATTTTATAACAAAAACGTTATCTATTTACTTTTCTTTATAAAAAATAATTAGACTTTTAACTGATCACAGATTTACGGTCTTTGGGTGGTTAACATTCTGATGATCATTCTCTAAATCCAAACATGATGGGTATATTTTTCTTCCATGTTCATATTATCACTTCTCACTAGTTTTATCATTTTTAATGCCTAATTTTGAAGTGACCTTCACATTTCCTTTTCCCATCTATTAAGTGGAAGTATTATTAAGAATTTTTATAATCTAGTATTTTCATAAGGGTATTATAAAATTAAAATTAAATAATTACCCAAGAACAAGTATAAATTGTGAGGATGAAATTTATTGAAGTATGGGAGAATATAACACCCCAAGATGTTATGGTATGTCGCTTTTACATCTAATATCTTTGATAGTTTATGTTTCATGCAACATCAAGTTTAAAACCATGATATACTACTTAATGTTTTAAAATTATAACCTAGATGTTAAATTGGTGGGAGTGAATATAATTAACCAAAATTTTAAATTTAAATTTTTAAATTCATAAAAATTGTTTTTATATGATAAAGATAATAATAAATGAAATTTTACGCATAAAAAACTATATTTTCCTAAATGTAATTTTACCACCTCTTAATGGAGAACTTGATTTAAAATTAAATTTTAATAATATTATAAATAATATTAAAAAAATAAACTTAATTTCAAAATATTAATTTCAGAATTATCATATAGTGAAATTTTGGTATTTTTCTAAAAATGTTTATTTTCCAATGAATAGTTAAAAATATCGACCTTAATAAAACTAAAAATTTCATTATATTAAAAGTCAATTTTTGAATTGAATTTTATCTCACCTGTGAACGTAGAAATAAAATTTAGATATCTAATAAATTAAAAATGATATATTTATATAGTGGAATATGTAAATAAATGAATTAATATTATAAATTAAATATTAGTATTTCTATGAACATAAATGTTTATTTAAAATTTTATAATTAATAAAATGATGAAAAATAAAAAAAATCACAAACTATATTAATAAATTAATATTTTGTTTTCTTATGAATATAATATATTTTTATGATATTTTAATGAATTTTTTAAAGTTTCATAAAACCACCTATAATTTTAAAATATATATTTTTAAAATAAATGATTTTTTTTGTTGAAAAATTAAATTTATCATATTTATATAACTATTTTAATAAAATGGAGTATATTTTTTAATTTTACACATTGAAAAATTATTACGGTTAATTTTTGGGATTTTTCTAAAATAGTTGTATTTCTGGTGAATAGTGAAATACGGTAATTCGCGGTATAAAACATTATAGGAAAATAAATGAATTATTTAGTCATATGTGATGTATGGATGAGGTAGGAACTAATTGGTTGAAATTAAAATGCTATATTTACTTTATTTATTCACAATAATCCATACAACTCATATTCTTGAGCCAAAATAATTAACTAATGAATTAAATAATAATAAAAACATGCATATCCTCTACTATAAATACTGCCAGTCACCACTGCTTCTCCTTACACCTCCAAATTCATGAATATTTATTATGTTATGAAATATTACTCTCCCAAACATTTTCCTCTTTTTATGTTCTTTCTCGTATCACCAAAATTCCATTCCCGTGTTTCTTAAGGAGGATCTTAAGGATAAGAAGCTCAAGAGTTAAAATCTTGTTTCTTTTTCTTTTAATTTCTTTTCAGTTTATATTCTTTTATTAACCTCTCTTAACCTCGCTATAAAAAATTGAATTAAAACTAAATTATATTTTATATATTGAAATTTTATTATTATAATGATATACCAACCATCAATTCTCTTCCCTTCCCCTATTATTTAAAAATGAAAACATCATCTGCGAGGTGTCGATTTACCGCCTTCATGGACGATGAGTTTTTGGTTTTCAATTTCACCTTAAAGGATGAACATAATTCTATTTATATGTTTAAAAAATACTATAATATATGTATATAAACTTATTGAATGTTCTAGAACTAATATATATAATTATTATTAATTAATAAAAGCAAACTATTGCGTCTTGATCAAAAAAATGAAAAAATAATCTAAATGATTGTAATTAATGTTTTATATAATTAATTATCCTCATATCTATAAAAATTATATATAATACCATTTAATATTTTTTAATTCTATTAATAACTTATAATTTCAATTCTAGATAACTATTTCCATTTTACATGATCTTCCATACGTGTATATATGTGGAACGATTATGAGAACCAGGGAAAGAGACTCTCTTAAATGATAAAATTGAATCTTATAACTCATAAAAAGGATATAAATTAAATTAATAATATAATTATAAATAAAATACATGATGATGAGGTTTTGAATAAAATTTTTCATTAATATAATTTCATTATTGAGGACATTAAGTGAGTGCAGTACACTCTCAGACATAGGGTATGGGGCTTCTCATCTAACTTTTCTTTCTAGTAAATTTCCATTATTCAAAAAGTATTTATTTTTTTGGTGTATTTATACATACATTTGATATAAAATATCATTAATATATTTATATTCATGGTATTCAAGGTTTTAGTTGATAATTATAAATTTTTGGGCCATACGTTTTGATTGATTACAAAGTGGTAAGAGTTTCTACCTGAACCTCCATTTTCCATTACGATAAACTTTATCGCTCATTACCCTAATTTAATTATTAATTATTATTATGTAATAGTCCAAAATTATATGTTTGTGTTCCAAATATCTCTATCCAGCTCAATTATTATTTCTTTTATTGGGAATTACATGTTTTATAAAGTTTCTTTTCGACAACTACCCATAAGAAAGATTGATTAAAGGGAACTTCCCAATTTCATACCCATTTTCATTTATTAAACATAATCTATTTTAATCACAAATAATTTTTTAAAATTAATCGTTTTATCATGAAAAATTAAATTAGTTAATTTTTTGTTTTATGTTAACAATTATGCATGCTTCATAATTTAATGACTCTAAAATTTTTTCCTTAAACTAAAATGAAGTGGATAATTTCTAAAGTTTCTTCAACAATATTTTTACATGTATTCACGTAAGTTTCTATATTCTAGTATGAATATTTTTTTAATATTCTGAAAATATAATTTCATTCCATCTTTTGGGATATAGATGTTTACAATCGTATTTTTATGCCAAAAACAAATGATTTTCTAAAAGAACTCTTCTTTCCAAAGTAAAAGTGTATGTATCTCAAGAATTACTCATTGATTTTTATTAAAGTATTTTCATATATTTCAATAAACTCTATTTAATAGTATAATTAATTTATATTGATCTCTTATGTTATTATCTACCACATTTTATTGAATAGTTTATCATTATTTTGGCAGGGGATGTTTTTTATTGACACCATTCACTATATTACTCTGGATAGTTTATCATTATGTTTATTGATTGGAGATATTATTTTCATTTTATATGTTAGTTTTAATATGAATGTATATATTGATTATATTTCACCCATTTCATATGAGGAATGCATTAAACTTATTAATTGATGGGCATGGCCCACTACAGCCCCTCAATACATCGATAGGTCAAATGAGACAAACTAGACCAGTATTTTACCCATTTATATATGGTGACTAGGATGAAGCCCTGAATATATGTTTTGTATGTCTTTAATTATCCATTCTATCATTATGATATTAGTAATTGATAATATATGTGATTCTTTTACTGTTAAAATATTCATGGTTAAGTTATATTCTCATGTGATCATTTATGTGGAATTATTTATTCATATTTTATTTCTACCATATTATTTTTTCTGTTTGTGTTTTAATGACCTGGGTTGTTAGATATTAACATTCACATTTCCTTTTTGTTTATGTTTATAGATTATGCTTTATTGTTTACCATTATTGAGCATTGGATCTCACCCCCTTCTTATGTTTTATTTCATCCAAACATTCCAAGATGTATATTATGACTCACATGCAGGGATAAGATAATATAATAAGATTATTTTCAATGGAGTAAATATGTCGTATTTAATTTCATGTTTTAATATACAAATTATATTTGTATATAGTTTTCTAGATCTACTAAACCATTTTGTCCTTTTGGATATGATGTCATGTTCAAAGTACTAGTGTAATAATGTAAGGTACCATCTCTGAGCTACTAGGGGTGGGGTCCTTATAGTTGGTATCAGTGAAAATTTAGGAGAAATTTTGTAATCCAGAAACGGGAAAAACATTGATTACATAACAAAACTGTATGATAAAATTTTGAAATATTCCCAAATAAACCAATATTATGATTTTAATATTAGTTATACCTAAATATTCATTTTAATTTATGTGATTCTCTAGTTCTTATATAATACATTATGCTTCAAAATGTTATGATATAATCTAGTGTATTACATTATTTAGAAATGGAGCCTATTGGAATGAATGAAAACTATATCAATAAATATATTTCATATAGGGATTTCCCCCCTATGGAAGCTAATGATGTTGGGGATGGAGATACATCTAGAGATAAACAAATTATTACTATATTTGAATAATTGGATCAACTTAGGAGCAATAACCATACTCCCATGGAGTTTCCAGATCCATAAATCACTGTAACAATGTTAGACTACTTCATGCGACTAAACTCGTCATCAATCAATGGGAATGGAATCCCATTTATAGCTAAGTACTAGATAAGTTCTTTAGATAAGATATTTATCACTTTGGGATGTAAAAAAAGGGATAAATATATCATTGAAGTTTATTATCACTTTGGGAGATACAGATCAACGGTGGGCATTGATTCAAAAATCAAAGGATGAAGAGGAAATTGGAAATATTGAATTGAAGGATTTTAAGGAACATTTCTTAGAAATATATTTTTCTATAGAATAATGAGCAGATATGTAGAGACAGTTTCATGGTCTAAGATAGAAAAAGGATGAAATATTTATAAGTATGAATCCATATTTACAAGTTTATAAAGGAATGTCACAGAATAGATACGTAATACAAAAATAAAGATTGACCATTTCTTTGAGAGTATAAATGAAATCCTTCAAAGGGGAATAGTCTCCCAAAAATTATCATTATATCAGGATATAGTATCTTGTGAAATCAATGTAAAGAAATAATTATCCAAGTATTATGGTTGAAAAGGAAAAAAAGAGAATAAAAAAATGGAGGATCAAAAATTTGATAAGGAGAAGGAAAGAAAAACGATTTTTTAACATGTGATACATGTGGGAATAAACACCTCATTATATTCTTGAAGGGAATGGGAGTTTTATACAAATGTGGAGAGAAAGTCCAATAGGATTGTGATTTAAATGGAAGTAAAAAAAAGTCCTCTTTCCAATGCTTCCACTGTAAGTTGATGGGGAACTATGAAAATGAATGAACCAAGTGTCAAGAAATATAGCTCAGAAGAAGAAAGGGTAACAAGACCAATCTTAGGTTTTTATTACATTTGAAGTATAATTATTAAAGTATTTATGTTTTTGGATTCAAGAATTCTGTTAATTTAGTTTTAAGAATCATGAGATATATAAAGATTGTATAGAATTACTTCTTCTTTAATGAATTGGAAGCATGTGATGAATAGAACTAGTAATGAAGAAAAGTCATTATTTTGTAAGTTGATCTTCTTGAAAACATAATAATTGGGAAATATGTCCCTAAATATGTTCTTGATGTTGAGATAGTAAGAAATATATTTTTTATGGGATAGTATTGGGGACCATGAAGGTGATCAGTGATATGATGGTTTATGTTATATTTGGAGTTAAGGAATATATTACACAACCTAATAATTTTACTCTTGGAAGAATTCATGTTTTCAATTAGGGTTTAAGGTGATCAAGTTATTCATATTTTTGGTATGTAATAGTAAGAGTTACATTGTGCAGTTTGGGGAGTCTAATGATACATTGATTTTGGAATTTAGTGACCTTCATTATAAGTTTTTGGTTGTTTAATTTGGGTAGATATGTTTTTGATGATTCTTATAGTCAACTACTTATAGAATAGATTAAGGATATTATAAATTAACAATATAGTATTATTTATAATTTTGGATAACTTATGAAATATGTTTTTGTTTCATTAATCATTTATAATCTGAAGGAATGATTTTTGGATCTTGTGATTCATAAAAGTTATTCCTGCATAAAAATATTTCATGAATATTCATCTCCAAATTTAAGAACTGAAGTGGAGATCGATCAAATAACAACCAAAGGATGAGATTATTTCATGGATATAAATCAGGTTTGTTTATTTTATCAAGTCTTTCTTTGTATAGTAAACAAAGCCCTAAACTCTAGGAAAAGGATTTTCGAAAAAAAATATCATTTGTTGACTTTTCTTTCAGAAAAATTAGTAGTCTTTTAACTGGTCATAGGTTTATGATATTGTGATGGTTAACATTACAATGAACACTCTCTCTATTATAACTTGATGTATATATTTTTCTTTCATGTCCATGTTTTTACTTCTCACTAATGTTATCACATTCAAATGACTAATTTTATGGTGACCATCAAATTTCATTTTCCCTCTTTTAAAAAGGAAGTTATATTAAACCTTTTTATGATGTGGGATTTCCATAAGGGTATTCTAAAATTAAAACTCATTGATTACCGAATCAAAATTTTAAATAGTGAGGATGCATTTTATTTAAGTAGGGGAGAATGTAACACCCCAATATTTTATGGTATGTCTCTTCTAAATCTAACATCTTCAATACCTTATGTTGCACGTAACACCAAGTTTGAAACCACAGTATAATATTTAATATTTGACCAATATAACTTAGTTGTTATATTTTTGGAAATGAACAGAATTAAATACATTATGAAATTAATATTTTTAAATTCATCAAAATTATTTTTATTGTCATAAGATAAGAATTATTCAAATTTTCCTCACAAACAAATATATTTTTATAAAGGAAGTTTTACCAAATTTTAATGGTGTACTTGATATAAAATTAAATTTTTAAACTTTTAAAAAATACATTGAACAAAAAAAAATCCATTTTGAAACAGTATTTTTAAAATTATCATAGGGGTAAATTTTGGTATTTCATAAAAATATTTTTTTTCCAATGAATAGTGAAAATGATGACTTTTATAAAAATGTCAATTTTATTATATTGAAATTCTATTTATGACATAAATTGGATATCTCATATGAAATTATAAATAAAATTTAGGTATATCATGAATAAAAAAATGACATATTTATATCATTGAATAAGTAAATAAAACTATTAAAAGGATAAATTAAGTGTTGTTATATCTATAAAATAATAATGATTATTTATAATTTTATAATAAATATAATTATTTAAACGAAAATTTATTTTCACAACATAGATTCGTAAATTATTATTTTATGTTTTATTATTATAATATAATTTTATGAGACATTAATTAATTTCACAAAGTGTCACAAAATCAGTTATATTTTTAAAATATTTATTTTTTCGAATAAATGATAATTTTATTTAAAAATTTTAATTTCTCATATTTATAAAATTATTTTCGTAAAATAGTGGCCATTTTTTATTTCTACATGTCTACAATTAGTTAGGGTGATTTGTTTTCATTTTTATGAAATAGTTGAATTTTTGTGAATAGTGAACTATGGTAATTTACGATATTTAACCTTATAGGTAAATAAATGAATAATTGAGTAATAGATGATGTATAAGTGAGATAATCACTTAATATTTAATGAAAATATGCTATATTTACTATATTTAGTCAAAATAATAAATATTCTTCATATTTTTGATGCAAAATTAAAAACAAAAGAATAAAATAATCAAAAAACACTCATCTCCTCTATAATAAATGCCACCCCTCACCACCCCTTCTCCTCTCCCCTAAAAACCTTGAATCCTGCTTATATTCATCCTAATTCCTCTCCTAATAATATTCCCAATGTCCTAGTATTACCGGTCTCTCCAAAACACCATTCTCAAGTTCCTTAAGGAGGTTCTAAAGGTGAAGAAGTTCAAGAGGTAAAATCCTCTTTCCTTTATTTTTTTCTTTTTAGTTTCTTTTCGTTTATTATCATCTCCTAACCTACCTATATAGAATTGTAATGATAACTCCAGTATAGTTTTTATACTATAATTTTATTATGAAAATTTTATATCAACCATCAATTCTATTATCTTCCCCTTCTATTCTAAAATTGAAAACATCATATGTGAGGTGTCGATTTTCCACCTTGGTGGACGATGAGTTTTTTTTCAATTCCACTGTCAATGTTGGTCATAAAACCCTTTTATTATTAAAAAAGACTATAATATATGTATTGAAACATATTTAATGTTTTTTACTAGTATATATACATTATGTTAATTAATATAACAAATCTTGTGTGTGATGATTGAAGAAATGCCAAAATAATCTAAACAATTATCATTATGTTTTATTTAATGAATAATCCACATATATGGAAAATATATATATATATATATAAGGATATTTAATATTATATTAGTTCATTAATAACATTTAATTTCAATTATTGATAACTATTTATTTTTTACATGATCTTTCATACATGTATACAGGTGAACCAATCCTGAAAACCAAGGAAATGAACACTCGGGAATGATGAAATTGAATCTTATAACTCATAAAAAGGCCATAAATGAACTTAATAAAATTATAATAAATAAAAAACATGTTTAATAGGTTTTGAATTTTATTTTCTAATGAATCTAATTTCATTATTGGGGAAATTAAGTTCAAGTGTATAACACTTATGAACATATGCTAAGGGGTTTCTCATCCCCCGTTTATTTCTATGATATTTCCATTATTCGCCACTTATTTATTTTTTTTGGGGTATGTATACTAATATTTGATATATAATATCATGAATCTATTTATATTCATGGTTTTGAATTCATTATTTTATTATTATTAATATTTGGTGCATATAATTCGATTGATGACAAAGTGGTAGGGGATTCTTTCGCAATTAAAATTTTTCTTCGGGTATGTTTTTTCCAATTTAAACCAATGTAATTATTAATTATTCTATTTTAATCCTCTAAACTTTTGAGTTTATATTACAATTATACTTATCTATTTAAATTATTCTTTTATTTATGGTTAATTACAAGTTTTATAAAGTTCCTTTTCCAATTTCTCCCGATAAGAATGCCCGAGTAAAGGGAACTTCCCAATTTCTAACCAATTTCCTTGTACACTCCATAATATGGTTTAATACCCCCCCCCCCAATATTTTTTTAAAGTAACTAATTTTATTATGAAAAACTATCTTAGTTTATTTTTTGTTTCATGAAAACAATTATACCTTTTTTCTATAAATATTCTTTTAAATTATCCCTTAAACTGCGCTAAAGTTGTTCTTTTTTATAGTTTTTTAAACACTATTTTTACATGTTTTACATCAATTTACAAATTTCAATATGAATATTATTTTTATATTACTAAAATATAATTTTATTACCTTTCTTTTAAAAGTGTATACACGTTTACAACATGATTTTTATGAAAAATACAAATGATTTTCCAAAAGAAATCTTATTTCCAAAGTAAAAGGGTATTTCTCTCATAAACTTATCAAATATTTTTTTTACAGTATTTTCATATATTTTAATAACCAATTTTTAGTATTATAATTAGTTTATATTTATCTATTGTGCTACCTTATACCATATTTTATAGAATGGTTTGTGATTATTTTTACTGGGTATGTTCTTTCTTCATACCATTCTCCATTTTACTTTGGATAGTTTATGATTAGGTTGACTGATTGGGGATATTATTTAAATTTCATATAATAGTTTAAATATTAATTTATATATTGATTATGTTTCACCCATTTTATATGAGTAATTCATTATACATATAATGTGATAGGTAGGTCTTGTTATATCCTCTTGATGTATTGATATGTCTTATAAGACAAACTAGATGGGGGTTTTACTCATTTATGTGTGGTGTCTTAGAAGAATTGTTAAAGGTATTATTATGATGTATGTAATTATTCATTATATCTTTATTATATTATAAATTTATAATCCATTTGATTATTTTAATATTATAATAACCATGGTTAAGTTTCATTCTCATTTGATTATTTATATGGAATTATTTATTTAGATTTTATTCCTACCATATTATGTTCATGTTTTTGTTCTAATTACATATGTTTTTAGATATATACCTTAACATGTTGTAGTTGTTTATGTATTCCAGTGTATTGTATATCCTTTTTGAGCATATGGTCTCACCCATTTCTTATGTTTTATTTTTTCCTAGGATGCCAAAATGTGTATTATGACTGATATGAATGGATAAGATAAGAGAATACGTGTTTTTTAAATGAAGTTACTATGTTTTATTTCATTTAAAGTTCTAATTTAAAACATATGTTTTTATCTTTCTTTTCAAAGAAACAAAACTATTTATTCTATTGGGATGCAATATCTTATTCATAGTGCAAGTGAAATAAAGTAAGGGAGTGTCTCTTAGCTACTTGGGTTGGGGTCATTATAATAAATCCTGGAAATAATGATCCCAACTTCAAGAACGGAATGATCATTATTGATAACACATACACTAGTGATTATGAGGATGATTCCACTATGTCTTCCATTCTTCTCATGAATCCCCTAGACTGTTCATCATTTATCCATGGTCATAAGTTGTCAACATCGATGGAGCTCTCCCAGCCTCCTCTCTAATCTCTTAGGGTTATGCAGCTGACCCTATAGATTCTCAACATTCATGTATATATATAGAGTAAATTATTTTTTTTATTCTAGTAAAATAAATTGATTATTTCATTAATTTACTTATCACAATTGATAGAATCCATATTCCATAGAACATCTAATACCAACCAACCTTATGTGGCAGCTTTTGTAAACTCTACATCCTAGAAACAACTACAATCCCATACTTTCCATCTAATGTCCCAATCAATAGAAAAAAAACTATTCCGAAAAATATGTACTTGCACACTTTAGTTTATATTAGTATTTTTAATAGATTAATTCTAGGGTCTTGTGAAACCAAAAATATGGCACCAACTCTATGAAAAACCTAGAGATATAAGAATAAATATTCAAAACGCCAACTATGGAAACTCGAGTTGTTTAATTGTCTCCTATTTCAAGGATTTTCACCTCAAAATCAATACCTACACAAGAAGTTCTGGGTGCTAAGCTTGCATATGCTCTCATGATCCTAGGATCTCTCATGTAAGCTCCCATGCTACCAAAGCACTTGAACCTGAGGAATGGTTCACCTATATAGGATATTCCCATATTGATCCTTTATCATCATTCAGTTCTCTTAGATGGTGGCTCTATACTTAATGTCCAACCCACCCTGGTCAAAAATGTATTAGGGTTCATGCATGTTTCTCCTCAGATGTGACACATAGAAGAATTAATGCACTCAATCCAACTGTGGGGGTAATTCTAGGTTGTAGGCATCCTCACAAACCCTCTATTAGATCTAGAATATCCCAATGAACCCCATGGGATATCTTGATTCCTTACAAAAATATCTTTATTCATCATCACGGGGAGACTCTCAAGACAACATTTTCTCCATTATCAAACTCTTAAGTGCTATGATGTCAGTCTATGTAAGCTTTATGTCCACTCTGGGACGTTTTTATATGATAATGAATT
The DNA here is from genome assembly GCA_963277665.1 of Viscum album. Taxonomy (NCBI): domain Eukaryota; kingdom Viridiplantae; phylum Streptophyta; class Magnoliopsida; order Santalales; family Viscaceae; genus Viscum; species Viscum album. The sequence goes on from OY728160.1 coordinate 641,434,411, forward strand.
TCCAGAACCATCATAGTAACTTCCTGCCCCAAATATAAATCAAACCAAAAATACCTCACCAATATTAGTTCAGTACAAGGGTAACCTATAGGGCCTCCAATATAGTTCCTCTAAATTTTATATACCATTAGTGAATATATATTTATGATTAAAGGAAAATTAAACCAATGGTAAGTAATCCTCCAAACTCCAGCTAAATTCTAACTCAAAGGCTCTCAGAATATCTTTCAAAATATGGATGTTCTTCTTGGGCTAGATATATTTATAGGGGCGAAACATCATTCTAATCCATAAATAGGTCTCAAAATCCATAAAACAATATCTATACAGTTGTGAAATGAATAGATCATTCCAGTATAATAAAACCATTTTGGGTACCCCATGAAGTGAGAAGATCTATTGTATGGAAAACCACCCAAAATTCTCAAATAAACTCTTATCTTTGATAGAAAAACGTTTTTATAATCTTATATGATGGTCAAAAATAAATCAGATAGCATTGTGGACACTCATTGTCCATAAATTCCCCATCAAAAATTCATCAATATTCCATCCCACTTCCATTATAGGATTTTAAGAGGTTGAGTCAAACCATATTGAAACTAATGTTCAACCATTACCTGCTAACATATGAGGCATTGGGGATAAAACATGGAAACATTTTACCTCATGTAATCCCAAAAAACTAAAACTGAATGTCCCTATAATTATTTTTTAGTACTTTATGTACATCCAAAATACAAGTATGGAACTCCCTAAAACTCCCCTCAAGAAAAGTGACTGGATCAATATTCTATCCTTATAAAAGGATAATGTGCTCCTCACCTTCGAAAGACCTATCTAGTGTATCACATGATTATATTTTATCATGTAAGAGTTCATAGTCAACATCTCTCAATTGATCCTCTCTCAGATGCTGAATATGTGGTCGAGTTACCCCCTACGACAGATTATAAGTTGTACCTATATGCTTCACTATAGTCAGTTGCAATGAAACCAACTTCTTAGATGCCTCATCCACTAATCAAGAATGGTTTTTCCAACTATGGAAATATTCCACCACATATCTCTTCCCTATATTATATAATATATTGAATTCATAGTCCTATATGAACTTCAAAAAACACTTTTTTCTCTGTTGAGATCTCTTGGGGTGAAAAAAAGCCCATGAATCAGTTTCTCTAAGTAAACAATGAAACACTCACCCAAAATATAATTCCGTCACATATTCAAGGAGAAATCCACCAATTCCAAATATAATTCGTGGTTTATTTAATTTTTATCATCATATCTCGACAAACATAACTCATAGTAATTCACTTCCTGTCTATTCATAAAAATATATTCAAGACCAACTCCAAAGGAATCACAAGAAACCACATGCTCAATGCCCTCCTCTGGGAATATTATTACTGGATAACTAGTCAACATTTACCTCGGAACCAACATTTAACTCGGAACCAAAAATATTCCCTAGCGAATCTTATTCTAAGAAAATAGTTTCGCATTCAATATCAAGGTTGTTAAAGGGTCTACTATCCTAGAAACTTTATTCCAAGAACCTCTAGTAGTACCCCAATTAACTGAGGAAACTTTATACTTATGATACACTTTTGGGTGGTTCCTAAGAGAGAACTACATCAATAATTTCTAGATCTGTGGCTAAACCATTCTCAAAGATGAAATGATCTAAAAAATGAACCTCTTGAATCTGAAAATGAATCTTCGAGTTCTTACCATATAGTTGGTTCTCCAAAAATAATTCTAGGACTTCCCCAAATGCTTTGTATGGATATCTATAAACATATAGTATATGAGAATTTAATCGATAAATAAAACTACCAATTGGTTCTAGTATGGGTGGAAGATGTAGTTCATAAATACCATGAACATTATAATAGAATTAATCACACTAAAATATATAACTAAGAAATCAAAAATCCTATATCGATATCAGAATATCATTATAGGAATATTATCCTAACAAACCCTTAAATAATGGTAGATAGACATGATATCAGTCATCGAAAACCAACCAACACATTTCAACATTTAAAAATGGTTATCAATACTTGGAAATGGGTCCTTGTTCTTGATCATAAACTGGTTCAGGTGATGGTAATCAATAAAACTCTTCAAACTCCCATCTTCCTTTTTTTTAACACTAGATCTACCCATGGGAACACACTAGATCAGATAAAACATTTATATTTAAGGATTTGTAATTGATCCCTCATCTCTAGTATCTTTGTAGGAACCATTTTTTATGTTGATAAAGATATTGGTGTGGTCTTAGGGGTTAGGTAGATATAGAATTAAATATCCAACCTCGAACGTACTCCTACAACATATTAGTGAAATATTTCTATATAATCCTCCACTAAATATGGATGTGAGATGCATGAAGATCCCACTGTTCTATGGGACAAAAAAACTAATATTTGGGTGATAGGTTGAATTGTCATGCTCATAATCTCCACTCACCCAATGATGTGATCTTTCTCACCCATAAAGGAGAATATAGTCTTATTTTTATAAATGCATATAATCGTCCTATGATGAGATTCTATCTAGGTATAGATATTCTAAAAAATCCATACCTAGGATGACATCATAATTTTTCATCACAATGACCAATAGTTCCCATGAGAAACTCTCACCACTTAGTGTTAACTCGTACCACCAATAAATGAGAGATATGGATGAATCACTCCCCATAGGAACCTTTATCCATAGATAATGGTAAAATGACTCAATTGGAATCTCTTTGTCTTGAACAAGTGATGTGGTGATAAATTAATGACTTGTGCCTATCTAAATGAGGATTGGAACTAAAGAATGGATAACAAAGAGCATACCTTGAATCATATCATGATAACCCTGGTTATAACCCTTTAAATATTCCAATTGACCAATCCCTCAACCACCATCCATCTAAGCCTGGACTGGGTCTCATAGTGGTGGTGGTTGGATTAGGTCATATCATCATCCTCTAGTTGTATCTTCTCTATCAAGGGCTCTTCTTACTCCTCTATTTTCCCCACCTCATCAGGGTCCACCCTAATCATGCCTTCGAGATCCTTGATCATGATGTTTATTCTTATACATTGGTACATCCATAATAATTCTACCATCAGTAGCATGACATGTTAGTAAAATACGATCCACATAACCTTTCTAGTCACATGTATAGATTTTTCCCTCGTTAGGATGTATGGACCCTCTACCTGAAACATACACTGCAAATATATGTGTTCGAGTCTATGCATGTGTGTTCCTCCTATAATGAGACCATGATAATTGATGGTTGATAGACTCTATAGAGGAATCAACCCCATGATGTCTATATCCAACTCCATCTTCCTAAAATCCCTCTTCTAAAAATTTCTCTACACCTAATTCCAACTCTAGCACTCTAATATTAGTGGGAATACAAATAGAGAACATGCTAGCTTATATGTCCCTATGAATACCCTACCTAAGCATCCAAACTCATAAGTATCCATCATAAATCATATTGATAAAATTGTGTGTGGGGATAGTAATTCAAGACACATAATCATTAATATACATATCATCTTATCCGAACTCAAAAAGATCATAGATCCACACAGAGTGCAATATTGAAGGGTAATACTCTTCATAGAACAATTATAGAAAAATATCCATGATATTGTAATCTAATCATGGTCTGAATGATTAGAACCCACCCAAACCAAGATTCTCCATGAAGAAGACTAGTTCCAAGAACAACCATCTGATTAGAAAGGGTCTGAATGAGCTAAAAACTCATACCACTTCTTCAATACAATACTGTCTTACATAAAAGTACTTATTTCAATGAAACATGAGTCATCCTCATCACTAGAACTCATGTAACGTGTTAATCATGTACTTTTAGTTTTCCTAACCTACTAGAGTTATCTATTGTCTAACAGATAAAAAATCATCTACCTGGACCACTAGATATGGATTGGCACACTTCCCAATTGGTGTAAGAACTGATATATGGTTTCTTGTTGGAAACGAATCATGAATGGGTCCAATAACTATGGACTCATCATTCAACCAGTCATCATCATAACCCTATATCGGTATCCAAGATGACTATCATCATTGAGGCATTCTGAATGTTAACAATACAGACTACTTATTGATTAGAATATATAGGTATATGACTCAATAAGGTCATGAAATTAAATATACTCAATCCTATTTTATGAATGTACCCTTGGTTTCCATAAAATTGATTCATTTTCATGTCGAGTAAACAATTAGTTAGTCATAGTCCTGATGTATGTATATGTCAGCTTCCACACCATCACTACGTTCATTGGACTAAAATATAAACTCAAGAAACTCCAACGAGGTTGCCCAAAGTTCTGAGACTAATCCTCATGACAAGTTCAACACCAAAATCCTACCCATGTAAAAACAAACCCTAATACCATTCATTAAATACCTAACCCATAGGGGTCCCATCTAGTCCTGTAGTAAGCTGAGGGTGATACCCCAATCCAACCTCTGACAATCCAGGGGTTGGAGATAAGTGTTGAGAATGCACATCATTATAATACATAAGTCTAAGGGGAAAATTCATGACAAAAATGAGTTCTTAACCTAAAAGCAACTAGAAAAAAAAATGAAAATAAAGAGATCCCAGTTCCCAATCTCTAAGACTTACTGCAGAACATAGTCAATGGCTCTAAGTACCACAATCTCAAATAAAACTTTATTCAAAAAATTTTCCACCAATATTCATGTAATTTTCATAAGACCAAACATGTGAAATAATATTCAATTCAAGGGTGAGTAAAAACATTCTTAGAAGGACACTCTGAAAACAAAGTTGGATGTAAAAGAATAAAATAGTCAACTCAAACCCTAAGGACAGAGGGTAAAGAAACCCAACATCATATAAACTCATAAAGAAACAAAAATAAACAGAGAAAGGGGATATCCAACTCCATATCCAGATAATAATGATAAGTCTAATTTCATCACTCATAGTTCCTACTCCTAATGCTAAGAACCACATGCAATATCACAATAATCAGAGTGAAGGGTCTGATCCTCACTATTGTGATGCACAACCGAGGGATGGTTATCTATAGTGGAAAACCCATTCCCCACTATAGAATTATGAGGGGGTATAACTCCATAGATATTGGAATCATTCCCTCTATATTTTAGGAAGTAATTACTCTACCTATATGAAGAGTATGGGGACCCACACTCTATTGGGATAGGGGAGTACTAACATTGAAATCTTTATAATGATAAAATGGAAGAATTATCATTGGACAACCATTGTTGAAAGATGAATCTCACTTGTAACTCCTCATTTCATGAATATAAGTTCACTTGGGGTCCTAGGCATGTGCCCTTGGCACATGTCTCATCCATCCATGTAACTCCAAATGGTATTTCCCTTTGGGGAAATGGAATGTCCGGTCACCTTGGGTCCTAGGAATGTGTCGTTGAGGCACAGATTGGATACTCATGTTATGTCTCATAGCATGTGGGAACTTCTACATAGTTTATGATACTTAACATAGCTGAAACCCAAGAAGTTGTAAGAATCTAAAACACATGGCATGTGTTCCCCCATATTACAGGGTGTGTAGTCAGGTTTTAAATAAACAATGAAGTTTAGTATTCATAGGGATTCCAGATCCATGATTCATGTCTCCCTTAAATCCTTTTAACTCACTTGAATCTATCAAAATCAAAGCAAGTCATCTTCAATCATTATTTCTCATCCTCTGGTGGTTGGAAAATGAGATTCTATTGACCATAGTGATAGTTTTCATGCCTCCCATTTTTATTTAGGGTACCGTACCATGAATCCAACACCCATTTTCCACAAATATTCCTTAATACATCAAAAAATCATTAATACCAGCATCATTGTAACATCATTTAGGATTTATAGGGTTCGATCACCCTTGAACCAACCTGAAAATATCAAATCACCGACCTTGTGGTCCAATAATGAAGAATATGAAGATGGTTCATGAGAAATGAAAAATCATTATGTGAGATCATTATTGTATAATGAGATCCCAAACAATGATTTCAATTGTAAATATACAAGGGAGAACATTTAGGCAAAATAAAAATAAATAATCAAGATCCCAATGCTTACATAAATATAGATAAAGGAAAGATTAGGATTCCAATAAATAAAGTAGGTAAATTATCCATTATAAAAAATATATAAAGGGTATAAATAAATGAAATATTGATCCCTACCTAAAAAATGATTGATATTAACTAAATAATTAATCCGATAGCGATGAGGATGAAGATATTGCTATAGTTTTCATTCGTCTCGTGAATCCCCTCGATCATTTGTTGGCAATCCACATTCCCAAGATTTCAAAACTGATGTAGCTCTCCCTTTCTATTATATAATATCCAAATGTTATGAAGATAACCCTATAGATGTTTCATAATGACATATATATATAGATAAAGATGTTAGGTTAGTTCATTGGCCATTTTTTAAAATAAACTTATTGTTTATTAAATTTATATAACACACCCACCAATGTCCTCATTCCATAAAACATCTTATACTGACCATCGTTATGCCTCACCTAGGACAACCCCATGCTCTAGAAACAAACATGGTCACAGATTTCCCATATGAAGTTCTAATTAATAAAAAATCCATTTATTCCAAAAATATACGTGAGTATGCTATAATATATATAATTTTAATTTTAATATATTAATTTCAAGTTCTTATGACTCCCAAAAAATATATCCAACTCTAACAAAAAATAAATAGATATAATTAGAAATATTCAAAGGATCAAACAATATAAATTGGAGTTGTTATAAGGACAAAAATTTTATTTCAATATACTTTTTTAGTGTTGAGGTATACTTTTTCTATCATTATAGAAAACATAATAAAATATATTTACCTACTTATTTTCTATTTCATAAGAACAATTTCATACCTTTTTAGGGATTCATTCAATTTACACTTCTATATTATCTCTTATACAAGGAAATGAACATTAAGGATGATTTTTTCATGCATGGACTACTAGAATTTACATTCAATTGTTCATGAGATCTATAAAATAATAACAAAAAATTATTCCTCATGTCTTTATAGATTATCCAAAACCAAAATTATTATCAAAATATAAGATAATATCCAATATTATTAAAACATTATAAAAAGAAATAAAAAATTAGTCTCTAAATGATCACTAAAAACATCCAAAGTTCAAATTAAATCAATATATAAATTAATAACCTTAAAAACATTAAAATATTCCAAACCAAGTTCAAATCCAGAAAATCATAAATATTTGATCACATATTAATCTGAGATAAAATTAAAATTTATTTCTAAATAATACTAAATCCTACAATAACATAAAAACATATGTATTTCCTCCTCATATAATATTTAAATTATTCTAATTTTTTCCATAAATATCTTAAATCACCATAAATCAACAATAAAATCATATCTTACACCAAAATATAATTCACCCTCTAAACCTAAAATGAAGTATCAAAATATCCAAAAAATGTTTTTCTATTTACCCTAATAATATAATGTTTCTTGTATAGTGAAATTCATCAAACAAACATTAATCACTACATAGTCACAAAATCAATTTTCAATACCATGGTTATATATATAATAAAACATTTATTCCAGAAATTTAATAACCCTTTTATCCCAATTAACCATAATTAACTTGACATAAAAGTTAATATTACCCCTAAAGATAATTAATACATTTAAACTTATCTTCACAAAATATAAAATAATTATTCCTTAAATATCATTTTCAATACAACACGTGTTAAACATAATGGTTACATATACCTCAAAAATTTATCAAAACAAAATAAATGTATTTGAAAGTACTCTCATTAAATAGAACAAAAATTGGGTATCTATGACTTATGATCAACCATGGAATTATTGACACATTATGGTTTCTAAAACTCTAAATATATCTTAATTTGAATCATCATAACATTTAATGTTATCTAATTCATTCCTTTGATACAAACTATAACACTAGTTAAAATAAAAAAAATAACAATTGAATGTTTTATAATAAGGGTTCCAATTTCTTATATTTCAATGATTTTTTGGATTAGAGTTTTAGAAAATTATGTAAACACATTAAATTATAAATTGGAAACATTCACATAGTATACCAATTTTATATAAATCTAGTTCTTTAGTCATCCATATATACTGTGAAAAACATTTGAAAATGTGGGATGATTAAAAAATCTCAACAAAAGATAATAATAAAGGAATCTCTTTATTATAGTGAAAAACATGAACCATGTCATTATGTTTACCCTTTTCACAATAAAACATTGCACACATAAATATTACATTTACATATCATAAAATAAAACATTTATTAAAAAAACCATTGAAACTCATTATAAATAATGTGAAAAATAATTAAGTAATCCTGAGGCATGTGGGGAAACGTGAAAAAAATCTTTAAAAACACACCATTCATCATTAAATTTTTTATACCTCAAAAAATAAAAATGTATCCATAAAAATCCTTTTTGAAAGAGTAATATATGTATCTTGGAGAACCATATTAATAACCCATGTTCACACGTATTATATGTTATAATAATTTAATAATAGTTAATTCTATAGGATTAACCATATTAATTATCTCTCAAATGTTTTCCTTCAATGACAACATCACATCCTCATGCATTTGAGAGATATATTGGGTTAACCCATTGTCATTAGATTTATCGGTCCCACTTGTCATTATCTAAAATGATCAAGTACCTTATGATGAATAAAACATTTGTACCATTTTACATTTTCATTATAAAACCATTAATGACTCATTTAAACCAACAATAAAATCAATTTTTTTATAGTCATAAAGTGAAATATCATTTTTCTTCGAAAACTCTTTAAAATAAAGAATTCACAAGATAAATGGAATAGGATATTATTTTAAAAACCATGTAAACTTATTAAATATTCCTAATAAATAATAATTAAAATTAAATTTGGAAGATATGTTCACTCTATAAGAGTTAAAAACATTCTTTTTCACTTTGGAAAAATTTCATAAATAACTCATACAAAAGACATTGGAAGGATTCATTTTTAAATATTTATAAAGAATGTAAAATATAGTCTAAGATAAAAATTATCATCATTTGGATCATAAATATGTAAATTATCAAAACATTTTAATGAACACTTATAAGGAGGATAATGTGTTTAATATATTTAAAAACATTTTAAAGGAAAATCCATTATAACTATCATAACTTTTTAAATAAGAATACATTAAAGAAGTGACATGAAATTAGATATGTAAATTACTTTTATTTAAATCAATAAATGATAAAATATATTAGTAAGTAATATTATAAAACACAAAAAATAAAAAATGTGGAAAAATAGCTTATGCCTCAAATAAAGATAATTATGATGATAAATCCCATACCTTAAGTCTTATATAGCTTCATACATTCTCTAACTCTTCAATAATAAAATTATATTAGTTTTGAAAATTATTTAAAACTATTTTAAACTTAATATCATCTTTTTATTCCTTTTATTTCAATTATTACAACATTTTATTTAGTTACTAAAATGGGTATGTTCATGTTGGATGCTTTTTGGTTGTTTGGTTTATAACATCAAACAACATCAGTGTGTTGACTGTGGTCAAAGGGGTAAAGGTTCCATTATATCTCGAATCTTAAAAAAATTTAATTATAATATTTATATATTAAATACACTTCTAAACCTAGCCATGTAAATTATTCATTAAAATTAACAATGTCATTTCATGGAGATGGTAGTTCATAAATACGCATGAATGAAATTTTCATTATTCTAACTGTTGGAAAATTAAAAAATAAGTAGATAATATTTTACATTCCATAATCATAAAAATGTTATTAATTTAATATTTACTCATAATTTAATTCTTTATAAGCATTCTTATATGGTGTAAATGAAAAAGGAAACAAATTTCTTTGTGGAGGGGGTAGTCTATACGTATTCAGGAGTGACGTTATCATTTTCCAACTAAATGAAAGGTAAGAAGGTAAGTAATATATTATATTTCAAGAATATAAAATAATATAACAAATATTTTTAAAAAACTTGAAATATATCATACTAAATATCCATGTGGAGTGGTGATGAAAAATAAAACTCATCACTTTAGAGAGGTTGAAGTCCATAGGTATGCATAAGCGATGTTTTAATTTCCCGCAGGGTGGAAAAGTAAAGGGAAAAGGGTTGTACCATAATAATGATAAAATTTATGTATATAAAAGATATTTACAATACTATTTCAACAGGGTTAAATAATATTTTAATAAGGAAGAGGAAAAATTAAATATGAAACACTCAATTAAGAATTATGCCTCTTATTTTAGAATCCCCCTTCAGATTACACATTAAGCCTTTTAGGTTGGTCTTTTTATGGGAACATGACCACTAAAAAATGTGAAGTAATGTTTAAAAAATATATTTTTCAAGATAAATGGCTTAATTATCTTTAGGATAGGAGGATAGGATATGCCTTTTTATAAGTGAGGTGGGTAAAAATTTGTAAATTCATGAAATATTAATATACAATATGTTACTTACTCAAGTAAAATAGAACCAAAATCCTTATATTAAAATATAATTTGGATAAGGTCTAAATATAATCAACTAATAAATTTTATAAAGGTCTAGGTGTCCTTTTTAGAACCTATCCTCTGGTTGATCCCCTCGATAACCCTATTTTATCTTAACCATGGTAACAAAAGTTTCACAATTTTAATGTCATTAAAGTAATTTTAAATATTAAAAGTGGAACATAAATGAACCATTCAATATTTTAACGATACTTTACCTTATAATTGATTCAAAATAATATTTTATAATATTTTAATTTTTAGACATAATTAATATTCATTAAATACCATTTAAAATTCATTTTCAAGACTATTCATGTGTCTAGGCTTTAAAGGCATCAAAATGAAAATTTAATTCAAATATAAACTCTTTTACCATCACTTATAATTTCTAATTATCAATTAAATTCATATAAAATAATAATTTGTCTTCTATCTATTATTTTAATGTTTTTAAAATCATTTACTTAATTTTTCTATAGCTTGCACAAGTGTTGTGTCAGCCTTCTGTATGTATTCAAGGAAATTATAGTATCAATAAAAATTTAAAATAAATTAATATAACAAAAATAATTAATTCTTATTCAAAATAACCATTTAAAATCATTAATTTATTATTTCTAATCCTATAAAAACATATTAGAGATATAACAAAAGAGAGAGTAGAATTTTTTACTTTTCTTAACACAAACTAATATTAAGGTCCCAGTCCTAGTAGAGTGGAAAATTTAAATATTTTATAATTTAGGTTGATTTTTTTATAACTTAACACATCCAAAGAAATAAATTCAAGTTTTGGGATCATTTCCAGTCCATATCCAATAGTCTTAACCTTAATTAACTCGTTTCACTCATTACCATGGTAATAAACCTTTACTAGTATTACTAAAAATGAAATTATTCTATTAAAAAATTGAAAAATACTTATTTTAAATACTAATTCCATTTTTAAAGATTCATTTTTTAGAAGTTCCAAAATAAATTTATAATTGAGATTGCAAAATGTAACGAAGAACTGCTTTTAGAAAAATGTGTTTTTTAGAAAGAAAAATGATTTTATACCAAATAATGTATAATATTGATAAATATGTATTTAACTAGATTTGTTTTAATTATAATTATTTTAATTTATGTTAAAAAATTCAAAAACGAATGGGACTCTCAAATTACTTGATTTAATCCTAAGAAATGCCAATTTTGTAAAAATCAGTACTTTTACTATTCACTCAAAAATCAATCATTTCAAAAAAAATCCCAAAAATTCATCTTAATACTATAATGAAATTATATATTAAAAATTTATTTCATCTTTTTACTAAATAAACTCTACAAGTTGAAAAAAGTATTTTTAATATTCTTAGAAAAATTATAACATAATCTATTTTTAAAGAAAATGTATTTCTAATTCATAAAATGAATTTACTCTCATTCCTGAAATAATACCGTTAAATAAATTTTTATTTATTTATTTTCAAATATAATATGATTATTTAATTATAATCATTTATCAATAGTGGTTATTTTAATCTATAAAGATAAAAATACATTGCACACATAAAAATAGTTTCATGACAAATATCTCTTTTACCTTCAAAATATTTTATATTCATTTCCAACCAATTAAAAAATAATTTAAGGTTGATTACATATTTTAATAATTAAAAATATTCTACATAGATTTTATAATACATTTATTCTTATTCATATTAACCAAACCAATAGAAAAATTAAGATAAAAGGATAACATTTTTACATCAAAATCATTTTCCTATAGTTTATGGATTTTTTCAATCAAGATAGAGAATATAAGAAAATATAAATACTTTAGTTCTTTTAATTAATTATCACAATTTCATCCTTTAGTTTTTATTTGATCAATTTCCACTTCTATCTCTTCTCTTGATCCTATAAATGAATATTAAAGAAAAAAATTCATACCTAAAGCACAAAATTTTTCTTTTAATAGATCTCAATATCTATAAAAGGATAACAATTTATTCCTCCTATATTTATAAATTAACCAAAAAAATAATAGATACATTGAGATAAGATAATATTGAAAATTATTAAACCTTTATATGAAGAAATAAATCATTATTATAAAAATCATCAATAATAACACCAAAAGTTACACTTAAATCATTCTATAAATAACCAACCTTAAAATTTATAAAAATTTGTCTTCCAAAGTTCAAAACGTAAAAATCAAAAATATTTGAACAAATATTTTTACAATATAAATTTATAATTTATCTCTAAAAACATAAATCACTCCTAGCGTAAAATACCATAAATTTATATTCCTTAGTCATATAATATCCAAAATATCTAGTCATTTCAATAAATATCCTAAATAATAATAAAGAAACAATAAAATCATATAAGATTCCAAAATATAATTCACATGTTATTATTTAAATAAACATCCAAATCAGCTTAAAAGTATTTATATTTACCGTAATCATATAATGTTCAAAATATAGTGAAATTCTTCAATAAATAACATTAATCACTTTGTCACCAAATCACTTTTCAATACCATGGTTATTTTTATAATAAAATATATATTCCCAAAATGTAATAACCCTTTTATCCAAATTAATCATAATTACCATAATATCAAAGTTAAAATTATACCTAAAGTTTATAAATACCTTTCAACTCATTTCTAGAAAATATAAAATCATTTCTTCCTAAAATAAACTATTCACTACAACATAAATTAAATGTACGGGTAACATATCCCCCAAAAAATATCAAAACTCAATAAATATCTCATAAATTACTCTCACCACATAAAATCATAAAGGGGTATCAATTATGTTTGATCACCATTAGAATTATTAACATATCAGGGTATCTAAAACTATAATAATATCCTCACATAAAACATCTTAACCTCTAAAGTTATCTAAAACTCCTCTTTGATACCAATTATAACATATATTATACTAAACAACCCAAAATTACAAGTTTTATAAAAAGGGTTATACTTTATTACAATTTTAGGATCTAATATATTAATGTTTTTTAGAAATATGTAAAAAAAATTACATAATAAAATGTAATCTTTCAGTTAGAATACATTTTTCCACAAAAATAGTTCTTTAAATTTACATCCATGTTTCATTCCAAACTATTTTTTGTTGTTTAAGAAGAGTCTCCAAAGCAGAAAAAATACCTTGATAAAATTGCTACCCATCATTAGATCCTATGAAATACATTTTCACATATGGTTTAATAAAAATAACACGGATAAAAAATTAATCTTATTTTTACATTGAAAAACATGATACCCCATGATGAAAATTACCCTTTTTCACAATGAAACTTTTACTACATAAATATAACATCATAACATCATAACATATATCTTTTCTCAAATAAAAACATTGAAACCAATTATAAATCATATAAAAATAATTAAGTCATCTTAAGTTATGTGGGAACTCCTGAAAACATTCCTCTAAAAAACAAACCTTCAATGTTTAATATTTCCTTACCTCATGAAATCGAAAAAAAATCTATAAAAATATATTTTTCCAGAATAATATAAAAAACAATGAATATCATATTCATAACCTATATTCACCAATTTTTAACCCATGTCTAAATAACTAAATCCTAAATAATTCCATAGGAGTAACAATCCCAGTTTTCTCCCTCATTTTCTACTTCCAGGACTATACCATTACCTAATGAATTTGAGATCTATATCTAGCTCATCCATCATCATGAGTAATATCGGTTTCACTCATCATCATCTATAATGATAAAGTTACATATCATGAATAAAAAATCATCCATTCATTTTTTATTAAAAAACCTTTGGAAACTTGTTTTATCCCATAAGAAAAACATTTTATTTTTTTGAATAATCATAAAGAGAAATAAATTTTTAATTTGAAAACTATTAAAAATAAAAAATACATAAAGGAGAAGGAATAATATTTTATTTTAAAAATACTTGTTAAATTTCATAGAAATCATGATAATTAATAAGATCTATGATTATAGGAAAGGTGTTAAAGTCATTTATAGTATGAAAACATTCTTTATTCACCTTTCTGAAAAGGAGAAAATAACATATACTAAAAATACTAAAAATCATCCTATTAAAAAATTTAAATAAAGGAAAATATAAGATAAAATTAACATTATTAAACTTTTAATGACAAATAAGAACAATATTTCCATATTTTAAGTACATGTATGAGATTTTGAAAGAGTTCAAAACATTTAAAATAATTTTTAAATAAAAATCTCTGACAAATTTCATAACTTCTGAAAAAAATGAACTTGATGAAATAAAATAACATTTGTTTTTAAAAGAGTTTATTTTTTTAATTAACTATAAAATACATTCCAATGGTATTTTATATACCACAAAAAAGAAGAAATGTAGTGAAAATTGAATAAGACTCAAAGAAAGGGAATTGATATGAGAAATCTCTTGCCTTAAGTATCCTTTAGATTTTTATGTTCCATAATACCTCAATAGAAATATTATTTTTTATTTTCTATATTCATAAAAACTCATGTTAATATAATTATTATTATTCATTTTATTTATTTTATTTATTTTATTACTATTTATTATTTAGTTATTAAAAATAATAAGTTCATGTTCAATGTTTTGAGGTCATTTGGTTTATAACCTCAAACAACATCAGTGCATTAACCATGGTAAAAGGAGTTATAGTTCCATTAAATATAGAATATAAGACAAGTTATAATTATATTATTTAAAAATTAAATACACGTTAAAAACTAACCATTTATGGTGGTCATAAAAAATGAACCATGTCATTTCATGGAGAATGTAGTCCTAACATATGCATGAATGGTGTTTTCATTTTTCAAAAAGCTGGAAAAGAAAAAATGTTGATAATATTTTATTTTAAAATATTAATAATAATTTTATAAAATTTTCATTTATTCATATTTTCTATCCTTATAACCATCTATATAAGGGGAAAATGAAAAATTGATCTCATTACTTTGTGGAGGTGGTAGTTCATGTGTATGCATGAATGACGTTATCATTTTCCAACAGATAGAAAGGTAATAAGGTGAGTAATATATTATATTTCATGAATAAAAATTATATCATTAATATCATTTATATTCATAAAAACCATATTAATAACCAGTCATTTGATATGGTTGGGAAAAACCAAACACATCACCTCATTAAGGTGGTTGTTCACACATATACAAGAGTGATGCTTTAATTTACAAGAAGATAGGAAAAGAGATGAAAAATACTTTTACCTCAGTCATAATAAAATTTTAAGTATATTAAACATATGTGTTTTCTTATTTGATGATTTTTAAATAATATTTCAATGAGGAGTAAAAAGAAATAAACATGAAACCCATGGTTAAGAACTATACCTATTCTTTGATAAACCACCTTTGGCTAACACCATAAGCCTTCTTGGATGATCTTTTGATGAGGCCAGAACCTATAAAATATGTTAATAATGTTGGTATAGTATTTTTATGATCATGTTCAATCTAAATGGATCATTATGTTTGAGAAAATAGGAGAGTATATACCTTTTTATCAGTGATGTGGGTAGAAAATTTTTAAATACTTGAAATATTAATTTATAATATGTGTATAACTCATATAAAATGGATCAAAATATCCTTTTATAATAAAATAGGATATAAAATGTATATATATATATTTAAACAATAAATTTTACATATGGTTATGTGTCATGTTAAGCCTTATCCTTTAGTTTAACCCCCCCCCCTCCCCCTGAGAACCCTATCTAACTAAAACTATTATAATTATGTTTTCACTCATTAAGGTATATTATAGTGATTTTAAAATGGAAAACAGTACATACATGAACCATGTATGATAAATATTATCATTTCCCATACAAATGAGTGACTGTAGGATTTGATACTTTTATAATTATTTAAAAATAATTTTTAATCCTTAAATACCAATTAAGGTCATTTTTTGGAAATTTTTATATTTGGAATTTAAAGTAATAGAGATAACAATTTAACTAGAATATAAAATCATCAACCGTAACTTATACATTATAAATATCCAATAAATCCATTTTACACTATAAATAATCCAAAATATATTACTTTTAAATTTTTTTAAATAATTTACTTTATTCTTATAATGTTTTCACAAGCATCGTGTCGGCATTGTGTAACCGTTCAAGGAAATTATACTGTATTTAAAATTAAAAAATAAATTAATATCATAAAAAAATATTCAAAATAAATATTTTTAATTTTTTTCATATATTTTTTTATCCCTATGAAAATTAATTACAGAGATTGAAAAGGAAATTTTGTGATTTTGTAATTTTTTTATTGTAAAATAGTATGATTTTCATAATAAAATTCAAGTGTAAAAAATGAAATACTTTATAATTTATTAAGTTTATGGTCTATTTACACCCAATAAATGATATAAATTCATGTTTTGGGATTATTTTGAGACCTTATGCAATAATTTCAACCTTAATTAACCCATTTTACCCATTATCATGGTGACAGGCCTCTTACATGGGTACAATCCACTATGAAAAAAATGAAATTAAAAAAATTAAAAATATAATCCTCATAATTCCAAATATGAATTATATTTTTCAATATTAAATTGTAAAAATATTTAGAAATTAGTTTTAATATAAATTCCCAAAATACAATGAAAAATAGTTCTAAGAAAATATGTTTTAAACATTAATATTATTATATACCAAATCATGTACAGTGCTAATTATTATGGAATTAATTATAATTTTTTGATAAAATTTATATTATGTAACTTTAAATACAAATCAATAATATAATATAAATTTCAATTTACTTTATTTAAATAAATTAAATTATATATTTTTAAAAATCAATAGTTTTAACTATTCACTCAAAAATAAATATTTTTATAAAATACCAAAAAATAATTATATTCATATTAGGACAAAATATTTTAAAATTTTATTTCTATGTATAAAAAAATAATTTCTAAAAGTGTTTAAAATTAATTATAATATCTATGCACAAAATGAAATAAAAACAATTTTTGAAGAATGTGTATTTTTAAAGAAAAAAATGAATTTATTCTCATTTCTTGACTAATAATCATAATTAAATTAATTTTATTAAATTAAATTAGATATATAATCTACTTATTTAATTTTAATCATTAATAAATAGTTATTAATTTAATCTATTGATTTAAAAAATACATTTCACACGTAAAATGGTATTTTGAAAAATAAATCTTTCACTTTCAAAAGATTATATATTTATTTCCTACAAATTGATAATAAATGTATGGTTTATTATTAATTTTATTAAGTAATAACATACGTATCCTATTTTATAATATCATTATTAATATTCTTCCATTCCAAACCTATAGCTAGGTTATCACATTATATTTTAATAATAATATTTTAATAGTATGTGAAACTTCATTTCAAAATTTCTATTGTGTCTACCACACGCTATCGAATATATTATTTAAAGACAATAGATTATAAATTTTTTCTTTTTTAATATTTTGTTATGGTTGGACTTTAATTTCTATCCCTTATGAATTTTTATGCATGTTTCTTAGGAATACTATGATATTTATTTATAACTTGGGCATGTGAATTCTTATTTGTTTTCTGTTAAGAAATTCTGTATATATATGTTTCATGAGTATTTTTATTTAAATTTTGAAAGACCATAAATAAAAATTATTCACAGTTTTCAAAATATATTTAAAAATGGTTTCTGAAATATATGTCTAAGTTGGAATTATTAAGGGTCGTTTTGCAGTCTAAAATGGAATATTTAACTAAATTAATTTAGAAATTTTATTTATAAGTAAATAAAAAATAAAAAATAGTTTTAAATGTAAATGATTGGTTGGTACTTTCAAAATGGTTATATTTATTAAGTTACACCCCTAATGGGAGCCTCTCCTTCTCATTAAATTTTTTTGTGTCTATACATACCCTAGTAGGGTTTCACATTTGCAGGCATAAGGGGGTGGGATGAAAACATTCTAATTTATTTTTTATTGATATATTTTTTATGTTATGTCACATTATATAGCTATTGTCATGAGGATATTAGGCATCCTAGTGGTGATTTTATATATATTTTATATTTAGTTACGATGGTGCAGAACAAATCCCTGTTGAGTAGGATACATCATAACCATGGGGGATTGGGATTGATGAGTCTAAGTTAGAGCAGCTTGGAGGTTATGGACTAGGGATACATGGACATACTAGTATATGGTTAAACTTGAGTATATATAGGATCATCACTAGGGAATTGTTTTAGTTAATCATTATTACTTATTATTTATTCCATCCTAATTAAATCACTTACTCTTATTATTTTTTCACATTTTTCTTACATCTCTTACATTAAATATTTTTTCACTTTTTCTTTTATAAAATCTATCAAATTTATTGCACCATTTAATATTAATTAACATTATTTATTATTGATTTAGATCATGTTTTGTTTCTATTTTGTTTCTTGTATTATGTTGTTTTAGATTGTCAATGATTTTTAGGTTTTGATAGGTTCATCTCTGAATCCCTTCGTGTGTAGTTTTAATCACCGTGTAAAATGAGAATATCATGAAGGTGTATTTTAAAAAAGGATCATTTAATAATAATTTTTAATTTTTCTTTAAATCAGATCTTCTGTTTACAAGTATTTTTATTGGAAATATCAAGTTTTTATTTATTAAAATAATAAAAACATATTTACCACTAGTATTTCAGACAATAAAATATATTTTTTGTAAAAGAAGTGCATATAATCTCATGTTACCTACTGATATATTATTCTCACACCCTATATATAAAAATTAATATAAGCATACCTGAGTTTTTTTACATGTTCAAGATATGTTTTGGGGATCTCTTTCATATTTAGTTTGTATGGATAGTTGAAGATCCATTTGGATATTTCTTGTATTTTTAGTCATCATGC
The DNA here is from genome assembly GCA_963277665.1 of Viscum album. Lineage (NCBI taxonomy): Eukaryota > Viridiplantae > Streptophyta > Magnoliopsida > Santalales > Viscaceae > Viscum > Viscum album. Next base: position 641,454,076 of record OY728160.1, read on the forward strand.
ATGTTAATGCGTGTCAAGGATACATGGGTGATGAATTAAATAATATACCCAATACATGGAGATTAAAGGTTATATAAATATGTTTTGGGTAATAAATAATTGAGATACTTCCACTTGAAATGAAAATTGATTCTCGCATGCTGGAAAAGGAAATTATAAGTGTTCAATCCTATGGAAAAATTAGAGGGATAGGTTCTAAGAGTATCCCCTATAATCATATGATTAAAAGAGTTGTTCTTAATTGATATCAATGAGATATATTAAAAGAGTATTTCTAGTGTTATATATAATATTTTATAATATTGTAATTGATGGTTATGGTGAATAGATTGAATGGTTGTTTGTATTAGTGTTTAAAGGCTGGTTGATTGGATATTTTTGTTACCCATGATATAGGAGATGTCCATTCTAGTTTTTTATGTATTTAAATACTAAAATAAATTTTATTATGACATGGATGAAGTTTTTTAGTGATTTTATGGTGAAAAATGATTGAAGATCAATTAAATGTAATTAATACTCACGTTTCAGTATATATGATTCAAGTTTATTGAAAGTGTGCTGAAGAGATTAAGGAAATTTTATAAACTCTTCTATTTTTATTTAGAGTTTTTATAAGTCATAGATTATAACTATAGGTATTTTGAAAACCCCTTATAGTTTTTTAAATAAATTATGGTTTATTTGATATGTCTGTAATTTCATGGATGATTTACTATATATGGTTAGTCCACTACTTTATAGTCAATAAGAAAAATGTATGTGTTGTGTCAGAACTTTTTTAAAGTCCTAATATTAATTTTAATCCTTAATCTCAATCATCAGAGTCCCATATTGGATCCACTAACTCACAATCGATCAGTATTTTGGTCAAATATTTGATATATGCATGGTACGTTTCGTATTCATGCAGTCGTTCCACATGTTTGATGGACATAGTCATTTAATTGTTCATTTAATAAATTAAAATATAGTCTCTTTTATTATTTTTCCTTATAGTGGATCTTAATAGTCTTGCAGTTGATCCATGACATGGTCACATGCCTTCATAATCATTCAGTCTATCCAATAGATAGAGAAAAATTGAAATACTATAGACCGAAAATAATGAGTTTTATATTTAGTTATCTAAATATTAAACATAAACGTTATGATAATGGGATTATTCATCACCTATTAATACATAAAACCACTCATATATAGGTTTGATTCAATCTATAAAATCAAGGAAATATGATCCTGAATCTGGAAGAAAATGATCAATGTGTTGGATTATTTTTAAAACATTTAATTATAAAATAAATGATGGTATTTCAAAAAAAATGGAAATGATTTATGTTGATGTTATAAATATTTTAAAATGATCTAAATATCATGATTATATTATGATCCATGATCTAAACTAGTTTCAAGATAATCAAAGAGATGGATCGATGTGTGGGATGTAAATTAGGCATGAAATTCTTCTTTAGAGATTATTAAAATTAGATTTCAAGATAAATATAAAGATTTTGGAGCTGCGACTTAATTTTATAAATATCACAAAAAATAATATGATTCAATCTTGAGATATATTAAGATGTTCCAAGTTTTACTACTAGTAATATGTTAAGATCATTTGAAATGTACTTCCTTTGTATTCTTTAATGTATTAAAGCTATAAAAGAATGAGTCAACCACAAGAAAATATGTTGTGTAATTTTTCATAAAACTTTAAAAAATTTAATATATATATTTGGGTTTAAAATTTTTAGGATCTCAATCATGCTATAATAGAAATTTAAATATCTATTTTTTGTGAGAGTAGAAGGAATAATATGATATCAAGTTATTTATTTATGAAAATTATAAATGAGTATATTGAGATGAAGATATTAATTGATAAGATATTGATTTCAAATACAAGAATATGGACAACTCTAAAATAATTTTTGATAGATGGGAAAAATTTGAAAATTTATAATTAAATGAGAGCAGAAAATTCAAAGGCATTGTTATCATTATATAGTAGACAATAGTTGGAAGTAAATTGAATATTGAGATCCTAGGGGAATACCACATAAAAAAAATTAAGATAAATTAATTGAAGATCATGGGAAAAAAATTCTATGGTGATATTAGATATTAAAAAATATAAATATATTTTTTTGTGACTTTTTTATAAAAGTAAGAAAGCTAATGAGATAAGAGTCGTTCATTTTGTTTGAGAATCTAAGAGTTAGTAATCTATATGAAATATTGAATGAAACTATGGAATGTCAATAATATAAGAAAATGGTCTTATAAAGAGGATTCAAATTAGTTATTTATCCAAGATAATGTAAGAATAATTAGTTCCTACAATAGTCGTAATTATAAAATTTTGAAAAGGAAAAAAACTATATGAGAAGCCGACCTATTGTTCATGTGTTTTTTATTGATGTTGAGCTATCAATAAGTGGGATTTTTTAACACAAAAGAGATAACAAGGGTATAAATTAATTAAGGAATCTAGATTATTAGGACTTGAATATATATAAATATGATTTCCAGTTAGATATTGGGGTATAATTTATTCTTAAATATCTAAGGGAATTTAAAGTATATACTTTTGAGTTAAAGGAGATTTAATTCATTTGTTTATAAGCATTCTATTCAAAGATTACTATTTACATCCAAGAAATATTTAAATGAAAAACATACATATATGGTGGAACTCCATACAACCTATGTAAAATAGGTTTTATAGGGATATCTTGGTGTGAAGCTATGGAAAAAGTGTAACACTACTGAGGTAGGTCTTGTGTGATTTTTGGAAAAATAATTCCAATGGGAAGAAAGCACTTTTATAAATTTTTATACTCAATATAATTGTTGTAAAAAAATCCATTTTAATAAAAAATAAATTATATTAGATAATACATTATTGAGGCAAACAACCAATCAATACAAGAAGTATTTCTTTGTACTGAACCATTTAAATATACCATGTGTCTTTTATCTTGATTAATTTTTTGAAAATGGTAGACTGATACATGGTAAAACAACAAAATAGACCCACATTCACTAACTATAAATAGTTTTTAATAACCATTAGGTGTTAAATATTCTATTCATGTTTGATTATTGATAAAAATAAGAAAAAACATAATCACTCCCCCATATGTCAACACCAATCCTATTTGGAATTTCAATAATATAGGGTGACTATGAGGTCACATGGATATTGTGACTGATATTTTTATTTTTTTTTATTTGAATTATAGATTCATCATCTAGGTTATCCACCTATATTCAAAATGAGTTCATATATCCACTATAATTATATATTGGTTTTGTGATTATAATAGATATGTATTCTTATTGTATTTTCATTATTTACTATTATTTTCTATCTGTTTTTTCATGTATGCATATCAGATGTATAGAGTGGTCATTTTGATATTCTAGGTGTAAAATATGTGTCAATTTTTTATTACTAATAGAAATCATTCCCTCGTGGTTATATTCAATTAAATGGTACTTGTCTCCAGTCTAGGTCAATTAGGAACGTGCCTCAGGTCATGTCATGGGTTAGATCGGGTGTCAATTTTGGAGTGGCTCAAATGGGATTAGGAAAAAATTGTATTATAGTTCACTATATTATTTGGGTGTGTCTGGTATATTAAATTTATGATTTTTAGAAGTTAATATGTAGGAGTAACAAGGTAATATATATATTTTACTCATTCTTAGCCTCGTGTTTCAAGGGGACATTGGGTTGTGCATTATGATTTTTTAGTTTTTGTTTTTTATTCCTTGTTTATTTCGGTTTATATTGACAGAATATTTACTTGTATAAATGTTTCACTAGTGAATTAAGGGGTATACATTTTTTGGGAGTAAAATCTAGGAAGAAACTGAGGTTGACGGTTAGCCCATACGGTCCAAAAAACTATGCAGAGCTCATTCATATGGTAATATATAGCCTTCAAGTGACAGTTTCCTAGTTGGAACATGGTCCTCCAAATTGTGCACCCAAATTCTTAATATCACTATCACTTTTGAAAGTATTATTTTGGGTTTCATTGATATTCAAATAAATTAGTGTCCTTTATAATTACTGATTAGAAAAAAATTATGAGTTTATTTGTGGTGTATTGTTATTGTTTGTATAGATTTCTAATATGTTTTAAAATAATATACCATATTCAAATAAAGAATGGATATTTTAAATTTAATGAGGTTTTATTTATAAATGAAAAAAAGTAAATTTAGTTCACAGGGATGTAAGAATATTTTCAATAATAAAAAATGGAGTTTAAAATCACTTTCTAAGTTGAGTTTTAATATTTAAATTCTAGGATATGTTGTTTTATAACCGTTTAATCTATTTTAAAATTTTCAAGAGAATATTTTCAATTTTGAACCCAAGTATGAGTTTTCTAGGGTATTAAAAGAAAAAGATATGAATTATTATTTATTTTAAGAACATTTATATAATGGTTTTGATTTATATTTATATGGTGTTATAATAAATCGATGTCTCTTTCAACATGAAAATTTTTATTTTTGGTTTTCTTGATGAATTTTTAGGATTTCCTTTTTATTTAGAGTATGCACCACCAAAAAAATTGAAGGATATTAGTGGATTGTTATCTAAAGGTTTGATTTTTTCCTTATTAGTTGGAGTCCCTAACAGGCTCGAGATAGAGATATAGTGTTGGTATCTCATCATCGTGTACTAGTCTTTCATTGTGATTGAGGTCCTCAAGTGGTCGTGGAGTGTCATCGAAAAGTTAAAGAGATTTTTAAATATTTGATAGCTATTGAATAATTTAGGGTGTGAGTCATATATGGTAATGTTTATGGTGCCTAATTGGTAATGATGAAGATCATTGATACATCCAATTTAAGAAATGATATGATGTGGGATTTCTTTTCGACAGTGTTCATTCAGTGATACTTACCTGTGGAAGTAAAGACAAGGAATATGATGGAACTTATGAGTCTCTTATAGGGTCATTGAATGGTAAAATAGCACATTACCTACTTAAATGAACTTTTTTAAATGTCCCCTGATACCATGTCTATATATATTTTGAAAGAACATATTTTTTAATGTTCTTTGTACAAATCTAAGTTCTAGAGTGCTTTCGAATAGAATAAATTGTTTTAAACGACTAGTCAATGAATCATTGCTGGTACCCCTAGTTTTTGGAGGATGACCCTTGATGGGTGCTAAACCTATATCTGTTAATGTCAATGTGGTTTCACCACACTATGGGGATCATAAAATGGGTAATTTAGGGTAAACTTATCTTTCTATTGCAACTCCTTCGATTATAAGTGACCACTTGTATACTTCTAATGTTGTCAGTTTGAGCATTTAAATTCAACTTTATTGAATGTTATGAAGACATATCACAGTGGTGTTTATCTATGAAATCCCCATAAACTATACATATTGTTTATATAATAATTGATCCCTATCCTCTATATCTTGATAATAATTTGTTAAATACTTTGACGTATTCATTCCTTATTTACATTTTTCTTTCACATTATTCTAGTACTTTTATTTTTTTAGTATTGATCAATAGATTATGCATTTGGATGTATGGTGTTTTGATCTAAATTTTAGATGTAATAATTTTTCATTGTGAATTTATTGATGTTACTTTAATTAGATCTTGTTTCCTCGGTATCTTTAGTTATAACATTGGGTTTCACTCAATAATTTTTCTTGTTTGTTTTGTTTATCCACTGTGATAGTGAATTTAAAAATTTTGGGGGACCCACTATGGGTCTCTACTTCATGATATCCTTATTGGTAATGTTGAGTTTTATTTATTACATGGATATATCTTTGTATATAGTGGATTTATTTTAGTACGCAAGATTTCAGAGGCTAGGATAGAGGTGTATCATTCTTTCTAGTTAAAATTATTAGTCTTTTTTTCTCTCCTCATTAGAATCTATTGACTTTATATGGGTATAAAGTTTAATTTACAGGATAATTTCTGCACCCTACCTTTCAATTTATTTTTTCTTTTATTTATTCATTTATTTTTATCCTTCTTCTCGATTATCAGGATAAAATTCCATGAATTTTAAAAAAATTAAGTTTTAATGTAGAGTGTATTATTTTCACAGAGTTAGTGCTAAATTATAAGTAGACCATCAAATATATTAAATTCCAAAGTGGTCATGATTTTCAGTATTGGTGTGTGATTTTCCAAACCATGCAATAAAACTATGAAACATTCAATGTTATTTTAGTGAGGTTTGAACTATTGGTGAATGGATTGGTAAATAATGTGGCAAAACCATGTGACTTACCAAAAATATTAAAAAAATAATAAATATTACATTACATAGTTTTTACCCCAAATGGGGCCTTACCTTACCCATTCAACCAATTGTTGTGAATAGGGATCCATATGCACATCTTAATATTATCCCCATCTATTTTCAAGTGATTCTATCAAGGTTAGGTATTTTCTATAGCTCCTATTTATTATTATTATTTTTATTTACTTCAAAATGTTATGAAACTATAAGAAGAAACTTAGTTTGAGGGTTTAACATTAATCTATTTGGATCCTTGAATTTAGGTTGTTTGTATTGCCTTTTAGATTCTTCTTCCATAATCAAAATTCTTGCTTCATCTAAACGCTTTTTGAGGTAGTTGTTTCTATAAATTTTCCTTTTCTTAACATACCATGCCTTCTTCAGATTTCCAAATATGTTTCTCTAATATTATTGTTCTTTTATATGTTTGTGATGATTATATAAATATATTTTTAAAATAATTATTATGTTTTTGGTTCTTAGGAAAAATTATGAATGTTAAGTGTTTGATAAATTATCAAAATGAATTTTTTGAGACCTTTATTCATTTAATTAGTTTTTGGGATTAAATGTTTTTATATATGATCTAAATTAAAGTAATGAGGTATTATTTGACTTTAATTCATATCCCCTATGTATTTTTATGGGTGCTTCTTGGTAATATTATGCATTTTACATCTAACATGGGCTTGATAATTTTTATTCATTATTTGTTGATGTATTATTGATATGTATTATACATGAGTAAAATTTTGAGATAATGTTTGGTCCCCCACTATTAAAAGAGTATGATTATTTTTCTAAATATATTTTAAAATGGTGTTCAAATATTATTTTTAATGACTAATTATTATGAACCATTTGGGAATTTAAAAAATTTATTGTTAGGAAATGCTGATTTAGTACGTGTATTTTAAAGGAATATAAAAACAAAATAATTGTTTTACAAATAATGGTCTGGTTGGAACCATATAAATGGATTCATTTAATGATATACACACCCAATGGAAGCCCCAATTTCTTATTTAATTTTGATTTTGTTATACATAACCTAGATGGGTTTCACATTGATATGGTTACGAAGGTTGGATGAGAAGATGATATTTTATTTTTGATCCATATATGATTGTTGTTACCTAGCCTATTATCATTATCAACATGGGGATACTAGATAGATTTTTTAGGGGCTTAGAGATAGTCACTAAATATTCACAATGAGACTGACTTGATCCACATATGTGTGACACATCATGACCCTAGTGGTGTGATTCTAGTGAGGCCATATTAGAGTATCTATGAAGTTTTAGAATATGCATTGATTAGACAGTATATGGTTCCACCTAATTGAAACCTAGATAATATCATGAGTTATATAATAGTTTACCATAATTACATATCCTTTATTCTACTATAATCGTAGAATTTACACATATTATTATTTCACATTAATATTACTACTATCATATCTCATATTCTTCCATGTTTACTTTTATATCATTTAATTTCTTAAATTGTATCATTTACTATTACATTTACTATTTTATTATTTTTGCAGTCCCTGGATTGTTTTTCTGTTTGGTTTTCTATATTCAGTTTTTTTAGTTTCCCAAGGATTGTTTCTATTGATTTTTCTTTAAGTCCGATAATGTGTAGTTATAATGGTTGTGAAAACAAATAATTTTAATAGGGTTTGTTTTAAAAATGATTATTTAAGGAAATATTTGAATGTATCATTAAAATATATCATTTATTTAAATATATCATTTATTTAAATATAGTTTAATGGGAAATCTCATGTGTTTGTTTCATCAAAGGATAAAAAAATTTATATTCATGTATTAAACTACCATTTATTGTTTATATGGTAAAGTAAGTTCATAGACTCTCTAGTGAATATTGATTGGGATGTTATGGTCACAACCTTCCTATTCCACTTGATATTAATAGACCTGAGTATATTCTCTAGGTTCAAGTTCAATTTCCAGATAAATCTTAGAGTCATCAAGTTTGAATGATGGATGGTGACCATAAGGTCACATAGATATTATGTCAGGTATTTTGGTTTTTATTTTGGTATTATAAATGCATCATCCATATTGTCCATAGATATTACAAATGTTATATTAGTTCTGATATAGTATTATCTTTTTTTATTTCATTATGTTATTTATTCTAATTATGTTTTCTTTGGTTTATTATTATCCAATATCTTCTTATTTTTATTTTTAATTTGTTGTATGGAGTGGTAATTCCGAACATATAGGTAGAAGTTTCATCACTCTTATTTCATGTTAGGGGAAATCATTACCAGAATATTTTATCTTATACCTTACTGCTTGTTTCCAACCAAGGGTGATCGAGAAAGCACCTTGATTCATATCATGGGTTAGCTCAGGGGCCCTGTTAAGGGTTTCATAGATTATTTCATGAAACCATTCTTCACTTCATCTACAATCAATAAAATGTTATCTATATAAATTAAAATAAAGTTGAACACCTTCTACACACTTACTACCAGTCATTAAGCACTTCATCATCCCACTAAACCAGTTCCATCAAATAAAAAATGATCAAATAGAGTGGGAAATGAATTTAATAAACAACGAATAAAAATAGAATAAATAAAAAACTAAATTAAATTAAATCCCATAAAGTGTAGTTCTATAATAAAATAAGAACAACAAACATAAGAATAATTATATAAGACGTATTCAGACTCAATCCTGATAGAAGTTATCCACCATGAATAAATAAGTCACAAGTGTGGGTTTTATCCCTCCATGTGAAATCATACTATTTTGGAAATTGAGTGTGACCAAAATAGTAAAAGTAAAAATGAATAAAAACTCATCCTAAAGGTAAATTATCAACTCATTTAAAGATATTAATCCATAATTTCTATGATGGATTTTTGAACATCCTTGATTCAACCAATATGTATTGTGATTATCCCTCTTTCTCTTCTTTGAAATTCACAACTCTATTTTCATATTCTAAATAATTTACTCTTAGAATTTATTTACACATCTATTACACAATTTGGTTAGGATACTACATATAAAGTTCTTTTATGGTCCCATCAACCTTACATATTCCCCACATGGTGTGGAAATGATCTTTATATTTGTAGCTCCATCTTCTCAGCACTTATTTAGTTTTCAAATTACTTGAGATTCTTATAAATACCAGCTTATTAGGTTTGTTTCAGTAGTATAATTATCTTATATGAGTGTTTGTAAGATTAATTTACATTTACTCCACAATCCAAATACCTAATTTGTATTATTTTCACAAAGGTTTGATTCATAATAAACCTATTGCTAAATAGTTTTAGTATTAAAGGAGGTTTGATATATTCTCATAAGACCATGGATTAATCATATGTATCCCATAAATTTAAATATTTAATAATATCTATGATGAAAAATCTTGTATATATTATTATAAAATAGTGTTCCAATGAAGTTATACTTTTGTATATTTTTTTCACACTTACAAAACCTATTTAATCCTCATTTAATCTTACACAGTATAGAGATATATCATTTAACTCATCTATATATATTCCCAATAAATAAATGAAAGGATGGTGAGTAGTTTTCCAATAGTTTTATTACAAAATATTAATTAATCAATTTTATTAACAATTATAGAAAAATTAATAAATATTTAAAAATTGTGTTGAAATTTATCTTTATATACAAAACTTTTCTAAAAAATTTATTAACAAGTGTGACGGAATAAAATGGATCAAATATAAACAAATTTGAATTTTTAAATTTACTCTATCTATTATTTGAAACTTAATCCTTTTTACTTTTGGATAAGTGAATAAGAAATACAGTACCCAATAGAGATTTTAAAAAAATCTGTAATGGGTGAATAATTTCGAAATTACACTACCTATTACATTCCTTCATTCCATTTTCTACATTAAAAATCAGTTTATTTCAACTTCTCTCATCCTCTAATTCACATTTATGCCTACCTTCTAGGAAATATTTTCTCATCAATACACAAATAATGAAATAAATGAAATGTTTCATCTATATGATCTCATGAAAGGGTCACAATATGATTAATATATATATATATAATCACTACTCAAAAAGTAAATAATTTTTATTAATTATAGATACTTTCATGGATATAGTGTAGTTGAATATTGTTACCTGGTTACATCAAAAGATGTAATGTATAATGAGGAGGTTTTCTCATTACTAATTTAAATTCATGATTTCAAGTTTAAAATAAAAAGAGATAACCTCATTTAAAACACTTAAAATAATTCACCTAGATTTTTATAGAATATGCACACTTTATACATTTTTATAAGTTGTAAATATTTTTTCTCCCTTATCCATCCATTATTTTTTGAATTTTTCAACATCATTTTAATTTAGAATTTTTATTCTTTTTTGGAGAAAGAGATAAGAATATTTGAATTATAAATATTAGTGTGATAACCATTTTTCATTTGAAGGATATTTTTCTTATATATTTTACAGAGTGGTATTTCTCCCTCTGGACTACTCTGTATATATATGCCCCCCAACACACACACTTGTCTTTAACTATGATCATGAATTACACTTCAAGGTCATGGTGGTTATGTATTTTTCATCATGTAATGTGGATACCTAATAGGGTTTTTCATGTATTATACTAGATAATTGAGAAGGTTATATATTTATGGGGTTAAAAAGGTATGTTTAATAAAAACAAGTCTTTTAAAAATAATGTCACACTAATTTCTATAACAAGTTATCATTATAAAAAGTTTTTCCTAAAAATATCGAAAAAATTATAGTTATTAAAGCATAGATTAGATCAATTTTACAAATATATTTATGTGAAGAAGATATAAAAACTTGTCATTAGGCTTCTTATGAATATGATATAAACATTGGATATTATTTTATGGAATGGGATTCAAAAATATTTGTATTTTAATGAATCTATCAAATTTTGAATAAGGAATTTTGTTTATTTAAATATTTATTTCCATATATTTTGTTTAATAAAATATTTCCCTCATTAATGGAATAGGTATAAAATATATATTTTAATTAATATGATATAAAAAGGATTAAAAAACATATATAAATTAAATTATAACACAAAAAATTGAAAACAGAAGAGCCCTATAAAATAGTTAAAGAAGGTTGTATTTATTATCAACCTTGTTTGAGAGTCATGAGATTTTTATGAGATGTATCTAGGGTTGGATTTCTATTTTTTAAGTGCTTTAAATTTCCTTAATATTATTTAGAGTAATTCTTACTTTTGTTTAAAAAATTATAGAAATCCTTTACTAAGGATATAAAAATGACAAGGTCATGGAATATATGTATGTGTCATTTTAGTGAAATGGAGAAGACTTTATGAGTCACTTTGACATTACATATGAGTCATATCAAGGGAGAATTCATAATCATAAAAGTCAATATATCATATTTATGATAAATTTACGCTCTATATGGGTCATTTTTCAGCTTTCTATGATCCATCTAAATGTATTTATGTTGGATTTCCATTTTTGGTATGATTCAATAGTATTTTCATCTGATTCAATCCAAAATTAGAAAAAATATTTGATTTATAACGAATGATAATGGAGTTTATAGAATATTAAATGATCTAGGGAAATGAAACAACATCAAGTTACAGGAATTGTTCCGTGTTTAAAATATCATAATTAAATTTTTATTCGATCAGTGTGATTAATATATAATCCTCAAACCATGAAGAATAGGATCACTCTTGAGAATTAATACATGTGTAAGAACTCAAGTTTTATCATATTTTTCCAATAATTATAACGCCCATATATTTGATGATATATTTACCCTTAAATAAATTAAAAGTGTTTGATGGATTACTTTACAAGCGACATTGTGCTTAAAAAACCATAATATACTATTGAAATATTATCACATAATGTGACTATTATTGCATGGAAATTTGATCGTAGTGTGTGAATAGGAATAAATAAATTATTAAAATTACATAAAAAAATTCCTTAATGATAATTTATTGATTAATTCCTTAATGAGAAATGAATTTTAAATGTTAAAAATTATATCAGTTTATGTAAAAAATAAAAAATTAAAAGTATAGTATTTTTCTATATATTATATATCCTTGTCACTAATAAACCAGTACTTTGATGAAATATATTATAACTAAATGTGAGAAAAAGTATAATCATTAAAACATTGGGTATTAATTTTATATTAATGAAGATAAAATTTTTTGAAGGTAAAAGATATCTTTTTCAAAAAACTATTATTATTATGCCTAATGTATTTTATCTTCCTAAATTAAATTAATATGTATTGATTAAAAATTTTAATGATAATTTTATATAATATAGTAAATAAAATATATGGAAATTCATCTAATATTTTTTACTAGGTAGGCAATATTAACAAATTTAATATTATGTTTAAAAGTTCATTTTTTAAAAAAAATAGTTTTCTTTACATTTTGCGCATTTATTTTAATATGAATTTCTTAAAATTATATAAATGGAATATAATAAAATAGTTTACATACTTTGAATAATAATTTCCATATTTATAGGAAAATTTTATTTTTGGTCATTATGAATAATAACTGAGGTAAAAATTCATTATTATGGCAAAGGTTAAATGTGTTAATGAGGGGTTAAACTAAAGGTATAAGGTTTAAAATGACGTAAAAATCAGATAAATCCACTTTTTTGAATGTATTTAGACCTTATATTATCCAATATTTAAAATTTATCCAATTATGATACATTTTCCATTTAGATTGGCTTTATTATATTTTAATATTTGTTATATTTTCAATTTTTCGACCCACCTCACTTATAAAAGAACATCCCTTATCCTATATTTTCCGCACTTCTTGAGCCCTTTATATCGAACAATATCAAAAACATCCATCCAAACATCCTAATATATTAACTTTACAATTTGTTATCCTAGAAATACCCATCCAAGAACCCCTGAGGTTCTTTTCAAGGGAGGCCCAAAGAAATTTTATATATTTTTACAAAATTCATTTATTTTTATTTCACCTTAAACTGAATAGAAATACACTATAACCATATTCAAATGTTTAAATAATTATATTTAATATATTAAAATTATTTCATATTATTTTTATAACCATTTTATTTATCCTTTATATTAAATGGAAACGCAAAACATCTCTCATACGTGCATACAAACTATCATCTCCATGAAGTGATCTATTTTATTTTTCATCTGCATATATATTATATGGTTATAAAGATAAATTTAATAGATATATATTATGTTTATAAAATTATTTTCATTCAATAAATATATTATATTATATTCCTTCTTACCATCACATCTGTTGGAAAATGATAGTGTTTCTTATGCATACATATTAACTACCACCTCCACGAAATGATGTGATTTTTTGTTCATATTTTATTTAAACATATTTTTATAAGGATAGAATTATTGAATATATATTATATTTATTATATAATTTAAATTTTGAAAAGGAAAATTATTATTTTCCTTTATTTCATTTCATCCATCAAAAGGTGGAAACATCACTTTTGAGTACATACGAACTATACTCTTTATGAAGAGATGTATGTAATTACTCATCATCATCTTATATGGAATATTATGAAGGTTTATATTATGAATAAATATTATAATTATGGAATTATTAACATTATAGAGGTTATTAAACCATTACCATGGTGTAACAACCAGAACTATTAAAGTGAAACACGCATGAAAAAATGAGTAGTTTTATCCTAAATATCCATTTTAATACAGAATTTTTAATGAAAGGGAAATTATAAATTATAAATAAATTATATATATTAATTTATGATGAATATTTTTGTCTAATATGTGTATACTAAATATATATTTATTATATTGTATTTTTAATTTTTACAAAAAAAAGTTGTAACCTTAAGTAAGGATTTATATTAAAATATCATTTATTTTTGAGATTATCTATGTAAAATTTCAATAGAAGGAGATTATATGTTATTTACCCCTTAATATGAATATATTTTCTGATTATATATTTATTTTTTTGATTTCGGAGTGTCATTTCCATTATCCTATCTTTGGTACTTAAAATGATCAAGAAAATGTTTTTAAGAAAAGGTATCTTTATTTCCTCTTTGGTCAGCAAAATTTTTCTTCCACATCTATATTATATAAAATGTTTTAGCAAATTTTATTTTATATCATGAGAGGATAGTTTAAATTATTCTTCAACTATATTTTACTTTCTTTTCAATTCGTTAAAAATCTGTTTTACAATGTTTACCTAATGTATTATTTATGACTTTTTACAGGAAGCATGAAAGGAATATTTATTTTAACATTTACCACATGATGCATTTTTTCAAAAATTAGGACTATTATTTACTTTGTAGTTTACATTACAACTTTCCATGATTATTTTCAATAAAATAATTTACTAGATATTCTGGATAATTTTATTTAAAATATTATTAACCTAAAAGGATGTTTTTCTCATGTTTTTAATAAATGGTTAAAATATTTTTTTCAACGGTATTTTTCATATATTTCAATTTATTTTGACGGTTTATATAATTAACAAGAGATATGATATTATGATATAAACCAATTCTATAGATGACTTGTGATGAGGATGTTCTTAGGATGATATCATGAAACATTCTTCTTTATCGTAGGTTAATAAAGCTATAATGAGATAATGAATGTTGTTATGATTCCTTCCACATATTTTATCTATATAGATTATGATGATTTGATGATGAAAATTCTATAAAACCCATTTATTTTCCATAGGTTATGTTATAATTGTATAATTAATTTTATTATGTTCATATGGAACACAAATCTATGGTTTTCATTATACGATGGGTGGGCCTATAATTATAATACCTCTAATACATTGGGTAAAGATTGATATTTAATTAGATAATATGAACTGGAATGGGTAGTAAACCTAGTTATGTAAGGGATATTATCTACTATTATATAATTGGTAGTGTGCCTTGACTATATAAAAAAATGAATAGAGATTGAACCAAATACAAAATGGGACTCTATCCACTATGAAAAATTCTAAGTGACACTTGACTACGGAAATAATTTTCTATGCTTATGTGTATACCACATACTTATGTATTATGCTTATGCTATTTTATCAATGCTCATGATTAATTAATGATGATTCCACACTCTTATGAACTATATATTTTATTAAGACAAATCTTAATATCATGACTCATGATTAATGATCTTTGAATGATTAAGTATTTTTTTTAAAATTTTTGATCATATTCCCATTCCATTATTCTTATATTATTCTCACATATGATTATTGAGTGTTATCTCCAATGTTACCCTCACTAAGAATCTAAAATAACCCTTTCTTATGATTCCTTTTCCCTGAGTTATAACGAATTTTTTTAAATAGGAAATTTCCAAGAAATTTATTATGTGAAAAGAACATTATGGTTGATATTAAAGATATTTTTTGAAGCAATTTGATTATGTATCTATTCTATAAAGACACTAAACCTTTATGGTTCGAGGAAATTTTTTACTATGAGACGAATTTAATATTTATAATAAACTATGTAATATTTATGTATTAAATTCATGGGTAACCTAAGTTGGTATAAGAGTATGGTTTATATATTATTGGATATTATGATTAGAAATAATTAGTGAAAACCCAAGGTATAAGTTTAAATAATGGATAATATCTTGATGTTTTTGTAATATTTGGAATGTGTGGATTCATATAAATAACATCACTATATTGATACAAAAAATTGGATTCAAGATCTGGTATAGATTCACCTAGTGGTAATAACCCTAAAACATTATTTATTATTAAATCAATATTCCCATGGTGTATGAAAATGAGGCCAAATTTCACACCATGTTTGACACTCCCTAGGTATATTATTTGGTTAATTCACATTATCTTTAGGTACAATTATGAATCTTGAGATGATAGAATCTATAAAAACATTTTATGAGATGAAAGTGGTAAATAGTGAACCTAAAGTTTCATAGTTTGACAAAAATGTTTCATAGTTTATGAAATTTTTCTAATGGTTTTAATGGATATATTATTTCTCAATCTAATTATCAATGTGTCATTCCCATGATAACCATTTTGGTAGTATTAGTGGATAGAATATAGAACAATGAATTTTTGGTAGGGAAAGGTGTACTCAAATATTAAAGTATATTGTTTGATCTTAGTCATATAAATTTCATTATATTATTATAGTTCTCTAAGAATGTTAATTCATATACTCAATGATTTTATATTGAGTTAGTAGTAAAAAAAATATAATAGTTGGATGATTGCATCACAAGTTTACATCTCTAATATGATATAAATTTTTGAAAAAATACTTCTTACAAATATTGTTATTATCCTTCCATTTTAATTTAATGTTATTTTTGTAATGGACTGGATATCTTCATATAAATACCATATCAATTTCGTATGATGGGAATTTACATTTTATATTCTAATAAAACCAGTGATTGTATTCCTATGTGAGAGTGAATATGAACTTCAAATGGAAAATCAATCCATTTTCTATGACTTAATACCAATTCATCAGGGATATTTATCTCAAATCGTTGGGGAGATACTCAACATTAAATATATGTTAAATTTTGGAATATACCAATGTATTTCTTGATGAATTTTCCTGCATTACCATGAATCAGGATGAACATTTTTCAATAATACTCTTACCTAGTGCTACACCTGTAGAGACCCGAAGCCTGACGTACATTGACATTACATTACATTTGCGGAATACTTAGTACATAACAAAAACACACACACAAGGACCGTAATAGTTTAGTGTCTTTGGAAACTCGGAATATAATCTTATAATCGTGGTGAAAGATCTCCAAAATCTCCCATAAAGATCTTCCTTTTTTTTACCTAAAACCTTTCTTTATATCCTGGGGAAAATAAAACATAAAAGGGTGAGCTCAAATTCTCAGTAAGGGTAAACAAAAGAAATATCAATCACATCATATACATAAGCACATAACTTTTGGAAATCTTAACCTGCAAAAGAGATCATAATTTCATAACATGGGATAAATCATGGCAGTGAAATGTAATCACAATAATCATAACTTAAAACATGAAACTTTGTGGAATACACACATAATCATAGAGAATCGTTTCTTGTTAGTCAAGACTCATTGCCAAGACTATCTTAGTGGACAAAGTCCCTTTCTGAACCGAGTCACCCTCGTTTCAGTCCTGTTTCACTGAACTGGTATAACCTACCATTCTAGACATGTCTATCTCATGATATATAAAATCTTTACCCAATGCATTGGATGGAGATATAGGTCCCACCCATCTCATAATGATACCATTCTTATGTGTGCCACAAAATCATAAACCATACATCGTAGCATAACCCATGTAACAAAAATGGGAATCTTAAACATCGTGACATCATATAACAATTCATATAAGATAAAGGGATTCATAAAAATATAATTCCATCACAACATAATCAAATCAATGTAATAATGGGGATAGAAACAGAACCCTTTATTATCTTATATGGAAAATAATTTTGATAAAACATTTGAACTCCATTCTTGAGGAAAATATCCTTTCTACTTCAAAAACACTTTTCCTTTCTTAACATGTCGTACAATTCTAAACTAAAATAAGTTGATTAAAAATAAACATGTAAACTTGTAAAGGAAGCTTCTTGGAAAAAATGTTTTAAAAATCCATTCATGTCGTATAAGTTATAAAAACAGTCTTCGTACTTTTGTCGGAAAAGTCAAAAAGTACCTCGTACGAAAAATGACAAAAGATTCCATTCATATCCTTTAATAAAAACTCAACGAAGGGTAAAATTGGATTTAAAAAATTTTAGGTGGATGTAAATAACATTACATATTGATGAAACATGGATGTGGATGATAAAATACACCCCGGTAAATACTTACGAATAAAAAATCTCGGATAAAAATGAGATTGTGATATTTCCCTTACCTTATGTCTGATATGATTTGTACGTATCCGAACCTCCTGTATAATGATTTAAATAATGTCATTAACTTATTACAGAATCATATTCATTGTTATGATATCATATATGGTTCACTTATGACTTTATATTACCCGTTCTTTTGTAAATTCCATGTTAAAGAAGCGTTTATGGTAAAATCGTTTCATTTATCGTAGGTGTTTGGACTTGTTGTTCTTGACATTATTATTACTTATATCATGATCTACTTACTTCCAGAATATAAAAAATTATTTATATATCATATATATTCCGTATATATATATATAATAGATAGATAAATGAAATGAAACACACCGTTCATGGAGACGGTAGTCCGTACGTACGCATGAACGATGTTTTCCTTTCCTTATTGTCTTGAATGGAAGTAAGTAGATGACATACATATATATATATATACATAAATCTAGTAGATTTAACATGTCATATATTTCATTATTATTCATTATATATACTTTATAATCATTCATGATTGGTTAATGTGGAGAATGAATCTCATCGCGTCGTGGAGACGGTAGTCCGTACGTACGCACGAGCGATGATATCGTTATCATGATCGTGAACTTGTGTTGAAGTGTATGTATAATATTTCAGTATCAATATCACTTTATAATAATCATATATAGTTACTCATTACACCATTATACCCATCCAATTAAGGTGGTGGCGGAAAATAGATTACACCATGGCGTGGAGACGGTATTCCGTACGTACGCACGCACAGTGATTTCCTTTTTCCGTAGGATGGATAGAAGGTTAATTAGAGTTGTTTCATATTTATAATAACATATCAGTATATAAGAAATACTGATGTTATTACTTTATCATGAAACAACTAAAGAAGAAGAAGTTGAAGAAGAAATAAATTGAAAAAGATCGGTAATGGATATTACCTCTTTTTGACGCGCCTTTTCTTAACCTCCACTTAATGAACTAAGGATGGTCTTTGAAGAAGACCAGGACCTATAGGATGATACTAGGGAAGTTTAGAAGAGATTTTGGCAGGGGTTTTCCGAGCTTGAATGCTCAAATTGGTGTGAGGACGAGAGGGAGGAGGTGCCCTTTTATAAGGGAGGAGAGGGGCTCCTTTGGAAAAACTAAAAATATTATTTTATTATAAAGTCAAGTTCGTTTTTAAATAGCTCAAAATTGATTTATTTCGAGGCTAAGGTGGGGGCGGGTCTAAATCCTCTCATCCAATAGAATTTAGACAAGTTTAGGTTCCTATTTTAACCTTATCATTTAAATTTAACATTAAGTTAAATAATTTTACTTTTACCGTGTCTTCTTGTGTTCTTACACTATAAGGTTAATAAACTTACTATAAGAAGCCAAACGAACCCCAAGTTGTTTATTATTAATATATATAACCTTATCTAAGTCATTGGGCCGAACCTTAGATTTTTAGGAATAAAATAACAATTAATAATATAATATTTGTTTTAAAAACTATTTTATGTCAATTTTGACACTATTTAGTAATTGATTTTTGTGAAAATCATAACAGAATGATAAGTTCGAAAAAATTTAATTAAATCAATACTAACATGTCATATTAACCTAGAAAAATTAGTTGAATTCATAAAAAGTCTCAAATTATATTTATTTGGGTATTTATAATATCAATTATGTCAATATTTCATTAATAAGATAATTATTGCATCATCATTGTGTCATAAATAAATTAAATTATTTAATGTCTAAAAATTAAAAATAAAATACCATTATGTAGGAACTCTTTTTAGATTTCTAATTAATATTTATAGTAGAATTTATCTTATGTATAACACCATATTAAAAATGTTTTAGTAAATAAACTTTGATTTTAACTCTTTTAATCCTTCTTTAAAAAAATTAATAATAAATGTCCTAATCTAATCCAAGTGGGCCTAAATGGTCATATTTTATTCATAGGTTTGTTTTTGGTCGAATTACACTTATCCAATAGAATTAGGACATGTGTTAGGGTAATAATAATATCATTTTTACCCTTAATTACCCTATTTACTTTTAACCGTGGTAAATAAAAGTAAAAAGTTACTATTCACCAAAAATTATTTTCATCTCATTTAACCACATTTTACTTTCTGACATCAACCGTGTCTCTAGGATTTTTTGAAATTCCACTCACAGAAGCGGTAAAATTAAGTTTTATGAAAAATTCAGTTTTTTTTAACTACCACTTAGTGGTTTCACTATTCATCAAAAATTGAAAGTTTTCAGAAAAATGCCAAAAATTAGGCCTAAGATATATTTGATATTATGAACTCAAAAATGATTTCTATTTTACCAAATTCAAAACATATCAGTTTCATTAATTAATTTAAAAATTAATTCATGTCGTCAAAACAAAAAGCGTGTTTTTAAGAGATAATAACTATCAAAAGATTGACACTTGTTTATAACTGGATTAAATGTGAAATTACATCCAATGACCAACATTGTATTAAATTGTAAAAATATATTCTAAATATACTTTAAAACCACTCAAATTAATAATTTATCACTATTAATTATTTCGATTGAAAAAGTTGTTTTTAATTAAAATTTAGTAATTTTCACTATTCATCAAAATATGAAAGTTATCCGAAAATCACCAAAATTTCACCCTAAGCTAATTTCGATATTCCGTATCCAAAAATTAATTCCATTTTGAAAAATAAAATTTACAAAAATTTCAAAAAGTGGTTATTACTATTCATAACGGCTAGTTTTAATAATATTTTAATAGCATATTGTTGTTTAGTGAAACTCGGTATTACGTACTACACACGCTATCGAGGAAGGTCGCGATTGCGTGTAATGAAAGGCAAGTCAAGGATGTGTGTTGTGCAAGATCCTTTTGGTGTAGCATAAAACACAAGACATTAATGAAATTAAAAAGAATATTTTTCATAAAATCTCGGGGTGTTACATTCTACCCCCCTTAAAATGAATTTCGCCCTCGAAATTCGTCGGGGTTATAAATGGTTTACTATTATAAAGTTTCTTTAATAGAAACCCACATCGTAAAAAGGAATACCAAAACCAATATTTAAAAATGAAAGTATGAAACATAACGTTTACCCAAATAAACTAATCACTGGGTTTCCACATAGGTGAAAATATGGATATGGAAGAAAAATCTAACCATCATGTTCTGATGGAGAGTGGTAGAGAACATGGCTATGGAAAAGGAAAAAATCACAAATCCATAAATTTGTGACGATATAAGGTACCATCTGATTAATCAGCTATAAGAGCACTATGACAACATTTTTGGTTTTCAAGATCATTTCCTTAAAGTTGAAGAATTTGAATTAGAATAAATACTTACTTTATTTTGGTACAATCTCACTGTTGTTCGTGCCTTGAACAATTTCCACTTCATCTCTTAAATAAATGAAGTTGAATTTGTTATTCGTGAAGTGTTAGCAGATCATGTGATAGAATGACGGGTCATTCCATCTGTCTCAAACAAAAGGTTATCAAAAGTTATTAAATATACATAAGTCATTCTATAGTGAGATTAATCATATATGGTACATAAAATGGACTTATACTTCATATATCATACTGCTTAATATAATAAAACTAGTTTATACTAAACAGGGACTTCTTGTAGGCCAGTGGTAGGCGATAAAGGCCAGTCGCACTTCGGTTGCGGGTTCGATTCCCACAGCCTTGTCCGACGCGATGGGCTGTCGCCCGTCCTGCAGGTTTTCCTTTTTCTAAATCTATATTACTATAACATCCCATCAATAATATCGAAAAACGTTCTATCCTAACTTATGTCCAACATAATCCATTCTAATCTTTAGGCTTATCTAAAATACATCGGTCCAAGCTCATAGTATAAAGAAAATGATTACTTGAAATGTCACAGAACAATCACGTGAATGCCATCATTTATCCCCCATATATCATAAGATATATCTTGTTGGTCAAATTACAAACATGTGAATACCTTAATCATGTATTCTCTTTAAGAATGAATACCCATTGAACCTTTGTGAAAACATGAATGCAGTTAAAAGTTAACACTTTTCACATACCAAAATCCTCACTATTCTATATACTCAAACCATGATATCACTTAGTCCTTATATCAATAATGAGCTCATGAATACTGTTAAACATTTCATTTTCTCGTTTTCCCTTCATTATGCGCATATCATCTTATTTCCAAAAATATCTCAATCACTTTGAATACCACATTAGACCAATACATAAATATTTCAATACTCCATGATATAACATTATTTTGGAATCCCATTACATAAACACTTAATCATTCCACCACATCGTTTTCATATTCAACATCGCCAATAGTGATCGCATGTAACTTCCCTTTGTCCTTTTCCTAAAGCGGTTTCTCATGTCGATCATCACTAACCCTTGGATTAGGGAATTTATTAGAATAATGCCCCATTTCCTTGCACTTGAAGCATTGAAGTGTTGGTGGTGCGTTCTCTGCAGTGTTTTCTTTATTCACATCATTAGAAACCCTTTTTTCATTACTTCGACACTCAGCTGCTCGGTGACCTTCTTTTCCACACTTAAAACATTTTCTAGTCCCTTTAAGACAATCTCCACCATGCTTCTTTCCACACTTTGTGCATAAGGAAACATTCATCTTCTTTTCACCATTATTCTGAGATTTCTCCATGAACTCCATCTTTCGTTTCTTGTCAAAACCATGAGATGGATATGTAACACCAACTTCCATTTCTACCTTGATAGCACAACGCACAATTTCTTCATAGCTACTGAAGTCTCTTATAGCTAATGCCCTTCGAAGACTTGGTTTTAAGCCACTGAAAAATCGATCAACTTTACTTTCAGGTTGGATGATAATGCCAGATGCATACCTTGCAAGTCTTGTAAAATTCACTTTGTATATACCAACAGATTCATCATCCTTCTGCTTCAGCTCAAGAAACTCCTTTTCCATCTTTGTTCGAATAATACAAGGGAAGTACTTACTGAAAAACAAGTTCTTGAACTCGTCCCATTCCATGGACTCAATTTCATCTCTTGGCCTCGTATTCTTGATAAGATTCCACCATTGATCAGCTTCACCTTCCAAACGATATACTGCTAAGATGACTTTATCATGTTCAGAACATTGAAGAACTGAAAATATCTTTTCAGTGGTAATGATCCATTGTTCAGCAACAAGTGGATCGGAAGTACCACTGAAAGAAGGTGGACGTTGCCTCATGAAGGACTCAATAGAATATTGTTCCCTTCTCTGCTCATTTGGAAGTCCAGAATGATTCATAGCTTGTGTAAGTATATAAATAAGATTTTTCACTCCATCTCCTATAACATTAGTTTGTTCAAGAGGACAATCATTGCATTGTCCATTGAATTGATCAACACGGTTCCTTCGGGTTCCATCCATCGTCTAAAACCCAAAAAGAATAGTGTGAGAGGCAAAAATCATGCTAGGGAAAACAACAATATAAAGGGGGAGTATCCTCAATATCTAACTTCTTAGGTTAAATTCTATGATCGTTACCGTAGTTCTAGGACTGTATCTTATACGTATACTTATCCTTACGGACATCCCTAGACATACCTTAGAAATATCTCTAGGGATCTCACTAATTCTTTCGCATCCTAGTTTCCAAAGGTTGACTAAACCTTTCCTCTGATACCAATTGTAGAGACCTGAAGCCTGACGTACATTGACATTACATTACATTTTCGGAATAATTAGTACATAACAAAAACACACACACAAGGACAGTAATAGTTTAGTGTATTTGGAAACTCGGAATATAATCTTCTAATCGTGGTGAAAGATCTTCAAAATCTCCCATAAAGATCTTCCTTTTTTACCTAAAACCTTTCTTTATATCCTGGGGAAAAGAAAACATAAAAGGGTGAGCTCAAATGCTCAGTAATGGTAAACAAAAGAAATAGCAATCACATCATATACATAAGCACATAACTTTTGGAAATCTTAACCTGCAAAAGAGATCATAATTTCATAACATGGGATAAATCATGGCAGTGAAATGTAATCACAATAATCATAACTTAAAACATGAAACTTTGTGGCATACACACATAATCATAGAGAATAA
This sequence comes from Viscum album, assembly GCA_963277665.1. Classification (NCBI taxonomy): domain Eukaryota; kingdom Viridiplantae; phylum Streptophyta; class Magnoliopsida; order Santalales; family Viscaceae; genus Viscum; species Viscum album. The sequence goes on from OY728160.1 coordinate 641,478,544, forward strand.
TTTCTTGTTATTCAAGACTCATTTCCAAGACTGTCTTAGTGGACAAAGTCCCTTTCTGAACCGAGTCACCCTCGTTTCAGTCCTGTTTCACAGAACCTGTATAACCTACCATTCCAGCCATGTCTATCTCATGAGATATAAAATCTTTACCCAATGCATTGGAGGGAGATATAGGTCCCACCCATCTCATAATGATACCATTCTTATGTGTGCCACAAAATCATAAACCATACATCATAGCATAACCCATGTAACAAAAATGGGAATCTTAAACATCGTGACATCATATAACAATTCATATAAGATAAAGGGATTCATAAAAATATAATTCCATAACAACGTAATCAAATCAATGTAATAATAGGGATAGAAACAGAACCCTTTATTATCTTATATGGAAAATAATTTTGATAAAACATTTGAACTCCATTCTTGAGGAAAATATTTTTTCTGCTTCAAAAACACTTTTCCTTTCTTAACATGTCTTACAATTCTAAACTAAAATAAGTTGATTAAAAATAAACATGAAAACTTGTAAAGGAAGCTTCTTGGAAAAAATCTTTTAAAAATCCATTCATGCCGTATAAGTTAAAAAAACATTCTTCATACTTTTGTCGGAAAAGTCAAAAAGTACCTTCTACGAAAAATGACAAAAGATTCCTTTCATATCCTTTAATAAAAACTCACCGAAGGGTAAAATTGGATTTAAAAAATTTTAGATGGATGGAAATAACATTAAATATTGAGGAAACATGTATGTGGATGATAAAATACACCCCAGTAAATACTTACGAATAAACAATCTCGGATAAAAATGAGATTGTGATATTTCCCTTACCTTATGTCTGATATGCTTTGTACGTATCCGAACCTCCTGTATAATGATTTAAATAATGTCATTAACTTATTACAGAATCCTATTCATTGTAATGATATCATATATGGTTCACTTATGACTTTATATTACCCGTTCTTTTGTAAATTCCATGTTAAAGAAGCGTTTTGGGTAAAATCGTTTCATTTATCGTAGGTGTTTGGACTTGTTGTTCTTGAAATTATTATTACTTATATCATGATCTACCTACTTCCAGAATATAAAACATGATTTATATATCATATATATTCCATATATATATATATATAATAGATAGATAAATGAAATGAAACACACCGTTCATGGAGACGGTAGTCCGTACGTACGCATGAACGCTGTTTTCCTTTCCTTATTGTCTTGAATGGAAGTAATTAGATGACATACATATATATATACATAAATCCAGTAGATTTAACATGTGATATATTTCATTATTATTCATTATATATACTTTATAATCATTCATGAATGGTTAGTGTGGAGAATGAATCTCATCGCGTCGTGGAGACGGTAGTCCGTACGTACGCACGAGCAATGATATCATTCTCATGATCGTGAACTTGTGTTGAAGTGTATGTATACTATTTCAGTATCAATATCACTTTATAATAATCATATATAGTTACTCATTACACTATTATACCCATCCAATTAAGGTGGTGGCGGAAAATAAATTACACCACGGCGTGGAGACGGTATTCCGTACGTACGCACGCGCGGTGATTTCCTTTTCCCATAGGATGGATAGAAGGTTAATTAGAGTTGTTTCATATTTATAATAACATATCATTATATAAGAAATACTGATGTTATTACTTTATCATGAAACAACTAAAGAAGAAGAAGTTGAAGAAGAACAAAATTGAAAAAGATTGGTAATGGATATTACCTCTTTTTGATGCTCCTTTTCTTATCCACCACTTAAAGAACTAAGGATGGTCTTTGAAGAAGACCAGGACCTATATGATGATACTAGGGAAGTGGAGAATAGATTTTGGCAGGGTTTGACCGATCTTGAATGCTCAAATTGGTGTGAGGAGGAGAGGGAGGAGGTGACCTTTTATAAGGGAGGAGAGGGGCTCCTTTGGAAAAACTAAAAATATTATTTTTTTATAAAGTCAGGTTCGGTTTTAAATAGCTCCAAATTGATTTATTTAGAGGATAAGGTGGGGGTGGGTCGAAATACTCTCATACAATATAATTTAGACAAGTTTAGGTTCCTATTGTAACCTTATCATTTAAATTTAACATTAAGTTAAATAATTTTACTTTTACCGTGTCTTCTTGTGTTCTTACACTATAAGGTTAATAAACTTACTATAAGAAGCCAAAAGAACCCCAAGTTGTTTATTATTAATATATATAACCTTATCTAAGTAATTTGGCCGAACCTTAGATTTTTAGGAATAAGATAACAATTAATAATATAATATTTGTTTTTAAAACTATTTTATGTCAATTTTGACACTATTTAGTAATTGATTTTTGTGAAAATCATAACAGAATGATAAGTTCGAAAAAAGTTAAATAAATCGATACTAACATGTTATATTAACCTAGAAAATTATTTTAATTCATAAAAAGTCTCAAATTATATTTATTTGGGTATTTATAACATCAATTATGTCAATATTTCATTAATAATATAATTACTTTATCATCATTGTGTCATAAATAAATTAAATTATTTAATGTCTAAAAATTACAAATAAAATACCATTATGTAGGAACTATTTTTATCTTTCTGATGATTATTTATAGTAGAATTTAGATTATGTATAACCCCATATTAAAAATGTTTTACTAAATAAACTTTGATTTTAACTCTTTTAACCCTTCTTTAAATAAATTAATAATAAATGTCCTAATCTAATCGAAGTGGGCCTAAATGGTCATATTTTATTCCTAGGTTTGTTTTTGTTCGAATTACACTTATCCAATAGAATTAGGACATGTGTTAGGGTAATAATAATATCATTTTTACCCTTAATTACCCTATTTACTTTTAACCGTGGTAAATAAATGTAAAAAGTTATTATTCACCAAAAATTATTTTCATCTCATTGAACCACATTTTACTTACTGACATCAACCTTTTCTCTCTGATTTTTTAAAATTCCACTCACAGAAGCGGTAAAATTAAGTTTTTTGAAAAATTCAGTTTTTTTTAACTACCACTTTGTGGTTTCACTATTCATCAAAAATTGAAAGTTTTCAGAAAAATACCAAAAATTAGGCCTAAGCTATATTTGATATTATGAACTCAAAAATGATTTCTATTTTACCAAATTTAAAACATATCAGTTGCATTAATTAATTTAAAAATTAATTCCCGTCGTCAAAACAAAAGGCGTGTTTTTAAGAGATAATAACTATGAAAAGATTGACACTTGTTTATAACTGGTTTAAATGTGAAATTACATCCAATGACCAAAATTGTATTAAATTGTAAAAATATATTCTAAATATACTTTAAAACCACTCAAATTAATAATTTATCACTATTAATTATTTCGATTGAAAAAGTTGTTTTTAATTAAAATTTAGTAATTTTCACTATTCATCAAAATATGAAAGTTATCTGAAAATCACCAAAATTTCACCCTAAGCTAATTTCGATATTCCGAATCCAAAAATGAATTCCATTTTGAAAAATAAAATTTACAAAATTTCAAAAAGTTGTTATTACTATTCATAACGGCTAGTTTTAATAATATTTTAATAGCATATCGTTGTTTAGTGAAACTCGGTATTGCGTACTACAAACGCTATCGAGGAAGGTCGTGATTGCGTGTAATGAAATGCAAGTCAAGGATTCATGTTGTGCAAGCTCCTTTTGGTGTAGCATACAACACAAGACATTAATGAAATTAAAAAGAATATTTTTCATAAAATCTCGGGGTGTAACAACACCTATTTCAAATAATTCATATAGATTGTCCCCAATTGAGTTATAGGAATTAGAGAAAAAACTCGTCGAGAGTCCTGATAAGGGAGTCATATACCATAATATATCACTATGGTGTTCTCAACATCTTTTTGATAATAAAAATAATGGGTCAATAAAACTTTCCATTGATTATCAAGAAAATAAAAATCACTATTAAGAACAAGTATCATTAACCCAATATTGAGGATCCATTTTATCAATTATGAGGATCTCAATACTTTCCAAGATTTGTATTTGGACAGGATATCATTGGATGAGGGTTAAGAATGATTATATACCCAATATATCCTTCCATACAAGTTAATTTCATTACGAATTTATAATGATTCAATTGTGGCATACCAATTCCCCTTCTATCGTTATGGATTCAATGAAAAATGTATTTAGAAATTTCCTTAATTATTTTTTTGAAGTTATTATATATGATATTATAGTATATTCAACGATAAATTAAGAGCATGAATATAATTTGAGGATAGGGTTGAGGACCATGAGTAAATAGAATTTGTAAACCAAATTTAGCAATTGTGAATTCTGGCTATAAAAATATTAATTATTAGGTTATATAATATCAAGAAAGGGTATATCAGTGGATGATTCAAAGATGAATTTTTTTTGAAATGGCCCAGTACAACCACTTTGATCAATATTTGTATTTATATTCAGTTTCCTAGATAATATCGATACTTTGTTAAAAATTTATCATTTATATCTTACCCAATAACCTAGTTTACATGGAAGATTGAAAAATTCTTTTAGACAGGTGAGTGTGAGGACAATTACAAGAATTGAAAATATGGTTGTCCAGTGCACATGTGCTCACACCTCCCAATAGTGGAAAAGGTTGTTTTATCTATAGTGATGTATAAAATAAAGGATGGGATTGTTTCCCCTCCAGTGTGATATGGTGTTTACTTGGACCTCACACAAATTAAAAATTGATGAAAAAAATTCATTAATCATAAGTTAGAGTTAGAAGTGGGGATTTTTACTTTGACATTAAAAAATACATGGATCTTAATTTAGAGTTAGAAGTGGGGATTTTACTTTTACATTAAAAATATATAGGAATTATATTTATGGTGATAGGTGTGATATATTTATATGTATCATATAATATTAAAGTATATATTCACAAAAAAATTGTTGAATATGCACCAAATGATATTGTTGGATTTGATGAAATATCATGAATTCTCACTATTTTACCAACCTGGTAAGGTGGACAAGGTGGATAATGCTATTAGTTTAAAGGACGATTCCAGTTATTCCAATATAAGGATTGAAAAATATCCATACTTATGGATTTATAGAATATGGATCTCAAGATCCTAAGTAAAGGGGATATATCATATATTTCCCAAATGAAAAATCAATCATCAATCGATGTGATGATTAAAGAATCATAGAATGAAGATATAAACCTGTAGAAGAAGTTGAATAATGTTCCTAAGTTCATCCTTGATAATGATAGAATAATTGAGTTCAAGAATCTTGTATATGACTTATCAATTCTAGATTTAATGAAATATTTTGTGGATATATCTCATAGTTCGTCATTATCTATTAATCTGAGAATTATGAAGATGTATTGAGATCTAAAAGACTATTTATGGTGGGGCACCAGGAAAAGGAATATTTCATAGTATATTAGCAGGTTAATTCTAACAGATAGAATAAAAATGGTATTTTTCAATCATTACCAATAAAATAATTGAAATGGGATAACATTACTATTAATTTCATTGCTGAACTCCCCAAAACAACTAAATTCCAAAATGTTATTTGGGTTTCAGTCGATCCTATTTCAAAGTAATCACATTTAATTACCATCACATAAGATTTTAATCTTGATAATATTTTCAAGATAAACAATTACTAGGTGGTAAAGTTTCATGGATAACCACATTCTATTGTTTTTTATCAAGATTTAATCCTTACCTAGATGGTATAGAGAAGTATATAACAATATTTGAATATAGAGTCCGAATTTAACACTACATATCTTCCTCAGAAATATAGTAATTATAAAAAGGAATATTACAACCCTAGATGATATGTTGGGATCCTATTCTTTTTATTTAAATGGTGGTTGGGTTCCACACCTTCCTCTAGTTTAATTTTACTACAATAATATCATTCACTAGTGAATTTAGATGGATTATTTTGAATCTATATATAGTAGGTTGTGCAGAAATCCAATGGGTTTGTATGAAGCTATAGAAATAAAGTTATTGGGGCTTGAGCTATCTAAGAAAATGTCATTGAAGGTCAGATCCATTCAGCTACAAATAGAGGCTTTTATGAGTCAATATAAGATTTATACTAAAAAACATCAGTGATATCTAGATTTTAAAGTTGGTGATAAAGTATTCCTTAAAATAACCCTATTAAATATTCATATGAGATTTATAAATAATGGAATATTGATATTTAGTTATATCAACCAATTCAAAATTATTGATTATATTAGGATAGCTTCTTATCATTTGTTATTTCCAAAAAATCTCTTGCATTTTAATGATGTGTTTCATGTAATGTTTTTTCTTGATCCTTTATATATACTAAAATCAGATCCAGTACCATTGAAACATTATTTTTCTTATAAGGAACAATAAATATAAATTATGTATTGTAGAGATAATGTGATATTGAACTATAATAATCACCTGGTAAATTTTATCTCGACAAATCATAAATTTTATAAAGTCATTTGGTAAATTGATGTTGTTAGGAGATAGTATTATCCTTAGTTATTTTTATCAAAGTGGTGTAATTTCATGTGTGAAATTATTATAAGGGGGTGGAATGCAATAACCCAATATGTTAGCATATATTTCTCTTTAAAAAAATTAAATTGTCTAACTGCTTGCTTTACATGAAATAATTATTAGGTATTAGTATAACTTAATAAATGATTGAAATTATGTATAAAATTTTTACTTAATAAAAAATCATTGATTAATTCCTATGAAAAAAATTACTCAAATTTAATTATTAAAAATAATATCTATTTTTGTTTGGAGATCTTTAAGGTATTTTATCTTTCTATATATTATGTATCTTGATCACGAATGGAATATAATTTTGATGAAATATATTCCTATTTAATATGGAAAAATTAATACTAATTCATACATTTGTTATCAAATTTATAGAAATGAATATAAAAAATTTATTGTAAAGGATATATTTTTCAAAAAACTATTTTTAGTGCGCGTACTATATTTTTCCTTACCAAAATGAATTAATTAGTATATATGAAATATTTTCATTAAATTTAAATATAATAAATTCAATATAACATATTAATATTAATTTAATTATTTTTATTTTAAAATTAATAAGAATAAATTCAGTTCTATACTTAAAAATACATTACTCAAAAAACAATTTTTATTACATTTTTCAACTTATTTTATAATTATTTTTCTGTCACTTATAGAAATTGAATATGATAAATTTGATTCTAGAATTATAATCTTAATATAACAATTATTAATGTGGATAATTTTATTTTTGTTCATTATGAATAGTAACCAAGATAAAAAATCATTATTAAAGTAAAGGTTAAAAGGGTTAAGAAGGAGTTAAACTAAAGAGATAAGGGTTTAAAAGACCTAAAAATCTAAATCCTATTGGTTGAATTTATTTAGAAACTATGTCATACCATATTCTAAATTGGTACTATTTGGAGCCACTTTCCCAAGACAGTGGTATTATATTTTAATATTTTTAGTATTTACAGGATTTCCACCCACCTAACTTATAAAAGGAAACCTGATATCTTATCTTATCCACACCGCTTGAGAAATTTAGCAGAATAAATATTAACCCAAATCCCATTAAAATATCCTTATACAAAACCTTGTTGTTCTAGACTTCATAAAATATCCATCAATGAATCCTTAAGTTTCTTATCAAAGAAGGAGATCCAAAGAAGAGTTATATGTTCATATCAAATTTCTTCATTTTTCTTTCTCCTTAAAACTCCTCAAAAAAAATATATCCATATTAACATGATTAAATAAGTAATATTACCAAAATTAAAATTATTATTAATATTAAAACAATATTCTATCTTCTTTATATCTAATGGAAAATAGAAACATCGTTAATGCATAAACACATGCTACTTTCTCCATGAAGCGATGTTTTTAATTTTTCATTATCATCTCTGTTGGATATTTAGATAGATGAATTTAATGGATACATGCGTTTTTTATATCATAATTAATATTTTTTAAATATAATATACTATCTACCTTCTTACCTTCGCATCTATTTTAAAAAGATAACATCACTCATATATACGTGTGGACTACCACATCCACGAAATAATATGATTCAATTTTCATTTCCTCTTTAAGTGGATAACAATAAAGATAGATTTAGTAATTATATATTATATTTATGATATAACTATGATTATTTAAAGATAAATTATTTTTTATGTTTCTTTCTTTCCATACATCAAAATGTTGAAACCTATATCATGCGTATGTATAGAACATCGTCTCCACAAACTGATGTATGTCATTTTTCACCACCATCTTATATAGAGGTTTATAAAATTGTACATGATGAATAATTATGATAAATATAACAATATTAAGATTCTTTATAGGGTGAAACTATGACCAATAATTAAAGACAAAAATCATTGTACTGAAAGAGGCATCGAAAAGAGACCAATTTTCACATGAAATATCATTTTAATGAAGAATTTTTAATAATAGAGTAATTGATTATTAATATAAAGTAATGATATATAGTTAGTAATATTTTAATATTGATCTATAATATATTTATAATAAATATATATTTATTATATAGTATTTTTTCATTGCATATGATCGATGTTAGGACATGTGTTAAGGGTTTATAATAAAATATTCTTCATTTTCAAGATTATTAATGTTAAATTTATATTAAAGGAAATTATGTAATAAAAATTCATTAAATCACATATATTTTATTACTCTATGTTCATTTATTGTACTTTAATGTATTAGTACCACGATCCTCTATTTAGTACTTAAAATGATCGTGAAAATGTTTTTAAGAAAATAGGACCTTGTTTCCCCTTTGGTTAGTGAAATTTTTATTCCATGCACATAATCTTTAAAATTTTATCAAGAATATTATTTTTATAGGGAAAAAATTCTTTAAATTCATTTTTATCCATATTTTACTTTTTCAAATAATCAAAATTCATTTTTAAATTTTTTTTCAATTCTTTTATTTATGACTTTTTATAAAAAGTGTAAAAGAGATATTTGATTTGAAATTTACCACATGGATGGATTTTCTCACTATTATAACTATTATTTTCTTTGAGTATTAATTTATATGTTACCATAGTTATTTTTTAAAAAATAATTTTCTCAATATTTTATAATTTTTTAATAAAATTTTATCAAAGGAAAAACATATTTCTCTAATATTTTCAAAGATAGGTTTGAATGTCCTTTCGAATTTACTTTCCATCTATGTAAACATCCATTTATATTTCTTATGATTCATTGTGAATATTATCTTATGATACCATCCACTTTTATGGATTATATATGATGGTGGTGTTGTAGGGATTATTTCATGAAAACTATTTCTTTCCCATGGGTTAATTTAGTTATGATGAGAAAATAAATTTCATTATGATACCATATAGTCCCTTTATATGGTTGTATTGTGACTATATTATTATAAAATGATTTAGAAACATATTTATTTTCCATGGGTAAATATATGATTATATGATGAATGTTATTATGATAATATAACACATGTATGTATGGTTTTCATAATGTGATGGTGGATTTAGATTTATATATCCCTTTAATGAATTAGGTAAAGATTGATATATCAAGCGATAATATAGAGTATAATAGAGAGTGAACCTAAATAAATAACAGGCTCTACCAACTAGGATTATCTTGGAAGTGATCATTTACTAAGGAAATGATGGAATAGAGAGTGAACCCAATCCACTATGGGACTCTGTCCACTATGACAGACATGGCGGTGGAACTTGGTAAAGAATATAATTTTCTATTATTATTTTTATTCTATAAAATTATATAAAATTATTATTATATGTTCTCTAATCTACTGAATTATTATTGATGATTTATATTTCTTATGACTTATGTATTTTATTATGAAAAATTTGTATTATGTGACTCTTGATTAATGGTATTTGACTAATTGGGAATGTCTTTCATCAGTTGTGATAATGTTATCATACCCTTATAATTATCTTATTCCTTATTATTTTCATTGATTGACATCTCTTATATTTTATTTTATTAGGAATATAATCTCATAATTTCTTATGTTTCCTTTTACTCAGGTTATAACGAAATAGTTTTAATAGGGTATGTCTAATAAGAATACAATATGAGTCGAACATTGTGGGAGATGTTAAAGATATTTCATGAAATAATTTGATTTTTTATCTAGTCTTCAAATATATTAAATCATTATAGTTCTGGGGAAGTGATTATTGTAATGTCAATTGATTATTTTTCTAAAATTATTTAATATTTATGGATTTAATTATTAAGTCACATTGACAACAATATAGATATAAATATGATAATTATTTTTTATTTGTATTATCTAAAAAGCACTTGTTAATATTTTTGTTCTAAAGGAAGTGTTTTTCATGTTTCTTTATTTTCATAAGAAGTGTAACATAGTGAAGAACTTACATCATATCATAAATAGGTTGTAGAAAATGAAAATAGAGTCCAATAAATTTAAAAAATGATAGATCGCTAATAGGTATTTCTAGAATAAAAAAATATAATTATTTGTGTGTTATTTATCATGGTTTATCAAGATAATAGGTTTCCAAGAATTTTTATTTATCAATTCGTAAAAAATAAAATAAAATTTTTAAAATACAGCATGATAATATGGGAGATTGGCCCAATTTTCCTTTTTGTGATATTTTACTGATAATTTTGGTTTCTACATATGTTTTTATTTTAATGATTGTTTATATTATCTATCATGATACATCTTATAAATATTGATTCAAGTATTTGAAACCAAAAACCAAATTCAAAAAGTCACCAAAAGGCCAATGAACCGATCATCGCTGATGATTTTCGTGAACTAAACACTCAAACTCACATCCCAAAAGACCAAAAATACCACCTTGTCGCTCCCCCTCAGAGAGAATGGAGGAATCCTAAAACTAGAGTAGTGACTAAAAAAATAGAGGCAGAATGAAAATTCGGTGATGAGATTTCCTGATTTCCAATCAACTGTAGAAATTCAACCATCGTATTCCAACAGACATGAACTTCACGAGCTGATTTAGAAGGATCAAAAAACAATGCAGACAATTGCAAGAAAAAAAACTGTCTCAAACAAAACTAGAACGTGAAAACATAAAATATAGAATCTGAAAGAAACACTGCCACAGAATACTGGAACAAAGTAGAAACACCAAGCCATCCCTGTTTCATCACAAAATCGAAACCCGCACAGTAGAAAAAGTCTCAAACCAGATCCGTAGAAACACAAACCAGATTCATAAAGACAGACCAACCAACCGAAAGGCTGAAAAAGAGATGAGGTTTTAGAGACAATAAACCATCATCTTGAAGACCAAACACTGAGTGGAAGCACCACCCATGCCACTGTTGAAAGCCGGAAACCAATACTCCACCACCAAATCCAGAATCCGAGACATTGCTGCTGAAAACCAATCCGAGATACCGCTGCTGAAAGCCAAAATCCAAGACAGAAAACTGAAGCTATAGACAATCGGAAACAAAGATGTCACCTCCATTGAAAGATAATAACCGAGATTACACCGCTAAAATCCAGTCTGAGACGCCACAAGTAGGAAACCGATCTGATAGACACAAAGCCGCCACTGAGAGAGGACGTCGCCCAACGACCCGAGAGAAAGCGAAGCCGCCGAGTGAGACGTGACCGAACAACAAGTTGCCTTGGACCTTCCACCTCACCGAGATGCCTCTACCTGGGACCTTCCAGCCCAATGATGTCACTTCCTTGGACCTTCTACCTTGCTGAGACCCTACGCCGACCCCATTCATGCCGCCAGATGAAATCATAGGAGAAGAAAAAGTAAATGGACTATATCGAGGAAGATATCTATGGAATAAGAAGAAGAAAATAAATGTTAGAGAATAAGAAGAAGTTATTGAATTAAGAAGGTTGTAGTGTTTTTAAAATCTATGAGTCTTCGCATTGAATGATTATGAAGAAGATAGTATTTAAGGATCAATAAGTAGTTATCAAGACCTAACATTCCATTAATATTCAATTGATTTTCATGATATCCAATATTCTTAGAAAAGTGCGAAGTATCTTTTCATGTCATTTATAAAGACTTGAAGTGGGGGATCATATTATATTGTTGGATTAACCAAACTTTTCCAGGGATCTTTCTCAACTAGTGGTGTTTTTTGTTCATCGTAACTGGTTGGGTTCAGTATAAAAATCATATAAATAGTAGGATTTTTGATTTGTAGGTAAAGTAAGATACCTTCCAACCCAATGTAATTTAGTAATAAATTTATACTAGAATTTATATGATCTAAAATAACATCCAACTACAATGAGGAGTATGTACTAACACTGAGGCCAGACCATGTAAAAAATGGTGTGTACCTTGTTTATCTATGATTTTTTAATCTTTTTGGCTAAATTTAGTTTGACTATCAAAGATGGTGATTCAAATCTTAACCAGTCATAGAAGATAATTTCTAAAGTAATAATAAAATATAAAATTTGGTCTATACTGATTCAAAAGCCTCTTATTGTATCCATTTGATCCAATGGAACTAAAATCTCATATTATAGTTATTTTTTCCACTATTAGATTTTCTCTTAGTTAAAAAAGTTTTATATTATATAATTTGACAACCACAGAGCCATTTCTATATTTGATGCAAATAATTTCCTTGGTTGGAGAATTATAAAGCAAATATAATATCTATCCTTGAGTCTTGAATATATTTATATAGTTCTAGTGGTATTTCCATCCAATCAAAGAGGTGATAAGATGTATTTTACTGATTATATAAATCATGAATTTTAGGGTAAGGCTAGGAATTCTATTCTTATATGCCTTTATAAAAAGGTGTTTACTAAATGTATGGGACTAAATACATGTAAATAAGTATGGGATAAACTTTAAATAAATTATGAAGTAAATTTTAAATTTAATTAGGTAAGGTTATAAATTTGTAGAAGTAATTTTTAAGATATAAATATTTTTAATGAATAGTCTATTAATGACTCCTTCACTAGATTTAATAGTATTTTAATAAGTATAAGTAGATTTTTTTAAAAACTAGATGAATATATTATTGTGAATAATATCATGAGAAACATCCCTAATTAATTTAGTTCAAAAAATTTACTCTGGAAGATAAGAAGGTTCCTTCACTTGATGAGCTATAAAATATCCTCATTAATTATGCAATGAGGAAATCACCAGAATTTAAAAATAATTTAAAAGAATTGATGGTTTCTAAATCCATGAGAAACCACAAGTTAAAAGAATAAAAACCAAAACAATCCACTGATTCTAATCATGATGATACTAATATATATTATTATAGTAAGATAATAACGTCTCTTATCTCCAATAAAATAGGTAAGTAATGGGTAAATATAAAGGGAAACTACACTTGAAGTGCTTATAATATTGAGGCATTGGAATATTTTAAATAAACTATACAAAGAATAAAATTTATGATATTGAATCTAATGGAAATGAGGAAACCCCTCATAATAAGAAATGGTGGGAATATAAAAATTAGTAAACAACACTGGTCATATAAATAATAAATTCCAATAGAGTAAAATAAGAAGTTTTATGGGTAAAGTGTAAGAAAATGATATTTTATCAAATAGAAAACCAGAGGATAAATCACTTTATAAAATCACTAAATTCATGGAACAAGTGTATAATAAATAAATCTCTTTAATAAAGGATAAAGAATAATGTGAAGAGACGTACATTTATCATATTCTAATATCTGAATTAGAAGAATCTCTAGAGAAAAATAAAAAACTCAAGAAATAGATTTTATTATTGATTAAAGGTCAAGGGATGAAATTAAATATAAATAAATAATATATCAAATGAGATATTGAACTCAATGAATAACTAATTATATTTAAGATTAATAATTTTTAGCCTATAAATATAAATAAAATAGTGAATAATAGAATATTTTCAAAGAATAAGAAACAAAAAAATATGGAATAAAAAATTATTAAAGATGAAAAAATATTTAAACAGCTGAAAGGGGAATTAAAAAAATGAATTCAAGCAAAGGTAATCTACAATATTTGATATTTCTAGCATATCAAATCAGGTTAAAGTTATACCTGAAATTTCACAAAAAAATGTAGCCTATTTTTACCAACAATATGGGTCATTACTCAAAATATAAACATGTTTGGGAGAGAATAGATGATGATAAGATTTAAATTAAATGTCTACTATTGGGGTAATGGAATATTTCTCCACAAATCTTATACTTGTTGGTAAAAAAATATCTTCCTTAAAGAAAACATGAATAAAGGGGGAGAAACTCTAAAGTTAAAAGGGTGAATATAAAAAGAAGAATAGTTTTTGAATAAATGTATATCAATTCTAACTACCCAACATATGTTTGAAGGTTTAAAATAAGTTTTTATAAAATGTGAGAAACAATGGAGTAATGTTTATAAGTCTATGAAAAATATTTGTGGATAATTCTTCTATAGATAAAAGTAAAAATAGGTTCAAAAAATGAATCATGAAGACAATTCAAACATATTCTAAGAGGTAATGAAATAAATAAAGAGATAAATACCATGGATACATGACATTAGGTGTTATTCTCATATGAATGGAGATTATAAAATCTTTAAAAATATGAAATTACATCAAGTTGGAGTAGTTATATTCGAAAATAATAGTTCTTTGAAAATCAAAGTAGTTTGAACTACTAAAATTTATTTTAAAGGAATCAAATGAAAAAAAATATTCTATGGATGGGCTGAAATATATTTTACTCAATTTTATATAATTTTTTGATAAAATAATTGATTTATTGGTTCAAAGGAGCTCATGTGTCAAAAAAATTCCAATTATAGAAGAATCATAACAATAGGTTAAACAAAAAGTGTAAACTTATTTTCAATTGATTTTCCAACCAATTCATGCTTCATGAGTGAAAAGGATAATAAAGGTATATTGGGTTATAGACTTTCACACATTGGACAAGGAAATATGAGGAATAATTGCTAACATGAAGTGGTGAGATACAGTATGAAACACAAAATGGAAAGAGATAATGTTTTTGAGCATTCCAAATGGGGAAAATCATTCCAGAGATATAAATAGTTGGATATTCATTCCATTAGTCCATTAGAACTCATATATTCATATGTTTGTGGTTCTATGAGATAACATCCACCAAGGGTGATATTTATTTGATTATACCCATTTATAAGTACAACAATATGACCAATATTCCCTTTATAAAGTATAACTTTGAGGTTATTCGGATGATTAAAATATATAGATTACATGTTGAGAAGGAGTTTAAAGTTTTCCTAAAGACTATGATGCTTGATAATAGAAATGAGTAAACATACAATTCCTTTGAGAAATATATATAGAAAATAATGGGATAAAACATTAATATATAACAACATATACCCATCAATAAAATGTTATCGATGAAAAGAAAAAATAGAACTATTATCGATATGGGGAGAACCATTGTTTCTAGAAACAAATTACCGATGTTATTTTAGAGGTAATATGTTTCCAATGTTAAAGAAATTCAGAAAATGTTCTTTGTTGTGAGTTAAAACCAATAATACAAACTATGAGATTTTTTAAACCAAAAATACAACTATCAACACATTAATGAATTTTTATTCCCTTATAGAAGATCAAAAGAAAACAATATAGAATATTATATAATAAAAATAAAAATATGGGTAATTCATTGTTCACATTTCTAATTTCAATGTCTAAAAATTATAGATCAAAAATCAACACAAGATAATATAATGTTCATATATAAAAATATTTTAAAATTAGCACAAATAAAAGTTTATTAAATACTAAATATGGAACTATTAGACACAGAAACATAGATAATTCTGAAAATATATTATTAAAAAAACTAAAAATGATAAATTTTTTGTTGATATTGATTCAGTTTAGACTATTTATGAAAAACTTATTGAAAACTAAAGTTATAAGAATAAAATATTTAAGAAACATATTGATTCAGAAAATATTATTAGACAACAAGATGAAAAAGTCCATATGAGAAGGAGGTTAATACTTGAGAACCAAACTAATATTATGTCTCAAGTGAACCTCACACTAAATCTAAGGTATTTGGACATGAGTAAATTATTACTTATATTAATAAAAAATGTGATTAGATTGATAAGAACCCCACAGGAGATGTAGTTCCAACACCGGAATGCATGAACATATTTTTTTACTTAATGGGATTTAAGAAACAAAATCAATGAGAATGGTCAATTAAAAATGAATTCGGAAGGGGTAGTTTATAAGGGGTATTATCAGATGGAATTATTTGAATTTGGAATTTTCTTTCCCCAAAAATAATTGATTGATTCTATTTATATATTCCTTGAAATAGAAGAATGCTAACTTTAAAAAATCTACCAAATGGATATTAAATTTTTCTTCCTAAATGGTGGTCTAGAATTTGTGGTTTTCATTGAAGAACCTGAGGGTTTTCTTCGGGATAAATTGGATAAATATGGAAACATGGTGTGAAGAAATATGGAATCATTATATAGATTACAATAGTCCCTCAAAGACTAGTATTCTAAGTTGTTTTGTTAATTTCTATGCACTGAGTTTTTAAATGGAAATTTTGATAGTAATATTTTCTATGAAGGAGATTTCCATAGGTAAACCTATTATCATTGTAAATTATAATGATGTTATCTTTATAGGTGATTTAAATATATGTTAAAGATATTTAGGATTAAAAATCATATATTTTATTATCATATTTTATTTTCTCAAGAAAAATACTCTAGATAATTGTTAAAGAGGTTTGGAATATATGAATGAAAATGGATTTCCACTCCAACAATTGTTAGAACTAAACTGACCAAAATATGAGGATATAAATTTTATGAATCAAAATAAATAGAAAACTTATTGGAATCCTTCTCTACATGATATCTTTAAAACCTAATATTGTATTTTTTAGGACCTTTTTTGTTGTATTTCAATGTTATTTAAATATATAACATGTAGTAGACCAAGATAATCATATGATATATCATGATAATAAATAATTTCATCATTTAATATATTAATATTTTTTATTTGACATTATAGGAAAATATTGATATTGAAAGGGTGGGATATTTTGCTTAAAGTAATTCTAATTTTAAGGAATAATTATTTATTAGTGAAATTTATGTGGCTTCTAATAATAAAAATCTATGTTCTTTGGAATTGAGCATAGGTGAATATGGGTGCATAGTAGTCATACATGTTGTTATACATATAATATGGATAAAAGTACATCAATCAAACTTGAGACTTGGGGATAAAAATCAACTATGTATTTCATGTGAAAATATAAATTTTATTTACCTTTAAAAATTATGGATCATCACTCCATATCAAATAAAATCCATCTTAGATATCATTTTACAATATAGAATATACCAGAAGGTGGTGTGAAGCTTTCTTTTATGGGAACTTGTGAATATGCTGCAAATATATTTATTGAAACAGTATTAAATGAAATGTTATCAATCTTAAGGATAAAAATTCAAGGATTTCCTTCCAGTCCCACATAAAAAATTTATGGAAGCACACCCATACATTTATTTCCAATATATTATCAAAAGATGAGAGAATGTTTTCAATTAAATTAAAATGAAATTGTATCTGTTAAAAGTGGAGTGTTTCTTTTTCAATGACTGTGTTTAATAATTTCATAGTTATAAAAATCTGGAGCAATGGATAATGTTTAATGTGGATTATTTAATGAAGTGATAAATTGGATTATAAATTGAATGGGAGATTTTCTATGTTAATTTTTCACAATTATCGTAAAATGATAGACAAAATTCCTTGAAAAACATTACCTGTTCTGGTAGTGTAGTGAAAGAATCTTCACATCATAGAAAATATATAATCTGATTATTCTAATGATATTTTTCAATTTAGAAAATAATTTAAATGAGATGGAATATATTTATACTGTTTCCAAAAAATCCAAAGGGGAGATTGAAGTGGCCAATATGATTTTTTGAAGAATGCTGAATTTATTATCAACATTTTTTGTGAAACATGAGATTTTTCTAAGATGGTTCTAGGGAATGTTGGAATATCTATTATATGATTGAAATATCCTTGATATTATTTAGAGTAATTCTATTATATATTTGATAAAATATTGAAATCTTTTGATAAATATGAAAAAATAAATAATACCTAGAATCTATGTATGATTTATTCTAGAACCAATAATATGACCTTATGATTTATAATGACTATACATATTATTCATATCAAATGAAAATTCATCTATATATGAGCCAATTTTACCACTTTATGAGTTATTTCACTATCCATATAGGTAATTTTTAGTTATGTACAATTTATTTTAACCTATTTATGTATGATTTCAATACAGAATATAACTCACTTGAAGTTATGTATTATTCATGCTTAATTAGAAAAAATATGACATATATTTTGAATGAAAATAGTCTTGATAGAATATTCAATATATTATATAAATTAAACCAAGTGATGTTATTACCATTATTCAGTTTTTATAACATCAAAATTAAAGTTTGATTCAAGTTGTGTAATGAATATATAATCCTCACACCAAGAATAATAGGATCAATACAGATAAATTATGGGTGAGAAATACCTCAAATTTTGTCATCAATTTTGAAGATAGCGCATATATAAATTTGGTGATGCTTTGTTATACCTAATATCCCAAAATTTCATACTAATATATTTATGATGAAAGATCATTTTTTCATGTTTATTAGTTATAAAAAGTTATATTATATAGATAATAGCTCACGTCGTGTCATAAAGAAGTTAGAGAAACAAAATATTCAGGTTCATCTAGTTAAATCAAATTAGATATCACTTATAAGTACTTCTGGAATACACAAATACACTTATGTGTGAGTTATTTCTTATGAAAGATTGAGATAACATATGTACATGTTTTTTTATTTATAATTTTTGAATAAGAAAATGAAATTTTTTTAACACTACATGAGAACATGTGAGATTGAACAACTTCTTATTTTAGTGAGATTTTTATGTGGATCATAGTTGAAGAAAATAGTTTTATTTTCATGATTATTTCTATTAGAAGGGTCAAGAAATCATGTAAATTGCTGATTTAGGTATATGAAAATGAAATGAAAATTAATGTGGAAACTCATAGAAGAAAAATGTTTTTTGAAGAGTGATAATATGAATACTATGAATAAGTGAATGCCATATTTCAGGGAGAGGATGGGTTGATGAAGAAAAATAATGATATGAGAAGAATAATTTATTAAAATGAGAAGGCTTGAGGGTTTAAATAATATATTAGCATGTGAATTCAATGATTGAGAAGAAGAATATTTTCAAGGATCAGTATTTCCTAAGTAGGAAAAAAATTTCCATTCATGTTCGACTGGTTTTCATGAAATTTTATGTTTCTTCAAAAAACAGATAAGTATATTTTTAGAATATTTATAAAGACTCAAATAGTTCGATTGTCATCTACTATTGGATAAACCTAAACTTCACTAGATATCATTCTCAACTGGTGTATTTTATATTTCATTTTAACTGGTGGGATTCAGTATGAAAATATTGTAAACATTGGGAGTTGTGATCTATAAATAAATGATGATACCTACATACCCACTATAATTTGGGGATACATTTATCATATAAAATATGTGGACTAGGATATAAATCGTCTAAAAATATGAGTAGGTTCTCACAATGAATCTGAACATTAAAAAAATTTGTATGTTCCTTATTTATCTTTATTTGATTAATTTTTCATGCAAGGATGGCTGTAATAATACAATAGAGATAGATTATGATCATAACTGGTCATAAAGGTTAATTTCCAAAGTAATAAGAAATTTTTAATTGTGGGATACACTAATTCATGCCCCCCCCCACCATTTTAGTCTTCCACTAGATATTATAAAAATAAAAACATAAAAAAATTAAAGATATGTATCTTTATACACACACATAATTTATGAAATTTTCTCAATGCATTTTTAACATATTTAAACATTATTCAAAACTTCTTTATTGGAATGGAATCCAAAAATAATAGAGAGAAATAACCTAGTGAATCATTTGTAGAATGGTTATAGGAGTTTTATCTCCTCTAATGGTCTATTAGTTAAATATCCATGGTTCTCATTCAATAATTATCCAATCTTAGTGAATGTATTCTCCTCTTCACATTTTTTTTATTTCCATTACACTAAAAGAAAAAACCTTTGTAAATTCTAATAGGCTATTCCAACTGAATGCACTTTACCTAGAATAAATTTTATCATGGAATTATAAAGTACTGATTATTCTATTAAGTGAAATTATATTTTCAAAATTAATATCTCATGGTACACTGTTCTTCTTTCTTTTTAAATCCTATAATTCTTAAATTTTACCCTTTTTATTTCTCTAATATCTTGTATTTGTATCATAATTTGGATTACAACATCCTTTAATATCATATTCATTATATTGACTATCCAATACAATATATGATCCAATTATATTATAATATTAACTTTTCAAATATTATAACTTATATGGGCACATTATAAGGAGGTATTGTAAGTTTTAATATTGGACAACAAGGTGGAATCCAATATTTTTCTCTAATCCTTTCAAATATTCGTGACAATATTACCAAAAATCCATTTTATTTCTCTATTTAAGTATTTATTTTTCACATTATCCTATGGTTTCTAATGTAAAGATGTTTTGTGGTTCACTTCATACATTTTTATCAATTCATCCATTCCCTTATTACAAAAAATGAGTTTCTTACTCACCGTTCATTCATATTAGCATTCGAAACTGGTGAAATATGTTAGTCCTAAAAAATACCCACAAAACAGATGATTCTTTAATTTTGATTGCTTTATGTTCAACCCCATTTGAAACATAATCAATATATTACAAGATATATGAATTTAAAAAATATATTAGAAAGGTTCCTATAAAATCCATGGCCTATATAAAAAGTCTTTTTAAAAAAGTCAATGTCCTTTAAGAAATTTCATTCCTTTTTGGAATGTTTTTAGTGATTTATACTTTCATGTATTTTTTATAAAAATCATGTGAATCTTTAACTAGTGGCTTCAAATACAAACCAAATTCCAGTAAATTCCTAGAAATTCATTATGATCTTAAGATTCCTCCACAAGAATGTGTGTGACAAAACATTGTTAATTATGGAATTTCACTTCTTGAAAATCGTGTTCGAATTATTTTATCAATATAGATTCTCCATAAATATAGATCATTCCATAGATTTTAATTTTATTCAACCTTAATTTTTAAAACAAAATGTTTGTTAATATGTGATAGAATTTAATAAGTTATATGTTAATTTATTATTATTTTATACCAATGTACCTCACTTTTAATCATATAAATTTTTTCATCTAGTAATAAGTTATTTAGTGGCTATTTTTCTAAAGTTTATACTTTTTCATATGATGTATAATTCTCTTATAGGTTTCCACTAGATCCGTTTTTCCCTTATTTTTCTTAGTTTACACATCAAAAACTTTTATTTTTTAAAATAAATCCCCCAAGTCTTTATTTTGTTTGTTTTTTCTTCATGAGATATCACGTTGTTACATAATCAAAGAAAATAGTAGATATATTTTCTTTTAAATAGGATCTTAATTTCTATAATGAAGAAACAATTTATAAATAATTATTCTCCGTAGTGACATAATTTTTTTATGAAAAATATATGGGATTTGAATTATATAAGATGAAATTTTCAAATCCCTTAATTCATTATAAGGGAACTTTCTAGATAACTCTCTTGGAGAAATTTCATAAAAAAAATATAAGTGACTCTATATTGGTTATTGAACCATAGGTGCGGTTCTTAGTTTTCTTTTTATAAAATTAAATAAATTATTTCATGAGAAATAAAAAATTAAATTAGTATCATTTTTAGGTAATTTAGAAAGTTCAATTTTAATTTTACAAAAATATTTGATGAACCTCTTGTATAATCCAAAATATCATTAAAATAATATTTCATGTGTCGCACAATTGGGATAAGCTAGTTCATTGAAAATTTGAATTTTGAATTATCAATTTTAATTCACTTTGGGATATCAAATAACCAAGAACTATTAAATTTTTAACCCTTAAGTGGAAGTTTTTAAAATTAAAAACAATACACTTTTCAAAGAACATTTTAAAAAAATACTAAGTTTGATTTGTAATCATAAAAACGTATGCCAAAAATAGCGAATTCTTATATAAATATTTTGGATAAATATTCAATGAAATACAAGATCATACTAACTATATATCTTTTAATTCTTATAGGATCTTTACATAATCGAAATAGAGTCCTATTATAAGAAAAAATTTCCAAAGGATAAGAAAATGTGTTCTTATCTTGAGAATAAAGTTCAATAGGAACCTTAAAGTATCTAAAAACCAATCAAGAAAGAAATTGTGTGTCTTCACTAGAAATATTTATAACATTTGATCAATGAATAGTATAGGGAATTGATATTTCCTTATAACTGCATTAATTATTCTATAACAAATTATATTATCTCTAACAATTTAAAACTCTAAAAATGATCAATTCACTTTTCAAAATTTATATAAATTCAAAGAAACAAATTTCTAGGAATTATATGAATTATAATAACCCACTATACATCTCAAATTAGGTAAATTATTCCTACTGATATTAATTTTTTATTTATATCTTGAATATAACCGTTATAGTTAGATTAAGTCTCTATTTTGAATATCTTACAAGTTTCACATAATAACAATGTATAATATTATACATGTATATTTTTGGATTAATTTTATGTATATATCTTAGACTCCACCCAATGGATCTCATATTTTTATCAGTGGATTCATTAAATTATTTTTTGGATCAACTGGTTGGTTTATAGTAATGATTAATAGAATCTAGTATTTATCCCATAAAAATATATTTAATGTTTGGGAAAATGGTTTTAATTCATTATTTAGATTCTATATTAAATACGGAAATCGTTCAAGTTCAAATACCTCCATGTATTAAATTTATTTTCATGTAAGTTAAAATATCATAATAATTATCATCATAAAATAAAAAATTATATCCATTATAGAATCTATTACTTACAAACTCCTATGGTTTTTTTTCTTGTGACTTTAGGTATTTTGTATGTTTCCAACAACTTCAAATCCATATTTATAACCTAAACTCAAAATTTATTTTATAAAATATATTTTTCTAAGTGTTTTATTTATATATTCATGTGTAGGTGATATAACTAACTCTTATTCTTTATGTTGTTTCATGTAATATAAAATATTAAAGAGCATAGTGATTTCAAAAAAAATCCATAGTTAAGTTATCTTTATTTAAATTTGTGATTGTCCTTCATTCATGAATGAATTATTTGACTATGATTTTTTTATTGAGTTCTGGTCCTTTCTTACATTATATTGATCACTTAAAATTCTATTCAAAAAATAAAAATCTGAAATCTTACTTGTAGAAAATCAAGTGCTTGAACAAGAAATGTGGTAGCTTGTTTTTTCCCACAAACAACAAGTCTTATTATATTTCATTAAATAATTTTTATAGAAGAAAACATAGAATAAGGAATAACATTAATTGATTCACCGGGATCGCATAAGGAATTAGTGATAGACCTTGATCCCAGGGTTCAAGTAATTTAAAATGTCCATGGATTACAAAATTTCTTTATATGTTCAATTATATTTAATATGGGTTCATTAATTACAAGACTTTTTATCTCATTCCATTGAAGTGTCCTTTTATTTATATATAATTCAATATATAAATTAGAATATTCTATATTTTTTGAGGTATTATATAAGAGGTGTATTCACTTAAATCTGATTTAATTTATCAATATTTTCCTAATATACTTCCTCTTCATTGATTTTATTGAATTAAAGCATTATATAGGTAAATGGAAAAGGGATTTTTTCTTTTCTTTTGATTATTTTTAGGTTTTCTCTAGTTCTATCTCATTTTTTCTAAAAAAATACTCGAATTTTTTCTTAAAAAATTCTTATAATTTTTTCATTGGTTGAAATATATGGTTCAAAATGTTTTTTTGGGTCATCTTTAAATTCTTATCAAATTAATTTTCTACCATTCATACATTACATTGGTGGTTTTGAAGTGGTTTAGGAGGTAGTTTTCTAAAGTTCTTATTCCTATTCTCAAAAACATTACACAAGAATACTTATCATGTTTTTACTATCATTCATTTCATTTTTCATCCCTTCAATTCTTGGGTTTCACTTGTAATGAATTTTTTGTTAGGATATTTTAAATTACATTATTGGAATTTTCATTATTGGAGAAGTATTGTATATAAGGTTTGTTTAAATATATGCTTAAAACTCAACTTAAAAGGTGGAGTTTTTTTGAAATTGTTCTTAAAATTGGGGTCTGGATAATTGATTTTGTTTCTAAATATTTATTGAAGTTGATAATTCTATCCCCCACATTATTTATTAATGTTCTATTTAAATGGTACTTTAGTATACAATAGAACAACCCTTGGTATCCTAAACCTAAACCCATTGGTTGGTGAAATTATTTGAAGAAGAAAAAAAGTTTCATACCTTCATAGGGAATGAATAATATATTTATTTCTTAATAACAATTAGGTTAACCAAATTGGTCGGTTATTCATGTTTAGATTCAAGTATATGAGATTCAGTAGACTTTACCTAATGTGATCCTCTTTTCATACTACCTATTTTTCCAAAATTTCATGCATTTTGAGATATCTTTTTAATGATTCCCTTGGGTTTATTTGGTGAATTATCAAACAAGGATCCCTTATATGATCCTTTAATAGATTCATATCACTATTAATAAATCATTGGTAAAATAATACTAGAATGTGATGTTCTTTAATTTCTTGGTGTAGGAATATTGAGAAAATATTATTGAATCCCTCCTATTACTCTAATAATTTATCCCCTAAAAATTTTATATTTTAAAAATATCCTTCCTTAAGGAAATGATTCTTCAAGGTAAAAGGAATCATTAGATAATGTATCTTGATAATTCATCCCATATAGCAACTTTACCAAGGTTCAAGATGTATAGATAATACTTGGATACTCCTTAGTTATCTCCCATTAACTTGTTCCTCAACTACTCCTCTTGTATTATTTATTAGTTCTTCCTTAGTGAACTCCTTGAGGTGTTAATTTGGGTCATCATCTTATAAAAAAGAAACATATTAAATAACTTAAATTTTAAATTTTTTAACTTCAAACTTATCATAAAATTAACTGTACGCAGTATGATTATTAGTGTTGTTGAATTAAGGTGAAAAAAAAGTCTCTCAATGTTTTATCAAGATTTATATCCATGATTTCCAATAAATATTTGGATTAAACACACTAATTTTTACTCGAATCTATTAGATTAATATTCTAAATTCATATTAAAGATTTATAATATTACCTAATATTTTTCTATAAATAATAAAATATATCTATTTCAAGACCAAAAGTGTATAGTTAGTCACTGTGATATTTGTCATGGAATTTTTTAGTCAGTAGTTATGTTATGAATATTTAACCACCTCCCTTACAACAGCACTAATTATTATACACAAGAATTTCTTGGGGTGTGTAAAGATAGTTATTAATCTATGGTTTAAAAATAATATAATAGGAAATAAAATTATCTCTATAGAGGATAACATATTCATGAGTTTCCATCTATTTATCAATTATCTATATATAAGTGTTAATTAATTTTTAGAATTGGTTTCTATTTTATTTTATTTAAATCCTGAATCAAGGAGAAAGTTAAATGGGTGTAATAAATAGGATAATGGCCAACGATTGATCTGGGTATAGGATCACCAAATATTATTTAGTTAGAGTCTTAAATAATGAATTCTTCATCTATTTATTAATCAATATGAGGTTTCACAGTCTTATACCTCTAACCTTAGGATGTTATAAATTTTATAACTCCCCAATTAAAATTACCAAAATAGAACCTAGGTTGATGGTTCTATAATACCTCAAGCATTCCTTTTTATAAACCAAAGTCTACCCAAAAGTGGAGAGAGTCTATGACAAGTTTTGGGGAGACTTTACTCTTGATATATGTACCATCTATAACAAATAAATAACCAAACATCATCCATAAACATGTATTAAAGTACTCATAATGGAATTATATCTAAGATATAAGTATAATAGAATTTCATAAACCAATGTCGTAAAAATAAATAATGAAGGTCGCACATCACATTCATCCCAACATATTACCCCTATGTAAATAACAAATAAAAAAATAAACAAGGAATAAATATACAGGATGTTAAACTACCAACCCCAAGCCACAACTCAACCCCACCTCCAATACCTATCGAGCTAATCTAGATTTATCCATTGGGAATCCTATAATTAAACTAATGTAATTAATTTGAGTCCCTCATAAAGATTGAATTACCCATATCGAGTAATGAGAAATAAATCTTGGTAGGGAATCTCTAACGTGGTACCCAATATATTCTATCATCTACATGTATATACATGATAAAAATAAATAATAAAAACATGCACTACATACTAGATTACATGTCAAACTATCATGCTCAATCCATACCACCATGACACCTAAACCCACCTGCTTTACCTTATTCCAATAAAATAAGTCACCTTATACCTTAAACTATGACCCATCCCTTATTGCATTTGTTAAGGTTCTATAATCATGTCTTATATCATATCTCTATTACTTATAACAATCCATCAAAAATGTGTCTCTCCCAAACACCATACATTCCCCTCACTCTAGGTAGGTTATTATAACTAATTCTCAACCACCACCCTATCACAATGGATGTGGTCCCATAAATAAGTATTAATCATTAATCACTCACTCAGGTTAATTTCCTACAACAAACCTACACTAACTATCACATCTCTACATTTAACACCTCAACTATTATGAGATTAAATTGTCAAGACTTGTCATATCATTTCTTGAAATAGTATATATCACTCACCCAAGCTCTCAGTTACCCATAAGTCCATACTCAATGATTTTCAATAGGATGACACATAAATAGCCCAACCATAACCATCATAAACCATTCACACTATAAAATCTATCACTAAGGTTAACCTTGACATCACATTCCCTATTACACTATTTATATCATGCTAAACCAATCATCCAACCTATCACACTCAATGGAAGAAACCACTAGATTCCATAGTCCCAACCTATTCTTTACCCATACACACCAATCAATGTACAAAAACCCATAGTGATCCGACAGCCCTTAGGATTTATCTAATCTAATCTTTAATAGGATGGTCCAATTTTGCATTTATTTCCCAACAATATATCCTAGTTTCCATGCCTAGTGACTACCTTATCTCTAATATACTTGTAGTCCCTTGGTAACTAGTTATCAAACCATTGAAACACATAAATTACATTCCACACATGGGTCTCTATTGAATCACTATCAAAAGAGGGCTCATGAACAGATCACACAAATAAAACACTCCCTACCACACTATATCAATCCCTAGAGGACCGAACATGCACGTCATGAGAACTAAGACATATACACCCCTTTATGAGGGTGATCCAAACCTCTCGTGAGATGAATCGTTGGTTCTCTCATTAGGCATATCCCTGGTTCTATCATATCATTCATAATAACCTCAGGAAAACTAACTATGGCTATTAAAGCCTTATCTTAATCCTAGTGACCAACTATGGGACCTCATACACATAACTAGTATGATTTTCATAATGAATAGTAGAGAAATAACTATGAGTCTAGGAGTATAGAAGCCACCTAACTCCCCACACAAGGCACCCTAGGTCCATATATATATTACTCAAACCCAAAAATCAAATAATGCATGAATAATCATACATATAAAATCATATAATTAAGTATCATAAATACCACCTATCTCTTTAAATGAGTTACTCTCTTTAATGCAGAATTGTCCAGGACTCGTCTAAGGATGAATCAAGCCAAGAAAACTCTTATAGACCTACCTTACATCACAACCCTCACATAATTCATTATAAATATTATAATTAATTAATAAATTTAACCTATTGTATTATAATCCATAAAATATCACTAAAAGGTGTATCCTCACCAAAACTATTACCAAAGATACATGTAATTTCTTTGGAACACCTCTACCACTACTTGGGGAAATGTCCCTATAAATATCTAATCATTCCCCAATTTCAAATGGAACTGGTAAAATACAATGAAAAACTCATTCAGTAAAATTCTTATAAATAAAAAATTACAAGAAACATTTCATTTTTATTTTATTATGTCGTTAATTCATTCACTAAAATGAACCATAGTTTGTGATGACTCCACTATTTTGTGGTGGAATTTCCAAAAAAAACCTTATGTTAAACTACCTAAAAACAAAAACAAACATGTGGAAGAACAATGAATTTAAAAGGTAGAGATTTTAATTATAAATATATTTAGAAAAATACATTTAAAAATCATTCAATAAGTATAATCCATTAGACGAAGGAGGGTGGATTTTGTTGAATATACCTCACCCAAGCACCTTTTCTCGGTTATTTATGGGAGGGTTCTATCATTAAAAGAGAGTCATGCCCCTCATTTTTAAAAACCAATCCATACTTTATAATGTAACTTTTATATTTTTTCTAGGTATCTAGTGGACAATATAGTAGTTCACTGAACCTAATAACATCATCGAGTGTTTGGTTTCCTTCAAAATGTACTCTTTGGTGGTTGGTATAGTGTTAGCCTCACTATAACTCACTAGATATGTGGTCTACCACCACTGGGTATTTGGTGGTTTTTACAAAAATTATTTTCAACATCACTCTATTATAACTCCAACTAAATCTATTTTCTCAAATATCAACCCCAGTATAATACCTAAAAACCTCTCAATTTTCTCAAAAAAATACCAAAAGTCCCACCAAAATCCAGTAATCCAAACTCCATTAAGATTTGTCTCCCAAAAATTCTAATTTACCTTAAATTTTCCAACTAATAAGGATGCCAGTTATCAAAAAAATCAACAATATGGATTATCATGTTTCATAAGATCTTGATAAATTATCCTAACTACCATTTCACCAATTGGAATCCTATGTCACTATTTGATCATAATTTTTAATTGAATCAGATGGGGCCTAACATCCCCTGTACTAAACCCTGATATACCATTGTTTCCCTAAACTCCTCTATATAATCCTTGAAACATAAACACCATACCCCATATGATGCAATTAATAGTTGTTATATTCCATTATACCCCATTATATATAAAAACACTTATAGAAAATCCACTGTCTAATACTTTCCAAATAAATAAATTACCTTGATATGGATATCATCTGAACCTATTCATAATTACATAATTCTCAGGTCATTCCCAAAAAAAACAATCACTCACACTAAATTCCAAACTCAAAAATAAATGTAATTCCCGGAATCAATCCCCAACACATTAAAATTTATCATAATACTCTCTATCTATATCACTATATGAGAACCAATATACACTTTTTCTAATACTATTTTAGAAAAAAACATTGAATTCTACCAAATCTGGTACTGAAATTCTAACACCACTCCATAACTGTATACGAATACCAAATCTGGTGTTTAACAAGGAATCATGTAGATTTTTTCTATATATAAATAGGAATCTCATGTGATATATCAATAACCAGCCTATCAATTCCACTACACCCATGAAAATTTGGATGTGAGGGTAGCACCGATAATCGATAAGATGCTCCCCACCATGGGAGTTTCCTTATCATTATCATGCTAAACCAATATACCTAGTCAATGAATCCTGCAACTAGAAAACTACTAACCATTGAAATAAATCCTTATTGACTCACTGTACCAATGTTTCCACTATAAATTTTAATATATACCAATTCCATGTCTTATAATGAAATTCCAACCTCATCATTAACTAAAATTTCTCAAGGTGAGGGTAGCACCCCCCAAATATTCAATGGTGAACTCCCTATTATATGAATTCCCTTAAACCACTTCTTAAGAACTGAAATAGATGGATAAAAATGTTAATTATGAATTTATACTCCAAATTCATGCTCCTTTAATCTATAAAAACCCTTAATAAATCATGCACCTAAATTACAAACCTTTTGGAGCTCTGACACATGGTTTTCTAGATGCATCGATGGTCTGTTGCTTATTTTTTAAAACATAACAGGTATGAGTTAAATTGATATATTACATCATCTTGACCTCATAATAACACTTCCACCCACATAGGACCTTATCTGGTCCCTCTACATTAAAAACCCTCACTGAGGACCCATATTAAAATAGATGGATCACTATTTTCATCATACAATTTCCATTAAAATCTAGATCCATCACACATTCAAGAATCTAACTAATCACATTGGTCCTCTAACCATGAAATAGTCTATAAAAATCTATATATGGGTTCTATTAACACCATGAAAGTGATCGTTTAACAAAATCCATAAGATCTTCATAGCCTATCTCATTATGATCAGTGCCCTATGGGTATACAGAACCATACAATCCCCACCACACTACAAAAGTATTCTTGAGACCCAAGAAAATTACGAAGTACCTAAATACACAACCTTTTATCCACTACCCTACCTATAGAAGAGAATTTTCATGTGACCCCCCTTTACTTAACCTCCACGTATCATAATCCTCCCTAGAGAAGTCACTCCATCATTTACTCTACTTTTACAAAGTTATAGTTTTTCTTTTAAATACTCATTAACTTGTCTTAATCCAAAATCTAGATTCATCATTTCCAAATTATACAGGTCATGTACTATTTTGCTCCCCAACCATAAAATTAAACCCCTTCTTACATGGGTGGAATCTCATTAATCCTAGGTTGACATGCCCATTTCAATTATGCATGTATCTATTTAATGTAAAATTATCCAACGAGAATCACCCTCAATTCATTATTTTATAAAACCAAACTAATCTCACAAATTTTATTTTCATTCACATGATCACACAACACTCAAGCATGTTTTAATCCAACACAACCCCTTCCCATGATTTACTCACCCTATACCTAATCATCAAGGTTCTCCCTCTTCTAACCTATAGAAACCCCTAAAACCTCAATTGTGCTAGGTATCAATTATATTTGATATTAAAAACATTTCCACAAAACCACAAGAACTATAGTCTGTACATAAATTGATAGACCAAGGAACCCCACATGCCTTTCCCTTCTCTCTTAATTATATTTAGGTCATCATAACATCATTTTATGATATGAAGCATATCTCAATAAAATTTCACATTTATTAATCAATAATGAATGTATCAAGTTAATGAACCATCCCACTCAATGGTATCATGCCCCACCGACACATAATAATTGTACAATAATAATTTGGAAAAACAATAAAAAACCTTTATCATTAGTTTTAATAATTTAATATTTAAACACTAGGTTACTAATGAAAAAATTTATTAATATGTTGATTACATTTTAATAAATTAAAATGCATTCAAGAACCTACAAAAAATCCTTTTATTTCAAAAATAGTTTTTTCAAAACCAGTTACCTTTTAAAAACAACTGTATAATAACATTAAGTGGTGCACATGTCTATAAAATCCTACCACAACACCTGACCCCACCTTATTTCCAAAATGATGGTAAAAGAAGTCACCGAGTACCACATACCCCAACTCATACACTATCCATCTATTTTAGGCCCCACAAGTGAGTCTCCCACCATCACCCTATTACTCAAGGTGAGTTCTCACAACTGATTCATAAACCAATACCCTATCAATTAGGGTGTAGTCACATATCACATCTCATAACAACACATTTCCACTCATGGTGTCATTTCACAACATTTTATCTTCCACTGTCAACTAACTCAATACAAGTTCCCAATAATAAGTTAAAAACACTACCTTGTTACTAAAAATATGGTCCCACAACCTTGTCTCATCCACTCATCTTACTCAGGATAGGGTCAAATAAATAACTCACACCAACTAAGATATCTCAACATCCATAACCGCAACTGACTTTAGAGAAAAATATGAAGTTATATCCTATCCTTGGTCAATGTCGGAAATATCCCCCAACCTATATCTCAGCTAACCACCAGTCCATACTCAATGATCTACTAGAGGAAGACATGTGAATACCTTAACCTGGACCATATTTATCATTCACATTGCACCACCTAGCATTTTTTGATATCCTTTCCATATCAAGTACAATCACATAATGAATATCACAATGAACTATAACCATATCCATTTCTATCAAGGGAGGATACCCCAAGGTCACTTATCCCATACCCAATATCTACCCACTAACACTGATCCATATTCAACACCCCTATAATGATCCCCTAGCTTGTAGTCCATGAATGATCATATCCTTAATAGTTTTATTAAATTATTCATATATTTTCACGCATTATCATCCAAGTCATTAGGATTAGGGACTAACATTATCCCAATATACTAAATTATCCTTGGAAACACATTATCATCTAATCAAAAATATCTATCTCCTCCCAAGTGAGGGTCCCTCTTGATTCTATATTGGAAGAGTGCTTATAACTTGATCAATTGGAGGAAACCATCACAAAAACATTAACAAAATTATTATAGGATATAATATTATAACAGAAACAACTAAGACTTATTCTCACCCACAGGAAATTGATCCCAACCTCATGTGAGATAAATTATCATCTCAGATATTTCCCATTAGCCTAATACTAACATGTCTTCCACAGAAACCATCGGAGAACAACCCTGGGAAATAAAAAACTCACCATGAGCCTAGAGACCTATATAAACCCTTTATGCACCAAACAAGTATAATTTATTCTAATTAAAAGTAGTCTTTGTACATTTCTAACCACTTGGTGCATAGTAGAGAATTTTTTCCAAGTATAATTGGATCTAAGATGCCTAATATTTAACACATGTAACTCTTGATCCATATTTGAATTACTCAAACCTAAAACTTCATGAAATCATGAAGAATCGTATGTTTATAGTAAAATGTTTTAATTTTTATAGGTATCACCTACCATTATAATGGAGTTATGCTCCTCAAGGTAAGTTCAAATAAACCTCATCTAAGTGTGCATCAACCTAGGTCACCTCTAGAGCCCTTATCTCACACTAAATGTCTCACACAATAAATTTTGAATGTTTATCATTAATTTAGAACTTTAAACCTATATGTAATAATCCATAAATACTCATTTAGTGGATTATACTTATCATAACTATGTCCTATAACACATTTAAATTACTTAATTTTCCATCAAAACTATTATAAGAAGAATCCACATCTACCAACATCTAATCATTCCCCAAAATTTAAAATTAATTAAATAAATCCCAATGAAAACTCACTGGGAACCATCCATACAATAAATAATGAATTAAGTTGTTTACTCCTCATTCATTTATTACATATATCCATCTCGAGAAAGATCGCATTTTTCAAGAAGATTTCATTATTCTCTGATGGATTCATCATCAAATCCCTAATTTTAAATTACCATATATTAGTGACAACCAATGTGAAGAATAATGGAGGGAGAAGGGAGAGATCGTGAATCTAAAATTCTATAGAAAATTTATCATAAACTCCCCACATCAAGGTGTTACATTGGAGAAATAGGGAGGGGAGGATATGGCCAAATGGTCCTCCTTTAATCATATATTATCTCTTATTTCTGGGAGGGAATAAC
The DNA here is from genome assembly GCA_963277665.1 of Viscum album. Lineage (NCBI taxonomy): Eukaryota > Viridiplantae > Streptophyta > Magnoliopsida > Santalales > Viscaceae > Viscum > Viscum album. Next base: position 641,512,483 of record OY728160.1, read on the forward strand.
CATGATAAGAAAACTTGTCCCTATTTTTTAAACAAGGTAAAATACTATATGGGTTTCCAATTATACTATCATCGAGTACCTGGTACCATATAAAAAATCCATCAAGTATAGGAACACCATCGAGTACTTGGTGGCCACCATCAGGTGCTTAATGGTGGATAACAAGTTTTAATACCTCCATAACATCATCGGGTACCTAATCTAGAATCAGAGGGTACCAAGTGGTGTATTAAATATTTATATACAACTCCAACATGTTCTAAACCTTGATAGATATATTAATTCACCTCTTAAACCCCTAAAAATACCCAAATATATCTCCCTTTCCTTGGCCAATATTCATGTATTCCACCTGAATCCACTAATTGAAATCCCTTGGCCTATCACATTTGAATATTCATATTTACATTGAATTATCTAACCCATAATGAGATAGGTCTTTAAAAATTGTGATTATCATATTAAAATAATCATTTTTATATAATCCTCCATCCCATGTGCAAGGTAAGACATTTTATAATATTTGTAATTCCTCAACAATTAACTCACCTTTGATAAATATAGTGACTCCTATTTAGGAGAAGGTGATCTAAAGTAATTGAAGGAATGCTAATTATCTTTCATAAATGTGATAGAAATCAGAAATAGATCAATCACTAAAAAAATACATAATCGTATATAGTAATTATTTAGTAGAGTGGGATATAAATTTATCAATTAAAGAATTAAAAAATAGAAATATGAAACTGAGCACAATCTCACCTAATGAAATATTATACTAATGTAAAATGAGAATATTATATATCAAAATAATTATAAGAAAAATATTTAAACTGAAACATAATAAAGGTTATTATCCCTAACTAAATAAATCATTGATTAGGGTTTTATATTTTTTCATGATAGCTTATAGTCTTGGTAATAGATCAAGACATAAATAGTAAAAGTAAAAAAATGAAACAAAAACATCCTCCATAATTAAAATCTATAGATCCTTTAGATGGATTATTCATTGGTTTTAGGAATAGATCCATGAAAATACTTTATTCATTAAACATTTAGTGTGATCCAATTTATATCTCTATTTGATAATATTCCCATTTTTATATTCTAAATCCATCTCTACTTAGATCAGGTGACACCATTCATGTTAGATTCTATAATTAATAAATCGCATTAAAATATAATGTATGATGATCTTTCAAGATTACCTTTGAATTTAATGAAATATGCAGAGTATAGAGATATTAATCCAGACTAAAGCTCTATTTTCTTAACAGTCTCTAGTTTTTAGTTACATAGGTATTCTTATGAAGTGCATATTCTTACAAAGGAGAACCATATTACTTTCTAGTTTTCAAGATGGATTTACTCTTATGTGACTAGATAAAAATATTATATAAATTATTTTTAAAAAAGTTATAATATTATTTATCCTATTATAAACAAGTTTTAATAATATGTGAACTTCCATTTATTCTTACATGATCTTAGAATAATTATATGTAGCCCTTGAATTCTACATTTAATCGAACATGAGCTGAATAATCCTGAATTTTTTCTTATATTGAAGGGTAAAAAATAAGTTATTCTTGTGTAGTTTTTAGTTACTAAAACAATTTATATAGGGTGGTACAAAATATACTATTAATTTTCTTAGTGAAACACAATAGAAAACCAAGGTCATCTCACTTGAGGAGCTCCATAGTAGTTGACTCACTTATTCCAGCTCACCTATTCTACTTTCTGAGTGTATTATTTTCTGAAAACAATGAAAATAAATGAGATAAAGATAATGAAATTACTAGAATAACATGAAATGAAAAATAAAATTAGGTTACATATTGTTTTCTTGGTCATAGGTTTTGATACCTGGGTTCATTCACTATTCAAATTTTTTTAACCATAATTTGATAATTCAATTAAGAAATATCATTCTTGAATGACTATCCTTTAATTTATTGATTGAGAAATATTACATGCCTAGAATAGTTATTTGGCACACAAAAGTCCACCTCCCCCTATAATCAAGGATGATGAAAAACCTTAAATGATAGCATGGCACCTTCCAGGACCCATCTCCATTACGGGAAATTTCTTCCATTGAACAACTCAACTATATAATGAGAATAGTTCTTATTCAATAGAAGGATAAAATATACAAATAAAAGTGTATAGATAATTTTTAGATTCATTTCATGGTATAAAATACCTATATTCATACAATTCATCTCCATAGCTCATAAATAGAATTAAAAAAATTATGACTTTAAATTTCATAATTTAAGAACATTGAGATCCCGCTGCAAGGACAAGACTCATTTTAGTCACTCTTCATAGTGTGTGTAAGATTTAATAGTGTAAAAAATGATAAAGATATAAAAAAATATAGAGAATTAGAAACACATAAAGTAATAGGATTGAACACTTTTATTAAAAAAATGAATCAGTTATAAAAATAAAATAAAAACTAAAACTACAGAAGTAAAAAACTAAAATAGTATCCCTTATCCCATTCGAGTGATACATTTATAGGTAGAGAGTTACCCTACTATTTATATAGGGATAAATCTCATCGCTATTTTTTTGTATCTTAATTAACTTCTTTTAACTTAGTCAATGTTTTCTTTTTATACATTAGATTTGGATCTCTAATTTGAATGTATCCATTTGAAATAGCAATATGGAATTTCCTATGATATCAGGTATTTTAATATTGAATCACATACACCATACTACTTCATGGATATGAACATTATGACATAGCTCCTTCTTCTTCATTTTATCCGTTGTATGGCTACAGTGTAGCTGACACCTCGACTAACCACTAACTCCACCACCGTATCCATCAATGTCGCCTCCAAAAAATATGTTTTTTACATAGAAATAACATATGTAGGAATAAAGTTAAATTTAAGAGATAGTATAAAAATAACATATAGGATTCCCTAAAAAAATGTTACCACGGTATAAAAATGTCATATCATGATAGGTGGGAGAAATAGAAATTCCCCATGAAGACCCATATATGATTTAAGGATTAGAAAAAATAATACTAAAATGATGTATAGTGTTTATATCCTAGATAAAAATTGTATCTTGAATGAAACCAACTGTTTTAATACATCATAATAGTAATAACACATAAAATAAAATATTTTTATAACTCACATGTTACCTACACGGTACCACGATAGAGGATTCTCACCACATTGAGAAACATTGGTAAGTTGAGAGGGTTATGAACCAATTTTCAGGACTCATACTTTATTTAAAGAAATGTATCTCAATTCAGGGGTTAAAAAATCTATTGTAATAGGACCCATAACCCATATCATAAGGGGTATACCTGTTCCATTTTTTTTACGAGACATGTGCCATGTCAGGAATAAGGGGGGAAGAAACCCATTCCTAAATTGAAGAACAGTCCATGGGGGGTTACCAACACCATATAGTGTAGTGAGGTTATACACACTAGTGTTAGAACTCCAAGTGGGTTATTATATCCATTTATAATTTGAATGAATTCCATGAACCCTGTTGCTTTCTCTATGAAGATAAGATACTCAAACTACCCAAAATGAAACAAAAAAGTCCTCTGATGTAAAAGAGGATAGTACCATATTTCTATATAAAATAAAAAATCTATGAATGGAAAATTATTTTATCCAATTATCACACATGGGTTGGAATACATGAATAACACCAAAAAACATAAAATATAGGACATATACTTCTTCAAAATATGGTATGTGCCTCATGCAGGGTAAATGGTTTTCTAATGCTAGGGCCTAATCATGTCATTCCATTATACATGGTGTGTACATTAATATTAATATAACATTGGTTTCAAGTGAGGATACCTAGAATTACACTACCAAATCTAGTGATTTAAATATATATAATTAATACAAAACCTAAAAATAATTACATTGAAATGATGTACATAATATTTTTGTTCAGTGTCATTTAAAACTAAAATATAAATACATGAAAATTAATTCCAATCCATTTATATTATAATATTATAGATATTCACATGAATGAATACTCTAACTATCCAGAAAAATATACTTTTATTCCGATGAATTTTAGAGAATAAAAAATGAAAAGGTGTGAGAATGGATGCTTTGGAAGGGAACCAATTAGAATAGTAGTGTGTAATAAAATATTCCTATCTAAAAAATAACATATTAATAATAAATATCAAAATACATAAGTAAAATTGTATTTGTATTGAAATAGTGACACATAATTATATCATGAAAATTGCAACCTCAAAAAAAATATGGTCAAAATACCTCTGATGACATACACATCAAATTTTCCTTATATGGTTTTGGAAAAAAAATATTATAATCATGGATTGTTTTGATAAAAAAACATTTGTCGTTTAATAAAAATAATCATGAATGGTTGATTAGAATAAAATTATAAGGCTATAATATATAAACTAATTCAAAGGAATTTTATTTTCATAGCATTAGAAGTGTATAGAAACTTGGGAAATAAAGCATGGTTCATGGGATTATGTTTCCTTGAAAATAGAGAATGAGAAAGGTATAATTAAAAATAATGGATAAAATAATATTAAAAATAGATAAAAATGATAAACATATATCATGTATAATATTTTATAATCCTATTAAATGAAGGTTGAAAACCCTTTATAGAAAAATAAACACAAAATAAAAGTAGAGAGACATGAATAGAAATCATATGGTATGACCACTAAAATGATATAAAGTGATTAAATTCATGATAATTCATTGATAAAATATTAATATAGTAATGATACCATATAATAATAAATATGTAATCTTATTATGAAATATTTTAAAATATTTCTATCAGAAAACATTCCCTTTGGAAAATAAAGTGTACTGCTAAAAATTCATTACTTTGGCATTGTAACGACATAAGAAAAGTGATTAATTATAGTGGAAGAGTAAATAACATGAATAACACATAAAATTGATGTTAATATTATATAAATAGGATAAATTATCATAGGAAATAACTTTTCAAATATTTCATAGCTAGAGAATCTTAGTAGTAAAAAACAATGTAGATGAAAAAGAACCCCAACTTTGACATAAAAATGGATTAGGTAAAGGAAATAATTAGAGTGAATGAATAATATATCATGTAAAATAAATTATAGGGCTGATTATATATAAGAAATAGAATTATATGATCATTGAAAAGGATATTTTATGAGAAAATAACAAAATAATTTCAATTGGGTAGCGAAGGGGGAGGAGTAGGATCCAAACCTTACTTGAACTTCATTGATTAGATTTGTCCCTTACAACAACCAAAAATAATAAAGGTAGAAGATATATCTATGTAAGATATCCATTTACTGAAATATAAATATATAATTAAATATTTTGTTAAGTATAAATGAGAAGAGTGGGTAAATATTTATAGGTGTGGTGAGTGGAGTTCCATGGAATTAATTATCGAATATTTTATATTTCTAATATCTCTAGTTCTTCACTTCACCCATAGTTCCCCATGACCTCAATTATTGATACAAATAATATTTGGTGTAAATATTAGGAAAATATAACCAAAATGGTATATTTTGGTCATGATTACGTATATATGAAGTAATATTTAACATATGTTACCGTATTTCACCGTTTTTTACAGTGTCTTACTTTTTATACCAAAAAAATCAAATTTCCCCATTTACATAATTTTGAAATAATGATTCCAAATATACAATCCATTTCATCATATTCATCCTCCAACTTTGTGTAATTTATTTTTCAAATATAAATGTAATATTTAATAAAGATAAAGTATCTTGATAAAATTGATTTTACTTCTAAATGAATTTACATATGTATATCACCTTAACCCACATATAAATAACCACTTATGACACTATAATATTCTGTAATATTATGTGATAAAACAGTGCTACATTCATGGGGTGGTTTGGCCAATAATGATCTAGTGTTGATTTCAACTATCTTGAACTTCTCATGTGGACAATTCCAATCGATGCAAAATTATTAAAGTTTATCTTGAGATTAATCTTGAGAAAACCTCAGTGAGGCTAACTCCTTACCATGATATAAAAAACAAGCCTTGTATAGGATGTTCCTACTATTTAAATCCATTTAATCTTCTTTCTACAATAACTAAATTAATTTATTTCCCTCATGATATACATTACTCTTAACAGTTATATTAACAATGGTTATGAAACCCAATGGTCATAATGATCAACGGTCATAATGATAAATTGTCATAATATTGAAATAAATGTTTTTTAGGGAATTCTTGGGTGTTATTTTCTCCCCCATTATAAGAATTTCATTCTTAACAATTTAAATCATACTTAATTAAATGAATATCTCTTGGTTTTTTATTCATTACTTACTCATGATCCCACTTTTCTTCATCAATCTTATGGTTCCCCTAAAGAATATTCTCCAATCTAGTTACTAGATTTCATATCACTTTCTCTCTCTTATTTAGAATCTTAATTATCTCTTCTTTATATAATAAATCTGGTTTTTATTGGAATTTTTTATTATAAATCATATATGATAGATATGGAATATAATTCCTCGGTAAAGATATATGAAAAAAATCATGAACCCTAGATAGATTTGGTGATAAAAAAATAGATAATCTTGTAGTTCTATTAACTCTAATATTTAGAAGTGACCAAAATAAAATCGGCTCAATTTCCAAATTGTTCTAAATCTCTTAAAAATTTTATGTGGAGATATATTCATTAATACTTTATCACTCACCTAAAACTCTAAATATTTATGTCAGTTTTCTATATATCTCTTTTTACAATGTTTATCTGTATTGATGTATTGTAAGATAACCTTCACCATATCTTTGGTCTCTTGAATTAGCATTATTTCTAGGCATAATTTTTTGAATCAATTTTAATTAATTTTAAATTTAATTGTTATATTTTTTTATTAATACTTGTTTTAATTATTTTTTAGGTAAATAATATTTTTAAATGGTTTTTAGAATATTAAAATAAAAAAAATATCTAATTTTTTATATTTCCAAAGTACAATTTTATATATAAAAAAATTATTATCTTATAGGGGAAATTTAGGAATGGGATTTTAAATCTTTTGGATAAAAAATAGGCCAATGTAAGGTAATTCATCAACCTATGTGGAATTCAAAAGGCTACTTCCAAGGAGTAGAAGGGAAAATCCCTAAATAATTCCATTTATAGTACAGAAAATCCCTTGTGTGGATAGGAATATGGGTGCATGAGTGTTCAAGTGTATAAAGATATAGGGACATAGGTTAAAAATGTTGAGTAAGGTCATGTGCAGGCTGGATAGCCTATCACATGTGAGTCAGCATAGAGGACAATAATAGTCCACTAGCTCTCATTTGGGATTGTTATACCAAATGATTATCTATTTAATATTATAGACAAATTATCGACCCTAATATTCTTCAATGTCACACATACAGGGCTTTGAAAATATTTATTTTATCCAAAAAATAGTGCTTTTTCCAACTTTTAAATCATCCACCTTAGACACACCCCGTTCTAATGCTTGATTAATGAAATTTCTTTTCATAATCATTTTTTTAGTTATAGGGGACTATTTTCACCATTATCAACCTCAACCCTAAGCCGGTACACCAATATAAGACTGGGAATCACCATAGTTGACCTTCAAGAGCTTAGTCAAGCATTAGGAGCCTGCTTTAAAGATTAAAATACCCCAATATAAAATGATGAATTACATATTGTCTACTTTGACATAAGGAGTTCATATATGGTTCACTAGGAGTTTAAAATGAGGAAATGGCCGTTGAAAGGCCATTTTGATCATGTCGAAAATCATGTCCAAGACAAAGTAGATTTAAAACTATCACCCTTACATTGTTAACTATTCTTGACTATATGAGATTTAATATGAAGTCCTTGAGTCCTGAAATGTGTTTTACACTATGGTCAGTTGAATTTCATGCATGAATGAAGTGAAACAAATGTTTCTACACATGTAGTGGCATCTAGTTGTGGCTTACATGGAGTTATAAAACCCAAAATTTCCTTTTATTATATAGGGTACTAATTGTAATTTCTATATAAAATTTAATTAAGTTAAGATTAACATAGTGTATTTGAAAAAATGGGTAAGGAAAAATCACTATGACATGATGGTTGGAGTGAGTTCAAACTATTTTATCTATGTAGATTTCTCAAAGGATCAAAATCAATAGGGAGAAGGTGATCCTCAGTTATGTTAATTTACCCAAAATTTTATTTAAAATTATGAATATATATGTGATATAGGGAAGATTAAAAATAGGAAAATATGGAGGATGATTACTCACCTTTAAGATCTTATCAGTGAACATCCAGATGTCAAGGTTAGTATGCTGTATTGGGAACTATATAGAGTAGCAAAATCCAGTAATCTTAGTCTTGTATTTGTCCATTTTGTGAGCTCTTTCAGCACGTAGGGGTATCTTGTGTGTACTATGGTTTCCCATTTTTCCTCAAAATGGATCATAATAAAAATTTAAATTTGTATGGATGGAAAATAGAAAAATAAGTAGTGATTTTCCCGCTACTCACTACCTATAAGTACAGAGTCCGTGTGGCTAAGAAAAATAATCTATTGGAGGGGGAGTTAAAGTGATAAAAAATATGGATATATGACTATTTTTTTACTTGAAAATACATATACTATTTTATGTTTTTTTATAAATCCTCATAACCAAAATTAGGGGTTAATTATTTCATGTTATAACCTATTTAATTACTGGAGATTATGTTAGTGGAAATTTATTCTATTTTCAATTCATTCTGGGGTCATGTGTTTCATTGTTTATTTCTATATCATCCTTTTTGTTATATATTGATCATCATTATTAGAATATATAAGTACTCTTTAAATACAAAACCAGTCACTTTGATCCATGAATGACAATTTCTTTATTAATAGGGGATTTGATTAAAAAGGGAATCGTATCACCCGATTCAATAAGGACCACAATTAGTTAACAACATGAATATATGAGTTATCTAGTTAGAGAAAGGGTAACAAGACAGAGGATCCTCCAAGATTAAAAAATATTATAATAATAACAATTAATCTAAACTTTAAATCCACTAACACAAGAACCTAAAATTACTATACTTTGTATGATTTATCATATTATGTTTCATCACTATTTCAATCTGAATTTTCCCTTTTTTTAAAATTACTTTTCTTATTATCCAGAGTAATTAATAATTTTTTATATGCGTTTAACACTCATACTTTACAAATATTACACTTTTTTAGTTGATAGTTTTAGTTAATTTGTGATTTTAATAAATTTATAAATTTTTTAATCTTAGAGGAACTAATGACTCTCTTTAGTTCCATCATGAACTGAATTTGGAAATTGCAACTTCTTTCTTTTCAACTTCATCCTTACAGTATATATTTTTACATTTATTTCCATAAATAGGCTTATAAGAAACAATATTATTATGTTTTTAGTAGTTTTTTCATATGATAATTCAATAAAGTAAGGTCTTGGTCCAAATTTCCATGAAAATAAAGTCAACATAACCTTAACAAGTATTCTAATACATCTATAGACATTTAAAATTTTCTATTTGTCTAGGGGTGGTAATCCATGTTAAGATATATATCTATACTTAATTCCCATTTAAGAGTCCTCTAAAATATTATGTTTTACTTTAGATAATGATAAAACACAATTGTGAGTGGTACACCATAAATACTTACCACTTAACTTATGGAAATCATATCAAGTTTTTTAAGGAATGTTTCTTTTCTCATTAATATGAAATATGTAAAAAAAGTTAATCGATCAAGTTCCAACCAAATATTATGTTTTCCCTTGATGTAGGACTATATAAAATATCCATTGTGATATTGTATCACATCTATAATATCATTAAAAATGGTGTACTAATTCATTTGGAAAACATCTTCTCAATTTTGACTAGTATAAACACAATACATCTTGAAGTATAGTCAGTAATTTCACATTTAATATTATCCCACTGATTATTATCTTAATGATCCCTATAAATCTTAGTGATTCTAGGTTTTATATAGAAAGAAAATATATGTACATCATCTAGTAATTTCTTTTTTATCCTAGATATGGTACACAAAATCTCTAACAAAATAGAAGGACTCCCTCTTTTTCAATTTTGAACTTAAGAAAGTTTTCATATTGTATAGCTTCATTTGTTTTCATTAATACAATATTATCTCAATAAATCCTCTTGATCTTATCTAGTAATGATATTTAACCTACCATATGAGAAAGATAAGTGATAACTTTCTTTATGATTCTCAAATCTAACCTCTATAGATCATTGATCGTGGAATTTTTCTCTATATTTATTGTAGAGAGAGTCTTATAATCCTTTATACTCAAGGTGTAATATACCTTGTTTGAATTTCTATGATGAAAATGAATAGTTCAATAATAATCCTTCAAGAACTCCAAACATATTCTAAACCTCATTTTTAAATCTTTTTACATGAATATATATTTAAACTTTTATGGTCTAAATATATATATAACACCTTTCCCAATAAAGATAATGGTGACAATCCATGAAGAAAATAGTACCTCTATAGATTTTAAATCATGAGTGAGATGATTCTACTCCTAAAACATCAATTTTATATATGTGTATGATAAAATCTTATTATTTTTTATCAACACAAAACCATGTCCCTTATTTCAAGAATCTCTATTGATGATAAATCATTCACTTCCGAAAGGTAGGGTTAGTACATGTGCAGTAACTACCCTTCTATTAATCTCTACGAAGCTCTCTTCACACTCTAATTCCCATGTACACATATATACCTTCTATTTTAGCTGGGTTAATGGGTTGGATTATCATAAAAAATTATTCCAAAACACAAATAGTACTTAGCTAAACTTAGAAATTAAGGGATATCAGCCACCAATGAAGGCCTAGATCATTATTATATGAATTTAATCATTGAAGGGTCAACTAAAATACCTTCACTATAGATTAATATATAATCGAAATGGATTCATTCTCCCTAGGAACTATGAAGAACGCCTATTTAGAAATTAGGGTTCCTGCATGATTTTCATCTCGACGTTAATGATTATAGTGATCCTATTATCCAAGATTTCTCTTATTTTTTTTATGGTGGTGCTCTTACTACCACTTTCATGAATCTCTATACTAACCAATTATTTTCATCCCTTAAATATATTTTTCAATATTAAGTTTAGATGTATATTTTTCATCGAGATCTGATTGGAAGTTCTTCATCTTATGATGTTCTACTTCCTCAATGGAAGATTTATGGTCATGGTGTCAAAACTGGATAGTGGAGTCGGTTTATATTACTCTAGTAGATGAAAATTAAATTTTCCGATAATATAATGTGATAGGGATGGTGATTATTTCATATGGTATTGATTGGCATCGATGACAAAGTCTATCCTAGTGGTTAAAACAAAGAAGGGACGGCGGCGGTGGTGGTTGTGGAATTTTCTTCTTTAGATGGTCATGAACTCAACGCTAGAAGGAACATGGGTTAGAAGAGGCCCAAGTGGCCTCATATGATGATGTAAGTGCTATAGAAAAGTTAACCCATGTAATATCCTGACCCATGTGCCACGCACTAGTGCCCTGAGCTGATCAGTCACATGATTGACCGACTCAAGGCACTAATGTGTGGTAACCAGGTTATAATGTTACAAAGTGGTATCAAAGTAGTTTTATTTTCATTCATTTTGTATTACTATTTGGTAAATATATATGGGAGACTAGTATGAGTTGTAACTTGTTCAAGATATCATTCATGGGAGTATCTAACCCATGTATGGTGGTGAAATCTATGTATCCATGGTGGGATTATAGTAATTAATATTTTCTATTGTAGTTGGATGTTATTTAACATTGGGTGAAACACCTATAATGTAATGTCATTATTTATGATATTTTTTTATATTGGACTAGAATGGAAAAGATTTGATTAAGTATGCATCATTTTAGGCACTCCAAATTTTTTTAAGTGACATGAATCATTTTAAGTACACACAAAAAGCATGTTCTGGATAAGCTATTTAAAAGAAAATGGTTTTCTTACTTTCTTAACTTAAATAAAAAAGTTCAAATTTTAAAATTGATAACTATAAATGATTCTAAATGTGGTAACGTGAAATTGATAAATGGGTGTCTAATGAGAAACTTGAATCATGAAAGTTTTTTTTCCAACATGATCCATGAATGAGATAAGTTATGGTTGAGGGTAGTGATCGTACCTCGGTTGTGAATATGTGGTAAGGTGTGGGTGATGAGTTGTTGTGGATTTAGGTGGATCCCTCTTATGTTTTTGTTCTATTGATTTTTTATGGGTTCAAATATGTTGGATTTTTATTATAGATAAATGAATCCATGAAGAAGCTTGTTAATAGGATGGCGTGGGGACATGGTTGAGAATGTGCCTCCAATAGTTGAACCTGAATCCCTGATAGTTCTGTATAAAAAAATTAGAGAGTATATTCATGAGAACTTTAATTGGTTTTTAGTTAATTTATAGAGACCCAAGGTGGGTTTTTCTAAGTTTTCTCAACTTGAAAAATTATTTCTAGTTGCAGCACCCTCCAACTTTTACCAGATATGGTGAACCTGAAGTAAATGAGTACTAGATTTAGTTTATCTAGAATATCCTTGACTTTATAAAGATTCCTATTGATAAGTGCGTCAAAATGGATAATTATATGTTATGTGATAAAGTGGAGATTTGGTGGAATATCCAAAATCTGGATGGACAGTTTGAGAATATGATGTGGATGTACATTTAGGAGAATTTCTCGAATCACTTTTACCTTGTGACACTTATGTAGGAGAGGGAAGCTAATTTTATGAGTTTGGACAAGGGGAGAATTCTTTTAATGGACCAGGTCGGACACTTTACAATTTTTTATCCCATTTTTCTGACTTTTTAAGGTGATGAGGCTACTATAGTAAGTATTTTTAAGATGGAATTAACTGTGAAATTATGTCCCAAGTGAAAAACTTTTTACTAAAAAAGTTTTCATAAGTGGTGAATTAGGCTCTCAAATATGTGGGTAACCTAAAGGAGGATTCTAGTGGAATGTAGGTGGTATCTTTTGGATGATGAGGAGGTATATATTTCTTTCATATTTGGAAGGGGATGTGGCTATTGAAGTATATAATTTTATGGATGGTATTAAATGTGAAATTAACTCCCATGTGAATATCTTTCGACTGAAAATGTTTTCATAGATGGTGAATTTGGCTCTCAAATTTGAGGGGAACTTGAAGAAGGATTCTAGTGGAATGTATGTGGTATCTATTAGATGATCATGAGGTATATCTTATAAGACTAGGAAGAATATATTTGAAAATTTTAACCATGGATATTGAAAGAATAGTGTACAGGGGGGAAGGGTCAGTTAATTAGGACCTTACCAGATTGACCTGCCACCAATACGGTGGGATGGGACACATTCGTAGACATTTTCCCCAACCACCGATAGAGTTTCGAGATAGTGGAATGATGGTACATATATATAGTGGTTTTATAAGAACCCACGATTGATGGGTAGTGACTGAGCGGATAGACAGAACTTGTGTATGGAAAAGGATTCTTTTACATCATATTAGTCTATAAGTTATTGTTCTAATGATCGTGGAAATAGAGGTAGTGGATGTTATGATTCTAGGAAATAGCACTTGTATTAGTACAGTGGTGTAGCTCATGGGACTCATACTACATCATAGGGAAGAGGGGTAGCACAGTTACATGTTGTTCAACATACACTGGTGGATAGTGAGGTTATACCATCGATATTTAGAGGTACTATTCTTCTATCTTCTATGATTTCTAGTTCCATATTTGATATTTGTAACACCCCAGGTAAATAAGGAATATGACATTTTCATATTTATCCATATTTGTGAATAAAATATTAATATGACTTTAAAGGGGACGCTATGCTCGATGGCATACCCAACACGCAACAACGAGTTTCTTGGGAATCTTACGTTGCACTCTAATAATAAAATAATATTATTTTAAATGGTAGTTAACATGTAGCCGTTGTAATGGCGGGAATGGATAGAAATAACTAAAATATGATTATATATGTTCTTAAATATTTTTACATTTATACAATAAAATATAAAGGCTTAAAATACGGAAAGAATTCAATTTTAGGCGTATATGCCCTAGTTTTCACTAAAGGTTCACTTATCGCCTTTTCATGGAGAACTGTCATTAAATATAGTTTTGTTCACTCTTAAACATTATTTTGGACCAAATAAAACTCTTATTAAGAATCGGGACATCAAATTTTACTTTGTGTAATTTTTTGGTATTTTTCCGATAAAGTTCATTTTTTAATAAATAGTGTAAAGTGATGTATTTTAATTCAAAACCTCTTTTTAATCTAATTTATTTATATGATTAGATTATATTTTGAATTGGTTTTAAAGTGAAATTAGAAAATATTTTTACCATTAAATCCAATAGTGGTCGTTGGAATTGATTTCACTTTGAAATCAGACTTAAACTAGTGTTAATCTTTTGATACTTATTGTTTTATAAAAACATGCAATTTGCTCTGACAGCGGGAATTAATTATTAAATTAATTAATGTGACTAATATGTTTTGAATTTTTGTAAAACGGACTTCATTTTTGAATTCGGAATATCAAATATAGCTTAGGGTGAAGTTTTGGTATTTTTCTGAAAAACTCCAATTTTTGATGAATAGTGAAACCACTAAGTGGTAATCAAGAAAACTGATTTTTCAGTTAAATGAAAGTTTACCACTAATGTGTATTGAATTTTGAAAATCCGACATACATGGTTGTCATTAAGAAGTAAAATGTGGTTCAATGGGATAAAAATAATTTTTTTGGTGAATAGTAACTTATTAAGTTTTTAATCGCGATTAGTGGTAATTAGTGTAGTTTAAGGTAAAAATGATATTATAAGAATGTGAAAACACCATGACACTTGTCCTACACCTATTGGGTGAGTCATGGCCGACCAAGACAAGACATGGGCCAACTTGGGGATCTCATGGAGCCACTTTAGTTGGAAAATGACAATAATATATTTTTATTTAATGGAAAAGTAAAATTGACACAAACATGATATGTTTTACTAAAACAATTTTTAAGTGGGGTTATACAAGTCATCTTTTTGATTATAAATATTCATTGGAAATCTAAAACGATTTCCTACATCATAGTATTTTTTTTATAATTTTTAGACATTAAATAAATTAAATTATTTATGACATAATAATGATGCAGCGATGACATCATTATTTAACGATTAAAATAAAATGGAAATATAATGTAATATCTATGAACTACACATGTCCAAAACTTATTGGATGGGTGGATTTAGAAGCCTTATCACCTTATCCACGAATTATATCAATGTGGGACCACTTAAAACCGAAACACATTTTCAAATAAAGTAATATTTCCTTAGTTTCCAAAAGTGCCCCTCCTCTCCTCTTATAAAAGGCCCCCACCTCTACCTCATTTCACACACTCCTCAAGCCTTTGGCTCGGCCAACCCCTGCCCATTTACTCTCTCCACATCCCTCTCCTCATCCTAGAGGATTCCCTTTAGGCAGAATCCTTTCAAAGGAAGCCTTTAGGCTCAAATCAAAAGGAGTTACACTTTTAAAGGTAATTCATTCTCTCATGTTCATTTGTATTATTTTGCTTCTCCAACCCCCTAAACTCTTTTTATTTATTTCTTTTGTAACAACACCAGTATCTTCAATATACTAGGATGTTGCTATAAGATTTATTCGAGCTACACTCTCACACAACTACATCAAATGGTTAAAGAACATACGGTTTCCGTGGATGGCGAAATTGTGCCTCCCGAAACGATGATTGTTCAATACTCATTTAACACCTTCAAAGGTGGCCATTATGATGTCACTATTTTTATATATGATATATAATATGTTTATGTTTTACTTATGATTCTTTATTTTTCATTTGTGTCTTACCTTTATGGCTTCCATTATGGGTATACGCGATATCTTCATTTAAGGAAGTGCGGACTACCGCCCCCTCAAAGTGATTTGATTCGTTAAATACCATATGTGGGATGTATAAAGGATGGAAATATGATATTATATATGATATTATACTGGAATTATAATATACATTTATATCATTATTATTCCATTCTATAAAATACGAAATAGAAATGAAAGTAGCGTTCATGCGTACGTACGGCTTACCGTCTCCATGAACGGTGCATTTCATTTCTTACCTCTAAATGATTATGTAATGTTATAAATTAATTCATGTACTGGATATATATGACATATATGATATCTACATCATGAATACAATTCTGGATATAATAAACATTTGTCCACACGAACAACATGTAATTGTAAGAAGTCCACTTTCGACTTAAGAACCAAATATCGGCAAAACAAATATTATTAACTTAAATGATTACATAATGTTTATGACATTGTAATAAGTGATATAAAAGGAATAATGAACTTGAAAAAGGTTCTTAAGGAATTATAAATTAACTCAAGTTTATTATTCAGGAGATTAAAGAACGATCGAGTCAAGTCGGACCCGAGGTAAGGGATCCTACACCTCTCTTTCTTTTTAAGTACACTCTTTTATGTCATTCCTTTTAATGCTCATCTTTCTTGTTATTGGGATGATATTTTATATTAAACTTACTGTAAATTTTATGTTCATGTGATGAGATACCCTATTCTCTCTCATAAAACCATTTTGGATGTTTTGAGTGGCGCCGTTAGGCTGCCGAACTTTCATAAGAGATCTAACCTCTCTCTTTCTTTTTAAGTACTCTCCTTTATGTCACTTCTTTTAAACTCATCTTTGTAATGTTGGGGGATTTTATTTTATTTTCCTCTTGTTGTAAATTTTAGTGTAATGTTATGAGATACCATATTTGATCTCATCAATCCAAATTCAGAAGTTTTATGTGGCGTCGTTAGGCTGCCGAGTTTTCGTAAGGGGTTTTTAATCTCACTTTTATTCCCATGAGATTTATGCTACATTTGCCACAAATTCTATTGAGTGGTGTATTTACTGCCCATTATTCTACTCTTTGTGTAATATACTTTCGTTTATGAGTATTTACATCAATGATCTATTGTCCTTCTTTCATGGGGTGTATGTTTTGAAAGATACCCAAGTCGGTAAGGGAACCTTTCACCCTCCTCTTTTTTAAAAGACTTATTTTGTTGGGTCTTTTAATTTACATATTTTTATGTTGGGATATGTTCTCATATATCCTTATTGATGTAAATTTTATGTCCATGTGATGAGATACACTTTTTATCTCTCATCAACTCATTTTGATGTGACGTCGTTAGGCTATCAAGGGAACTTCTTAACCCAATTTCGATTTCTTTGGGTTCAACATGTAGTCATGGAATATGTCATCCATTGAATATGTGTGAATGACCTTTTATTTTTTTACACTTAATATCCACTTATATTGGGTGTATTTATATTTTTCACACATATTTTGAGATTGATTTGTCCTTAATTTAAGGATACCTTCTTTATAAGGGATTTCATCACATTTGACATTTCTATTGAGGGTTAATTGTTGTTATGCACCAATTCACTCTTATATGGTGTATATACTGTCCTTTGGAGTATTATATCATGAATCCTTTTATTATCATGATATTATAAAGTTCTGACTAAATGTTATTCCTCGATTATTGTATTCAAGTGTCTCTAATTTTGGTAAAACCCCTTTAACTAAAATATCATTTTAAATGTTTTAATTATTTGTTCTTATTAATATCCATGTTTTCAAAATGGTTTTAAGGATTTATTTATATGGATATTAATGGTTTAAAATGTTAAAATCTTCAAGGTGGTATGGGACACTTTGATTCAAAAATCTATTTATTAAATGTTTTAAATGGTTTTGGAAATGGTTTCTTTTTGAATGGATTCATTATTTCAATATCCTAAAATGTTATATTGTGATTGAAATGTGGAAATGTTATGTTTCCTTTATTCATGTTTTATGTGATACGATTATGTTATGGTTCTTGGGCATTGTTATGAAGAACAGGTGGTTCCGTGATAAACTAAGGGCGGGTGAGCCAGATATAGCTCTCCAATGCATTGGGTAACGCGAAGGAGTGAAACGTTAAGGTTTCTCCGAAGAGATTTAGGGAATATACTGTGATGGGTATTCCAAACGTAACCAAGAGGGTTACTCCCTACGTAAGAATGTTATGAATGCCTCAAGTTACCTTTATGTCATATGATTTCTTTGATTTTATGAGGTATGTTAAAGTGCCTATGTTTTATGGGTAAAGTATGATTTCATTCTTATGTATACATGTACTCATGATTCCTTTCCATATTTTTATATCCCTTACTGAGCTTTTTATGCTCATCCCAAGTTTTTGAAATGTTTTTCACAGGTCAAGGGAAGGGTACATGATGTGATGACAGTGTCAACGATGTGTCAAGAAAGAATCCATGTTTCATGTTTTCGTTGATGGGAAGAATGAATACTATCTTTTATGTAACCACTTTGTTTAAATGTGGAATGTAACGCAAGTTTCATGATGTAATTCTCTAAAACTCTAAACCTGAAAAGATCCTCAATGTGTAATCTTGTAATAACTCAAGATTAAGTAAGGTTTAAGGCTGGGGCCTTATAGTTGGTATCAAAGGTCGGTTTAGATAACTTTAGAGGTTAGGGTATTCTTTAAGCATAAGTGACATTACCATAATGGTTAGGATTTCAGAAAGAGTCCTAGTTTTAGATAAAGTGAATGAGTAAGTGTATCTTAGTGTTTACCTTCCACATTAGTACATGATGGTTTTGTTTATATACTCACACTGACATTTCTATTTTTAGTGAATGGATGGATCTAGCAGGCACCAAAGAGACAACAGGTTTGAAGGAAACTGTGGTGGTTCTCTGATTAAGATACTAGATAAAATGGAGGATTCAATGAGGAAACTCGTGGTTGTTCTAACCAAATATCAAGGAGTCATGATCAACCACTTCAACCTTGGTGAGTTCTCTAATGCATCATGTACGAGATGGCCAAATCGATGTGGAAATTCAGGTAATAATTATTAAGGTAACCATTAGGGTTTATATGATACTTAATTTTTTGGTAATTATGGGTTACTCTATGATATGATGGAAAATGAAAGGAAAGAGATAAACATGAGGTGAAAATATGTTATGATTATTCTTGAAGATTTTATCTCATTTTGTGGAATGTTTTAAGAATTATATAGTTTTGGAAAAAGGACAACACGTAGAACATGTGACATCCCGTCGCGTCGGACAAAGCTGCGGGAATCGAACCCACAACCAATGTGCGACTGGTATTTATCGCCTACCACTGGACTACGTGAAGTACCTGGTTATTTTGACCGATTCATTCTAGTTATATGATTTTATGAATTAAGAGTAAGTTGATTTTGGAGGATATGTGATTAGGATAATTACTTTTCAATGTGAGACTTTAGGAGCAACTGATGTTGTTTGGAGATAAATGTTACGATTTAACTTGGAAGACTATGTGACTAAATCCTTCAAATATTTGGGTTTCAATCTTATATTGGTTTACTTTGAAGAATTTTATGGACAAATTGTTTATCGGATGGTCCTCGTTGAACTTTGGGTTTTGTTGGACAAATTTTGGAGATTAAGAATAGATTTTCTTTTTATAAGGGGTTATCCTTTTCTGGATTATCTGATCTTGTACTAACCTTTTTGGTTTTGGTTTTGGTTAAAACCTAAATACATGGGATGTATATAGTTCTCTTTTGGGGATTAGGTGCTTCTCTAGAAGTTGATTATAGTACTCTTAATGCGAACAATTCTCCCTAAATACTTGTCTTTTAGAAAAAATATGAGTTTGACTAAGGAATCTAGTAAAAGTTGAAAGTCAACATGATAAGTGATTATGCTTCCTTATGAATAAATTCCTCAATAAAAAGTAACTTAAAACAAAAATTTTGTCTACTAACTTTTCCTACTGGGGAACCCAACACCGTTTAACCCATCACAAGTTTGTGATTTTCTTATTGTTAACTTTCTCCTAAACATGTTTTCTATCACTCTCCATCGGAACATGACCCTATGTTTTCTCCTCCATGTCCATATTTTCATACATAGAATCCTAGTATGGGTTAACTCGGGTGACCTCTGTGCTTATCTTTCTTTATTTTAAATTCATTGTTTTACCGACTCTTGTTCTGATGTGGGACGTTCAAGGATGTTTCCAAGCGCAATTTTAAAATTTCAAGGATGCAATTCCCAAAAGGGGGGAAGGATGTTACACCCCAAGTAAATAAGGAATATGACATTTCCATATTTATCCATATTTGTGAATAAAATATTAATATGACTTTAAAGGGGATGCTATGCTCGATGGTGTACCCAACACGCAACAACGAGTTTCTTGGGAATCTTACGTTGCACTCTAATAATAAAATAATATTATTTTAAATGGTAGTTAACATATTGCCATTGTAATGGAGGGAATGGATATAAATAACTAAAATATGATTATATATGTTCTTAAATATTTTTACATTTATACAATAAAAGATAAAGGCTTAAAATACGGAAAGAATTCAATTTTAGGCGTATATGCCCTAGTTTTCACTAAAGGTTCACTTATCGCCTTTTAATGGTGAATTGTCATGAAATATAGTTTTGTTCACTCTTAAACATTTTTTTGGACCAAATAAAACTCTTATTAAGAATCGGGACATCAAATTTTACTTTGTGTAATTTTTTGGTATTTTTCCGATAAAGTTCATTTTTTAATGAATAGTGTAAAATGTTGTATTTTAATTCAAACCCTCTTTTTAATCTAATTTATTTATATGATTAGATTATATTTTTAATTGGTTTTAAAGTGAAATTAGAAAATATTTTTACCATTAAATCCAATAGTGGTCATTGGAATTGATTTCACTTTGAAATCAGACTTAAACTAGTGTTAATCTTTTGATACTTATTGTTTTATAAAAACACGCTATTTGCTCTGACAGTGGGAATTAATTATTAAATTAATTAATGTGACTAATATGTTTTGAATTTTGTAAAACGGACTTCATTTTTGAATTCGGAATATCAAATATAGCTTAGGGTGAAGTTTTGGTATTTTTCTGAAAAACTCCAATTTTTGATGAATAGTGAAACCACTAAGTGGTAATCAAGCAAACTGATTTTTCAGTTAAATGAAAGTTTACCACTAATGTGTATTGAATTTTGAAAATCCGACATAAATGGTTGTCATTAAGAAGTAAAATGTGGTTCAATGGGATAAAAATAATTTTTTTGGTGAATAGTAACTTATTAAGTTTTTAATCGCGATTAGTGGTAATTAGTGTAGTTTAAGGTAAAAATGATATTATAAGAATGTGAAAACACCATGACACTAGTCCTACACCTATTGGGTGAGTCATGGCCGACCAATACAAGCCATGGGACAACTTGGGGACCCCATGGAGCCACTTTAGTTGGAAAATGACAATAATATATTTTTATTTAATGGAAAAGTAAAATTGACACAAACATGATATGTTTTACTAAAACACTTTTTAAGTGGAGTTATACAAGTCATATTTTTGATTATAAATATTCATTGGAAAGATAAAACGATTTCCTACATCATAGTAGTTTTTGTATAATTTTTAGACATTAAATAAATTAAATTATTTATGACATAATAATGATGCAACGATGACATCATTATTTAACGATTAAAATAAAATGGAAATATAATGTAATATCTATGAACTACACATGTCCAAAACTTATTGTATGGGTGGATTTCGAAGCCTTATCACCTTATACACGAATTATATCAATGTGGGACCTCTTAAAACCGAAACACATTTTCAAATAAAGTAATATTTCCTTACTTTCCAAAAGTGCCCCTCCTCTCCTCTTATAAAAGGCCCCCACCTCTACCTCATTTCACACACTCCTCAAGCCTTTGGCTCGGCCAACCCCTGCCCATTTACTCTCTCCAAATCCCTCTCCTCATCCTAGATGATTCCCTTTTGGCATAATCCTTTCAAAGGAAGCCTTTAGGCTCAAATCAAAAGGAGTTACACTTTTAAAGGTAATTCATTCTCTCATGTTCATTTGTTTTATTTTTCTTCTCCAACCCCCTAAACTCTTTTTATTTATTTCTTTTGTAACAACACCAGTATCTTCAATATACTAGGATGTTTTTATAAGATTTATTCGAGATACACTCTCACACAACTACATCAAATGGTTAAAGAACATACGGTTTTCGTGGATGGCGAAATTGTGCCTCCCGAAACGATGATTGTTCAATACTCATTTAACACCTTCAAAGGTGGCCATTATGATGTCACAATTTTTATATATGATATATAATATGTTTATGTTTTACTTATGCTTCTTTATTTTTCATTTGTGTCTTACCTTTATGGCTTCCATTATGGGTATACGCGATATCTTCATTTAAGGAAGTGCGGACTACCGCCCCCTCAAAGTGATTTGATTCGTTAAATACCATATGTGGGACGTATAAAGGATGGAAATATGATATTATATATGATATTATACTGGAATTATAATATACCTTTATATCATTATTATTCCATTCTATAAAATACGAAATATAAAATGAAAGTAGCGTTCATGCGTACGTACGGCTTACCGTCTCCATGAACGGTGCATTTCATTTCTTACCTCTAAATGATTATGTAATGTTATAAATGAGTTCATGTACTGGATATATATGACATATATGATATCTACATCATGAATACAATTCTGGATATAATAAACATTTGGCCACACGACCAACATGTAATTGTAAGAAGTCCACTTTCGACTTAAGAACCAAATATCGGCAAAACAAATATTATTAACTTAAATGATTACATAATGTTTATGACATGGTAATAAGTGATATAAAAGGAATAATGAACTTGAAAAAGGTTCTTAAGGAAGTAGAAATTAACTCAAGTTTATTATTCAGGAGATTAAAGAATGATCGAGTCAAGTCGGACCCAAGGTAAGGGATCCTACACCTCTCTTTCTTTTTAAGTGCACTCTTTTATGTCATTCCTTTTAAAGCTCATCTTTCTTGTTATTGGGATGATCTTTTATATTAAAATTACTGTAAATTTTATTTTCATGTGATGAGAGACCCTATTCTCTCTCATAAATCCATTTTGGAAGTTTTGAGTGGCGCCGTTAGGCTGCCGAACTTTCGTAAGAGATCTAACCTCTCTCTTTCTTTTTAAGTACTCTCCTTTATGTCACTTCTTTTAAACTCATCTTTGTAATGTTGTGGGATGTTATTTTATTTTCCTCTTGTTGTAAATTTTATTGTAATGTGATGAGATACCCTATTTTATCTCATCAATCCAAATTCGGATGTTTTATGTGGCGTCGTTAGGCTGCCGAGTTTTCGTAAGGGATTTTTAATCTCACTTTTATTCCCATGAGATTTATGCTACATTTGCCACAAATTCCATTTAGTGGTGTATGTACTGCCCATTATTCTACTCTTTGTGTAATATACTTTCGTTTATGAGTATTTACATCAATGATCTATTGTCCTTCTTTCATGGGGTGTATTTTTTGAAAGATACCCAAGTCGGTAAGGGAACCTTTCACCCTCCTGTTTTTTAAAAGACTTCTTTTGTTGGGTCTTTTAATTTACATATTTTTATGTTGGGATATGTTCTCATATATCCTTATTGATGTAAATTTTATGTCCAAGTGATGAGATACACTTTTTATCTCTCATCAACTCATTTTGATGTGACGTCGTTAGGATATCAAGGGAACTTCTTAACCCAATTTCGATTTCTTTGGGTTCAACATGTAGTCATGGAATATGTCATCCATTGAATATGTGTGAATGACCTTTTATTTTTTTACACTTAATATCCACTTATATTGGGTGTATTCATATTTTTCATGCATATTTTGAGATTGATTTGTCCTTAATTTAAGGATACCTTCTTTATAAGGGATTTCATCACATTTGACATTTCTATTGAGGGTTCATTGTTGTTATGAACCAATTCACTCTTATATGGTGTATATTCTATCCTTTGGAGTATTATATCATGAATCCTTTTATTCTCAGGATATTATAAAGTTCTGAATAAATGTTATTCCTCGATTATTGTATTCAAGTGTCTCTAATTTTGGTAAAACCCCTTTAACCAAAATATCGTTTTAAATGTTTTAATTATTTGTTCTTATTAATATCCATGTTTTCAAAATGGTTTTAAGGATTTATTTATATGGATATTAATGGTTTAAAATGTTAAAAGCTTCAAGGTGGTATGGGACACTTTGATTAACAAAATCTCTTTATTAAATGTTTTAAATGGTTTTGGAAATGGTTTCTTTTTGAATGGATTCATTATTTCAATATCCTAAAATGTTATATTGTGATTGAAATGTGGAAATGTTATGTTTCCTTTATTCATGTTTTATGTGATACGATTATGTTATGGTTCTTGGGCATTGTTATGAAGAACGGGTGGTTCCGTGATAAACTAAGGGCGGGTGACCCTGATATAGCTCTCCAATGCATTGGGTAACGCGAATGAGTGAAACATTAAGGTTTCTCAGAAGAGATTTAGGGAATATACTGTGATGGGTATTCCAAACGTAACCAAGAGGGTTACTCCCTACGTAAGAATGTTATGAATGCCTCAAGTTACCTTTATGTCATATGATTTCTTTGATTTTATGAGGTATGTTAAAGTGCCTATGTTTTATGGGTAAAGTATGATTTCATTCTTATGTATACATGTACTCATGATTCCTTTCCATATTTTTATATCCCTTACTGAGCTTTTTATGCTCATCCCAAGTTTTTGAAATGTTTTTCACAGGTCAAGGGAAGGGTACATGATGTGATGACAGTGTCAAGGATGTGTCAAGAAAGAATCCATGTTTCATGTTTCCGTTGATGGGAAGAATGAATACTGTCTTTTATGTAACTACTTTGTTTAAATGTGGAATGTAATGCAAGTTTCATGATCTAATTCTCTAAAACTCTAAACCTAAAAAGATCCTCAATGTGTAATCTTGTAAGAACTCAAGATTAAGTAAGGTTTAAGGTTGGGGCCTTATAATATCAGTTCCTCTCATTCTTTTATATTGACACAACTTTTGAATAGGTTGAGTCTATAATTTGAGTTTTTGAGTGGGGTTATGATGATCGATACACCTGGTGAAGTATGTTTGAGAGACATCTTCTTGTGAAAGAGGTGTTCAATCGGGGTTTGGGAGCATCATTTTTGTTTGGATATTTACATCCTTGATATGTCATCTTTTGAATTTATTTTTGGTATGGACTCGTTAGTAGCTTAATAATCCCACATTGATCATTACCATAAGATAGTTACATTTACATCTCCTAGGGGTGAAAATTGTGTTCATCATGGAGAGTGGGATATTCACGCTATCCATGCAAGGTCAATTCCTCAATGACTAGGGGATATCACTGCCCAGGTTGCATATCTATTGCAGAAATATAGGGTGTAAAGAATGAAACCTTTCCACCCATTGTGGACTACTACGAAAATGTTCTTCTTGAGTAATTATTAGGTCTAACACATAAAATAGATGTGTAATTTATGATTGATCTCATGCTAGGGGATAATCTATTTTCTATTCCACCATAAAAAATAGAACCAAAAGATATTTAAGAGGTTAAGACACAACTAGAAGGATTGATGGATAATGGGTTTATCAAACCATTTACTTCACTTTGGTGTTATCTTGTCATATTTTATAGAAGGCTAATAAAACCTTTGACTTATTTGTTTATTATAGAAAGCTTAACTGGATGATACTGATGAAATGATATCCTCTTCTACATTTTTATGATCTATTTGACTAGTTGTGTGGAGCAGTTTTTCTAAAAAAAAATTGAGATTTCGATATCTTGAGTTTATAGTTTGACCAAATGATATACTATGGACATCTACAAAAATTATTTATGACCTTTATGAGTTAATTGTGATGTCGTTTGTGCTAACCAACACTCTAGTAGTATTTGTGGCCTTAATGAACTGAATCTTCCACCCACACCTAGATTAGTTTGGGATTGTTTTTTCAATGAAAAATTGGTGTACTCTAAGACTAATGATGATCATGCCCAACATCTTGACATCTTCAAATGTATTTTAAGAGATAATATAATATACTCCAAGTTATATAAGTTCCAATTTTTTATTGATCAAGTATTTTTACTTGGTCACATCATCTTAGAGGAAGGTGTGTTGGTGGACCCAGAGAAGGTGCAAGTAGTGGTTACTTGGGAGAAGACAAATAATTTTGTTCGATATTCATGGTTTTTTTTTTTTGCTTAGTAGGTTATTATTAGAGGTTCCTTAAGGAATTTTCCTACTTTGAAGCACCACTTCTAGCCCTGACCAAGAAGGGAGTTAAGTTTGAATGTTCTAGAACTAGTGAGAATGATTTCTATTAGTTAAAGAATCACTTGACTACAACTCCAATATTGAACATACCGAATCCATGTGAGGAGTATACAATTTTTCTTGACACATATGAGATAGGAATTGGAGAATTTTTTATTCATGGGGATCTATTTGTGGTGTGTGGGTAGTAGTAGTTGAGGCCACATTAACATAAATACCCTATGCATGACCTTGAGTTAGCTGCAAGTGTTGGTAGCATTATATATTGGGTGAAAAGTTTACTTTGAAAACTAATCAAAATATATTAAGTTATATCTTTTCACAATAGTATTTGAATCTCCAGCATCAAATATTTGTTTATTATATGCATTCATTTGAGTCTGATCTTGCATATACACACATTAATGGATATAGTGTTGATGATGCTTTGTGTAGGAAAACACATACATAGATAGTTTAAGAGTCTAGATCAGAGTAGAATATGATGAATTTTCTGGCTGAGATGCATGTTGTGGTTAAGGAGGCCAAAAAATAAATCCATCATATCGTTATTAGTAGATTATACACTCATTTTCTAGATCATGGGAGAGGGATTTTTTGATCTGAAATGTTTTCCCTTTAGGAAAACTCGTAATGGTGGGGAGTCAACTTTCCATTAGACTATAGATGAGGATAATATCATCTATGTTAGGAATTGATATCTTATACCCATATATTTTTTGGAGGAGTTTATGTGTGAATTTCATGCCTTGAAGTGGGAAGTTCATTTAGTTTTGACCAAAATATACCATAACCTATGACAATAGTATTGGTGGCCAGAAATGAAAAAGAACAATACAGGGTTCATGAAATTACGTTACACCTATCAATAGGTAAAGTCCAAGAATCAATGATATGGTGGTTTACTATAGTAATTTCCTATCCTAGAATGGATGTGGGATTATTTTACCATGTAAATTTTTGTGGTACTCTTAAGTAAACTTAGAAGAATGATTCAATTTGGGTGTTTGTGGCCCAATTGACGAGAGTGGTGTATTTATTTCCTATAAGGGAGACTTTCTCAATGGATTAGTTGGGATATTTATATGTTCAAGAGATAATCTATCTATATGGTGTGTCATGAAGTATAGATTCAGATTGTGACTCATGTTTTACTTCACACTTCTGGAAATTCTTGTAGAAGTTTCTTGGTTTGTAGGTGTTTCTGAGTATGGATTTTCACCCATTGATATGTGTGTAGTTAGAAAATAATATTCATGTACTTGATGATATGCCACAAATGTGTGTTCTTAACTTTAGTGGTTTTTAGGGTAATAAAATGTTTCTCATTGAGTTTTCCTATTATAGTGGTTAATAGGAAATTATTCAGATGGCACACTATGGGGATATTTAGGGAATGCCTTGAAAATCACCTCTATGTTGGATGGGGCTAGGTGAGTCATAGTTTTTGGGACCAAGTTTCATGCAAGAGACATCGAGGTAGGTTCATCTGATATGAAAATTTATGGATGTGGATTACAGTAGGAAGAATCCATATAATGATAAATGTTGATGATCCCATGAGTTTATATTGGGTGATCATGAATTTATTTGAGTTTCGCCTATATTTGGTCATCATAGGATTTTTTGGTGGGGAAAGTTAGTGCCTAGATTTGTTAGACCATTCAAGATTGTGGAGAGAATAAAACCAATGGAATATGTATTGGCACTTTTATAGAGGTACAGTGTTATGCATGACATTTTTCATGTGCCAAGAATTTAGTGGTATCACCCCGATCAATCTCATGTGATTGATGTTGGTGATGTTTAGCTTGATTTTGATGCATCCTTTGATGTGAATATGATATGTGTTATAAATCGCATTTAGAAAGTTTTGTGGGAATATCATGTTGTTAGTTTGTTTATTGTAGTAGAATGGTTATGTTTAGGTGAAAATTTGGGAGAGAGAAGCAGATATGTGGGCTCAATGGTATGATCTTTTTACCTTAGAATCATAGAGATGTCTGGGATTACAGCTAAAGGATGAGCTATTATAAGGTGGGGATATTGTAAGATCCTAAACCTTTTTAGGGATATCTCACGATTTCATATAGGTATTCATTTACCCCTTTTTTTATACTTGTGTTGAATTCTTTTAAGGGTGTTTTAGGTGAAAATTGGGAAATTTTGAAAGAAAATTGGTAGTTCATGATTGGTACACAGTTTTTCCAAACTGTGTTCCTACACCAAATAAACAATGAAACCCCAGATAGAGGGAAATTTCATGGTTGGTGAAAAAAATCAAACCATATTCCCTTCAAGTATTAACTGTCTGGCCCTAATAAGAGGCGGATGGTTTGGAAAAATGTGTTCCCCTACCCTAAAACTATGAATATGGGATGTATTTCCCAAAAAAATATTTTAGAATTTCCAAAACCTTGGATGTTAACCTCATTCACCCTTTCTTAACCAAATTCATCCTCCCTCATTTTTTGAGTCTCGCAGATGGATTATAAGGCCATTGGAACTCCGTTCATGATCAATAAAGGACTGTATTGACATATTTTCACCTCTCCTAGTATGTGATCCATTCTAAATTTGGTTCCTACCTCTCTCCCATATTTCTATCATATTATAAAAGGGATGTTCTACTAAATTTTTAATGGGTTTAGATCTAGATTTTCAGGTATTTAAACCATTTGATTATAGATCTAGTTTTTTATTCTAGACCCCATTCTTCATTGTGAACTTGAACATTCCAATTAAATTTGGGGATATCCAATTTGGAAAATCCTTGTTAATGATTTTGAGGTAGACAGTCTAAATTGAAAATCCCATGGTATTATTATAATTGTGTGTATGTAATTTTGATATAGATATATCTATTTTTGGTAATCATATATTGATTTTGATTAATTAATTGATTAGTTAATTAATGGAATGATGTGCTTATGAAATTGATGGGATATTAGGATTATGAATTTAGTCAATTAATGGGATTATGTTATTAGTTGATTAATGAAATTATGAATGGATTAAAAATGTAATTAAATGGATGGTTAGATTAACCTAGAATGGTTAATGGTTTATATGATTAAATCTGATAAATGTTTTAATAGTGAATTTTTCATATTATTTCATGTGATTAAAGTGATGAACCATGTTTATTTTGATAATTGAAATGGGATTATGTGATGTGAAAAAATTGATGAGATGTTTCATGATGATTAACCTTGTTAAATGTGATATATGTGATTTATTGATAAATGTATTGTGGGACATGGACTGATGCTCCAAATACCCACTGGGTGCTAGACATGGTGTTCTAGGACCAAATGCATGATTGAGATAAATAATATTGGGACACTGAATGACACTTCAAAATCCCATATGTGATTGATTGATAAATGGGTTGTGTGATAAGTAATGACTATTAAAATACCCATGGGGTCCAAGACATGGTGTTCTGGGTCCAAAGTGTTGGCAGTGCACTATTGTTCCAAGTATAAATGATATTAGTTAAATTAAATGAATAATGAAAACATGTGATTTATGTGATATGTGATATCCCTTCAGGATAGTTCAGCCTCTGGAATGAGTCGAAGTAGGTATTGATGGTTTTGGTGTCATTGTGAACTCTGGAAATTATGTTGTTAATTGAATAATAATGATTTATGACAACTATTTATGTTATGAATTTTAATTTATTATTTATATAGTTTTATAAACTATTATTGACTATATATTGTTTTATATATCATCGGTGGTGGCCTACTGAGTTATACTCACACCCTACTTAGACTACCAAATAATTACCTCATCAGAATTTATGTTTAACGAACAGGATTAGGGCAAGATCTGTATGTTAGATGTCTGGTTTTGGATATAGTATGGATGAGGGAACTAGACATGGTGTAGGGATCCTCTTAGGATTTGTTAGTTTATCTTTATTTTTTATTTCATATTGACACTTGAACCATATATCTCATGACATTTATTCTATTTTGGTTTGGATATTTTATTCCTATTTTTTTATATCTTGTGACGTTGGTGTTATTATAGTTATAGATATTTTCAATTTTGTTATTTTATATTTATTTAGGACATTTTTCTAGTTAAATAAAGAGGTCGCAGTATCCCTTTGTTGTATATTTGATCCTTTCTGCCACTCGGTAGCCTCTAGCGTATGGGGAGGCACGCCTTAAGTAACATGACTAGCCAGATTGAGCACCGGTGTGTGGCACCCGGGTCCAAATTTTTCATGGTGGATTTATCCAAAATTAGAGGTTGAAAGGGATGAAGTTAGTGGTTTGGATTAACATATGACAGCCAATTTGGGGTTCTCACCACCTGTGAACCATCATGTCATCTTTGGGCCTTCATGTATCTAGGCCTCTGGGATATTTTGGGTTTTCATATTTCATTGTGAGAACTAGATCTTATCTCATCACATTAGGAAGTTGGGACAACACCTTGAAGTTTTTGTCGAGTGGTTGGTATCAAAAGAAGAATGGGTGTATTGAAACTCATCATTCATCCATATGTCCTCATTTTTCATGGATAAATGGGAACCCTTCCATTAATATTTTTTATAGTGTTTTCATTCTGATTTTCTAGAGAACCATGTGGATAGTGTAGTTATTTCCTCATAAGAATCATCAGACGGGCAGGTAAAAATAGATATAGGTGTATTAGAACCTATCATATCATCCTCCCTTCATATTTAATTGTGGTTTGTAGGGGTTCTCTTCCATTTTTTTTTGGACCAGCATGACATAACTTCTTGGAAGGGGGAGAAATGCATCATCATTGACTGATTTCATATGTACATTTTCTTTTAGGGGGTCACAGGGCTTTTATTGGTGCTTTACATGTTTTATTCTTCCTATTGGACACTCAAGACTATGTTTGGGCATTAAGGTCATGTTTCCATAAGTATGTTTTCTTCTAGGCCTTCTATCCATGAAAATGGGTCCCCTCTTTACCCAAATTTTAAAAGGGGCTCTATATTTTATGTTCAATAAAGGGGTATTGACCCTCAACCTATTAAAAAACTGAAATACCTTCAATAGTGACCACATGCCTTTGAAATTAAACATTCTATAGATATAATTAACACTTATTGAACAAGAAATATAAATTCATCCTCATGTTGGTTTTTAAAATAATCTATAAATGGTCTTCATACTCCTCTTGAAATTTCAGATAAATAAGAATATTATCAATAAATACTAGCATAAACTTCTAAAGTCAGCCCTTAAACACTTTATTCATAAAACACATAAAGAGAGTAGGTGTATATTAAAAAACAATGAACATTTTCACAAATTCATATATTTCATATATGGTTCATAATGATTTCTTAAAAACATCTTCTTTTATCTCCTTAATTTGATGATATGAAGATTTTCAATCAATCTTAGTGAA
The DNA here is from genome assembly GCA_963277665.1 of Viscum album. Lineage (NCBI taxonomy): Eukaryota > Viridiplantae > Streptophyta > Magnoliopsida > Santalales > Viscaceae > Viscum > Viscum album. The sequence goes on from OY728160.1 coordinate 641,544,395, forward strand.
CTATTAAGCGCCATGAAGTTGATCAAATAGATCATTAGTTAATGGAAGGGGATATTTATTCTTAATTTTAATTATATGGAGTTCTCATCAATTAATACAAAATCTCAAATACTGATACTTATTCGCAAATAAAATAAGATCATACCAAGGAGTAATACAAGGATAGATAAACCCCTTGACTAATAGATCTTTCATATTCTTCATTAAATACTCTAGATCAACTGTATCCTTTCATTTTATAGGATTTCATATATGATGAGATCCATGGAATATACCAGAAGAAGAAAACCCCTTTTTTATCTAGGGTATGTCTGGGAAATTATTCTATAAATACATCTACAAATTTTGGAAAAATGGTTATATACTCCACCTTTATTCCTTTTGTAAACTCTATTATTTATGAAATCCATCCATACACATCCCTTACTACTAGAATTTCCATTTCACAAGAAGTTGTTAAATCATGGGTTTCATTCACATTGATATAATTGAATAATAATATTGGTTAGCTCAATATATCAAAGGTAATGACTTTATCCTGATATTTTATGTTATAAATATATGTTGAGATCTAGTACATACCCAAAATATAATCTAATTATACTATGGAAATAAATATTTAATACACAAGTAATACTTCCCCAAAATTGTCTTAATATATTATTATCAATTAATAAACCATTCAATGTTTCCACATATAAGTTAACCTTGTAAAGACCTAGAATTTCCCTTCTAATTTTTTTAATTATATGGAAATATTATGAGTCTACAAAAATTGACGTCATGTGATTTTGAGGCCTGGGGTGACCAGAATGAATATCCAAACTTTCTTTAAGGAACATTCAGTAAACATGTCAGTGGTAATTCATAACTTTTGAACTGGTACTCAGAATTGAAATCTGAGGACACTGTTAAACTCGCAGTGCCAATTTTCACTTAAGGAGGCCTTTACCTCGACTGTAGTGGGTTGAGAGTGGAAGATGGAAATATTGGTTTTTGAAGAGGAATAAAAATAAAAACAATAATTTTTATTGGAAATCTCTCCAAAACATTTTGAATTTGGTGGGGGGGGACCACCCGAACTTGAAACCCCCTCTTTTAATGTGGTGTAACTCTTGGAAATCCTCACAAAATAAATGATCCATCACTAATTGAATAATTAATGAACTCTTAAACATAATTTGGGGGATTGTATCCTCACCTCTCGTGGTTTTGAATTTTTGTAGAACTGGTTTGGTGGAGAAATATTGGTTGAAGAACAACCTCCAACGAAGAACCACCTCCAACGAAGAATGAATCTATGAATCAAGAATGTTGAACCAACGTTGGAGCACGGATCGGAAGCGTATTAAGGGAGAGATGAATGTTGACGTATCCTTAATTGACTTCATCTTCTTCCTCATGACATCTCTAACGAATGATCGTGGTAGTGTTTGTTCATGATTGTTCTTCGTTAATTTATGTTGATTCAGTCTTCTTGAGCTGCTTGTTATCGGTCTAACGAGGAGGGTGTGGGCCAAACGAATGCATCCCAATCCCTTCGCTACTACATTGTTCGACGTGTTCTTCACTGGAGAAAATTAAGGTTGAGTGGAACTCAAACATGATGGGATAGATTCAAAGGAGACGTCCCGAGACACACAACGATTCATTCAGATTGAAGAACGGGACATTGGAGCCCACCAGAGGGCGGCTGCAGCTGTCGAGTTGCGGTGGCGTGCCTAGAGGGCGGCTGGCACCAGGCGAGCCGCGGAGGCAACAGTGGTGTACACTGGCACTAGATCTCACCCGATGAATCAGGGGTGGTGTGTGTTCGTGTCGCCAGTGTTGGAGGTCGCGGATGCTAAGTTACAGCGGTGCACCTAGAGGGTGTCTAGCACCTGGCTGACCGCGGTGGCAACAACAGTGCATACCGACACCGCTGTAAGGGGAGCTATCCAAAACCCCATTCGGCCACGTCATGCCCAGCAAGACCCGCTCTGGTGGGTCCCGCGTTCCAGAAGGCGGTGCCACGTGGCGCCGCCAGGATGGCCAGAACCGAATGGCCCTCATGTCGTTCAGGAATCTCAGGGGGCACCTCTCCCGAGTGTCTGCTAGGGTGATCCCCTCCATGGCAGGCCACCCCAGCAGTGGGCCCCCTAGCGAGCCTCCCCAGTAAGCCGCCCAGCGAGTCGGGCCGCCCCCTTTACGAGTCAGGCCGGACTGCGGCCTAGCGGGCCAGGCCCACCACGGTCCATCCCATCTGAGTCGAACTTGGACCGGGTCAAGATGACCCGAACCTGGTAGGGTCGGCCCAGGACGAGTCGGCCGAGGTGGGACTGGACCTGGGCCCATCTGGACCTAGATATGCCTTTTTGGCCATATCTTTACAACCAGGTGTCTGTTTGACAAACCGTCTATAGTGCCGAAATCCTTGGATCGATATAGTGTTTTTGGTATACTCCACTAGTGTTTTGAATAAAGTTATAGTATGGATGGGTTAGATCAAACTTGGATCCTATTGGACCCTTGGAAGTAAAACAATAATAACTTACAGACCGGGCGTCCGACTGACATGTCGTCAGTTGTTTTGGGTCCCTTATGACATGAAAGACTATCATGGTACTTTTTTGTGGGACTTCATGGTAGTTTATGTATTAACCGATAGCTTGGGGAGAGGATCCTCCCGGAACCAAGCATGCTCAGTGTAACAACCCTGTGGCTGGATGTACTTGAAGCATCTACCGATCTTGTGTGGGTCATATTCAGATCCTATGTGGGTCATCTCCGGATCCTATATGGGTCAGCATTTACAGATCCTGTGTGGGTCATCTTCAAATCCTATGTGGGTCATCTTCAGATCCTATGTGGGTCATATTTGATCCTTTGTGGGTAAATAGTAGATCTTTTTGATGAAGTAAGATGATCTAGCAATACAGCTAATCATCTATATTTCTGTACTTAAGTTATATCCGGTGTGAGATAAGTCTTTAAATTTGTGGTACACTTCTGTGTGGTGATACCTTAATGGTATTCTTCTATGTGGTGTTACTTTTGTGGTACTTACCTTCTTGGTGTTACCTTTGAGGTATTCTTTCCTTTATGGAACATTTGTGCTTTTGGATAAAGATTTGGGCCATGTGTTTCCTCATGAACGAGATGGGTATACTTGATAACTTAGGTATATGTATAGGAATATACCTAATTAGGGTTGACTGTTGTTTGTGTGCTTTGTGATAATGGTATTTCTTTGTGGTTTATCCTTTATGGATTCTGAGAGACCTTCAGGGGTCTCAGGGTCTCTACTGAGTATTGTTATACTCACCCGTGCACGAGCTATGCCTGCACCTTATTGTGTCTTGTGTAGATGATGGACAAAATTGATCGAGGTAGAGGGCTCGAGGACTAGAGGTTGCTCGAAGGTGGACCATTAGACATGACGTACCATAGAGAGGACCATTCGAGAGTTATACCTACCCTTCAGGTAGGAACCTTGGCAGGTGTTCACATGAGTTGTTTTCAGTTTTACTTGTAATTTCCAGTTGGGCTTGTATTCCGGCCCCCTTTAATTATTGTACTCAACCTATTTACTGTATAGTTTACCTTGTTCTTGTATCTTTTTGTGTGCTTGTATTGTGTGAGTTTGCAGGTTAAAAGTCAATGCCTTCTCGGTTTTAGGAATATGCCTTTCTGGTGCAAGTTGCCAGCCCCTGGCCTATGGAAGGCAGGCTTGGGGTAGTCATGGCACGGGCCCTAGGGGGAGGGTCGTGACAAACCTCTTTCCTTTGAGGTGATGAATTTATACATTCCATGATTATTCATGATATAAATGAATGAGTTGATCCAAAATCAAATAGTTCAATAAAATCTCTTTAACATGAATATAGTTACTATGAAAACTAAATTGGGCTTTTCTAACTCTTCTATTTTAGTGGTAAATACATGTTCATGACTTTAAGGCTTTGGGGGGTTAATTATTTTGATTCCCTTCATTCATTATATTATTTGGATAATTACAACCATAATTACGCCCACTTCATTATAATTGAATCATTTCACCATAGGTTGAGGATTATAGAAAACTTTACTTTCTTATTAATTGGACCTAGAATTACCACAACAATTCCAGTGATTTATTCCTATTCTACATTTACTTACTAAATGACAATTCTTTCCACATTTAATACACCTTTATGATCATTATAGGTAATTTTTTGAGAGGTTCCTTTACTATTTCTAGCATGTGGTTTGTTAAAAAAAATTACTTTCATGATATTTATCATAAGTGATTCTTGTATGATTCCCCCTTTTATACTTCTTGTTAATATATTCATGGGCCAAATGACTATTCAAGACCTCAATTTTTACCTTTTTAGTAAAATGAACAATTTCCTTATATGTATCAAACTCTTTAACTTCCAAACATTTATTATGACTTGGATTTATTCCATTATAAAATATATCTATATAATTTTATAGATCACTGAGAAATCTCAAAGAATGCCTTTATAATTAAGTAAATTTAACTTTATATGTCTCAATGGGTTCACTATCCTTCATATTGTTGATAATTAATTTACTCTACATCTTTGTTTATATAGTTTGAGGTAAATATTTCTCCAGTAATGACCTCTTAAAATCACCACATAACATAGATTCAATCTCTTATTCATTCCTTGTATTATTCATTAATTCCCATTATTGATCATCTTCCCCTTCAATATGATAATCATCCAGACCAAATTTATGTTGTTCTAATCATTCCACCATAGAAAATATCTTTTATAATAATGTCATATACCCTTCAAACATATGTGGACTAGTGGACCTATTAAAGGATGGGAGTTGTTACCTCAATAATTACACAATTTTTAGAGGTACATGTCATGGTGGTAAAGACATATCCATACGGTTATGGTTATTATCCATAACTTAATCCATTTTAATTGACATATCCATAATTTATCAACATTATAAATATGTTTGGTCAAAAATTAGTATTGTAATTATATTGACCATTGTCTCCAAAATGGTCATTCCTATTACTAAAACTCCTTCCACTATCTATTTTATAAATTTTTTAAAAAGTAATCAGGATAAACTTAGTAAATATTAATATGAAATTATAACCATATAATATAATGAGATATAATTATTAATAATGGTTTTATCATATATTTTCCATCCAAATTCCCAAAAAAATCAAACTATGATCAGAAACTAACTAATAGGTCCCAGACGGACATATTATTATTACATAAAATGAAAATTAATGACATTTAAAATATTAAAAAAATATTTAGGTTTAATTTATTTGGGAACTAAGAAATAAATAAATTAAAATTAATGTAGATATATTTATATTATCATCACTTAGATATATCTATTAATCTATAATCTGACTATCCTCTGAAATATACTTTCTTTCTAGGAAATTTTTGAAAACAAAGGAAAAAGGATATACTCGGATGATTGGTAACGGTAAAAATAAGTGTTACAGAATGTCAAGGATGATACCACCATAAATAATGGAATATTTATAATAAATATCATGATACATAAGGAAAATATGATTTTTAGTGAAATCATGATGCATAAGTAAATCATCTAAACCAAAAACATCCTAATCGTCTGATCAAAAGACCTATGATTGAAAGGCATCTCACTCATACCATGATATCTGAATGGATACAATGGAAAAGCTACCCACTAATACCATTATATCATAATGGATTTGATGGAAATTTCACTGACCAATACCATGATATTTTAATAGACCTAATAGAAATTCTTCCATCGAATATCATGATATCATAATGCCTCTAATAAAAAGGTTACTCACGGGTTCCATGGTATCATAATAATTATAAACCCATACTGTCACAAGATTTATAAAATTAACCAATTAATTGAAGGTCTATATAATTAATCCCTCATATAAATTAACATTTCCATTATACAATTCATAACTTCAAACATACAATCATGAGATTGAAAACATAATTCATTTATAGTGTGTGTCCACATTTAATGATAACCCATGATTAATAAATATAATTATTAATATTATAAATCCTATTTTAAAGAAATATAATGGTATATAAGTGCATACCGATGAATCAAAGTATGTAATTACAATGTATTCATAGTGTATGGTGTATTTTAAAGTTAACTTTAACATCATTTCTTCAATGGGTTTCAAAAATAGATTTTCCAATGTAACATCCAAATGTATCCTAGAAGAAAGAGAAACATAGTGAATGGTTCTATTTGCGACCTAATGGAGAATTAATTGGACCTGTGATATTAATATGGAATCCATAAAGTCCTATTTAATTCCTCATTTACCTAAATTGTTCCTTTTAATCTATATTTTCTCCAAAATCCTTCATAGGGACACATGAATATTTAGATGAAAAGGATTTTTCCTATAATTTAATTACATTGGATGGTTTTGATAAAACAAACATTATAATCATGAATGGTTGAAAATAAGGGAACACAAAGGTAGTGATGGATCAATCCCTTTAATCAAAATACATTTTCAAAATATCATAGGTGTATAAGAACTTGGGAAATGAATCTTTCTTTAAGGGATTATTTTGGCTTTGTAATGGATTCTGATAAAGGAATATGGAAAATAAATGGGTGACCTGATATTTATAATTGATAAAAATGATTATAATATTCCATATATAACATTTTATAATATTTAAAATTAATTTTTTAAAAAAAATTAAAACAAAATAAACACAAAATGATCTTAAAGAGAAGTCAATAAAAATATTTTACTTTTACATAGCATAGCCTTTGAAAATTTTATAAGTAGATTGAATGAATAATCCCTCATGGATAAAAGATTAATGGAATGATAATATGATATAATAATAATCATGTAAACATGTGAAAAAAATATTTAAAATACTTTAAAATAAAAACATTTTACCAGGGAAAATAAAGAGGAGAATTAAAAACTCGTCTATTTGGCATGCTAACAACTTAGAAAAAGGTATTAATGAAAGTGGAAGAATAATCACTCGTAAACAAAACAAGAAATTGATGGTAATACTCTATAAATATAGTTATATTATAGTAGTAAAATAATTTTTAAAGTTATTATAATGAAATAATTTCATTAGCAAAAAAGTAAGGTAGATGAATAAAAACCCATACTTTGACATATTAATGTATTGGGAAAAGGGGAATAATGAGAGTGAATGGGTAATACTGATTGTAAAATACATTAATGGTATGATTTTTTTCTTTATATATAATTATATTATCAATTAAAAAGATTCTTTATGGAGAATAGAGAAAAATATTTAAAATTGGTTATGAAGGGGGAAAGAGTGGGAAATGTTACCTTACTTGAACTTATTAACTTAGAATCGTCTCTTTAATCCATCGAAACTTTTAAATATTTAAATGATTTCTATAGAAGATACACTTTTGTAGAAATATGAATAGATAATTTTATATTTTTTGTATATAGTATTTCTAAATGTGGTGAGTGTAATTCTATTGAATAAATTATTGAGAATTTTACAATTCCATTATATCAAGTGCTCCACTACACCCATAGTTCCCCAATACAGACCCTAATACTAAACTATAATGGTTAGATAAATAATTATTCTAAGATAATTATAATGGTTGATTTTAGTCATGATTACATATATATGGTATCATATTTATAGTATGTTTCTATATTTCACTATTTTTTATCATATTTTTTTATTGATACAAAAAAAATTACAACATTTTACCCCATAAAAAATTTGACATCCTAATTCTATATGCTTAATCCAATTTTTTAAATTCATAATATAAATATCTGAAATTTATATTTTAAATATATATCACAACTAGAAAAAAAATTCTATTTACACAGTTCAAAACCGTGGAAATAGGATCAAAAACCATGGTTGTAGCCTACGAACATGGTTTGGCCCAATCGAGGCCACTATCGCTGTGGCAGTACGGTCTGACCTATTTCCATAGTTTTAACCATGGAAATAGGCCATGAAATTGGCCACCTAGGTAGATTACCAATATCTATGGTTTAAACTATGGTTATAAGTGCTATTTCCATAGTGGTAATCCATGGCTATATCCTCGGTAAACCGTGGAAATAGACTAAAAAATATATGCCCAGAAAATTTTTATCCTTGCACCTCCCCTTTCTATATCAGCGACCTCACCACTACACTATAGAACACTTTGAGTGTATATATATATATAATGATATATATTTATATATATATATATATATATTAATAAAACCCATGGAAATATCCTCAAAACTGTGGAAATATATCTTCCCGATATTTTTTGTTGGGAGTTTTTTCCCATGAAAGCGTGGGAGACCTATAGCCACGGTTTTGAAAAACAGTGGCAATAGACCTTGAAAAAAATTTCATGTAGCCACCATTTTGAAAACTGTGGATATATGTGTTTGTTATCGCCATCTTTTTAAAAATTGTGTCTATAGACCACAGAAAACTAACTTATAGCCACAATTTTAAAATCGTGTCTATATGCCACAAAACTGTGGTCATAGCCACCTATAGCTATAGTTCTAAAACTATGGCTATAGGTCCATGGAAGTAGCCTGTTTTTCTAGTTTTGTATAAAATATTTAATAATAATAATGTATCCAGATAAAAGATATTTTATTACTAGGATATTTTACATATTAATTCCCTCTTAACCCCTCGATACATAACCCCTTATGATATCAGAAAAAATCGTATGTGTAAGGTTTGAAATAGTGGTGATTTATTCTATGTTTCTTAGTATTAAACAACACTTTTTATCACAATACAAGTTTTAATAAACCTTTAAATTCAAGATATATCATGTATTGAACTTAAAATCATGTATAACAAAAATAAAGAACATTAAATTTTACCTTTCATTGAGAAATTTTGATGCTACTATCTTCCACTAACATTATTGATGAGGGTCCCTTAAGGATATTCATTAGAATACCGTATCTATGGTGTATACATGTGTTATCATGAATCACTTGATGCTTGATTAGGGCCCTCTCATCACCCATGGAATTCTAGTTCCTCACAAAATCTAAGGGTGTAAGATGAAGATAGCTTTACAACCTGAAAATAATTATCTATGAGATTCAAACTAAATGTTTTCTCATGTTTGATTGATATATCTCCCTTATATAGGCCTTTGGGGATTATCTATGAGTGACATGAATTTAATCAAGCATTAAATAATTCATGAGAAAATTTTATGTGGTTATAATGGTTTTTAGCTAATCATCCATGAAATTAACTAGTTAGTACATCAATTCCAGATGTGTTAAGGATTTTTTATGTGCATGAATAATAAGAACATTATCTATTAATGATTTAATACCCCATAAATAATATGATATAATCTATTAAAAATCTATTAGAATATTATCATTATATCACCCCTTGTGATATGACTAAACAAGCTTATATCATACGCCATTATATGGCCTACACATATTATATACATGAAGACTATAGCGAATATCACTTTAAATAACCAAATTACAAAAAACATTATAGAGATCATATTGTATCCAATATAATAAAAAAATAAATCATATCCAAAAACCATTTTGTACATATTCTAAAATTATTTGGGATTGTCATCAATAACTTCACTTTATATCAGATCATATTAAATACCTTGTGAATACCCATCCAGAACTCAATTTAGATTAACTTTATAACCCATTTAGAGAATCTCTCTAAGTAAAAAAATCAATCCATATTTATTCAACCACAAATCGTATCCCCATTGTCATTTTTAGAATTGAAAATAATATATGAGTTTCTGATTTCATAAATGTAAGTAAAGAGTGGACTCTAGTAAATCATTAGTGTTTCTCAAGATTAAAACTGATATTGGGAGATACCTAATAAGAACATGTATGTGTAAACCTATTTCCAATAACTATATCATATATAATAATTAATTTTTTGTATGAATTTTTTATCTATGACACTTAGGGACCATGGTACATGGTGTATATCAATCCCAAATATCCTCCTCATACATTCTCAATTATCAAAGTATACACAGACTAAGTTGGTAAATACTTCACATTTCATTTTCATTTATAGATGATCACATCACATGTCCTGTCATCCTATAGATAACAACATTATGAAAAACACAACCTAGTTTTTTCATTTTTCAGATGACCAAGTTGGCTTACTGTATGCCCGAAGGGTGTTCCCAATCCACAAGATATGGAACAAGTACATGGGATCTAGGAAACAAATTTTGGAATAGTTTTCCCAACAATAAAACTATAATAAATACTGTAAAATGATAATTACTACTCCAAACATTAGAGTTCTATTAACCATTAGTAAGAAGAAACAATATATAAACAAAATCATTAATACAATTTAAACAAATGAACATGCATAAATCAAATAGTTCCATACACTCACCTAATGTATGGCCTATAATACAATATAAACTGCTTCTAACTGACAACTCTCTCTATAGATATCATCACTAATAAGCATGAATGTAGTTTTTGGGACCAAAAAAAATTCAAATAATCTCAAAAAACTTTTATGAATCTTGGAAGTCAAGGATAAATATGGGAAAATGATACATGGGGTTCAAATTCCTGAAGAAGATAGAACCGAAAATCATAAAAACCCTTCCCATATAGATTAAATTATATAAGACTTCCACTTCACATGGTTTCCCTAAAAACTATAATTTTTTACAGAGTGGGGCGGTAATATCATACCCCCCCAATCAATTTTTGTTAATGGATTGAGGTAGTAACATCATAAACCCACAAACTAATTTTATTTATATCATGAGGTATTAATACCACCACATAAGTGTTTTTTGTTTTTAGTACAATGAAGTAATATTATTCCCCTCACAAATTAAAATTTATCATGGATGAGGTCAAAATTTTACTAATTGCCTCATAGCACCATGTATGCTATACGGCCGAACGTATATTTCAGAAAATAGTTTTTACATACCATATAAATACCCAGTTCTCTCACTAGAATAAATAAGGTTGAGGAATAGGTTTAGTGGGAAGATTATAGTGATATAAGGATTATTCAAAAGAAACTAAGCAATTGGCTTCTGGTTCAATATGTAATTCACTTCTCATATACTATAAAGGAAAATGATTTCCTATAAATGGATACATTGCTAAAATACCCCAACCCAAAAAGGGATTCCCTTATAAAGGAAAATGAACCTTCTAATATTCTGTGATTGGGACTCCCCTTTCATCTTGGAAGGACACATCTCTGGAATAAATCCCCTTCTATGTAATAACCTCTTTGTGAGGTCTCTTCCCCCATAATGAGAAGAATATATAAAATTGGGTATTCTTATGTTACATTAAACATTCTATCCTTCTTCCCTCCTTCTATGTAGTGTTTGGATTCATCTTGTCTCTTCCTTGAACTATCAAAATGGTTCCTACTAACCCACACCAAAACTAGATAATCCCATCAATGAGGGCCCCTTGTGGCCACCAAATCCATCCAATCCAGGAACAACACACATCAGTTTGTCCCTCTCAATATCATGTGTTAACATAGTAATGTAAGCTCCATTATTTAAAATCCCCAACATATATGGTCATCATAATTATTAAAATCATATATTTTCAGGTTAATGAGGATCCCACACTTAGGGATGGTGGAATTGGTTTGTGTAGTGGCATTCATTTGGCATATTGCCTGACATGTGATGTAAATCAGGTCGTACCTGATTTGGGCGTGTAAGCTCTAACCCAGTGTTTAGGAGATAGTATGAAATATGGTAATGACTATTCCCTAAATTTATATTTAACTCCCCCATAGTATCCTCACCCTCATCCACAAGAAAATGAGGAGTGAGTTTCTTCTATGTCAATCCCAGCTATAGTAAGCCAATATCCTTTCTTGCATCATATCAATTTCCCCTTACTTCTACATCCTTTCCCTCACCCTCCATTATATGAGAATGAAATTTTAACATGGGATTCTGTTTCATCTATAAGTCCCACATAAACATGATTGTGTGTTTTGGTGATCTTATAATATCTCTTGTTTCTCACACTAAGCATAACTCACATGGGCATATAGATTGGTATTGATCATGGAAGAAGCATGATTAAAACTCTAAAATGGTCCTCCTAATATTTTAAATTCCCAACTCATGTTTTTAAATCCTAAAAGGTATATATTCCCCAATATACCACCTTTTTTGGGCCATATACCCAATGAACTAACAATTGGGCCTCCCCAGTAGGTGTATGCCCCAATAATTCCGAAGTACATGGGATTTTATTCGCATACTCATATGATATAAAGGATTCTTTATTCAGTTTCAAACCCAAAATCCCAAATCCATAATCATTATCACTGGAAAATATTTCTGGTATGAAAAAATACCCACCTATAGGGCCACATTCCTTCTAGGAAAAATCATCTCGTACTCATCAATATATATTCCCAATGGGAGTTGTCTTCACCAGTCCATATTTCTTATAAGACAAATTCATTACTATCATGCCATATTCCCAATGGGTTCAACCATTAAGGGATTATCATACATAATTCCCACACAAAACTTTTTTAGGAACATCGTGTCTCTATATAATTTCCACATGATTTCAAGTTGTATGGTCAAGTCCTTGTCACATGTCCCTAAAGGTAAGATGTGTCATGTTAAGTGGAATTGAAATATATGGGTTTATATTCATTTCATAGGGATAGTTAAGAATCCCATCTCATGGGACTGACCCCAACATTAAAACAATAAATTCCTCCTGATATGGAAATAAACTCTATATTTACTAATGGTGAGGATTTCAATAGATATTATTTAAAATGAAGCATGAACAAGTAAATGATGTGATGAGTTTGAGAACCTATGATACATATAGACGGATATCTCAATAGAGATCCTTATATATATATATATATAGTTGGTTCCATTGATGGAGAAACTTTGATACATACAAATGGTTACCCTTGAAATTATCCATGATTGATTTTAGATGTGAAGGCAAAATGACCTTATATTTAGTTTTATAAAAGATTAATGAATATGAAATAAATCTATGTTAGAGTCCTATAGTAGGAAATAATTCCCCCAAAAAATGTGTGATAAGACTTACCTCCCATCCTCTTGACCAATTTGGTTCCTTATGATTCATTAGAAAAATTCATGATGATCACCTACCTTTGTAAAGTAAGACCACATCATGGATATGGGAATAGTTGGTTATTTTTTGTTCCAAAAATAAACCTCACTGGAAACCATCTATCACAACCCGTCCTCAGGGCCCGTGCTATGACTACCCCAAGCCCGCTTTCCATAGGCTAGGGGCTGGTGACTAGCACCAACGGCGTAATCCCGATAAAAAGGGAAGGCATTGACTTTAAACATGTAACACACACAGTCTAAAGACAATATGTAGAAGAAACAAGTACTAATATAGAATACTGGACTAGTTAAGCTGTCGGACCCACACAGGATACAGGACCAGCTAATCTAGCGGACCCACACAGGATACAGGAACCAAAGTTAGAACTGTCGGACCCATGGAGGATCCCGGTATATTATTCATCACTATCGAACCAACAGAGGATTCCGATATAGTTGTCATCACTGTCGAACCCATGGAGGATCCTGGTACAGTATCGTCACAGTCAGCCCTAGGGTTCTCGCACACAGCACGCTCGATTCTTGGAAGGTCCGCTCCTCGAGCCAAGTATCAATACATCAAATATTAAAAAGTCCTAAGATGATGTATCTCGTAGTTCCGTATAATCATAAGGAACCCAACTCGAAAGATGGTGTGTCAATTAGACACCTAGTCTGTGAGTTATTGGCATTTCCGTTCTTGGGGCCGGGTTGGTTTTTAGGCTCAAACCAACCCGACCATACCTCAATTGCATCTGAACCTGAAGTGGAGTATGCCAAAAGAATTTTCTCTCTCCAAGAATTCCATCGCCGCAGGTGGTTTGTCAATCAGACACCTGAAGCCCAAGATAGGGGCAAAAATGTGAAAATGGCCATAGTGGGTCCGGGTCGGATCTGACCCATTCAGAACGACCCGACCCAACCTGGTCCAAACCAGGGTCTTACCCAGTCCGTGGGTGCGGCCCGACCCGAGTGGTCGGCCCGGCCGGAGTGGGCAGCCCGGCCCAAAGAGGCGGTCCGGCCTGAAAGTGTGGCCCGGCCCGAAGGCGCGGCCGAGCCCATGGCGGCCCGGCCTAGGGGTGGCCCGGCCGTGGCTGCCCAGCCGAGGGGTGGCCCGGTAGAGGCAGCCTGGAAAAGGGGCGGCCCGGCTAAGGGGTGGCCCGGTCGTGGTGGCACGGCCCGTGGTGGCCCAACCGGCCATGCGAGGGGGGGGTGTCGCGCCCCTCCCGGTTCATTGAATAGAACGGGCACCTTGCGCTAGTTCCGAGGCTGCAGGACCAGGGTGGTCCGGCATGTCTGACTCCATAGCGGCCCTCCCATCCAGCCTACACCGCACCTCCACCACGGTGCGACAGCATCATGGTCCTTCTACTCTCCACATGGCGTGATGGTGATGCGCCTTCATCATCGCGGCTCGACCTGGCCACAGCCTTCGACTGCACCGCACGGTGCGACGGGTCCACGCTTCTCTATCCACCATGGCCCTCCCTTCCGCGGTTCCTCTCCGATGCGGCGCAGTGGTGTCGCACCCCTTTTTCGCGGCCCTCCCTGGTCGCAGTTCCGTACCTCCAGCGCGGCTCGGTGTGATGGCGTTGGGCCACATTCATCTACCGTGGCCCTCCCGCCCGCGGTTCTTCTCTGGTGTGGTGCGATGGCACCCCAACCTTCTAGATTTGCCTCCGTCATCAACCAAACAAGAATCGATAGAGAGACGTCGGGTCTTGTTTGTTCAGCCCGCGCCCTCCACATTAGGTGATAACAATTGGCCAACATCGAACCAAAATAAACAACGAGGAATGAGGGTATGACTCAAACATTAAAAATAATAAAATCCCCCTACCTTGATTCGAAGATTTTTCGTTGATGATGGCATCATTTCGTTGACGTCAGGGAGTGTCCGAGGAAGAAGCGTCGTCGATGTTCTTTACAGGATGCTCCTTCTCTTTTAGTTTGGTCGAAGATTGAGGATCGTCATCATCGTTCTTTAGAGATGAGGAGCGTTCTTCATTGGGAGGATTTCATTCTTCCAAGAGTTATCCCAAACCTCCCCAAAGAGAATCACTAACCAAAAATTAAATAATGGATACTATCTTATTTTATTGTTTCCATGCATTCCAAAATAATTCAAACCATTTCAAATTAATTAATTAATTGGCATTAATTAATTCTTAGGTGTGTTGGCACCATAATGAGGGAAGGTAGAAAGTGAAGTGGCTCCAAAAAATTATGGGGAGTTCCAAGAGTTACAAGGGGGTTAAGGGGGTTTGATGCTCGTGTGGGCCCCACCTTATAACATCCTCCCAAGGGTGGTTATGTTCAGGTGGCCCCACAACCAACCTACCCTTGGAGGTTTTAACTACCGTTCAAATAAAAATATGCTACATATTTTTATTTAATTTTATTTAGAACCCCCAAAAATTAACTCCCACTTACTTCAGAACGCAACTATGATAATGGTCTCCTTAAAAAATTATCAGCGTTGCGAGTTCAATGGTGCCCTCAGATTTTAATTCCGAGCACCAGTTAAAAAGATATAAAATCTCACATGAATGTTTACTAAACATACCCAAAAAAACTTCAGAAATTGATTCTGAACACACCAGGCCTCAGAATCAAGCGCCGTCAGAAACTGTGGACCCGTAAAATTCTCATGTATTAAAAAAAATCCACGGAAATTCTAGGTCTTTAAACTCTCCCCACCTCAGGTATTTACATCCCTATAAGCTACAAATCACGCTAAGGAAACAAGTTTGGGTATTGATCATGCATCTAAGCCTCCCACTCCCATGTGCTCTTCTGAAGGTTCACGTGCTGCCATTGAACACACACTAGAGGAATCAACCATCCACATAGGACCCACTCCTGTTGATCCTAAATCTCGATTGGAACCTCCGTGAAAGTCGCCCTGTCATCGATGTCCATCTTCTCATGGTTGATGATGTGGGATGGTTCATGCATGTATCTCCTAAGTTGAGATATGTGGAAGACGTTGTGCACCTGGTGCAGTTGAGGTGGAAGAGCCAAGAGGTAAGCCACCTCGCCTACCCTGCTGAGGACCTGAAATGGTCCGATTAATCGCATAGATAACTTTCCACCTTGTCCAAATCTCCATAGACCTAATCGAGGTGAGACCCATAAAAAGATGTGGTCACCATCCTCAAACTCCACTGGTCTCTGTCTCCTATCAGCATAGGACTTCTGCCTGCTCTGTGCAGTCTCCATCCACTACTGGATGATCTGCACCTTCTCCATCGTAACCTGCACCATCTCTGGTCCTACAAGTGCTCACTCCCCTAGGTCAGTCCAGCACAGATGCGATCTGTAAGGTCATCCATGTAGTTTCTCGTAAGGTGCCATCCTGATGGTGGAGTGGTAGTTATTGTTATACGTAAAATCTATCAAGGGTAAGTGATCCTCCTAGCTGTGACTGAAGTCGGGGACGCATGCACGGAGCATGTCCTCGAGAGTCTGAATGGTTCTCTTAGTCTCGCCATCCATCTAAGTATGGAAGGCGGTGCTCAAGCGAAGCTGCATCCTGAAATCCTCCTATAACCCCATCCATATCTGGGAAGTGAAATGAGAATATATATGAGAGATGATCGTAGATGGAAGACCATGAAGTCGTATGATCTCCTGTACGTAGAGGCATCTCAAGCCCTCTGCCGATCCCTTCTCTCTAATCGGTAGGAATTAGGACGACTTGGTGAGTTGGTTGACAATCACCCAGATAGACTTGTGTCCTCTGGATGTACTTGGAAGTCTCGTCACAAAATCCAAGGATATCTCGTCCCACTTCCACTCTGGTACATCTAAGGGTTTAACCAAGCCTACTAGAAGTCGGTGCTCTGCCTTCACTTGCTGACAAGTGAGGCATCATGAGACAAACTCTGCTACTTCCTTCTTTATACCTGGCCACCAGTGTTGTCATCGGAGTTCCTGATACATCTTCGCCACTCCTGGATGTACCGCTAAAGGAGATGTGTTGAACTCCCGCAACACTTCCTCCTGATGTGAAACTGGTACCATGGTACGTCCTCTGAAGAGAATGACATGCTCCCCACCCTCAAAAAATTCATCAAGTGCCTGCCCTATAGATATCAGAGCATGTTGCGTCTCACAGTCATTATCCCCACACTGTGCCTCTCTGACTCACTGAAGAAGTGGATAAGTGACTATGAGAGACTTCAGAAAGGCTGCTCCATCTCTATCCACAAAGGATATCTGCAATGCGGCCAACTTCTCTATCACCTCTCCTAGAAGATGAATGCCTGATCTCCTGCTGATAGCATCTGCTAAAATGTTCCCCTTTCTTGGATTATAGACTATCTCAAAGTCATTGTCTTGAAGGAACTCGATCCATCATCACTGTCTCGCGTTCAGGTCCTTCTGCGAGATGATGTACCGGAGACTCTGGTGGTCAGAGTAGACTGTAAAACGCTCTCCCATAAAATAGTACCACCACATCTTCAAGGCGAATACCACTGATGCTAACTCCAGGTCATGGGTAGTGTAGTTCTGCTCGTGCTATCTCAAATGCCGTGATACATATGTGATCACTACTCGATATTGCATCAGGACACACCCGAGTCTGGTCCATGATCATAGTATACTATGTACCCTACGTCCTCCTATGGAAGCCTCAATATGGGCACACTAGTCAACTTCTGCCTCAACTCTTGAAAGATTTTCTGGCATCTCACTGACCACATAAAGGGTTTACCCTTCTTAATCAATGCTGAAAGCAGTGCTACAACTTTGGAGAAATCTGGCATAAGTCTATGATAGTACCCAGCCAGTCCCAGAAAACTCTGTACCTTTGTCACACTCCTGGGTGGTTCCTAAGCAAGAACTGCCTCAATATTCGTTGGATCTACTACAACTCCAACCTCCGAGATGACATGTCCCAATAAGTGAACCTCTCGAATCCATAACTGACACTTCAAGAGCTTACCATAAATCTGGTGCTCTCAGAGTGTGTCCAGTACTACCTGCAAATGGTAGGCATGCTCCACCTCAGTAGTCGAGTAGATCAGTATGTCATTGATGAAGACTACGACAAAGCGATCGAGCTAAGGCTATAAGATCCTATTAATGAGACTCATGAACACTAATAGAGCGTTGGTTATGCCGAAGGCCATAACCAAGAACTCGTAGTGGCCATACCAAAACCTGAAGGTCGTCTTCTGCACATCCTTGTCTCGAAATCTGAGCTGGTGATAGCCTGACCTAAGTTCTATCTTCGAGAACCATCGTACTCCCTTGAGCTGATCAAAGAGGTTGTAAATCCTCGGGAGTGGGTACTTTTTCTTCAAGGTCACCTGATTCAGGAGACGGTATTCAACACACAGTCACAAGATCCCATCTGCCTTTTGTTGAACAAAATCGGAGATGCCCAGGGTGAAACACTGGGTCTGATAAATCCCTTCCCCTACAAGTCCTCCAGTTGTACCTGAAGCTCACAAAGCTCAGAGGGAACCATCCGATATGATGGAGTAGATATCAGTGTCATCCTAGGGTATAGGTCAATGTAGAATTCCACCTCTCTATGAAGAGGCAGTCCTGGAACATCGTCAGGGAAAACATACGTGTACTAATCCACCACAATAGGAAAACTCAGACTCCACACATCAACTGCTCTGGGGATGAGACTATCCAAATGATGTGTGATCGGCTTCCCCCTCCTCTATATAAGTCCATCCTTCACTTTAAAGGCTCCCTTCTCACTGGTGAAGGTGAAATTGGTGCCATCCGTCTGTATACACCACACTTTGGGCCTAATACAGTCAATCTAAGCATGAATTGTGGATTACCAATCCACACCCAAGATGACCTCATAAGGCCTTGATGCTGCTACAAGGATATCCCAGCCGAGAATCTTGCATCCTATAGTAAGATCACACTGCTGGCACCAGTGCATAATCATCGAGTCTGCTCCCATAGAAGTATCTAGTCATAAGAATTGAGCCAATGGCTCTGTCGGAATCTCCGAGAACCGAATGAGGGCAGCGGAAATAAAATAATGACTCGCACCTATGTCTATAAGTACTTTAGAAAGGTTGGATTAGACATAGATAGTACCTCAAATCATCTCAGGTGCGCCGTGATCATAGGCCTTGACTGCCTGGAGCTGAGACCGCCTCTGTCTTCCATCTCCCTGTAGTTGGGGTAGACCTCCTGGTGGTGGTGGTGGTGGTAGAGCCTTGAAACATATTTCACCACCCGCTGCTCGAATAGCTCCTTTGCCACATCCGCCTGCTCCTGGAGGAACACCACGGTTCAACCTCTACCTCTACTTGGGAGGTCTCTCTACTGTCTGCTGCTCATCTACATGGCGGTTCGGGCAGTCACGAGCCATGTGGCCCTGCCCGCCGCATGCATATAACTGCCTTCTCCTCGTATAGTTGGATCTGTCTTGTGTTCCCCACACAACTGAACATGTATCCTGGGGTCTCTCTCCTGATGGCTGGTCTTCTTGGACCTATGTGACATTTTTCTACTTCCAGCTGCAGAAGACTCCACTATGTGTCACCCTGTGGTGGGTCTCACTGCTGGTGTCTGGTCATTAAGAAAACTCTCCACTAGAAGGACTTGCTCCAGCACCCCCGCCTATGTCGGGATACTGAGGGGGATCATCGAAGCCCTGATCTCATGCCTGAGTCCCTGCTCAAAGGTTCGGGCCCTGAAGAACGGGTCACGTACCATATCCTTGGAGTAGCACGATAGGTCGGTGAACCTCGTTCAGTACTGAGCTATTGTCATGCTGCCCTGCTGCAGATGAAGTAACATCTGAATCCTCACCGCACGAAGGGTGGATGGACACACAAAATCTGAGTGAAAGAGACTCTTGAAGTCTGTCCAGAGTAATGATGCCTCGTCATGCACCTAGAGCATTAGGCTCCACCATCTGCCTACTGATGCATGCAGGAGACTTGCAGCAAGGATCACCATAAGGTTGGTTGGTGTCCCTACCAATCTGAAAACTCTCACGATAGCCTCCAGCCAATCCCCAGCTGCTTGTGGGTCCGTCTCTACCTGGAACCTAGGTGGCCTATGGAACTAGAACTCGTCCAACTCACTCATATGGAATGCACTCTCTGTTTCTAGAGATGGTGGGATCGGTGGCCCAGCAGGTAGTGGTACCGCTCGTACCTCCGCTGTGATGGGGCCCTGCACCGAGGTCTCGTCGCTCGGTGGGCTACCATATCATACAAAACTTGGAACCCTAGCTGGATTCCTTCGTGGGGCCATCTTAAAAAGAAATAGGTATGCCATGGTTAAAACAGTATACCTGGTGAGCAGACACAAAGTAATCACGAAGAAAACATTTTCAATGGAAACACACACGCAATCAGTATTTTCGTGCACTAAGTCGGAGATCAGAAGTCAGAGTCTTAGTGTATGGATACATCGGTCACCACACCACCACTAGTTTCCCTAAACTTATAGACACACCCAAAACACTTAACATTATTTCCATTAAAAGAATCAGATTCCAAGTTATTCCGTAGAACCGACTCATCTGATACCAATTTTTCATGACCCATCCTCGGGGCTCGTACCGTGACTACCCCAAGCCCGCCTTCCATAGGCCAGGGGCTGGAGACTAGCACCAAAGTCGTAATCCAGATAAAAAGGGAAATAATTTCCTTTAAACCTATAACACACACAGTCTGAACACAAGCTATAGAAGCAACAAGTACTAATATAGAAAAGAAAAGTGTGTTGAAAGTAAGTGGGCCAGTATACACACCCAACTGAATAAAAAGTACAAGTAAAAAGGGAAAACAGCTCCTGGATATTCCACTGGGGAATCCTACCTAAAGGGTATGTAGAGAACTCGAACAAATCCTCCCTATGATATGTCCTGTCTAGTCCAGCTCCGAGCAGCCTCTCGTCCATCACCCTCAGCCTCGATCACTACTGGCCTTCGTCTGCACATAACACAATAAGGTGTGGGTGAAGCCCGTGCAGGGGTGAGTATAAAAATACTCAGTAGGGGACCCCGATACCCCCGAAGGACTCCCAGAATCCACAAAAGAAAACCCATAGTATAAAGATACAATAAAGAAGTATTAAACAACCCAACTTAGGTATATACCCATACATATACCTAAGTTATCAATCACAGTCCGGCTCCAATTATCGAGCTCAAGCACGAACCATTCCACAAAGGAAGTAAATTCAATCACCACGATGACAATGATTGAAAGACATGACTCACCTCACACAGGTATACATCATTTGTTGAGTGATAGAGATGATCAGATGTGGTCATTGATTCATCTAATCCGTCGGACCCACACAGGATACCGGACCCGCTAAGCTATCGAACCCACACAGGATACAGGACCAGTTAATATGTTGGACCCACACAGCATATAGGAACAGAAGTCAGAACTGTCAGACCCAGGGAGGATCCCAGTACAGTAGTCATTTCTGACGAACCCACGGAGGATTCCGGTACAGTAGTCATCATTATCGAACCCACAGAGGATCCTGGTACAGTATCGTCACAGCCAGCCCTAGGGTTCCCGCACACAGCATGCTCGATTCTGGGAGGGTCCACTCCTCAAGCCAACTGTTGATACATCAACTATCACAAAGTTTTGATTTGATGTATTTCTTAGTTCTGTCTTATCATAGGGAACCCAATGTGACAGACAGTGCGTCAATCGAACGTCTGGTCTGTGAGTTATTGGCATTTTCGTTCCAGGGGCCCGGTTGGTTTTTAGGTTCAAACCAACCTGAATATGCCCCAACTGTGTCCGAATATCAATTGGAGTAATCCAAAATAATCTTCTTGCTCCAATAATTCCATCGTCACAGGCGGTTCGTCAATCGGACACCAGAAGCCCACGATAGGGGTCAAAAGGTGAAAATGGCCATAGCGGGTCCAGGCTTGGTCCGACCCAGTCAGACCGACCCGGTCTGACCCAGTCCGAACCGGGGTCTGACTCGGTCCGTGGGTGCGGCCTGACCCGAGTGATTAGCCCAGCCCGAGCGGGTGGCCCGAACCAAGGGAGTGACCCGGCCCAAAGGGGTGGCCCGGACCGAAGGCGCGGCCCATCCCATGGTGGCCTGGCATAGGGGCGGCCTGGCCTGTGGTAGCCCAGCTAGCCACGCGAGGGAGGGGGTGTCGCGCCCCTCCCAGTTCGTCAAATAGAACTGGTTCCTTGCACCGGTTTAGAGGATACGGGACCCGGGTGGTCTCGCCTGTTCGGCGCCTTGGCGGCCCGCCCGGCCGGCCGCCACCACGCCTCCATCACGGCACGACGGCGTCGTGGTCCTTCTACTCTCCACATGGAGTGACGGCACCGCGCCATCACCACCTCAACCTGACCTAGCCACAGCCTTTGGCTCCACCACATGGCGCGACGGTGCCGCACTTCTCTATCCGTCACAGCCCTCCTAGCCACGGTTCCTCTCCGGGGCAGCGCGACAGCACCGCATCCCTTTACCGAGGCCCTCCCTGGTCACGGTTCCGCACCTCTGCCATGGCGTGGCATGATGGAGCCGCGCCTCTTTCATCTGTCGCGGCCCTCCCGGCTGTTGTTCTTCTCCAACACAGTGCGATGGCATTTCTCCCTTCCGGCTCTTCCTCCATCGTCAACCAAACAAGAATCAACGGAGGGACACTAGGCCATGTTTGTTCGGCACGCTCCCTCTGTATTAGGTGATAACAATTGGCCAATGTCGAACCAAAATAAACGACGAGGAACAAGGGTGTAATTCATACAATAAAAATAATGAAATCCCCCTACCTTGATTCGACGATTTTTTGTTGACGATGGCGTCGTTTAGTTGACGTCGGGGTGAATCCGAGGAAGAAGCGTCGTAGACGTTATTCGCGGGCGTCTCCTTCTCTTTTAGCTTGGTCAATGATCGAGGACGGTCTTCATCATTCATCGGAGATGAGTATCATTCTTCATTGGGAGGATGTCGTTCTTCCAAGAGTTCTCCCAAAGCTCCCCAAAGAGAATCACCAACCAAAAATAAAATAATGGCTACTCTATTATTTTATTGTTTCTATGCATTCCAAAAGAATTCAAAACATTTCAAGTTAATTAATTAATTGGCATTAATTAATTCTTAGGTGTGTTGGTACCATAATGAGGGAAGGTGGAAAGTGAAGAGGCTCCAAAATTTATGGGGAGTTTCAAGAGTTAATGGGGTGTTAAGGGGGTTTGATGCTCATATGGGCCCCACCTTATAACATCTTTCCAATGGAGGTTATGTGCGGGTGGACCCACCACCAACCTACCCTTGGAGGTTTTAACTACCCTTAAAATAAAAATATGCTACATATTTTTATTTAATTTTATTTAGAAACCCCAAAAATTAACTACTACTTACGTCAGAACTCAACTACAGTAAAGGCCTCCATAAGTGATTATCGGCATTGCGAGTTCAAAGGTGCCCTCGGATTTCAATTTTGAGCACCATTTCAAAAGATATAAAATCATGCATGTAAGTTTACTGAATGTACCCGAAAAAAACTTCAGAAATTGATTTCGGGCACACCAGGCCTCATAATCAAGTCCCTTCAGAAACTGCGAACTCGTAAAATTCCCATGTATTAAAAAATCCACATAAATTCCGAGTCTTTACACCATCCCAAATATGGTCACAAAAAAATGATGAACCCATTGTGAAACCTTTATTAACCAATATAACTATGTTTCCCACAAGTCAATAAACTCATCACATATATTTACATGAAATAAAAAAACAAAATCGTTTCAAATAAATCAATTATTAGGTGGATTCATACTTATGATGCTACTTTTATGAGTTGTTTTGTGTTTTTTACTATTCTCAATAATATCCACAAAAATCCATTCAGTACAACATGAAATCTTACCATCAGTAACAAATATACACATACACAGTTGTATGAATTATATCCTCAGCAAACCAAATAATATTATCACCCACCTAGCATCTCCAACATCAGGTGATAAACATGATGATCCGGGAGTACCACCTCAATGATATCACCCTAAACCCAGAGACCACATGAGAAGACCTCTAAGAAATGAATCCCCACCAACCATCTACCCAATAGTTTCTAGGGGTAAAGAAGTTATTCTCACCCATTATTGTTGTAAACCATTTTAGAAGCCTCTCAAAAGAATATAAGAACATGTTCATCCATTATCTATTGGATGTGGATCCATAGGTCAATCATGTCCTCATTACATCAACACATGAGTTCCCATGAAGGGATCCTTCCAGTAATCACTACAAATAACATCATGTGTCATAAAATCCTCAACATGATGAGGAATCCCCCCTTTATGGACATTATCTAGACATCCAAACATTGGTGCCTAGGATAGCCTATTGAGGACGACAATAAATCAACTAAAAATAGGACCATATCTTCATTATCTCTAGAAAATCCCACCAATAAAATATGGTAGAAACATTTGAAAAGGAACACATACAATACCTTGTTCATCAAGACTACCAACATCATCTTGAAGTATCATGAGAAGATTGTTAGAATATCCATAGAAAAATAACGGGGTTTATGCTACTACCCCCACACAAGACCCATGCTAGCATATTCTAGTAGGAAATAGGGGATAGGAGAAGGTGTATCTCTTTAATCAAAATATAGAATAGACATATATTATCATTCCATTAGTGAATTTCATTCATCATATCCAATAGTCAATGTAAGGAAAGGCATCTATCCCTACCCACATTCTATAAAACTTCTAGGATATAATGATAGTAGTGGAAGTGCTCAAATTGTGTTCACACAATCTTGTCCCCACAAATTGGGTAGCCCATTATCATAATGAGAAGGTTTCTTTGAAATGGTCAATACTCCTACTACTATGTTGTAGAGTCATCGGCACATTACCATAATAAATAGAAAATAGGATCAGGCACAAAAAATCATTCTAAATATAAATTATCTGCCCATTTCAATGGCTGCTCTAGTAGAGGTATATATCCCATCCAAAACCCCAAAAATAGTTCTCTATATTTCGATAGTATCACAAGAGTCATTCAGGCGATCTCCCTCATATGAAAGTTTATTTTCAAGACAAGTAAATCCATTTTATCCATGGAAAACATTTAAAAATAAATCTCACCAAAGGTGATTAGAAATCAAAAAGTAGGCACACAAACCTATTTTCCTCAATATAATTGTTCTTGTGGCCCTAAAACATCTATCAGTGGCTTCCCAAGATCCTATTAACTTGTCATTAATTCAAGTAAGTAGTAGTTTCAATTGAAAAGTTCCTCCTTTAAATGAAACTACCAATAGTTTTAGAGATTATCCCCCAAATAATTCACTATGAAGTTCTCCTTTATGACCATACTGAGATCGATCATGAGAAATTTTCTTCTGATGAGTACCATGGAGACCCTACTTGTATCTAAAATATCAAGCAGCAAGAAGTTCCTCCCGTTCTCAATTTCCACCTTGAAGGTCCTACCTAGGTAATATGATCTAGGAATCCTCATCATATCAGGTTATTAAGCCATTGTGGTAGTCCAACCCATGATGGTGTCCATTATGAATTTCCTCCCTGTAGTACAACTTCATTTCTATAAGAAGGTCCTCCCCTTGTAGAACCAAATTTTAGAAATCCTTCACAATGTGAGGCACATGAGAATATGATTCCAATCATTCATGATTCCTTATAATTAAAAAGTTATATTCATTCTCTATAAAAATATACCCTAAGGTATATTTCACTCTTCAAAACACCCTTGAGTTATATCCCTTCCAACACATTAGAAGAGATCCCTATAAATCCCATTATTGATAACAAAGTATCCAATAAATTCCTAATTTGGGTAGATAAAGTGAAGTAATATTATATAGAATATGAATAGAACATATTTCTTATAAGGAAGAAACTGACTAAATATAACATATTTCTCATGTTTTAGAACTTAGTCACTTCTCAACGTATCATTTCAAATACGTTTTTTGAATAATTTTTTTCAAAAGGATGAGGGTCAAACCCCATTTATTGAACATAAAAAACCAATTTTGATAATGTGTGCATGAATTTCTCCTAAATTTATGAATACACTTTTCAATTTAAAAATCTAATGTTTTCCTTGTGAAGGATATAGTGATCAAGTTAAGAAAATATAAGTACTTCATCACCAGATTGATTAAATGACTATTTTAGTTGTGTGATGCCTAAAATTAGGAATTTAGTGTAATGGTATTCAAGGTGGATGTCTTAATTAATTTCACAGGATACATCAATTGACCATTGATTCCCTAATTAGTATCTATATTATAGGATGGTTTGATCATAAAGCACTAAATTTCACTTCACTCTATGTTCAAAAGATCCAACATAAAGTGGATTTGTGTAACTATATTGCATAGAGATGGCTCTCAGAAGTTGGAACTTCCAATAATAGAGGTCATTCTTAGTAGGAGTATTCCATGAAAGAATCTCAAAGGCATCAGGACAGATGATATTAGGCTATCGAAAAGACATTTCCAAAGGCATATGAAAATATTTATTAGGCTTATCACTTAAGAAAATTCCATCATTGAGTAATAGAAGTGTCTTTAAGAACATGTATTTATCATGTATATTATACATAACACTAATATCATGTACAAATAAGAATCCAAAAGATCAAAAAGGCATCCATAATATTTTTGCAATGCCAATGTAGAATAGCCCCAATCCACATATCTGGAGGCATTTTGACCTCAGAAGCCTCCATCAAAGACAAAAAAATTAGGTCGAAATTCTTCATAAATGGATCAGAGGAAGCCCCATAAAATAGGTCTTCGGGAATTATTATCCCAATAACCATCCCCATTAAGGTCAATATTTTCTTGGTTAGGAGGTGTGTGACAAATGGTGTCTATACAGTTTTCTTCATCTATTACTCCACCTTATTCTAGGAAAATTAATATAATGAGGTTCTCTAGGGGATCTCTTTGGGTCAATAATCATAATAAAACCACATAGTAATCCTCACAAAAAGAGTGAGAATCTAAAAAACCACAAGATAAATTATTCTATTAAAGGTGTTACCACTTCTAAAGATCACAGATTCTCAGATAGATACCTCAAAGGAGATTAACCCTCCTATTATCAAAGTATTGATGTGACACCCTAAATTCATTACACATTGATAAATTTCATTATAATTAACCCTAAAATGCTATAGAGTATTAATAAAATGTAGTATAATAGGAGGTACATGTTCCTATTTGAAATGTGGTCTACATTAAAATACTTGAGTAAATCATGAATACCCGAAGTAAAATGATTTTAAAAAAATTTGGTACACCCACAGATTCCTCATACTTCCCCCTTGGTGTGCTTTAGGAAATAAAAAGGGTAGGTTCATGGCCACATACCACCCTTTACATGAAGAAGTTAAACTGATGACACTTGAGGGAATATTTTATTAGTATGGAGCCAATATGAAGGAGTTAAAGAGAATTAATATAGAACTAAAAAGAGGAAATATTCCTCTGGGTATGTTATTTATGTATATCCTCATCTAACTATATATTCTAGCATCAATCTATAAGAGGAACATGTCATGCCAATGATAATAGGGCCAGAACATCCATTAAACATGAGGACAAGAAAACCAATTTATTTGGTCCCAACGACAATGGGATGTCAGGAGTTCCCTCCATTTGGGAAATAATTAGACCTATTTTAATATGACTATCATAGGCCATACCATGGATGTTTTTAACTTCATGTACAAATATAGCCACCAGAGAAGGCCCTTCCTGTAGTTACCCATGTTCAAGCTCTTTTTTAACTAGTTGTTCCCCCTAGATCTTATTGATACCATAGAGACCTTTACATATTGATTGGGATATATGGAAGGATGGATTATAGTGGTATATCCATAGATAAATTATTAACCCAAATGGGTATATACATATATTTATCTACCTAGCTTTGTAAATCTTATGATTCTAATAATCAATGTGTTGGGTGATCCAGAACAGTAACTAATGGATTTTATACCCCGCTACGGTCCCATGATGTAAAACCTTTAACAGAAATAAGTATTTAAATTATATTATTTATTTATACCTTGTAATGAACCACATTTTTTTCTATAATAGTTTATTATCCCAAAAAATAAATGCATGGGAAGATCTCTATCAATATTTTATTTACCAATTCAGCTTAATGTTGTAAAAGATGATGATCCCCGACCTCCAAATTAAAAACATCAAGAGAATTATAGATTCTATGATTTGATCACTTTTTGGAAGGGTTTTACTTATTATCTAAACATGAAGGTCCCTTATGAATATTTATTGGACTTTTTATAGAGAACCTACACAATGAGTTGTAGACACCACTCATTCCTATCAAATATACAAGTGAGTTTTTGGACCATTCCATTATTTCAACAATATTGTAAGTTTCCATATTGAAAAAAAAATCCAATTCTTAACCAATCATAATATCTCAAATAAATAGAATTTGTAATGTAAAAACTATGATTGTCACCCTTAAGCCAACTTCTACACTGACTCTAACTCCAAAACATGCACAATATCACTTGAAACCTCCTCCCGAGTGATGATAGTCATAACATCCAAATCAGGACAAGATAATTGAATGGAGATTATTTCAATTTAAGGAACAATATATTATGGTTTATTCCTTTCAATGTTAACAACTCTCTGACTACTTTATAGAATCTATGGAAAATAACTTGTAGGAGTTTTTGGAGTTGGGGAGGCCTGATCATGTTGGCCTTGATGACTACCCAAACTATTTACCCTTTCACCTAATATTGGTCCATAAAATTTAGGATTTATTATTATTTAAATACATTCTGTGAAATATATTTTATTTTAGATAGGTAAAATTATTAAAGTCACCTTCACAAGTTTTATATGTTTATGCTACCATCCCAAAGAAAGAATTAGGGTAACAAGAAGTTTCAAGTCGGCGTGTACATAGTTCAATGATTGGATGTCCAGAAAAAATATCAATTGGAATCATTCAATCCTTAAAGAATATTTGAACAAAAAAACTATGCCCTCAAATTCTTTTTCCATGGTTCGACCGACTTCATCGACAGCACAATCCTCCAAGATCAGATATTCCAATAAATTGTGTAACATGCAACACAAAAGATGATTATAGGAAGATGAACCTATGATAAATCCAAATTTAGTCTTGACCCACTCATATTTCATTAATCTAATCTTGATTGAGTGGTCATCATCCCACCAAATGGTTTATGGACACCACTCAACCAAACAGAATCTTCATCTGATGAAGAATTAATATTTGGTTTCATTAATTTCATTCAATTAATGCACCCCTTCTTTAATTATTAGTATATACATGAAATTGAGTTTCCCATATATGATTAGGGAACTACTGGTAGATGATTTTCAAACCAAGTTATTAGGGTATGATATGGCCATAGATAAACCAAATATTTTATTCATGCCCCTACTAGAGATATTAAAACTACTGAAAATCATAAGAAATCCCTTTAGTGAGAAAATAAATAGCATGGAGATGTGCCAACATTCACTAAGGTTCATCTAGACCAGATTATTTTGT
Source organism: Viscum album (assembly GCA_963277665.1). Classification (NCBI taxonomy): domain Eukaryota; kingdom Viridiplantae; phylum Streptophyta; class Magnoliopsida; order Santalales; family Viscaceae; genus Viscum; species Viscum album. The sequence goes on from OY728160.1 coordinate 641,574,124, forward strand.
AATATTGGTTGTAGGGGGTGAAATAGTCCACCATCCCTGGTGGGATGGTAGACCAAGTCAGCCTAATTCACCAGTGACGGGGGTGCCTTAACCTTCCATTCAAGATATTTACCTACCTACCTCAATCACTCCATCTCCAAATAATTATCAAAGGAATATATTACTTATATAAAGTGAAGGCCCTTGACTCAAAAAATATCACATCTTGAATGAATTTTCTCTAGGGTTTGGCCAAGATATCAATTTTGGATGCTTTCAATTTATCTAAAGACCTCATAAAGTACTTCAAAAACCCTCAATACTTTGATGTTGAGGTCACTGCTACTGAAGTGTATCATGCATAGATCAATCCTATAGAATGATGAATGGTCATCTCTTTCGTATAACAATACAAGGATATTGTTATATAAGGTCGCATCAGACTCTTTTATAGATCTGGAAGGCTGGATTATATTGACATCTAATGGGATTTTATTGATAATGGATCAGTATTAAACCTCATTATAGTCCAAACACTTTATTGATTAAGTTAAAACGAAGCTTAATTTTTCCCATACACCCTCACACTCCATGGTTATAACTAGAGTGAACAAAATCCCCTTTTCCAAATCAATCTTGGGAATCAATTTGAAGACCTTTTTTCGACAGTGAATTTCTAGTTGTTTAGCAACATACCACCATCAACATCCTAATAGTAATTATTTAGTTTCATAAACATGCAATGATCTCTTTATCATACCACTAATGTCTCAAATAATTTATCAATGGACTAATTTTTACATTTAATGGTGAAATATATTCATTTGTGCCTTCAGAATCTCAATATATAAATATAGGATTTTACCAAATAGAAGGGAAACAACATATGACTAATGATGTTTCTTGGGTTACTACCTTAAATGGTCTTGAAATGACTATAAATTCCACTTTTAATGAACTCGTTAATTAATATGAATTTCCCATTAACCATTCCAAAAGCACAAGTTCAGACATTACTATGTAAACATAAGTTTTGATGATATCAGTTTCCTTAACTAACTAATAAAATTTCATAGAATTTACTAACCTCTAGGAAAATAGTAACACCTTGGTTTAAAATTCTATTGTTTTCCCCAAAATCTTTAGAATACTACTACATCAATAATCATGTTAGAATAAGGTTTCATGCCATTTATAGGGAATGAGAATACCCCTACCCAATCTTTTGGATTTTGGAATATGGATTCTTCTCTTCAATATGAAGATTACCCTTCATCACCCATTACACCTAGGATTATTAGGGAGGAGGAATAGGAAGAATAATAGGAGAACCTCAAATATTCCCATTTAGTATTCAAGGAAGGAATTCCATCCACCATTGATGAACTTTGGTAGATAAATTTGTACAAAGAGTAAGATCTATGACCCACACTAATTAGCACATCCATGTCCATTTATCAACAAGAGGCATAAACCTCATTTATAATGTAGCACCAAAATATGTTCTCCTAGAACTACATTTAAATTACATGCATTAATCTAGATGTGGTCACCCACCACTTGGGTTTGCGGGAAGATCACTATAGATATAAGAAGGCATCAAAATGAATGAATTTGGCTCATACCAGTATACTCAAAGATGAATTTGATAAACTCATAAAGTAAATTAAATTCATTTAAGAAATCTAGTACCTAAAATGGTTTTTAAATATTTTCATGGTAAAAAACAAGAATGGATATATCAGAGATTGTATCGACTTCATAGATCTCAAAATGCATTGTCCAAAATATGATTTCCCAGTTTCGATTATAGAACTATTAATAATCACAATGGTTTTCTATCAAGATCAATACTTTATGGCTACCTATCATGATCTCTCCTTTATGGATGGATATTTAGGATACATAAAATATATATATTGACCATAATGATAATGAGATTAATACTTACAAGTCACTCCGTGTAACATACTATTATATAGTAATGCCTTTAGGTTTGAATAATTTCATCACCACATACCAATATTCCATGAATAATATCATCAAAATATTTGTAGGAAATTTTATCAAATGCTATATTGATGACCTAGTGTTGAAATAAATGTTATGTTCTGATCTTCTTATTGATCTTGAGGTCATTTGTTACAAACTATGACAGCATAGCTTATAAATGAATCCCTTGAAATGTGATTTCGATTTGACCTCAGAAAAGTTTATCAACTTCCTGGTATTCCATCATGTAATCAAAGTTAACCCTGATAAGACTTATTATTTCCTAGTCATGTCACCTCCTCGAACCCACAAAGGGTTGAAGGGACTACAGGGAAACCTAGACTACATCCATCATATTATAGAAAATCTAGTAGGTGTTTGTCTACCTTTCACAAAAATAATTAATAAATGAATCACTTATTGATGGATTAAATATTATCAATAATTATCTTATATTCTCAAGATATAACATTTTTTCATCAATGTTAGTTCCCCATATTGGTGTAAAGCCACATATTTTGTATGTGGTATCCTTAGAATGATCACTAGGAACTTTCCTTACATTGAAGAATGATTTTGATTGTGAGAGAAGCCTCTATTATATCATTAGCATAATTATTGATACTGAGACTTTATACTCATACATTGATAAGAGTTTCCTTACACTACATTTTTCAGTTCATAAGCTAAGAAAATAATTTCAGCATCATGAGATCATTTTAGTCTTATGTGACAACCTTCTCAAATATATCCTCAACTTCCCTATGTTGATTGGTCATTTAACATGGTGGGTGGTCATATTTTAGCAGTTTTATACTCAATTTGTACCATAAAAAGATTTAAAAGGTAGGGGACCTTCATATTTCCTTACATAACATCACTCTATAAAAACAACACCGTTAAATACTGAATTTATAAATGAAGAGATTATATATGTTCAAGGTGGCTCCCAGACATTGGATATGTATTTTGATGGTGCGTCTAGGATCCTAGTAGAAAATAGGGTGGAAGTCCATAAGACCAATAATTTTGGGTTAGGATTCATTATTATCTCACCAGAAAATGTTTCTATACCCTATTCCTTTTTTTTCAGAAGGCTGCACCAAAACTAAATAAAAGTACCAATCCCTCATCACCAATCTATAACTAGCACTATAAGTGCCAGTGGAACAACTAAGGGTCAAAGATGATTCAGATTTGGTGATAAATAAGATCAATACTAATTATTATATCAAAAAAGAATATTTGATCTCCCTTCTTGACTATGTGTGGGGTTGATGGCATAATTCCCTTCGGAGCCAAAATTAACTCATATAAAGTGCTCATATAAAACCCTAGAAGATAAATTATAAAATAAATCTATAGCTTTAGTGGATCCAAATTGGGGAAAAATATTCATCAGCATTGTGCATTGTATAATGGTATCACTATTTATTCATGAAAGTATGGAAGAAAAAATAAAATTTGATGATGGGAAGTCAACTTTAATCTTTATGATGGCCTGAATTGTCATAAGATTCTTAAAAAATGTAGATTTGATGGGTTCCTCATATGATTCATCAACAGATAAGATATTATTACCATAATGAAATAAGTACATACTAGCGCTTGTTGTTCCCATTTGTCGGGAACCAATATTTTACCTCAAATCATGAGTCTTGGGTGTTTTTAGACTTCAATGATGTGGGATTCCACAAAATTCACTAAGAATTGACATTACTATTTAATACATTCCAAATTCATCTATCAACCCCAAAATTTATTGCACACTTCCAAATACTCCTATCTATTTTCCAGATGGTGGATAGTTGTGATGGGCCATATCATTCCACATAGGATAATTGGTTCAAGTACATCCGGACAATTATTGACTTATTTTCCAAATGGGACAGGGTGATACCCATCAAGGAGGTTGAGATGAAGGGTTTTATCAATTTCATGCAGTCTATTATCATCACCAAATTTGATTTCCCTAACACAGTACTAACAGACAACAACACCAATTTGTACTCTTCTAAATTGAAGAGGCTATTCAAGGAGTATAAAATTTAGACCAACCATTATTCTCACTATCATGAAGTATTGAATGGAAAGATAGAGGTTTCTAAGAAGATCCTATTAAAAATACTCTCTAAAATGGTGGATGAATAAAATAAATCATATCCTAGTAAAAAAATTTATTCCTTATGGTCTTATAGTACTACAACTTTTACTACCACACAAGAAACCTCATATTCACTGTTACACAGGACATAAGCAGTCTTTCCTATTGAGGTCCAATTTTCTTCACATTTCATTTCCATTAATGATTATCTATCTATAGATGATAAATATAAAAAGTGGATAGAAAAATTTTAATTGATATATGAGAGAATATTTCTTAATTTTCAACATTTATAGGTTTATAAAAATTATATATAACAAGTTTTTAACAAGAAATTTTTTCTCTCTTTAATCCTCTAAGGATAACTAGTTTTGGACCTCCATACCCTAGTGATTCTTAGAAATAAACCTCTTAAGATTGAAACAAAAATAGGAGGTATATTTTTCTATCCAAAAAATATAATCCAATAGTTCATATTTTTTTATTATCCTGGATTGTGATTATATCTATCACATACCAATGTGATTTTTCTCAATAAATATTTCATGTGACCAAGTCACTAACTAACAGCCTATGTTTTAGGACCTAAAAATCAATAACCAATGTCTTAGTTTTAAGATGTCAAACTAGAGAACAATTTCTATGTACTGATATCTTAAACTACATGACTCATCATACTTGTAATAATTCATTAAACTTCATGGTTAATGTCCCTTTTTAATTATATAAAAATATGAATTTTTGTTACCCTTACTTGAGAGGAACTCTGATTGCGGTGTCAGTCTTTCATTACACTAACTTTTCATATCATAACAATGTGTGTCTTGATTCTTGTCTGAAAACGGTATGTATTGATGCATGGATCTCTCATTCTAGGATCGTCCATGAAAATAAAAAAATTAACCCACTTTCATATGACCTCGATCTATGTCGAAGATTACAACACGATTTTAATAATTTACAAACTCATGGTTGATAGAAAATGTTCCATTCAATACATATGATTCCGGTTGGTGTCAAGAATATTCCACCCATTCATGGTCAATTATGATATAAATTCTCCCTTCACACTCTAACATATTCCGTTCACAAATCATACTCCATGTCTTGGGATATTCATGTTCTCATAAACTTCCTCCAGTTATCAGTGACAAAAGCATCTGACTCAGAAGGATACATTCATTTTGATTATTCATATTATGGAAAATTTGGATCTACATAATGTGTACCCCCAATGTGTCTCATCAACCATAGGTATCTTCATCCTAATGGTAAATTAATTTTATATTTGTATGTATTGACAATATCAAAATGGAAGCCTCCTTTAGAACTTGGTTTGTGGTCATTCCCACCATACTTGTCACATATCATTTCCTTAGATTTGAGTGCCCTGATATCATGTCTTACAACTTCCCCACTTAATGTATATTATTTTATGGATAATTATTAGTCAAACTACCATTTAAAGATAAATCAAGTGTACACATTAGAAATGAACCTTGATTATCATTTTTGGTACAATTTGGATAACCCCTATCTTATCTGATTTCGCGTAGTGATCATGACACATGTGGGCTTAAAGACTTTATGAGATTATTACATTTTCCATAGTTAAGTCATGCCTCAACCATAATCAACTAAAATTCCTTTCCATACTACCATTAAAGGGTATGACTGGCCTTGGATGAAAAATCATAAAAGGCACATAGTTGGTCAAAGTTGTGTAACCATAAACACTATCTTTCCATATGTTCGTGAACTATAACATTAAACTCAGTGTACATATATATGATACCATTTATACTACCATTTTGATTCTCTATTCACATCATGTTTTATCCTTTCACATTTTATATAGACTACCTCATTAACTAATTTTCATCAAATATATATGACCTTAAATTAGAGTAATCATGTATCTTAGTTGCATGATATTAAACTGAAGGACAACACCCATTTCATAATATGTTAAAGAATAAGATACACTTTTCCTTCCATAACACATTAAAAGGCATTTTTGATGTCCCTTTCACATGATGTAAAACTTTGTGATACTTTTCCCCTCACTTTAAAGCCCCCTACACTTAGTTCTAGTCTCCTACCGCACCAATTTTCCTTTCGATAACTATGTGTGGATTGATCCCTACTTCTATGGGATACATAGTGAAACACTGATCCTATATCCTCACCCATCCACCATATGATAAAAATTATCACTTACCATTTAAAAATTTGATCATTATAGAGAAATTCAACTCAGAACAACAAGTGTCTTGATCCTCACTCCAACAAGATAGGTAGTGATAGCTAGATCTCTCATTATAGGCCCAACCATGAAAAATAATTCCTCTCCTACATGTGTAACCAAACATTGCAATAGATTCCAAAATTATCTCCTTTATTTACGAACTCATTATTGAGTAAACCCCCCCCCTAAATATGAATCAAATATATGTAGGGAATTTCTAATCCATGGTGAAGCCTAGTGTAAATATCTCTTTCATATTCAATGGATTCCTTTCTTTTACAAACCACACTCCATATACCACGAAATTTGAATCCCCATAAACTTCCCTCAACTATTGAAATTGAAACTATTAAACTCTAAATGAAACCTTTTTTTTGAATTTTCATATTTTTTCTAATTTTTATTTGTATAATGTGTTCCCCCAATGTAGTTTGTCAAATATTCCCAAATATGAGAGCCCCAAGATCATGGATTATAGATCTTATTTCCTCATATTCAAAAGATTCTAAAGTACTCTATACAATATGATAGTCCCTCCATGGGACAACAAATCAAATGGTGCATGCCACAAACAACCCTTGATTAAAATTCATAGTATAGTTTGGATAATCCGGAAATTTTATCTTGTTTCTCACGTCAACCATGACTCATGTGATCTTAAATATTTTAGGTGATTATTCCAATTTGTATAATTAAACCTCGCCATGAGTCAAGGTAGTGATTGGTCATTCCATTATGCCCTTAAACTTCTTAGAGTGGCCTCCCTTACGTGGTATTTCCTCTTTTAAACATGAGACCGATCTGTGTAAGGAGCATCCTTAAAATTATGTGTTGCTTGATTTTTACTCCAATTAGATACATAATGATGCATGGATCCCACATCCTAGCCCAATCACAATGGTATGAAAATTCCCATTTTTTATTTTATGTGAGCTAGATCCATGAAAGGAGGTCCTTATGTGAACGTGAGAAATTTGTTCTCAGGTTCCCATTAATAGTATGGATGCCTCGTCATGATATACATGAGTCTAAATTATTACACCATGATTTTGGAACACCCACATTTCATAAATCACACATCATTTTTTAAAAAACTTGAGACATCATAATATTTCCTTAGTTATTATAGATAAGAGTATTTGACTTGGATTAAAACATTTGTTTTGACTATGCATAATATACCTTATTTGGTATAGCATAATGTGTTCCACCAATGTCCCTCATCAACTAAAGGAATCATCATCTTCAGGAGAAATTTCTCTTATATTTTTATTCACTAAAAGCATCATAATAGAATTCACCGTTCGAATATAGTCCACAAACATTCTTTATGTACCAATATCATGTCACTATTTTATATTTGAGAACCACAATACCAAGATTTATATCATTTCTTAGCTACACCCAAAAGATGTTTGAAGCATCCCCACTCACTAATTCTTCCTTGTATCAAGCTTAGTAAAAATTTTGGGAAAAATAGAAAATACGCAAAGCTTTTGGGATCCACAAAATGATCCAAAAAAAGTAAATCCATGATCATTAGTCCATTAGTATAGTAAAGAGTTAGAGCAGTGTATATATAAATTATTTACATTTCAATTTGGGTATTCAAAAAAATTACTACTTTTAGAAGAGTGACATGAGATCATTTATTCAAAAAGGACAACTTTGGTGTTACGGTGATGGTAATTATACATATACTCATCCATGTTCCATTCCTTAAGAAGAAGAAAAAAATCATTATGATAGAAGTATTCATAATTATGGCTAGTATTTTCATTCATTTGTCAGATGATCTAGAATATCTTGATGCCACCTTTCAATGTATTGTAGGTTATTATGAGATAAAAAAACTAAAAGAGATTATATATAAATAACTGAAAGAGACTAAATTTTCATTCATTCAAAAAAAAGTGAATAAAATAGGAACATCCAAAACATAGAATCTCCACTTAACACTATGAGTAAATAGAAATAAATAAAATATCTATAATAAAAATTAACTATTTTAGTTTATCAAATCAGTTAACACTTGAAAATTATTGTTGGGGGACTGCTGAATATTGGTTCTATTATCATATTCTACATCATTCAATAGAATTTTTTGTTAAAAATAGGCATTTAGATCCTATATTAATTATCTTATGGATTCTATACCTGTATGTTTTTGATAAATGTGGATTTACTCAAACTACATGATCTATATATTCTTACATTTTTCAGTCTCTATGTCGATCCAATCATGGAGTTTCATTTCACAAGTAACCAAACGATTCATATCTATAAAAAATCTTTTAAATATTTTTCATGATGGTAAAAAAGGTTAAATTGGAAAATATTACATTCTAGGGATGCCAACTCCACCTAAGAAACAAAAACCTAGTGAATAAGTATTTGAAAAGGTTGTTAGTCGAACCCACCCATGACCATGATGAGGAAGAGTTAATGGAGACTTTATACCTTGTCATAAATATTCTCAAAGTGATTATCTATGATAATAGTTCAAATTTGGAACCAAGACCATTTCTACATAGCCTAAATTTTGAGGTAGGCATTTGAATCTGAACTATTTTCACTTGTTGTAATAGGTATAGAGTCTATATTTAAATTCACTATATATGGGATTGATTCAATCAGTGTCGCAGTTTTAGGAAAAACCTATATATTCACCACAAATTTTGTTCCATGGATTGAGTATGTAATCCTAATGTTTATTGGTGAAGTAACTAGTTTCATTTTAGTGGGACCAATGTTAATGAAATGATAGACATTATTGGTCAAAAATTTCGTGTTGGTACAAATTCCAATGTGAAGGGGACTTAAAGGTGAAATTTCCTCATAGTGCTTCTAATTTTTATATATAAGATATTCTATTTCATTAATTGGTGTTAAATGTGTGGAAGAAAAGGTTCCTAGAAAAATCAATGGGTTATTTACACATCATTCAACCTCTCTCATATGACATTTGGATAATAATCTAATAATTAATGTGTATACTCCAATGACAAGTTAGTTGGACCACCAATGATATAAGGCCCCAGCCTTAAACATTACTTATTCTTGAGTTACTTCAAGAATACACGTTGAGGATCTTTTCAGGTTTAGAGTTTTAGAGAATTAGATCATAAAAATGCATTACATTCTACATTTAAACAAAGTGGTTACATAAAAGATAGTATTAATTTTTCTCATCAACGGAAACATATTTAAAATAAAACATGGATTCCTTCTTGACACTTCCTTGAAACTATCATCATATCATGTACCTTTCCCTTGACCTGTGGAAAACATTTCAAAAACTTGGGATGAGCATAAAAATCTCAGTAAGGGATATAAAAATATGGAAAGGAAACATGAGTACATATATAAATAAGATTGAAATCATACTTTACCCATAAAACATAAGCACTTTAACATACCTCATCAAATCATGAATAAATCATAGAAATCATAAGACATAAAGTTAACTTGAGTCATTCATAACATTCTTACGTAGGGAGTAACCCTCTTGGTTACGTTTGGAATACCCATCACAGTATATTCCCTAAATCTCTTCGAAGAAACCTCAATGTTTAACCCCTTCACGTTACCCAATGCATTGGAGAGCTATATCGAGATCACACGCCCTTAGTTTATCACGGAACCACCCATCTTCATAATAATTCCCAAGAACCATAAACATAATCGTATCACATAAAACATGCATAAAGGAAACATAACATTTTCACTTTTCAATCACAAGATATCAATACAACACATTGATATAAAAACATTATGAAAACCATTTTCAACATGAAAATAAAAGAAAAGTAAAACATGGTATTTATTTTTCTTTTAAAAAAAGGTATGGCTTGTAGAGGAAGCCCAAACTCAAATAATGGTCACGGCGGCGGAGAAGTCGTTGTCCCCACATACGTACGACAAAACATTCCCTTTTGTCATTTAGTAAAACACTTCGTATAAAAGATTCCTTTTGGATAAATGTAAAAGTCAACGGGGTTTATACACCGTATAAAATAAAGTTGTGTATAAAACATAATATGCCTCAATGAAAGGAGATTGAGATGAAGTCCCATACAAAGACGGTATCCTTGGATTAAGGATAAATCAATTACATTATTATGTGTGACAAACGAATACACCAAATATAAGTGGATATTAAGTGTAAAACAATTAGAGGATATTCACACATATTCATAGAACGACATATTCAAGGATTAAAAGTTTATCCCAAATAATCAAAATTGGGTTAAGAAGTTTCCTTGCAAAAATTCGACAGCCTAACGGCGTTACTTCAAAATTCAGAAAAAGAGTTGATGAGAGATAAAAAGGGTATATCATCACTTGGACATAAAATTTACATAAATAAGGATATATAAGAACATATCCCAACATAATATTATGTGAATTAAAATACATAACAAAATAAGTCTTTTAAAAAGAGGAGGGTGAAAGGCTCCCTTACTGACTTGGGTAACTTTCGAAACGTACACCCCATGGAAGAAGGGTCATACAATGAAGATGTAAATACCCATAAATGAAATTATACTACAAAAATTGTATAATAGTTGGCAGTACATACACCACTCAAAGTAAATAGTGGAAAACGTAGCATAAATGTCACAAGAATAAAAGTGAGATGAAAAATCCCTTACGAAAACTCTGCAGCCTAACGGCGCCACTTAAAACTTCCAAAAATGGATTGATGAGATCAAATAGGGTATCTCATAATATTACAATAAAATGTACATAAAGAGGAATATAAAAGAACATCCCCCATCATAACAAAGAGGAGCTTAAAAGAAGTGACATAAAGGAGAGTACTTAAAAAGAAAGAGAAAGGTTAGATCTCTTACGAAAATTTGGAAGCCTAACGGCGCCACTCAAAACTTCCAAAATGGATTGATGAGAGAAAATAGGGTCTCTCATCATATGAAAATAAAAAGTACAGTAGGATTAATATAAAATAATATCCCAATCATAAGAATGATGAGCTTAAAAGTAATGACATAAAAGAGTGTACTTAAAAAGAAAGAGAGGGTTAGGATCCCTTACCTCAAGTCTGACTTGTCTTGTTCATTTTTTTATATTCCTGAATAATAAACATTGGTCAATTTATAATTTCTTAAGGACCTCCTTTAAAGATTATTATTCAGTTCATATCACATATTATAATTTTATAATAATTGTTTAATAATGTTAGTTCATATCAGACGTTTTTGCCGATGTTTGGTACATGAGTAAACAAAATGAACTTGTTTGAAAATGATTTCCCATGTAGATATAAGTAAATAATTTACAGAATATTATTAATGATTAAAATATCATATATATCCAGTACATATTAATTTTATACTATTCCATAACATTTGGAGATAAACAAATGAAAAGCACCGTTCATGGAGATGGTAGGTCGTACGTACGCATGAACGCTACTTTAATTTTTTTTCATATTAATGGAATTACAAATAAATGAGATATATATATATATATATATATTATAATTCCAGTATAATATATATGTTATATAGGTCACATATGTTCATTAATTTCATTCTTTATACATTCCATTTATTGCATGAACGAGTCACATCACTTGAGGGGGCGGTAGTCCACACTTCCTCATATGAAATTATCGCATTTGCACAACATGAAAAGAATAAAGGTATGTTTAAAATATAAAATTCAAAATCATATAGTAAACATAAATACCATATATATCATATATAAAATACAGTAACATCATAATGTACACCTTTAAAGGTGTTAAAAGAATATTGAACAATCATCATTTCGTGGGGCAGAAAATCGCCAACCACATAAACAGTATGTTCTTTAACCATTAGACGAAGGTGAGTGAAAGTGTAGCTCGAATACTTCTTATAACAACATCATAGAATATTTAATATACTGGTTTTGTTAAAAAAAATTAATAAAAAGAGTTTAGGGGTTTGGAGAAGCAAAATAAAACAAAAGAACACAAGGGAAGACATTACCTTTCAATCGGGTAACTCTCTTTGATTTAAGCTCAAAGGCTTCCTTGGAAAGGATTATTCCCAAATTTAGGCTTCAATGATGAATAGAGGGATTTGGAGAGATGAAATGGTCAGGGTTTTTCCGAGCCAAAGGCTTGAGAGGTGTGGGTAAGGTGGTAGAGGTGGGGGCATTTTATAAGAGGAGAGGAGGGGAACTCTTGAAAAGTTACAAAATGTTACATTATTTTCAAATGATTTTCGGATTTTAAAGGTCCCACATTGATGTATTTCAAGGATAAGGTGGTAAGGGTTCGAAATATACTCATCCAATAGGTCTTTTAAAAGTTTAATTTATAGTTTTAACATTATCATTTCATTTTATTTAAATCCTTTATTAATGAGGTAATCGCTCCATCATCATGATGTCATAAATAATTTAATTTATTTAATGTATAAAAATTATAAAAAAAATATCATGATGTAGGAAATATTTTGATATTTATAATGAATATTTATAGTCAAAAATATTACTTGTATAACCCCATTTAAAAATTGTTTTAGTAAAACAACTCATGCTTGTGACATTTTTATTTTAACTTAAAATAAAAAGTTATTTATGTCATATTCCAACCAAAGTGGCTCCATGGGGTCCCCAATATGACCCATGGATTGTATTGGTCCGGCATGACAAATCAAATGAGGTTAGGACATGTTTCTAATTCATTTAATATTAATAAAACATTATTTTTACCTTAAATTACACTAATTACCTCTAATCATGATTAAAAACTTAAAAGTTACTATTCACCAAAAAATTATTTTAATCCCATTGAACCACATTTTACTTTTTAATGGAAACCATGTATGTCGTATTTTTTGAAATTCAAAACATAGAGGTGGTAAAATTTCATTTAAACGAAAAATCAGTTTTTTAAGTACCACTTAGTGGTTTCACTATTCATCAAAAATTGAAGTTTTTCAGAAAAATACCAAAAATTCACCCTAATCTATATTAGATATTCCGAATTCAAAAAATATGTATATTTTACAAAATTCAAAACATATAAGTTTCATTAATTAATTCAATAATTAATTCCCGATGTCATAGCAAATAGCGTGTTTTTATGAAACAATAAGTGTCAAAAGATTGACACTAGTTTAAGTCCAATTTCAAGGTGAAATTGATTCCAAATACCACTATTGGATTAAATGGTAAAAATATATTATAATTTCACTTTAAAACCAATTCAAAATATAATATAATCATATAAATAAATTAGATTAAAAATAGGTTTTGAATTAAAATACAACATTTTTCACTATTCATTAAAAAAATGAACTTTATCGGAAAAATAACAAAAATTCACACAAAGTAAATTTTGATGTCCCGATTCTAAAAAAGAATTTTATTTTGTCAAATATAACACATAAAATTGTCAAAACATGGATTTAAAATAGGTTCGCCATCAAAAGGCGGTTAATCGACCTTTTAAAGAATATTAGAATGTTTACGCTTAAAATTGGATTCATTCACATTTTTAATCCTCTAACATTTATTGTAAAAAGTAAAAATATTTTACCAACATATATAATCATTTTTTAGTTAGTTCTGTTCATTCCCACCCTTACAACGGCTAGGTGTTAACTACCATTTAAAATAATAGTATTTTATTATTAGAGTGCAACGTAAGATTCCCAAGAAACTCGTTGTTGCGTATTGGGTACGCCATCGAGCATAGATTCCCCTTTAAAGTAATATTAATATTTTATTCACAAATATGGATAAATGTGAAAATTTCATATTCTTTATTTACCTGCGGTGTTACAAATGAGCTGCAGTATGATTCTTATTCTAGTATCCTCACATATTAGCATCAACCATAGTTGATAGAGGGTGGTGGAAAGTGACTCCCCCTTAATCCTTTAAAGTGGTAAAAATAGAACTTTCTGTAGGTATCCAAGCTTCCATGAAACCCTATAAGGTGTGTACGGTTCACAAATGATCACTCAATCTCTCATAGTGGTTAAAACACCATTTTAAAATGAGATAATATAATAATGTTCTTTGGAAGTTACCCTTCCATTATCCTCTACTATCCTAGAAGGTTAAAAGTAGGGAATTAAAGTAAAGTTAAGGGTATTCCTTATCATCTCAATAATTTCATCAATTACTAAGGACTTTGAATCAATAGTAGTATTTGTAACACCCAGAGCTTCCACGATACGCTTCTCTTTCAATAATGCAGTAGCGTGTGTTGTACGCAACTTCGAGTTCTAACACACACCACAACCAATCAAAGTAGCTGTTATGAATAGTAATAACCACTTTTTAAAATTATAGAAATTTTATATTTCAAAATATAATTCATTTTTGTATTCCGAATATTGAAATTAGCCTATGTTGAATTTTTTGTAATTTTCTGAGAACTTCCAAATTTTTATGAATAGTGAAAAATACTTAAAACAACTTTTTTAATCAAAATAATTTATAGTGATAAGTTATACTATTTAGTGGTTTTAAATTATAATTAGAATATATTTTTACCATTTTATCCAATGGTGGTCATTAAAATTAATTTAACATTGAAATTGGACATAAACAATTGCCAATCTTTTGATATAAATTGTTTCTTCAAAACACGCTATTTATTGTGACAGCGAGAATTAATTATAAAATTAATTAATGAAAATTAAATGTTTCTAATTTTGTAAAATAGACATAATTTTTGAATTTGGAATATCAATTATAGCTTAGGGTGAAATTTTGGCATTGTTCGGAAAAACTTCAATTTTTGATGAATAGTGAAACCACTAAGTGGTAGTTAAATAACTGATTTTTCTTTTAAATGAAATATTACCACTTCTGTGATTTGATTTTCAAAAATCCGACATACATGGTTGTCATTAAGAAGTAAAATGTGGTTCAATGAGATTAAAATAATTTTTGGTGAATAGTAACTTTTAAGTTCTTAATCGCGATTAGAGGTAATTAGTGTAGTTTAAGGTAAAAATAATGTTTTAATAATATGAGATGAGCTTGACACATGTCCTACCCTCATTGGATGTGCCATGGCAGACCAAGACAATCCATGGGTCAACTTGGGGACCCCATGGAGCCACTTTAGTTGGAAAATGACATAAATACCTTTTATTTAATGTTAAAGTAAAAAAATGACACAAACATGAAATGTTTTACTAAAACAATTTTTACATGGGGTTATACAAGTCATATTTTTTACTATAAATAGTCATTGGAAATATAAAAATATTTCCTACATCATAGTATTTTTTTATAATTTTTAGACATTAAATAAATTAAATTATTTATGACATCATGATTATGCAGCGATGACCTCATTATTTAACGATTTAAATAAAATAAAGAGATAATGTAAAATCCAAGGCTTACACTTGTCAAAAACCTATTGGATGAGTAGATTTATAACCCTTATCACCTTAGCCTCGAATTATATAAGTGTGGGACCTCTAAAATCAGAAACTCATTTTATAATAAAGTGACTTTTCTTTACTTTCCAAGAGTGCCCCTCCTCTCCACTTATAAAAGGCCCCCACCTCTACCACCTCATTCACAATTTCAAGCCATATTTCTAGGCCAACCTCTTCCCAAATACTCTCCCAACTTCCCCCTATTACTCCTAGAAGCCTCACTTTGGGCAGAACTCTTCCCAAGGAAGCCTTTGGCTCAAATCAAAAAGTGTTACCCGATTTTGAGGTAATGTCTTCTCTAATGTTGTTTTGTTTTATTTTTCTTCTCCAACCCCCTAAACTCTTTTTATTCATTTCTTTTAACACCAGTATCCTCAATATACTAGTATTTTATTATAATAAGGATTCTAGCTACACTTACACACACCTACATCTAATGGTTAAAGAACATACAGTTTCTGTGGATGGTGAATTTCTGCCCCACGAAACGATTATTGTTCAACACTCATATAACACCTTCAAAGGTGGTAATTAAGATGTAAATATATTTATATAGAATATATAATATGTTTATGTTTTACTTATACTTCTGTATTTCTCATTTATGGCATACTTTATTGTTTCCATTATGGGTAAACGCGATATTTTCATTTTAGGAAGTGCGGACTACCGCACCCTCAAAGTGATTTGAATCGTTAATACCATATGTGGGATGTATAAAGGATGGAGTAAATGATATTATATATGATTTTATACTGGAATTATAATATACATTTATATCATTATTATTTCATTAAATACGAAATAGAAATGAAAGTAGCGTTCATGCGTACGTACGGCCTACCGTCTCCATGAACGGTGCATTTCATTTCTTACCTCTAAACATTATGGAATATTATAAATGCATGTATATACTGGATATATATGATATATATGATATCTACATCATGAACATAATTCTGGATATAATGGATATATCACCACATGAACAACTTGTAATTATAAGAATGTTATTTTTGACTCAAGTACCTAAGATCGACAAAATGACCGTTATAAACTTAAATAATTACATAATGTTCATAACATGGTAATAAGGGATATAAAAGGAATAATGAACATGAAAAAGGTTCTTAAGTAAATAGGAATTAACTCTAGTTTATTATTCAGGAGGTTAGAGAACGGTCGAGTCAGGACAGGACGCAAGGTAAGGGGACTTCTTAACCCAACTTCCATTCTTTGGGTTAATCTCCTACTTTCAAATTATGTCATGATGTTATTATGTCCTATTTTGTATTTTTACTTTCTTTATGTGTACCTATAGTGAATACACATAATAGATCTATTTTATTTTAAAAATGATCTTTTTAAGGATTTCGTCTCAATCTCCTTTCATTGAGGCATATTTGGTTTTATACACAACTTTCTTTTATACAGTATATAAACCCCTTTGACTTTTAAGTTTATTCAAAAGGAATCTTTTTATACGAAGAGTTTTACTAAACGACAAAAAGGGAATGTTTTTCTTTCCGTACATATGCGGCGACAACGACTTCTCCGCCGCCGTGACCATTATTTGAGTTTCGGCTTCCTCTACAAGCCATATTTTTTTAATGAAAAATAAATACAAAGTTTTAACTTTCTTTTATTTTGGTATTGAAAATGGTTTTTAAAGTGTTTTATTATATCAACGTGTTGTATTGATATCTTGTGATTGAAATGTGGAAATGTTATGTTTCCTTTATGCATGTTTTATGTGATATGATTATGTTATGGTTTATGATATGTTTAAAAATATTCATATAAGGAATGAATTGGACTTAATAAGTGACGGGTGGAGCCCGCTATAGCTCCTCGATGCATCAGCATGTCTCATGAGACAAACTAGTGTCTTGGCACGTGGCCTTGACAAAATCTTATTTGTGGTCTTGGAACGAGGCCTTGACTACGTGGTTATGATAGTCTGGCATTATGCATTCCATCATTATGAAAGTGGTTATTGATATTGCATGTGATTATTCGACCAGTAGAATATCCATGTGAAGAAGTGAATGGAATTATCTCATTTTACTTTTACCATATTATGTTGAAGTTCATGTTTAAAAGTATTTTGTTTTAGTTATACATTGCCTTAAATTTTTATGTTTATTGATGAAAGCTTCCACTATATTGTTATCCTTACTGAGCATCTGAGCTCACCCCTTTCAATGTTTTAATATTTTCCAGGATGTGAAGAAGTATTTTAGGAATGACCTGCAGGGATAGTCAGAAGAGGATATGAGTGTGGACTATGAAGACTTTGTTATTAGTTTTTCACTTTATGATGTAATGTAAGACTTATGAATGTATCTAGTGTTTCCAAGGATACTAAACTTATCGGTCTTTCGAGACTTGATCTTTTGTGATCATGCCAATGTTACGAAGTAATGCACCGGCTCTGGGTAGCTGGGGTCGGGGCGTTACAGTTGGTATCAGAGGTAGTTTAGTACTAACCTTGGAAGCTAGATTTAGATAAACTCTCATTAGATCACATAACCCAAAGATAGACTTTAAGGATTAGTATAGAAGAACTTCTTAGAATTTTGTTGTTGTAGAGATTTTGTGAGTTTTCTGAGAAATACATCCCTATCTGGATACGAGCAGGTAGAGGTGGCTCTGGCACAGATGTACCTAGGGGTAAAACCCGAAAACACCACTTTGAGCTTGACTCGAACGGGAACTGGTGCACGACAACGGGCCTTGCTGCACTCTTGGTTACGACACTCTCAAGGGATATGCTTAGGATAATTCTCGTTTTCTTTACAAACCACTATGAAGGGTTATGAGTATATACTTCCTCAAAGAAAACATTTTTATAATTATGGATTATATCCATAAATAGTTCAATTTATGTTAAGTATTTTTTAAGTATGGAATTATGTATTTTAATTCATAAACTAATCTAGTTTATGCCATTGTTTAGAAATGGCACCTAGTGGAAGGAATGGAAACCGTATCAATGCACGCACTCCGTGTAGGGATTGCCCTCATGATCAAGATAATTATTGTGGATCTGGAGATACAACCGGTGCTGATCAACTTATTACCATACTGGGACAACTCACTGAGGTTATGAATAATAACCTTACTCGTATGGAGCACCCTGATCCGCAACGTGGAGGATCAATGTTAGACCGCTTCATGAGGCAACAACCACCAACATTTAATGGGGGTACAAATCCGTTAGTAGCTAAGCAAAGGATAAACTCCTTAGATAAAATATTCCATGCCTTGGGGAGTAGAGAAAGGGAGAAGATTATCGTGACAGTTTACAGCCTCACTGGAGATTCCGATCAATGGTGGTCATTGATTCAAAACACAAAGGAAGATGAAGAAGTATCAAATATGGAATGGAGAGAGTTCAAAGAGCTTTTCTTAGAAAAATACTTTCCTCATGACCATAGGGCAGATATGGAAAGGCAATTTCAGAGTCTGAGACAAAAGGAGGATGAGAATGTCGCAAAGTATGAGGCCAACTTTACAAGGTTATCAAGGTATGCTGTAGATTATATACGTAACCCAAGAGGTAAGATTGATCGTTTCTTTGATGGGTTAAAACCATTTCTCTGTCGAGCTTTAGTATCACAATCTTTCTCAACATACGAAGATATTGTCTCGTGTTCTATCAAGACAGAAAAAGAATTCTCTAAGTCTTATGACAACAAAGTAAAGAAAGAGAAGAAGAGAACAGTGGAACAAGAGACAGATAAAGGGAAAAAGGGAAAGAAGGATTTTCCATTATGTGATAATTGTGGGAATAATCACCCTGGTACTTGCCTAAAAGGAATGGGAGTTTGTAACAAATGTGGAGAAAAAGGTCACCAGGCTCGTGATTGTAAGGGAAAGGAAGAGGCTATCAATGTTGAATGCTACAATTGTAGAGAAATGGGTCATTATGCAAATGAATGTCCTAAGCATCAGGGAAACTTACCTCAGAAAAGGCCAAGGGATCTAGTCCAATCTTATGTTGTGACTACAGTTGAAGCGGAATAATAAATGTGTTGGTGCTTTTGGACTCATGGATTATATTCTGGTTATTAGAATAATGTGATATATATATAAGGATTGTACTTCAGTACTTGTTGATTTCAGTAAGGTTTTAATATGATGAAGGTAATCATATTTTTAGTATGTGACAAAAAGATAAACTTTAATTTTTTGGGGGAATCTGATGTTACAATTGATTTTGGAATTTAGAGACCTTTTAGAGAAAGTCTAGACAGAGGTATTTTGGATAACTATAAAGGTTGGAATGGATTAAGTTGAACTTTTGATAGTATTGTTTAAGGCTAAAACATTTATGAAGATTATTTTTGGAATATTATAATACTATAGTTTTAGGAAAAGGACAACCTGCAGGGTGGGGCATAACCCGTCACGTCGGACAAAGCTGTAGGAATCGAACCCACAACCATAGTGCGATAGGCCTTTATTTCCTACCACTAGCCTACAGGAATTCCCTAGTTATTACAAAATAATTTTACTAATCTAAATGGTATGTGTTAACATTTGGAACCTTATACAATTAGGCTAAGTATAATATTTTTGAGTTCTATTATCTTTTTGAGTGAAAGATGAGTTGAAGGTTGAAACTCTATTTGTCAAGCATAAATATATATATACCTATATCTTATTCAATGAATAAATTAATTCTTAAACTTTAGTAAAGGGATATTAAAACAAAAAATGTGTTATCCTAATACCTTATGTCTTGTTGAACTGATGATATTTTAAATCAACATAGATTGAAGGCTTTGAGGCCCTCAATTTGACAGTTGATTGTGATTGATGACCTCAATCACTCCCTACAAATATTTACATTTTTCCTCCAATTATATGTCTCTAATTTCCACCAATGTTCTCCTAATCGAGATCATAATTGGGTGGTGACTCTTTCATTTCCCTTTCCCTCTTATTAAGGCTAAATTTTATTAATCTTATTTCCGATGTGGGTTTTCCACAAAGGTATTTTCTATTTTCAACCTTTTATTTTAAAAGAAAAATTTCAAATTGCGAGGAGGCAATTTATTGAAGGAGGGGAGAATGTAACACCCCGAGCTTCCACGATACGCTTCTCTTTCAATAATGCAGTAGCGGGTGTTGTACGCAACTTCGAGTTCTAACACACACCACAACCAATCAAAGTAGCCGTTATGAATAGTAATACCCACTTTTTAAAATTATAAAAATTTTATATTTCAAAATGGAATACATTTTTGTATTCCTAATATTGAAATTAGCCAATATTGAATTTTTTGTAATTTTCTGAGAACTTCCAAATTTTTATGAATAATGAAAAATACTTAAAACAACTTTTTTAATCAAAATAATTTATAGTGATAAGTTATACTATTTAGCGGTTTTAAAGTATAATTAGAATATATTTTTACCATTTTATTCAATGGTGGTCATTAGAATTAATTTAACATTGAAATTAGACCTAAACAATTTTCAATCTTTGATATAAATTGTTTCTTAAAAACACGCTATTTATTGTGACAGCGGGAATTAATTATAAAATTAATTAATGCGACTTAAATGTTTTGAATTTTGTAAAATAGACATCATTTTTGAATTCAGAATATCAATTATAGCTTAGGGTGAAATTTTGGCATTGTTCTGAAAAACATCAATTTTTGATGAATAGTGAAACCACTAAGTGGTAGTTAAATAACTGATTTTTCTTTTAAATGAAATATTACCACTTCTGTGATTTCATTTTCAAAAATCCGACATACATGTTTGTCATTAAGAATTAAAATGTGGTTCAATGAGATTAAAATAATTTTTGGTGAATAGTAACTTTTAAGTTCTTAATCGCGATTAGAGGTAATTAGTGTAGTTTAAGGTAAAAATAATGTTTTAATAATTTGAGATGAGCTTGACACATGTCCTACCCTCATTTTATGTGCCATGGCCGACCAATAAAATCCATGGGTCAACTTGGGGACCCCATGGAGCCACTTTAGTTGGAAAATGACATAAATACCTTTTATTTAATGTTAAAGTAAAAAAATGACACAAACATGAAATGTTTTACTAAAACAATTTTTACATGGGGTTATACAAGTCATATTTTTGACTATAAATAGTCATTGGAAATCTAAAAAGATTTCCTACATCATAGTATTTTTTTTATAATTTTTAGACAATAAATAAATTAAATTATTTATGACATCATGATGATGCAGCGATGACCTCATTATTTAACGATTTAAATAAAATAAAGAGATAATATAAAATCCAAGGCTTACACTTGTCAAAAACCTATTGGATGAGTATATTTATAACCCTTATCACCTTGGACTCGAATTATATAAGTGTGGGACCTCTAAAATCCGAAACTCATTTTATAATAAAGTGACTTTTCTTTACTTTCCAAGAGTGCCCCTCCTCTCCACTTATAAAAGGCCCCCTCCTCTACCACCTCATTCACAATTTCAAGCCATTTGGATAGGCCAAACTCTTCCCAAATACTCTCCCAACTTCCCCCTCTTACTCCTAGAAGCCTCACTTTGGGAAAAACTCTTCCCAAGGAAGCCTTTGGCTCAAATCAAAAAGAGTTACCCGATTTTGAGGTAATGTCTTCTCTAATGTTGTTTTGTTTTATTTTTCTTCTCCAACCCCCTAAACTCTTTTTATTCATTTCTTTTAACACAAGTATCCTCAATATACTAGGATGTTGTTATAAGAAGGATTCGAGATACACTTACACACACCTACATATAATGGTTAAAGAACATACGGTTTCTGTGGATGGCGAATTTCTGCCTCACGAAACGATGATTGTTCAACACTCATATAACACCTTAAAAGGTGGCCATTAAGATGTCACTATATTTATATAGGATATATAATATGTTTATGTTTTACTTATGATTCTGTATTTCTCATTTATGGCATACTTTATTGTTTCCAATATGGGTAAACGCGATATTTTCATTTTAGGAAGTGCGGACTACCGCCCCCTCAAAGTGATTTGAATAGTTAATACCATATGTGGGATGTATAAAGGATGGAGTAAATGATATTATATATGATTTTATACTGGAATTATAATATACCTTTATATAATTATGATTTCATTAAATATGAAATAGAAATGAAAGTAGCGTTCATGCGTACGTACGGCTTACCGTCTCCATGAACGGTGCATTTCATTTCTTACCTCTAAACGTTATGGAATATTATAAATGCATGTATATACTGGATATATATGATATATTTGATATCTACATCATGAACATAATTCTGGATATAATGGATATATCACCACATGAACAACTTGTAATTATAAGAATGTTATTTTTGACTCAAGTACCTAAGATCGACAAAATGACCGTTATAAACATAAATAATTACATAATGTTCATAACATGGTAATAAGGGATATAAAAGGAATAATGAACATGAAAAAGGTTCATAAGTAAATAGGAATTAACTCTAGTTTATTATTCAGGAGGTTAGAGAACGGTCGAGTCAGGACAGGACGCAAGGTAAGGGAACTTCTTAACCCAACTTCTATTCTTTGGGTTAATCTTCTACTTTCAAATTATGTCATGATGTTATTATGTCCTATTTTGTATTTTTACTTTCTTTATGTGTAACTATAGTGAATACACATAATAGATCTATTTTATTTTAAAAATGATCTTTTTAAGTACTTCGTCTCAATCTCCTTTCATTGAGGCATATTTGGTTTTATACACAACTTTCTTTTATACGGTATATAAACCCCTTTGACTCTTAAGTTTATTGAAAAGGAATCTTTTTATACGAAGCGTTTTACTAAACGACAATAAGGGAATGTTTTTCTTTCCGTACATATGTGGCGACAACGACTTCTCTGCCGCCGTGACCATTATTTGAGTTTCGGCTTCCTCTACAAGCCATCTTTTTTTAATGAAAAATAAATACAAAGTTTTAACTTTCTTTTATTTTGGTATTGAAAATGGTTTTTAAAGAGTTTTATTATATCAACGTGTTGTATTTATATCTTGTGATTGAAATGTGGAAATGTTATGTTTCCTTTATGCATGTTTTATGTGATACGATTATGTTATGGTTTATGATATGTTTAAAAATATTCATATGAGGAATGCATTGGACTTAATAAGTGACGGGTGGAGCCCGCTATAGCTCCTCGATGCATCGGCAGGTCTCATGAGACAAACTAGTGTCTTGGCACGAGGCCTTGACAAAATCTTATTTGTGGTATTGGCACGAGGCCTTGACTACGTGGTTATGATAGTATGGCATTATGAATTCCATCATTATGAAAGTGGTTATTGATATTGCATGTGATTATTCGACCATTAGAATATCCATGTGAAGAAGTGAATGGCATTATCTCATTTTACTTTTGCCATATTATGTTTAAGTTCATGTTTAAAAGGATTTTGTTTTAGTTATACATTGCCTTAAATGTTTATGTTTATTGATGAAAGCTTCCGCTATATTGTTATCCTTACTGAGCATTTGAGCCCACCCCTTTCAATGTTTTAATATTTTCCAGGATGTGAAGAAGTATTTTAGGAATGACCTGCAGGGATATTCTGAAGAGGATATGAGTGTGGAATATGAAGACTTTGTTATTAGTTTTTCACTTTATGATTTAATGTAATACTTATGAATGTATCTAGTGTATCCAAGGCTACTAAACTAATCGGTCTTTCGAGACTTGATCTTTTGTGATCATGCCAATGTTACGAAGTAATGCACCGGCTCTGGGTAGCTGGGGTCAGGGCATTACAGTATTATTTATCACTATTGGGTATAAAATATAAGAATTAATTATTTAGGTATATTATTATTTGTAACATAAAAAATGATCCACTACCTAAACATATAAAAAATGGAATGGTATAATAAGGTTATGTGGGGACCTCCATTCTTACACATGACCTAGTTGCTTATAAATTTGAGTAATGGTGGGTACAACAAAATTTATGGATATTCCTCAAGCCATCATGGATACCGTCCTCAAAGTTATAACCCTAACACCCATGTAAGAGTCACATTCTAGAAAAATCATTCACTTTGGAACATGAAAAGGAACCCCCATAGCCTGAAATCTGGAGATATATTGGTCTAAACATTTTAACACCAGGTTTTGTATTGACACACTTTCAGGGTGTCCTAGAATGATCCCAAAACCCGTTAGGACTACTGGGTAGGGGGTTTCTGATACACTTATCCCATGGCTTTGTCCCACTAGGTTTCAAGAAAAATTTTACCCAGTCATGGAATGTGATGATTGTGTGGTTAGGAAGTGGGTGTCCCAACGATTTCTCTATTGCTATTAAAAATTATCTTTCTAGGGGAGGAATCTGTTTAGCATCCACCCAAGTGTTAGATATAGGAATAAAATCCTCTTAAATCCTCCCAAAAATTTTTATTCTTCCCTATTTATAGACATCCTATAAGCTAAACTTGACATCACAGTATGGTATATGAAATTGTTTAGTGTTAGAACACCAACGGCTAATCAATTCAATTAATATCCTAGTTGATGGATACATCACAAATTGGGAAACCCATGTGGATTAATATAATCTAATGACCACTAATCTCTTAACACATTATATGAATTTTTAACGCACCGAAAAATACAAGGCTCATTCATCAATGAAACTCTCATTGGGCCACAGGACACACTTCAATCTCCACCCCCATTCGAATTATCCCTAAAAAGGTTAAATATGGATGGGTATCATAACGTGGAATATTTTAGGGAAATATCAACACTATCCTAGTCACCTTGATTTCATAAAGTGATTTAAAAAATCATTACATTCCCTTGAATTTTATTTGGTACTATGTAACTAGTGGGAGAGATGTTTACTGAGTTGGGTTTGGGTTAATGTTAAACCAAGTAGACCGAAAACTTTTTCAAGACATGGATTGGGGGGCCATATTGAAATCAAAAATTATATAGAGGTAAACTCATAAATAATGGATAACTTTGGAACTCTAGAATAGAAATATCCTTCAAGATATTTTCTTGAGGAATAATATAATATTGATGGTTTTCCCCAACATTACCATTAATAATATCTCTCCTCACAACAGTGTTCATTGAACTAGATAGATGCCTTATTTTATGACATGTTGAATCTACAAATAGAAGAAATAAAAGATTTCAGGTATATGGGAATCAAAGAAAATGAAAGTAAATTTATCAAAGTATAGAATTATTTGTATTTTATTAAATGTTATAAGGATCACATGGTGAAATATGTGGTATGAAAAATATTCAGGTGACTGGGAAAATAATCCCATCACTATATAGAAATAATTTTACTATGAAGTGTAATATTTAGTTTATATAAATACCAAATTAAGGACTATAGTGTTTCAGTATGCAAAAGAGTTTGATAGAAAAGGGAGGTCATTACATGGAGGGGATTATTGGTCTCAGGATTAGAGTGAGTCACAAAAAGTTTATTGTTGCAATTTGACAAACAAATTTGGCATGAAACCTTTGTATAGGCATGGTCCCTCCTTTGGGTCCTCCATCATGCCGCAAAACACTAAAGTAGGCTGATTTCTTCTTTTTCATGGACCACACATTATGTAGATCGGACCCCATTGTGAATGGGGGTATTTTTTGATCCATAAAAGTTCACAACGAATCTCAAAATGTTATTATGAATTTAGGAAATCTCAAATTAGTTTATAGGAATGTTACATGGGGTTAAATTTTTAAAATTACATGGAACCAAAAAGATTCAATCCTCTTCCCACATAGCATATGAAATGTGGGACCACCACTTCAAATGGTTTCTTTGAAAATGGGAATTATCTGTGGCATGAGGTAGTAATATCGTGCCCCCAAATATTATTTCTATTTGGGGAGTTAGGAATTAATTTCATTACCCCACAAATGATTTTCAATTGTGGTGCGAAGAAGTTATATGAATCCCCCCCAAACAAAAAACCTTTTTAGACAAAGTGACAGTTTTTCTTCCAACCACATAGCACCAGTTTTGATATACGACCAAATAGCCATTTTGGAAAATGGTTGTTTCCATGCCCTATAAATTCATAGTTTCCTCACCAATATAACTAGGTGATAAGGAAATATGACAATGGGGAGTGGACAAAGAGAGGAGTATAATAAAATAAAAGACTAAGAGAAAGGCTTCTAGTTTTGTAGGTAACTCACCTACTGCATAACATAAAGGAAAATGAGATCCCACAATAGGATCCTTGTATAAAACCCCCAACCCATAAAAATATACCCTTTCAAGTAAAAGGACCAACTTGGTCTTCCATAAATGGGACCCTCCTTTCATCTATTAAGAAAACCTATCCCAAACAATTCCTCTTTTATGAAAGAACCCATTTGTGAGGTCCCATCCCCCATAGTGAGAACAATATGAGGAATGGGGTATCCTTGTTGTATTTTACCCTTTCTATTTCACTTCCCTCCTTTTTTGTAGATTTATAATTCATCGTGGACACTCCATGAACTTTCAAAATGGCTCATTCTAACCCAAACAAAAACCCAATAATATCATCAATGATACATCCCCCATGGCCATTAGATCCATCCAGACTTGGGATCACATAAATCAATGTGTCATTATCATGATCATTCATTCCTATGGTAATGGAATATCTAATAGTTAGCCTCACAAATAATTAGGGTCCCCATAATTCTCATAATCATGCATTCTCAAGATAATAAGGATCCTAGCCTTAAGGGTGGTGGACAAAATTTAGGAAGCATCATTCATTCTGCATGTTGCGTGGAATATGAAGTGAATCAGGATGTACTTGATTTAGGTGTGTAATCCCTAACCTGGGGTTTAGGATATAGTAAATAATAAAATTTTATATGTATACTTCCTTTCTCCTAGAATCTCTTTTCATTTCCACACCCTCATCCACCAGCAAATAAGGAGAGACTATCTTTCATGGGGATCCCTCCTAGAGTAAGACCCTAGCCTTTATTGGAAGATATAATATTCCTTCTACTTTCTATATACCCACCCTAATCCACCACTAGATGAAAAAGAAATTTTAACCTAGGATTCCGATTCGGGTAGATTTCCCACCCAAACGTGATTATGTGGTGTGGAGATCTTATAAAGTCTCTTTTTTCTCACAGTGGGAATGAATCATGTGAGCTTAGGGATTAGTAGTGATCATGACACTAGAATGATCAAAAATATTAGATGGGAACCCTTCTTGGTGTAGTCCCTAAATCATGTTAACATATCCTCAAAGGGAAATATTCTTTATGATACCATCTTTATGGGGTCATATCCTTAATAAAGTAACAATTTGGCCTCCCCATATGGTGTAACCCCCAATACCTATGAACTATGTGGGATTTTATTGCTACACTCAGGGATACATATGAAGCCTCCCTAATATTCAATCCAAACATCTTTAATCCAACATTATCCTCCTTGGGATATATTCCCATTAGGACCAAATCCGCACTTGGAGCACCACATTCCTTCCAGAACCAATCATCTCATCTTCATCAGTTTATATTCTTGATGATATCTATCTTCACAGGGCCATATTAATTGTAAGACCAATCAATTACCATAAAGACATATTTCCCATGGATTAAAAATTCATGGATGAACTTGTGTAAGTATCACACCAATATTTTCTATGAACCTTTCACCTAGACTTCCTTGTTTCTTAACGTTAGACTGCATGGTTCGATCCTTGTCACTTAACAATAAATAGTATGATATGTCCCATTAAGTTTCCCCAAAATACATGGGTTCTTTATTCTTTCATAAGGATATATAGTAATCCCTTCTCATGGTCTTGATCCCAAAATTAAAAACTCTAACTACCTCCCTAGATGACAACAAACTCCAGAGTTCTCAATTATGAAACTTTAAATCATGATTCTTTTAAATGAATCACAAATAAGTAAATAATGAGATAAGATGGAGAAAATATGATATTTGAAAATGGATTTATAAATGGATAACCCTAAAATTCATACATAAAGTTCCATTGATATATAATATTTGATAAATATAGATGTTTACTCACATATATATTCACGATTCTTTCTAGATGTGAAATTTTTTTAGCCATATATTTAGTTTTATAAAGGATTCATGAACATGACTTAAGTCAATAAGAGAATCCTAGAGTATGAAATAATTACACCAAAAAAGGGTTTAATGAGAACAATATCCAATATTCTCAACCAATATGAGTCTATATGCTTCATTGTAAAAATTATTGATGATCGCCTACCTTTATAAATGAGGTTTGCATCGTGGATACAGGAATTGTTGTGTGTTTCTGGTTATATGAATAAATACTATTAGAATCCATCTCAAAAATTGGGAAAAAATATAATTAAATGTTTATTTTACCTATATGATAAATATATATAAAAATAAACACTTACATACTAAATAAAATCATCCCATGTGCCTCAAGGTAATGATCTATCAATGCTCAGATCTAGTTTTAATAACCAAATACAAATCCTATAGTACAACTCTGTCTACAAAAAATGAGTGGAATGAGTAGGGTGTGATCTCAAAGTCCCAATAGGTAATCACCATAGAATCAATGACTTTACTTTCTAATATAAACCAAACATTCTAGTTATAAAACACAAATAGAAAATAAGTATTTCCCTTATATATAAAAAACCAAAAACACATTATAAACCTTTATTAAATTCCTTTTCGTTTTTATTTTTAATGAAACAAATAACCGAGGAAAAATTTCATTAGCTTGTGAATATTTCATTGAAAATTTTCATTTTAAAACATCTTTCTGAACCATCTTAGAAAAATCCATTTTAAATTATATTTGGAAGAAATTTTTAAGTAGAAACCAAAAACCAAGAACAATTATAATAATGGGAAATTCCATAATGGAAGAATAACAATTAGAAAGTAAGAAAGACTAAAGAACAAGTAAATAGTATGAAATATAAACTTTATAATCATGAGAAATACAAATTAAATCCATAATGATAGAAAAACAGACAATCAATTATTTAAAGAAGTCACCATGGAAAACCCTAGGTCATCTAAGGTTATGGGCCCCCTAGATTTTTATATTGGATCATTATCTAATATTTCAACAATATAATGTTAGTTCCAGCCTATAAGGATAAATTTCCTTGTCCTAGTGTCATGGTGTATCCCAAATATGACACCACATCCAACACCACTAGTAAATACATGCCTTATCCTAGCGATGTTGTGATTATCATCCATAGAACCATGACCATTACCTATGTCTAAGATATTTTTTTAGTGTGGTGGAATCCAAAGTGATACTTAATCTAGTCTTCCCCTATCAGATTCCAAAATTCTTATGTTCTTTCCATTTCAAACATATCATATTCCATTCAATATAATTTTATTCACTACAATCCAAAAAATCAGTTTACATATTCAAAACAAGATATTAAAACTATTTCATTTTTTCAAATATGAAAAACACTTTAAACCATCATGATATATATAATCAACCATCAATCCATCCTTAAAAAATTCAAACATAAATCCATAGGCCTTTAAGAAAATGTGCTAATAATTTAAATGATTATTCACTCAATGTTCTAACTGATCCTTAAAACCATACTTTATAAAACAAATATATTTGAAAACTTATTTAAAAACTTAATTCCAATATCAGGCTTATCTTTTAAAACATCCATTTAACATTATACAAATATGAAATTTTATATATTTATATATATAAAAATACCTCAAAACCACATTTTCATAAATTCCTATCTGAATATGTGCACATTTATATGTGTGTGTGTGTGTCTACCTATACATATATGAAAAATAAACTAATACAGAAATAGGCATTTGTAACAACAATCACAAGGGAAGAGCATAATGGGGGAACAATGAATCTCAATAAAATTTCTCAAACAATTTAAAATAGTTTTAAAACACTAAATTCCCCATGAAAAATAACCATAACCATTTTATCAGATAAAATATTAATTTATTCCATGAATGTAGATAAATAGAGGGGCTAAATCCCTAAAAACTATTTGAAAATCAATTGAAATTCATTAAAAACCTTAAAATATATAAATTTCTATAATTAATTGGACTTAAAAGGAAATAATAATTAAAAGGAAACTAATTTGGAGCATAAAATCATGTGTAGAAATATTTAAAAATTTGAAGAATATAGAAACACCTGCCTACGGCTTCCACAAATTGTAAAGCCCCAACCCCATTTACCCAGAGTCGGTGCATTATTACATAACATTGGCATTATCACAAGGAAATCATGTCCTGAAAGAACGATCAGTTTAGTATTATTGGAAACAAGATTAGAACATAAGTTCAACTTTACAACTTGAAAAAAAATACAACACTAATTCATTCCATTAGAAACATCCAAGCCTACTAGATTATTCGTGCAAGTCACTCATAACTAACTTCTTCATATCCTGGTAAAATGAAACATAATAAAGGGGTGAGCTCAAATGCTCAGTAAGGTTAATCAATACAGTGGAAGATAACATAAATATTAAGCATGGTGAATAATTGAAAACACATGCCTTTACAAAAAATAAACATGAACACTTTTATGGCAGGAATATGAGCTGAGTAAATAATTCCATAATAAAACATAGTCATGCATATTATACAAGTCGAATAAAGACATAAACCATCAATATTATTTTCATAATGAGGAAATGTATAATGATATAAATTATGAAACATTTTTTAAAGGCCTCATCCAAGACCTCTAAAAATGATTTAGGCCTCAGTGAAAATCATATATCAAATTGGGAAAGGCTTCCACCAATTCCATGTCTATTTGTCTCACGAGACCTACCGATGCTCCGAGGAGCTAGAGCAGGCTCTACCCGTCACTTACTAAGTCCACTAAATTTCTCATATGAAAGGGTGAAACATAATCCAAACATTCATATTAAAACTATCATATTAAATGCCAATAAATTAACCATAAACCATGAATGGTATAAAAATAACACATCCACAATCAAACATATCAAAAAACCTTCAATACAATATGGAATATTTTTATCATAATAAATCAACTTCAAACAAGTTTAAAATCTATCAAAGGATGTTGACATAGATGAAATAAAAACTTTTTTAGAGAAATATATCTTTCTTGTGAAAACATTTGAAAGTCACACAATTTAGAAATAAAGACATTTAAAGAAATTTTTGAATCAAAGTGTATCATACCACTTTGAAACTTTTGAAAGGAATTAACATTTTAAAAACATTAATGTCCATATAAATAAATCCATAAAAACCATTTTGAAAACATGGACATTAATGAGAATGATTTAGAAGAATAAATATTTAAAACATTTAAAATGATGTTTTAGTAAAAAAGTCCATTAAAATAATCCCATTGAAAACTCTTTTACAAAACATAGACATGGATAATAAGTATTTCCTCATAGATACTTACATAAAAACAACCTCAGATAATAATGAGATTGTGAAATTAACCCTTACCTTGTTCTTTTCCTTGGTAGAGGGTAGGTTAACCTCCTGTATAATGGTGAAATAATTGTTATTAAATTATACATGAACCATATACATTAATATTATATCATATATGGTCTTCTAATATTGCTTTGAAAATGTTATTTCAGTAGTATCGTCATTTCGGTTGTTAACTGATTCATTTTCCTTTATATGTTTTGATATATATGCCATATTTTTTATGGATAGGATGTATTTGATTCATATCCAGAATAATATTATGTTATTAATCATTATTTTTAATAACGAAATGAAAATTCTTCTTGAATGGTTACGATGGGGAAATGATACTCATCGCGTTCATGGAGACGGTAATCCGTACGTACGCACGAGTGAAGATATCCTTATTTTGATTTAAAAATGTATATAAATAGATGGTATATCATATATACAGAATCATTAACATGTTAAATTTATTATTTACATCAATTATACATCATTATTATACCCATCTAAATAATAGTGTATTTGAATAACAACTACACCACAACGTGGAGATGGTAAGCCGTACGTACGCACATATGGTGACATGTTATTCATAGGATAGATAGAATAATGAATATGGTTTTAACATATTTATAAAAACATCACAGTATATAGAATATATTGGATTTATTATTTTATAATGGAAACAACAAAGATAGAGGAAGTGGAAGAAGAAAATAACTTGAAAGATGGTGGTGAAATTATTACCTCTTCTTCGAGTTCTTCATTTTGATTTGATCGAAAGGGCTCATTAGATTGGATTTCTGACTAAATTAAGGCCTCTATAATAAATTTAGGGAATTTGGGAGGATATTTGGGTGGGATTTGTACGATCCAAAGTCTTGATAAGTGTGAGAAATGGGTAGGAAGTGAGGGATTTTTGGAAGGGAGAGGAGGGGCTCTTTAGGAATGTTTGAAACAATTATTTTATTATAACCTAATTTAAGGTTTCAAAAAGTCAAATATTTGTTAATAACAATGTTAAGATGACTCATGGTCTAAATAAAATAATCCAATAAGAATTGGATAGTTTTTTGATATTTTTTTAATATTTATAGTCGTATTTATTTAAATCATTTATTAATGAGCTAAATATTGCATCATTATTGTGTCATAAATAATTTAAATTGTTTTATGTCAAAAAATTATAAAACAAATTGCCATGATGTAGGAAATATTTTTATCTTTCCAAAAAATATTTATAGTCGAAAAGATAACCTATATAACCCCATGTAAAAATTTATTTACTAAAAGATATTTGTTTATGTCATTTTTGTCTTTACTTTAAATTAATTAATATAAATTGTCATTATTACTATCATGTGGCTCCATGGGGTCCCAAATTCAACCCAAGGATTCCCATGTTCAGATATGTATCATTCAATAAGATTAGGACATATTTTAGGGTAATTTAATATTATTACAATATTATATTTTACCCTTATTTATTATATTTACTGTTGAATCATGGTAAATAAAATATTTACTGTAGTAAATATTTAAAATGTATAAAAATAAAAGTTACCTATTTACACAATTTGGATCTACTGATTCAAAATATGGAATACATTTTTCCAAATTCAAAATACAGAAGTGGAAGAAATTAATTTAAAATTAATTCTCACTGTCAAAATAAAAGCATGTTTTTAAGAATTAATAACTACCAAAAGATTGACACTTGTTTATGTCCAGTTTAAATGTGAAATTACATCAAATGAAAAATATTGGATTAAATGGTAAAAATATAATATAATTATACTTTAAAACCACTCAAAATTATAATTTAACACTATAAATAATTTTGATTAAAAAAGTTGTTTTTAATTAAAATTTAGTATTTTTACTATTTATCAAAATATGAAAGTTATCAGAAAAATTCCAAAATTTTATCCAAAAAAATTATATGTCCCAATTAGAAAGAAGAATTTAATTTCATTAAATTGAATATATAAAAGTGTCAAATATTGGTTTCAAAAAAGGTTCTCCATTAAAAGGGGGTAAAATTGCATTTTTTGAAAAATACTTCTTTTATCTAAAAAATGAATTTGTTATTATATTATGTCTAAGAAGCACATAATATGGATTATAAAATTTTATAGATTATATAAAATTCAAAATTCATTTAATACTATTCATAACCACTTTTTGAACGGCTAGTTTAGTAAGTTTTGTTATGCTCGAACTCGGTGTTGCGTATAGCTCAAGTTATTTAATTAATTTGAAGAAATAGCATACTATGAAATATTAGGGTGTTACAAAAATGATTTGATTCCTCCAACAATGTTGATTGAAAGGATTAAACAATCCATTCCACACCTTAGAAGAAATAACAATGATAAAATCGAACCCAAAACCCACCATAGGGTTCAAATGAGACACCTGAACCATAGGGGAAAAGAAAAATTTGTGGAGGGGGAGCAGAATGAGAAATAAGAGAGAGATAAACCCTTAACTTAATACATTATTCTGGAAATCACATTATAAAATTCAAAGTATTTAGGATTGGATGAGGAGGAAGTGTGTAGAAGAGGTGGTGTTAGCCATGGGATGTAAACAAGAGAGGGAGGAGGGAGAGGACTCAAGTCGTGTGTATAGGTAAATAGGAGGGGAGGGTTTAATAATTTTTTTATATATGGGTAAAAAAACTAGGTCTTTCGCGCGACTTCCACACAGTTTAACAAATCAGGCACTAACCATGCACCCTTTACTCGGTACACAAGTTCACCCCCAAGGTTAGCTCACATGGTCTATGAAACCATATTCCAATCATGCATAATGGCTATATCCCTTAACAATATATATTTTCATTGCCTCTCCATGGTTAGAACTAACCATGTGCTAACTATGTGGAATACCTTATTTTATTAAAAAAATAAAATTTTAAATTGGTTCTTTATGAAACCTAATGGAATATATTAATAGAAAATAAATTAATTAATTAATTAAAATGAGGTTTGGGTATGATAAAACTCTCCTCCATATAAATTTATTCATTGAAAAAATCATTAAACTCAAAGGGAAGACACAAAGAAGAAAACCTAATCAAAAAAGGATGGTTCATGATATGGTCTCCAAGTAACACCCTGCTAAATGAAGCCAACACACTAGAAGAATCTCCAAAGACCCAAACATGTCTATATTCTCAAGGAATAACTCACACCTGACCACTTATAGAAAAATATCATGTAATAGAGACCCATATTGGATATCCCCACCATTTTAAGAACTCACCTGTCATGGTGGTTTAAGAATAAAAAATAAAGTGAAAAACAAAACTCCAAGCCAAACACAATGAGAGTTTCCAATTAAAATAACACAAGTATATTTCCTAAAAAACAGGGTCTAGGATTTACCCCCAAGGAATATAACTCTCTAAATATGCATAACCAAAAGTTCCAAAAAACCAATCTGAGGGGGTATCAAACCCTTAAAAACACACCAATGATTCTAAAACAAGGATGGCCTCAAGCCCCCCCCCCCCCCTAAACTACGAACAAAGGGTATAAGGAAAAAACCCACAAACATTACTCATTAAAAAAATGATTTTGAACCATAGTTAAAGAATAAATAAGCGGAAACCTATGACCTCATACTTTGGAAACTATTTATAGTGATCCTAGTAATATAAAATGGATATTAGTTAATTCATAACCTTAACTGGTCATGCATCCATCCTAGTTACATGACTTGTACACCCCAGGATTTACCTATACTCAAGGAACATAAATGGACCTCACCAACCTAAGTCACACTCAAAATAAAAAGGATCCAATCACTCAAATGATAGATGATAAAACCAAAAGCCACCTCAATGCATAATAAAAACGAAGGAAAAAATTTATGGAATCACACTCAATAAAAATCTCCCCAAACAAATGATGACTCTTACCTGACTATGATTGAGTATTTTTTGGGTGGAATAATTGATATAGAAAGTATACACAAGACACAACCAAATAATATCCAAAATAATTATCACACACACACAAAATACAATCAGAGCTCATCTGTAAAATATTTTCCAAACATAAACCCTTGTTTGAAATTTTGGTTAAGATCGACCCCCACCTTTAAAACTTTCATTTTTCCTCTTTGTAAAATTTAAACCAACATTAATTAAATTAAATAAAACTTTCTATTCCAAAAAATTTCAAAAACCCATTTGTTTTTTTTTGAAAACCTTGAGTCTTATCTTAGAAAACTATTTAAAAAACATAATTGTTGGTTTTAAAATATCAGAAAAAAATTAGAAACTATTTAAAATAATAAAAACTCCTTATTAAAAAACCATTGAAATCAAAATGATCAACATCGTAAGTCATTATGATACTTAAACCAGACTAGTGACCACACATGAATTCGCTACATGAATAGGTAGACTATGTGCTGATCACATAGCAATTAATGGGAGAAATAAAGATCCATGTATGAGGGATCCATAAGGGTTACCAAGTCATGTGGTCTTATCTTTTCCTCTAGGTAAACTCTTATTTCATCCCAAAAATGATAAATACATAAAAATAAAACAAAAGATAAAAAACCATGAATCAAAACCCAACATCCCATGTTTACTCACGGATTAAAATGAGTAAAATCTCATGACAATCTTCCTGCTCCTACCCCTTGAGTCCTGATAGTCTTATCTCTATCTACCATACATATTCAAATAAAAAAGGGAAATTTAAAATATAATTCCCCTAGAGAAACCTCTTTTTATACAATTTTATCATGAACACCACCTGATTCATCCTTGTATTGGATTCCCAAGATGACTCACAACTTGATCAAGGGTGTTCCCTATCCCATCAGGTTATAAAAAGTACATGGGAATCTAGGGAACACCATTTGGGAAAGGTTTTTTCTGAAAGTAAGAGTTTAATAAGTAGAGTAAAATGGGTATGACCAATCTGTAAATTGTAGTTCCACACACCATAAAATATAAAGAAACCATATATAAAAAAAGCAATAAAACAAATTAAACAAAGAAACATAGATAAATAAAACAGATACCTTTTATCACCCTCTATATTCCATCTTCTACAGTTTCACCCTTCACTCACCCTAATATCCCTCTATATATATCATCACAACTAAAATGGAAATAAGTAAAGGAATATTTTTTTGAAGTGATAAACAAATCTAGAAATAAATACAAACATTTTGGATCAAATCATCCTATGTGACCCATATTCATACTCTATCCCAACTCAAAAATGATTCTGAGATCCAATGTTAGAAACTATATTTCTAATTGTTCTAAAAACACTAAGTTGTGTAAGTAGTGTGTGATATATACCTCCTATTAGGTAATCACCATATAATCTATTAATTATTTTCTAATTTAAAAAACCCATTGTAGTTTAAAAACACATATAGAAAATCAAATTTTCTCTTTTTTAAGAAAAACCAAAACAAATCATAAAACTATATAAAGTTCATTTTCTTTCTATTTTAAATTAAAATAATCACTTCTCAAACATTTTAATGGATTATGTTTTTATAATTAAAAATACACCATTTGAAAACCAATTTTTGAGCCTTCTTATAAATATCCCTTTTAATGGTTTTAGAAATAATTTAAACTAGCAACCAAAAAACCAAGTACATTGATAATAATTTGATTTTCTATAATGGAAGAAAAGTAATTTGAAAGTAAGAAAAGATAAATAACTAGTGGATCATATGAAATAAAAAATTTAAAATCTTGGAAAATATAAAGTAAAACCAGAATGAGAGAAAACTAAACAATATATACTTTATATAAGGCTCCATGGAAATCCATGGTTTATCTAAAGATATAGGCCCCTTAGATTCTTATATCGGCACATGATCTAATAGTTCAATAATCCAATGTGCATGATAACTTCTAAATATAATGATCCTTTTCATAGTTTCATGGTGTCGAATGAAAAAAACACCACATCCAAAACCACTATAAAATACATGTCATGGATCAGTGGTTCGTTGATGCTCAACCACAGAACCATGACCTTTATACAATTATAGGATGTTTTGTTAGATTATAATAATTAAAAGTGATAATTAATCTAGTATTCTCCTATAATATACTCATATTTGTAACGCCCCGACCCTAGATACCCAGAGTCGGTGCATTATTACATAACATTGGCATGACCACAAAGCATCAAGTCTCGAAAGACTGATTAGTTTAGTAGTCTTGGAAACACTAGATATATTCATAAGTCATACATTAAATCATAAGGTAAAAAAACTAAAACAACATCTTGTCTTCATATCCCCTCATACTATCCTTGCAGGTCATTCATAAATTACTTCTTCTCATCCTGGGAAAAATAAAACACTGAAAGGGGTGAGCTCAGATGCTCAGTAAGGATAACAATATAGCAGAAGATTTCATAGATAAGTATAAACACTTAAAGCAATTTATAACTAAAACAAAAGCCTTTTAAACTTGAACATCAGCATAATATGGCAAAGATAAAATGAAATAATTCCATTTACTTATTCACATGGATATTCTACTAGTCGAACAATCACATGCAATATCAATAACCACTTTCATAATGATGGAATGCCTAATGCCAGACTATCATAACCACATAGCCAAGGCCTCTTGCCAAGACTACAAATTTGATTTTGCCAAGGCCTTGTGCCAAGACACTAGTTTGTCTCATGAGACCTACCGATGCATCGAGGAGCTATAGTGGCCTCCACTCGTTACTTATTAAGTCCAATGTATTCCTCATATGAACAGGTTTAAACATAACATAAACATTCATATTAAAACTAGCATACGAAATGTCAATACTTTAACCACAAACCATGAATGGTATAAAAATAGCACATCCACAGTCAAACATAACTCATTCGATACAATATGGAAGATTTTATTGTATCACATTATCCTCAATCAAGAATAATTAAGGATGTTGACATAGATGAAAATAATTATCAAAACTATTTGAGATAAATATCCCCCTTTTTCTTGAAATCATTTAAAAGTCACACTATTTGTCAAGAAGCCATTTAAAAATAGATTTTTGAATAAAAGTGTCCCATACCACTTTGAAACTTTTTAAAAGTAGTTTAATTTTAAAACTTTAATGTCCATATAAATAAATCCTTACAAACATTTTTAAAACATGGACATTAATGAGAAAGATTTAGATGAATAAGTCTTTAAACCATTTAAAAATTGTATTTTAGTTAAAGATTCTAACCAAAAGAGAGACACTTGAATACAAATAATTTAGGTAGTCAAAACTTTGTAATATCATGAGAATAAAGGGATTCATGATATACTATGTCAAAGTACATTATATACACCACATAAAAGTGATTTGGTGTATAACAACAAAGAAGTCTCAATGGAATTTAAGTTGAGATGAAATCTCTCATAAAGGTCATATCCTTAGGTTAAGGATAAATCAACGACATAGTTATGTGTGAAAAATATAAATACACTAAATATTATTGGATATTCGGTGTAAAACAATCAAATGATATTCACACATAATCTTGTAAAAACAACACCAATGAATTGGATGTTTATCTCAACAAATCGAGATTGAGTAAAATTTCTCTTATCAAGTTCATACCGATGACTTGAGAATTTATCAATGGAGTGATTATGTTTATAAAACGTATATCCATAGAAAGGGGAGTGGAAATTATGACATAATCAAATGAATAGTTATTCCACACATAATCTTGGAGTAAAATAATCAATGAAGTTTGCGTAAAGCCGAATAAATGGAAATTGAAATTTCAAATTCCGTTATTGATTTGGTAACTTATGAAACATACACCCATGAAAGAAGGATCATACAATGATGATGTAAATACCCATAAATTAAATTACATTACACAATGAATACAAACATGGGCAGTACACACACCACATGTAATAAATAAGTGGTGAACAATGGAATTCTCACAGAATTAAAAGTGAGATAAGAAACCCCTTACCTTGTACTTTTCCTTGGTTGGGGGTAGGTTAATCTCCTGTATAATGTTGAAATAATTGTTATTAAATTATTAATGAATCATATAAATTAATATGATATCATATATGATCTTTTAACATTGCTTTGTTAATAATATCTTAGAATTATCGTTGTTTCGGGTGTTAACTTACTCGTTTTCTTTTATATGTTTTGTTAAGTAAGACATGTTTGTCATGGATAGGTTGTATCTTATTCATATCCATAATGATATAAAGTTCTTAAAAATTATTTTTAAATCATCAAATGATAATTATACTTGAATGGATATGATGGAGAATGAATCTCATTGCGTTCGTGGAGACGGTAGTCCTTACGTACGCACGAGCGACAATATCATTCTTTTGATATTAAAATAATATATAATTGGATGGTATATCATATATACAGAATTATTATCATGTTATATTTATTATTTAAATGAGTTACACATCATTATTATACCCACCCAAATAATAATATATTGAATAACAATTACACCATGACGTGGAGACGGTAAGCCGTACGTACGAACGTATGGAGACATGTTATTCAAAGGGTGGATAGAATACTGAATATGGTTGTACCATATTTATAATAACATCACAGTATATATAAGATACTGGAGTTATTATTTTATAATGGTAATAACAAATAAATAAGAAGTGGAAGAAGAAAGGAACTTGAAAAGGGGAGGTGAAAACATTACCTCTTCTTCGGTTTCTTCCTTTTGATTTGATGAAAAGGGCTCCATAGGTTGGCTTTCTGATCAAACTAATGCCTCTAGGTTGTAGTGAGGGAAGTTTAGAGAGTATTTGGGCAGGGATTGGCCGAACCAAAAGGATTTAAAGGTGTGAATAAATGAGAAGGAGGAGTGCCCTTTTATAAGAGGGGTGAGGGGCACCCTTGGAAAATCTAAAAATATTTATTTATAATAAATTCATATTCGGTTTCTAATGGCTCCAAAGTTGATTATTCAAAGTTAAAGGTGGGGATAGTTAGAAAAACATTAATCCAATAGAATTTAGACAGGTTTGGGTCACTATAGTAACCTTATCTTTTAGTTTTAACTCTTAGTTAATTAGTTTGACATTTACCATGTCACTTTGTATTTTTATATTATATAGTTAATAAACTTACTATATACATCCAAGAAACCCCAAAGTGGTACATTAATGATATACCTATCATTATATAAGTCCCTTGATAGAACTTTAGATTTTTAGGAATTTAATATCAATTAATAATATAATATTTGTTTTAAAAACTCTTTTATGTCAATTTTGACACTATTCAATAGTTGATATTTGTGAAACTCATAACAGAATTATTACTTCGAAAAAAGGTAATTAAATCATTTATAACATGTCATATTAACCTAGAAAATTAGTTTAATTCATTAAAAGTCTCAAATTATATTTATTTGGGTATTTATAATATCAATTATTCTAATTTTTCACTATTATGGTAATTACTGCATCATCATTATGTCATAAATAAATTAAATTATTTAATGTCTAAAAATTATAAATAAAATATCATTATGTAGTAAATCTTATTAGATTTGTAATTAATTTTTACAATCGAATTTATCTTATGAATCACCCTATATTAAAAATGTTTTAGTAAATAAACTTTGATTTTAACACTTTTAACTCTTCTTTGAATTAAATAATAATAAATATCCTAATCTAATCCAAGTGGACCTAAATGATAATATTTTATTCCTAAGGTTGTTTTTGGTCGAGATACACTTGTCTAGTAGAATTAGGATATGTTTTAGGGTAATATTAATATCATTTTTACCCTTAATTACCCTATTTACTTTTAATCGTGGTAAATAAAAGTAAAAAGTTACTATTCACCAAAAATTATTTTCATCTCATTGAACCACATTTTATGTCTTGATATTAACCGTGTCTCTCGGATTTTCGAAATTACATTCACAGAAGAGGTAAAATTAAGTTTTATGAAAAATTCAGTTTTTTTTAACTACCACTTAGTAGTTTCACTATTCATCAAAAATTGAAGTTTTTCAGAACAATGCCAAAATTTCACCCTAAGCTATAATTTATATTCCGAATTAAAAAATAATGTCTATTTTACAAAATTCTAAACATATAAGTTTCATTAATTAATTTTATAATTAATCCCCGTTGTCACAACAAATAACGTGTTTTTAAGAAACAATATATATCAAAAGATTGACAATTGTTTAGGTCCAATTTCAAAGTGAAATTTATTCTAATGAAAACCATTGGATAAAATGGTAAAAATATATTCTAATTATACTTTAAAACCACTCAATAATATAATTTATCACTATAAATTATTTTGATTTAAAAAATTTTTTAAATTAAAATTTAGTAATTTTCACTATTCATCAAAATATAAGTTTTATCCAAAAAGTTCCAAAATTTTACCCTAGATTAAATTTGATATTCTGAATCCAAAAATGAAGTCCATTTTGAGAGATAGAATTTATAAAATTTCAAAAATTAGGTATTACTATTCATAACGGCTAGTTGGATTGGTTGTGGTGTGTTAGAATCTTGAAGTTGCATACAATGCACGCCATTGCATTATTCGAAGGGAAACGTACCATGGAAGCTTGGGGTGTTACAATATTCATATGTTCTTTCCATTTGAAACATATCACATTCCATTAAAAAGGCTTTTCATTACTACAGTCCAAAAAAAATTCTTCAACTTATTCTTAGTAATCCTTTAAAACCATTTAATTTTTCTAACCAAGGGAAAATACTTTAAACCACCATAAGAAATATAATAAAACATTAATACTTAATAAAACACAAAAATAACATAAGTCCATAGGGATTTAGGAAAGGGTTTCAATCATTTAAATGAATTTTTACTCAAAGTTCCAACCGGCCTTTAAAAAAAACTTTATAAAACACACATATTTGAAAACTTAATTAAAAACCAAACAATAAGTCTAATTTTAAAAAATTAAATTCTAACTTTATACATATCATAAATTATATATATATATATATATCAAATTCATATATTCCCATATTTTTATGTTAATATGTTCACATGTATATATATATATATACTTATACGTATATGCTTAAGTAGAAACTAAAACAAGTGGTATCAGAAATAACAATCACAAGTGAATAACATATTTATGAAAAACGGAATCTTAGTGAAATTTATCAAATAAAATTAAATAATTTTACAACACTAAATTATTATTTTCAAATGAAATTAAAAAATTTATTAGAAAAAATCAATATTTATTACATGAATAAAAACAGAAATTAAAGCCAAATTTCTAGAAACCCATTTGGAAATCAATTTAAATTCCTTAAAACATTAAATAATATAAATTTATAAATTCAATTAGACTTAAACGAAATTCATAATTTTAAAGAAACCAATTTTGTACAACTAATCATGTGAAATATTATTAAGGAAAATCAAAAACACTAAGACACCTACCTAGGGATTCAACAATCAAGATGATTCATACAATAACGGTTTGTTGAAGGCCAGAAATTCCATTACCACACATAAGAAGAAAGAACCACATAGAAACTAATCCCATAACCCACCTTAGGGTTTTTTAAGGGCTCACATACAAAAGTGTAAAAGAATAAAAATGGGAGATATAGAGAATTAGGAGAAGGAGAAGAGTAAGAAACCCTTTCATGGATACATCGCACCCAAAATCACATGAAAAAACATTAATTATCAAAGACTAGATGATGAGGGAGCATATGTAAGAGGGGTGTCTGTCATGGGTCATGAACAGAAGAGTAGGTGGGAGGGGGATTTAGCCAAGGGTAAGGGGGAAATAGGAGGGGAATTTATTTTATTTTATTTATTTATTTAATGGAAAATATGAAAATTGTAAAATTTAAAAATTGTGTACTTCACATAGTTTTTTCATGGTTTACCAAACTGTGGGGAAATCATTTTCCCTTCACTAGGAACACAAGTGAACATTCATGGTTGGTTCACATGATTTCATAAATATTGTTTGAATTGTGAGATATATTTTTTCCCTTAAAAGA
The DNA here is from genome assembly GCA_963277665.1 of Viscum album. NCBI lineage: Eukaryota > Viridiplantae > Streptophyta > Magnoliopsida > Santalales > Viscaceae > Viscum > Viscum album. Next base: position 641,618,405 of record OY728160.1, read on the forward strand.
CACCATTTTCATTCCCTCTGTAAGGTTAGCCCTAACCATTCACTACCCATACAAAAGTCTAAAATTCCTTGAAAACATAAAATTTCAAATAGGTTCTCCCTGATACCTGAAAGGAAAAATATGTAAAATATAATAATTAATTAATTAATTAATTAAAATTAATATTATGGTGTGATACACATCATATGTAATATATAGGTATGGTCATACACTACATTAGTATATCTCAATCGAGAGATTATAGATCATACTCGTCACATTAGAGGGAAAAACTCATCATGGTTAAGCTTTAATTGATGATATGATCAAACATATACCCAGCCACAAATATTTTTCTAAGCCTCAAGGCTTGCATTTGAAATGTATAAAAGTGTAATGGTTCCCATTATTTTTATCTTGAAAACCTTAAGTATCGGGGACTCGAAATATGAACTATTAACTCCAAGTATACCAAATACATAGTTTATAACACTCTATGTGGTATACTTCATCAGTCATCAGGTGTAAAAAACCTATTTTATTCCTAATGGTCATATTTTGTATCTCAAAATAAAAATCATACTCATTTTATCCTTAATAAATCATCAAAACCTATAATACTTAATAACTAACATTAGTAAAGGATAACTCAAATTCATACTTTGAGAGGTCAATTATCATTTCACATCATGATATAAATATATATACATCCAATGTGAAATAATTATAAGTGTAGATTGACATTTTTATAACATGATAGATTTTTCATTCTTCAAATTTTTTTTGAATATTTTAAAAAACCATACATAAGATTCTATCTAAAATTTCACATTTGATAGATTTCCAAATAAAATTTACATTCAATTTAATTTTAGGGGTTTTTTAAACACATTATATCTATATGTAATTCATTCCACATATCTATGTGACCATTTAATAAAACCCTCCCACTAAACTCTTTATTGAGTAATATCTATGAAGTGAGAAAGTTTAAAAAATACTGAGAATTAAGAATCATTTCCTAATTATTAACTCCTTGAATAAGTATTCAAAATTATTAACCTAACAAAATCAATTATTATAATGTTGATAAATTTTTTATCTACTTAAAACACTTTTCAATTTTATCAATATCTTCCTTAGAAACTTTTCAATTACAATTTCCCCTTAAAACTATTTGGTAACAAATGTTAAACATTATATTATTCTTTTACTGAAACATCCTAAACTATATTAGGATGGAAAAAGACATTCACTTTGTATTTTGACTAATATAATACTTTATTTTTTAACTTTTACCCTCTTTAATCCCAAACATATTTCCACAGGATTCTTTGACAACATATTCTCTTTATAATATCATGTAAATTACTTAAACTCTTTTTTTGAAGTAAATAATTATCAAAAAAAACTATTGCTTCTATATCAAATATGGTATTCTATATGTTTGGGGAGTTATTCTAAAAAATATTTTATTCTTTAAAACATTCCACTAATGGTGAAGAGATAAAACTCTCAAATTTTAACAAACATTTTGATGAACTCTTCTATCCTAGATAACCATTTTTATCATTTCTTATTTTCAAATATGTTATGAAAAATAATGAGCCGTAAACCATGTGTATTAAAATTATCATCTCATATTTTTCATAACAAATATTTTTTAATGAAAAATATACCAAATTATATAAGAGTAACGGTATAACTATAAACATCCTATTTTAGATCCATATTAACTAGATAAATTTCTTTGTATTCAATTTTTTGATTCCTTAACCCTTTACTTCATCATTTGAATATATACTATAGGATCTATCAATACTAACATTGATTTCAAACTCCTATATATTTATTACAGTTGTAAACTATAAATTTTTTATCATATACCTTTCAAAATATAATAACTTATTTTATTAATTCCAATACCTAACATGATCATTCCATTGAGTATATATAACCCCTTTAGGTATACCAAAAAATTCTATCCCATGGAATTATTTCTCATCCTTCTAGAAACCTCCTTTAGGTTTCAATGACCTTAACTAAATAAATGAAGAAACATTATTGGTTTTTATAACTAACTTTTTTAATTCGGGTTTTAACTTTTACCCACTTGTGTTGTTAGCAAAGTAAAAAAACTGAGACAAAACTTTATTAGTTTATTTATACTTAATAATTTGAAAAAATAGGGTAAACATTTATAGAACTCATTACCATTGTCAAAACATTTCAAAAAATGATTCATGAATTAATTACATAACTATATCTAGGCTTAAGGAAACCTACAGTCTCTCAAAATAATTAACATGTACATTTATTTTAAACCTTAATTGAATAATTATATGTTTCTCAGAATCGTCAAGATTCACTTGCTAAATAACTTCAATAATTCATTACTCAAGAATGAGTTTCTAAAAAATATATAATTTTCCATCTTTAATAATAATTTTTCATAAGTTAATAGTCTAAGAACGTTTTTATATTAATATTCCCATTTATATATTTTTATTTAAAAGTAATTTTCAAATATGATGATGATATTTATTTACAATAGTTTCTTTTATCAGATGAATATCATGGTTTATATCCATTTAATAAATAATTTTATAAAATATTATCCCACTATAATGATGATCCTTCTTAGATAAAATAATATCCATTATCATCCCAAGATACATATTTCAAAAATAAATAAGTCGGCTTTGGAATTCCTCTCATAAATTAGTTATTTAGGTCGGGCATTATTCCAATAATATCATATATTACTCTTGGGTGGTTGAGAAGATAAATAATTATACAAAATATATATAGATAAACTCAAAACCATTCCTCTACTATCCTTAATAAGGGTTTCTCATATATGTGTAACTGAAATCACATAAAGTGATTTGGTTAAATAATACATATGATTATCCATTTCTACCTAGATTTTATAAGATAATCCATGGGAACCCTTCTTTGGAAAAACCAGTCTAGGTGAATGATTGAGGTCTTGACATGTGTTTTCTTTAAAAAGAAACTAACACATTATATTTTTAAATGGGATTTAATTTCACAACACTATCTTATTTATTACTTTTTACATGTATTTATGCTTGTAATTATTTAGTTTGTAATCATATTACTTTCACAAAATCAATATTTTCGAAATATATTGATGTGTAACTCTTTACAAAACTCATAGCTCACATTATAAACCCAAATTTAGAGAAAACTATATTCATAAATGTCCAAATTCATCCTATGAATAAGGTACATGAAACCCTTTCATGTAAATACTTTGAATCATAGCCAAACCCCACTTTTCTAGACAATTCTTATGTCTCTAGGCCAGTGAGAAATCTAACCCAAAGTCCTTATACCCAAGGATACAATACTTAAGGGAAATCACAATTCAAATATAATTCAAACACCTAATATTTATAAATAATAATTAACTATATTATTCATCTACATAACCTAGTACAACCCAAATTTAAGGTAGAATAAAACAAAATCATATTTAATACCTGGAATCTAACTCCTTAAATGCATGTATGTTAATTTATTGAAGTTGTTTGAATATTTAAACTAAGGGATATATGTGCTAATAATTTAAAAATTATAACTATGAATGAAATAGGGAAAAATATTTAAATGAATAATTTATATGTTTAACATGAGATAAATATTTTATGAATAATTCATAAATAAATCTAATTATAATCACTTTATAATTTTTTAATGCATCATATAAACTCCATAATTTAGTAAAATGTGAAAAAATTGTAATTATCACTAATATGAACTCCTAAATATTATTCTTTAAATGAAATTTACTATAAATTTGTGATATTAAATGAAATATAAACATTTTATATTCCAATTATATTATGTAAAAAAATGAATAATTTAAATTCCACAAATTAATCATTATTTAATCCTTGGTAATATCAATTATAAAAAATTATTTTGAGGTTTTTCAAAAAAATTCATAAATAAATCCATGGATTTGAACATTTAACATCAAAAATAATTATGAAAAATTTATAATATTTAAATATGAATCCTTTTATATTTATGCGTTGTTTTTTAATTTATAAATATTTTTTAAGATACACTTAGAATTTTCATATATATATTTTTAAAAATTATAAGTCACATAATGTAGTTTTCAAATATATTTACTATTAAAATTTAATATCACTGATATTTGTTTAATAAATGATTCAAAAAAATATAATTATTTAATTACAAACACCCTTTAACTAATTAATTTATAAAACTTTTATAAAGTCAACTAATATCCCAAAATACATTTTATTTTTATTTATAAAAAATTGATAAAATATTAATATAATTTCTATATTGAAATTTAGTAAAATCATATTCTTCATTCATATTTCATGTCTACTACACATCCAAATTATAAGACATGATATGTTATGTCAGATAGGATATGTGGCGCTATTAATCATACAATACAATACATACCAATGGTTCATGTAAGGAGAAACCAAAGCATGTGACCCACATAGGGTGAGTGAGCATACAAATAATCCATTACCACCTAAAAATGAATAACATGTCACGAAAATAGCTAGTGTATGAATAAATCTATGGTGATGGTCTATGTGAAATTAACTAAGTTGAGATCACATGTGTAATAATCATGTTATAGCTCTAGGAACTCATGGATTATGATAAGATTTATGTCATATTAAAAAAAATCTTAGTTACCTATATATGATTAACCAAATGTGTGTGGATATTGTGGCTTATTATGGGGTATTGCTTAATATTTATCTTCCCCTCATTGACCTATATAAGGTGATCAAGCATTTTTGGAAACCTATATAGGATTTAATTTTCACTGGACTATTTGATATTAAACCGCTCAGCACTAATGAAATAGATTTTATGATATCAAGAATATCTTATATATTTTTTATGATACTCAATTTTTATAGTATCATAAACCCTTCATTTTTTAACATGATTTCAAGAATAAATGGTCTTGGTAATACTCTGAGAACACTTCTAGAATGTCAAAATCATGATTCCTCATATAAACGCATCCTATGTGATATTCATATAAACCTATCAAAGCATTCCATTATCCAAAATCTTGATATATTCAACTCTTTTCCTTAATAATGGAGCTCCCAAGAAGAGAGTTTAACTTCTCCATCACTCATGTGGGAGAGTTAATAGGAACTTTCTAACCAATTAACCTTTGATTTGATACCACTTCTAAGTGTTTTAAGATTAAACACCAATTTTTTAACTCATTGGATGCCATAAAAAAATTAAATCAAATATATACGATACATTAAACTAGAAAACATTTATAAATTAAATGAAGAATATGAGAGTGTACCTTTAAATGATGAATGTCACTACTATGGTCTTCCATAAATAATCTTGAAGAATATACCTTAAAGGAATTCATTGGACTGACTTCTCCATAGTGTATTAATATGTTGGAATGAATCACTAGTCACTTTATCAGGGACCTATTGACTCCCATTGTACACAAATACCTCATGAAGGATAAGGGTGGAAAAAGAAGATAACTTCTAAACATAGAGAAACTTGGTCTGGATCTTTGAATTCGAAATGTTCTCCCATATTATGGAAGTAGTTCCCTTATATAATCCCTTAAAGTCACTCTTAGAGGGACATAAATTTACTCGTGTGTTATATAATACATGATTGAATGGAATTTCCTTACAAAAGACAGTAATCCATCACCCATGCACTTAATTATTGATTTAATTGACTCTCCATATAAAAAATATAGCATATTTGGAAAGAATAATATGAACATTAACTATTATCTATCAACTGTCACATAAATTGTATGATATGATATATCAAAAAGGTATTGGAACAATATCTTTATATTACCTCTTATGATATTTCAAAACCAATGGATATCATACACTATAATATGACCAATATACATCACATTTTTGAATTATTTAAGGTGAAACACTTTAACATCCATGGGGTGGTTTGGTCCATACTGATCTAGTGGTGATTTAAACGAACAAGAAATTATCTCAGAGATGGTTTCAATTGAACCTAAATGGTTGAGTTTATATTCAGCTAGGTCTAAGGCTAACCCAAGTGATTCTAACTCCTTTCCTAGAACTGATAAATTTTCCTCAAAAAATATTCCTACCAATTGATGTAATAAATTCTCTTTTCTTCACTAATTAACTTAATTCATTACCATTGTAATATAAATTATTCCTAGTGGTTATATTATCAATATTTGTGATGCCTAATTGTCATAATACTCAAAAATCATACTAACTGTCCATAAAATCATTCCCTCGCATATCACTTATTATTTATAAACATAATTTTTTTATAATTTCTATTACGTGGCTTGTAATATTTTCACTTTTTACTTTACTTATAATAGATGAAAAGGTGATTATAATCCATAATGAATTTATATTTTACTCAGATTAATTGTTTTTATCTATTATCAGTTTTTAGTTATACAACACTTGCAAAATTATATCATTGTTTTTTAATATATAATTAATAATAGTGAAATATTAATTTCTATGTATTTATTAAGTATTATATAGTGGTATTCCAAGGAATATACTATAAAAAACAAGGATATGTCATCTTCCCAACATAGAGTGTTATCCTAGCTACACATTATATGGGTTAGAAGGTATATTTAGTGTGTATGTAACCATGCCCCAAGTCATATTCCTCTATAAAAACATAACATGCACTATAGAGATACATTATATGTGATATTTATCTACTCTTTGGACACTATATCCATTATATGATGAAATAAAAGAAATTTTCTCTGATGGTTACATATCATGGGATCATATTTTTAGTTTCTAGAATTCCTAGACATCATATTTGTTTCTAATACCATGATTTACATCTTTATTCATGCCTATTGGCATGCCTCACCACTAGTCCACTTGGTGCCATCTTTCATGACCACCTGTATTGTCTTATTTCAATGATTATAGTCAATCTATCCTCTATTAAAATTCCATTATTATGCTACTATAACTATTCCACCATCACACCCATACTGATTCTACCTTCTCTATGATATTTTTTAGCCCATCATGTCTAGACAAATTTGTCATACCTATCACCATTATGATGTTCTGTGATGTTCATTCATCCCATAAAAAAGAGTGGAATAAATTTTTAGAAGATGAGTTTACTAGAGGATAGAGCTGTTTATCCTGCATAATGTGAACCACCTCCTACAATTTTTGGTGGTGTCATTCCATGCTCATGTATTAAATAAAAGAAAAGAAATATAAGGGTGACTGGTGAATCAACTGGTTATTATTCTTAATGCATGAGTATATTATTCAATAAATAATACACCATTGGAAATTATTTAAAAAATATAAAAATATTTGGAATTCAGTAGAATAAAATGGGAATTTTAGATAATCCAAGTTGTGAAAAAAAAAGTATACAAGAATAGATATTAAAAGTCCTTAGTGGAAGATCATCAACACTTCAATGTTCTATCTTCGTTTCAAAAACTCTTTGGATCCATAAAGAACAAACAACCAAAAATAATCCCCTATAGTTTCATTATAATGGAGCCTAATCTCTATTTATTGATATTAACAACATTTTTCTTATACTAAAGTTAGTATTTTGGGTAAATTATTAAAATCCCAAAATAAGCCAGTCCATGATCTAAAGTTAAAATATAAAAAACTACTCTCTTAAGCTAAACCCATAATCCCAAAAATAATCATGATATAAATAATTTACATTAAAAACATTGTTTAAGAGGTAAAAATGATTTATAATCATTCACAAACATAGGATAAAAATATTATATATTAAACTATTAAACAATTGTAACACCCTAAATCAGGTAACCTAGAGTCAATGGTTAACATACCACATTAGTAAAAATAAAATATATCACATCACATGGGATTTAATAGTTTATTAGTATTGGGAGTCTAGATTCATACATGATTCTCACATTACATTCAAAAACGTGGAATAAAACTTTACAGTCATGTGATATATTTATTAATTAATCTGTTATATTCTTTAAATCCTTTGAAGTATACTTCCTGTTACCTTGGGGAAAGGAAATCATAATAAAGGGTGACCTAATATGATCAATAATGGAAAATGTACAACAAAGAAATGTCATATAATAAATAAAATGTGAATAATTTATAAGAGATATATAATATTCAAATATTCTATATAACTAATACTATTAAATGTGAATATATCCAAGGATGGAATAACAATATAAATAATCACATGTATAACAATAACTAGTTTCATAATGATATAATACATAATTCTGAACATTTAATCTTACAATTTGGGCCTCATCCCAATACATCATACATAAATAAGTAAGGAATGCACCAAATACTAAAACCAGATTGTATCATGAGACTTATTGAAACATATAGAAGATATAATGGCCCTATACATCACCTATTATGTCCAATTCATTCATCATGTGAACTAAATAAATGAAAATACAATACATAATCACCATTAACATTCATATTAAAAACTACAAAAAAAATGTTAAAATTCCCCCCATTCAATAAATATAACAACATGATCATAATCCATCTAGAGAAATAACGTGTATGTTATCATTAGAGTATATACCTATTGAATTATACTATTCATTATAATGTAATTATATATATATAAATTCTATTTTACAAAGAAATTATAAAGTCACATTAAAATCGAGTGGAAATATCCTTTTATTTTCAAAAACATTCTAAAACTAAAAATTAATAGAATAAAAGGGATAGGATTTTATTTGAAAAAACTATATAAATTTATGTATTATTCATGGAAAAGAATAATATGTGTTAGTGTATTAATAGGCATTCATGTGGTAAATTTTAAAAAAACATTATTTTACTACTTTGTAAAAATTCAAGTATATCATCATAGAAAAAAAAATTAAAAACTACTTAAGTAATTTTTAAATAAATTAAATGTTGAGGAAAAATACCTTTATTAGTAATCCAAATTTAATAATAACTTATATAAAACAATTTTAAATAACAAGTGCATGGAAGAAAATTTTCACCATCCAAAGAAGAGAAATAAGGTCAATTTTTCTTAAAAATATATTCATCCTTTTAAGTTCATAATAGATTAAAATGAAAGGAAAAAATAAAAACCATTTAAATAACCATAGTAGAGTAAAATTTATCCTTATTAATATAAAAAACTAATATAATTCCCATAATGTAAACTTATACATAAACAATCCTAAATAAGAATGATATTTTGAGATAAACACTTACCTCGGACTTCTGCTTGGTTTGGAACGCTCTAATATCCTAGATAAATATATAATTACTATACATATATATCATAACCATATTTGGTTTTCTATTACTAGTTAATATTAATTAGTATTTTATTTTTATCCATTAATTAATAATTTATTGTTAAAATCAATATTTGAGTGTTAACTGTTCCATTTTCCATACATGTTTCACTTTAATTGTTTCATTCCTTGTACATTGGTCATAATTTCATAATCTAAATATTATTAAATATGTAATAATTATCATGTTTATAAATTAAATATATTTTTATTTAAATACATTAAATATAGTCATGAAAATTGAAATACATTATTTTAAATAGATGGTAGTCTGTACGTAAGCATGAGTGGCATTTTCATTTTTCTAATGGATGAGAATGAAATAAAGTAGATAAAGGAAAAAAAATTAAAAATCATAATTATAAAATAATTTTTATATTTATTCATTAAATTTATCCTTATAACTATCAATGTATGGTGTAAATGAAAAACAAATCCCATCACTTCATGGAAGTGGTAGTCTATACATACGCATGAGAGGCGTTATCATTTTTCAAGAGATGGTAGGGTAAGAAGGTTGATAATATATTACCTTTATAAAATCATAATAATTTCATAAACTCAGTATATATTTATTAAATCTATCTTTATTATTGTCTTTCTGAGGTGGTGATGAAAAAAAATACATCTCTTCATGGAGACAGTAGTACACACGTATGTATGAGTGATATTTTCATTTCCCAAAGGATGGAAAAGGATATAAAATGGTTATATCATAGAAATAATAAAATTTTAGTATATTTTAGATACTTATTTTTTTATATTTTAATGGTTATGATAATATTTAATGATTTATTAGAAGAAATAAACATGAAAAAACTCAGTTAAGAGTTATACCTCTTCTTTGGAAAACCTACTTTAGATTACACATTAAGCATTATTAAGTTGATATTTTAGTGATACTCGAACCTATATGACATAAAAAGGGAAGTTAGTAGGGTATTTTGGTAGGTATTTTCCAATATATAGTGTTCAATGTCTATGAATAAGTGAATATAGTGGGTGGCCTTTTATAAATGAGGGGAGTGGCACACTTGTGATTATTCTTACCTTTTAAATAATATAAGTGTCTTACTCATGGTCAAGTGAAAATAAAACTATTAAATTTTGAATCTACAGTGATAAGTTTTTAATTATCCTCATAAAATAAGAATTAATATAATATTTACAACCTTATCATAAGGTTTTAGCCTTAATTAACACATTGTGCCACTTTATGAGGGTGACAATATTTTTACCAATGTTACTTTTCATAATGACGAAAAATAGAATTTTCATTATAAAAAACATTTAACATCATTATTCCAAATATGGGATCCATTTTTCAAGTTTTAATTTTTATAATTGGTAGAAATTAATTTTAATATTATATTTTAAAACATAGTGAAAAATATTTTTTTTTTATAAAATTGAATTTTATCCATAAAATAATCTTATAAAAAATAAAATATATTATTGATTCCTATATCATTAATTATATTTTTTTAGTTAAAGATACACTATATTATTTTACAATTATATAAAATATTGAAAGTGACTTTTAAATAACACGATTTAAATAAATGCATTTTTAGTTTTGAAAAAAAATCTCCATTTTTTATTATTCACCCAAAAATACCCTTTTTAAAAAATACCTAAAATTTACCCTAATATAAAATCTACCTTATGAACATAGAAATTATATCCACTTAACAAATTAAAATTTTAAAATTTAGAAATTTTAATTTTTACTATAACCATAAATTATTTCTATTATAATAAAAATATAATAAGATTCTCAATGGGTAAAAATATAGGGATGTAGTGTTAACCTCCAATAGAACGATATTCGGTATTATGTTCTCTACCCCCCCCCCCATATAATTTCATCCTTGAAATTTTGATAAAAGTTATTTATTAAATAAATGTGGGTAAACCTTCAACATAGATTCTTTGGGCTCCAATGTTTCCTCCTTTAGTTTGTTAATTCTCCAAAGAAACTTCACCAACCAAGTTGTCTGATTCCACAACACATTTCATCTAGTTCCAAGAATTTGGATAGGATATTCATTATAAGATACATAGGTTCCAACTCTTGTATCTCTAAGTTTAGTACATGTGTTAAATCTATAAGGTATTTCATTAATAAAGAAACATGAAATTCACCATGAAATTTAGAGAGTTTGGGTGACATATCCAATAATTAATCCACAATGCCAATCCTCTTTGAATTTTAAAAAGGCACAATGTACCTTGGGATTAACCTCACATTTTTACAAAATATTAAAACTCATTTTCAAGGATAATCCTTCAATAAAACATTATTCCCCACTTAAAATTCCATTTCCTTCCTTCATTTATTAGCATATCTATTTTCCCTGATTTGAACTACCGTGATATGATTTTAATATCCTGCACTTTCTCTATTTTATCCTCAACAAGTTTTAGTCCAATTATCTTTCTTTATTTAAATTAATCCTAACAAGTTGGATTATGAAGTATTTTCCCAAACAATGCTTCATATAGATCCATCTAAATGATTTATTGAAATATATTATTTTATGAAAATTCTACATGAGTTATATTCTAGTGCAACATACCATAAAGGTCATATGATAAAGATATCATCATGTATTATAGTGTTTGAATAGTTCTTTCTGATTCTCCATCAATTTGAGGATGATGGGTGGTTATCATGTGTATCTTTTTATTGGGATCCACCTAAAGTATATTTTAAAATTTCAATGTGAACTGAAGTTCACAATCAAATAAAATTGATATAGGTACACCTAGAAATATCATAACTTCATTAATATAGAGTTTTGAAATATTCTCAAGGGGTATAACTTCCCATACTACTAGGAAATATACAGTCTTGATAAGTTAATTAATACTAAAACATATTTTATCATTATTCCTAGGAGTTTTCCAAATGCCAATGACAGATTCCATTGTAACATTTTACCAATTCAATATTGTTATAGGTTGAGGTTTCATTAGGATATTTTCTTCTAGCCTTTTTTTACTCACACGTTAATAATTTGGACATATAGTCTATAATTTCCCCTTCATACCATCCCATTGTAAATTTTCTCTTAAATTATTATATATATTTTTCAAACCATGTTATATAGAGAGATTTGAGCTATTTTCTTCTTCTAATATCTCCCATTTTATCTTCATCATGGATGGAACACATAACCACTTTTCTAAACCTCAACACTCTATATTTATAGATTAATTCTGAAAGTTTCACATTTTTTCACAACATTAATTTTCACTTGTAAACCCTTATCATCATGTTGGGAATTCCTTGTAGTTTCCATTACATGTGGTTTAACAATTTTTTTGAAAAGAAACAATGTTTCCCCTTACCTAACAATTACCATATCCAACTTTAATAAATACCTAAATATAGGATCCATGTGAATTCTCATCATTGTTAGAACTCCATGGTAAATCCTACTCAATGCGGCATCCACTATATTTTATTTTCCATGGTGGTAGTGTATCCTGAAATAATAGTCTATATGTATTATTAAATATATTATTTTTTTGATGTTGACTTCTTTTTTAGAAAATATTTACATCCATGTTTTGTATTCTATATATATGTGTCGTAATTCACAATAGGGATAGTTCCTCTATATCTTCCAAACAAATATTACAACCACTAGCTCGAGATCAGGAGTTTGATAGTTCTTTCCATATATGTTTAATTTCCTTGATTCATATGAAACAACTATATCATTATACATAAGGAAATAACTCATACATTTCTTTGAAGCATCACTATATCTTAGAAAGCCTTTCTTTCTAGATAGTGAATTCAATACCGAAAAATTAACCAATTTCTTATTTAGATCTCAAAACATTATTCAGATTCCCTTGAACATTTTAATTTAAAACATTTATATGTCAAAATGGTTAATGGGTTGTCCAATTAGGAAAACGTTTGAACAAACTACTTATAGTAACCTGCTAAACCAAGGAAACTATGTATATCAATTATATTCATCAGTGTAGGCCATTATTTTCTACCCTTGTATTTAATGGATCAAAATATGTTCTATCCTTGGAGAAAATATGGCCAAGAAAAGACATTTATTTTTACCAAAATTCACACTTTCCAAATTTCTCATACGATTGATTAAGAATCTCAAAAATTATTCATAAATTATTCTCATTCTCTTAATGTACTTTAGAGTATTTTAATATATCATCAATGAATACCGGCATAAATTTATCAAGATAATTATTCAATTCTCTATTCATCAGAACTATAAAAACGGAAGGTGCATTAGTCAATATGATGGTCATTATCATAAACTCATAATATTGAAACCTCATATGAAATATTTTCTTTAGTATATCTTCTTTATTAAACAATAATAAATGAAAATTATATAAAATATAGATCTTTGAAAAAATAATTATATCCTTTTAGTTTATCAAAGAAGTCATCAATTCCACGGAAAAGATACATATTATTTATATTAATGGTATTGATCTTCTGGAAATCAATGAACAAAACTATAGATGCATCCATCCTTTCCACAAATAAGAAAGGGGGTCCCAAAGGTGAAACACTAGGAAATAAAAATCCATTATCACAATACTCTTTTAGTTTTTTCTTCTACTCTACCAATTTAACAAGTTTCATTATCTAAGGAGTCTTGTATATAGATTTTTCATTTAGGATGAGTTCAACAAAAAAATAAAATTTATTTCCATATGTAGATACTGATAAATCTTCTAGAAATATATCAATTCAATCATTTATAATAGGTACATCCTCTATCATTAGAATTTATTCACCATCTAAATTTATGATTTTATATTACATCCCTCCCAAAATTTCATTAATATGGGCTAATGGATGTAGTCTGGTAAAATATTTTGATAATGATGTTTCTCTATTTAAAAAGGGTTTATCCGCCCCATTTATTAATGGTAATCTCTTTCTCCCAGTAATAAATTATTTCTTTATACTTTAAAATCTAATCCATATCAATTATTATGTTAAATTTAATCAAATGTGTGATAAGAAAATCTAAAACTAGGGAATCTCTAAATAATTGAATAGATACGTATCAATATATCCTTATTGAAATAATATTCCCATTATCTTTATTGATTGAAAACCCTTTATACAGTGTGTTAAGATATGATTTAATGTTCTCATAAAGTATGAATGATAAAAAAGAGTTTATATATCCAAAATAAAAAAATCATTATTTAACTTTGAGTTTATGATCAATTTACCTTCTATCACATCAATTAGGTCAAAAAAACCTAGTTTTAGCGATTTCATCTGATTAGCCTTGATCCCTTGTCCTTTTTTTGGTAACTTCCCTTGAATCTTAGAGAATTCATTAGAATAGTACCATGTATCCTTACTATTGAAGAATTTCACATTTGAGGCTTCCTTATTTCTATTATAATCATTATACTGATGGCATTTCTCTCTATGCTTGAAGAAAACTTCCAAACCCCTTAATCATTCTCCATGGTATTTTTTCCACAACTATTACATGTTGGAAATTTCACCATTACCTTCATACATTTTTCTATATTTCTTTTTACAAAGTGCTAATTCTCCCAATTATTTCCTTGATTTCCATAGAACACATAATACTTAGAGAATTAATTCTTTGTTTTGATTCCACTTGATACTATATCCTCATGTACTAAAAATGTCTAAGACACAAATTCCATTTTAATACTAGGTTATATCCTATAAAATAAGTGATCAATATTAATTCTTATATTTTATAATTAATCCATAACTTGAGTTTCTAAACATGTAAATCTAGATTTATATTCAGTAATATTTTATCCTCTCATTTTCCTTATATTGAGGAATTTCCTCACCATATCATCTAATTTATCATAAAGAAGGTATATTTCAATGAATCACTCCTTAAAATTATCCCTCTCAATACAGTATATTTCCCTTTAATACTAAGTGTTCTATATCTATAAACACTATTGATAAGTATCTCCCTTAATATGGTAAGCTAACATCATAAATTCCTTTCTTTCACTACTTCCCAAAGTGAGAAATTTCATTTCCATAGACTTGTTATGTTTCTCATCTACTAATGAATTAATAGTTCCATTGAATGATGTAGGCAGTTATTATTTGAAGTGGTCTAATATTTGTTCTCCATTTTGGGGATCGGTAGGATACTTTACATAGGCTTTTTTTCATAACCTATGTCAGCTACCCCGATATAGTTATAATTCATTTAGCACTAACTCTAGATTCATTATTTTTAACAAGTGGTAAATCCATACATATATTTCATTCATTGATACACTTTTCATTCCTTACTCTAGATAATATTTTTAAATAATGGCTTACACTAGAGTACCTCATAGTATTATGAATTTTAAATCATAGTGTATGATTCTGAATCTTGGGTATCACTTAACATTAATTGAAAATTTATTCACATATGATCCCATAATAATATGATTAGTACCATTGGGAATATTTTCAAATAATAATAATATTTTCAAATATTTTACAATGTTTTGTAAATAGTGTGTGAATCAATTAAATTATATCTCATTGGAGTGTCAAACCAGGTGCGATGTTATACCTCTATTTCATGTGCCAAGTGAATATCAAGTTAATTCCCAAATATCCTTTTCAGGGTTATCACCCTTAGGTGAATCTATTCTAAATCCTACATCTTCTTGTTTATATAAAAATAGGTATGTCATTTCTAGGTAAACCCACACTCTACACTTACAAAAAAATTAAAAAAAAATCTTATATATGGAAATATCCCTAGTTTTTGTCTTAAGTTTATGTTATCTAATCTATGTTTTCCTAAAACTAGTTCCCAATGGTTCTAATAAATATAATATAATACTAACTATAACACCCTAACTTTAGTGACTCAGATCACATGGTTGACATACCAAATTTGGTATAAAATACTGTAGATCACAACCCACATTATTGAAGAGTTTACCAGTATTTAGAGACTAGATACGTAAATGATTCCCATATTGCATTCAAAAACATGAAATAAAATGTAAAAATCTACTCATAACTTTATAATTTATTCTAGTATATCCTTAAAATCATTCAAATTTTACTTCCCAGTACCCTGGTGAAAGTAAAACATAATAAAGGGTGATCTTAGATGCTTGGTAAGGGAAAACATATATGGAAAGCTATCATATATTAAATGAAATGTGAAAAATATGGAAGAGATAATGAATAATAAAATATTCCATATAAATAATATTTTGAAACGGTAATATATCAATGGATGACATAACAAAATAAATAAACAAATGTATAACCATATGTGGTTTTATAATAATAAAATGATAAATTTATAACATCGTAATCTTACCGACAGGGCCTCATTACAAGACATCATACATAAATAGGCAAGGTGTATAATAAATAACCAACTAGTTTGTTTCATGACACCTATCGATTCATAGGGGTGATATAAAGGGCCCCTCACATCACTTACAAGGTCAAATTAATTCATCATATTAAACAAATTAATTAAAAATACAATATATAATCAACATGGGCATTTTTATAGAAAAATATCATATTAATTGTTAATATTTTCACAAGTAAGAAAATAGAATAAAATGGTCATACTCTGTACAAAGTAATAATGTGTATAGTATAATTAAATTATATACCCAGTTAAGTGTAAGTTTCCTTAAAGGATGTTGATATAGATGGAAAATCTCTTTTCTAAAGACATTAGAAATTCACTTTGAAATTATGAAGAAATATCCCTTTCAATCCCAGAAAAAATAAAACAAAAAAAATACTAGAATAATGGTAATGGTATTTTCTTTGAAAAAAATATTGAAACTTTTAGAGGAATCTTAATAACAAATTGAATCTATGATAATAGAAAAAGGTGGTCATACGACAAAGACTATAAAAATTATTTTCCCACATTGTAAAAAACAAAAACTACATCATAATGAAAATATATTAAAAATATTCTTTTAATAAATTGTAAATAAATTAAAATTTGGTATAAAAATACCTTTACTAGACATTTAAAAGTATATAGGAACTTTTATATAATAATTTCTAAGAACATGGGTAAGGAATAATTTTTTTTGACCAAAGAGGAGAAATAAGGTTGAATGTTATTAAACAAACTCATTTAGTGTTTTGAGTAAAAAAGAGAGAAAAATGAAAATAAAACAAAAAAATAACCAAATTAGAGTAAAATATATTGGTTTTATCATAATAATATCATGTAACTATCTTAATGAAATCATAAACACAAAATATCCCCAATAATAATGATATTGTGAAATAAAACCTTACATCAGACTTTATCTTGGTCTCACACATTCTAATACCATTTATAATAAATTTAAACTTATTATATATCTATATCAAAACCATATTTTTATTTAAATTACTATATATTTTTCATTATTAATTTATTCATATCCATTTGTTAATAATTTATTGTTAAAATCAATATTTGGGTGTTAACTGTTAAATTTTCAGTAGATGTTTTGGTTTGAATATTCTAGCCCATGAATAATGGTAATGTTTTCAAATCTCAAAAATATTAAAAAAATTATAATTTTATTTTTTATATATTCAACATAATTTTATAACCATCTATAAAAAATTACCATGAAAAATGAAATACATAATTTCATAGAGATGGCAGTTTATGCGTACGCATGGGTGATGTTTTCATTTTTCAAATAGATGAAAAGGAAATAAATTATACAATTGTTTAATTTTAAAAAATCATAATAATAATAGAAATATAAAATTTATTCATTAATTCTATTTTTATGACCATGCATGAAGGCCTGAAATGAAAAATAAATCACATCGCTTCGTGGACAAATGAGCGGTATTGTTATTTTTGAGTGCACAGAAGGGTAATAATGGATATAATATATTATCTTTATATAATCATAATAATTTCATAAAGAAATTATAATAAATAATTCTATCCTTATAACCATCTATTTGATGTGGTGATGAAAAAATAAATGCATCCTTTTTTGGATGTGGTAGTCCACACATATGCATGAGCAAAGTTTTCATTTCCTATAGGATGGAAAAGGAGATGAAAATGGGTTATACCATGAACATAATAATATTTAAATACATTAGAGATAATTATGTCATTATATCAGCATGGTTATGATAGTTTGTAAGGTGATAAAATAAGAAATAAACTGGAAAGAACACGGTTAAGAGTTATACAACTTCTTTGGAAAGAATGTTTTTTATTACAATTTATTCCTTCTTATGATAGTCTTTAAGTGATAAAAAGGCATCTAATACATGTGTAAGTAATATAGGTATGTGTTTGTGTAGGTATTACCTAAGATATATTTCTCATATTTTATGAATAAGTTTAAAAAGTAGGTTCCCTTTTCAAGTGTGAGGAGTGGCACACTTGTAATTATTCTTAAATTTTAAATATTATAAGTGTCTTACTCACGGTCAATTGAAAGTAAAAAAAATTCCATTTAGAATATATAGTAATGATGCTATAAATACCCTTATACAATAAGAATTTAGATAGTATTTGTTGACCATAGCATAAGGATTTAACCTTAATTAACATGTTTTACCCTTTTATCATGGTGACAACATTTTTACCAATGTTACTATACATAATGAACAAAAATGAAATTAACATAATAACTAACAATGAACCTCATGATTAAAAATATGAGATAATTTTTTTCATGATTCAATTTGTATAAGTGTTATGAATTAATTTTATTATAAGTTCACAAAATGTAGGGAAAATGGTATTTTGGAGAAAAAAGTATTTTATTCATAAGAATAAACTTATACCAAAATAAAATATAATATAGATTTATATAGAATTAGTTAAATTATATTTATAAAAATTGAAATTATGTTACTTTCTAACTAAATCCAAAAAATAATTATTATTTTAAATTACTTGATTTTAATAAAATAGATGAATGTTTTCCAAAAAAATGGTATTTTTTACTATTCCCCAAAAATAAAATTTTTAAAAAAAAAACATATGAAGATAAATTCAAAATTATGAGCACACAAATAATTTCTATTTAGTAAAATTGAATTTCTAAAATTTAGAAATTTAATTTTAAATATAACTATAAACTATTTCAATTATAATGATAAAATAATAGGCTCTACATTGTGAAATAGTATAGGGATGTAGGGTTTTTCAATTATAGGATGATCTAATGTATTAAAAAATTATTATATCTCATGTGCACAAAAATTATATAAATGAATATTTTCCCACTTAATAAAATATTTTTAAAAAATATTTTGAACTATTTAAATGAAAAATATCAGTCACAACATCCTCCTTAACTTTATGGATTTTCATATAGGAAATAATTATTCACTCAAATAGATGAGGGTAAAAAGCTCACATATGATTCTCACACTCCCATTATCTCTTTTAAGGATTAAAAAACTTCCATAGGATGTATACTAATGGAATCAGTCTCCCCTAAAGGGTCTTTTCCATACGATTCATGATCACCATTGGGTGTACTAAAAAGAATGTGTCATCTTTTATTATTATGAATGGGCTTCCTAGACCCAAATAATATATATATATATATTTATTACCACAACATTTATACGTTTGATATATACATTTTGTTTCTTACCGTGATGTTAATATTACATATGTGTGTACTATATAATTGGAAATTCCCTTATATTTCATGTCATATCAAAAAAGGATATAGTGATTCCCAACTATAATGAGAAACTTGAGATACCATTATATTAATCTTAATCATATGTCTTGTGGTCTAGATACATTATTCTCAAATTTAAAAAATTATGTTTTAATATCAAATGTTGGGAGCTCATAAGTATTGATATAAAATATCAAAAAGTTTTCAATTTGTGATCTTGAGTATATGAGATCATGAGGACTTACCTAGAACTAGGAACACCACATGTTTTAGGTGTTATTCAATGTTCATTTTTTAGATAAAATTTATTATTCTCCTGAATTTATATCATTATTAGTGTGTACCACTTGATTCAATAGTTTTATGATATATATAAATTATGACAATTATGTTTTGGTGAGGTAGCTTATGTTGGGTGTGTCATTCGTGGTATGGTATTGATTAAATGATCAAGAAAGGATTTTTCACTTACAAAATAAAGATATTGTATGATCAATAGAGTATGTAATTATAATAAAATAGGGGGGAATTATAGTTTAAAAAATAAAACTACTAATTTACTTATCCTCTAGAAAAGGTTATTAGATGAACTTTCTATCTAATTAAGAAAATATTTTGGGAATATTTTTTATTGATACATTATATATTCATAGTTAAGAAAATTTTGTTATAAAAGAAAACACTCCTTAAGTAATTCATAGTGGAATAAAGAAACTTATATAAAAAAATTATAATAAATCTTATAAGCAAAGTAAGAATTACTTACAAAAATATTTATAAAATATTTCCACAATTTAACCTTATGTGTAAAGAAAGTCACAAACTCTAACTTTGGGTATCCATGGTTTTCACCTAACTATAAGGTCTATATTTCTTACAACAAGAAATACCTCAATACTAACATCAGACATAGCTCTGTTTTCCTGTCCCCAAAATCCCATGATCATCAAGACCAGACACATATCTTTCTTTATATCCCCAGAATCCCTTGATTCATAAGATCAAACACACAGTTACAAACATATAAATTATTAAAGAATTTACAAAGTATACTCTCATGGATTACATAATAAAAATACCCCCAAAAAGATTGCAGTGAATCACTCTCAAAGTAAAAATATGTTACAAACTCTTCATAGTAACTTTAGATAGTTTTGTTTGTAAATGCTTCATCCTCCTTGAACTCTAATTTTATTTATATGAAAAATCACAATGACCATATCTTCAAATATAAAATGTGGTTTAAATATCCATAGAAAAACTCCTTCTTTAATTTTAGTGATTCTACTTCATATGTTTGTCTGATTCCAATAGGTTTCGACACCATTATATTATATATGAATTCCGTATAATTGGAGTAGAAATTTTCCATATGATAAAATGATATTTCTCTATCCAATAGATTGAATGAATGTTATTATAGAGAACTTTTCTTAATCTATCTAATGAAATTAATTTTATAATCTTGATATAACTTTGTGTAGTGGACTTCATTATATTTCTACGTTTTTAGTTCTATAAATATTCATCCAATGAAATATGTAATTGTTTGTCTGATGTTTTCAAATATTTATGTATGATTAAATAATTAAAATAATTACGTTTGATAAATTGATATTTCAATATTTGGAACAATATTTTATATAGAAGAAAAAGATTAGAACTAGGGTTGTATAAAAGTTAATAAAATATAAATTTTTAAGGAAACATATTTTTATTTTAAAAATAAGGTTAGAAAGTTTTGAAATGTATTATTTTGAATTAATAGAGATATCTCAATTTGTTTAACCAGGATGGTTTTACCTTCACTAAATCTACATCAATGGTAAATGAAGGTATGTATGTCCAGTATGGTCAATAATAAGTAAAAAAATAATTGTTAATGGAATGAATTGTGCATCTTTATTTAGAAGACGTCGCGAGGAAAAGATTTTTCATTACACATTGTATATTCATTGAATAGGTTTTTGTTTTTATGATTATAACTTATCTCCTTAAGGGCCTTAATGGATTTCTATACTTATCTCTTGGTTTGTGAGTAGTACTCACTAATATCAAGATATGGTCTGTGAGGGTCACATACTAAATGTATTTAATAGTCATACCTAATCTAGTGAATATGATTTTAGGAAATGGTAGTTCATACCTTGAGGTTTGGGTGATATTTAGTTTTTGAATGATCACTGAAAAATAAATAAATTCATATTATTTTAGTGTAGAATAATTAATATTGAATTTATTTATTAATAGTTTTCAAAATATATTCATTGAATGTAATAAAAAAATATTTTATGAATGAATATTTGTAATTGAGGTTCATTTAAAATTATTATGAGGAATGAATTGGTTGAAATACTCATGGTTTATCCCATAATATATTTATTATGTTATGAGTGATTGATAATATTATAAATTACATTTATTTTGTAGTTAATATGTCATAAGATGTCATTTATGGGTTATTTAGTATGTCATATATATTTAGGGGCCATGGTGCAATTTTTAGGGATTATAAACCTAACTATTTAAGATATAGAACGCTCAAATTTGGATGATTGTTAATCATATGAATTTGAGAGCTCCAATATCATTCCTACCATATCTTAATGAGATAATGTACTTGTTCCAAGAATCCAATCCAAGTTCTCCATTATAGATCAAAGGAATGGAAAATCTATGATCATCAGAAGGTAGATATTTTCATCAGCAATCTATGCTAACACCTAAAATCAATCATATGACACTTTTGAAGACTCTAGAAGCATTTTTGGATGATTTATATAGATTATAAATTGGTTCCTTTGAGAAGAAATCATCAATGATGAGTGGAACATACCTGGGATTTCTAATAAAATGAGGTAATGGTTTGATTAATTTTTATTCTTAAATCCTTCCATGAATTATTTTCAGGTTTTTTATGAGGAAACAAATCATTGATGTTGATGTTATGACATAAAACTGACGAAAAAAAATATAAATTCCCCATTTTCTGACCTCCACCAAGATATCAGTACCAATAAGGGTTATTAGAGAGAACACATGATCATTTAAGAAAGATAAAAATTAAATTTTTAGGAATTCATGTAGTGGGAATCATTATAGTCTCAACGCTATAAACAAAAATTCAATTGGAGTTAAGATGGATGAGTTATGTCCATCTAAAGATAATAATCATATTAAAATTATATTTTTGTGTTTTAAAAATTCTGAACATATATATATATTACAGGATATCGATATGGGAGAGGCTTGGATCGAAACTCACTGGTGGGGGTTGTAAAAATTCCATGTTGATTGTGGAATTTATAAGGGAAAAAATTTAAAGTAAAGGCTATAATTTATAATTTATAAAAAATGAAATAATAAAATAAAATAAAGGTAAATTGAATCCCTCCAAAACGATTGATCATAATGTTGTGTGGGAACCACCCAAGTTATTATGAGTGGTAGAAAAAGTTTTGAAAAAGATTATGCAGTGGTGGTGGTAGCCCTGCCCCCAACATTTTCCTTTCACACAGTCATGTGAGACTCACCACCAACTTTCGAATTAGTATCTAGTTTGGTCATACAACCCACCCCACCCCATTAGGGCCCAAAACCGGCTCAGGACCCCTCTATGGGATTTTTAGAGCATCCTGGTGGTCTAAAATTATTTTAAAAAAAATTGAATGTTTAAAAAAAATCTATGACTGTGTGACTTATAATTTTTCTATTAAAAAAACATTATGTTAAATAAAATCATATTAAACTTCATTGAGTAGAGTTTATTGTAAATTTAATTTAATTTCATATTTATATTTTGTGTTGACTAATCATTATCCTTGACCAACTAAAGTATGTATGGTTTTTCATTTATATATTTATTGAATTATTGTTGTGCATTTTTTATAATAATAAATTAGTAAATGATGGTCTATATATCATCTCTCTCCATAATTATATATATAAGAGTATTCATGTCCATGAGTGTTATTATAAATCTATATTTTTTATTACCAGGTATTAATGTACAATGATGAGGATAAAAGAACATTCATGACACACTAAGACTTAGAGAAGTATTAGATGAGATGTGAGACATTGGATGGGGTGGGCACTACAACTCAAGTTAGTTTCATCTTAGGTGGTTTACCCTTATGTCACTATTGATCCATTATCCATTTAATAGATCAAATAGTAGTAAATTCCCATGATCAATGACAATTTTTATTTATTCAGGGTTTATTATTATTATTTTATGTGTATTTCACATAAATTCATAGAATAGTAAATAAAAATGAATATATAATAGAACTAATACATGGTGAATGTTTTTCTATTACGCAGGGTTATGATTTGAGTGTTATCACATATAGGAAGCATATTAAATAGATAATGATTACATTCACTAAGAATAATTCAAATCACTTAAATATATATTGAGTCATTAACACCTTTTGTCCCTTAAATTTAGAATAAATTGTATGTTTTTTTGCACATTAACCCTATTTGAGGGTGTGTCTTACTAATATTAGATTTTAATGAAAGTAATGGGTCAACTTAAATAAATGTTGTAAGAAAAAACATTTATACCTAGTTTATTCCAACTTTCGAGGAATACTTTTGAGTAAATTAAGGTCATGACATACAAAAGACGATACTTCACTCAATAGATCAAGGAGCCATGAGTTAATAGTGTTTACTAGAAAAAATGATATCTTATAACTCTATGGGTAGTGGTGTATCCATATATTGTAATATAAAGAGAGGTTTTAAGGATCTTTGTAGCTAAAATACTTAAGTGACAGAGTATTCTGAATCTAGTAGTTAAGGTATACTAAGATTTGATAAAATAGTTGGATACATTTAGATAATAAAATAATCATTAATGTATATTGGTAAACAAGATAAATTACTAATATGATGAATTTATTTATTATAGATAAATTTGAAAACATCATCATCAGTTAAATATCACTGTAATCAATATTGTATAAAGAAAATATCCTGATTGGTAATAAATTCCAAGAGTGGAATAGGTTCTTTCACATAATATTATTCCAAGAGAGGAATCTACATGTGTTGGAAGAAGACTTAAGGCAAAAAGGGACACTAGAAGAATACTTGTACAATTTGGAAGAAGAAATAACAAGATACTTTTTCCTCATGTATTTGATAAATGAAATTTCATTTGTATTTATCTAAAAGTTCGGTATTGGATATAGTGTGTGTATTATACATTTTTATTCACATATAATAAACATGTAGATTCCAAAATATTTCAAATGGATATGAAGATCTTAGAACTATAAATAGTTCAATACTAGAAGATTTAATAGTGGGATATTATCATCAAATATTTCCTAGTGGATTAGTTATTTTATATAAAAAAACTTTTATTATGTACCTTTAGTTTCCAAAAACATATTCCCAGTATCAAGTTTTGAAATTATGGTGTTTTATTTCAAGTTTGAGAATAAATATTGTCTATTTTATAAGGATAACATAAGTTATGGTAATTATAATTTTAATAATGGATTATATAAACTTAATATTCAAAACCCAATCTTAGAAATCATTGAAAAATATAGTTGGAAAGAATTATAGTCCATGGAACAACAATAATTGATTCATAATAATGTATATGGAGCATTTATAGTAGAGGCAAGGGGTGGGTTTTTTAATTCATTACTTTTATGAATGAGTATAATAGTTATGGATATAAATACTTAATTATGTATGAGTTAGACTCATTTTAGATGATTAAGGAATGCCATGATGAAGTATAAAAATATCTTTTTTAAAAGATAATGAAACTTTACTCAGACCGTGGTGTACAAGATCTAAACCAACATTTAATAAATCACTTACAGGAGTGTGGGATAGTATACCTACTTACTCCTCCTTATAAAAGTCATTGTAATAGTGTGAGTGAAAGGAATAATCAAACATTTCTTCAAAAGGTAAGATTAATGATGATTTACAACACTCTTCCACTATCCTTTTGGGTAAACGCAATATAAATAGTGGCATATACCATTAAATGGGTACTAACTAGGGTAGAAGATTCTATTATATATCATTTAAAATATATAAATCGGCCCAATATATCTCATATAAATGTATTGGGTTGAAAGGTGTGTTTCAGGACCATACAAAATGAAAAGCTATAATCCTGAAGCATAAAGTCTATCTTTATAATTTATAATAAGGAAACTAAAGGGTCTTTATTATATAAACCTTTATATGGAAAATTTATTATGTAAATAAGATCTATATTTCTATAAAGGGAATGATTTTCCAATGAAAATAGTGTGATCACAATTGACTTTGAAGATGTTGATGCTCAGGATGCACAAGATATGGTACAAGAAAAAATTCCCACAAAAGAGATTTAGAGAAAAGATATTACTGAGACAAAAGTAAAGTGTAGGTCTGTTAGAGAGGTTATAGGACCAGAGTTATATTGTTTTCTTATCACTGAGTTAAGTTTCACATTACTCCTTTAGGATAATGAACCACTAACCAACAAGGAAGCATTATATGGAAAGTAAACTACTAAATAGTAAAAAGCTACGATTTATGTGAGAGAATCCATGTACCAAAATAAAGTTTGGATTTTAGTAGAACCTATAAATGATGAAAAGTATATTAAGTGTAAATTATTATTCAATAAAAAGTTAGAAATAGATGTTAAAATTATTACCTATAAATAAAAACTGGTTTTGAAGGGTTCCAATAAATTTCAAGGCATAAACTATGATGAAACCTTCTCACCAGTCGCAGTGCTAAAATCCATCAAAATATTACATGCTATAGAATCCATCCTTGAATATTAGATTTAAAAAATGGATGTAAAAATAGCTTTTATAAATGGGAATTTTGGTAATTATTTCTATATGACTCAACTCAGTGGACAAATTATGTCAAATAGTGTTAATAAGGTGTGTAAGATAAAAAGATCCATTTATGGGTTAAAGATGGCATCATGATCATTAAATGTTTTTATTTAATGAGCCTATTATAGAAATTTATTTCATTAAGAATGAATGATAACCATATGTCAATAAGAATATTAGTGTAAATTCCATCATTTTCCTAGTATTATATGTTGATAACATGTTATAGGAAATGAAGTCCAAGTCATATAGTCATTTAAGACTTAGTTTAAGAAATACCTCTTCGTTAAAAACATTGGTGAAGCTTCCTATATTATAGGGATCTATATATATCAAGATATATCCCAAAGGTTTATTTTTCTAAGTCATATTATATATATTAATAATGAACTCATAGGTATAATATATAATAATCCAATAGAAGGTTATTTCTAATGTCACGTGGTATCAATCTCTCTAAGAAGATGTATCGACAATAATCAGAGGATATTTAGTGAAAGGGTCGAATTAAATATGCCTAGAAAATGTGATATATCATTTATTTCATGAAATATTATATATTTTATGTTGTCTTTATGTTAATCATAGTGGTAATATATCAATATAATTAAGGAGAGATGCACTGTGCAACTATAAAAACTATCCTGAAATACTTGTGATGTAAAAAAGATATATTCCTAGTGTATGGAGTGGATTAAGATCTAGTAGGGATAAGATATGATTATTCTATATTCTAGATAGATAATGATGATTATAAATCATACCCAAGCTATTTATTTTTTCTGAATAGTGGTGTGGGTGTAACGACCCAAAGTTTTATTAATGGAAATCCCTCTTGATCTAGTTAAATGTCTCTTTATGTAAAATGTTTATATAAAATGTCAACTTATTTTGTTTTATGTTAAGAATTGCGACCATTACTTTTATTGCCGTTGAACAGTGATCACATGATTAGTATAAATATAGGGCTTTAACAAATCCAATTTACTCAGAAAAAAGAAGCGATGGCCTCATCCAGTAGAATTGCTCTGTACGAAGCCCATTTGTCAGAGCTCGGAAAAGAGGTGTCATCCTTGGGCTTCACTCTTGACCAAGCCCAAGCTGAGCTTTATCAAGTCAATCTCGGATGGGACCATTTATGGTAAAAGTGAAAGTTGATAGAGATTACCACTCGAGGGATGTTATCTGAGCCACCCCAAGCATCTTCACCATCGCACACCTTACCCTTAGGTCTTATGCGGCTGTTTTAAGGGGTTATATAACAAATCGCTAGTAATATGTTCATGTATATTATTTTTTTGTATATAATAATGAATATACCTTCTTTCCATTATTGATACACTGTAAATAGTTTTTAAAGTACAAATAGTGTTTTTAGTTATTATTTAATAAAGAAATCTATTTTATTAAATTAAGGGATTTTTGAATTAAATAAAATTTTACTAAAATTTTATTATTATTATTAAATTAATTTTATTATATATAAATGATCATATAATTTTATGAATGCAATTATAATTTTTATTATGGTTTGAAAGCCATTTATATCAAAACCCATGAATTTTCGATAAATGTCAGTTTCTATTTTAAAAGTGAAAATTAACATATTTAGAAAATTATTTAGATAAAATAAATTATATTTCTGGAATCATGACGTTGAAATTATCCAACCGTTAATTTTTCATAATTTTCTGAGACAGTCAAATTTTTGGGTAAAAATGAAATACTATTTAAATATATAATGTGTTTTATGACATCATAATGACCCAATAGTGATGTAATAAAATACTATAATATTTATGTTCGTCCAATATATGTTTTACCATTAAAATATTGTGATTTTGGGTTTGTTTGAATTATTTTTCAAAGCATTAATGGACCCCTCAAGACTTATTAAACATCTTGTCTTTTTAAATTATTTTCCATGGGAGTGTGACTCACCTCCACATAAGAAACCCCATTATTTTAAAAAGTTTGGACTTTGGACTTATAAAATATATTTTTCCTATTCCCTTTTCCAAAAACCATGGGCAAAAACCATGATCTTATTTGTGGTTTGGATTAGTTTAATGTAAGGGGACCCAAACCTAAATAATAAATAATTCACTCACCTTTCCTATATAAACCCACCCAAGCTCCCACTTCCTCCTCACTCAAAGCCTTTGGAGTTCGTCAAAACTCTGACCTAATATCTCTATAATCCTCCCAAGGTTCCCCAATCTCCCAAGAAGCCTCTCTCAAGCCTCTCTCAAGCCTTTGGAAGCACACTTCCAAGTAAGGGTTTTTTCTTCATTTCTCGTTTTTTGTCCAATTTTCTTTAAGTAGTTTTTCCCATTTAATTTCAATTGTGAATGTTGGGGTATGGTTTAACACCTCCCTCATACTTCCCTCTTTATGTTTGAATGATGGGAGACCCCTTTCTATCTCATTAAATGTCTCCCATGTACACTCATTACTATGCCGAAATTCCAAAAGGAACTTCTCTCTCCCCATTTACATTCAAGAAATACTTTAGTATCATGAATCTAAATTCCATTAAAATTGTTGTGAAATGTATCTATATGAACTCCTTACTGTCCATTACATGTAAATATGATGAGGAACCCCTTTCTCTCTCATCAACCATTTTTATGAATTCTTATATCACGCTGTTACGCTGCCGAAATCGCACCGATTTTCTAAGCCAATGCCATTGTGTAGTGAATACCATGCCCATTTCTCCATCAAGGGTATACACCTTTATGCACATTTACTTATTGATTATAAATTTTCATGTATTAATTCCACATTCCTTTATCGTGGGATAAATGATTATGTTTTATGAATCCATGTTTTATGATCCATGTGGCACACTTATGCATGAAATGAAATATTTAAGAAGGGTGTGCCCTTATAGCGCTCCAATGCATTGGGTAAAGTATAGTATCATGATAAATCATGTTCAATGATTATTGAATCATGCTAATTCAATTGCAACGAGGGTTTATTCGTGATTCATGTGCAATGAGGATTTACTCATGATCCATGTGTAATGAGCCCTGGCTTATGTTAATTCCATGTTAAGTGTTGTTGCCACATTTCCATGTTATGATTATCATGCCTTTATGTTCATGTTTATCTTGTGCTCTATTGATATTCCTATTGTATAACATGTATTTTACTCCTAATTTATTCCATGTTTATTCCCTTACTGGTCTTTATAGCTCCCCCCTTTTCTTATGCATGTCCTCAGGTTATCCCATGCAATGCTAAGTACGAGGGAATGTAGTGGTCATGTAAAGGAAGTTTTCAATAAAGATGTTGAATTTCATGTTTTAAGTTTTTATGTAATGATCCTAATATCTAAAGACACTAGACATATGATCATCCATGTTGTATCAAGTGAATAGTTTATGTAATAAATCATGTTTAAGCTTGTAATAAAATCAGGGTTGTCATAGTTAGTATCAGAGGATAGGTTTAGTTATTTTTGGGATTAGGATTAGAAAACCCTAGTAAAGCCTTAGAGACAAGACTAAGTATAATAAAAACAACCCTATGTTTTGGTAAGTACTGAGTGAGTGGTTTATCAAACAAATACATCCATGTCTGGATTCGAGTAGGTAGAGGCGGCTCTGGCACAGATGTATCCTAGGGGTAAAACCCAAAAACACCTCTTTGAGATAGACTTGAACGGGAAATGGTGCACGACAATGGGCCTTGCTGCACTCTTGGTGACGACACTCCCAGGTTATATGTTTTGATAAATTCACAAGCTTAGTATGAACCCTTATTAAAGTAATTAAAAAAATTTCCCCTAAGAATATATATTAGAAAGTAGATCATGAAAATCCTAGATTGAAGACTATAAACTCATGAGTTAAGGAAATAAAAGTTTATTTATAAGTCATCAAATTTTGATTTGGATTACCCTTTATGTGTTACCCCTAACTTTCCTTTTATTCCAACCAATGGCCAGTAATAGGAGGACTCTGGGTAACAACGGATGTGATGATCAGTGTGATGAATGTACTAATGAGATACCCAATCCAATAGGAGCGGGAATCGTGAACTTTTTCACCCTTCCCTCTCATCTAACTCAAGATTTGAATAGAAAAACAGGTCTAGAGGAATTTTCAACCCCCTCTAAGAAAGAGCAAGTCTCTATCAAGAGCTTCATGAGATAAAGGCCTCTTACTTTTAGTGGATCATCAAATCCCACAATCGCTGAACAATGGATCAACTCCATTGAAAAGATATTCTTCATCCTTCAATGTTCTAAACAAGAGAATGTTATCCTGAAGGCTTATAATATAGAGGGTGAATCTGATAAATGGTGGACATTGATCAAAAATACTAAGCCTAAGGAGTAGATCTAGGAGTTGGAATGGAAGGATTTCTGGAAGATGTTTTTTGATAAATATTTTCTGCACACCCTCCAGCTTAAGATGGAAAGGGACTTTCTTTCCCTTAAGAAAAAAGATGAAGAATATATTGGAGCATATAAGGAAAACTTCACAAGGATTGAACGATAAGCTTCTGGCTTTATTGTTACCCCCAAATGCTAGGTTGTCCACTTCTTTGGTGGGCTGAAGCCTGGCCTACAGAAAGCATTAGCGATCCGTGACTTCAACAGCTATGAGGAAATTGTCTGATGTGCCCTCAAGGTCGAAATGGAGATCGGGGAATCACAGGGGTATCATGGGGGCAAGAAGTGTAATGTGTACTTCAATACTGGCGGTCCTATGGATAAATCCAACGGTGTTAAGAAGATCCAACACCCCACTTGCCAAAAGTGCAAAAATAAGCACCCTGGAAATTGCCTCAAAGGGACAAGGAAATGATTTAGGTGTGGAAGAGAAGGGCACCTAGCTATTAACTGTCGACAATAAAGACCCGTGGCTGCGACAGAGGAGATAAACACCCCATTCTAACCTCAATGCATTGTTAATTTCTACAATTGCAAAGAACCGGGGAATTTTTCAAATCAATGCCCAAAACCAAGGGTTTTCGGAGGAAACCAACAACCTCCAAGGTAGCAAGGAAGAGCTTTTTTCATCACTTCTGCTGAAGCGAACCCCAAAAATGAAGTGGTGATAGGTACGCTAGTTATTCATTCAAGAATAGCGAACGTACTTTTCAATTCAGGTTCTACGCATTCTTTTATATCTCGAAAGTTTAGTATAAAAATATCAGTACCACCACAAATCATGGAAGTGAAGATGACGGTGAGTATGGAAAATGGGGAAATCATTGCATCCCATGAATATAAGTCCTCCCCTGTTATAATCTTTGGATTAAATTTCCCATCGAATCTCTTCATACTCCCTCTGGTGGAATTTGATGCAATTATTGGCATGTATTGGCTTTCCTTATACAGAGACAACATAATTTGTCGGGAAAGGGAAATCACACTCCATATGGAGAATCAACCCCTGATTTTTTAAAAGTGTAAGGAGTAAGATGAATCTCCTTTAGCTCCATCATCTCAAGAATGGATATTATTGCCCTATGAGCATGCATATCTGGCTCAGATGATTGAGTCCAAGGAAGAAACCATCCTTGAAGAAATGCCTATTTTGAGGGAATTTGTTGCAGTGTTTCGCGATAAACTGTATGGTCTTCCTCCTAGAAGAGATGTTGAATTCTCAATTGAACTTATACCAAGGGTGATACCAATATCCAAGACTCTATATAAAATGGATTTCATGGAGTTTGAAGAGCTGAAGAAACAACTACAGGAGAATCTGGATAAAGGGTTTATACGCCCAAGTGCCTCACCATGGGGTGCACTAGTCCACTTCATCAAGAAGAAGGATGGGTCAATGCGGCTTTGCATCGATTATCGTGAACTTAACAAAATCATGATAAATAACAAGTATCCTATGCCACATATTAATGACTTTTTTGTTCAGCTGCGTGGATCAAAATAATTCTCCAAGGTAGATTTTTGGTCGGGATATTATCAAGTAAGGGTGAAGAAGGAAGATGTCCCCAAGACTGCTTTTTATACAAGATATGGGAACTATGAATTCATAGTAATGCCTTTCGGACTCACTAATGCTCCAGAAATATTCCTGGACTTGATGAATAGAGTCTTTAGAGATTACCTTGACAAATGTTTGGTAGTCTTTATAGATGATATTCTAATATACTCCAAAACCAAGGAGGATCATGAGGAGTATTTAAGAACTATACTAGAGACTTTGCGCAAGGAAAAGCTCTATGAAAAGTATAGCAAGTGTGAGTTCTGGTTGAAGGAGGTCTCATTATTGGGCTATATCATCACAATTAATGGGATATCTGTAGATCCCTGAAAAATAGATGCAATTTAGGGATGGTCGAGGCCAACATTGGTAACGGATATCCGTAGCTTATTGCGGTTAGCTGGATATTATCAATGATTTGTGAGAAATTTCTCACGATTATCCAACCCTCTTACCAAGATAACTTGAAAGGGAGTAAAGTTTTCTTGGAGTGATGAATGCGAAGAAAGCTTCGAGGAGTTAAAACGGAGGCTTATCACTGCGCACGTGCTCACTTTACCCACAAGTGGGGAAATGTTTGTGGTATTCAGTGATTCTTTGAAGAAGGTCTTAGGTTTTGTGCTGATGCAGAATGATAAAGTGATATCCTATGCCTCAAGGTATTTGAAAATCCATGAGCGAAACTATCCAATGCATGATCTAGATTTGGCGGCGGTGATCTTTGCCTCAAAAATCTGGCGGCATTATCTCTATGGGGAGAAATGTGAGATATATACTGACCACAAGAGTCCTAAATATATATTCACACAGAAAGAGCTTAATATTCTCCAGAGAATATGGATAGAGCTCATCAAGGATTATTACTGTTCAATACATTACCACCCTAGGAAAGCAAACAAGGTGGCGGATGTCCTAAGTAGAAAGGACCCAGCGATTCTATCAATGATGAGAATTGAGAGGGATCTAATCTTCTTAGACTTGATGAAGATGGACATTGGAATCATAAAGAAGGGAACATCATCAATCCTTTCACAAATGATTTCTCAACCATCTCTTTTGAAAAGGTTAGAGGATGCTCAAAAGGATGATGTGGGAATTCAAGAAAAATTAGAAGATATCAAAAATGTGAAATCCTCGGAGTTTAATGTTAATGAATAAGGAATTGTGCGATTTGGGAAAATACTATGTGTTCCATAAAGTCCAGAGCTGAAGAAGGAACTTTTGGATGACGCACATAGTTCAAATTTCTATATTCACCCAGGGATCACAAAGATGTATCGAGATCTCTAAGAAAACTTTTGGTGGGATAATATGAAAAAGGAGATTACTAAATATACATCAAAGTGCCTGGTGTGCCAGTAAGTGCAGGCAGAGAGGCATAAGTCTAAGGGGATGATTCAACCATTTCCCATACCAGAATGAAAATAGGAGAACATCACCATGGACTTTGTCACTAGACTTCCGAGGACATCTAATGGAAGCAATGCAATCTGGGTTGTGGTGGATCATCTTATAAGGACTACACACTTCATTTCTATTTGGGAGGATTTCTCATTGGATCAACTGGCACAGATATATATCAGGGAAGTGGTAATACTGCATGGAGTGCCACTATCTATTGTGTCTGACCAAGATCCAAGATTCACCTCTAAGTTTTGGAAGAGTCTTAAACATGCTCTGAATACTGAACTGAACTTTAAGTATGGCCTATCACCCTCAAACTGATGTACAATCTGAGTGGACTATCCAAACACTTGAGGACTTGTTGAGAGAGTGCTCAATGGACTTTAAAGTAGGATGGGATCAACACCTTCCTCTAATTGAGTTCTATTATAATAACAGTTTCCACTCGAGCATCCAAATGGAACCTTATGAAGCCCTGTACGGTAAAAGGTGTAGAACACCGACATTTTGGGATGATGTCGGTGAATGTAAGCTGCTTGGACCAGAAATGGTCGAAGAAATGGTGGAGAAGGTGAAAATCATTCAACAGCATATCAAGGAAGCCCAGAGTTGACAGAAGAGTTATGCAGATAATTGTCGATGAGACATTGAGTTTAAAGTTGGAGACATGGTTTTTCTATGCATATCTCCGTGGAAGAAGGTCATGAGGTTTGTAAATAAAGAGAAGTTAAGTCCAAGGTATATCGGGCCCTTTGAGATTCTTGATCGTGTCGGGGTTGTGGCCTATCGACTAGCAATTCCACCTACCATGGCCAAAGTACATGATGTATTTCATGTATCCCTCTTAAGGAAGTACATACTGGACCCTTCACATGTACTCAATTCTGAGGTGGTACCGTTGGAGGATGATCTTTCTTATGAGGAGCAACCAGTGAAGATCTTAGATCATAGAGAAAAAGTTCTAAAAAATAAGACAATGCCCATTATCAAGGTGTTGTGGAAAAACCACAAGTTTAAAGAAGTGACTTGGGAATCGGAGGAAATGATGAATCTGAGTTACCCACATCTGTTTTAGTGTGGTAAAAAGGAAATTTTGAGGGAGAAATTTCTTAAGGGGGGAATATTGTAACGACCCAAAGTTTTATTAATGGAAATCCCTCTTGATCTAGTTAAATGTCTCTTTATGTAAACCGTTTATATAAAATGTAAACTTATTTAGTTTTATGTTAAAAATTGTGAACGTTACTTTTAAAGTCATTGAATAATGATCACATGATTAGTATAAATATAGGGCTTTAACAAATCCAATTTACTCAGAAAAAAGAAGCGATGGCCTTGTCCAGTATAATTGCTCCGTATGAAGCCCATTTGTCGGAGCTTGGAAAAGAGGTGGCATCCTTCGGCTTCGCTCTTGACCAAGGCCAAGCTGAGCTTCATCATGTCAAGCTTGAACGAGACCGTTTACGGTAAAAGTGGAAGTTGATAGAGATTACCACTCGAGCGATGTTATCTGAGCCACCCCAAGAGTCTGTCACCATCACACACCTTACCCTTAGGTCTTATCCGGCTGTTTTATGGGTTTATGTAACAAATAGCTAGTAATATGTTCATGTATATTCTTTTTTTTATATAATAATGAATATACCTTCTTGTCATTATTGATACACTATAAATAGTTTTTAAAGTACAAATAGTGTTTTAATTATTATTTAATTAAGAAATCTATTTTATTAAATTAAGGGATTTTTGAATTAAATAATTTTTTAATAAAATATTATTATTATTATTAAATTAATTTTATTACATATATAAATAATCATATAATTTTATGAATGCAATTATAATTTTTATTATGGTTTGAAATCCATTTTTTTCAAAACCCGTGAATTTTCAATAAATGTCTGTTTCTATTTTAAAAGTAAAAATTAGCATATTTAGAAAATTATTTAGATAAAATAAATTATATTTCTGGAATCAGGACGTCGAAATTATCAAATGGTGAATTTTTCATAATTTTCTGAGACAGTCAAATTTTTGGGTAAAAATTAAATACCGTTTAAATATATAATGTGTTTTATGACATCATAATGAACCAATAGTGATGTAATAAAATACTATAAGCTTTATGTTCGGCCAATATATGTTTTAACATTAAAATAATGTGATTTTGGTTTGGTTTGACTTACTTTTCAAAGCATTAATGGACCCCTCAATACTTATTAAACATCTTGTCTTTTTAAATTATTTTCTATGGGAGTGTGACTCACCTCCACATAATCAACCCCATTATTTTAAGAAGTTCGGACTTTGGCCTTATAAAATATTATTTTCCTCTTCTCTTTTCCAAAAACCATGGGAAAAAATCATGATCTTATTTGTGGTTTGGATTAGTTTAATGTAAGGGGTCTCAAACCTAAATAATAAAGAATTCACTCACATTTCTAATATAAACCCACCCAAGCTCCCACTTCCTCCTCACTCAAAGCCTTTGGAGTTATTCTAACCTATTCCCTACTCTCTATATAATCCTCCCAAGGTGCCCCAAGCTCCCAAGAATCCTCTCTCAAGCCTTTGGAAGCACACTTCCAAGTAAGGGTTTTTTCTTCCTTTCTCATTTTTTGTCCAATTTTATTTAAGTTGTTTTTCCCATTTAATTTAAATTATGAATGTTGGGGTATGGTTTCTCACCTCCCTCATACTTCCCTATTTATTTTTTAATGATGGGAGACCCCATTCTCTCTCATTAAATGCCTCTCATGTACACCCGTTACTATGCCGAAATTCCGAAAGGAACTTCTCTCTCCTCATTTACATTCAAGCAATACTTTTGTATCATGAATCTAAATTCCATTAAAATTTTTGGGGCATGTATCAATATGACCTCCTTACTTTCCATTACATGTAAATACTATTAGGAACCCCTTTCCCTATCATCAACCATTTTTATGAATTCTTATGTCACGTCGTTACTCTGCCGAAATCGCACCGATTTTCTAAGCCAATGTCATTGTGTTGTGAATACCAAGCTCATTTCTCCATCAAGGATATTCACCTTTATTCACATTTACTTATTGATTATAAAGTTTCATTTATGAATTCCACATTCCTTTATCGTGGGATAAATGATTATGTTTTATGAATCTATGTTTTATGATCCATGTGGCACACTTATGCATGAAATGAAATGTTTAAGAAGGGTGCGCCCTTATAGTGCTCCAATGAATTGGGTAAAGTATAGTATCATGATACATCATGTGAAATGATTATTGACTCATGATAATTAAATTGTAATAAGGGTTTACTCATGCTTCATGTTCAATGAGGATTTACTCATGCTCCATGTGCAATGAGCACTGGCTCATGTTAATTCCATGTTAAGTGTTGTTGCCACACTTCCATGTTATGATTATCATGCTTTATCATGCCTTTATGTTCATGTTTCTCTTGTGCTCTATTTATGTGACTATTTACTAACATGTATTTTACTCCTCATTTATTCCATGTTTATTCCCTTACTGGTCTTTATAGATCACCTCTTTTCTTATGCATGTCCTTAGGTTATCACATGCAGTGCTATGTACGAGGGAATGTAGTGGACATGTAAATGAAGTTTTCAATAAAGATGTTGTATTTCATGTTTTAAGTTTTTATGTAATGATCCTAAGCCCCAAAGACACTAGACCTCTCGATCATCCATGTTTTATCAAGTGAATAGTTTATGTAATAAATCATGTTTAAGTGTGTAATAAAAGCAGGGTTGTCATAGTGGGGATATGGAGAAGCAAAAAAAATTAATGGTCATCGATTACATAGAAGAATCCAAGTATATAAATAATTTTGATACAATTAAGGTGATAGTCTATATATGATGTTTTTTGTCATATATTTGTGTTTTTTAAATATTATAGGCCCTTTTATAGTTTATTTTGATAATACTACTATAGTGGTGCTTGTCAAGGAGCCTAAGTCACACCATTGGAAAAATTATATACTTCAGATGTTTCATATCTTAATTTATTTTACTCAAATAGGTGAATTCATAGTTAGTGGAGTGTCTACATAGGATGGCATGGTATATCCATTCACTAAATATATATCTCAATAGAGCAAAAATTCACATGTGAGAGATAGTGCATTGAGAGTTGTTAGCAGTTGGATATAGAACATGTGTGAATATTGGGAGTGAGTTCCCTATACCCAACTTCTATATATAATTTTATTAATATAAAAAGTATAGAGCTTGACATATATATGTTTTATCTTAATATTAAAGAAACATTAATTCTTTGTGTACTATATAATTGGTAATTCCCGAAGATTACATTTTTTATCGAAAGGATATATAAATTTCTATATGTAATGAGAACCTAAAGATACCATGATAGTAATATTAAAAATATATCCTAGAGTCAAGATACATCATGATGACATGAAAAAAATAATTTTTTACTATCAAGTGTATGGGGGATAATATGAATTTTGACTTTATCTCATGAAGTTCTCACATAGTGATCTCAAGTACATGAGATCCTGGGGACTAACCCACTAATAGGAACACCACATGTTGTAGGTTTAATTGGTTTTTCATATCTGTGATCACATGTATTTATCTATTAACTTGAGATCATTATTTTGGTTTACCATTTTATTGTGTGTTTGTATGATAATCAAAAACCATGAAATTTATGTTATGGATAGGTATCTTCTATTGGGAACATCCTTGGTGGTATGGGTATTATTGAATGATCAAGACAATATTTATCACTTATAAAAGGTCAAAAAATCTTGAGGAATTTTACACGAATGGTATTAGCTCCCCTAAGTTCATAACCATGATATAATAAGTTAAGTTTTTCACGCATGGAAAGAATAAGTAAATAAAGAAAGGATGATAACCTGAAGTGTGTTTCTAGATTTATGAGATGTCATGAGAAAAAAGATGTTTCATTACATGGTATGTGTTCATAAGTGATGTTTTCATGTATTTGACTTTATATTATCTCCATAGGAGCCTTGATGGGTTTTCAAACTCTTCTCTTATTATATGAGTAGTACTCATTACTATAAAGAAAAGGTCCAATATGGTCACACACAAAACATATTTAAAAATATGACATATTCTAGTGAATGAGAGCTTAAGATATGGTGGTCCTCACCATGGAATTCAGGTGGTGTCCAGTTTTTGAGAATTCAATAATAAATAAATAAATTCATATTATTTCAGTTTATAATAATTTGTACTGAACATATTTATTAATATTATTCAAAATTTATTTAGTGAATATGAGAGAAAAAATTTTACAAATGAATATTTTTATTCAAAGATTTTTTAATATTTAGGGGAGAAACAAGTTAATTGAAAGACTCATAGTTTATCATGTAATATGTTAATTATGTTACTGTAAGTGATAAAAATATAAATTAAATTTATGACATAGATATAATAAGACATAAGATTTCATTTAGGGATTATTTAGTATGTTATATATATTCAGGGGAATAGTGTAATTTATAGAGATTGTAAACCTACTTATTTAAGTTGGAGAAATCCACAATTTAGATGACTATTCATCATATAAAATCTAGAGATAACCTATCATTTCATTCATATCCTAGTGAGAGAATAAAATCATTCCAAGAAATCGATACAAATTCCCCTTTTTGAATCAAAGTAATGGCATAACAATGATCATTGAGAGGTCAAAGGGTTTATTTATAATCTTCTCTAGCACCTAGAATATGATATTCAATGCTCTATAATACTCTTGAAGTGAATATGGATGATATATAGGGATCCAAAATCAGTTTTTTCCATGTTGTTATTTCTAATGATGAGTGTAACACGCCCTCATTTTCAAATCAAATGAGGTAACATTCTAGTCAATTTTTGTTCTTAAATCCATCCATGTGGGATCATCAGATTGTTTACTGGGAAGTGCATCATTGGTTTTAGCATTATTAAATAAAACTGATGATAAAAAAATTAAATTACCTATTTTTATTTAGGTAAAATACTAGTATCAACATTGATATCCATGTCTACTTAGTTGATAATGTGCAATTTATTGTGAAAACATCTCCTTAACTGTGATAGATGAAACATTTTGTGGACCCTATCCATCTTTGGGGGTAACTTCAAGGGGTAATCATCCATTCATAGGTATATATTTCTCTCTTGACCAAAAATCCTAAATTCATGTCATTGAGATACAATCAAGAACACATATTCCTCTTTCATAATCTACAAAGTCACATGTCTTCAGTATGTATGAGACTTATAATCACTCTGAGTGGTCCTCATCTTCTCTGGAATCACCTAAAAATTCTTTATTTTCATGCTCTCTATCTGAGGACCCATAATAGATGACTCGTCAATCCCCATCCAACAAAGGGGTAACTAGTAGGGTGTACCATATATTCCCTTGAATGGTTTCATATTGACAGTGGATCGGTAGTTTTTTTTATAAAAACTTGACTAAAAGTATGTGATGAAACCATCTATTTAAAATATAGAATGTTTTACTCAACTGAAATCAGGTCTATAAATCCCAATAAAAGATCCAACATAAATCAAGAATATTATTCAGTAATGATCATCAACGGAACTATATTTAACTATAAAATATGAAACACATAAATATTTCTCAAACATTCCCCTAAACTCTGCCTCCATATAGAGAGGAAATGAGATAACTAGGTTAGTTGGTCAATAATCACCCAGCCAACATTTTGATCATTCACCAAATATAGAAGTTCCACCATTAAATCCATAAATATAAGGTCTCACTTTTACTATGGAACCTAAAGGAGTTGGATTAAACCATATATGAACTATTTATCTTTCTCCATCCATTAGTAGGTTAAACACCAACACATAAACATTACAACACTTTACTTTATTCCTGAACACCAAAATTAGTTCTTGAGATCCTGGTAAATATTTTTCACATTGAGATAAATCACTAACATGGTGTGAAACTCCCTCAATACCTCCTCACATGGCTCAAATGGAACTACTATACACCCCTGGAATAGGATTATGTGTTCCCCGCCTTTAGAGAATCCATCATGTTCATTTTTTGAGAATATCTTGTCAAATAAAACATAATAATCAATGTTTATAAGCATGAACTTCCTTACTCAATGCATATTCATGGGGGAACCATCATTGATATAAGAATATTAATGTCTCCCACTTCCATCAAAAACAACTGTATTGAGTTCAAATGATAAGACACCTCCTTCGCTATATGAGCATAAAATTTCTTACTAAGGTTATTATCCATCACATTTCCCTTCAAAAAAGTATATGTTATCTCAATTTCATATAACTAAAAGAACTTTATCCATCTCCTCTTCCTTGTGTTGATATCTCATTGATAGAAAATATACCTTAGACTCTTATATACCATTTAAATAAAAAACATTCACCAAGAAGATAGTGTCTTTATGTTTTTAATGAAAAAAAACTTCTACAAGATCCAATTCAGGGGTTATTTAGTTCTAAATGTGAGGTATCAGCTACTTATGCTCATAAAAAATCATCACCTTTATATATATTAGCACAAATCTATTTTTGAATCTAAAGGTATCATAAAACACCACTTTCTCAACTTATTTCTCTGAAAATCAATGAACATGAGCACGGGTTGACCTCCAAAAAAGTTCCAAAAAATCTCCCAGGAATTTCATGGGCCATATGAAGGGATACATATTTTATATAAGGAAATTAATGGGAGTTTTAATTCAGGATAATTATACTATGAATCTTCAATATGATCTCATTTTCTAAAGAAATAATTACACCTAAAGTGCATTGTTTAGTGGATCTCAAGTAATCATAATAACTATATTTTGAGGTCATATTCAACTCAAACCAAAAAGATGATAATCCCTAAGAAATAAACTTACTAAATATAAAATTTACACTTATAAAGTTAACCATATAGCTGGTACCAAATGTATAGAAAAATCCTCATACCCTTAGTTTCTTCTTCTTTTGATGCAAAATAGATGAGTATTTCATTGATGTATACAACTTACAACTTATATAAAAATGGATAAAAGGCCCATTTAATGGGACCCATGAACACATATAGCATATTTTCCATGCCAAAAAACATCAAATGGAATTGATAATGTTCATAGAGACACATAAATATTGTCTTTGATATGTCCTATAATAAAAAAGATTTGATGGTATCCAAAACTAAGTTTGATCATTATAAAAAAAATTGATCTCTTTATTTTTTTGAAGATGTCATCCATTCTGGGAATTAGATTTTTTTTATTATAACCTATTTTAAGTGGTGATATTCAATAAAACCTCTAAGGCTCTCATCCACTTTATTTCAAAATATAATAGTATTTCCCAAGAGAACG
Organism: Viscum album; assembly: GCA_963277665.1. Taxonomy (NCBI): domain Eukaryota; kingdom Viridiplantae; phylum Streptophyta; class Magnoliopsida; order Santalales; family Viscaceae; genus Viscum; species Viscum album. The sequence goes on from OY728160.1 coordinate 641,661,082, forward strand.
TATTGGGAATTATTAAAACATTATATAAATGGTCTTCCAACTGCACCTTTATATCCCGAAGATCTATTGAGGATATGCAATAAGCTACATAATAAATCATATTTTTTAGGGTTTAATTTGATAAAAAAAAACTCTCTATGAGGGATAAATTTTAGTAAATATGATGGAATACATCTATAAAATACTTTACTGAAACAAGAATTTGTTCCTCTAAATCATCCAAAATGCACAAAGCCAATCTCATTAATTAGTAGGAAATTGGATGAATATTTATAGGGGTTGGACATTCTCATTCTACTTAATGGTTCCACTCACAAATAAAAGTTAACCTATTCCTATTTTTTAACTTTATGACACCCAGTGATGATATTGTTTCACCCATGATTGGATTTTAGATAACCAGGCCATACCAAGGATGATGACATAAGGTCATATCATAATGATTATTAAATCCCAAGAAAAACACACTATTCCTAGAGAAATATTTATCTTATAGTGGATGGTGGAGAGAGTATGATAACCTCTAGTAGGATTATTCTACTAATAGATCATACTAGGGGCTCCATAAGTATCACTAACTCAATAACTATCAATATTGAATTAATAAAATGTATCATGTTGGTGTCGATAAGTATGAGTGAAAGAGTATAAATGAAAAAAAAAATACCCCAAACCATGTCTGGTGTTACCATGTTATGTCCCTTCATATCATGAATCTACCTATATCCCTGATAGTCTATACCATATGTTAAGTATATACCGCCTAATAGTGGTGGTGGTGGTGTAAGTGGATTGAAAAAACATCCACCAATACCACCTCGTGCTATACCACCTGATCCTCTATCAAAACTATCTTATATAAGACTAAACTTTATACCAATTGGATTACCTTGATCATTTTACTAAATTTTACATATAGGTCTATCTAAGATACCATTTTCTCGTCTCTTGACTTCTCTCCTCGATATACAATCTTGATCCATATTTACTCTACCACTACAAGCATAGAAAAACGTCTCTTCCATCTAGTTGGATCCTATGTAGGACCACTCTATAATTGATCCCCTCAAATGGGATCAATAATATGACTACCTCAAAGGATAGGATCTATGAAAATTCCCTTGGATGGTTACTAATGATGAATCTACCTCAAGGAAGTCATAAACTTCCCCAATCTGGGGCTAAATCTTTCATAATAAACTCCTGATCATAATGGCACTATATAGGGATTCATCATAGGTTGGGGTACATATAGATACAAACCCATCTAGAATATTTCTTTTGAGATCTCACTCAAACTTATAATCGCACAACGATCCTTTAGCACCTTGTTCAGGGAGTACATTATGTGGTCTATAAACCTTAAAATGTACTCAAATACCATCATGATACCCTACTATTGGTCAAATAGATCAAAAAATAATACTATAATTAGTGTAATTGGATAGTACACCACTTTAAAAAAGAACTCAAACACTCACCATGGTAATGTTACCTCACCATGAGTCCAATTATTCAACATCCTCTAATGATTAGTCTCATCCTAAAAATATCTCAATAAAAGATCAACTATCTATTTGGTGAATGTCTAAAATATATGGATAACGTGATACACAGACTTAATTAAATCATCTTCTACCTAATGATTATGATAAAATCAATACCTAGGAGACTTCAAACACTGAAATCATAAATACAGTTCAACATATGAGTAATCTTTTCCTATTTAAATATAAATTCTAAATTCTCCATTATTGGAGTATATAATCCCTATATAAGGGGTATAGAGTTTTCCATCTACTATTGGGTTAGAGATACCTACCAATAAATTCCCTAAATCAAGGTATCGCTGCTCAACTGATCAGGTAAAGGGGGATATAGCAGTGGAATAATATCATCCTGACCCTACCACTGAATCATATATGGTCATCTATATGGTGGAATCCTACATTCAACAAGATAAATCAATGGTCATTAAATCATATTTGGTTCAGATAAATCAAGAAATATATGTAGAAGATCACAAATAATGGGCCACGTGATGCATATATTATCTTTTTTACACATAAATTGATTAGTAAGAGTTATGATTTGACTAACATATTATCAAAATAATTATTTATTACTGATAAATTTTTATTATTTATATTACTATTTTTATTCGATTAATATGAATAATTCATTGGAATTATTAAGTGTTGGGTGGGGCTTGAAATTTTATATCCCATTGATGCATTAGTAGGTCTCAGGAGATAGAATAGGTTGGGTATTTGGTCTATGACATACCTATTTATATATGATTTCTTATTAAAAGGATTTGATGGTATGTTATGATGTCCAGTATTATTCATTCCAATATTATTTTCAACCATGTGATTGTTTCCATTTTTTTGTTATCCATGGATATATTTCATGCCCATGTTCTCAGTTATATGGAATCATTTGATTACTATTTATTTATTTCATATTATTTATGCCTTATATAATTCATAATATCTTCCATTATACACTACCCCTTTTTGGGAATTTGATCTCACCCCTTTATTTTGTTTCCCTTTTCCCTGGGAAACCAATAAAAATATATTGAATGGTCTAACGGATTGATAAAATGAGAATAAAATTTTTATTCAATATTTAGGTTATATTTTAAAGTTTTAAAATGTAATATAATAATAATATATGAATCTAGTCTCCTAAGAATACTAAAATGTTGGATCTTATGAAATTTGATCTCTTGCATGCAGCACCAATCTAAAAAAATAACCATTGAGTCTTGGTGACTAGTGTTGGGGTGTATCATATATTCTATAATATTATTTCTGGATTTATTTAATAGATATGTGTGATTAAATATTCATCAGGAATATAATATTAACTTCGTGTGAGTAAAGTTAACAAAAGTTCTTAAATTTTGGGGTTCTTTTAATTTTAATGATATAAACATTTATTTATTTTATATGTTATTGTGTTGTTTAAATATTTATTTATTCCTTGAATTAATAATTTTTCTTGTTTAAAATTTAAATTTTTATTTCATTGATGTGATTGTTTGAGATTTATTTCACGATTTATTTTAACTTTCATTACATTCACATTTATAAAAATTAACAACTTTATTAACACTAAAAAATCTAACACACTGATTATTTAACCAAAATTGAAAAAATTTATTCAAAATTTATTAAATTAAAAAATATTAACTAGATAAATTCTTTAGTATAAATGATTTCACTCCAAGAGGAATGCATCCCATCCAAACTATGAAATTTCCAACATTACAAAGACAAGAAAGTTAATGAGAGACCTAATTTACTAACCTTATAAAAAACTAAAAAATACAATCATCAAAACAACCCAACAATATTAAAATATCATTAACATAGGGACCCAAAGTAGAAATAACATTACATTCATCTAGACAAGCTGAAATTAAATCCTGAATATCTGATTGAAAAATAACCTTCCTCCTTCCTGGTGATAAAGAAATATTAATTACAAAAAAATCACGTTTAACCTTATAAATAATAATATTACACCTAGAATAAAAGGATTTCTAAAAAAAGATAGAAAATCACTACTAGGTTACTTATAAACATCTCTAATATCCAAAGTACTATTGATTCATAGACTCACTTTATCTTCAGTTTTAAAAATCACATTTCATGTATATTATAACTTAATTTAACTAAAACATTTTGAGTTTCTTATGATATGTAGAATGAAAATATGGTAAATATGATTTTTAAGGTTTAAACTAGATCTTGAAAATATAGATAATCAAGGTTTCATAAAATATTAAATTCACTAGATGTACAAGAATTGTAGCGATGTGGGATTGATATCATCGAAATATGAGGAGCTATACCGAGGTAATAAAAAAATGATGATTAAGATTTTGATATAGTTAAAACTAAATCCAAATAATGTATAATCTGAACATTAGAGGATTGTCCATAAATAAAATTAAAACTTATAGGATCATATGATTCATATAGAATATATAATAAGTATTCGGGAGAATTTAGTGGATTTAAAATCTACAATATATTGTTTCCTAGAGTAATTCCATTTGTAAATTTATTAGATGGATTATATTATATTATTCATTGGTGAGGAGTTTCATTATAAATTCACTAAAATTTTACGTTTTAATTCCTCATATTATAATCTTTATAATAATGATCTTCCAGGTTATAGATACAAACTTCTATCGATCGTCTAGAATGAACTCTAATGGGTTTGGAAGATAGAGTGTTTTGGGATTCTAGGTTTATAAAATAGAGTGTTTGGGGTTGGGAAACTAGAACCTTAAGTCTTTCCTAAAGATTAGGGATTCTAATTATATCAAGATAGAGACACCAACCAATGGGTTTATACTCGAGGTTGTTTTGATGTTTGGAACTGAGATACCATGGATCATGTTATAAATCCTTTTTTCACTTTGGATTAAAAGTGTAACCTAAGTAATAATATATTTTTAGAGTTTTATGATTGTTATCCTTACTCCATGTATTATTTTTAATTTTTTCTTGGTTCGTTTAATTTATATTATGATATTAATTTTTCCAACATTTGTAAAACACTAATAGTTTAAATTTTCACCACATTTGTATTTTTTACATTGAATTGTGGGTTGATTTGAAGATCATATATTATAGTCAATTTAGTACTTGAATAAGTTGAAAATTTTGTGTTTATTTTAAACTAAAATCGTCACCCTATTGCATCCCTTGCTTCATATCTATTTGGGAAAAAAATTGGTACTGAAACCTAACTATACTTGGATCATGAGATTAATTATATATTTTATTTGATACAAACATTTTCTATCAAAGAAAATATCTTTGGTAGAGACTAAATCTGTACATATATTTTGTTTTTCTATTGGTTTTTCAAAATTGTATCAATTTTCTTACACTAAATTAGTAGAAGAGAAAATATTTTCTTTTTGTGATAGTAAGAATAGTTTTTGTTAATATAGATAATCTTAATCAAAATCAACCACTGATATTTTATAGTGGTGGTCATGACTCGACCTCCTTGGGCCATAAACCTAGTCATGTAACCCCATGGGTATCCCATGATACCATAGTTACCTTCCTACCACACTATAATATATTACTAAATGTGGTCACATATCAAACTAATGACTATAACCACAGGCCAAAACAATTTCTTCCAATGTTTTTTTTCATTACTCACATGCATCCAATCAAACATCCCATGAGGTATCCCCTCTTAGAGCAACTCTAGTCCAAGCATGCATAACTACAGACCTCTAATCAGGTAGGAACCTAAAAAATGTAAACTTTTTTGAAATGGGTAGTAACATTTAGTCTTTTAAGTCTCACTTTTCCAAGTTTGTTACACTATCCACCCCTTTAAAGCACAACACCCTCATTTTGGACCCCACACCTCAAACCCAGGTAGTGTCATTGCACTTTTGGTAGGGTATTTGGTCTGATACCATTTCTCATGACCCTACCTCCTTAATATATGAACCAAGTAATATATATAACAACCTTGGTAATGATAGAAAAATTCATTTTTATATTTCTAACATTCATGAATTATACAGTTATATTCCATATAAAAATATTATGAATTTTTTATATCAAAAAAGAAATCGTTTAATTAAACACATTTCTTATAAGGTTTTATTTAAAATTTTAATTTTAAAATTATATAATTTAAATTTAAAAATAAATAAATTATATTTTTTAAATCAGCATGTCAAATTTATCTGAAAAATAATTTTTTATAATTTTCTGAAACGTTTAATGTTTTAGTGAATCATGAAAAATATTAATTTTGTTATTGATAATTGGATTTCTTTTCATGTATATAAAAATTAAAATTATATTTTTGTTCAGTTTTAGAATTTAATTAGTTCTTTTTTATTTAATATAATAAAATTATTGATTTTAAAATGAATTTTATACTTGAATTTAGTATAAAAACATTTTTACCTTAAAAAGGGCAATTCCCTAAAAAATTGTTTTTTGCCACATTTTTTCCATTTAATTATAAATTAAATTATGAAAAGTTAATGTTTTGAATTTTGAAAAATGAATTCCATATTTTTAACAATTGGGTATAAGATTTTTAAATAGTTCCCCATTATTATTGGTCAACATAAATAATAACCTTAGTAATATTTGTTATCACAGTAAAGGGTAAATTGGGTAATTAAGGTTAAAAATAAATTGATAAGGACTAAATAATGAACCTAAAACTTTCCATGATTTTCTTTTATGAGTATATATCATAAGTAATAATCTAAATTTATAATATATATACTTTTTCCATTTTTATGTGATTATAACCTTTATAATATTTTATGAAAAGAAAGGTCAAAAATGTTACAGTCTTGATTTTAATAACTATAATATTTTTATCATGGATATAAAAAGAGGATATGTTTAGTTATAAATAAAAATTATTTATATTCATTAGGGTAATCTATTATTAAATTTTAATGAATAAACAGTTACCTTAAATGCTTACATAATACTGACGTAGTAATTATTCAATTAATGGAAATAACAAATAAATGATATTAAAAATATTAAAATAAATATAATTTGAGATAATTAATATGATCCATGAGTTTTTTATATTACTATAAAAATCTAGGTAGGTAATATAATATTTATTATGAATTTCATCGGTCTTATTGATGTTTTTAAAGTTAACGTAATAAATAGTTCCAAAAATTGACATTAATGTTATTTTAAATTAAATAATATTTTATTAAATGATATAAATTTAATAAAAATATTAGATTCAGTTATTATATGATTTATAATGTCAAACATATTAAATTTATGGTCCCTTTTTTCATTTATAGTAACTATTATGACCCTCAAAAGGTAAAAAATCTTAGTGTTGTTGTAAGTGTGGAAAGTGTTGACTAATGGTTAAAACAAAAATGAAGGTTAAAATGTAATCCAAAATTATTAAAATTTTATTTTATGATATTATTTAGACGCATAATCATATTAAATTCTAACATTATCAATTATTATTCATTTTTTGCAACAAAATTAATTTAGATTAATTAAATATTTAACGACATTCCCAGAGCACCCCTCCCCTTTCGTATGAAAGGGAACCTCTTCTACTAATTTAATCACACATAAAAAACTTTTTTTTCTGAAATAATATACCAAAATACATTACTTACATCCCACATCACATCATAGAGAATTTTTTTTATAAAACAAACCTAGAAAAGATTTTGGTGTAAACCTTAAGAGATTGTTTGTAGAGGAGGTATCATTCTTAACCAAGTGATTTTATTTTATTTCATATTTCGCCTCCTTCAAGTATTTTTTAACCATGATAAAATAATAACAATAGTATCTTATATATACTTATGAGTTTTTATGATAATTTCACAACCAATATCTATCTCATCTTCAATCAAATAGGAAACAAAACCATCGTTCTTGTGTATAGCGGACTACCACCTCATGAACCAATGTAAATTGTTTTACATCACCATGTCTCATATATAGTTATAATAATGGAATTGATGTATATTTATGATATCAATGAAATATTTACAATTATTAAAATACAATATATTATTTACTTTCTTACATTTTTATTCTATGAAAAATGATAACATCGTTTGTGCGTACGTGTAGAAAACCACCTCTATGAAGCAATGTGATTCATTTTTCATCACCACATCACCTTGATGATATGTACATAATTATGTTTAAAGAAATAATATGTTATTTTTGATATAATTATCATTATTTAAATATAAAATAATACTTACCTTATTTCTGTAATGATCTTTAAAAAATGGAAATGTTACACATGTGTATGTACGGTCAACCATCTGCATGATTGTAATGTAGGCTATTTCTCATAATAATTTTTAATGATCGGTTTTAAAATTATAACTGATTTATAAAAATCATAATTATTTCATGATTATTATTCTAGATATGATGTAATAATGACTACTTTTACCATAGTCCACCAACCTAAATCATTTTTTACTTATAAACAGCATATCATCAAAATGTATGAAATAAACTTGAATGATTAAGTAATTTTCTATGACATAGTAATAATTGAAATTAATGGAATAATGAACTAGAAAATTTTTATCAAGAAATTAAATAATTAACATGATTTTATTATTCAGTAATATAAAAAAATACATTATGAACCAGACTTGAGGTAAGGGATACTTTAACATAAAACCTCATTTTAAAGGTTATATAGATTTATTTTAAAAATCCTTCTCTTCATTATCCACGTATTAAAAATAATTTTATGAATGTATTTTTATGGAAATAAAATACCTATAGTGGGAATTTTTTATTTCTTTCAAAGGTTTTAAAAAATGAATCTTTTTATATAATTTTTTACTTTCTTCGCCAAAGATAAAAGGAATTTTCTACTTTAACGTATACAGTGCCAATTAATTTTCTCGCCACTATAACCATTATTTCAAGTTTAGATTAATTTATAATATTTAATTTTTTATTCAAAGAAAACTCCTCTTTCCCTTTTTGTGGTAAATTTTTACTAAAAATGGGTTTTTAAAATATAAGAGTATTTTGATATCTAGAAGTGGTTTGTATATGTTTTTAAAGGATATTTTCAAGGGTTTTGATCATTATATAGTCCTTAAACATTTTTTTATAATGTTTTCAGACCCATTATAGCTCATGGGTGATCTCAATACACTTTATATGAAGGTTTTATCCCCATTATAGCTAACGTTTAATCTCGATATAACTTATGCTCTGGGTGCTCCCAGATAAATCTTCAATAAATTGGGTGATTATTATTTTCTCCATAGAATTATATTGGAAGGTCTCCATATTGTTATTCAAAATGTAGGTATTTTTTAAGGTTCTAAATTTGATGATGTCATGAGCCACCTATAAGACTTTTCTATTATTTATAATGAGTTTTCATGGAAATCATTTTATTTTAAAATGTAAGATAATATTATTTTTAGTGGAAGATTTATACTCTTTTTGGATAAAAATGTATGTTTATAAGAAATGGTTTTTCATGGGATTCAATGATTTTCACTAGACTGATGGATTTATTATTTTATATCCTTTACTGATATTTTTATTCTCATCCCATGTTTTTAAATTTTTTTCACAAGGTCTAAAGATGGGTCAGGGAAAGGAAGAAGTCAAGTTGAAATTCGTGAAGATTTTTTATGAAAAGAAATCATGTTTTATTTTAAGAAAAATTATATTGTGTGAAAAATGGATACTGAATAGAAGTGTACACTTTGTAAAAAATGGTTTTGATGTGCATGATTTATGAAATAATTATCTAAAACACTAAATTTAAAATATAATCAAGATTGAAAGTAAGTGAATTATATTATAAATACACTAGAATATGTAATGTTAAAGGCCGAGTCATTAAAGTTTGTATTAAAGAAATGTTTAGATAACTTTAAGGGATAGGATAATGATAATATATTACCCTTAAAATACTTTACCAAATTTTTAAGTTGAAATGGTTTACCATTTGAAAATTACCATTTTATTTCATCTAAAGTATGTTTGTTTATAATGGTTTTTCATAGAGGAAATAGGGATTTTATATTAGGAAGTCACCTAGAGGTTGGTATCCTTCCAAACCAACAACCCATAATTCTTATAATTGGGAATATATGCTTGTTTCTATGATTGATCAGTTAAGTAAAGCTATAAATAGTGGTTTAATATATGTTATAGAGTATCCAAATCTACCATAGAAGAACATGATTTTAGTGGATCAATTTATGATACAACCTCCTATATAATTTAGTGAATCTTATAACCTAGTGGTAGGACAAGGGTGGGTCAATTCCCTTGAGAATATACTTTAATTCATAGTGTGTTTGTAATTTAAAAATGTAACCCTTATAATTTTCATTATGAAGGTGAAATGAATCGATGGTGGTATTTGGTTGACAAAACCAAAAAGAGAGATCATTTTGAATATATGTGATGGGAAGCATTTAAGAATCAATTCCTTGAGAAATATTTCCCCAAGGTTGTTCAAATGAGGATGGAGAAACAATTCTTAGAATTGAGAAAAAGTGATGAAGATTATATAGTAGTGTCTTATGAAAATTTTAAAATATTGTTCATGTATTTATTAGATTGTATCTGGGGTCTTAATAGTAATATTTGTTAGTTTTATTCAGGGTTGAAACCAAGATATTAAAGGGAATTAGCATCCCATGAATTAAAAAGTTCATAGAAAATTATTCATCATTTTAATAAGGTAAAAATGCAGTTTGTAGATGATCATGTATTCCTTGATAATAACCATAAGAAAATTTTTTGATAGATGTTAATGGGGAAGCATTCATCAAATAAATATAAAGGTAATAAAATAAATTTCTTTTGTCATTATAAGTGTGGTAAAAATTATCCTGGGGAGGGTCTAGTAAATTTCTAAAAGTGTTACCAATGTGTTAAGTTTGGTAATAGGGGTCCTGGATGTAAATAAGAGTCCCAAATAATCAAATAATGGGGTAACTAATATCCATCAATCAGTGATATGTATTATTTTCAATGAGTTGGGTTATTTTGTTAACATGTGTATAAAGTTATTCACTTAGGATGGAATTCATCAAGACCAAAAGAATAAAGGTGTGGAAAAATATTTTTCAACTATTAGGGTTGATGCAAGGTCATATAATGAAGTGGTAACTGGTATGTTACTTGTTTATTTAAAATATTTCAAAACCTTGTTTGACTCTGGATCTTCCAATTCCTTAATTTATAAGAAATATTCTAGTAAATTGGGAATATTACCTCATGAATGTATGATATAAATTCTATTGAAGACTTATAGGGAAATTATAAAAGAAACCAAGATTTATAGAAATACTCCTCTTGTTATTAGTGTGATGATATATCCTATAAATCTTGTTAAACTTATCATGGTAGAGTATGATATTAATTTTGGTATGGATTGGATTTTATTTTATTATTCTAAGATAGATTACAGGTCCCTGAAAGTTTTGTTCAATGATTTCATACCTTTGATAACCTACCAAGAAGTTGAGAAATTGATTATCAATGATAATAAAAGTTACTTAGTACATATTTTTAAAAATAAATAAATTTTTAAGATTAGTGACGTCCCAGTAGTGAGTAAATATATGGAGGATTTTTCTAAGTATTTAATGGGTTTTATTACTGAGGTTGTGTTTACTATTGGCTTAGTTATTAATGCTAATCCAATTTCAAAAAACCCTTATTGAATGTCTCAAGTATAAATTTTGGAAATAAAAAATAAATTAAATGAGTTGCTAGATAAAGGTTTCATTCATCCAATTACTTAACCTTGGGGTGATCCTATGTTTTTTTAAAAAAATATAGTTCCATGAGTCTTTTCATTCAATATAAAACATTGAATAAAATCATTATTAAGAACAAGTACATTTTTCCTTGTATTGATGATTTTTTTAATTTTCTCTGGGGAGAACACTACTTTTCAAAGATTGATCATAGGTTAAGGTACCAACAATTGAAGTTGAATGAGGAAGATATTTTAAAGCCTGTGTTTTGAACTAGATATGGGAACTATGAGTTTATAATTTTTCCTTATTGGGTTTTCTAATATACAAGTTGTATTTATGGATCTAATGAATATAGTTTTTGATGAGTTCTTGGATAATTTTGTGGTTGTGTTTATTGATGATATATTGGTATATTCTAAAATTCATGAGGATCATGAAAGGATCCTAAGGATTGTTTTATAAACCTTACAAGAAAAGAATCTATATGGAAAATTTATTAAGTATAAATTTTATTTGTAATAAATTTATTTCCTTCGACATGGTATTTATAAATATGGAATAATTTTTGACACTAATAAAACTAAATTTCTTGAATAGTGGAGAAGACCAACCAATGTTACATAGATTCATTGTTTTATTATATTATCAGGTTACTACCAAGTTTTATTGAAAATTTTTCTCATTTTTCTAGATTACTAACTAAGTTAACTATAAATAGAATTAAAATCATGTGTACAAAATAATGTGATGATTTTTTTCATGAAATAAAAATAATATTGGTGAATGGTCCCATTTTTTCAGTTCCCTCTAGATATGGTGAATTTTTTATCTAAAGTTATGATTCAATGAAAGAACTTGATTGTGTCCTGAGAAAGAATGATTAGGTAATTATTTATGTTTCACATTAACTAAAACTTCATGTATTAAATTATACGACACATGGTATAGAATTAGTTGTTATAGTTTTTATTTAAAATTTTGGAGGAATAATTTATAGGGATCCAAGTGTAAAAATATATACCGATTATAAAATTTTGAAGTATATATTCACTCAAAATAGTTGAACATAATACAGAGAAAATGGATAGAACCAATTCAGAATTATAACGGCATAATTTATTATAATCTTGTAAAAGAAGAAAACGTAGTTGATGCTTTGAGTCCAAAAAATAATGTCACAATAACCATGTTATGTTTGGAACATGACCATTTGGTTAATGATTCGATGCATTTTGGACCAGAAGTTGTGGATGTAGGAACCTCCATTAGTTTGTTTCAGGTTTCAGTATAATCATCTCTAACAGAAAGTGTTAAGAAATTTAGTAAGGAAGACTGTGAGCTACATGGAAAGATAGAAATGGTTATGAAGGGTAATTTTTATAAATTTAATGTTAATAAATAAGGTGTTTAAATATTTGGAAATAGATTACGTGTGAATTTTTATTCCCATCTGAAGAGAGAATTATTGAGTGAACCTCATAGTTCCACATTTTCCATTCATCTTGGTATCACTAAGATTTATAGAGACCATCTGGTGGGATGTAATAAAAAAAGATATTGTTAACTTTACTATAAAATGTTTGAGTTTTCAATAGATTAAAGTAGAATGACAATTTTCAAATGATATGTTTCATCCTTTTACAGTGTCGGAGTTTAAATGGGAAAATTTATCCATGGATTTCATAGTGGTGTACTAAATAGTTTTCAAGGTAATAATATGATTTAGGTTATTGTTTATCGATTAACTAAATCTGTTAATTTAATTCACATTTGAGATAATATGTATTTGTATAAAATTTATTGAATTTATATTAAGGATATAGTAAAGTTACATGGAATTCCTCTCTTTATTGTATCTGATCATGATCCTAGGTTCACTTAAAAATTTTAGAAATGACTTTAGAAGTCATTGGGAATTGAATAAAATTTTATTACAGCCTTTCATCCTTTTTAGGATGGATAGTTTGAATGAAAAATTCTTACTTGGTAAGATATACCTCATTCTTGTTCAATGTATTACCATGGATGTTCATATAAACATCTTTTATTAGTTTATTTTTCTTAAAATAACAATTTTCATTACATTATATAGAATTAACCTTTTGAAAAATTATATTGAAAGAGGTGTCTGGATATATATTTTGAGGATGAAGTATAATAAATTAAACTAATGGGACTAGATATGATCAATGAAATGGTTGAGAATATGAAGATAATTTAGCCGTATATGAGGACGGCTCAAATTTTTCCGAAGAATTATATGGAAAATCAAAGGAAATATCTTTCTTTTGAGGTAGGTGATCACGTATTTTTTAAAGTACCCCCATGGAAAACTATTTTTTTTACTTTGGTAAAAATGGAATGATAAGTCCATGGTTCCTTAAAATATATGAAATATTATAGAAAGTTGGATAATTTTCTTATCAGGTAACCTTTCCTCTAAGTTTATCCCATTCAAACAATTTTTTTTGGGTTTTTATGTTAAGAAATTATGTTATATATTAATCTCATGTTTTTATCCCTAAGATAGTTTAGTTGGAAGATAATATTTCTTATGTTGAATATAATTTTTAGATTCTTAAATATAGATAGTAAGTATTTCCAAACAAAATAATTAACCAAGTTATGGTTTTGTGGAAAACCATATGGTTGAAAAATAAACATGAGAATCTTAAAATGAGATGAGGGAAAGATATTCCCACTTTCCTAACACGTGAATAAAATTTTGAGGGAATAATTTCCAAAAAGGTAGAATAATGTAACAACCCAGGTAATGAAATAATAAATCATTTTTATAATTATATATTTTATTAATTAGATATTTATATTCATTATAAAAATATTAAGTAATTTTTAAATCAAAAAGGAAATATTTTTATTAAACTCATATCCTATAAGATTTTATTTATAATTTTAATTTTCAAATTATAGAATTTTTATTTTAAAAAATGAATTGTATTTTTGAAACTATAATGTTAAAATTATCTTAAGTTGAATTTTTGATAATTTTTTGAAAAGGTTTTTTTTGTGAACAGTGAAAATACTATTTTTTTAGTTAATAATCATATTTCTCTTCACGTATTTACAAAGTGAAATTATATTTTTGATGATTTTAAAAATTATTATTTTTTAAATGAATTTTATACTTTAATTGAGTCTAAAAACATTTTAACATTAAAAAGGGTGTTTTTTTGAAAAACTATTTTTCATCTTGTTTTTATAGTTCAATTTTAAATTAAATTCGGCCAATTATGTGTTTATAATATGAAAAAATGGATTTCATATTTGTAATTAGTGTGTCTAAATTTAATGAATATATCCCTTTTATTTTTTTTCATTTGGAATTAAAACCTTAATAATTGTTTTTCTATGATAAAGGGAAAATAAAGTAATTATAGTTAAAAATAAATTGATGAGGACAAAAGAATATCCCTAACAACTGTATTAGTTTTATTGGATGATTATATCTCATATATAATCATAAAAATTTCAAATATATGTTATTTATTCCATTTTTATGTGATTATAACCTATATAATTCTTTATGTAATGAAAAGTAACAAATGTCATACTATTGTTTTCAATAGATATAATATTTTTAACATGGGGATAACCAGATGATATATTTGGTTATAGATATTAATTTTAATTATAAATAACGTTTATTTATCATGTTAAGTAATTTTTAATTATTATTGATGAAATGGTTATCTTAAATTCTTACAAAACGTTGACATAGTGATTATTCAATTAATTGAAAAATAAAATAAATGACATTAAAAATATTAAAATAAATAAGATTTTAGATACTTAATGTGATTAATAAATTTCATAGATGAATATAACATGTTATGGATGTAATAAAATATTTTTTTGAATTTAATTTGTTTTATTGATGTTATTAAATTCAAAGTAATGAATAGTTTTAAAAAGTAATCTTGATGTTATTTTAAAATAAATAATATTTTATTAGATGATATAAAATTCATAAAAATACTATATTTTTTCAATTCATTAGGAAAATCTTTGTAATATCAAATATAGTCCATTTTTGGTATTTTTATCCATCTATAGTAACTATAATGACCCTAAAATACTCAAAAACCTTGTTGTCATGGTAAATGTGAAAAAGGTTTAACAAAGGGGTAAAACAAAAAAGATTAATGTGATCCAAAATTGTCAAATTTTTATTGTATGAGTTTATTTAGACTAATACTAATATTATATTCAAAAATTATCAATTTTTATCCATTTGTACATAAAAAAGTATTTATATTAATTTAATATTTTAATAAATTTCAAGGGTTCCCTTCCCCTCTCTTATAAAAGGGAACCTCTTCTTCTCATTTCATCACATATCGAAAACCTTTTTGATCATCCAAGATATATCCAAATACCTTACATACATCCCTCCTCGCATCCTATAAGATTTGGTTTAATAATAAAACCAATATTGAAAATATTTTGGTGTAAACCTTATTATATTTTCTGTAGAATATGTATCATTATTAACCAAGTGTTTTTGTTTTATTTATTCTTCCACCACCTTCCTCCTCCTCAATCCATTTTTTTATTATTTTGGAAAGCCGATTTTTGGTCAAGTGGGAACCTATAAAACTAAACATTACTATGCATACAACCCCCAAAAATAGGATTCAGAAATAAAATTACACATTTAAAAATTTAAAATTCATACTGTAAATAATAGTTGAGGCCTCCAGTGACATCCTCAACCCATCTTTACACCAGATCACTGATGAGGAGAATACTGAAATCCAACTTCATCATCATAAAATAACCATTGTCTTCATCAAAAAACACAAGATAAACACTATATATAATAGGAAATCTCAAATATATGAACATCGTCAAGGGAGATAGTAGCACCACCACCATAGAAGAACAAAAAAGATCACCCCATCTATCAAAACCATGAAGATAATATGCTCCGCAGTCCATCATAGAGATCAAACTTCTGGGTTCCCAAGGATAGATACGAAGTCACCATAGAAAATCACCTCTTAAAAATCCATCAACTTCTCAAACTCACATCCCAAAACTCCTTGGGAGCCACCGTTCAAATATGAATGGGAGAAGATTGATGGAAACCAAGATCCAGAGTGGAATATGGAGGAGACAAGGCCCTCAACAGTGAGATGCAACCACTGCCATGACAACCGAACCCTACCTTTGGGGCCACCGCTAGGGGAATAACACTAGGAGAACAAAAAAATGATCTTGAGAAATCAAATGAAAAACAAAATTAATGATCTAAAACCAAGAAGAAACAATAAATCATCATCATTGTTAAAAAAATCCCCCATCGAGAAGAACCATTCACCAGACCGCAACCCCTTCACCGTAAAAACAAAATCTCCATCGCCAGCATCAAGGAAAGAACATCAAATTAGAACAAGTGAAAAAATACCCAAAAATAGAACCAGATAGAGGGTAAAGAGCCTTATCTCCCGAATGGAATTTCTGGGAGAGGAAGAAACCCAGTGACAGATCTGAGGCCAGATCCCAAATCCCCATACACCACCTTCAAATATTATTTAACCTTGATGAAATAATAACAACATTATCTTCCATATACTTAGGTTTTTGTATGTTAATAGAAAAAATATATTCATCTCATCCTCCATCAAATTGGTAATGAAACCATCGTTCGTGTGAATTATAGTGACCCAAACATTATACACATATTTTTACATGATTTTAAGCATAATTTTCCTATTAATACAAACTAAGGATCGAAAAGTCTAGTTTCTTTATAAGAATCGGTACCTAATTTGAAAACATGGATCTATAATAAACCATATTGTATTAATCTCCATAATGATCTCCTAACTCCCTCTGAGCTCCAACAACTATATTGGATAACATGGGTAATACATAGACAAAAGGGGTGAGCTAAAAATCCCAATAAGGTAATAAACATGGTAATGAAGCATGGAATATGAGTCACAAGGCATAACCTAATAACATAAAAGGAATAGATTATGAATAAACATATGGAGGGATATTATATAGAACATGGAATCATATATTCATGGAAACATAAGAATGTGGAAACAATATATATCACACTACTACAGAACACAGATTTAACAGTGTTGGAATTTATCAGTGCTACAAAAATGTGCTTAAAAAGTCCATATTTATTAGTGTTAAAATAAGCGTTGATAAATTCGGGCCTTTATCAGCACTAAAAAAGCACTGATAAAGGTTACCCTTTATAAGTTCTTTTTTTAGTGCTGATAAACAGTAACCTTTACCAACGTTAAAAAAAGCACTGATAAATAGTAACCTTTATCAGCACTATAAAAATGATAATAAAGGCTAGGCTTTATCAGATATTTTTTAGCACTAAAAAAAGTAATCTTTATCTGTGCTAAAAAACACTGATAAATAGTAACTTTTATCTTTGCTAATAAAGCACTCATAAAGGTCCACAATAATATCAAATAATTAAACAAATAAAATTTAAAAAATACCAATTTCATTCATTAAATAATTTTTTTTAAAAATGAGTAAATTGATTATACATATAGATAAATTTTAAAAATAAGTAAATAGTATATATTAAATATAAAGATATGTAAAATGAATAAAATGAAATAATTAAACAAATTAATATTTAAAATGAGTGAATTAAGAAAAATATTAAACATTTTATTAATTAAATAATTATTGATAAAAATTAATAAATTTAATATATATATATATATTATAAATATTGATAAGTAATATATAATAAACGTAGATATATAAATGAATATATAATTAAAAAATTAAAAATAAATAAATTATAAGAATATTTATAAATTTATTAATGAAACAATTATCAATAAAAATGAATAAGTGTAATATATATATATATATATAAATTAATTATAAATAGTAATATATATATATATATATAATGAATAAAATGTTAATTAAAAACATATTAATGTCTTATTCATTTTTAATGTTGTTTTATTTTTCAATTTAACATATATCAAATGTCGTGTGTTACATTAGTTTCACATACATATGTGAGTGTGTGTGTGTAATTAATGTTGTTTTATATGCAAACACAAACAAATATATATATTTATGCATGAAATGGAAACACATACACCTAATATTTATGTAATTTATTCAAATTTCAATATATTTTAGAATTTAATTATAACATGATACATTTAATATATTATGTTTTTAATCAGTCAATTTTATTTATTTATTTATAATAATATTATAGTTAGGGTATTAATTTGTAATATTTTTTTATTTTTTATTTTCATTTTGAATTTTATCATTTTCTATTATTTAATTATATATATTTATTTACTATGTTTTCATATTTTCAATATGCATTCATCTTTACTTATATATATATATATATCCATATTATTTTGATAATTTATATTTATTTAATTAAACTTATCCATTTTTTAATATTTTTAAAGTGCACACATTTTGAATTACTTAATTTCACTCGTTTTTAAAATGCATGTATTTGAGATTATAAATCCACAAGTAATGTTAAAAATATATTTGTAAATAAAAATTTATAAATTTATATTTTTATAATTAATATAAATAAATAATTATTATTTTTTAAATAGTTATTTATATAATTATAAAAAAATAATTATATATATTTAACAATTATAAAATTATAATAATTTTTTTAAATAAATTCTTTATCAGCTCTAAAAAGTGGTGTTAAAAAGAATCCTTATCAGCGCTAAAATATTAGTACTCATAAAGATTTTTTTATCAGTGTTTTTGTAGAACTAATAAATATCTCTTTTATTAGCGCTTATAAATTTTACACTAATAAAAGGGATATTTATTAGTGCTTTTCTAAAAAGCATTGTTAAAAGTGTTCTAGATCTATTTAAAATAACACTAACTAGTACTCAGTCAGTTGTTATTCTTAAGTTCTTACGGAACTCTTTTGTTGTAGGCACAACTCCTCTATATTCCCTTGGATAAATCAAGGCCAGAATCTAATGTATGTTATTTTCTACTTATACTCTATCGTTGTTTGATCTTTTGGGTTCCGTGTTTTGTGTTTTTTCACTATTCTTAACCATGAAAAATCCTACATCACATCTCATCGGCACTACTCGCGTGACTCCTTTAGGTTCATGTAAGGATCATAAAGATGTACAATGATATTAGTCACCAATTTTTTTGGCCTGTAATGATTAAATAAATCTTAGTATTCCTCAATAAAACTTTTACCTATAATCTAGTAAAGGAAAAATACAAAAACCAATTCCCCCTTACAGTCGGCTGGGATGGTGAGGGTGGGATGGGCTTTGGGGCATAGTCATAGGTTTAAGTCCATGGACCATCAATATGTCTACAATTATATTATAGTGTTTGTTTCGTACTTACAGTTGTACCAAATTTTTAAAAAATACAAAAAACCTATAATTTCAATACATTATTTTCCTATTAGAAAATGGGATGAAATCATGATGGATTTCTTGACCAGTTTTTCATGATCAACTAAAAAGAAATATGCATTTTGGGTTATAGTGGATCACCTAACAGAGATGAATACCTTATTACATATTGAAGAGGCTTCCTCAATTTATGAACTAGGTTAATTGTATATCAAAGTGATAATAATGCTTTCAGGTGTCCCATATAGTACTTTATCTGATATGTATATAATGTTTTTATCTTGGCTATAGCAATAACATTAATTTTCAATGATATTATGGGTGAAATTTTATACTTCCATTATTCCACAGACTAAGGGTCATTCTAATCAGACTATCTTGATATTGGAGGATATTACTTGAGCCTTAATTCTTGATACCAATGGCTCCCAGGAATATTAACTTTACTTAGTAGAATTCTCTTATAAAAATAGTTGTCAATCACTTATCCATATGAAACTATATGAGGAATTATATTAAATACATTTTCATACTCCTTTATGTTGGATAAAGATAGAATAATATCATATGAATATCCCTTTTCTTGTCCAAGAGATAATAGACCGAGTGATGTTAATTAAAAAACATTTTGAAACTACTCAAAGTTAACCAATGTCCTATATCAACCATTAGAGGTGACCCTTATAATTTAATATTAATGATCATGTGTTTATTTATGTTTCCTTAAGATTGGTTCACTAATGGATTAGAAATAATATAAAATTAACCTCTAAATACATAAACCTTTTAAGATTATTGGAAAATTCTAGGACATTTCTTAACAACTAGCCATACATATATTAAAACCCAATGGTTTAATATATTCCCTCAAGAATCTAGTTGAATCTTATTGAGCAAGAAACTCTTGAGGTTGTGTAGGTCTTAAATATCCCATCTAATCTAACCTTATAATCCCCTTTAATTTTAGTATCTTTGCCTCATTTGGGGTGTATTTTTTGTTGAATGGGAGTAAAAATAGGGGTTATAGGATTTGATAGGAGATAATAGTGAAGAGATAGAGGTACCCTTGTGTGGTAGGAACTAACTACCTGATGGAATGTAACTAGGTTATTATTGATAGGCTGGTGTAAGTAAGGACATAGTTGACACAACCATGAACTCGGTAGCCTGGTATAATGTATATAGTGTTATTTTTTAGATTTTATTTGTGTTGGGGATTTTTCATCTTTTTAATAATATTAAACTCATATACTATGTAAACTATGGACCACTACCATGTATCCGTGTTAATCATGACTACTAGTTCCTCATTCAGGTGGTTTAGTGTGAATTTTTTCTTGATTTGGTCTTAGTTTTTTTGAGTAAGATTTTAAAATGGAAATGATTTTTAAAATTAAAATGATTTATTTAAAATGGTCTCATATTGAAAAAACGTTGTTTTAAAGGAAAATTTTTTGGATTGAAATTTTGGTAAATTATTAGGTTTAGTGATAAAGTGGTTAGTGTGACCCTTGGTATTCCTTATGAGTGTTTTCATATGTGTGGGTATGTGAGGAATTGATTCTGAACCTAATTTTATTATTTTTTGTTGTTCAGAATATGCTACATAGATTGGTCCCTAAAGTTTCTAGTGGGTCTCACCCTGTTTTGGGTTCTCCTCAGTTACTACCCATATTATGTGGAAGTCAAGGTTTGTTAGATGTAGCGAAGTGGATTTATGAAGTTGAGCATGTCTTCAGAGTGTTGGTAACTCCTAAAGTCGTTAGAGTTCGTGTTGTTCTGGGTTTGCTTGGGGTCCAACATTGGAAGAATGGGAGTTTTCCCCCACTAATAATGAAAGTTGGGATGATGTGGGAAGTTTTTATGTCCATAATTATCCAATAGTTTATATCTGAGGTGGTGAAGATGATAAAAAGGGAATAGATCATGAGTGTCTATTAAGGTCAGTGAATGGTGAAGGCTTATGTTGAACACGTCAAAGAGCTGGTTTCCTTTTCTTCAGAGGTGGTGTCATATGATCTATTGAAAGCTTCTATTTTCATTGGGGTTATTTATTTATGGATCAAGGATCATGGACTCTTATATAAGTATCTTCATTTTTAGAATTTGGTGTAGGAATCATTTTTGGTAGAGTTTTTGTGAAAGCATACAACACATTGCCTTAGTTTTTGTCTCTCATGTTGGGATAAAGATGTTTAGAGTTTCCTAGTTTTTGTTTTTGGTTATAGAAAGTTCATCTTTCATTATAAAAGTATAATGAAATTATACTTTCCTAGTTCAAAGGGTTTTTTTCTGAATGTGTACCATTAAATGGTTAGCCTTTCATGAATTAGTTCCCCTCTTTCAATCATGCCTATTTGAATATGTCTATTTTTGTGGAAATCACTCATTATGCCTTGTGTGAGGGTTCATTATTCAGTTCAAGATCTTTGGTATCTATAGAAATTAGTCACACCTCAATCTAAAACATGATGTGACCGTTATGACTCCAAGTTCCTCTTTCTATTTTAAATTGACATTAATTCTAGTAAAAAGGAAAACTAACTCAGTGTGTCTGTTTTCAGTTTAAAATAAATATTTTAATTTAAGAAGATTCAATCACTGAAAACCAAGCATACATGCTCAGATTTTGTTGATAATTTATGTTGTAAAATAATAAATCATTTGTGATGTGTAGTAATTGGTCTCATGTCAAACTGATACATGATGTGATCTGTATGAGTCAAAGTGTGTGTTTCATGTTTAAAATTTCATTTTAGTAAAAAAGACCATTGACATACTAGAAACTAAGAAAACCATTCATATTTTTATGATACTTTATAAAAATAATGAATAAGTGATTTCGAATGTGTATGATCAGTTGCACCTCAATTCGATGCACGATGTGACCAGTACGACTCTAAGAGCGTGTTTTTATTTAATATTGACATCAAATTTTGTAAAAAGGCCAACTGATCTACTCAAAACAAAGAAAACACATTAAAATTGTTTAAATACTTTAGTAAAATGATTCATAAGTCATTTTCAGGGTGAAATAATCATTGGCACCTCAATCTGATACACAATGTGATTAGTATGAGTCAAGGTGCATGTTTCAATTTTAAAATGACATTTTTGTAAAAAATACAAGTGATGTACTCAAAACCAATAAAAAAAATTCAAATTATTTTTATACTTTATAAAAACAATACATAAGTAATTTGGGATGTGTATGAATAAGTTTCACCTCAATTCGATGTATGATGTGACCGATATGACTCTAACAACGTGTCTTTATTTAAAATTGACTTCAATTTTAGTAAAATGGCCAACTAACCTACTAAAAACTGAGAAACCACATTCAAATTGTTTAAATACTATATTAAAATGATTAATAAGTCATTTTTGATTTGTAGGAATCAGACACACCTCAATCTAATACACAATGTGATCAGTATGAGTTAAGGTGCATGTTTCAATTTTAAAATGACATTTTAGTAAAAAATACAAGTGACGTACATAAAACTGAGTAAACACATTCATATTATTTTGATACTTTAGGAAAAAATCCATAATTCATTTAGTACATGTATGAATTAGATTTACCTCAATCTGATGCATGGTGTGACCATTATGACTCAAAGTGTGTCTTTTTATTCAAAATTGACATCAATTTTAGTAAAATGAACAATTATCCAACTCAAAACCGAGAAAATTCATTTTTATTGTTTATATAATTTAAAATATATATATATATATATATATAAGTCATTTGTGACATTTATTAATCATTATCACCTTAATCTAATACACGATGTGCTGTGTATGACTCAAAGTGTCCATTATTAGTTTAAAATCGACATTTGACTTTAAAAAGTATCGCTCACAAAAAATCAATCAAAGGTGCTTAGATTTTCTTTATAATTTAAGATAATGATTCATAAGTAATTTTTGATGTGTAGGAATCTATTTTAGGTGAAACTGATAAATTATGTGATTGGAATGAGTTAAAAGTTCATGTTTCCAGTTTAAAATGACAATTTAGTAAAAAAGACAACTGATGTACTCAAAACTAATAAAAAACATTTAGATTGTTTTGGTACTTTTGGAAAATGATCCAAAAGTTATTTGAGATATGTTGGAATCATCCTCACCTAAATCTGATGCATGGTGGGACCCATATGACTCTAATTTTTTCTTTTTATTTAAAATTGACATCAATTTTAGTAAAATTAACACTTTCTGTTAATTTATTTCTTTATGTTATTACTAAGATAAGAATGTTTTTCTTATACAAGTTTTTTATTTTTCTCGATCAGGGGTGGTTTTTTCAGTAATAGCATGAGTTTAATCATGATTAAAATAAAAAGGAATATTTATTTTTTTAATGTATGTAATAATTTGTATTTATTTAATTGTATGAATCAATGTTTGAAATATCTATAATATAGTGTTTTTCTTGTGTTTGTGTTGTAAATTTAATTTCATTTAAATCCTATATTGAGACTTGTTTTTTGTTGATATCTGGTGTGTTTTTGGTGATGTGGTGTGATGTTACAGCACACTACAGTGGTGATGCGGTGTGCTGTTACAGTACACTGCAGTATAGCCCTTTATCAGTGCTTTTAAAAGTACTGATAAATCCCACATTTATCAGCACTTTTGAAGAGTTGATAAAGGTCAAATATATCAATAATCATGAATGTGATGATAATATAACAAGTATTTTTACGTCTCTCATGTAGTCAACTCTTTTCTAGCACTAATAAAGGTCATCTCTAGAATATTTAAAGGCCTATTTTTTAGTAGTGTCATGACATTAACCTGAGTCAAGTCTAACTACCAAGAATATATCATTTGGTGGATAGAGTCCATCAGTGGATAAGTTTTACTCCCTAATACCATACATAATATCTAATGTGATTAAAATATTACCCATTTCATTAGATAACTATTTAGGTGAACCCATTATAACATGTACATGTATATGTGTACCACATAAAAAATCAAACATAAGGAATAATCATAAGGGTTATTCATGGAAATAAATGGGTTTCATAATCATGTTATAAGGCATATCCAAATGTCATATCATAATGGTATCCCTGAAAAAAGGGACTTAAATCATTCTTGGACATAAATAAAGAAAATATAATAATAGATCATGAATAATTATGTCCAACTGATGTGAGAACATTAAAAATAATCCTTAGGAAACTTTAGAAATATGACACTTAAGCATAATTTTAGGGAAAATAATGAAGAGACTTTGAAGAAGTTAAAGGAATAATTATTTACATAAAATCAAAAATGAACTAAAATGGTTTTTCATTATAAAATTAGTTAATTTGTAAATTGTTTTTTTCTTAAATAATTTTATGGAGTGTACTTGAAAATGGGTAAGAAATAGTGAAGTTCCCTTTAATAGAACTTTCTTATCGAGAGGAATTGGGAAGGGAACCTTTTAAAATATGTATTTCCCTATAAAATAAATATTAATTGAGATAGATATATATGTTTGGAACATATATAAAAAATATAGAAGAAGTATATAAGAATAATGAAGAGATAAAGTGTTACCCAAATGAAATATAAAGGTTTAAAGAGATCCCTTACTTTATGTATGAATGAATTCTTCACTTGAACTTAATGTCATGGATAACCAAATAAGATTAATTAATTACTTAATTAATTACCACTTACAATTATATTTTATTTTTTATAATTTTATTAAATTTTTTCATTTCTATGAGTTATAAAGTTTAATTTCTTTGTTACTAGAGCGTTTGTTTCACAGTTTCATGGTCAGTTAACTTGTTAATAGTTTGGATGTTCTTGTAAAATGGGAATAGTAATTTAGAAGTTAAATTATATGGTATTAATGAACTTATTTAATTTTAAATGGTCTTATATATCATTTTTATTTCTTGTATGAGGATGGTTCATTTAATAAAATGTTAATGTTAAATGTTTAGTTTATTTTGGCTGTTTTTCCGACCATCATGAACTAGTTTCATTTTATTTAATATTATGTCTATATATTAGTTCCAACACATGAAATAAGTTTTAATATACCTAATAAAATATTATTTAACCATAACAATACTTTTATGACAATCCCCTGACTATGTAATGGAAAATGAAAAATTATTATCCATGGAAATTCTTAACCGCCATAATTTGGACAATTGTTTTATTTATTTGAATAAAAAGAGATGAGAAGAGGGATGGATATAAGATATTACAATAGAAATATAAAATTATAGTATATTCATGAAACTTGATTTAATATTCTTTTTTGGATGAAGCAGGATATGAGAAGGTATAATAATAATATAAACTAAGAGAGGTTGTTTGAGAATGTTACCATGTGAATATCACCTCCTTGAAGGACCCCTTGAGGAACTTGGAGGTTGTATTTTGTGAGACCAGAATCACTTGGATGTGGGTAGAGTATGAGGATAGTTTTTTTTAGGTATTAGGAAATCTTAAAGGCCTATAAGGTGTGATGATAAAGGGTGGTGAGGGGTGGTATTTATAAGGGGAGGAGAGGGGTTTTTTTTATTTTTATATTCATCAGTTTATTATCTTAGCTCAAAACTATCAATAGTATTTATTCTTATGACTATATATAGTAAATTTTTCTTTTTATTTCAAGAAAGTGAGTTCTTATGTCATCTATGACTCAAAGTTCCAATTATTTATATTCTAATGTTAAATATCGTAAATTGTCGTATTTCATTATTCCCCAAAAATTCAACTATTTTAGAAAAATACAAAAAAAATTACCCTGAATATCTTTTGATGTGTATATGTAAAAAATGGAATCAATTTTATAAAAATAATTTTATAAATTTAATAAATTTAATTTTTAAATAAAATCATAATTTATTCAAAAAAAATCTGATTTTAATATTATAATCGATTTTATGACCCTTTGAAAAATTACTTATGGTCTCGAAAAAATTATCTTATAATCATAATACAAAATAATATTAATTTAATAATACATTTAATGAAAACAAAATTTATTTTAAATCATTATTTTCATTATAAATTTCAAATAAAACATTTACGTTTTACAAAAATACCAAAACTTAATTTAGCATTTTAAAAATATTTATTTACTTGTACCATGAGATAAATATATGATATTTTCATTTTATAATATACCTAAATGTGATTTTTTTATTTACATAGGTTAGGTTATAATTATAACTATTATATTACTATTTCTAATGATCGTATTACTATTATAATGATCAGGTTACTATTCAAATGATCAAATTACTATTCCAACAGTCAGATTTATAAAAATCATATGGGTTCACAAATTTCTATAAATAGATATTATTAAATTCACTCTTCATTTACCATAAATATAAAATGAATTAACTATGATGGTTCATTTCTGATGGGATCTCGTCACAAATAGTCATTTTTGATGGGTTCATGTCGCAAATAATTCATTTTAGATAAAGGTGTAAAAAATAAACTTTTTTTTGATGGGGAATTATAAAAAAATTATTTGAGACGGTCTATTACAAAAAAAAATATTTGTGATGGGTAGGTTTCCCGTCATAAATAATATTTTTCAATATATAAAAAAATTCTTTTACGTTGGGAAAATTCACCCATCATAAATAAGTATTTACGATGGGTGTATATTCCCATTATAAAAAAGTAAAAAAGAAAAATAATTTAAATATATATATATAAATAAATTTTAAATATTATAAATATTTGTGACAATATAAAAGTTCACTATATAAAACTGTAAATATATAAATTAATAAAAATATTACAACAAAGATATACATTCAAATGTTATCAAAATAAAATGTGACAAAAACATATATAAATCACTGAGGGGGAGGGTCATCTAGTGGAGGAGGTGGTGGGAACTTCATCCCAAAACCCTGAGTCAGGTGTTTCATGTATTCCATCATCTCCTCATTCTACTACTCCTACCATCTATGCATATCCTCATGTTGATGCTACAACTTCAATCTAAATAACTCTTCATGTTTTGTACACATGGTCTTTATAAGCTCACTCTAAGATTTCATATGCTCCTCATAATGTTTTGCAGGTGTTGATGACTCTCCATGAGCTCCCATCGAGCTGGACAATGACATCATAGTGATACCATAACAAATCTCAAGCATCAATCGAGAGATGATACCAATAACTCAACCTTTCTCAAAAGTATACTGAGTCACCTGCATCCATGATGCATCATTAAGTCCTCATGAACTAGTGTTTTGATCCTCATTATTAACCTAACTCTCTTCCTATTTTTGAGAAATCATGACCTCATATGACTCCTTCTATTTCAATTTAAAATTAAAATAGTTAAAATATTATTTGAAGTTAATTTTATAACTCAAAAAAATTATACTGACAAAAATAGGACACTGGTGACCACCTATAATCTCTCAAGTTATAGTATCAATGTACAGCCCCTTATGAATGTTGAAATTCATAATATTAAGATTTTTATCTTCCTATATGATTAAAAAATAAACAGTTCACATTTAAAGTTATATAAATTATTAAAAAAAATTACTTATCATATGTCATTGATGTATACTAAATGTTTGACTACCAACTCGATGTGTCACCTCAAACCTACCTTAGTTCTACCGTCCTAATGAATCACTCCTTTGAAAATTATCTCCCATCCAACTTGAACATAATTTATCCCAAACTTGATATGATATATAATAAGGTTAATGGATGTATCAATACTGATCAAGATCCTTGAATCCATCTTTCCACATGGTTTTCCTCCTCGGATTGTAAAAAAACTAATGGCAATACTCACACATATAGACCTATCAGGCCTCCCAAATAGAGGCTCACATGCTATCATCGATAGGATACCATAAACCATACAAATAATTAATAATACCAAGTTAGTAATTAAATAAATTTCAAAATAACTATTATTTATTTATGTATTATCCAATGATCAGACATGTGGTGCCTAACATCTATGGGAATCTGATCCCATGTCACCCATACTCCATAAAAATAATTCTACAATATAGAACTCCCCTATCTAACTATTTTGTGATAAAGTCTATGAGAAAACTGAAAAAATAATCAAACAATTATTATATAAATAAATTAATGAAAACTAACTAAAATATTCAATAATACATACCTCTGTATGCGTGGATCAAACTCAAGATGTGGTTGTCACTCAGGGATAGGGTTAGTAATCATCAATCTCGAAAGACCATGTCCCCTTTGATTTGTCAGTGAACCGCCAGCAGTCTGAGAGTCTGATGATGTAGCATCAGGCTTATCACTAGGTAGTACAGCCTCATCCAACTCAAGAAACAGATATGTTAAATGGTTTTTTACTATCTAAAACACAAAATGATTATGGTCATACAATAATTGAAAACAAGTATTATATATAGATATATATTTTTTATAATTATAACTAGCATTTAATTTTTTCAATCCTCATCTTCATCCTTATATTCGTATATAAAGGTGTCAATATATTCATATTCCCCCTCAGAATCATAAATTTCAATATGAGATTAAACTTCATCATCTATTACTATTTCAAATCCATTTGTTATATCAATAACATCATCATCACCATAAACACATAACTATGGGGTTTCATCATCGATATTCATGACTCTTCATGGAAAATATGTTTTTGGCGTTGTGTCTTGAAAAAAAATCAATTATTTGCACTTTAGTGAAACTACATTCACATAGGATAAAGTTATTTTCATGTGATTTAATTTTTATTAAGATCCACCAATCACTTAACTCTCTTGAAGAAGAACAATAATTTTTATAATAAATTTGATATGATTGATGAGACAATAAAAATGTTTCATTGACTACAAGAATACTTTTATATTTAATATCAGCAATTCTGTGGCATGGAATAACATTCAAGACACTATCAGTATCCAACCAATGACATTTAAACATCGTTATGTAATTTTTTCCCAGATAACACACTTCAATTATTTCATCTATCATTCCATAAAAGTAAACTTCACTTTCTATATAATTAGATCCACTCAAGAAAACAGCACTATTCATTTTTTATCCTATGAGTGTGTATGAAATTGAAACCCATTCACCATATATGCATGATGATATTTAACCATTTTGGATGGTGGTTAACTCAATACAGACAATCTATTATCAATTTCATCACTATATTGAGAGACCATCAATTTTGAAAAACAAATATCAATATAACAAATAATAAATTGATTTTATATGTTAAACTGTAAACAATTTACTTTACCAGTTTTTGAAACCAGTATAAAAAATTATTTTATCAAAGTTCTTAAAGTGTGGATCATCTAAATTATGGAAACTTTTTCCTAATATGATTATCATATATTCTAAAAAATATATTAATTTAATATTAAAAAATTATAGAATAAGTGATAGTACCACTCACTATACAAATAATGTCACTTCTTCACAGTTAAGAAGAATATATATATGATCCCTATGATTTTCATCATCTAAAATCCATCATTCATGAAATCCACCAAATCCATGTTTGGGATAATTAAAAAATGATAATTTATTTTTCATTTCATTTTCAGCATTTCCATCATCATAGACCGTTTGGTTATGTTATAATGGATATTAATTTTGAAAATAATTAGAGTATAAAAAATAAATTTGCTTCTATATATAATCATCTACAATTAATCCTTTAATGGATTCTTTGTTACATACCTTTTTTCTTCAATTTCAACATGAATATCTCATATAGGTACATCCATCAGAACTATACTATCCCTACATATTTTTCTCTATGTTTAAAATGTAATATCAAATGTTCCATTGAATCAAATAAAGCTACTGTAAATTTTTTTCCCAATTTACATAAAATGAAAACAACATCTTATTTTAGTCTACTTAGTGCATCATAGTATGTTGTTGACATAAAAATATCATGTAATAAATATGATATTTCTATTATCACAACCCAAATCAAATAATTCAATAAACCTCTCAATATAATTGGTAGAAGTCTTTACATTATAACATGATAGTCATGACGTTTTAATAAAATAATATGGCCATTTCCAACACATTTATCCAAATTGGAAACAAAACCTTCTGGAAACATCAAATTTTTAATCCAATGAAAAAATAATAAATGATTTTTTTTCGAAACATTATAAGTCACTTTTGGCTTCATTAACTTTTGTGATTTTTCATTTTCAAATAGTTTTAGTTTTGGTCACCTATAAATTTGGGAAAGATCTAATCATGACTTTACATTATATTTGGTATTATTAGATGTGTCCAAAACTATATAAAATATATTATCAAAATATTTCTTCTAAATATGAATGACATCAAACATGTGACAGACCAATAAATCATACCAATATGGCAGATCCCAAAAAATTCTTCATTTTATGCAATTGTGTTCTATCCAAAATCCATCTATTTTTTGTTGGTTTCTGGTTGGTCCAAAGGTAATTGGAGGTAATGAAGAGATAATATATTTTAACTCAATACCCAATATAATTATTGGAGGTCCATCTCTTTCTATTGTACCTTCTCTGAAATGATATTTTTTCCTCTAAAAATATTGATCGGTAGGAACAAATATTTGATGATAGTAAACAACAAGGTTTTCTCTCATTGATGAGTAAAAATTATTTTCTTTCACTCATACCTTATAGACATTATTTTGGAAATTGTGTACTCCATCCAGATAACATGCAATATGTTAGTAATTCACTAATGGTCCACATTAGTTTAGCTTTCATTAGTATTTTTTTGCAACAAAATCATATGTACTGACACCATTACTCCATAAAAAATATAACTCATCAATTAATGGATTCAAATAAACATCAATATTCTTTTTTTGATGTACTGGAATTAATAAATTCAAAAAAATATAGTTTATTCATGAATATCCAAGAAGGTAAAATATACGGAGTGATAAATACATGCCAACAAGAATATTGACTACCATAAGAACCAAATGGAAAAAAACCATTAATAGAAATACCCAATCACTCATTTTGTTCTTATGAAGTAAAATATGGATGTATTTGATCAAAATATTTCCCTGACTCACCATCACAAGGATGATTTAAGAATTTACTGGTTGAAATATTGGTTTTGTGTTATGACATCAATGATTTTTTTTATGACACATAAATAAATGTTATAATCTTGGTGTAAGAATGAAATAGCTCAACTATTTTACATGAATCAATAAAGACTTCCCTAGTTAAGCCTCTTTAAACCACGATTTTCCACATGTAGTATAACTAAATAACAACTCATTTTCACCATAATATAAGATTCAATCATTTTAACATGCATGAATCTTCTAATAACCAAGTACCAAATTGTTAACCATCCTCTTCCACCCATTGAAATTTATAGGAAATACATTTCCTTTAGGTAATAGTGATTTAACGAAAGAGAATATATTCTCAAATCATTTATTTGATATTCCATTATATAATTTAATATCCATAAATTTTGAAACCACTCCAAATTTTCTTATCTTGCAACAAGAATATAAGAAATCCTCGGCAGACTTCAACATCTCATAAAATTGAGATAGTTCTAACTTATAAGTTAAACCAATATCACCCTGAGTTTCATTTTATTGAAAATAAGGACCAACAACATCAGGTACTAAAATTTGTAACTGTGGTGGATCTAGAACCAAGTTATTAGTATCTTTTCTGAAACAATGTTCTTCATGTTGATACCAAAAAAACATAATCTTTTTGAAACCCAAATCTAATAAATGAACCCCAATATTTTCAAATTTTTCAAACCTCCTCAGTTCACAATTCTTACTTGGACACTTAATTCTCCCATATAAAACAAATTCTAGTTTTAATGATGTAAATGATAAAAAAAATTCAACACCCTCAATATATACAAGATTTATACCAAAACTATTTGGATTTCTGTGATGATTTATCCAATTTAGGTCATGTAATAATGATTGTGTTCAACTTCCTTCTCCTATATTTCTCTAAAAATACAAATTAAAAAAAATTATGATTAATTTGATATAATAAAAATATTATCTTAAATGAGTATAAAATTAAAAAAAAATACCTGTAAATATTGTAAATTTTGTCTATTTACTACTTATTTTTACTAATTACCACTTAGTATTACTAATTACTATTAATTTTTACTAATTATTGTGATTTAATGATTAGTTTTACTA
The DNA here is from genome assembly GCA_963277665.1 of Viscum album. NCBI lineage: Eukaryota > Viridiplantae > Streptophyta > Magnoliopsida > Santalales > Viscaceae > Viscum > Viscum album. Next base: position 641,693,987 of record OY728160.1, read on the forward strand.
ATCTTTAATAACTATAAAAAAATTACTATTGTTTTCTAATTACCACTAATTGTAAGTAATTATTGTGATTGTCCTTTATTTTTAGTAATTAATGCTACTTTACAAGTAATTAAAACTACTTTACCAATTATTTTTAATAATTATAGTGATTTATCGCTTATTTTTACCAATTACTACTAATTTTAACTAGTGAACATCAATTTTATACTTATAATAGTAATTTAATATTCATTTCTACTAATCATTAATAATTAATGTTAATTATTACTAATTTTTACTAATTACCACTGATTTTTAATAATTATATTGATTTATCATTAATTTTTTTCAAATTATTTCTATTTTTCGCTAATTATAGTGATTTAACATTAATTTTCACTAATTTACCATTATTTTTTACTAATGTTTACTAATTTCTACTAAATTTTATTAATTATGGTGATTTACCAGTAATTTTTACTAATTTTCAATAATTACCACTAATTTTTACTTATTGATGCTAATATTTACTAATTATAGTTAATTTTTAATAATTATTGTGATGTAATAATTTTTTTACTAATATTTACTAATTACCGCTAACTTTTACTATTTATTTCTAATTATCACTAATTTTTACAAATTATAGTGATTTTCCATTAATTTTTACTAATTAATACTAATTTATGGTAATGTTTACTAATTATAGTGATTTACCATTAATTTTTAATAATTACTACTAATATTTACTAATTAAACTACTTTAACACTAATTTTTACTCATTTTTACAAATCACTACTAATTTTTACTAACTTTTAGTCATTACCACTATTTTTTACTAATTGTTAATTATTTCCACTAATTTTTTCTAAATTTTACTAATCACTGCTAGTTTTTAATAATAACGCTAATTTATAAAAATTATACTAATTTGATGTTAATTTTTACTCATTGTTGCTAATGTTTACTAATTATAGTGGTTTAACATTCATTTTTACTAATTACTATTATATATAAAAAATGCTAAAAAATTATTACTTATTACTAAAATCTATGCATTGTTACTAAGTTCTATTAATTAATACTATTTATTTATCAATTATAAGTAATTATTGTTAATAACACCCACTTATTGATAATTAAAAAAAATTATAAATTAGAACTATTTACTTTTAATTAAAAATATTACTACTAATTAAAACAAAATATTTATAATTTATATTAACTATTTCATATACTCCATCATCTACCCACGCTTCTACTCCTTCCATCAACGCATTTCCCCCTCTTTATCCTTCTATCGATGTGTCACATTCTATATTCCCCTGTTATGTAGACCTAAGGAAAAATTAGGACATATTTTGCACAAATTGATCATATCTCACCACCTAAAGATTGAAAATTATATGATTTACACCTTCTTAGTAATTTATTATTTATTTTATTACTTTATATTAAATTATAAAAAATATTATCATAAATTAGTTGAAATTAGAAATAATTACCACTAATTATCGCTAATTTGGAGTATAATTTAATATAAAGTAATAAAATATATTAAAAATTACTAAAAAGGTCTAAATCATAGATTTTACAATCTTCAGGTGATAAAACCAATTTATGCCAACCATACCCAAATTTTTCATTGCTCATCGCCTAAAAATTGATGACCTATTTCATTTTTATTTTTCTCATAATTTATAACAATTTATATTATTTCATAGTAATTTATATTAATTTATACTAATGTAAAATAGTTTTATTAATTTATAAAAAAATTATATGTTTTAATTTTTTTATAAATTTATAAAAAAAATATTAATTTATAATAATTTATATTAATTTGAACTTTTTTATATCAATTTATTGTAAATTATATCAATTTACTAATGTTTTTATTTTATAACAATTTATTACTATTTTTTACTAATTAATTACTAATTATTAATAATTTATTACTAATTATTATTAGTTTATTACTAATTTTTAATTGTTTATAACAATTTATTACTATTTATCTGTAATTACTACTAATTACCACTTATTACTTCTAATTACCACTAATTACTACTAATTACCACTAATTGTCACTAATTACCACTTATTACCACTTATTATTACTTATTTTTATTAGTTTATAATAATTTATTACTAATTACCACTAATTATTACTAATTATCACAAATTATTACTAATTGCCACTAATTATTACCAATTACCACAAATTATTACTAATTACCACTAATGTAAAATAAAATAAATTTAATGATAATTAAAATATTAATTAAATACCTTAATACTAAATCTTTTAGCAGATGTAAAGCCTAAAAGTTTTCCCCCCATAAAATCTAAAACATTGAAAAAATGAAAAAAAAAAGGAATATGAGAGTACAGGAGCAGAGGGGAGTTCAGAGAAAAAAATAACGGAAAAAATTTGTGGGGTATATATAGGTTAGATAAATTGTAATGGAACTATTTGTGATGGTATTCTCATCGAAAATCGTATTATTTTCGACAAGACCCGTCGCAAATATAACTACCGTTATAAATTACGATGGTGGTGAAAAAAAATTCTTTGCGAAGGACCATATCACAAATACACTTTTCCAATAGTTTATTTTCAATGGGAGATAATTTTTTGCAAATAAAAAACCTGAAAAAAAGTATTTACGATGGGTTTTTCACAAATTGTTACTGAAAGATAGTTTATTTGCGACAGTAGTTAACTCCTGTCGCAAATAAAAATAAACATGGGAGGGTATTTGTGACAGGAATATATTCCCATCTCAAATATTCTTCTCAAGTTTTGGATCACAATGCGTTCCAAGGTATTTGTGATGGGAAAAAAATAATCATAAATAATGTTTTTCTAAAAACTATTTTTAGTGGGAAAAGAATCTCATCACAAATAGTCTTTTCCAAGGAACTATTTGTGATGGGCGACAAGCCCATCATAAAAGGCCTTTTCCGTAGTGCACTTCTATCTTCTATGAATTTTATATATACTTTCATCTTTAAAATTAATATTGAATTATGAACATTTTGTTTTATGTTTACAACTTTTTTTATGTGTGAGGTCATTCTGGTGGATCGAGCGGGTCCAAATTATCCTATTCTTATTCTCTTATTTTCTATTTATTGTCCTATTGTAATATTTGGTATTTTTATTGGATTATTCTCTAACTAATATATCATTATTTATTTATGAGAATACCTTTTTGTTGGTTTCTCTATGTGATGTCTGTGATTTATAGCACATGACATAATTATAAAAAGGAAAATTTTATTTATAAAATTCTAAGTAATTACATTCTCCCCCCTTATGAAATTCTTCCCTCAAATTTTCATTATACTGAGCTGAAAATAGGTGAGGGTACTTCTCCTTCATTTCTTCCTCCAGTTCCCATGTCTTATCAATATATTTATATATATTCCATAGTACTTTGACTAGGTGAGTAGTCTTGTTGTGTAGAACATTATCACTAAAGTTTAATATCTTCATACATTTCTCCTCATAATTGAGATCATTTTCTAGTTGTACCACCAATTAATTTAGTACATGTGAGGGATATTGTATGTACTTCCTCAAGAGTTATACATGGAATACAATGTGTACATGAGAAATGGTTGGTGTAAGTGCTAGTTGATAGGCCACATATCCAGTGAAATCAAGAATCTCAAAGGGGTCGATGTACCTCAGGCTTAGATTTCCCTTCTTCTCAAATATTAGAACTCTCTCGGATGGAGATATGTAGAGTAATACTTTATCTTCAACCTCAAACTCTAGGTCCCATTGAAAATTTTATGTATATCTATTCTATTGACTTTGCGCTACCCTGTTGTGTTGTTGAGTCTTATTTTCCTTTTCTACCATTTCTTTTACCATATTAGGTCTTAGTAGCTTAGGTTCACCAACTTCATCTCATCATGTAATTGTTCTACATATATTTACATAAAGGGATTCATATGGATCTACTTGGAAACTTGATTGGAAACTATTATTGTAATATAATTTGACCATAGGGAGATATTGGTTCCATCCCCCTTTTAAGTCCATCGAGTATACTCTCAATATGTATTCTAGTGTCTGAATAGTCTACTTGGATTGGCCATCAGTTTGAGGATGATAAGCCATACATAAGTTTATCTTATTATTTAGATCATGTTGAAGACTCTTCCAAAACATGGAGGTAAATCTCATATCTTGTTTAGATATAATTGATAATGGTACTCCATGAAGCCTCGCCACTTCTTTGATGTATATTTGTGCAATTTTATTGAATTATAAGTCCTCTCTAATTATAATAAATTGAGAAATCATTGTAATATGATCCACAACAATCCATATAGAATTATTTCCTCTGGATTTCTTTATAATTCTGGTGATATATACCATGGTGAAATTTTTTTATTTCCATGTAGGTATAGGTAATGGTTGCATTTTTTTCCTTATACTTCTTCCTTTCATCATTCATTTGCTGACATACTAGTTTCTTTTATGTATATTTTGAAATCTTCTTCTTCATATTTTCCCACCAATAGTGTTCTCAAATATCTCGATACATCATTGTTCTCCCTAGGTGGATGGAGAATGTTGAGATGTGTGCATCATTAAAAATATCCCCCTTTATCTCAAGATTTTATGGTATATGTAGTCAGACCCAAATCTTATAACTCATTCCACGTCAATTTTGAACATCAATTATTTCCAATTTTTAATAGCTTCAACCTTATTCTAAATTTATACATCATCTCTTTGAGAATCATTTATCTTCTCTCAAAGGGGTAGTTTAGAAATCATATGAGAAATCAATAAATATGTTTATTCCTTTATAATTCCCATGTACATCCTTTTCAAGCCTAAGAAAATTATATCCTTCTTAGTTATCATCATTAATAAAGTTTCAAGATCCTTTAAACATAAATCATATTCCCTTTATTTGCTTTACCATAATAGTAATGGATTGAGTAGTCATAATCCTTGATGATATCTTATTATCTCTGTTAGTGCATATTAAGCTCCTTGTATGTAAATATATATTTTAGGCTCTTATGATCATTATATATCCCACACTTATCCCCATATAGATATTTCTACCATATTTTCAATTTGAATATCATAGTCTCCAACTCAATATCATGTGTGGGATAGTTTTGACCATGAAAGTTTAGTTTCCTTAAGGCATATGTTGTCACTTTATCATTCTTAATCGATACACATCCTAATACCTTCTTAGATACATTTTTGTATTCCATAAAGAGTTCCCAACTTGGGGGTAGTATAAGTACTAGTGGAGTAAGAAGCCTCTTTTCCAATTATTTGAATCTGTATTCACATTCACTATTCTATAAAAACTGTATAACCTTTCAAGTCATCTTGGTTAGTGGGTTGGAAAATTATGAGAAGTTCCTCTCAAATCAATGGTAATACTAGCTCGACCAATGAAACTAAAAAATATCTATTACATATTTTGGTCTAGGCCACTCCTCGATTTCCTTTTTCCTAGAAGGGTCCATATATATTCCTTTTCTAGTGGTAACATTCTCCAATAATGATACTTCCTCCATCCAGGACTTATATTTAATTTACTTTTCATATAGTTTTTTCCATTCAAAAATTCATTAGCACAATATTCAAATGCACCTCATGCTCCTCCTTTATCTTGGATTATATCATGATATCATCTAAAAAGACTACCACAAATTTTTTGAGGTAATATTTCAAGACTCTATTTATTAAGTCCATGAAAATTATTAGAGAATTAGTGAGTCTAAAGAGAATCACTATGAACTCATAGATTCCATACCTTGATCAAAAGTTAGTCTTGGGAATACCTTCCTTATTTTCCTTTAACTGGCGATATCCAGACTGAAGTTCCACCATAGAAAAATACTTGGCCCCATCAAACAAGTCATCTATTTATGGAATGGGATATTTGTTATTTATAAATATATTTTTGATTTCATGATAATCAATTCAGATGAGCATTGATCCATCCTTCTTCTTGATGAAGAGGATTGTTTCACCCCACAATGAATCACTTAGGTATATAAAATCATTTTCTAAATTCTCTTATAATTGGTTACTTAGTTCTTATAACTAAATGGTTTTAACATCCCGACCCAAGCCATTGGGTCTGATTTGTAATGCTACATGACCTCATTCACACCTCCCTATATGCAAGAGGTTATCGACTAGCAGTGAGCATCTCAAGTGAAACCTTAGGAAGACTATATCCTTTGTATCATGTCATAGGATCAATAAACCAAATAACAAATAACTAGTGCACAAAATATATATAATAGTGTATATCATGATATAACTAAATTCTATGGAAACATACATTTTTTGATTCATTGTGTGATGACCAAGCTGCCATGAACCCTAGCCCCAACGGCTTCAGCTCGTTGTCAGTAAGAAAGTCAAGAAGTTACATACCTCCACCAAGGTAACAAATCTAACCCTACCCCACTAGTGGTTTCTATAGAAATTCCTCATGTTCCATAAAGTAGATCCTCATCCTACTTAACCTTTTAAAAAACCCACGGTCCAAGTCTATAAGAAATAATGACTGGTATCTATCTGTTATGCATCCCTAGCCCACTTAAACTTTTAAAAAAACCATATCCCAAGTCCATAGGAAGCAATGATTGGTATTTTTCATCTATCCATACCCATCCCTCTTGACCTTTTTAAACACCCATGGCCTAATTCTGTAAGAATAAATGATTGATATCTATCATCTACCTACTATTCATTCCCCCTACTAGGGTAGCCACATCCACCTTTAAGGATATTATGACTGTGTTAGGTTGTGTAACTGGACACTGACTCACATAACTCCCAACCTCAATACTCCACCTAAGTATCTTGATACATGCAATATGATTCAATATGCTACGGACACACAATAACCCATGTCATAACAAGGAATGATAGGTTACACCAAGATAAAAGTCATGATAATCACACATTAACAAGTATTCCCATGGCTACTCACACACACACATGTAATTCATCACAATAATGGGTTAGTACAACATAAAAATCACAACATGATAACATCATATATATATATAGGTCCCAAAATTGGAAGGAATATCCTACCTCAAATTCATCAATGTCAACAAAAAAGTTTTTCAAAGGTGTTTTCACCCAAACATCATTCTCACACTAGCCATAAATAGGATCTCACATCAAGGTTTACTAAATCCAAAACCATCTATTTTATTTTGAAAATAAATAAAATTTCACTTTTAATAATAATTTCTCTCTATTAAATAATTTCTTCATTATCATTTTAGACATACGCTTGCAATATTCTATTTAATAATAATTATAAAACCACATTTGAAAATTTATAACACTATATTAATTCAAGAACACATGTGGTATTCATTATAATTATTTTTTAGTAAAACCATTTAAAATAATTTGACAAATGCATAATTATCATCAGGTAATTTAATATTTTTTCACATGATAATTTTTATTATAATTATTTGTGGAAAATTTTTATAATTATATGCTCATAATTTTCCTTAAAAATTATCTTTCATACTTCAATAATCATCTTTGACAACTTTATTTTGTAAAATTATCACAATTATCGATTGATAATTTTTCACAATTATCATTGTTAAAATTTTTCAATTATAATTTGAAAATTTTAGTAATTTATCTTTTGAGATTTTTTTAAATTATCCATTAAATAAATACCAAAAATTGGATTGAACATGCCCTATTTCCTTCAAAAACAAACTTGGTATTAAAATTATTCTGGCTGATATGAATCAAATAAATCCAATGGTGTGTAAATCCAATCAATTATAAAGAAGATATTGAGGATTTGATTTTAGAAGAATAATAACAAAATAGGAGAGATATGGGAGATATGTGATAAATTATTGGATTCTTACCCATGCCATACGCACCACCCCATATCCAATTTATACTACTTTTTTAACAATTAATTTTGTAGCATTTATTAATTAAATCACTCATTTATTACTCTCTCTATTTAATCATATGCACCAACCCATCATTATATTAAGTGTTTCATGGACCTGTACCACATGACCAAATTAAATATTCATCATTGGTCTTAAAATGACCACCTCAATTTTAAGGTCACACTATCGCTGACGGTGCATCAATCTGACGTTATACGAATGATTTATGACTGAAATGGTGTTTTAAAAACAAATAAAATATTTCATTAAAAACTTAATAATAATAATTATTATTATTATTATTAAATATCTCACATTAATAAAAATTATAAAAAATTTATATTATTAAATCATTTTCATTATTTTCATGATTAAAATTATTTTCCATATTTAATAATAATAATAATAACAAAAAAATTTATTATTATTATTAAATATCTCATTTTAGTTATACTATTAGGATTTTAAATAAAAAACCTCCATTAAATAACAAGTGTTTAATAAATTTATATTAACCACAGGATTGCATTTATATAGGAAAATTAATAATATCACTATTATTATATAACCTTGAAATAAATATCCACCCATAGAGAAACTTTGTTTATTAATTAAATTAATTTAATTACGTGTGTAATTTTCATTTTAATTTCTTGAAAAAAAATAATAATAATATATTAAAAAAGTATTATGATTATTATAATTATTTTTTATTTCCAAAAAAAATCACATTACAAATAACTTAAGCATCCTACACTCAAAAAAAATTACCCCGAATAGGGTAAACCCCATGTTCTAAACTTAACAGTGGTTTTAGATTTCTCATACGACGTTCCGTTTGGGAGATATTAGTTATTTATTAATTAAAATTTGAAATAAATAATTAATTAAATATAAAATAGGGTTTTATCAAGTGGGTTGTTACCAAACACCCAACGTGCATAAAATTTATAGCACACCTAGGTTAAAACCCATGTTCTAAACCAAATGGTGGTTTTATATTTCTTATACAATGCACCATTTTGGAGATATTAAATTATTTTAAAATTTAATATAATAAAAATTATTGAACAATTTATTCTCATGAGAGACTCATCCAAACATCTGACACTTACAAATGTTACACCTCGCCTAAGGTAAACACTGCGTCCCGGACCTAACGGTGGTCTCAGATTTCTCATATGAATCACTTTTTTAGATTTATCCATTTTTTAAATAAATTTTCTGCACTTAATATAATATATTTAATATTTTTATTTAGTCTTATCCAAGCCTTTATGGGCCTCATAATCTCATACTAACTTAGCGTCTAACTCCGAAAATATTTCATAGAATATTCCAAGGTGTTAACTAGGATTTTACCCTTTTTCATGATCTTTAAAACATTTATTAAGTATTTTTTATTAAAAATTTACATTTTCACATAAAAACCCTTATAATTTATCAAAAATAGTGTTTTTATTAGTTTTTAATAATTCAAGATGTTTCAATTCTCCCCCTCTATCGAATTATCATCCCCGATAAGTATCCCTTTCAGTCATTCTCATATAACTCAGACCACGGAGTTCAAACATCATACTCTAGCTTTCAAATATCCATAATGGAAGAAATGTTAGGAACATAACATTTCAAACCATTCTATGGGATCACACAAAGGCTTCCCTTAGAGTCTACCCACAACCCAAAGTATAGCCCTCCTATCTCTAACCCTTGTCTTCATCCTTGCACGTTAGTCACATTTATAATATATATATATACTAACATAAAAATATGATTAATTAAACTAATTAATGAAAATAAATGTATATCACACAGCATGGAAACACATATATATCACGCAATAGGAACTATTCCGAATAGACAGTAAAAATCAAGGCATTTATTTAATGAACTATTACGCAGCACAATGAAAGGTATATATATGGAATGTGAACCAATGTTCCAAATCATGATGAATGAACATATGGTAAATCTAATAAATCACATTTAACATCATGTGTGTCACCCAAGGTGAATTTAATAAATGGTAAAAAAAATCCCATTTATGAAAACTTAGAGGTCTCTATGCAGTGTTGGCTAAGCACTGACACAGTTCCCTTACCTTAGTCCCAACCATCCAAACTCTGATCTATATAGTCTCAAACCAAGACAATAGAAGAAAAATATAGTTTTTCATGGTCCTATGATACCATTTTGTAACATCTCGACCTGAACCACTGGATCTGATCTAGAATGCTACATGACCTCATGCGCGTCTCCCCATATGCAAGAGGTTATCAACTAGTAGTGAGGGTATCAAGTGAAACCTTGGGGAGACTATACCCTATTTATCATGTAATAGGATCAATAAACCAAATAACAAATAATAAGATTAATTTCTGAAACAGAATAATGATATGTATATTAAAGCTCCCAAAGTGGTAAGTCTGTCTAGATTATAAAGCAGTAGTCAAAACAAGATAGTTGTAAATAAACAACCATTATCTCGGTAATCCATGGTCTATCTAAGTCCTCTACAACTCTATGATCCACCACTCAACCATCTTCCATGGGGCCTTTTCCCTTCACAAGATCTCTAGTTGCGAAATCTACAAGCGCATTGAAATTCCCTATTGGGGCGCGAGTACAAGGCTCAGTAAAACACCCCTAATGCATCATTACCAGAAGTGTACAAAATATATATAACAATATATATCATGACATCATTAAATTCTCAGTAAACATACATGTGTTGTGTCATCATGTGTTAACCAAGCCACCATAAACCCCAACCCCACCTGCTTCAGTTCGTTGCTGGTAAGAAAGTTAAGAAGTTACGTACCTATACTAAGGAAAAAACGCTCACCCCGCCCTACCAGTGGTTGTTACAGGAATTCCTCATGTTCCATCAAGTAGATACTTGTCCTTATTAACCTTTTAAAATACCCACAACCCAATTTAATATGAAATAAGGACTGATATCTATCATCTATGCATCTCTAGCCTGCTTAACCTTTTAAAACACCCATGGACCAAGCCCATAGGAATCCATGAACAACATATGTTTGTTATGAATTCCTGACATGCTTAACCATTTTAGACACCAACATCCCAATTCCATAAGAATAAATAATCAGTATCTTCTATCTTGCTACTATTAATTTCCCACTATTGGGGAAGAAAAATCCACCGTTAAGGATATTATGACTGATTTAGGTTGGATAATTGGCCACTGAGCTCCATAACTTCCAACCTCAATGCTCAACTTGAGTATCTTGATACCTTCAACACAATTCCATTGTCTATTCACACTCAACAACATGTGACGTAACAAGGTATGATATGTCACACTAACATCAAAGTCAGGATAATTATACACAACCAAGTACGCCCATGGATACTCACACACCCACATGAAATTCATTACAAACATGGATTAGCCCAACATAAACATCACATAATGATAACATAATATATCAATATGGCCTAAAATGGGAAGGATCCTCCTACCTCAAAGTCATCAATTTCAACAAAAAAGTATGCTGAAGGTGTTTTCACCCAAACTGCATTCACACACCAACCAGAAATATGATCGAACATCAAGGATTACTAAAACCAAAAACCATATATTTTATTTATAAAAGAAAAAACACATGCGATAATACTTTCTCTATCATAGATAATTTATGTATTATCATTATAGACATTTTCTTGAAATATTTTCTTTAAGAATAATTATAAAACCATATTTGATCATTTATAACTCTAAATTAATTCAAGAACACATGCGATATTCGTTATAATTATTATTCAGTAAAACCATTTAATAATATTTGGAAAATTCATAATTATCATTTGATAATTTAATATCTTTGTTACTTGATAATTTTTCTTATAATTACCCTTGTATAAATTGTATAATTATATTCAAATAATTTTCCTTATAAATTATCCTTCATAATTCAATAATCATCTTTTAAAACTTTATTTTGTTAATTTTTTACAATTATCACTTGATAATTTTCCACAATTACCAATATTACAATTTTTTAATTATAATTTGATAATTTTAGTAATTTACATTTTGATATATTTTAAATTATCCATTAAAAATTACAAACACCGGATTGAACATACCTTATTTCCTTCAAAAATACATGATATTAAAATTCTTTTCGTTTATATGAATCCAAAGAAAATGAGGGTGTGTCAATCCAATAAATAGTTAAGAAGATATTGAGGATTGAAGTTTAGAAGAATAATAAAAAATATATAAGATAGAGAGATTAAGAGAGAGGGGAGAGATGTGAGAAATAATTGGCTTCATACCCATGTCATATGCACCACCCTAGATCAAATTTATAATACTTTTTTATCAATTAATTTAGTGACTTTTATTAATTGAATCACTTATTTATTACTCTCTCCTATTAATTTCATGTGGCAAACCATCATTATATTATGAATTTCATGGACCTATACCACGATTTTGAAAGAAATATTCATCAGTGGTCTTAAAATGAGCACCTCAATTTTAGGGTCACGCTGTCGTTGATGCTTTGTTAATCCAACACTATATGAATGAGCTATGATTGATATGGTGTTTTGAAAAAAAAAATCCTTTCAGAACATAATTATTATTATTTTTATTATTATTATTAGTATTCAATATCTCACATTAATAATAATTATTATAATAAAATTATTTTATTAAATCACATTCATCATTTTTATCTTTAACATTATTTTTCATGTTAAATAATAATAATGAACAAAATATTTATTATTATTATAAAGTATATCACTTTAGGTATACCATTATAATTTTAAATAAAAACCTCCATTAAATATCATGTGGTTAATAAATTAATTTTAACCACACAATTGTATTTATGTGGGACAATTAATAATATCACTATTATTATATAACCCTAAAATAAATATCCACACATTGATAAACATCGTTCATTAATTAAGTGAATTTAATTACACATGTAATTTCCATGTTAATTTCTTAAATAAAAATAATAATAATATATTAAAAACTATTATGATTATGATAATTATTTTTAATTTCACAATAAAAAATTCAAATTCAAAATAACTTAAATGTCATGCGCTCATGAAATTTATACCCAGACTAGGGTAAACCTCGCATTACGGACCTAATGGTGGTATCTAATTTCTCATATGATGCACCGTCCAGGAGATATTAATTATTTATTAATTAAAAATCAGATTAAATAATTAATTAAATATAAAATAGGGCTTTATCATGTGATATGTTTCCAGTCACCCGACACGCATAAAATTTTTACCTCTACTCTGGTAAATACCACATTCCAGACGCAATGGTTCTCTCATATTTCTCATACGATACATTGTTTGGGTGATATTAAATTATTTTCAAAAGTAATAAAATATTAAATATTAAATAATTTATTATCATGACAAAGTCATACAAACGTCTGACACTTACAAATTTTACACCTCGCCTAGGGTAAACATTATGTCTCGAACCTAACAGTAGTCTCAGATTTCTCATATGATTCACCATTTTTTAGTTGTTCGTTTTTTTTAAATAAATTATCCATGATTAATATGATATATTTCATATTTTTATTTATCCTTCACTGAGGCTCTGCGAGCCACATAATTTCACACTAACTCAGCTTCTAACTCCAAACATATTCCATAAAATATTCCAAGGTGTTAACTAGGCTTTTATTCTTACGCATGATATTTAAAACATTTATTAAGTTTTTTTATTGAAAAATTATATTTCCACAATAAAAAATTATAATTTATCAATAAGATGGTTTTTTTATTTTTTTAAAAAATCAGGATATTATAATGGTGTCCATCCTTTATGGAGTCTTTGATGTAGGAAGAGATCCAAGTATGAGTTTAATTTAGAACTCAACCTCTCAAATAGGAGGAATATTGAGAAATTCTTCTAGAAAAACATCATTATAGTCCCTCACAATGGTAATTTCTTCAATCACGATCCTCTCCTTTATCATAATCATTTTACCTATATTTTTTCTCATAATTCAATTGTATCCATTCTTGATAGGAAGATTCCAAATGGTATTCATCATATTCATTACATTTTTATAAAATTGGAGGATGCCTCATGATGTGAAGAGTGATCACCATCTCCCAACAATTTATGTTTTATTTATATAAAGATATCCAATCCATGCCTAATATAGCTTAAAACTACACTAAAAAAGTAAGATGATTTTTTATGTGAGGTTAATTCCACAAAAATTGAATAGGGTGCAGTTATATGATTTAGATGAAATAACTTCCCCATTATTTGTTCTCATGGATAACTCAACCTCTATATTTTTAGGTTGTGTTTGAATAGTTCTACTAAAATTGAAAGATATGAAATAATGTGTAGAATAATAATCAAATATTACATTCATTATTCTTGAATGAATAACCAGTGTACCTATCCCTATATCATTATTGGGATCCACCTTAGAAATAGTGATAGCATATGCCCATCCTAGTTTCCTTGGAGGTTGTTGTCATTGATTTTCTCTGACAACCCTTAGCTGAGGTCATTGAATCAAATAATTCTCATGTTCGTTGTATTTGAAATACTATACTATAGGCTAAGTGTTGATCTAAACCTTACTTTATTCTTCCTTATTGGTGGTCTTATTTATATACCTTCTGCAATGATTATCCCGATACCCCTCTTTTTCACATTTTAAGAATCTCCCAGTTCCATTTAGATGGTTCCCATGATGCTTGGTCCCACACTTTTGACATGTTGGATAATGTATTTTCTTTCCTCCATTGGATTTATCTACTTATCCTCCCAAATTAAAATCCATTTTCCTCTTTTTATATTTAGTCCCATGGGACCCCTAAGAGTTATCAATATCCATATTAACCTTAAAGGCATAATGGATGATATCATCCTAGCTGTAAAAGTATCAAATCACCAAAAAATTTCATAGAATCCTATTTAATCCACTAAATAAGTTATCCAACTTTCTTTCAATGTTCATGATAAATCCAAAGGTTCATTATGCAAGACTTGTAAAAATTTTTTTGTACGCCCCAATATACTCATATTCCTTTAACTTTAGTCAAATGAACTCCCTCTCCATCTTAAGATAGAGAGTTCGGGGAAAATATTTATTGAAAAATATTTTCATGAATCCTTCCCATTCCATGGTATCAATATCCTCTTTAATATTTGTGTTTTTTATTAGTTTCCACCACTTATTAGCTTCTCTGTCAAAATGATATACTGCCAACATGAACTTCTCTTCTTCTTAGCATTGGAGTATAGAAAATATCTTCTCAATGGATTTAATCTATTGTTTCGTGATGAAGGGATCAAAAGATCCACTAAATATAGGAGACATTTTTCACATAAAGTATTCAACCACTCCTTGATATTTCTTAGGATAAGGAGGGAATTCCACAAAATTCAAGTTATTATTTATAACATGATCCAGTTGATCTAGTATTTTCATGAATTTCTGAGATCCCATTCCCATCAAGTTTGGAATCTCATTGGGGAAAACATCACATTGCCTATCATATTGGTTGTTGTAATGGGTTCTCCTATTTACCACCATTAACTAAAAAAAATAGGGGGATTTAATAATTATCTAATGATTATATAAAAAAGAAAACTATAAACCTAAGAGGATAAACTTATAAGTGAAAATTATATCCTAACTTATGATCCCCTTAGTTTCAATCTAGGTTATCCATGGTGATAGAATTTCCCCTAGGTTTCTTACTGAAGTTTTATAGTCCTAATCACCAAAGATAACTAGACCTTCCTTTGATACCATATATAGAGACCTAATCTTTTTACACATATTATTACATGATTTTAAGCATAGTTATCCATTAAATACAAACCAATGATTGAATATTCGAGTGTCTTTTGAAGAATATTTACATAATTATAAAACATGGAACTAAAATAAAACATCTTTTATTAATCCCCATAATGGTCTATTAACTCTTTATTACATCCTAAAAATATATAGGACAACCTGGTAAATACATAGAAAAAAGGGGTGAGCTAAAATGCCTAGTGAGGTAATAAATATGGAAATGAGTCATGGAACATGATTCAGAAGGAATAACCTAACAAGATAAAAGGCATGGAACATGAGTCATAAGGAATAACCTAATAAGATAAAAGGCATGGATTATGAATAAAAATATAGAGGCATAACATGTAGAAAATGGAATCATATGATCATCTCAACATAGAAATTTGGAAACAACTTATACCATGACATAAGCATGAGTCAAGGATAACTTCCAAGACTATATCACAAGGTGGACAGAGTCCTGTAATGGATTAGGTTCACTCCCCAATCCAATACATAATGTCTCATGAGACCAAAATATTACCCAATGAAATGAATTGATGTCTAGATGAACCCATCACAACATGTAAATGAATATTTGTGCTATATAAATAAATCAAACATAAGGAATAAATATAGGGGTTATTCATGGAATTAAATTGATTTTGTAATCATGTTATAAGGCATAACCAAAAGTCGTATCATGGTGGAATCCATGAAAGAATGGATTTGAAACATTTTTTGAGATTAATAAAGGAAATATAAGAATATATCATGAATAATTATTTCCAAATAATGTGAAAAAATTAAAAAGGGTGATAAGGAAACTTTAGAAATGTGTCACTTAAGCATAATTTTAGGGAAAAGAATGAAGAGTCTTTGAAGAAGGTAAAAGAATAATTTTTTTCATAAAACAAGAAATTAAATAAAATTATTTTTCATGATAAAATGATTTATTTTAGGAAATATTTTTTATTTAAAAATTTTATGGATTGTACTTTAAAATGGGTAAGAAATAGAGAAGTTCCCTTTAATCAAATTTTCTTATCAAGAAAAATTGAGAACAGAACCCTTTACAATATGTATTTACCCATAAAATAAATATTAATTGAGATATATATATGCTTCAAACATATATAAATAATATATAATAAATATATAATAATAATGAAGAGATAACTTGAGGCAAATAGAGATAAATAATTACCCAAATTAAATATGGAGGTTCGAAGAGATACCTTAGCTTATATCCAAATGTGTTATGCAATTGCACTTAATGTCTTGGAAAACCAAATTAGATTAATTAATTGATTAATTAATAACCTATTAAAAATATATTTGTTTTATTATAATTTTATTAAGTTCATTTATATTTATTTCAATGAGTTATAAGTTTAATTTCATCATTCCAAGAGCAATTGTTTCATGGTTTCATGGTCAATTAAATGTGTATGTTTATAGATGTTCTTTTCAAATAGAAATAGTACACCATAAGTAAAATTATATGGTATTAATGCACATTTATAAGATTAAAGTTTCCCATATATCATTTTTTTATTAAGATGATTCATTTGATAAAAGGTTAATGATAAATGTTTTTTTTATTTTGGCGGTTTTTCAGTCCATCACGAACTAGATTTATTTTATTTAATATTATATATATATATATATATATATATGAGTTATATAACATGAAATAAGTTATAATAAACCTATTAAAATAATTAACCAAAATAAAAATTTTATGACCAGCCTTGAATGTCATAATGGAAAAAGAAAAAATCATTATCCACAGAGATGGTTAATAGGAATAATTTGGAAAATGGTTTCATTTATTTGAATAAGAAGAGATAAGAAAAAGGATGGATAGGATATGTTACATTATAAATAAAACATTAAATTATATACATGATACTAGATTTATTATTATTTTATGGATTAAGGAGGTGTGGATAAGGTAGAAGAAGAAAAGAAATTAAGAGAGGTAGTTTGAGAATGTTACCTCTTGAATATCACCACCTTGATGAACCCCTTGAAGAACTTGAAAGAGTTATTTTGATGAGACCAGTAGAAATTATATGTCGATAGAGTTTGTAGGATATGGTTTAGTAGGTATTTGGAAAGCTTTAAGTCTTAGAATGTGTGAAGAGAAATGGTGGTGATGGGTGGTATTTATAGGGGGTAATATGGGTGTTTTTTATCACAATATTCATTAGTTTATTATCTTGGCTCAAGAATATAAATAGTATTTATTCTTGTAACTATATATAGTAAATTTTTCATATTATTTTTGTATAATGTTTTCTTATATCATCCATGAATCATAAATTCATGTATTTTGCTTAAAATGTTAAAATACGTAAATTGTTGTATTTCACTATTCACCAAAAATTCAACTATTTTAGAAAAATCCCAAAAATTTATCCTAACAACTTTTCCACATGTAGATTTAAAAAATGGAATCCATTTTATTAAAATAATTTTCTAAATATTATAATTTTACATTTTAAATAAAATCATAATTTAATCTAAAAAAGACTAATTTCAATATTATAATCGATTTTATGACCCTTTGAAAGATTTCTTATGGTCTCATAAAATTATATTATAATTATAATACAATATAATATTAATCTATGAATAAATTTAAAGAAAATAAATTTTCTATTAAATCATTATATTTATTATAAAAGTTCAAAAAAACATTTATGTTTTATAAAAATACCAACACTTAATTTACCATTTAAAAAAATTATTTACTTGTACAATGAGATAAATATATCATATTTTCATTATATAGGATACCTAAATATTATTTTACATTTAAAAAATTGATTTTGTTATTCTAAAATTCATATTAATATTTCTAACGGTCATATTACTATTCCAAAAGTCAGGTTACTATTCCAACGGTCAGATTACTATTCCAACGATCAAATTTATAATGGCCATATGGGTTCACGAATTCCTATAAATAACACTTATAACATTAATTCTTCATTCACTTTTATTTTCTCTCAAGTTTATATATACTTTCATCTTCAAAATGAATTTTTCATTATTAACATTGTGTTTTGTTTCTAAAGCTTTGTTCATGAGTGAAATCATTATGGTAGATTGATCATATCAAAATTATTCTATTCTTATTATTTTATTTTCTATTTATTGTCCTGATATAATATTTTGAATTCTTATTGGATTATTTTTTGACTAATGTATCACTCTTAATTTATGAGAATAATGTTTTTTTTAGTTTCTCTGTGTGATATATGAGATTTATACTACATGACATAATTATAAGAATGGAAATTCAATTGATATCACTAGCTAGTGGTTTTACAAGACTCTCCATGGATTACTCTCACTAAGTATTGCATACAAGAGATAATGTAATATGATAATGAAACATCAAGGGTACCCCGCTTCCTGTCCCACTCTAGTTTTCCACTCTACCCAAATGTATCACATCCTAAGCCATACCTCTCCAAAATAGGACAGCCTGAAGACACCTGGGAAAGGCATCACAACATGCACCTCATGCATCACATCATCCCATACACATATCCATGTATATTAACCAAGTAGTTTTTTGGATCCACCACATCTCGTATGACATATATCAAACATCATGGATTATATCTCAGGCCATTACAGCCTATACACTGACTAAGTTCCTCAAGCCATAACATCATATACCCATCATACCTATAATAATCCTTTGGATACTATATCCAACAATAAATGTGCGTTAAATAACCATAACATATCACATCTATATACACACATATATGGGAAAACTAATTTTCATGAATACCAACACAAGTAACTACTAAGAGAAGAGAGAAGGGTCATAGGGGTAATCAGTCATCCATCCTCCCACTAAGATGTGGGGGAAAACACCCACCCAGAGTCCATTGGGTGTCAGTTGCCCTAACCGACATGGGTGGGGTAGAGTATTAAATAATATAATATACATGATATAATATATCTGGCAACCACACTATGGCCATAACCTAGTCTTAGAATCAACTGTATCTAACATCACTCAGACTCCAAGATTCCACTACTAAGACTAGATATCTTTTAAGAAATCAAGAATTTAAAATAGCTACATTAATTACTTATTTTATTTTAATAATTTCCTTCCATTAATTAATTCATTATCCATTAATTAATAATTAACATTATTCTAAATTTCATAGTATTTCATTACATTACATTAATCATCAGAGTAAAGTTCATTCCCTCTATGAATAATCCCAACTGAGTCCATAGTTTAACAAGATTAACATATTTTGAGCTTTTTCATTCCAGCATCAACCAAACCCATAGGTTAAAAATTATTTAATTAATTATTAGAATCATTACATAAACCAAGTACTCTAGGAAAACCATTATAAGATTCAACCAATATGAAACATGCAACCAAGAACATCCATCTACCTTAAGTAGTGGGGAAAATGTAGATAAAATGAATAACATATCCATTGTCTATATAATAGATTCATAAGCAAGCATACCAGCTCTCAACATCTCATCAATGATTAATCATAGCTTCAGCTTTTTCCATCATCTATGGTTCCATCTCCAACACCCACAAGCATATCCTAATGAATCTCTCCATCATAGGTGTTAACATCTTCCACATCATATGGGCCTCCTTTCCCACACATCACATCATCCATCCTAGGCTCATATCACATCCAGGCCTAACCACTCCATATCATATCATATATAAAATTTCATAACCAAATCACAATAAAAAAGTAGTGAGAACAAAAATCATAATCAATACAGTAATTTAGGACCTAAAACAAGGTATCCAGACTTCACACATAAATGAGCTCTCATATCTCAAAAAATAAGGCACTCGTCCTTCTTAAGAAAACAAGAAACTCGGAACCTAGAAATTATATTTTTCACACAATAGTTTCTTATTACATCTTTAATTAATTGATTCATTATTCATAGGTTCCAACTATATGCAATCTAAGGTATCATGTTATATCAAGAAATGAAAGGAAAAACATGCTCTTATAATTTTTTCTAGTTTCAAAAAACCTAGATAAGAACCATTAAAAATTAAAAATCATTTTATTTATTATCATAAACATGCATAAACATTGTCCACATTCTTTATCAATTATATTAATCACATTTAATATAACATTTAATTAAACAAGCATACTAGCATCGTTTTTATAATTATCAAATTAAAATAAACATTGGATTATAACATGACTCATATTTAATTATTCGTAAGCTAATTAATTATAAATTAATTTTGTATTTATGTTCTTTACCAATTTCAATATGGAATTGCAATCATAAGAACATGTTATCAAATCATTCATCATAGATATCACACTATCTAGAAAATCAAGAAGAAAATCGCTATCATTTTATAAAAAATCAACATCATCAATATGTGATCGCAACCAATTTATTTAATCTATTTTAATATTATTAATTTAATTCCATTTACATTCAAAGGTATAAATAATGATCAATTTATAATTTCACTTAAATAATAAAGAAGAAAAAATCCCCTACATCAATGGTGTCAACCTTATTCCCACGAGAACGGACTAATATTGTGGATCTTTGATCACCACTCTCATAAGAACTACATCACTACAAGGAAGTTGAACCACAAACACACCAAAAAAATAAAGAAACCCCATTTATAAACATGGGATACGATCCACCATTTCATGGAGAGAATAAATATGAGAAAACAAGACTTTTTCGGGACAACCTACAAGAAAATGAATAAAGAAAAAACCTTGGATCACCATGGATCAAAGATGGGAAGCCAAGGATTGATCCCCATTAAATTAATCCCAAAATGATAAATTGGGAGTCATTATATAACCTATAATTTGAGAGAATCTATAGGGTTTTTAGAAAACCCAAGGCCTCCTACTAAGCCTCATTGCATAGGGAATTTACATGGTGTGTAACCCTTACATGTAATGTAAATATTGGGATTCATATTTCATAAAAAAAATGTGTCACATTTGATTATTAAATAGAAATTAAATATGCATCATGTAACTCCCTGTGAAATATAATTAACAAGTCATGAACTTGGAATAAAAAACATGAAAAACACTTACACATTGTGTATTCCCACTACTTCCAACCGTTAGTAGTTGAACCCCTCTAAACTAACTCCAATCCTCCTCTGAGAACCATGAGCCTTGGAAACTCGCAAATCTTTGAAATAAATGGATTCTTATCCTTATATTAGATACCTATCAAAAAATTCTCATCCTTTACGATCTAAAACCTCTCTAGAGAGAAAACATAAAGGGGTCATTCAAAGAGCCACCCCATGAGATACCTCTCAAAGATTTATCCATCTTAATAAATAAACCACCTCATCATAGGAACAATAGAAAAACCATGAAATGAAATCCACTAGATCCTAAGAACTCTCTTGGGGAGATACCTCTCATATGAGAGTCAATCCATACAAAGTAACAAAATGAAACCATCTCATAAACTATAAAGGTCAACATCCACAAGGTAAAAATGTTACAAAAGATGATCTAAACATAAAACATCTCGGGGTACTGAGTGTGAATCTATGACTCACATTCCCAGGTACTACCCTCCTATGTCTCCAAAATACATGAACCAAGGTAATATACACCCATGAAACACCTTATCCTAGTGGTCCTAGATCTCTACAATCCACTCCATGGAGGTCAAATCGTCATCAACATCGATCTCTCCCTAATAGATGGCATGAGAGTTGTCATTAAGATAACGATGAGCTTCAAAAAGTGAAAAACATCATGTATCTAGATCACATGTGGTGGAAGTACTATCTAATACTCCATGGCTCTAACATGAGACAAAACATCTAAATTCCCAAAAAACAAGGGTGAAAGCTTACTCTCATGACCAAACCATCACTTCTTGTGAAAATGAGTTAGCTTCAGAAACATGTGATCTCCAATGTCGAACTCCAGAGGTATCCTCTTATGATCAACATAATATTTTTTATGACCATTTTTTGCATTCATCCTCATGATAATCAACTAAATCATTTTTATTGTATTATATACCAATTCTTGCCCAAGAATTGATACCTCTCCAACCCTAGTCCTGTAGAATAGAGAATGAAAAGATCATCCGTAAAAATATTCAAACAGTTCCATACCAATGGTGGATTGGAAACTTTTATTCTAATCAAAATCAACCAAGAGGACTCATCAATGAACCTCCAAAATCTAAGATAGAAGATCATAACATGCCTTCAAGAGTCTAGATGGTCTACTCTATATGACCATCTGTCTGCAAACAAAAATCAATGTTAAGTCATGACTAAGAGTCAAAAGCATACTATAGACCTCTCCACAACCTAGAGGTAAAACAAGAATCTCAATTATAGATTATCATCCTTGGGAATCTATGGATTCATACCACATCCTATGGATATTACCTTGACCAGAGATCTACTAATCTCAACTCCCTGATCACTCTAAAGAGGGATTATTTTGTTAAATTATCCACTATCACCCATATATCATCATATACTCTCTGATATAGAGGTAAACCAGTAATGAATTCCATTGATATGTCCTCTCACTTCCACTGGGTAACATCTAATGGATGGAGCGAACCATTGGTAACATGGTGCTTGGCCTTCACATTCTGGAAGACCAAACATCGAAAAAAAAACTCTATAATAGCATGCATTAACCCAGGCCACAAAAACTGACCCCTAAAGGCTTGGTACATCTTGGTCACATTGGGATGTACTCATAAAGGTGAACTATGGAACTCAAACATAACCATCTCATGCATCACTGAAAGAACAAAAATAGTTCCCTTGAATAACACCTGGTGTTGTCCATCCTCATACTAACCATCAAGGTAATCATCAAAAATAACTCAATCTCTCCATACCTCCACCTAATAATCCCCTAGCTAGGAATATACCACTTGATGCACCCAAGAAAACTACACTATAATCTAGAAAAGAAAACATCCACCTCTAACCTCTCCCATGTCAAGATGAATTGCTAAGAGTTCTTTCATCACTCTATAAGAATCCCCAGATTCACACATGGAATCACTACTTGTATTCTTCATTAGCACATTGGTTGCAACATTTCCATTTTCTAGAATATAAAAAAATTAAAAGTATTAATATTAAAATAATTCCATCCACTGGTGCTGATGTAATTTCAATTCCTGCTAGGATAATACATACCTCATGTTCTAATGGTCAGTAAAAACTAAAAATTGTTCACTGATGAGGTAATGTTGCAATAACTTCAAGGAAAACACCACTAGTTATAACTCAATATCATGGGTAAAATAATAAACTCATGGAGAAATAACTGCATAGAACCATAAGAAACAACCAATCTCTGCTTCATCAGAACACATCCCAACCCAAGATGTGAATCATCACATTAAACCTCAAATTGAACACCCTCTACTGGAAAATAAAAGACTATAGTGCTAACCAATTTCTCCTTTAGGTACTCATTAGATTTATTACACTCGTAAATAAACAAGAATGTCTGATCCTTCCTGATCAAGGCTATCAGAGGAGTCACAACCTGAGAGAAATCGTCTACAAACCTCCTGTAATATCCTCTAAGACCAAGGAAACTCCACACCTCTGCCACTATCTTGAGGGATACCTAAGAAACAAATACCCCTATCTTCTAATGATCTACAACTATTCCTTGTTCGGATACCACATTCCCCAATAAACAGAATTCACAATCCCAAAACTCACACTTTAATAACTTCCTAAATAGATGCTATAAAAAAAGAGTTCCCAAAAAAAGAATGTATTTGATCTTCTTGCTCCTCCTAAAATATAGTGTGCAAAATGATTTTATTGATGAAAACCACCAAAAACTTATCCTGGAACTCTCTAAACATTGTGTTCATCTACCTCATTATCATAGTTGTAGTATTTATCACCCTAAATAGAGTCTCAACAAACTCATAATTCATATGATGATAGTATAAAATTGTCTTATGAATATCCTCATCCTTTTCCCACATCTGATGATATCCTGACCGCATATCAATTTTCCAGAACCAACTCTATTCTTTCAGATGATTGAATAAATCATCAATCCGTAGAAGAATCCAGCAATTGAAAAAGGTTCCTCCTGAAAAGGAGTTTGAAAAACCATCAATTGAGGAATCCATCACTCTCTTATATTATTTCTCACCACTTTTCACAGAAGAAGATATTCAAGAGTGGATTTCTCATATGGGAAAGCAACAAGAAATTGCTCATCAGGAGCTGCAACAGGGAATTATCAATGCTGATCAATATCTAGATGTTAAGAGATTCATTTTCAATGAGAAAATGAAAATGAATATAAAATATTCTGGATGATTCTTTTTGTGAGTAAGCTCAATTGTTGGTGCTTTCTGGTTTTGTTGTTTTTGAGTTGGATGCATCCTACTGTGTAGTTATATTAGTGTTTTATTTCTGAAATAGTGAGGGTTTGTATCCGGAACTTCACTGTTCTGTTTGATTATATTTTTTGAGAATCTTGATGTTGTATGGAAAATCTATTTTGGTTCTCTTCTGTGGCTTCTTCATAGATCTTTGATTGACTTTTTCTTAGGGAATTTTATCCGGTTTCTGGCTAGCCTGATCTGCATATTTCAGTTCTTTAACTGTATAGTGATATGTACTTCTATCATATTTTCTTTCCTGGTGTGTGATTATGTACTGGCACTTCTATATGTGTTTCTATTGACGCTTATGTCTTGTTGAGGATTCTAGTGAGGCCTTTATGGAGGGATGGATTATTTTTTCTGGAATCCTGAGCTTCTGGACCTGTCTTCTCTTTGAAATGCTCTGAAATTTGGATGATCTTCTCTGGTGGATGATGGAAGACCTATTCTGCTCATGAAAATGTGTTTGGTTGCGGCACTGCCTGGATGATGAGCAGCTTTCAAGATCTTAATATTTGGACAATTTTTATTATTATCCTGCTCTGGAATACAAGGTTGTCCCTGCTATGGGATAGTTTTCATCTGGCTGACTCTGGTTTTTTCAGAATATCTTGCTACTGGTGCGAATTTCAAGCTCAAGCTTCCACACCCAAGGCTATGAGATCTCTCTGCTCCAATATTGATCATGTTAGAAGATAGATTTCTAGATCTTTTTTATCAGTTATACAGATGAGACTGGACATTTTGAAGCTGAAGTCTACTTTTGTCTTCACTTCGGTACAAGAGTCCAGCCACTTCTGAAGACCCCTACCAGTGGAACTTCACCTTGGGGCCCTGGAGCTTGCTCAGTATCTGTACCTTTCCATTTCTGTTGTCTTCAACAAGATACAGAACTGCCTACCTCCCATGGTTTCATGGCATACTTGCAGCAGGACTGAAATTTCAGTACATGTCAGCAAGGCTTCTCTTCAGCAAGGTTGTCTAACTACTTTTCTCTTTGGGTTTCATTGTATCTTTTATTGGATTCTTAAACTTTAAGAGGGTGTAAGAGCATTACACCTCGAGATTTCCATGTACCCCTTCTTTTTTTATTTAATAAATGTCTTGGACATGAACTGGGAAACCAGTTCATGTCAACCTTCTCTAAAAAAACATGGTTTAAGTGACAAGAATTGATACAAATCCCCAAACTACCATCAGCCTTCTTTATGAAAAAATATGGATCACCCCAAGGTGAAACACTTGGCCAAAAAAACATCACTGTAATATATCATAAAGTTGTACTTTAAGCTCTCAAAACTCATAGGGTTCCATCGTATATGGATACATAAAGATAGGATACATGCATGGTTATTTCTTGATCCCAAAATTGATATCTCATTGAGGGGTAACGCTATAACCTATAGTATAAATATATCATCGTACACTCCTAAAACCCTATGAAACATTGACTGTTGAACATCTAAAGAACTCAACATCATCTCAGTCATCAAATAAGAAAAGGATGAAACATGACTCTGACCCACTTGAGGGTATCACTCACCAAAAAAGCACTATTGGATATCCATCAGCATCATAAAACACAATCTGACTTCGGAATAAATCCATGATAGCTTGCACTAAATATAAACAATACATGTCAATGATGATTCTATATGGATATATTGGTAAACATAGGAAAAATCCATAACATTAGTGCTTCTTTAGCACTATCTCATAGTCTCTACATAATTCATACAAGTCCTCTTGACCTCCAACTAGCATAGTCAATGCCAAGGGAACTAGAATCCTATCTACATAACGTCCCAAAACCTATAAAAGGGAAGGTTATATAAAGTATTTTTTCACTCATAAATCAAAAAAATTATGCACCCATGTAAAAAACAAGAAAAGGGTACCTTAAATGATGTTTGGCCCAGATGGAGCTAGCAATGCTAAAGCGTATAGTTGTCCATGACCAACTCCATGGCCTCTATGGCCTTATTTATGACCACCACCATGGTATCACTCTACTCTATGAGGACAAGGTGAATCTAGAGGGTATTTTATTCTTACCCCATCTTCTCTCTATTGATCCCAAATTGGAGCACCCTTCTATTGATACCTCAATGGATGATTATGAAGTGGAACACTTGGAGCATGTTGACTTCTCAAAAAGGTCAGGTGCACTCACCTATGATGACCTTGACCTCTAAAAGAAAACCGAGTTTTTGATACCTTATCATAGGTCTAAGAGCCTCCACCCTTAGATAAATGAGATTATGAGGGATAGGAACTACCCCCATCTAACTGAAATATCTTATATCATGAAAAATGAGGACCCCATACCAGATCTATGTTCCATGAGGAATCCTGAAGAATCTCCTTTCATGATGACACAGTTATGGCTAGTATCCTATCAATAACCTCTAGCCTTTCCAACACCTCAATATATTTCTTCATCATAAATGGGGTGACCTAGTTCTAGAAATCTAGAAGAAATTCCTCCTCGAAATATCTCACGCTGGTCTCCTCATATAGAAATAGTTCTGAAGCACATCATAAAAGGGTCCTAAAATAGATCTCAAACTCCCACACACTGGAACACCCCTGCCAAAGGGTAATAAGTTCCTGGTGACTGGCTACCTTCATGTTCAAAGAAAGGAACTCTACTTGAAACTGGTCTCTGAACATGTCCAATGAAACTGTCAATTACTCGTGATCTCCAAGGAATAAGAACCACCATAGACTCACTTCTCAACACAACATCATTACAGCCAATGATACCCAGTTCTCCTTCCAAGAACAGGTCAAACTAAAAGTTATCTCATCCTAATCAAACTAGTATTTTGTGACTGAATTTGAAATGGATCCCTCATACTTCTACATATTCTGGAACTAAAACTCTCAATGTGTCCTCCTCTAAGTGTCATTATCATCTACATATACTTAGAAAAGATCTTTTGACACATACTAATGAACATCTTTGGTGTGAAACAGATGATGACATCAACCCAGATCCATTTTTAAAGAAATAACAAACTATTAGAGCTCCTAAACCTATAATATAGTATAATTAATTATAATTAATTATTTAATTATTATCTTGTTTAATTTTTTAACCTATCCCAAGTTATACCCATTTTAAACACAAGAACAAAGAAGAATGATGTATTATCATTTCCTAGGTCTCTACCCTGCAACCATTATAACTTCGTTTAGTAGGCTCAGTAAACTTAAAGGTCCATGAGTCATATAAAAGGGGTCCCTAAATACCTATGTATTAGTTGGTTTTTCATGTTTACATCACTGATTAAACTAAACCGAAACCATTTCCCTACCAACCCATGCAAACTCACTTGTACCTAACTCCAAACTCGATCATATAACTCAACCTAAATCTCTGATACCACTCTATCATGACCCCCTCCCAAAAATATGTCACAATGAGGGGAGATATATGGTTAATATGTTACAACCTATAATTCTATCAATGGAAATTCCATTCTTATAATTTTCCAATATAGTATAAATCACATGAAATCACATAAAGAATGTAATAAAAACTTTATAAAATAAGAACGAATTAAATAAGAGGTATTTCTAGAAGTTAAGGAACCTATACTAATTGAATAGTAAATTGGCCTTTGGAATAGTAATGTGATCCTTAGGAATAGTAATCTTACCAATAAAATAGTCACCTCACCAATGAAAGTATATATAAATCTAATGCATCTTATAAATTAAAATGTGATATAATTATATCATAATATAAGTAAATAAATGTTTTAAAAATGTTAAATTAAGAATTGATATTTTGTGAAACATAATTTTTTATTTATGATTTATCATTATTATTATAATTTAAAAGAAAATTTATTTTCATAAAATAGATTCATGAATTGTTAATTTTTGTCTTATTATTATAATATAATTTTAAGAGACATTATTTAATTTTTCAAAGTATTATAAAATTAGTTATAATTTTCAAATAGTTATTTTTTTAATAAATTGTGTTTTTATATATAAATAAAAATTCACATATTTATAAAATTATTTTCATAAAATGGAGTCCATTCATTAATTATACACGTTGAAAAATGGTTATGGTGATTTGTTTTGATTTTTCTAAAATACTTGATTTTCTTATGAATAGTAAAATACGGTAATTTATAGTATATATACATTATAAGTTAAATACATTATTACTTGAGCCATTGAGGATGAAATCGCTATAATCTTAAACTCACCTTTATTATTTTAATATATTCAGTGAGAATGCTCAAACAATTCATAGTAATGGGGGAAAATAATAAACTAATGAATAAATTAATGAGGAAACACTCCTCTCCTCCGCTATAAATGCCACACCTCACCACCTCTTCTCATCACACCTTAAAATATCTGAGACTTTTCCAAACTCCACCCAATCCTCTTCCAAGTCTCTCCCCCAAATCTAGGATCCCTTGGTCTCAACAAAATACCAAACCCATTTCTCTAAGAAGGTTCTCAAGGAGTAGAAATTCAAGAGGTAAACCCCTCTTTATTTTTATTTTAATTTATTTTAAATTTATTTTATTTTATTATTCTCTCATCACCTCCCCTTATCCAAGTTGTATTAAAACTTTATCATCATATATATACTAGAATTATATCATGTTAATGGTATAATTTGTCATCATTTTGAAGGACCCCGGAACACCCTGAGATGGGAGCATGAATCAGGGTGTCAACTTTTTCTTCAAAAATGATAGATCTTGTTCCCAAATTAGTTGCAACCAATTAAACCTTTATATATTAAATTTGTATAAAAAAAACATCCACGATAAAATATATCACAGAACAATCTTACTTGGTTCACCACTAAGGGATGGTCTAAGGAGAATACGTCGACAGTGTGTCGGTCATACCTAAATACACTAATCCTCACTAGTTCTGGAATAAAAGAGTTTAGACATAGTCACTCTGTTCCAGGAACACTTACTTTAAAATATTTTAGCGATATCACACTATATCCCTTAGAATAATTCTATCAAATCCTCCTAGCTCACTAATTTGGGTGAAGTCTTACTCAGTTTATTGACTTGAAGGTCACTTCGATAAATTTTAATTAAAGTCTTTATCCCTGTATAACATGAGACTCTACTTGAACTGTAGAATTCGTTGATGCACTTTGAAAGCCCTATTCACATAAAATATAATATTCAAAGCTATTTTTCAATAATCTCCTACACAAATCTCACTACCTTCTTGAGGCACCCTACCTTCGCAGAACAAACTACCTTAATGAATCTCATTGAGTCAACGCAGAATACCCCATCATCAAGAATCACTTATTAATCAAAATTATTGGAATCAGTCAATACTCAATAAGTCTTTTCATTATGCTAAATCTCTCATAGAAATCCATATTTTCAAATATCCCATATCTTCTTGAAATTAGAGAAATTTTGGAGTTCCTTTTAATAATTTTGTGTAAAATAAAGTGGGGTAGCCTGATATTTATAGGCTCGGCCGTTCTCAATGCTCCAATACCTCCAACTAATTTTTTGGATATTTCAGAAACAACTTCATGGGAAACCTACATTAATGATTCTCCATTGAGATTTTATATTGGTGTAATTTTTTCCTTCAAACCATCATGCACTCGCGATGCTATAATTCTCATTGTCATGTAGAACACCATCACCATTCACGATGCTTGTTGTAATCACGGAGATTTTCATCAAAACCTCCACACCTTAAGGAATCATTATTTTCAAATCCCATTATTCAAGAAACACATGACTTTTCCATATTTTCATAAGTCCTTCAAGAAAATAAAATTTTTATGATGCAATCCATCCTCTAAATTTTGGATCCAAAAAAATTGGCAAACACTGGGAAATAATTCCACCAACAATATTATTGTCAATTTGAACTGTAAGATCCCTTTCCTTCAAAACCACTTGATATTAAATGTGAGGATTGAAAATATACACAAAACATACTCCATTTTTAGAAAATAATAGCCATGGTTCCAACACATTTCTCTTCCCCTCTTCTTTTGTATTAAAAATGAAAACATTGTCTGTGATATGTCAATTTATCACATTCAAGGATGAAAAGGCTTTCAGTTTCTATTAACTCCTTCAATAATTATCATAAAAAAATTAAGGTTAAAAAATATTATAATATATTTATTTCAGACTATTTAATGTTCTATAACCATTTTATATACATAATATTAACTGATAAAACAAAACTAGTTTGTGATTATCGAAAAACCACCAAAATAATCTAAATGATTATCACTAACATATTATCTAATAATTAATCCTCACACCAAATTTACAAATTAATTGTATAAAAATTTAATATTTTGCATGATAATTAATAATATATAACTTCAATTATGGATAATCATTTTCATTTTCCATGATTTTTTGTACATGTATACAACTAAACCAGTCATGAAAATCAAGGAAACCAATACCCCCAAAGGATGAAATTGAATCTCATAACCTACAAAAAGGTTGTAAATGAACTTAATAAAATTATATGAAATCAAAGAAATGTATAAGATTTTATAAAATTATTAATTAATTAATTTTATTTTATTATTTAGGACATTAAGTATAAGTGAATAACTGTTTTAGACATAAGGTAAGGGATTCTTTCCGAACCTCCATTTTTCCTATGGGTTGCGCTTTCTCTCACTTTACCCTAATGTAACTCTTATTTAATTTTATATAATTCTTAAAAAATCTGTGAAAATGTTCCAAAATCATGTATCTATATCGTTTCATCCTTCTTTTTTGGGAAAATACATGTTTTTAAAAGGTTCCCTTCTCAATTCTTCCCAAAAAGCAAGCCCGATTAAAGGGAAATTCCCAATTTATTACCCATTTTAAAGTCATATAAATAACATATTTTAATCTCCCATTATTTTTCTAAAATAACGCATTTTAACAAGATAAAATATCTTGGTTAATTTCTGGTTTTATACAAAAAATCATTCATTTCCCATTTTAAAGAATCTTTAAAATCTTCCCTTAAACCACACCAAATTATTTCATTTTGAATGTTTCTTAAACACTATATTTACATGTTTTCACTTAATTTTCATACCAATTATCATGATATATACTTATTTTACCTTATAAATGTCCATATATGATTTAAATCTATTCTTACATGGAAACTTTAATGATACACCCATTTGTTATGCTTTATGAAATGATTACTATTCCAACTTATTTCTATAGGAAATACTTATGTTTATTACTTATGTATGATTCTTTATGTGTCACACATATTCATGAACATTTTATGATGGGTGCACTTAGATAGAGCTCCAATTCATTGGGTAATGTTTAGTCTCATGAGACATCATGTGCAATGGTCCTGGTGGTTAGCCTTGACTCGTGCTCCATATGCAACGACCTTGGTGGTTGACCTTGACTCATGCTCCTCCATGTGCAATGAGCCTTGTCTCATGCTTATGTCATGTTTTATGTTTATTACACATTAATATGATCCCATATTCTATATTTCATGATTCTATATGTTTATTCATGTTCTATTCTTTTTTATGTCATTATATTGTGACTTCTAACTCATGTGTGATGCTTTATTCTTATATTTATTCCCTTACTGGGATTTTTAGATCATTCCTTAGTTCATGTATTACCCAGGTTATCCTATGTATATGTAAGAGCTCAATGGAAGTTATGATATCATTATGGAGATTAAATAAAATAAGTTTTTATTTTGGTTTCATGTTTTAAAATTATGTACCTAATCTTACAAAGAAACTGGACTATTTTATGGTTAATTATGCCTAAAATCATGTAATGATGTGTGTAAAAGGATATTTACACTATATTTGGTATCATATAATGGTCTAGTTATTTTGGATATTAGGGCTATATCATTTTATTAAGAACCCTGGGGATAATTCTATCACCATGGATAACATATATTAGAACTTAGGGAATCACAATATAGGATATAATTTTTATTTACAACTTTATCCTTCTATGTTCAAATTTTCCTTTTTATATTATTATTATATACGTATTAAAGCCCCATAATTTTATTTTTCTTTTCTAGATAATTTTGGGAAATAGGAGAAGTACCCTCACCTATTTTCTCCTTAGTTTGTAAAATAAAATTTCAATGGAGAAATTTCATAAGGGGGAAGAATGTAACAACCGAGAATTATATCAATGGAAATCCTCAACTTATAATTATTCTATATAGTATAAATCACAAAACATCACATATAGAATAAAATACGATATTTTAAAATGAATAATGAATGAATTAAGATATATTTATAAAAGTTAACAAACCTATACCAATGGAATAGTAACTTGACCTTTGGAATAGTAATGTGACCATTAAGAATAGTAATGTTACCAATAGAATAGTAAACTCACCAATAAATGTATATATAAAAATTATCCATCTTATAAATTAAAATATGATATAATTATATCATATTATATGTAAATAAATGTTTTAAAATTGTTAAATTAAGTATTGATATTTTTGTGAAAGATAATTTTTTATTTACAATTTTATATTTATTATAATTATTTAAAAGAAAAAAATTAATAAAAAATATTCAATAATTATTATTTTGTTTTTTTATGATTATAAGATAATTTTATGAGACCTTAATTAATTTTTCAATGTGTTATAAAATTAGCTATAATTTTAAAATTAGTATTTTTTTTAATTAATGATAATTTTATTAAAAATTAAACTTCTCATATGTAGAATATTATTTTAAAAAAATTTAATCCATTGTGGGAAAATGATTAGGGTGTTTTATTGGGATTTTTCTAAAATACTTGAATTTTGTGAATAGTAAAATACGGTAATTTATCGTATATATACATTATAAGTTAAAAACACTATTCCTTGAGTCATTTCTGATGTAATAAATATAATATCAAACTCCTGTTTCTTATTTTAATATATTTACTGACAATTCTCAAACTATTTATTTACTTTAGGAAAAATAATAAACTAATGAATAAAATAATGATAAAACACTCATCTCTCCACTATAAATACCACCTCTTCACCTCACACCTTCCTTGCTTTGAGATTTTCCCAAATTCAACCTAATACTCTTCTCAAGTCTATCTCTCATGTCTAGGAGCCCTTGTTCTCAATAAAATACCAAACCCCATTCCCTAAGAAGGTTCTCAAGGAGGATAAATTCAAGAGGTAAAACCATCTTTCTTTTTCTTTTAATTTCTTTTCAATTTATTTTCTTTTCGTATTATATCCTCACCTCCCCTTATATATGTGGAATTAAATATCCAGTATCTTTTATAAACTTAATTATATAATCTTAATGTAATAATTCATCAACATTTCTATTCCCCTCTTATTTTCTATTAAAAATGAAAATATCGCTTGTGATGTGTTAATTTATCGCATTCAAGGACGAAGAAGTTTTAAATTTGCATTAAATACTTCAAGATCGATCATAAAAACATTTTTATGGTTAAACCATAATATAATATATGTATTATATCCTATTTAATATTGTGAAACCATTTTATATACATAATATTTATTAATAAAATAAAACTAGTTTGTGATGATCGAAAACCCGCCAAAATAATCTAAACGATTATCACTAATATATTATCTAATTATTCATCCTCACCCAAAATTTACAAATGAATTATAAACCATTTAATATTATATATGTTTATTAATAACATATATCTTCAATTAGGGACATCCATTTTCATTTTACATGATTTTCTTTACGTGTATACATGTAAACCGATCATGAAAATCAAGGAAACCAACGCTCCCAAATGATGAAATTGAATCTCATAACCCACCAAAAAGTCCATAAATAAAATTAATAAAATTATAATAAATAACTTAAATTTATAATAGGTTATTTAATTATTAATTAATTAATATAATTTTATTATTCAGGACGTTAAGTACAAGTGTATAACCATTTCATACAAAAGATAAGAGATTCTTTCCGAACCTCCATTTTTACTTCAGGTTATGTTTTATATCTATTTACCCTAATTTAACTCTTATTTATTTTTATATATTCTTATAAATTTTGTTTATGCATTCCAAAATCATTTACCCAGATCATTTGATACTTGTTTTTTGGGGAGATACATGCTTTAAAAAGGCTCTCTTCTCAATTCTTCCCAATAAACAAGCCCGATTAAAGGGAACTTCCTGTTAGGTTCTAGGGCCCACAGAGGAAGCTGGTGGGCCGTGGATTTTAAAATTATCATTGGTGAATCAACGGTACTTGTCGATGCCGATGATCCAAGCCCCGGTGAGGTTCGAGGATCTCTTGTAAATTGTAAAGAGCACAAAATTAAAATGAAAACATACCTGTTTCAAATCTGAAGCTACGGTCAACTACAACTAGTCGATGGTGATGGTCAATTGAAGGATCCAAATCAGGAACCCTCTAGATCATCCCCATAAGCTTCAAAAACCCACGGGAGCATCAATCGTTAAATTCTGGGTGCTAACGTGGAGATCTGACAGGACTTTCGACGTCCCGACGATCACCGCATCGAGATATCTTTGATGCTGAAGAGAGATCTTGATCTGGGCATCTTGGATTGAGATCTTCTCTCTCTAGAGAGAGGGAGGAGAGAGAGTCTCTCAAATTTCATTCCATGAATTAATAAATAGTGAATAGCACACCAAGAGAGAGAGTCTCTTCTCTTATTTATAGTGGAATTAATAAAATACCTTGTAGGGTTCCCCAACCCCCATTTATTTCAATGTCCACTAAATAAATAATTTTGATAAACTAAACTACATAAATATTATTTATTATTTTATCAAATACTTATAATATATATAAAATATATTTCATGATAAAATCTAATCCATTTAACTTGACTCGTTGTCCCTCTTAATATTAAATGAACCTTGAATATTTAAATAATATTCATACAATTAATATTTTCTCATATTTACTGAACTCATATATAAATTAAATAAAATCAATCCCAAATATTCATAACTTGAATATTAATGAATTTATTTAATTATTTTGGTGATTTATACTTTGGACAACACTTGGACCCCGTGGCGGGGCCCACCATGTCCATATACCTATTCAACTGAATAGGGTGGATTCTTGAATATGCTATTGTGTGTGACCCTCTAAGCCCTTATCTTGATAGTAGTGAATAAATCCACAAACCAAGAATGGATTCTAGCAACCCATCATGGCCCCTAAAGAGATAAGGATAGTCATTGAAATGACTACCATCCTATGAACACTGACGGTGTACTATAATCTCTTTGTCATTAAATATCTCATAAAGCAGGATGCAAACTTGTGTCATCATCATTTTCTTTCTTTATTATTTATTGATCTATCCAGGTGGATTTTCCTTGGTGCTACTTTGGCCAAAGACTTATGAAGGCAGCACCATCTTGATCAACCAGGCCTGAGATATACAACTTCATGAACTTGGAAGTGACAAATTATTTTTTGACCATTCAACCAATGTCATACCACCAACGACGCACCCAACACAAGCTACCTCAACATGATTTTAATACCCTGGTTTTCGCCTTGCATCAAAGTAGATAATCAAATGATATAAATAGTTAATGGTCTCAATTCAGGAGACCAATACACATGTTCGTAGATGGGAACAACCAATGACACCCAAAAAATGTGGTGTTCCTATTGGAAGGTTTTTCCTCGTGATCTTACTACTAGAGATCACCAAGTGTGAACTTCATGAGAAGAAGTCTCAATGCTTATGAGCCCCCAGCACCTGATAGTCATAAATCTACAGTATCCAGTCAGTAAGATGTATCTATACTATATAACATATATTTAAGATTAATGTCATAGTATCTCTAGGTTCTCATTATAGTATGGGATCTTCTATAATCCTTAGATACGACAACTAATCTTTGGAAATTACCATTATAATAGTGGAAAAAGAAAATTATGCACTATAATCATAAGATGACATCATGTATATCTAACTGTACGTGTGATATAGTATTCAAAATTACTACATAGTTGGGTCTAGGGAACCCACTATTTCAACACTCCCACTTGCACTAGAGCCAACTTGATAACCAAACTTGTTAGATAATCACATGATAAAGACCATGTTTTTTCTGAGTTATGGATTTAAATGTTGGGCCTTCCACGTTTTCTCCACATGGCATATCTACTATATGCAACCTCATCTCCTTGATTAAAACTTCTCAAGAGATGGCATCCCTGAGTATATCCTTTTTTCCATTATCATAACTTGATAGCTTATCTAGTAATAATATCATAATTTACATTATGAAAATACTTTTCTCATTGGGTTTGAATCCAATAATTGGTACAAATCATTGTGATTAGTTTCCTTAGAAACTGCAATGTACTCGGTTTTTGAAGGTATGGCTACCACTAGCACTTATGAGATTGACTCGCTCATCGCCTTTGCCTAACTGTGATACTAGATCAAATGTATATAATTATTACTAATTTATATCCCACAAAAAAATAGTATATATTCTTCTCCATATACCAGGTACATATAATTTGTACTTTCTAAAGTAAAAGATGATAGTTCTGACTACATCACTTGCAGTGCTCCTAGAAACAATTGATATCTGCCTACAATAAAGTATATCCTGGAAATATCAATTATTGTACATAACATGGAATATGTGATTGATCTATCTCTAAATTTTATGCAACTTAACTCACAACTTTAATCTCTTCCCATGTTCCGAACATGTTAACCTAAAGAGATTAAGCCATGTTACATTGACAACATTTCTGAACTTGAATTGTTCCAGCTTGTTTTTTTAATACAATGATAATTTATGGACAATTTACTAGGTCCAAGAAATCGTAAGATCTGCTTTAGTAGATCCTATTCCCTATAACTTAGGTTTCAACTTTAATTCAATCATTGGTGAATTACTTTTAACCTAGTCTTATCTAATAGTAAGACCAATATATGTTTTCCATATGTTGCTGAACATATTTCTCTTGGAAAACATTAGTACTCCCACTAACCTTTGGTAGACACCTAACAAATATTCATTTGAAATTAATTCTCTAAGATCTTGTTGCTTAATTTAATCCAGAACTGGATTTCACTAACTTGTAACCTTATTTAGAATCATGTGATGTCATCATCCCTTTCTGGTTGTGTCATATAGATACCTTCCATGAAATATGATCTTGACATCCAATGACTAATTTAATGATCTTAGAAGTTAAAATTCTAATAGATTTAGGCATACAGACTTGGTATAACCAATCAATCCTTATTGGTACCAAGCTTGTACCATCCATGTATCTTCTCATTTGAATACCCACCGCAGTATTCAATTTATAATCCCCTTTGCAATTTGATACATGGAATCCATTATTGAATTTTAATTGATCTTATCAACCTTATATAATTTCCATATACTGCTAACTTGTAGGATTTATTATTCTTAATGAATAATATTTCACCAGTCGTGGTGAATATAAAACCATCACCATGGATTCATCCTTCCTACGCGGTATGTGTCACTGGAATATTTCTATCCCATATGTACTTGTGGAACTTGTTCCTATGTCAACCATTTGTGCATCTCGAGAATTGACTAAGTCCAAGTCATTTCAGCTCCCACTATCTCTAATAGAGATTTTCACCCTTATATATAAATTTATTCTAATTATTGACTACATATTTTCTATCTTAGGGATTTATGTAATATCCTAATAAACTATTAGGATAATTAATTAAATGCACCATGTGTTCCGCTTGATGCATGTTTTTTTATATCATAACAAACTCTTTGCATCCTAACACATGATCTATGAAATAATGGATTTTCATCATAAAATGACTCATATGATATCCATTTTTCATTTTAGTTGGCATATTAGTTATGGGATTATGCCTTTATTTAAAAAGTACATCATGAAATATAATGGAATTTTATTCAAATTGATACAACTTACATCATAACTTTGATGTATAAAATGTGCATTTAGGAATTGCTCCACACTACATTTTAATTATCAATGTAAACATGTAAGACATTATCATCGATCCTCCTTATGAACATCGATGTTGTGATGTAGATAAGGTAACATGATTTTAGGAATTACTCCACACAACATTATCGTGATCGATGATTACAAAGTCAAGATATTCTTTGGCATGCCGATCCGAAGCAACTCATATCTTCTGAACATACATATACTTCCCTATTACATACCTTAATAGCTTAAATAAATCTTATGAATTATCTTTACCTCTAGCTTTCCTTTGGATAGTTCACACTCTCTTGTTGAACTAACCTTGGATGCTTTGTGGCAAACCTTTATTTCTAAAGGTTTCTTTGTCTAAACTAAAGATGTCAATAATTCCAAAGGTGTTTAGCTGTGCTGAGCCTAAATACCATTTTGGGTATATTTTTGACATCCACTTTTAGTTTTACTTAACAAAGAATTATATTTCTACAACTGGGTAGGTCTTACATTTTATATTCAACATGTATTGCCTTTGATTCAAGTATCAGTGAACTATTTGTTGAGTATGCTACCACAAACAACATTCATTATAAAACATGAAATAATTTCTCTTCATGTCAAAAAAAGGCAATTGAGATAAATGTTTTTGTTATACTCAACAACTTGTTCAATGTGAATCAATTACTTGGCAATTTGAAGTTATGTGTTTCTCATTGTTGACCTAGGAATCACCCTTTCTCAGCTACTTGGAGAAGACACCTTACTCCTAGTAATGTTTCTCTATTTACTTGGTTGATGTATTTTAATACATATATGTGAAAATAATATTGTATTTTAATACCCAAGAAGTATGTGAGAAAACAATACTTTTATTTGATAAATATAAACTGAATGAGAAGCCAGTGCTTACTTCTTTAGTTCATTGAATTTTTAAACTTCCATAAATTTATTTCAATATGTGATGCAAATAAAATCCTATTAAATAATCAACCACTTTTCTTTGAAGGACGTGATGAAAGTTCCTTTATTGTAACTTTCCAAAGGTCTTTCTTCCCTGTCTTTCAATATATTCTCCATAAGAACAAAAGGTTGTGTTACCTTTAATATTCTTATCACTTGGATAATTTTACCTTAATGGTAATGAAGCACATACTCAACACCATTTGTTTGTATCCTTAAATGAAACTAGAGTAATTCGGTGTAATAATTAGATTTCATGAAAGATCATAGTCGAACTTTCATGTTTACACAAATCCAGTTTAATCATCACACGCAAAACTTGCTTATATTTCTCCTTAGAAACTTCTTGAAGATGAGACTACATGTAACATCATCCATATCATGATGTAGTGACCACAACTAACATCAAACGTTGATGATAGCATTATGACAGAACTATCATATGCTTGATTCATGAGTCTCTTGTAAGTTGTTTTACACCCTCACTTGCTGAGGTGTCTTAACAGGTTGGGACACAAGCATCTTGAATTTCCATTATGGTAGTAATTTGTGCAAGTGCATATACTACATTTTGAATTTCGTGCTTGTTTGGACATTAACTTAGTCCAATATTTATTATAGTTTTATTATGGTATTACTTTCCATTCCCTAAAAATGAACTTCAAAAGATTAGTACTTTTATGTTGATTACCGAATGTGACATTAGTGGTTAATTTAATCATTAAATGTCTCCCATTAATTTTTCAAATTCTAGGAACCCACTATACTAGAATTAGAATACTCTTGATTATTCTAGTGGAAAGGATCCCTAAACCACTATCACAGTCTAAAAGCTATGGCTACACCACTACTCGGAGGGTCTAAGGTAGGATTTTGGTTGGCCAACCACATTAACTCACGGTTCCTTGATCTATTGAGTGAAGTCCCAACTTCAAAAATCATTATTGATTTATTCAACGCTTGCCTCTAAAATTAAAACAATCTATATATGGCTATTTCTTTACTGAAATTTTAGTTAAGTAAAACCACCACCCTAATAAGAACTACCCAGTAGTAAGTGTCACCCTCAACTATGGCATGACCGGTGCCTCGAACACTCGGTTTTTCTCAAACTTGAATGAAGGAAGACTATGGTGACTTAATATTTATTTGAGGGTTTTGTGTTTTTTTCTAGACGAATATAATCCATTTTTATTAAACTTTTTTATCTATGTTGTCGTACTCACAATTGAACTTTAAAATAAAATCATACGCCTCTTCTTTATGCATTTTATTATCTATTATTTTATGTATTTTCGTGCTATTCTTAAATGCATAAAATAATAAATAAATGCATAAAGGTAAACTACTTCCCAACTAGTCTTGAGCATATAAGCAACCTAAGG
Source organism: Viscum album (assembly GCA_963277665.1). Taxonomy (NCBI): domain Eukaryota; kingdom Viridiplantae; phylum Streptophyta; class Magnoliopsida; order Santalales; family Viscaceae; genus Viscum; species Viscum album. The sequence continues at coordinate 641,735,540 of OY728160.1, forward strand.
GCATCGTACCTAAGTTGAAACTTGACTTAAAATGAATTTATCCCTTGTATTGTACGTTCAATTTGCATCCGAAGTATCGCATCATCCGGGCATGGTCCACACCACACCTTGGAGTATCGTCTAATCTTGGTGGGGTCCATATATTGCATCATCTACGTCGTTCATTGTCTTCATCAGAAGTACAAAATTACTCGCATGTAGGTGAGGGGAACTTGGGTATAAATGTACATCAGGTGAAATAGAAACGCAAGTCCTTATATATTTTAACTGAAAAAGAAAGACAATGTGCAGACCGTCTATTTAATTAATTATAAGCATCACACACAGTTAAATAATTAATTAATTAAATGCAACATACATAGTTCGGTGCTCAAGACCATAATGTGGGTATAATAAAGTACGATAAAATTAAAATGCACTAAATAAGTATGAGGGTTTATTTAATTAAATTAAATGAATTAATAAATTCAAATAACTTAATTAATCATCAGCCTGCTAATTCATTTAATTTTTATTCCAAAATTAAATTAATTAAATAATTTAATTTAATTGCAAAATTAAATTAATTTATATCCTCTAGTATTAAAATTATTAACCAAAATTAATTTTAATCAATTTAATTTAAAAAACTAAAATTAAATTAATTTAATTAATTAATTTTGATTAATTAAATGAATATTCCCCAAAACATCACTGCATGACCTGTGCGGGTTGGGCCAAACCTACACAGGCCTATTTCGAGCAGTGAAAATATGTACAAGGGTATCTTGAGTTAGGCAGGTCTGTCCAAACGGGTTTCGGATCAGCAAACTTGCCAATTTACATTTTGGGTCAGGGTCAAGGAATCAGTTACCTTGATGGATTGTGCCCAGGCACACTACCCAGTTGGAAGTGGAGGGGGGTCTTGCAAGGAGGCCTATCAGGCATCAAGTGCTTCACCGAAGGCTGATCGGAGCAAGTCAGAGGTGGACGGTCGTTGCCTGGAGTGGAGAGGGTGGATGGTGCGAGCGATTGTGAGGAGTAGACAGTGTAGGTCTCTAGCCTAGGAGTTGGGACGGAGACCAGGAGGACCGCGGGGTAGAGCTATGCAGCAGCCGGGAGAACTGGCCCTTGCTACATGGGTGCACCTACGGCAGTGGGAGAAGCGTGTCGGGAGCCAGTTGTTGCTGGTCAAGCGGGAGGCGGTGCTGGGTGGCAAGCTTTGCTGTCGGTGTCCGGAGTTCTGCCAGGTAGAGCCTTCTTTGTGTGGCATGGGAGGAGGGCGGTGGGACCGAGGAAGGAGGACGGTGGTGAGGCTAGGTTGTAGGGTGCATCGGCATCCGAGAGCCATTCCAGGCGTGCCACTACAGGAAGCTCAGACAAGTGGTTGCAGGCAGGCTGGATGTGGTGTGATGGAGAATTCATGCAAGGGTTCCGCTTGGGTGGGAGTTCAGAGACCTAGGCGGTGTGATGGCGCAAGCACTGAGGTGGGATTGCTGGCTGGAATTCGACTCACTGGGAGGCCCTAAGGTTACCAGGAGCATGGGCGACGGGTTCCGGCCTGGGAAGGGGCGGCAGCTACCAGGAGCTCAAGCAACACTTGGAGGTAGGCGGCCCGCTACAATGTGTGGTGCCTACAACGTTGTGGTGCTCTTGGTGGGAGTAGGCGGTGACCTACTGATCCTTGGCATGAGGCAGTTTGGTCATTCCAGGCAGGAGGTGGTGGCCTTCCAGGAAGCTCGGCGGCCTGCTTCCTTTTTTTGTTAATTTTTTCTTGTTAGACCAACAAATCCAGCCTCACACCACCTCTCCTTTCAAAGTCTTATTCCAACCCCATTTTTTTCTTTTTTTAAAAAAATTCAAGTCTCCTCTCCTCAAAATTTCTAAAGGCTAAATGTTAGCATTTAATAATAATAATTATTATTATACTAATAATTATTATAATAATATTAAAATAATTATTATTGTTATTAATGTATGATGATAATTATTTTAATTAAACAATAATAATTATCATCCTTGTTTGGGTTTTCGGAAAAAAAACAAAAATGATGATCGGGAACGATTGAGAAATTAATACCCACAATCAAATGAAAAAATTGATCCAATCCATAAATTTTAAATGGCCATAACTTGGCCGTTCGATATTGGATCGCTACGCGGTTTGATCTGCTGGAATCATTTGTGAACCCTCTACTTAATTTTAATTAAAATTTAATTTTTTAGTCTCATAATATTTACATGATCGCTCTGATACCACTATTAGGTTCTGTGTCTCGTAGCAGAATTCGGTGGGCTGGGGATTTTAAAAATATCATCGGCATATCGACGGTACTTGTCTACGTCAACGATTCGAGCCCTGGTGAGGTCTGAGGATCTCATATAAATTGTAAAAATCACAAAATTAAAATGAAAATGTACCCATTTCAAATATGAAGTTGTGATCGACTACAACTAGTCGATCGTCTCTTGAAGGATCCAAAGCAGGAACACTCTAGATTGTCCACACGTACTTCAAAATTCCATGGGAGCATCGATAGTTGAATTCTGGGTGCTAGCACAGAGATCCGAAGACACTTTTGATATCCCGATGATCACCGCATCGAGATGTCTTTGATGCTGAAGAGAGATCTGGATCTGAGGATCTTAGATCAAGAGTTTCTCTCTCTAGAGAGCTGGAGGAGAGAGAGGCTCTCAAATTTCATTCCATGAATGAATGAATATTTATTAGCACACCAAGAGAGAGAGACTCCTCTCTTATTTATAGTGGAATTAATAAAATACCTGGTAGGGTTACCCAGCCCCCATTTATTTCAATGTCCACTAAATAAATAATTTCACCAAACTAAACTACATCAATATTATTTATAATTTCACCAAACTAAACTCAATATCCTGCTTAATATTAAAATAACCTTAAATATTAAAATAATATTCGCTCGATTAATATTTCATCTTATTTACTAAACTCATAAATAAATTGAATATATTTAATCCCAAATATTCATAACTTTAACATTAATAAAGTTATTAAATTCTTTTGGTGATCTATACTTTGGATAACACTCTGACCCCGTGGTGGGGCCCACCATTTCCATATACCTATTCAACTGAATAGGGCGGATTCTTGAATATGCTATTGTGTGCGACCCTCTAGGCCCTTATCTTGATAGTAGTGAATAAATCCACAGACCAAGAGTGGAGTCTAGAAACCCATCATGGCACCTAAAGAGATAAGGATAGTCATTGCAACGACTACTATCTTACGAACATTGCATGTGTACTATAATATCTTTGTCATTAAATATCTCATAAATCTATATGTGCACCTATGTCATCGTCCCTTTCTTGATTTATTATTTGTTGATCTATCCAGGTGGATTTTCCTTTGTACTGCTTTGGCCAAAAACTTATGAAGGTAGAAAAATCCTGATCAACCAAGCCTGAGATATACAACTTCATAAACTTTGATGTGATAAATTCATTCTTGACCATTCAACCAATGTCATACCACCAACGATTCACCCAACACAAGCTACCTCACCACGATTTCAATACCATGGTTTTCACCTTGCATCAAAGTATGTAATAAAATGATATACATTGGTAATGGTCTCAAGTCAGGAGACCAATACACATGTACGTAGATAGGAACAACCAATGACACCAAAATCATGTGGTGTTTCTATTGGTGAATCTATCCTCGTGATCTCACTACTAGAGATCACCAAGTGTGAACTTCATGAGAATAAGTCTCAATGCTTATGAGCCCCCAGCACCTGATATTCAAACATCTACTATATCTAGTTAGTAAGATGTATCTAGACTATAAAACATATATTTAATATTAATGTCATAGTATCTTGAGGTTCTCATTATAACTCCGGATCTGCTATAACCCTTCAATACGACAATTAATTTTTAGACATTACCATTATAATAGTGGATGCAGAAAATTCTACACTATAATGGTAATATGACATCATGTATATCTAACTGTACACATGATATGGTAATCAAAAGTATTTCATGTTGGGTCTAGGGAACCCACTATTTCAACACTTCCCGATTTATTACCCATTTTGAAGTAAAATACATAATCAGTTTTACGCCATAATTATTTTTATAAAATCACTCATTTAAACATGAAAAAATATATTGGTTAATTTCTGGTTTTATACAAACAATTATTCCTTTTCCATTTTAAAGGGTATTTAAAATCTTCCCTTAAACTGCACTAAAGTATTTTATTTTTAATGTTTCTTAAACACTTTTTTTATAATTTTTCACTTCATTTTGACACCAATTATCATTATATATGCCTATTTTTTCTTATTAATGTCCATGTGTGATTTAAATTCATTCTTTCATAGATACTTTTATGATACACTCATTTGTTATGCTTTATGACCTGATTACGATGCCAACTTCTTTACATGGGTAATGCTTATTTTTATTTCTTATGTATGATTATTTATGTAGCACATGTATTCATGAACATGTTGTGATGGGTGTGACTATATAGTGCTCTAATGCATTGGGTAATGTTTAGTCTCATGAGATGTCATTTGCAACAGTCTTGGTGGTTAGCCTTAACTCATGCTCCATGTGCAACGGTCTTGGTGGTTAACCTTCACTCATAATCCTAAATGTGCAATGAACCTTGACTCGTGATTATTTTATTTTCTATGTTGCTTTCACATTACTATTATCATATGACTACATGATCCCATTTTTTATATGTTCAACTTCTATATGTTTATTCATGTTCCATGCCTTTTTATGTCATCATGTTGTGCCTTCTAGCCATGTTTTATGCTTTATTATTATGTTTATTCCCTTATAAAGATTTTTAGCTCATCCATTTTTTCATGTAGTCCCCAAGTTAACATATGTATATGTAAGAGATCAATAGAAGTTAGGATATCATTATGAAGATTAAATAAAAGAAGTTTTTAGCTTGGTTTCATGTTTTCAAATTCTGTACCTAATCTTTAAAAGATACGATAATTTATGATCCATTGATGTATTTTATGGTTAATTATGATTAAAATCATTTAATAATGTGTGTAAAAGGATCAATCCACTATATACTACCTGAGTCCCACCTATAGTAGGCCCCGGGTTGGAGACTATCACCGAGGGTATAATAAACAAGTATATGTGAGGCATTACCCTCTAAAAAACATGTGGAAGAGAGAGATAAGACAGATACAACAATAAACACTCACTCATATATATATATACATATATATATATACATATATATATATATATATATCCCAAGTTCAAAAAATAAATTTCATACATTACTTCACCAACTAAAATGAAAACTAAAAATACCAAAAAAATTAAAGACGACAGCAACCATGAATCCTGAACTGCTCTTGAAACGAGCTAGTAATATCTAGATTGATCTCCAACCTACTCTAGATGACCTAAAAATAGTTTATATATACTTAGGGTGAGCATAATAGTATACTTAGTAGGATCCTCCCCATATCCTCTCATGCAAAAGATAAAGAAAGCATGCTAAAGCACAGTGAACAATGATGAAACTAACTCATCACCTAAATAAGTATACTAATTTCCCATCCTAACCATGGATAACTCTCACTAAGTATTTAATATAAGAGAGAATATAATATAATAATGAAACATCAATGGTACCCTGCTCCCACTTCCCCGCTGGTTTTCCTCTCTACCTCAATGTTGTCCATCCTCATTCATCTCTCTCCAAAATAGACATGCCCAAAGACACATGGGCAAGGCATCGCAACATGAACCTCTTGTATCACATAATCAAATCATCCCATCCATATATCCATATATAGTAACCAAGTAGTTTATATGAGCAACCACAACTCTTATAACATATATCAAACATTGGTTATTATACCTCATGTCACGAACCAAGTCAGGTCGCCATCCGAACTGATGCCTGACCCAGCCCGTAACAAGGCCAGAAGGGAGTTCCCAATCCCCAAAATCTGGCACAAGTTACCAGATATCAAAACAAACCTTTAGAATGATTTTACCCAAACAAAAAAATATAAATCAACCAAAAAAATAAACCCAACCAAAAGTAAGAGTCACAGCCAAACAAGCCTCTAACCAAAACCAGATTTTTGAGTCACATGTAAACCCAAAACCCAAACAATACTAAAAGTATGGTGACCAAAAACCAACCCAAAAAATATCACCCGGTGAGAGGACACCACCCTCAAGCCACCACGACAATACCACGTCAAGAGTCCTTCTAAAAAACTGAACCACCACTTCTAAATGTTGGACCCTTACCTGTATCAGACATAAACAAATCTACTTACAGCCAAAGGTGTAAGTAGTGTGTGAGAAATCTCCCAGCAGGATGTCACCAAGAAAATATTCTACGCACAAGCATTAAAATACAACTACATTTGCAATGATAAAAAAAGTAATAAATGCTTGACAAAGTTAGTAAAGACAGTTTTTCATAAAGTGACCTTAAAGAAAAGAAATTTATAGAAAACACAAGTTTGGGTAGTAAATCAAGTGACATATTATGTATCATCGGTGTGCACAAAGTAACTGGTATCACCAAAAGATGGGAGAGTCCCTGTGGGTACTAGAAATATTTGGGACCCTAGAACGTCATGTCTCAGTGAAATGTGGCTTAGAAACAATGACCCTCAGAAAATGTGGCTTAGAAGACCACAACCCCCAGAAAACATGGCTTAGAAGGCCACGAACCTCAGTCATCATAAGTTTAGTTAGTGTTGCGATCGTCAATTCTGTCTGTTAAACCGGGCCAATCCATCTCCAGAACACTAGCTCACTATTCCTAGTTTCCCCGCCTAATACCTCGGGCTTCCCTCTTTGTGCTCACCTAAAATCAAGGTTCACATAACTTGTCACATTATCACTTAAGATCCAAACGAGGTACTTACACATAAAAAAAATTCATTCGCACACCAATATCCTCTTTTAAAACCACACGCACACCAAAACTTTTTAGAACTTAACCTACACCGCTTGCACATTAAATTAAACCAGATACATAGTTTTATAAAAACACTTTTTATAATTAGGAAACCCACTAAAAAAATCATTAAACAGTTTCCAAACATGTTTCAAAATATTTAAAGGGAAAAAAGTCACTCAAAACATTTTTCAATACAACCACAGTTTTAATACTATGCCAAAACATAATTGCACCATCCACACTTCCTAACACACACACCGCACAGTTTTCAAAACACTGATAAATATTCGAGACAGGTTTTCACAATGAAATTCACTAGTATAACTTAAACATAACTCAAACTAAATAAATAACCAATAAAACTCAGTCAAAGATAATTTCGCAGTATGTAAACACATATACAAAAGGTGCTAAAATAATCAGATAAATAAGAAAATGAGTGTTAATTAATACTTGTGTATGGAATCACCTACCGTTGTGTCACAAGCTTTGAAAAATTGGTGCGCAAAAGCCATTTCATCCAATGTACCTCAAATAAACTCAAAACACACCCTAAAAATAAATAACATCACAAACGCATCAAAATTGAATCAATCGCAAACAAAAACTTATTTGCAACATCACCAAAAATTAAATAATGCATAACCAGTGTACTTTGCACCTATGGAGAGGGTTTCAAAAGATTGGTCGGAGGTTGACAGAGGTTTTCCAATCCTGTGCAATGCCGAAAAATAAAAAGGAGAGCTACCAGAAAAAAACACAGCCAAGGGAGTGGTGAGCGCGCGGCTGGAAAAAACAGGAGGATGGCGCGGCTCGGTGCAAGATGGCAAGGGGTGTCATAGATGTCTGAAAGGGTAGGAGAGGTATTGGAGGTGACCGACTGAACGAAAGGTTGTAGGGGAGTCCAGCCGAGTGGGAGGGTATCAGAAGGAGGGTGTGGTCGGCGGCTTGTTGGAGAGGGGAGTTGTGATCGGTGCGGCACAGCGTGGTCGGGGTGAGGCAGGAGGGAGGCCTCGACTCAAGGTAGTAGGGAGGAGGAGGAGAAGTGGTTGGGTGCAAGTGTGAGGCCGATGCGAGGATGGTCGGTGTGAGGATGGTTAGGGAGAGGCAGGCCGGTGTGAGTGGGGAGGTCAATAGTAGGGGAGTCTGGTCGAGCAGGAGGGGAGTTGCGGTACATAGTGTTAATGGGGAGCTGCGAATGAATAGTACGCTACGGGGAGGGAGTTTGGGGGAGAGAAGAAAAGAAAAAAAAATAAGGAGAAAAGAAATAATGGAAAAGGAAATAAAAGGAAATAAAAAATATAAGAAGAAAAGAAAAGATAAAATATAATAAAAAATGGAAGAAAAATATAAAAATAATATTTAAACTAAACTAAAGTAATAATAAAAATATAATAGAAATATTAATAAGGAAAATTATAAATGTTAAGATTTTAACGTTACCCAAATTAAAATATTAATTACAATAGTGTTAATAATAATAGTAATAGTAACAATAATAATGAAAATAATAATTATAACTATAAAATTTTATTTTTATTAAGTTAGTTAATCATTCGTGCACTGGGAAAACCGCATGTTAAATTGGCGAAGCCACACGGATTCGCCTGTGCCCTGCTCGTGCATCGAGCGATGTCAAGCCAATGCTCACTTATCAGCATAAAAGTGAAAAACTCACATCGGGTTTATCCTACCCTTCAACCAAAAAAATTAAATAAAAGGAAATAAAATTATGGGATAAAATTTAAAATTAAAAAACATACCTCGATGCGAAGTTTGGGTGTAACAATTCTCCCCACCGTGAATACTTTCCACCCTCTAAAAGTTAACTCGAAGCCTGATCAGAGAATATAAATGGGTACTCCTTCTCAACCCAAGATTTCCTCTCCCAAGTCTCATGCTCATCATTCCCATGCTTCTAAATAATGCAATCCAATGGAATGGACTTTCCACGAAGCACCTTCTCCTGAGAATCCACTATCTGCACTGGCCTCTCAAACACCAATAAGTCTGGCTCAATCTCCAACTCCCCCCAATTCAACACATGTTACAGATCGGGATTTTACTTTTTTAGTTGGGAGACATGGAATACGTCGTGAATCAATGTCAACTATTAAGTAAAATCTAACTTGTATGCCACATTTCCAATTCACTCAGTAATCTCGAAAGTCCTAATATACCTCGGTGTCAGCTTCCCCTGCTTTCCCAAGCGGCGGTGACCCAAGTGAGGGGCTACCTTCCAGGACACTCTATCCCCCCCTGAAAACTCAAGATCCCGATGCCTCTGATCTTCATAAGATTTGTGGAAAATTTGAGCTATCAGCAACCACTGTCTAATCAGCTTGACCTTCTCAGACATCTCCTGAACAAGGCTCGGTCCCAAGAGTGCGGTATCTCCTACCTCAACCCAACACAAAGGAGACCAACAAGGCTGACTGTAGATCACCTCAAAGGTTACCATTATAATAGAGGATTGGTAACTGTTATTATAAGAAAACTCAACCAATAACAAATGGATATCCCATGAACCTCCAAAATCCAACACACATGCGTAAATCATGTCCTCTAGAATCTGATTCACCCGCTCCGTCTGGCCATCCGTTTGAGGATGGTATGCCATGCTAGTCTTAATCTGCGGTCCCAAAGCCTTTTGGAGGCCTCCCCAAAACTAAGATGTAAAGCAGGGGTCCCTGTCAGAAACAACTACTGACAGAACACGATGAAGTCTGACTACTTCCTGAACAAACAAACAGCCCAACTTATCCACCTTCGTTGTATCTTTGATCGGGATAAATTAAGCTAACTTGGTCAAATGTTCAATCACTACCCAAATAGCATTCCTTCCCTGAGGTGTATGAGGAAAGCCAACAATGAAGTACATGGAGACCTCATCCCACTTCCAGATAGGAATGGGTAATGGCTGAATCAGGCGAGATGGTCTTTGATGCTCTGTTTTCACCTGATGACAAGTGTAGCATCTCGATACAAATTAGTCTATGTATCATCTCATACCTAGCCACTAGAACTAGCAACGAACATTGTAATACATCTTGGTAGCACCAGGATGGACGAACCACTGAGATTGGTGGCTATCCTACATCACCACCTTCCGCAAAGATAACGGCACCACTGCACGGCCCTTGAAGCACAAGATCCTATTAGGAGACAAAGACCAATCAGAATAAGTCTCCCCACCATGAAGAAACTACATAGATCGCTGACACAACTAATCATCGGGCTGCTCCTACTGAATCCACTCTGGAAGAGCGGGAGTCAACTGAATGCTAGCCAAGAAATTACATCCACTATGCTCCATGCTCTCCAAGTGCATCTGGGCGAAGAGCCCCATCAAAGTCCACTCATCGCTGGACTTCCTCATTGCCTGCACTGTTACCTTCCTTCTCAAAAGAATTATCCACCACATTACCCTTGCCCGGGGTATAGACAATGTCAAAGTCAAATCCTTGCAGATACTCGATCTAGTGGTGCTGCCTCAGATTGAGATCCTTCTGAGAGAAAATTTAGGCTAGGCTCTTATGGTCAGAATAGACAAACAATTTCTCCCCAAAGAGGTAGTGACGCCAAGTCTTCAATGCATGAATCACCGCTACCAACTCCAAGTCATGAGTCAGATAATTTCTATTATGTGGCCAGAGCTGGCGATAACCATAAGCCACCACATGTTTATCCTGCATGAGTACATACCCAAGGCCTGTAGCTGACGCATCACAATAAACCACATAGCCCTTTCTAGACTCTGGTAAGACCAACATAGGTGTGGTGTTTAACCACCACTTCAACTCTTCAAAGGATGTCTGGAACTGTGGGCTCCATTCAAACTTCACCCCTTTATGGGTGAGTGCGGTCATGGAGGAGTAAATTCTTGAGAAGTCTTGAACAAAACGCCTATAATAACCTTCCAGTCCAAGAAAACTCCTGATCTCGAACACATTCCTCAGCTTTTCCCATGATATAATTGCACTAATCTTCTCAGGATCCACTAAAACCCCCTATTCTGAGATGACATTCCCCAGAAACATCACTTCCCTGATCCAGAATGTTCACTTTGAGAGTTTGGCATACAAGCGGTGGTCCCACAATGTGCCCAAAACAATCCATATGTGATGCTCATGCTCCTCCTTAGATCTAGAATAAACCAAGATGTCATCCACAAAGACCACTACAAATGAGTCGAGATATTGGTGGAACACCCTATTCATGAGTGCCATGAAAACTGTCGGAGCATTCGTCAATCCAAAAGGCATGACCAAGTACTCAAAGTTACCATACCTTCTCTAGAAGGTCTTCTTTAGAATGTTTGCTTCTCTCACTCTGAGTTGGTGGTAACCCAACTGCAAGTCAATTTTGGAGAACCACTTTTCCCCCATCAACTGGTCGAAAAAATCGTCAATGCAAGGAAAAGGGTACTTATTCTTGATGGTTACCTTATTCAATCTTCGGTAATCTATGCACAACTAGAGGGTTCCATCGACCTTCTTTGTGAATAAAACTGGGGCGGCCCAAGGAGAGACGCTCAGTCAAATGAATCCTTTGGATTCCAAATCGTCTAGTTTTATTTTTAATTCCATCAATTTGGTGGGGTCCATGTGATATGAGGGAAGAGATATAGGTTGTGTTCCCCGTGCCAACTCAATCGACAACTCCATGTCCCACTCTGGGCGTAAGCCTGAAAAATCATCTGGTAAGACCTCTGGGAACTCATCCACTACACGAGGTAACCCGCCCTGAGAAACACCACCATCATCATCCAATGTGATCGATGACAACTGATGAACAAGATTCCCCAACTTAGGGAGAGGAGGTCCCGCACGACCCGACTGAGGATCCCACTCTCCATGAAATGCCTGGGGGCTCCCATTAGGTTTCATAAAACTAACCCATAACCGATAGCAGTCAATATGTTCTTGAAAGTACACCAGCCAGTCCATGTTGAGGATCACATCAAATAGGTCCATATCAAGGACCAAGAAATCCCACTCCATCTCAAATCATAACATAGAGAGTGCGCACGACGGACACCTAAGGACTTTCCCCCTCTTTTTCCACAACGGTGTTACCAACTCCATGGAAAAATATAACAGTTCGGTTGGTAGGTTCAGCAGGTTCACAATACGGGAAGATATAAAAGAAACTAAAGCACCAGTATCAAATAAAACTGTAGCTATAGAAGATGCAATCAGAACGGTACCTCGAACAGCCGAAGGTCTTGCATCAGATCTCGTTGGTGCCTAATCCACAACATGCAAATGTATAGTCCTTGTCTGAGAAAGACCACTCACCTGAGTCTCTTCCCTAATCTGGCTCTACCCTGAAGATGATCTGGTCCTATCACCATGGCCACCGAACTGAGATCATGTCTCTCTTGTCGACTCTAACTGAACTGATACCCCTCTGGAAGCCACATATCCAGTCCCACTCTGGTAAAAGCGTGCAGTCCTACAGAAATGTTGTAGATGTCCCACAACTCCACACTCATGGAAAGGTCTGGGAGGGTATTGGCATGCATGTTGGATGTTCCCTACCCTTCCACACTGATGGCACACCACGGACCCTACACCAGAAGCCCCAGATGAAGTCTTCCTAGGAGGATGACCTGAGTTACCACCACTCTTCTTCCATTATTCATCATGCTTCCTATTATTTTTGGATGAACTACCACTGCCAAACCCTAACACTGATATAGAAAACCCTGACTTTCCTCTCTGGTCAATCTCAACCATGCAAGCACGATCGACCACCTCGGAATAAGTTCTCATCTTGAACAAGAAAACCTAAGAGTGGATTTTTGGTCAAAGGCCCTTCTCAAACTTCTGAGATTTCAAATATTCACTTAAAAAAATCTCAGGAGTGTACCGCACTAGTTCAGAAAAGCAGTTTGCATACTTCATCACTGTCTGATCCCCTTGTGAAAGATCCATGAACTCTCGGGATCTATCCTAATTCAAAACCTCAGGATAGTACTGCTCATTCAAGACGGCCTTGAAATCCTTCCAATGCATATGCTCGTGCTTCCCATCTTGAATAACTAATTCCCACCACTTGCAACTGGAACACTCTAGATAGAATGAGGAACACTTCACCCTAACTTCTTCTGGAATGTCAAGGAACTCAAACATATGTTCTATCTTTTCAAGCCATTCTTCTTCCTCGTGAGGTTCTGAACTACCTCAAAATGATGGAGGTTTATTCTTCAAGAACTTCTGAGCTTTGTACTTTCTGAGACTTGACTCATCTCCTCTAGTTGTAAAAGGAGAAGGAGAAAGAGTTGCTCCTTGTCCCAAAGCCTGAACTGCTCGGACCATGGCTTCTACCAATATCTGATCAAGCGACAAGGGATAACTCTCTCCGGCTTCCTCCTATGGGTGCGTGTAAGCTCTTCGGGGAGGCATCTTGATACAAAGAGAAACAGTCACAAGAAGAACATCATCAATATATCATATCTAAAGAAAAATCAAATTTCCAGCAAGATAAGCAATCATAAGTGAACCAAACATGAAAAAGTAACATCGTGTCCAAACTCTTCTTCTCTGCCCGATGTCCACGCACAGTCTACAGCCTGCACGTCCAACCTGGAAGAGAAGTAAAACAAGTATCCTGACACCCCATGGTGACTCAAGGTTTGTCATGAGGTGTTCTAGCCAAGCACCCTACTCACAACTAGAATTCTGAGCCCCGATAATCCTAGCTCCTATCTAACCAGACTCATCTCAAATAAAATAACCAAATAGATTAAACCTCCTCTGATACCATTTTGTCACGAACCAAGTCGGGTCGCCATCCGAACCAACACCCTACCCGACCCGCGACAAGGCCCAAAGGGAATTCCTGATCCCCATGGGATGGCACAAGTGCCCGAGTATCAAAATAAACCTTGTGAATGATTTTATCCGAACAAACAAATATAAAGAAACCAACAAAATAAAACGAACCAAAAGTAAGAGTCGTAACCAAACAATCCTCTAACCAAAACTATATTTTTGAGTCACATAGGTGTGAGGAAACCTCCCTCAAGACGCCACCACAATACCACGTCAAGAGGCCTGCCAAAAACCTGAACCACCACTTCCAAATGTTGGACCCTTACCTATATCATACTTAAACAAATCTACTTACACCCAAAGGTGTAAGTAGGGTGTGATCAATTTCCCAACAGGATGTCACCAAGAAAATATTCCACACACAATCATTAAAAGACAACTACATTTGCAATGATAAACAAAAGAAATTAAGAAATGCTTGACAATGTTAGTGAAAACATTTTTTCAAAAAGTGGCCTTAAAGAAAAATAGTTTAAAGAAAACACAAGTTTGGGTAGTAACTCAAGTGACATATTATGTATCATCGGTGTGTGCAAAGTAACTAGTAGCACCAAAGTATGGGAGAGTCCCTATGGGTACTAGAAACAGGTGGGACCCTAGAACGTCGTGTCTCGGTGAAATGTGGCTTAGAAACCACGACCCTTAGAAAAAGTGGCATAGAAGTCCATGACCCTTAGAAAACATGATTTATAAGGCCACAACCCTCAGTCATCATATGTTTAGTTACTGTTACAATCATCAATCCTGCCAGTGAAACCAGGCCAAGCCATCTCCAGAACACTAGCTCACTAGTCGTAGTTTCCCCGCCTAATACCCTAGGCTTCCCTCTTTGTGTTCACCTGAAATCAAGGTTCACATAACATGTCACATTAACACTTAAAATCCAAAATAGGTGCTTACACACAAGAACATGTCATTTTCACACCGATATACTCTTTTAAAACCACATGCACACCAAAACTTTTTAGAACATAACCTGCATCGCTTACACATTAAATTAAACCAGGTGCATATTTTTATAAAAACACTTTTCATAATTAGGAAAACCACTAAAACAAAATCATTAAATAGTTTCCAAACATGTCGCAAAATATTTAAAGGGAAAAAAGTCACTCAAAACATTTTTTAAGACAACCACATTTTTAATACAACACCAAAACATAATTACACCATCCACACTTCCTAACACACATGTCGCATAGTTTTCAAAACAATGATAAATATTCCAGATAGGTTTTCACAATGAAATTCACCAGTATCACTTAAACATAACTCTAACTAAATAAATGCACAATAAAACTCAGCCAAAGATAATTTCGCAGTATGTAAACACATAGATTAAAGGTTCCAAACTAATCAGATAAACAATAAAATGAGTGTTAATTAATACTTGTGTGGGGAATCACCTACCGGTGTGTCGCAAGCTTCACAAAATTGGTGTGAAAATTTCACTACACCCAATTAACTTCAAAAAAACTCAAAACACACCCTAAAAATAAAGCACAGCACAAACACATCAAAATTGAATCAATCACAAACTAAAACTTATTTGTAACATCACCAAAAATGAAAGAATGCATAACTGGTGTACTCCACACCTAAAGAGAGGGTTTAAAAAGATTGAATGAAGGTTGATGGAGGTTGTCCAAGCCTGCGTGGTGCTGAAAAATCAAAAGGAGAGCTGTTGGAAAAAAACGCAGCCCAGGGAGTGGTGCGCGCACGGCTGGACAAAACAGGAGGATGGTGAGGCTCAGTGCAAGATGGAAGGGGGTGTCACAGCTATATGAAAGGGGAGGAGAGGTAGTGGAGGTGGTCAGCCGAACTAAAGGCAGTATGGGAGTCCATCCAAGTGGGAGGGTAGCAAGAGGAGGGTGTGGTCGGCATCCTGCTAGAGAGGGGAGGCGTGATCGGTGCGGCACGGTGTGGTCGAGGCAAAGCAGGAGGGCGGCGTCGAATCAAGGCAGTAGGGAGGAGGAGAAGGAGAAGCTGGGTGCAAGAGGGAGGTCGGTGCAAGGATGGTCAGTGCGAGGAAGGTCGGGGTGAGGCAGGCCGGTGTGAGTTGGGAGGGTAGTAGCAGGGGAGTCTGATCGAGTAGGAGGGGAGTTGCAGCGCCTAGGGTTAGGGGGGAGTCACGGATGAACAGTGTTCCACAGGGAGGGAGTTTGAGGGAGAGAAGAAAAGGAAAAAAATAAGGAGAAAAGAAATAAAGGAAAAGGAAATATGAGGAAAGAAAAATAATAATAAGAAAAGAAAAGATAAAAGATAATAAAAATGGAAGAAAAATATAAAAATAACATTTAAACTAATCAAAATAATAAAAATAATATAATAGCCATATTAATAAGGAAAATTAAAAACGTTAAAATTTTAAAGTTACCCAAATTAAAATATTAATTACAATAGTGTTAATAATAATAGTAAAAATGATGATGATGATGAAAATAATAATTATAACTATAAAATTTTATTTTTATTTGGTTAGTTAATCATTCGCACACTTGGCAGACCATGCGTTAAACTGGCGAAGCCACACGGCTTTTCCCATGCCCAACCCATGCGTTGAGCGATGTCAAGCCAATGCTCACTTATCAGCACAAAAGTGAAAAACTCACATCAGGTTCAGCCCTCCCTTCAACCAAATAATTTAAATAAAGGAAAATAAAATTATGGGATAAAAATTAAAAATAAAAAACATACCTCGATGTGAAGTCCGGGTGTGACACCTCAAGCCATTACAGCCCATACAGTATGTAAGTATCTCAAGCCATCATAGCCTATACCCAATATACCTATAATAATCCTTTGGATACTATATATGGTAATAAAAGTGTGTGAAATAATAATAAGTTTCCATATCCCTCTACACAAATATATTGTAAAACTAACCATCGTGCATACTAGCACAAGTAACTTCCAAGAGAAGAGAGTGGGCCCATAGGGGGTAGTTATTCATCCATCCTCCCATAGGTATGTTGGGGAAAACACCTTCCAAAATTCCATTGGGTGTAAGTTGCCATAACCGGCATGGTTGGGGTAGCGTATGAAATCACATAATCTACATGATATAATATAGATCAAAATAAAACTATGGGTATAACCTAGTCTTTGACTCAACTACATCTAATGTCGCTCGTACTCACAGCTATCACTACTAAGACTAGATATCGTATAAGCAATCAACCATTTAAAAGAGATAAATTAATTAATTATTTTCTTTTAATCATTTCCTTTCATTAGTTTATTAATTAACCATTAATTAACTATTAACATTAGTTCAAATGTAATTATATTAAATTATATTAATCACCACAATAAATTCTATTTCCTCAAAGAATAATCCCTATCAGGTCCACATTTTAACATGATTAACATATTTTAAGCATTTTCATTCCATCACCAACCAACCCCATGGTTTATGAATTACATAAATCATTATTATCATTATTCCATAAACTAAGTACTATAGGAAAACCATCCTAAGCTACCAACAAGAAGAAATATGAAACCAATAATATCCAACTTCCATAAGAAGCAAGGAAATGAATGTAGATAAAACAAGCAACCCGATCATTGGCCATTTAATATATTCATAAGTGAGCATACTATATCTCAATATCTCCTTAATGGGTAAGACCTATTTTAACTTCTTCCATAACTATAATGTCATTGCTAACACCCACATTCATATCATAATTCATATCTCTATCACATGCATCAACTGCTGCTATATCATCTGGGCCTCCCTGCACACATATCATATCATCCATCTCAGGCTCAACCATCCCAAGATTATATCACATCTGGGACTCCCCGCCCCATATCATATCACATAGAGAATATAAAAACCAAATAACATTACAAAATTAGTACTAATAGACAATAATAATCAATAGGGAAATCTAGGACTTAAAATAAGTCTTACAACCTTCACACATGAATGATCTCTCACAGCTCCAAAAATAAGTCACTCAACCTTATCAAGAAAATGGAAAACTTATGCCATAGAAATTATCTTTATCGCACAAATGATTCTTATTTCATCTTGAATTAAACAATTATTTATTAATAGGTTATAACTATGAGAAACTTATGGAATCAAGACATATCAACCTATCAAAGGCAAAACATATTCTAAGCATTTATTCTAGTTTCAAAAAACCTAGAGAATAACTATTCTAAATTAACATTCCTTTTATTTATTATCAATAATAAGAATAAACATGCTTCATATTATTTATCAATTCCACTAATCACATGAATTATCACATTTAATTAAACATGCATACTATCATTAACTTGATCATTATCAAATTAAAACAAACATCAAATTCAAACATTCCCCTTCTTTAGTTATTCTTAACCCAATTAATTATCAATTAATTCCAGATTTACATTCTTTTAAAATTTCAAAATGATACTCCAAGCATAAGAACATTCTATCAAATCAGAAAACATAGATATCACACTATCAAAAAAATCAAGAGGTAGACTATTATCATGGTACAAAGCATCAACATCATCAACATGTGATCACAACCAATTAATTTAATCTATTTCAATATTATAATGTTAATTAAATTTCTATACAAAGGTATAAATTCTGAATAATTAAATATTTAACCTAAATAAATAGAGAATAAACAAATCCCCCACCTCAAAGAAATAAATGTTCTTTTCATGAGAACGGCCCAACATTTTGAATATATGATCACCACTCTCACAAGAACTACATCCCTCCAAGGACTCCTCACCACAACATCACCCCAAAAACCCCAAGAAAACCTATTTAGAAACATAGGAGATAATAATACATTTCATAGAGAGAAGAAAATGGGAGGAAATGAGACTTATTAGGAAGAAAATGCTAGAAAATGAAGAAAGAGCACACCTTGGATCACCACGAATAATCATGGATTGAAGATAAGAAGACAAGGATTGATCCCCATCGAATGAATCCCAAAATGTGAAAGAGGGTGTCGCTAGATTGATGGGGATTTGAGAGAATTTGTAGGGTTTTGACAAAACCTAAGGCCTCCTAATATTTATAATTCATGCTTCACATGTAATTTACATGGTGTGTATCCCTTATACGTCATGTAAATATCAGGTTTTAGATTCTGCTAAAAAATGTGTCACCTATGATAATTGAATCCCAATTAAATACATGTCATGTAACACCTCATGAACCATCATTAACAAGTTGTAAACTTCAAATGAACAACATGAGAATCATTAAATTTCATGAATTCCCCATACTTACATATTTTTGTAGCTGAATCACTCCAAGCCTCCTTCGAGCACCAAAAGGCTCAGAAACTCATAAAGGGTCAGACTACAGTGATCTAGGGCCTTACAATTACAATATCTCATGGATGGTTATAATGATGTAATTAATGTATATATATGATATTCATAACATATTTATCATTATAAAAACTATTTTATGGATATCATATATATATATATATTAATTTATTACCTTTATAAAATAAAAAAGGAATGTTCTATTTTAATTTATATGGCAACAATGAATTTTCCCACCTCCATAACTGTTATTTCAAGTTTGGATTACTTTACAATATTTCTTCTTTTCTTCAAAGAAAAACCATTTTCCCATTTTATATGTATTTTGGTATTGATTTTTTTTAAGATATGGATATTTTGATATCTGAAAGTGGTTTTCATACGGGTTTAAAATAGTTGATCAAGGGTTTTATTCATGATATAGTCCTTAGACATTGTTTACCAAGGGTTAATACCCATTATAGCTCATGGGTGAGCTCAATATAGCTTATATGAAGGGTTGATCCCCATTATTTCTCATGGATGATCTCGATATATATTATACGATGGATGCACAAAGATAGATTTCAAATGAATTGGGTAGTTATTATGTTCACTAGAGAATAATATTAAAAGTTTTTTGTATGGTTATTCTAATTATAAGGGTTTTGTAAGTGTTTTAAGATAATGATTCCCCAAGGAACCTACATGACTTTTTTATAATTTCTAATGATTTTCATGGAAATATTTTGATTTTAAAAGGTAAGATGATGATTTTTTAAAGTAAAAATGATTTTATTTTTGGATAAAAAGGTATGTTGTAAAAAAAATTGTTCATGGATTTTCATGTTTTTTTATAGACTGATAGATTTGTTATTTTTTATGTCCTTTATTGAACTTTGTGTGATCATACCATGTTTTAAAATGTTTTTCACATGGTTTAAGGATGGGTAAGGGAAATCAAGAATTCCAGCTGAAAGTTGTAAATATTTTTCATTAAAATAAATCATGTTTTGTTTTAAAAGTTTTACATTCTTGGAAAAGTGGATAATAAATAGAAGTGTCCACTTTTTAAAATATGTTTTTGATGTGTATCACTTATGACATAATTGTATAAAACTCTAAAAATAAAAGATACATGGGAATGAAAGTAAGTGAATTCTCCTCTAGATGCACTAGAATGTGTAATGTTTAAGGTCAGGTCCTTATAATCTAACCCCATGGGTCTCATGTAATACCTTGGTTTCCTACCCAGTACACTAAAGGCTATTATCCACCGAGGTCACTTATCTGAATAATGATTCCACCCCCTGGGAAACTTCCCAAGAGGTCACTAATCTAATCCATACTCTATGACAAGCATGATTAATTATGGATTTATAATTAGGTGGGCTCTAAAAAAAGTTTTATCTTATTGAAATGGGTAGTAACATTTAGTCATTTAAGTCTAAATTTTCTAGGTTTGTTACAGTGGTGATTATGAATACTGGAATAATTTAATGGAGACATTCATTATAAATAATACTAAATAAAATTTCCTAATTATGACTACAAGTTACTAAATTATAGACAAATAAGCCTCAACTTTTACTTCAGAATAAAAGATTTGTTTCAACTAAATTTTTTGTGTTAGGAATACTCTTTTTTGATCAATTCAAAAGAACATATATATATTCAAGTTTCTTTATGCAAAATGATTTACGGTATATGAAAAAAACTATATTTTATACACTTTTAGTAAATAAAAAGTTCTAGAAACTAAAATCTAGATGCTTAGGTATGATTATCAAGATTTTGATTTTATACTTTGAGGGAATTTTTCTCAAATTCATCAATAATTGATGACTATTGTAAATAGTTTATAATCTCTTGGTGTAAAATAATTATTTGAGTATCAACTTATTGACAAGGTCATATAAATATTACCACAAGAATGTGAATTGAAAAGGATAAAAATTGGTGATAAAAAACATATTATATAACATAATTTGGATGATTTTATCAGAACACTCATACAGTATGAGAGTAGAGTAAAAAGAGATTTTGAAAATGAGAAAAATAAGAATAGGGTGTCTTTTTCTTCAACATATGAAGAATTTACATACAATGAAACTATTTTTAATAAAAATGATTCAAATATAAGTTATATAAGGAATTTTGATTATAGTGATTATAGTCTTATAGATGGTGAACTTAGAAATACAAAGATAAGAATGTTTAAAAAGAATTATTTCAAGATAAATCATCAAAGGCATCAAAATGATAGGAATGATAAGAATGAACTAAAATGTAATTATATGGTCAATTTTTATGGATGTAGAAAACTACGTTATATAGGAAAATATTGTTTAAGGCTTAAAAAATAGTATTTATGAGAAATATAAGAAGAAAAAAATGTTTTACAATAATAAAAAAGGTACTTATAGTGATTTACATTAGAAATTTAAGTTATACCAACTGACCTATACCCACAGTTTTGGAAGAACCATGGGTATATGTGGCTTAATGAATCACTATACCTATGGTTTTTCCTAAATTTTGGTTATAGGAACCTTTTTCAAACTCTACACCCACGATTTTAGAAAAAATATGGAGATATATCCCTCAAACAAACTCTATACCCACAGTTTTGGAAAAAATTTGGGTGTAGGTGCCTCACACAAACCTTATACCCATAATTTTGTAAAAACCATGGGCATATGTCCCCCACAACAAACCATATACCCACGATTTTTCCAAAACCATGGGTATAGGATCCCTCTATACCGACAGTTATCTAAGAACCATTAGTGTAGATTTCTTATACAAAACATATACCAATGGTTTTTGAAAATCATTTTTATAGGTCCCAAAAATACGGGGAACTACAAAAATGATTATGAAAACCTTTGGTATATTTCTGCAAAATTTTATGATTTTTTTTTCAAATATCATTATATACATCGAAATATAAATTATTTATTAATATATATATCAAGTTATATTCATAAAGATATATAGATCTTAGTAGTTAGGTCACTGATTTATAAATGAGAGTTTCTAGGTTCAAACCTCGGCTATCTCTTTATTTTTACATTACGTATACCAATGATTTTCCCAAAACCATTAGTATAGGTCTATACAATTATCATAGTAGCTAACAGCCCTCTAATCAATTGGTATATACTGTTTTTTTATTACTGATTCTATTTATCCATTATCTTATAATAACAATAGTGATTTTGAAAGTGGGGAGTGTAGAAATATTTTTGATGTTTATTCCAATATTCCTCAAAACATTTTTTGATTAATGGAAAAATTAAATCCATAAACCCTTATAGGAATGTACTTAAACCCTAACTTTAAATTTTTATCAAATGATAAATATTGTTCTCATGATGAGAAAGAAGTTATAAAATCTTATGATGAATTAAAAATCTATGTTGGATAATGAAAATATGTGTATTAAAATATTTATAAAATATATTAGAAACTCAAAGTAGAAACTACTAAGAAAAAAATAAATCTTTCTCAATCATCCTAAGTATTAGTTAAAAATAATAATGTAAATTTTAAACTCATTTCATAGATAGAAAATTTAAAAACTAAGGTTCAAAAGATAAATTATAAGAAAAAAAGGAAAAAAATTCTTTTCAAAAATAGGAAAAGAAATGTAGACTAATCAACCTTATTTACATATATATATAAATTGAGTATTAGAATGTAAATATAATGTTTAAAATTGAAATTTCAAATAAGTTTTTGAAAATTTTCACTACTGGTAGAAAATATTTTGAGAAAATTCATGGGTATATGAGAGCAAAGAGGTCAACTTCAAAACATGGAAATGAAACCATCAAAAATCTACAACATATTAGTTGGGTTATTTTATGCCTAATAGAGCTCCCTTTTTCACTAAAAACTACATAGGTGGACACTTTAGTAAGAAATGTTCATTAAATAGAGTTAAATATCTCAAAAATCACAAGGATTATTTGTCTATGGAACTTATTCCACTTGAACTTTATAGAAAAATTTGGGTGCATATGGTGTTTTTTCTAATATTAATGGTGCTAAAAATGTATACATATCATGAAATTTTTTATGAATATTTAATGTTACTGCATTCCAGTAGCTGAATTTATATATTTGATACCTATAGAACATGTCAAAATTTAAAGGGGGAGAAGTTACACAAAAAATCTACATTTATAAGCAGGAAGTTTTTCTAAATTTATATGGAATTTACTTTCAAAGAGGATTTTTTTAAGTAAATGTCTTATTTGCTAACTACTATGATTCATTTTTTCCTTTATTTTTTGTTTCTTTTTAAAATCATAAAGCTGGATAATTTTTTAAAAAAACATCAAAATTGAAAAAAAATATAAAGGAGGATAATTTTGAATAAAAATATAATTATTTTAATCATTTTATAATCATAAATAATAATTGATTTATTTTATAAAAGGGGGTATTTTATTATTTAAAGCCTTATTTATTTAATAAATGGGGAGATCTTACTTTGGAATAGTAAATCTATTTTAAATGTATTGATAGAAAT
Organism: Viscum album; assembly: GCA_963277665.1. NCBI lineage: Eukaryota > Viridiplantae > Streptophyta > Magnoliopsida > Santalales > Viscaceae > Viscum > Viscum album. The sequence goes on from OY728160.1 coordinate 641,759,145, forward strand.
GGAAAAACTAAATTCATTTAAACTTATAGAAGTTACTCATCGTTTATTTTTAAACTCCCTTTATCTTAATTTTCCATTCATGTTGATCCTTTTCAAAAAAAGAGATTTTCGACCCATTAAATCACTTCCTATTTTGTTTTGAAAATCATATTAAACTTGTGTTATAAATTGATTTAACTTGAAGTTTTTTGTTAGATTTTTTTATGATGCACAGAATGAAAATTTATTGAATGTAATTCTGAAGGTTAATTTTGAATCATGAAAATACATGGAATTAAGGTTTCAAGAAATATTCAATTCATGAGATGTACAACCACAATATTAGTGTGTTATTGACTTCATTAGAAGATAAGAATCTATGCTAATTTTATTGAAATATAATGAATAATATTTTTATATATTTAAAATTGAACATGAAGAATACAAAATAGAATCATTGGAGGATTTCCTATAAATAAGACCACAACTTCAAGGATCAAAAGATTCATATAGAACATTTGATAAACATTTTGAAGAGTTTTTTCATTTTGAATTATTCAATAGATTATTTATTAGAGAATTTACATTTGTAATTTCTTCAATGGGTATAGATTAGAGCATGAGTTGGTGAGGTTTTTCATTTTAAATTCTCTAGGTTTTTCTATTATGATTGTGATTGTTTTTATTTTTGAGATCATGAGCTTCTGGGATGTGGAAGTGGGTTTCTATCAATTGTTTGAATCAAGAGATTATAGTTTTTGAAAATATATTGTATGGGGTAAGAAAAATGATAACTTATGACATGTATAATGTTAAAGTATTACAGAGATAGGAATATAGAGACACTAACATATAGGTTTATTGTTGAGGACATTCTAGTGGTTGGAATAAGGATACCGTGAATTGGGATATTGATCCTCCTTTAAATTTGGATTAAAATTATAAACATGGTAATAATATCCTTTTAATGTTTTAAGAATATTATCCTTACTTTTTGTATTGTTTTTAACCTTTTTGTGGCTCATTTAATTTCATTTTTTCTATTACTTTTTTCAAAAGTTGTAAAATTCCGACAGTTAAAATTTCTGCTATGTTTGAATTTTAGAAATCTGTTTTGTGGGTTTATTGAAAGACCATATCTTTCAGTAAATTTAGTACTTATATATTATGTAAATTTTATGTTTTTTTAAAATGTAATTTTTCCCCTCTTATAGCCTTCCTTCCATATCAATTTGGGACGGCAATAACCTCCAAAAACTACAGAATATGAATTAAATTTAATGAAATCATGAGTAGGGAACCAAAAGGGATAAGACCATAATTCAGTAAATGAGTAATATCAAACCTCATATTCCTCCAAATTTTAACCATAATTCAAGTTAAATGAATAAATGTATCATTAGGTAAAAACCTCTATTGAAAATAGAATTCACTTTGCTACATCCAAGAAAACCAATCAAGAATACAACATTATTGATCTATAAAAATATCTTGAGTAGAAATCCATTCAACCAAAGCATGAATTGGTTAAATAACCATATGTGAAGAGGGATTAATATGTTTATTCAAAATAATTTAAATTTAATTAACTTCAATATAATAAAATATATCATAAACATCATTTTCTACCAAATCCAAACATTATGAACATAACTCCTCTAAACCAACATGATTATTAAGTAAATCATTCATCATATGAAGAACATTCCAATACATATTCCACCAAAAAAATTTGAACCAATGGGGGAAGATCCACTTTCCATATTAATTTCAAACCTTCTTGAATGAATACTCAATATAACTCATAGACAACCGATAACTATATTTTTTTATATAAAATCCATTGCTTTAGAATTTATAGAAAATATGATATTTTTCAGCCAAATTATAAGTCAGAATATTAAGAATATAATTTTTGTCCCTTTCATTAAATTATTTTGAAGCCTTATAAATACACCATATGAAAAAATAATCCTCTATAATCTCCCTAGCAATATCATCATGTGTACATGAATACACATATGAACTAACAAAACTTCCAAGATTATCCCAAAGCTATGGATATTTTTAATTTTTAATATATTTTCCATTTCAAACTCTCCAATAATAACCCTCCTTCAAAAATTATCTGGTATTGTAAATACTCCACCATATAAAATTAATTCTAATTCCTAATCTTAAAAAGTATAAATTCAATATTTGGAAAATATTTTGATTTATGTACTTTATCATAAATATAATAAATCTTACAAATTATATTCCACACCTTCTTAACAAGAAGGGAAAGATAATAATTTTCTATATGTCTAAATCCAAAACCACCTACCACTTTAGGAACATATAAATTTCCCTATGAAACCTAATACATCTTCTTAACTTCATCTAAACATCCCTATCAAATATTTTGAGAAATTGGAATGAAAATGATCAATAAAAACAAATGAAGTTCAAATAAAGACATAATGTACATGAGAATAGATTGATAAACTGCTATAATGAGGACTTCTTTACCATCCATGAAAATGCACTTATCATTCCATCCATTAATCATATTCTAGATTTTTTAATTAAAGAGGGAAATAATGTTTTTTAGATCCAGAAAAAATTGTGAGAAGACCCAGATATTTATTGTCTTTATCCACAAAAATTTACTTTTGTAAATATACAGAGCTCCCTTTTTTATTTGATAATGTAGAGCTTCTACACTATCTCCCTCTAAAAACCTTTACTAAATGATTCCTCAAATTTTTTAAAATTAACTTTCTATTGAGACAACTTTTCATAATTTTCAATCAAGTTTATCATTGTAAGAAATTACAAGGTTCACCTTGACATAAACCCTTAGATCTATTGATAATCCGGGAAAGTTCCCCATAAACATTAACTTTATAAGAAATAGTGGTAACACATCTTATAACATGTGTCATACAAATACTATGAAAACCAATTATTAAAAGAATGAACTATTATAATCGATTAAATTCTTTTATCATGTCTATTTTATGATCCAGAAAAAAGTAAAATGAACTTTTATATAATGAAAAATATGTTGAGAAATAATGGAACTCCACCACAAGAAAAACTATCAAATTCATTGGTGGAGAAACAATAGTTGCTCTAAGTAGTCACCAATGGTAGGTATCAGAGACCGCCCATGGAAGTTGCTTCATCTTTTAATTTATTTTAAAAACCCATGACCCTCACCTTGCAAAATTATATTGCCTCGCCATATCACCCTCACTTGTGTTCCCATGGCTTAGCACCTATGCTTTTCATCACCCATCCTTCCATCACATGCCTTCTATTCCACATCACCCACCAAATTTTTCATCAACTCCCATATTTTAGTGGACCACACCAACAAGAATTCACCCATATGCATTGCATTTTCCATACCACCTCGTCGGTCATCACCTGTATGCATTGTCTTCACTTTCCCTTATCGCTTCACCAAATTCCCCGCTTTCACTACCTTGTCGTTTGTTTCCCACACGTACTATATTTTTCATCTTCGACCACCTAATTTTAAGCCCCACGTTCACCACATTACCATTATCCATGCACATTACCTTCAACATATCAAGTTACCTCTCCCCAACCCCTCTCCATTGTCGTCACCCTCACTACATGCACTACCTCATCACCGTGTTTTATTCCCCATGTGGGTTTTGTTTTGTTTTTTCCCCTTTGTTTTTTTGGTTTCCCACTAACTCATTTCATTTACCACTCCACCATTTTAATTTCGAACATGTGATTTGTTTACTTTATCATTTTCCTACTAACCCTTTTCATTTATGGAATACACACTAGAAGAAAGAGTGATATTTATGATAGATGATTTGTGATGGAATAGAATATCATCACAAATAATCAAAAATATCAAGTTAGTTGTGATATTTTTCCTATCTCATCGCAAATAACCATATAATTTGTGGCATTTGTGATAGTATTTAAGTCCCGTCACAAATACTTTTAGTGTCACTACATGCCATATTGTGGGAAAGGGTTATTTGTGATGGAATTTGGATTCTCATCATAAATAAGTTTATTTTTTTATGGGATCAACTTCGGTCTAAAATATTTGTAAATTAAAAAACAATAAATTTCCAAAAAAAAATAAAATGATTTCTATGAAAATCCACATTTTTTCACAAATACATTGTCAAAATATTAAATAAGTGGTATTTATTTTGGGTAGTATTTGGGATATATTCGGTCATCCATCACAAATGTTATTTCTATCACTTTTAAGTATTTATGGTGGGAACCATGAACTCCTCTTCTTTTTTCTCTCAATTTTCTATTCATATAAATTTTAATTTTTTTAGTGATTTCTTAAAAATCACATCATGATTTTTATTCCGGAAAAGCATCATTTTTAGGGTATTTATTTTCATCCTTTTTAATTATTAATTTATTTACTTTGTTTTATATTTGTAATATTTATGAATAATTAGTATTAATTAGTATTAATTTAAATAAATTGTTCATAATTCATATTAATTATTGATAATTAGTACCAATCACAAATAATTATAAATAATTAATAATAATTACTAGTAATAATTATAAATAATTATTAATAATTACTAGTAATAATTATAAATAATTATTAATAATTACCAGTAATTAGTCATTTATTGGTAAATCATTAGAAATGATTAGTATATAATTAGTAAATAATTAGTAATAATTAAAAATGATTAGTAATAATTACTAATAATTAGAAACAATTAATTACAATTAGCAAAAAATAGTAATAAATTTTAGTAATTAGTAATAATTAATGAAAATTTGTAATGATTACAAATAAATACCAATAATTAGTAATAATTAGTAATAATTTTTCATGACCCCAACCCAAAAAGATGCCACAATTAGGGGAGAGATATGGTGATTTCCCGAGTCCAGTCTCTAGTAGCCTTAGGTTAGCAACTAGCACTAAGGGTAGAGTAAACATGCATTTGGGAGGAATTACCCTCTAAGAGAAACATGTAAAAGAAAGAGATAAGAAGGATACAAAACCAACACCTGATCAAACATATATATATATATAAAGAGAGATACCAAGTGAAAACATGCAATATCATGTAGTACTAAAACAACTAAAAGGTAAACTAGAAGTACTAAAAAGGTAAGAACAAAAGCAACTACAAAGCCTAAATAGATCCTGCTAAATCATGAGACAGAAACATCCATCCCAATAACCAACCTACTCTGGATGAAAGAAAAAAAATTTATATAAGATGTAATGCCCTGGCCTTAGAAGCCCGAATCTAGTGCGTTATTTTAATACATTAGAATGATTACAATGAATCAAATCTTAAAGGAATGATCAGTTTAGTAGTCTTCTAGAAACTATATATGTACACATAACTCATATTACATTGGGAAAGGTAAAAAATATGTTACATAACAAAAACTAATAAAATTCATCCAAGAGAAATCAATAAATAGTCTCCTCTTCATAACCTGTTGAAGGTAAACAAATGAAAGGGGTGAGCTCAAATGCTTGATAAGGGTTACAAATAGTGTAAGAATTAATCAAAAATAATTGAATAATAAACAAATTGGCATATTCAATATGGCATGGTGAATAAATGAAAAATTGACACCGTTAATAAACTGAGAATGAAACAACATCCATAGATTTTATCATAATGAAAATCTAATAGATATTAATAATTGAAAATGAATAAAGAGAATGCTTATTAATTAGACATCATGTATCTAGAACATGATACCACTATACTATCAAGACAGTTTAAGTCTGTGGGTAGAAACCCAAATTATTTTTTGGAAACAAAATTGACGGGTTTGTCACCAACTGATTTGTCTCATGAGACCTGTCGAGGCATCGAGGGGCTATAATGGGTCCCACCTGTCGCTGCAAGTCCAAAACATTCTTTATACGTAGATCTAATACAAGTAAAATATTCCATCTCAATATCCATATATATTTGATGATATGGATTCTTCAAAGGATGTTGACATAAATAAAGATACTTTTAAATGATACCATTGAAAAATTCTTGAGGAAATAATCCTGAAACATTCCAAAGTATCCCATAACACCTTGAAACATTCAAATCATAATCCCTTAGAATATCATGAGAATAAGGAGACACTTGATATGATATACCCAAGGGAAGTACATACACCACAACTAAGAACTAAGTGGTGAACATGGAATATATCTCATAAAAGATAAAGTGATATGGGAAAATCTTTTTTACTTTGGAAAGAAAAGCTCTTTTGGAAAATCATTTGTAATTTTCATGAAATCAGATTGTAAAAATGTATATAACATAAAATAAAAGGGAATTTCATTGAAATAATTTTTTAGGATTAAATAAAATATTATTTATGTGAAATCATTTAAATTTTTTTTTAAATAATCTTTAGAAATAGAAACTTTTAGTGTGGTTTACAGAATTATTTAAAGAGGTTTTAAAGCGCAAAGGCGTGTTTGATTTCATAAAACAATAAATGAACCAAAATAAATTTTTCACATTAAAATGTTTAATTTTTTAAAGATAAATATGGATTAAAACATATTATAGAGTGAACGTCAAAATAGGTAAGAATTCAAGAAGTTCCTTGAATCGGGCTTGCTTTTCTGAAGAATTTTTGAAATTTTATTTTAAAACACATAAAACCCAATAAAATAAAGAAGGATTGTGATTGGTAAACATATATAGAACATTAACACATAATTTATGAGTATTAAATAAGAATAAAAAATAATTTCATTGAGGTGAGTAGATAATAAGAGCAACCCGAATGAAAATGGAGGTTTGGGTAGAAAATGCATACAACATTATAATTAATTGAATATAATGCCCCAAAATTAATAATCATTAAATGATAAATTTAATATCATTAAAATAAATATATTAATGATATTAAACATCAATTTTACATATACATACACCATACACAAATATTATTAGTGAATACAGAATATCTCATGAAAATGAAAGTGATATGAGGAAACCCCTTACCTTAAGTCTGATGGTGTTCTTCACATGAACTTAGTATCCAGGATAAACAAATTAAATTAAATAAATAATATTTAAAAAAATTATTATTTATGTAATTTATTTATTATAACCTTATTAGGTTCATTAATTTTCTTTCTAATGGGTTTAAGAGGTTCAATTTTATTTTTTTGGAAGCATTTTCTACCTTGGTTTTCATCATTGGTTTATGTGTATTCATGAATGGAAATTCAATTGAAATGTGGTCAAAAATCCAGAGTTTTTAATATATATTATTAGTGAAATTAAAATTATAAAAATTATCTTATAATGAATTTGGTTATATACCATGATTATGATTTGTTTTGATAAAAGATAATGATAAACGCCTGGATTAACTTGGCCATTTTGGGCATAATGAACTTGTTTTGAAGTATTATTTTATATTATGAGGATGTGAGTATTCCAGAAAATTAAATAAGATTAAATAAATATATTTTGATCTATTTAAACTATACAAAAGGTTTCATGACCATAATTGAATATGGTAATAAAAATTGATAACTCTTCGTCCTTGAATGTGATAAATTAACACATCTTGGACGGTGTTTTCATTTTTAGTATAAGAAGAGGGGAAAAGAGAGATGATTATGAAATATTACATTAGAATAATAAAATTATATTTCATTTAAGTTACTGGAATTATCATATAATTTGGATTAGGGGATATGAAAAAATAAAATAAAGTAACTCGAAATAAAAGAAAAGTTGAGAAATCTCTCACAAAAATTCGACAGCCTAACGGTGTCACTTAATATTTCATAAAATATTTTGATGAGATAAAAATGGTATATAATCATTAATAAATAATATTTATAGTAAGGGGGTATGGAAAGAAATATCTCTGCATAAACCAATTTAAATTAAAAGATAATTACATAATAATAGTGCTTGAAAAAGAGAGAGATTTTGAGACGAAAATTCTATAGCATAACAGCTATGCAACATGGTTTTAGAAAACATTAAAAAGATGGGGGACAGGGGTTACCCATTCATAAAAGACTAATAAAATATTATAGGGACATAATAATATGAAAATAATAACTTGGTATGAAATCTTGAAATACATACCCCATAAAAGAGAACTTGGATGGGAAACGAGAAGTTGAGAATTCTCTTACCCTGTAGAGTAACTCCTGAGACTTGAATATTGGAACCTTGGGGGCTTGAAGTCACCTTGTGAGGACTAATATGGAGGAAAAAAATAATATATATTCTATAATTATGAGTTTTAAATGAAATTAAATAAAGTAATGAGTGGGTATTTATAGTGAATGAGAGGGGTTTTTTATTAATTTAAATGGACAATTCATTAGTGGTTTTTGAAAAACCATGGGCTTTCCCATGGTATTTTCCCATGGTATTAGCCACTTAGGAAACCTCACATCATATTTTACTATAAAAAAGTATACCATCATTTTATATAAATTATTACATCATTATTATTTCATTAAACATACCGAAAACTCAGAACTGTGTTTTTACTATTCACAAAAAAATCAAGTATTTTAGAAAAATCCAAAAAAATTCACCCTAATCATTTTTAAACATGTTGAATTCAAAAATGAAATCTATTTTTAGAAAATAATTTTATAAATATTTTTAATTTAATTTTTAAATAAAATTATAATTTATTCCAAAAAAACATTAAAACTATAAGTCGTTTTATAACACGTTGAGAAATTAATCAAGGTCACATAAAATTATCTTATAACCATAAGAAAATAAAGAAAAAATTTATTATTACATTTTATGAAAACACATTTTCATTTCAAATTATTAAATTAATCATAAAATTGTAGTTAAAATATTTATGACATACAAAAATACCAATACTTATACTATGATCATTTTTTCACTTATAAGATGTCTAAATTGTATTTATACATTCATAAGTGAAGTTTATATATTTTTGGCCAATTTATTATTCATTTATATTCATTAATATTCATAAAGGTATGTTACTATTCACAAGGTTATGTTACTATTCACCAAAAATTAAGTTTATCTTATCAGACTCTAAATATCTTATTGAATGCAGCCGTGTAGGTTAGTTTTTCAAAATTCAAATTACAGAAGTGGAGAAATTATTTTTATTGGTTAGATTATAATAAAGTGTTGTTTTGTAGAGAATCATTATTTAATACATTCTATATTAAATCTATTTTTAAATTCTTGGAGTGTTACATTATTCCCACATTAATAGAATTGTGTCCTCGCAATTTGAAACTTCACTTCAAATGTTAATGGTAGATGCTTGAAAATTCCCTTGTGGGAAACCCACATCAGAAATAGGGTTAATAAAATAACGTCCTAAAAAGGTTAATGGAAATGAGGTGGTCCACAAAAAAACTATGCTTTTGAATGGGGTGACATTAGTTGGAAGTAAAAACCTGGGCATTGAAGAAAAACTTAATTATGAAGTTCTAATGGAATGTGATAGAGAACATATTTAGATGAAATTTGATTACTACAAAACTATAAAATAAAGGAAGAAATCATCGATATTATCATATATTATGATAATAGGATAGCATTTTATTTAAGACACATTTTCTTAAGTTGAATAATTATTCTACTCTATAATAGTATAAATATATGTTTTTATTTACAATCTCATCCTTTGATTGCACCTTGTAATATCTATACTTCATCACTTAGCACAAGTTACGCAATATGGTGAATTAATACATTAAACTCTAAAATATTTTACAAATATCAACTTAATCCTTTTCATAAATGGGTAAACATTCCAAAATATAATGATTCAACACTTTAGAATGAAGGTATCTGAATTTGTAATATGAACTTATCATTAACCCTTAATCAACATAAACCAGCTCTAAATTTTCACATTCCAAATATGTGAATAACTTTATCATATATCCTTTTTAAATATGGTAATAACTTGAATTACTATAAAAACCATATTGTAAAAATTCATTCTCCTATATTTCTTAAGTAAGATACATGTTATTGGATATATTCCTTAAATCCAAAAGTGTTGTAAACTCTATCGATGATAGCATATACCTCTTCTTGATAAGTCAATAATTTGTTCTAAGGTATTTAGTACTTATCCAAAACAATCATTTCTTCATCATTATCTAAACATCAGATATATATTAAGGGTTTTCTTTCCCTCAATCATGCATTTTCCAAAAAATATAACTTCAACTGAATATCTTTTCTTGGTACCATTAAATTTATGGTTTCATATCCTTAATTAAAAATTATTGCAGTACAATCCTCATATATTCCATAATCCTTATAAATAGTACATTACTGAAAAAATATTCAAATGAAATGATTCTTGACTAGGAATATTAATCATTCTACTTCATCTATGATAGCATCATAACTTGATCATTATCCAAAATCTTCCTTTGGTTATATTCCTTTTATGCTCGGGACATTGATTCACATAGTGTCCCATATCCATGCAGTTAAATCATTGTACATTGGAAACTATTTTCTTACCCTTGAAATCATGAACTTAGTGTCCTATTTTCCACATTTATAGAAAACACCCATTCCCCTCAAGAATTTACTAGGGTGATTCCTTCCATAGTTATCACTTGTAGGAAACCCCTTATTTCCATTCTTCTATTTATCCTTGTATTTCTACGCCATCCTCTAATTCTTTTATTTCCCTTCAAAGCCATAGGAATCAGAGAAGTCTTTACATACCTTGTTAACGCATGATATTATTTTTTCATATGATGTGGATACCTAGGAGACAATCATATTTGAAAATATGGCTTAAGAATATTAGAGATATGATCCTTCTTAATCTTCGCATCACGTGTATTGATTAAGTTCTCATTCCTTCTACTATAAAATATTTCTAATTAATTACATATTAAATATTACCTCATAAAATTAGGAACTCTCTATAACTCTAAACATGGTATATCACATAGCATAAATTTATGCATCATAAATCCTAGAACCATATTATTTGGTTACTTTGGGAACATAAATCCTTCATAATGGTGGGTAAATAAAGTCTAAATTATCCTAAGAATATCCCCCAGAAGTTTCAAACTATGTGCGTTGTAATTCCCATTGTTGTGTACCAGGATACCCCAGGTCAAGCCTGAAACTCCTTGTTGGAGTTGTTACTCTTAGGTATATATGTGCCACAACCATGTCCACTTTTAGTAATCAGACAGGGTTGTATTTTCTAGAAATATCCACATAATATATTCTATAACAAAATTACAATATGTTCTTGTAGGTTTATCCTCAAATTAAATCTTACATTTTGATCCCAAATCTATATTTTCTAAATCTAGTTTCCAGGTTTTATACTAAACTTCCTTTGTTATGTAATGTATTTTGAGCTCACCCCTTTCATCAGTTTAGTAGTCTTAAATAAACTAGATACATACACGTAACTCATATTACATTGGGAAAGGTAAAAAAATACATTACATAACACAAACTAATAAACTGCATCTATGAGAACTCAATAAATATTTTCCTCTTCATAAAATGTTAAAGGTAAACAAATGAAAGGGGTGAGATAAAATGATCAGTAAGGGTTACAAATATCAGAATCTTGAAACAACAATAATTGAATCATAAACAAATTGGAATAGTCAATATGGCATGGTGAATAAATGAAAAACACAGACCATTAATAAACTGAGAATGAAACTGCATCCATATATTTTATCACAGTGAAAATCTCATGGATAGTAATAATAATAAAATGAATAAATAGAATTATTATTAATTAGAAGTCATGTATCTAGAACATGAAACCACTATACTATATAAATGGTTTAAGTCTATGGGTATAAACCTATCTAATTTTTTGGAAACAAACTCAAAGGGTTTTTCGCCAACTGATTTGTCTCGTGAGACCTGTCGATGCATCAAGGGGATATAGCGGGCCCCAACCATCGCTTCAAGTCCAAAACATTTTTTATAAATAGATATAATACAGGTAAAATATGAATTCTCAATATCCTTATAGAGTTAAGAATACGTATTCATCAAAGGATTTTGACATAAATAAAGATACTTTTAAATGAGACCATTGAAAAATTCTTGAGAAAATAATCCTTAAACATTCCAAAGTGTCCCATACCACCTTGAAAAATTCAAATCACTATAAATTATAATATCATGAGAATAAGGAGACTCTTGATATGATATACCAAAGGCAAGTACATACACCACAAGTAAGAAGTAAGTGGTGAACAAGGAATATATCTCATAAAAGATAAAGTGAGATGAGAAAAATTCTTTTTACTTTAGAAAGAAAAGATCTTTTAGAAAATCATTTGTAATTTTCATGAAATAATATTGAAAAAATGTATATCCCATAAAATAAAAGGTATGTTCATTAAAATTATATTTGAGGTTTAAATAAAATCTTATTGAGGTGAAATAATTTAAAAATATTTTTTAAATATGATTTAGAAATATAACATTTTAGTATTGTTAAAGGAATTCTTTAAAGATGTTTTAAAGCGCAAAGGCATGTTTGATTTCATAAAACAATTAATGAAAAAAAATCACATTAAAATTTTTTATTTTTGAAAGATAAATATGGCTTAAAATAGACTATAGAGTGAATGTCAAAATATGTAATAATTTGAGAAGTTCCTTGAATTGGGCTTGCATTTTGGAAGAATTTTTGAAAGATTATTTTAAAACACATAACACCACATAAAATAAAGAAGTATTGTGATTTGTAAACATATATAGAAAATTAAAAAAGAATTTCTTAGTAGTAAATAATAATAAATAATAATTTCATTTAGGTGAGTAGAGAATAAGAGAAACCCAAATGAAAATGGAGGTTCGGGTAAAAAAATACTTACAACTTTGTAATCAACTGATTCTTATGCCCAAAAATTAATAATAATTAAATGATACATTGAATATAATGAAAATAAATATATTAATGATTTGAAAATTTAATTTTCAGTATAAATAAACCATACACAACTATTATTATTGAATATATAATATCTCACAAAAATGGAAGTGACATGAAGAAACCCCATACCTTAAGTCTAATTGTGTTCTTTGGTTGACCTTAGTGTCCGGGATAAAAAATTTAAATTAATTAATTAATATTTAAATAACCTCTTATTTATTTAATTTATTTATTATAACCTTATTAGTTTCATTCATTACCTTTTTTATGGGTTTAAGAGGTCTAATTTTATTGTTTTGGAATCATTTTCTTCATTCGTTTTGAACATTGGTTAACTTGTATTCATGAATGGAAGTTCATCTGAAATGGGGTCAAATATCCAGAATTGTTAAAATATGATATTATTGAAATTAAAAGGATATAAATTATCTTATAATGAATTTTTTTATATACCATTGTTATGGATTGTTTTGATAAAAGATAATGATAAATGCTTGGATTAACTTGGCTGTTTTAGTCATAATGAACTTGTTTTGAATTATTATTTTATATTATGAGGGTGTGAGGATTACAAAAAATTACATAATATGAAATAAATATATTCAGATCTTGTTAAATCATAAAAATGGTTTCATTAATTGAATATGTTAATAAAAATTGAGAACTCGTCGTCCTTGAATGTGATAAATTAACACATCTCGGACGGTGTTTTCATTTTTAGTATAAGAGAAGGGGAAAAGAGAGATGATGATGAAATATTCCATTAGAATAATAAAATTACATTTCATTTAATTTACTGTAATTATCATATCATTTAGATTAGGGTATATTAAATAAGAAAGTAAAGTAACTCGAAATAAAAGAAAAGTTGAGAAATCCCTCACGAAAATGCGGCTACCTAACGGCGTCGCTTAATATTTAGTAAAATATTTTGATGATAGAAAAACGGTATCTCAAAATTAATAAATAATATGAATAGTAAAAGTTTATTTAATGACTTATATCAACATAAACCAATTTAAATTAAAAGATAATAACATAATAAGAGTGCTTGAAAAAAAACATTGATTTTGAGATGAAAATTCTGCAGCATAACGGCTATGCAACATGGTTTTAGAAAACATTAAAAATAGCGGTGACAGTGGTCACCCATTCATAAAATACTAATAAAATATTATATGGATATAATAATATGTAAATAAGAACATTTTATGAAAACTTGAAAAACATACCACATAAAAAAGAACTTGGATGGGAAATGAGAAGTTTAGAATTCTCTTACCTTGTAGAGTAACTCCTAAGAATTGAAGGTTGGGACCTTAGGGGATTGAGGACACCTTGGTAATACTACTATGGAGGTAACAAAACTAGATCTTAAATAATTATGAGTTTGTAATGAATTAAAATAAAGTAATGAGTGGGTATTTATAGTAAATGAGAGGGTTTTTTTTATTAATTTAAAGGGACACCTCATTAGTGGTTTTTGGAAAACCATGGGCCTTCCCATGGTATTTTCCCATGGGATTATCCACTTAGGAAACCTCACATAAAATTTTACTATAAAAAGTATACCAGAATTTTATATTAATTATTATATCATTATGATGTCATTAAACATACCAAAAACTCAAAACTGTATTTTTACTATTCACAAAAAATTCAAGTATTTTAGAAAAATCCCAAGAATTTACCCTAACCATTTTTCGACGTGTATAATTTAAAAATGAAATCCATTTTTATAAAATATTTTTTGAAAAAAATTTAATTTAATTTTTAAATAAAATCATAATTTTATCCAAAAAACATTAAAAAAATAACTCATTTTATAACACCCTGAGAAATTAATCAAGGTCACATAAAATTATCTTATAACCATAAAAAATAAAGTAAAAATTTATGATTAAATTTTATGAAAACAAATTTCCATTTTAAATTATTAAATTAATCATAAAATTGTAGTTAAAATATTTATGACATACAAAAATACAAATACTTATACTTTGATCTTTTTTTCACTTATAAGATGTCTAAATTGTATTTATACTTTCATTGGTGAAGTTTCTATATTTTTAGACGATTTACTATTCATTTATATTCATAAAGGTATGTTAATATTCATAAGGGTATGTTACTATCCACCAAAAATTAAGTTTGCCTTATCAGACTCTGAATATCTTATTGAACATAACCGTGTAGGTCATTTTTTCAAAATTCAAATTATCGAAGTGGAAAATTTATTTTTATTGGTTAGTTTATAATAAAGTGTTGTTTTTTAGAGAATAATTGTTCCATGAATTCTATATTAAATCTATTTGTAAATTCTTCAGGTGTTACATTATTCTCTCCTCAACATAATTGCATCCTCGCAATTCAAAACTACACTTAGAAAGTTAAAGGTTGATGCTTGAAAATTCCCTTATGGGAAACCCACATCGGAAATAGGTTTAATAAAATAACCTCCTAAAAAAGGTTAAGGGAAATGAGGCGGTCACCAAAAAAATTGATTTCTAATGGGGTGAAATTAGTTGAAAGTAAAAACCTGGCCATAGAATAAAAACTTAATTATGAAGTTCTGATGGAACATTATAGAGAATATGTTCAGATGAAATTTATTACTTCAAAACTATAAAATACTGGAAAAAAAATTCATCAATATTATCATAGATTATGATAATAGGGTAAATTTTTATTTAAGACACTTTTCCTTATGTTGAGTAATTATTCTACTCTATAAGAGTATAACTATACATTTCTATTTACAATCTCATCCTTTGATTTCACCTTGAACAATATATAATTTATCACTTAGCACAGGTCATGCAATATGGTGAAGTAATACATTAACCTATAAAATTTTGTATAAATATCAAATTAATCCATTTCATAGATGGGTAAACATTCTAAAATATAATGATTCAACACTTTATAATGAAGTAATCTGAATTTAAAATATGAAGTTGTCATTAACACTTAATCAACATGAAGCAGCTCTAAATTTTCACATTCCAAACATGTGAATAAATTCATCATGTATCCTTTTGAAATATGGTAATAACTTGAATTACCATAAAAACCATATTGGAAAAATGAATTATTCCATATTCCTTAAGTAAGATACATGTTATTGGATATATTCCTTAAATCCAAAAGTGTTTTAAACTTTATCGATGATAGCATAGACCACTTCTTGACAAGTCAATAATATGTTCCAAGGTATTCAGTAATTATCTAAAAAAATCATTTCTTCATCATTATCTCAACATCAGATATATATTAAGGGTTGTCTTTCCCTTAATCATGCATTTTAAAAAAAATAACTTCAACTGAATATCTTTTCTTGGTACCATTCAACTTATGGTTTCAAATCCTTAATGAAAAATTATTGTAGTAAAATCCTCATATATTCCATAATTTTTATAACCAGTACATTACTAACAAAATATTCAAATGACATAATTCCTGACTAGGCATATTAATAATTCTACTTCATCTACGACAACATCATAACTTGATCATTGTCCAAAATCATCATTTGGGGTATATTCCTTTGATGCTTGGGACATTGATTCGCATAGTGTCCCATATCCTTGCAATTGAAGCATTGTACATTGGAAACCATTTTCTTACCCTTTCAATCATGAACTTAGTGTCCTTTTTTTACACACTTATAGAAAACGCTCATTCCCTTCAAGCATTTACCAGGGTGATTCCTTCCATAGTAATCACTTATAAGAAAACCCTTCTTTCCCTTCTTCTATTTATCTCCATATTTCTATTCCATTATCTTATTCTTTTTCTTCCCTTCAAAGCCATATCACTTGGAGAAGTCATTACATACCTTGTTAACACGTGATATTATTTCCTCATATGATGAGGATAGTTGGGAGACAATATTCCTTGAAAATATGGATTAATACCATTAGAGATATGATCCTTATTAATCTTCGCATCACATGTATTGGTGGAGTTCTCATTCCTTCTACTATAAACCATTTCTAAATAATTACATATTATATATTAGCTCATAAAATTATGAACTCTATATAACTCTAAAAATGGTATGGCACATAGCATAAATTTATGCATCGTAAATCATAGAACCATATTCTTTGGTTACTTTGGGATCAAAAATCCTTCAAAATGTTGGGTAAATGAAATGTGAATTATCCTAAGAATTTCCCCTAGTATTGTCAAACTAGGTGTGTGGTAAGGCTCATTGTCATGTACTAGGATACCCCAGATCAAGCCTGAAACTCCTTGTCAAAGTTGTTACTCCTAGGTTCATCTGTGTCAGAACCAAGTCCACTTGTAGTATCCAGACAGGGATTTATTTTCTAGAAATATCCACATAATCTATTCTATACCAAAATTAAATGATGTTATTGTATGTTTATCCTCAAACTATATCTTAGATTTTATTCCCTAATCTATATTTTCAAAATCTAGTTTCCAAGTTGTATACTAAACTTACTTTGTTGTGTAATGTATTTTGAGCTCACCCCTTTCATCAGTTTAGTGGCCTTAAATAAACTATATACATACATGTAACTCATATTTCATTGGTAAATGTAACAAAATACATTACATAACAAAAACTAATAAACTGTATCCACAATAACTCAATAAATATTCTCCTCTTCATAACCTGTTGAAGGTAAACAAATGAAAGGGGTGAGATCAAATGCTCAGTAAGGGTTACAAATAGCAGAATCATGAGTCAAAAATAACTAAATCATAAAAAAATTGGTATAGTAAATATGGCATGGAGAATAAATTAAAATCACACACCGTTAATAAAATGAGAATGAAACTGCATTCATAGATTTTCTCATAGTGAAAATCTCATGGATAATAATAATTTAGAATGAATAAATAGAATGATTATTAATTAGACATAATGTGTATAGAAAATGATACCACTATACTATTGAAAAGTTTCAATTATGTGGGTAGAAACCCATCTTATTTTTTGGAAACAAACTTGAAGGTTTTTTCACCAACTGATTTGTCTCATGAGACCTGTCGATGCATTGAGGGGCTATAGCATGACCCACCCATCGCTAAAAGTACAAAAAATTCTTTATACATAGATATAATACAATTATAATATACCTTCTTAATTCAATATAGAGTTTAGGATACAAATTCATCAAATGATGTTGACATAAATAAATATACTTTTAAATGAGAGCATTGAAAAATTCTTGAGGAAATAATCCTTAAACATTCCAAAGTGTCCCATACTACCTTGAAAGATTCAAATCATAATCCCTTAGAATATCATTAAAATAAGGATAATCTTGATATGATATACCAAATAAAATTATATACACTACAAGTAATAAGTAAGTTGTGAACAAGGAATATATCTCATAAAAGATAAAGTGAGATGAAAAAAATCCTTTTTTACTTTGGAAAGAAAAGCTCTTTTGGAAAATCATTTTTAATTTTCCTGAAATCATAATGTAAAAACTTATATACCACAAAATAAATGGTAAGTTCATTTAAATTATATTTCATTCTTAAATAAAATTTTATTTAGGTTAAATCTTTTAAAAATATTTTTTAAAGAAGCTTTAGAAATAGAACATTTAAGTGTGGTTTAAGGAATTATTTAAAGAGATTTTAATGTGAAAAGGCATGTTTTATTTAATAAAATAATAAATGAACCAAAATATATTTTTCAAATTAAAATGTTTTATTTTTTAATGATAAATATGTACTAAAATAGATTGTAGAGTGAACTTCAAAATAGTTAAGAATTCAAGAAGTTCCTTGAATCAGGCTTGCATTTCGGAATAATTTTTGAAAGATTATTTTAAAACACATAACACCCCATAAAATAAAGAATTATTCTGATTAGTAAACATATATAGAACATTCACATAGAATTTATTAGTATTACATAATAATAAATAATAATTTCATTGAGGTGAGTATAGAATAAGAGCAACCCAAATAGAAATGGAGGTTCGGGTAGAAAATATTTCAACTTTATAATCAATTGAATCTTATGACCCAAAATTAATAATCATTAAATGATAAATTGAATATAATGAGAATAAATTAATTAATTAATTTAAAAATGTATGGGAATTATACATACACCATACATATCTAGTAGTAGTGAATACAGAATATCTCAAAAAAATGGAAGTGAAATGAAGAAACCCCTTACCTTAAGTCTGACAGTGTTCTTCACTTGAACTTAGTGTCCTGGATAACCAAATTAAATTAATTAATTAATATTTTCCATAACATATTCTTTATTAAATTTATTTATTATAACATTATTGGGTTCATTCATTTCCTTTTTGATGGGTTTAAGAGGTTTGATTTTATTTTATTTTTGAAGCATTTTCTTCCCTGGTTTTCATGATTGGTTTACTTGTATTCATGAATTGAATTTCATTTGAAATGTGGTAAAACGTCCATTTTTGTTAATATATATTATTAGTGACATTAAAAATATGTAAATGATCTTATAATGAATTTTGTTATATACCATGAGTATGACCTGTTTTGATAAAAGATAACGATAAATGCTTGGATTAACTTGGCGGTTTTGTGCATAATGAACTTGTTTTGAATTATTATTTTATATTATGATGGTGTAATGATTATTGAAAATTAAATAAGATTAAATAGATATATTCTTATTTGTTTCAACCGTAAAAATGGTTTCATGTCAATAATTGAAGATGGTAAAAAAAATTGAGAACATGTTGTCCTTGAATGTGATAAATTAACACATCTCGGACGGTGTCTTCATTTTTAGTACAAGAGGAGGGGAAAAGAGAGATGATGATAAAATATTAAATTAGAAAAATAAAATTAAAGTTCATGTAAGTTATTCTAATTATCAAATAATTTTGATGATTGGAGATGAAAAAATAAAATAAAGGAACTCAAAAGAAAAGAAAATTTGATAAATCCCTCACGAAAATTCGGTAGCATAACGGCGTCGCTTAATATTTAATAAAATATTTTGATTAGAGAAAAAGGGTATCTCGTCATTAATATATGATATGGACAGTAAGTCTGATATGGAATAACACATCCAAGTATAAACCAATTAAAATTAAAATATAATAACATAATAAGAGTGCTTGAAAAAAATAGAGATTTTGAGACGAAAATTCTGCAGCATAACAGCTATGCAACATGGTTTTAGAAAACATTAAAAAAAAGAGTGTAAAGAGTTCACACATTAATAAAAGACTAATAAAATATTACAAAGACATAATAATATGAAAATAAGAACATGGTATGAAAACTTGAAATACATACAACATAAAAGAGAACTTGGATGGGAAATGAGAAGTTGATAATTCTCTTACCTTGTAGAGTAACTCCTAAGACTGGAAGGTTGGGACCTTTGGGGATTGAGAAAACCTTAGGAAGACTAATATGGAGGTAAAATAGTAGATTTTTTAGGATGATTAGTTTGTAATGAAAGAAAATAAATTAACGAGTGGGTATTTATAGTAAATGAGAGGGAGTTTTTTATTAATTTAAAGGGACACCTCATTTGTGGTTTTTGAAAAACCACGGGCTTTCCCATGGTATTTGTCCATGGTATTAGCCACTTGGGACACCTAAAATAACATTTTAATATAAAAAATTAGACCATAATTTTATATTAATTATTACATCATTATGATTTCATTAAATATACCGAAAACTCAAAACTATATTTTTACCATTCACGAAAAATTCAAGTATTTTAGAAAAATCCCAAAAATTCAACCTAACCATTTTTCGATGTTTAGAATTCAAATATGAACTTCATTTTTAGATCATAATTTTCTAAATATTTTTAATTTAATTTTAAAAAAAATCATAATTTATTCCAAAAAACAATATTAAAACTATAATTCGTTGTATAACACCTTGAGAAAATAATCACGGTCCCATAAAATTATCATATAATTGTAAGATAATATAGTAACAATTTATGATTACAATTTATGAAAACACATTTCCATTTTAAATTATTAAATTAATCATAAAATTTTAATTAAAATATTTATGATTTACAAAAATACCAATACTTATACTATGATCGTTTTTTCACTTATAAGATGTCTAAATTGTATTTATACATTAATAAGTGAAGTTTCTATATTTTTGGATGATTTAATATTCATTATTATTCATTATTGTTCATAAAGGTATGTTACTATTCATAAGGGTATGTTACTATTCACAAAAAAATTATGTGTGTCTTATCCGACTCTAAATATCTTATTGAACACAACCATGTATGTCAGTTTTTCAAAATTAAAATTAAAGAAGTGGAAAATTATGTTTATTGGTTAGGTTATAATAAAGTGTTTTTTTGTAGAGAATCAGTGTTTCATGCATTCTATATTAAATATATTTGTAACTTCATGGGGTTTTACATATGAATATGGTGAGCATAACAGTATACTCAGTAGGATCCTCATTAGAGCCTCACATATAAAAGATTAAGATAGAATGCTAAAGCATAATGAACAACAATGAAACTAACTCGCCACCTAAATAGGTATACTAAATTCCCAACATCATTATGGCTATATCTCACCAAGTAATGCATACAATAGAGCATATAATATAAAAACAAATCATCAAGGGTACCATTCTCCTGCTTCCCCATTAGTTCTCCATTTTTCCCCACTGTCGCTTGTTCTGAGCCATCTGTCTCCAAAAGTAAGTCATCCCAAAGACAGCTAGGCAATGCATCACAACATGCACATCATGCATCACATAACCTCACCATCCTATATCCATATATATTAACCAAGTAGTTTTTTGGAATCCACAATATCATGTATGATGTATATCAAACATCAATTATTATCCCTCAATCTATTACAGCTTATACACCAAGTAAGTACCTCAAACAATCATAGCCTATACACGGCATACCTATATTAATCCTTTGAATATTATATCTGGTAATAAATGTGTTTAAAATAACCACAAGACATCACATACCTCTACACACATAGATGGTAAAACTAACTATCATTCATACAAGCATAAGTAACTACCAATGGAAGAGAGTGGGGATAGAAGGGGTAGTCATCCATCCATCCTCCCACAGAGATGTTGGGGAAAACACCCTCCCATAGTCCATCGGGTGTAAATTTCTCTAACCGAAATGGGTTGGGTAGCATATGAAATCACAAAATATACATGATATAATATAGATCACAACTACACTATGGGTATAACCTAGTCTAAGACACAACTGCAGCTAACGTCGCTTGAACTCTCAGCTTCCACTACTAAGACTAGATATCCTATAAGAAAACAGTAATTTAAAGAGATACATTAAATTAATTCTTTACTTAATTATTTCCTTTTGTTAATTAATTCATTATCCATCAATTAACCATTAACTTTTTCCATATATTTTATTACATTGAATTACACTAATTCTCATAGTAAATTCTTTCACTCCAGGAATAATCTAAACCAAGGACTTGGTTTACCAAGATTAACATCTTTAAAGAATTTTCATTCCATCACCAACCAAACCCATGGGTTAACAATTATTTATTCATTATTCACATCATTCCATATCCAAGTACTCTAGGATAATATCCCTAGGGTACTACCAAGAGAAAACATGTAGCCAATAACATCCATCTACCTTAAGAAGTGGGGAACGAATGCAGATAAAACAAGAAACTAATCCATAATCTAGTAAACAGATTCAAAAGAAAGTATACCAGATCTCAACATATCATCAAAAATTAAGCCCGGATTTAACCTATTCCATCACCTCTGGTTTCATCCCCAACATCCACACGCATATACCAATGCATATTTCCATCACAGGCATCATCTAATGCCACATCATCTAGGCCTCCCATCCCACACATCACATCAGCCATCCCAGGTTTAGCCATACCAATATGACATCACATCCAGGCCTCCCCTACCCATATCAAAACATCCCTACAGAATTAGATTTACTAGGATCATACCACAATCCTCATATCTAGATCATATAAAAAACAGCAAGAAAAAACAAGTATGAAATAGGGTAACTGGGACCTCAAAACATGGAATTCAACATTCTTATAAAAATGAGATCTCATGGAACCAAAATATGGCACTCATCCTTTTTAAGAAAACAAACAACTCTGGTCCTAGAAAATGAAATTATCTTTATCACAAAACCAGTTCTCATTCCATATTGAATTAACCAATTCATTTATTAATAGGTTTCAACTATAAGAAACCTAAGGCATTAAGCTATAACAAGCTATCAAAGGAAAAACATTCTCTTAGAATTTATTATGGTTTCAAAAAACCAAGATAAGTATCATTATCAACGAACATACCTTTTTAACAATCAAAAATCATAAACATTCTTCTTATTATTTATAAATTTAAATTGAACAAGTGTATTTCATCAATTTGATTGTCATCAGATTACATTAACCACTGGATTACAAACATTCCTCAACTTTAATTATTCTTAAGACAATTAATTATCAATTAATTATATATTTACAGTCTTTAACATTTTCCTTAAGAAAAAAATGCTAATAATCAAGTCATAGATATCAAACTATCTAGAAAATCATGATTCAAATTGTTATCACGATATAAAGCAACAACATTATCAACATGAGATCGCTATCTAATTTCATTAATCTAGTTCAATATTTATTAGGTTAATTATATCTCTATACAAAGGTTGAAATCATAATCAAATTATGATTTCATATAAATAAAAGAGAAGCAATTAATCCCTTACTTGTAAAGTCATTAACTTTCACCACATGAGAACAGCCATGTTCCGAATCTCTTATCACCTCTCTCATAAGAACTGCATCCATCTGAGGATTTCATGGCATAACCACACCAACAGCAACCAAGAAAACCCCTTTAGAAACATGGTAGATCATCCTCCATTATATTGATAGGATATATGGGAGTAAATGAGATCAATACAAGAGAAACTGCTAGAAAACGAAGGCAGAATGAAACTTGGATCAACATGGATCATTGTGGATTTAAGAAAAGATCTCAAGGGTTTATTCCTATTGAAGGAATCTCCAAAATTCTTGTAAGGGATCCTCTAGTCACCTTCAATTTGGAGCATTCGTAGGGTTTGTGAAACCTAAGAATCTAAAAACATTTATAAAATTACTATACATGATATTTACATGTGTAAACCATTTACAAGTCGTCTAAATGTATGGGGTCATAAATCACTGAAAAATGTGTATCCTTTTATTATTTACCCTCATAAATTTAATCTTCATGAACCGGACCTATATAAGATATAAACTGTACATACATGGCATGTAATATTTACACATTGTGAATTCATCCTACTTCTAAGATTTCACAGCCAAACCCCTCTGAACTTATTCCTAGCCACTTATGAGCTCCCCTAGCCTTGGAAACTCAAAAAGGGTTGGACCTCATAGATACAGGCCCTTACATTAGATACCTCTCAAAACATTCTCATCTTTGAGAATCCAAAAACAAACCAAAGAGAAAAAAAGGGGTTGCTTGAATAGCCACCTCATGAGATACCACTCAAAGATCTCACCGCCATAGGATCTCGACCACCACATCATAAGAAAAAGCATAAATCACACAAAAACTGGAAAAAACTTCTAAATACTCTCTTATGGGGAGGTACCTCTCAAATTAGATTAAATTTACAATAAGAAAAAAGATTAAATCATCTCATAAACCAAAAAGGTTCAACATCCACAAAAGAACAGCATTGTAAGAGAAGATATAAGAAACAAACAACTCAGGATATTGATCATGCATCTACGACTCAAATTCTTAGGTACTATACTAAACACCACCATGTATCCATAAGACACAAATAAAGGTAATATTTCCCCCACACAACACCATATCCTAGGGTTCCTAGATCTCCATAGGTCACTTCTCTAAGGTCACATCATCGTCAACATCAATCTCACCCCAATTAATGACAAGAGAGTCATCGTGAGGATAACAAAGGAGATATGACATGTGAAAAAAGTTTTCTATTCGTCTCATCTATGGGGAAAGTTATATCTGATATGCCACATCTCCAACATGAGCCAACACCTTGAAAGGGCCAAAAAACTGGGGACAAATATTAATTCCATGACCAAATCTTTGTTTCCAATGATGAGGAGTCACCTTATGGAAGATGTGATCTCTTGAATCAAACTCTAGAGGTCTCTTCCTATTATCCTCATAGGATTTCTGACAATCTTTTGTTGTTTTCATCCTCTTAGGGATTACCTAAAACATCTATGTCATATTCTATACCATTTTCAGCCTGATAATTGTTTCCTCTCTTTCCCTAGTCCAGCACAATAGAGAAAGGGAAGTTTAGACATATAAATATTCAAATGGAGACATACCAATGGTGGAGTGGAAACTATTATTGTAAGAAAAATTGACCAAGTTTAGGTCCCTCATCCATAATCCTCTAAAATCCAGGACACAAGAGTAAAACACAATATTCTAGATAGTCCTCTCTGTACAACCTTCCATCTATGGATAAAAGTTAATGTTAAGTCATAGATGATAACTAAAAAAAATTTGGAGACCTCTACACACCCTGGAGGTACAATAAGGGTCTTGATCAAAGATGATTATCCTCGATTATCTATGGAGTCACACCACCTCCTCCAGATACTGCCTCAACAAAACCTGGACTAATCTTGAATCCTTGTCTACTTTAATGAGGAATTATTTTTTCAAACTATCTAGTATAACCCATATAGAATCACAGCCTCCTTGAGATCAAGGTAAACCGGTAATTAAGACCATCGAGATTTCCTCCTACTTCTAATGGGGAACATCTAACATCTGTAGAAACCCACCAGGAATATGGTGCTCAGCCTTCACCTTCAGGAAGACTAAACATTGTGAAACAAAATCTATAATAGAATGCTTCAAACCAGGCCACCAAAACTGAAATATAAATTCTTGATACATCTTTTTCACACCAAGATGTACTACCAAAGGTAAACTATGTAACTCTTGAAGAACCATCTCATTCATAACTAAAGGAATAAAAATCCTTATGTGAAACAACACTCAGTTTTGTCCATCCTCGGACTAACCATTAGGGGCATCACCAAAAAAATTGGTCTCTCTGAAACTCCACCTCAGAATCCCTCAACTGGGACTCCTCCACCTAGTGCACCAAAGGTGACTACACTGTCATATGGAAAAGAAAATATCTACCTCTAACCTCTCCCATATCAAGATGCATCATGGAGTGTTCTTCCATCACTCTCCAAAAATCTTCAGATTCACAAACGACATCACTACATGACTTCCTTCTCAACACATCAGCTACAACATTCCCATTTCTCAGAATATAAGAAATCTCAAAGTTATAATCTTTTAATAATTTCATCCACTGAGACTCTTTCAAGTTCAAGTCATGATAGGATAAGACACACCTTGGGCTCTTGTGGTTAGTAATAACCTAAAAACACTCATCGATGAGGTAATTCCACAACAGATTCAAATAAAACATCACTTCTTCCAACTTGAGATCATGGGTGACATGCCAACGAGCTCATACCCGAGTGGTAAAGGCTCCAGATTGGCATCCAAGAGACCAAAGTTCATAGCCGGGTGGAGGTGAATTCTGGGGGTACTATAGTAGTGTTGTAGTAGGTACTATAGCAGTACCATAGCAGGTACTGTTCGGTACTGTAGCAGCTGGAACTATTCACCCGATTTGGGCCTTAGGGCCACCGGTTTGGGCTTACGGGTCTCAAGGGCCTTCGGCCCATCAAAGGCCTTCAGTCCACAGGGCCTTTATGAAAAAGAGACCATGGAGTAGCCCAGTTCACATAGAGTAGGCCCTAGAAGAGGATCAGAGCAACAAGAGTAGCAGTCACCAGAAGCAGAGCTAACCGGATTGGAAGAATGAGTGGGTATGGCAACCGCCATCGAGACCAGGCACTGTGCAGCTTTGTACGGGGAAATGATATCTGATCAGTAATGAAATGTGGGTATCTAGGATATTAATGATTCATAAGCTGGGGAGGGTAAGTTCTAGTGAATTGGGCCAACGGGTCATGTATCGGTCATGGTATGCCTCTGGACCTTCGGGTTATGTATTGCAGGTCATGTCGGGTCTTGTGCCTTGGGCCTACAGGTCATGTACGGATTCCCCTTGAACCCTTAAAAAGGGTATTATCCATAATAAAATAAAAAAGAAGGCCTTCAGACCATTCATGTAGATCATTGGTGACATAGTTAAACTCATGAGGAATTAACTCCAAAGTCACATAAGAAATAACCAATATATACTGAATTAGGAAACAACCCAAGCCAAGATGCAAAGTGTATAGAAAAACTCAAACTGAGCTCCTTCTGTTCTAAAAAAATGGATTTTAGTATTGAATAACTTCTTATTCAGGTACTCAAAACTTGAATAAAACTGGTCAGTCCATAAGAACGCATGATTCTTTTAGGTCACGGCTATCAGAGGAGTCACAGCCTGAGATAAATCAACTAAAAACCTCCTATAATAGCCTAAAATAGTAAGGAAACTTCTCACCTCTACCACTTTCTTGGGATATATCCAATATAAAATATCCTCTATCTTTGAAGGATCCAAAACTACTCCGTACTAGGATAATACATGCCCTAAGAAACAGACTTGACGATCCCAAGACTCACACTTTGACAACTTCTCATGATGAAGAAATACCAAAATGAAATGTAGATTCTCTAAATGTTCCTCCTCATATGCACAGTGCACAAGGATTTCATCAATAAAAACAACAACAAAATTATATAGGAACTCTCTAAACATTGTGTTCATCAACTCCATGAACACAACTAGTGCATTCATTTCACCAAATGGCATCACAACGAACTCATAATGACCAGGACAATAATGGAAATTACTCTTATGAATATCCTCATACTTCACCTGTATCTAATGATATCCAGACCACAAATCAATCTTAAAGAAACAAATTTATCCCTTCAACTGATTGAATAAATCATCAATTTAGGGGAGATGATAGTGGTTCTTCACTCTCACTTGGTTCAAGCGATGATAATTGATACAAACCCGTAAACTACCATCAACCTTATTTACTAAAAAAAATTGGTGTACCCCAAGGTGACACACTCAGCCGAAAAAAACCAAGCCACAATAGTTTTTAAAGCTTTATTCGTATCTCTCGCAACTCTTAAGGAATCATCCTATATAGAGACATAGAGATAGGAGACATGCATGGTTGTATCTTGATTCCAAACTCAATCTCCTGCTGAGGTGGTAACTCTACAACCTCCTCTGGAAAAACATTAGGGTACTCTTCTAAAAACCTAGGAGTCACTGACTATTGTACCTCTAACAAGATCAGCATCATCTTATCCACCAAAAAAGACATAGATAGAACAAGCCTCTGGCCCATCGGTGGGTATTTCTCACCAATAAACACCGCTCGCTCTCCATCATCATCATAGAACACAACCTTCCTCCTAAATCAATCCATGTTATCCTGCACAGAATACAAAAAATCGATACTAAGGATGATATCATATGTTTTTATCTACAAACATAGAAAGTATCCTTAAGAGCGCTACTTCCCAAACACTATCTCACAGTCTCTACATACTTATCGACCTCCAATCGTCATAGTGAACACTAATGGCACTGGAAGCCTCTCTACCTCAAGTCCCAAATCATGGAAAAGGGTGAGTGATATAAAGGAGGGTATCGCTCATGAATCAAAAAAAATCATTCAAAAAAGTAAAGGGTTCCTCGAATGATGACCATATCCCTTAGAGATGGAAATGAAAAAGCATGAAGTTGACCATGACCTGATCCACATACTCTCTGACCCTACTGATGACCACCTCCATCGTCACACTCTACACTCTAAGGATGAGGAGAAACTCGATGGTGTACTCTACCAACCCCATATCCTCTATGATAATCCCAAAATGGAGTACCATTCTGTTGTTCCCTTGGATAGAACTGCCTCAATGTAAGAACCTGAAGAGGAACACCTGGCACAAGATTAATGCTCAAAAAGTTCAGGCACTCTCATCACTAATGACCTAGATCTTCTTAAGAAAAGTATGAATCTAATCCTTTTTCATATGTCTGAGAGTCTCTTCCCCCAGAGAAACAAGAAGATGAGGGTTGGAACCTACCCCCGACTAACCAAAAACTCTTCTTCCCTAAAAACTAGGAACCCCAGACCACAACTCTTCTTCGTGAGGAATCCTGATGACTTCCCTCTCATGACGATCTGGTTCTGGACAAATTCCACTCTATAACTTCTTCTCTCACTAGCACCTAAAGATATGCCTTCAACATAAATAGGGTGACCTGGAGATGGATCTATGGATGCAAATAATCCTTGAAATGCTTTAACCTGGCCTCCTCATATAGAAATAGGTCTGAAATATATCACAAGGGTCCTAAAATGGATCAAAAACTCTCACACACTAGAACCATATTGAAGGGTAAGCAACTCCTAGTTATTGTTTTCCTTCGTGGTAAAATAAAGAAAATCTACTCTTAACTAGTCTCAGAACTTCCCTCACAATACTGCCGAATCCTCGCGATCCCTAAGGAATAAGAACCACCACCGCCTCACTCATCCATGCAACATCGTCACAGAAAACGATACCTAGTTCTCCTTCCAAGAATGAATTTAACTGAAATTTATCTCAACCTTCTCTAACTAGTCCTCTATGACTACATCTGAAACAAATCCCTCATACTTTTGTAGACTCTGGAACTAAAAATCTAATAGTTTCCTCCTCCAAGTGTCGTCTTATTCAACCTATACTCCACAACAATCTAATGAAACATCCTACTAAACATCTTTAGTGCGAACCTGAAAAAGTCATCAAATTGGATCCATGCCAATAAAATGGGAAAATTATAACTCCTAAATCTAGAATATATAATATTTAACATTAATTACTTAATTATTATCTTGTTTAAGATTTTAAACAATTTCAAGTTCTACCCATTTGAAACATAAGTGAAAAGAAGAATGGTGTATGATCCTTTCCTAGGTCTCTACCCTACACCAAGTATCACTTATTTTTGTAGGCTTAGTAAACTTAAAGATCCACAAATCAGATCAAAAGAGTCCCTAAATATCTGTGTCTTAGCTATTATCCCGTGTTTGCAGTGTTTACAGTGCTTAATAAACTTAGCTGATACTATTTCCCTACCAAACCATGCAACCTCACCTGTGCCTTACTCCAAACTCCATCCTATCCCTCAAACCTGAACCTTTAATACCAATCTATCATGAACCCCTCTCCACAAAGATATCGTAATTAGGGGAGAGAGATAGTGACTACTCGAGTCCCACCTCCAATAATACCCGGGTTAGCGACTAGAACTGAGGGTATATTAAACATGCATATGGGAGGCATTACCCTCTAAGAGAAACATGCAGAATAGAATGATAATAAGTATACAAAAACCAACACCAGATCAGACATATATATATATATATATCCCAAGTTCTAACATACAATGTCATAAGGTACTGAAAAAAATGAAAAGAAAACTACAAGTACTAAAAGGTAGGGATGGTAGTGGCCATGAATCCCAAACAGCTCAAGCTAAACCCTGAGCTAGTAATATATGTACCAATCACAAACCTTATCCTGTATACCTAAAAAATAGTTTATATATAATTATTTTGATCACAATAGTGTACTCAGTAGGATCCTACCCTGAGCCTCATGTGCAAAAGATAAAGAAAGCATGCCATAGCAAATTGAACAACAATAAAACTAACTCATCACCTAAATAGATATACTAAATTCCCAACCTTAACATGGATATATCCCACCAAGTAATGCATAAAATAGAGAATATAATATAATAATAAAACATGAAGGGTGCCCCTCTCCTCCTTCCCCACTAGATAACTGCTCTTCCCCAACATCGCACATCCTGAGCCATCTCTCTCCAAAAGTAAGCTAGCCCAAAGATGCATGGGAATGGAATCACAAAATGTACCTCTTCCATCACATAACCACACCATCCCATATCCACATATAGTAACCAAGTAGTTTACAGAATCCACCACAACCTGTATGATGTATAAGAACCTAGTTCTTCTTTGAGGTATGAACTCATTATTTTTCATCAATTATTAGTTTAATTGCTTAAATATGGCCTAATGTAGATTATTGTTGAGGTCATAGGAGACTATAGGGTGTTTGGGGATGGTCTGGATCCCAGAAAACAAGTTTTAGGTGAAAATAGGAGGTTTCATGGTTAGTGAAACCCATGCGGGTAGGGTTGCACGACCGTGTGGTTGGGTCTGCATTTTTAGCAAATCATAACAAACATTTTTTTCAAAGCTTTTGCATGGTTAGTAAACTGTTTAGGATAACTGTGTGGGTTCCCCTTGGACTATAAGAATCCATGAACAATTAGAGCATGGTTTACCAAACTATGCACCTAAACCGTGAGACCCAAGATATGTTGTAATTTTTATAATTATTAGTTAAATTAAAAAACTTATTTAAAAATTAATTTTGGTTTCTTTCAACGCACAGAAAGGGTAACACCTTGGAAAATCTCTCCTTTGATCCTAAAGTATGATTTGAGATCTCTTATCCATTAGAACTCTATTTCAAGTGTGGTTCATCTCCTTGGATACAAAATAATATAGCCTTTATTCATTTTTATAATTATTACTTTCTTTTGGATATCGATTGTGTTTTTTGGTCTCATTCCTTTCTCTCAAAGTTGGGCCATTTATATATTATGTTGTGTCAGGTTCCCAAATTTTGGATGTCTTTTGAATTTAAATTAAATCCCTAAATTTTCTAGGCTTGTTATAGGTGATTAAAGAACATTGTTTATGAATATTATAGGTTGTAGACCTTGAATCTAAATCACCCCTTGGTTGTTGACTTAAAGGGACCATTTAATGGATTGACCCTTGGATGCCTATGAGGCATTCCTTTTACCCCTTGTAGGGGATATCATTATGAATTTAATTTCAAATAAAATGAGTTAAAGGAATGGGATGGATGACTAGACCCATTGGCCTTAATATTTCATTGCTTGATTAATATTTTTTTCCTTTATTTATCCTTTCTCATGTGAGTAAAAAGAGGTTATTCCATGAATTGGTTTACTTGGATTGAATTGCCTTAAATGTTGTCTTTCCCGTGTGAGATAAATGATAACTAATCCATTTAGTAGATTGTTATGCATGTGACTCTTGTTATATTGAAAATTAACATGTGAGTAATTTGAAATGCCAAGCCTTATGAGGTTTTCCAATGACTTAAAACACCTCTTGAGGTTTGATTGATTTTGAATGTTCTTGATCTTGACCTTGGAATGTTAAATGAAATGTTTTAATAGAATTGAATTGATGAAATTCTTAATGTCCATGGGTGAATCATGAATCCAAATGAAGGATTCCATGGAAAAACTCATTGGTCTAATGATTCATAAGCCTTACATGAATCATGGATCCAATTTAAGGATGTCATGGATAGAATCAAAGTCTTGAACCTTGATTATTCCATGGGTGAATCATGGATCCAAATAAAGGATGTTATGGACAGACTCATTGAGGCTTGTTTTTATGCCATGGATGAAACATGGATCCAAATGAAGGATTTCATGGACGAACTCATTGAGGATTGTTTTATATGATGAGTGAATCATGGATCCAAATGAAGGATTCCATAGACATACTCAAATGGAAATGACTATTTATTTCATTGGTGATACTCGAGATCCCTATAGGACCACCAAGGACAGAATCAATTGGTAAGACTCTATACCTTGCCTAAAGTAATATCGGGTTCCTGAGTGGTCCATAGGGATGGGCTTGTAGGTTGCTAGTGGATATCATGCAAGAGTGATACATGAATTCTAACTTATGAATGTCAAGGATGGGGAAAAATGATATCATACCTAGAGTGATACCTAAATTTCATCTTAATAATTTTAGGGATTGTATCAGGTTCCAAATTGAATTCATAATAATAAAATACTATAAGAACCATCTTTCAAACCAAAGCACAAGCTTGGATTCAGTAATAACTCATATATTTATAGATTAACTGCCTAGGAATTTGTTTTTTCTATTGACTATATGGGGGATGTCATGATTGAGATGGATCATGAGACTTATAAATTCAATGAGATTGAATTTTTAAATAAAATTGATTAAAAATGATTGATGTTTACTTTTGAGTATTTTCTTGTTTATTGTTATACTTTCAGCACACTTATTATATACATTCACTAACTGATTGGCACAGACCTTGGGTGGTTTACTACTGGGATTATATCCCACACTCTATTTGGGTCACCTTTTTGGACCCAAATAGATTATATGATGAAGGTGTTGATATGGAAAACACCTTAACACAGGTACTTGATATGATTCTTAGAAGTATGAGAGCACGGGACTAATCTAAGGCTTGTGATTCTATTGGAATTCTTTTGGAATTTTTGTACTTTTGGGACATGTATTGTATATGATTATTGTGTACCTATTTTGGTTGTTTTATTAGAAACATGTGACATGTATCATAATCTTTATATGATATGACTTATAGATTTGTTAATATTATCTATCTTCCATTGTTTATTTATTTTGTATGGTTTACCGCTTCCTCTATTTAATTGTTGTTGTATTTACATTGTGTTACACTCTGCTAATGAGGGAATAGTCTCTTCACTAACACACTGGGTCTTTGCTGCTAGTCGTAAGCCTCTGGCGTTTTGGGAGATGTGCTTGAGGCCATGTGTTCAACCAGGTATGGAGCACCTTTTAGTGGAATCTAGAACCAGAATGTTAAATGGTTTATGTCAAACATTGGGTATTATACCTCAATCCATTACATTCCAAATACAAAGTAAGTACCTCAAGTCATCACATCATATACACGTCATAACTATAATAATCTTTTGGATACTATATTTAGTAATAGATGTGTGGGAAGTAACCACAAGCCATACAATCCCTTTATAAGAATATATGGTAAAATTGACCTTTGTGCATACTAGCACAAGTAACTGCCAAGAGAAGAGAGCGAGGCCAGAGGGGATAGTCACCCATCCATCCTCCAACCTGAATGTTGGGGAAAAATCCCTCCTAGACTCCACTGGGTGTCAGTTTCCCTACCAACATGGGTGGGGTAGCATATGAAATCACAGAATATATATGATATGATATATCTAAAAACCACACTATGGACATAACCTAGTATTAGACTCACCTGCATCAAACGTCGCTCGGACTTCCCACTTCCACTACTAAGACAAGATATCCTATAAGAAAATAATCATTTAAAGATGTATATTAAATTCATTCTTTAGTTAATTATTTCCTTCCATTAACTAATTCATTATTCATCAATTATCCACTAACATTTTCCCCACATTTCATTACATTAATTATTAGAGTAAAGTCCATACCCTCTGGGCATAATCCAAACCAAGGACTTGGTTTAACAAGATTGACATCTTTAAAGAATTATCATTCCATATCTAACCAACCCCATGGGTTAACAATTATTTATTCATTATTAGCATCATTCCATATCCAGGTACTCTAGGAAAATCATCCTAAGATACCACCAAGAGGAAACATGAAACCAAGCACATCCAGTTGCCTCAAGAAGTGGGAAAGGAATGCAGACGAAACAAGAAACTCAGTCGTCATCCATTAAATAGATTCATAAGCAATCATACCATCTCTCAGCATCTCATCAGCAGGGAATCCCATATTTAACATGTTCCATCACCTCTTGTTCCTTACCTGACACCCACATGCATATACTGATGCATCTTTCCATCAAAGGAATTATCTACTACCACATCATCTGGGCCTCCCTGCCTACACATCACTTCAGCCATCCCAAGTTCAGTCATATCATGCTCACATCACATTTGTGCCTCCCTGCACCATATCACAATATCCCTCTAGGCTTAGTCATACCAAGATCATATCACAAGGCTCATATCCAGATAAAATCACAAAACAGTTGGAACAAACTAACAAGCAACTGGGAAATTGGGCCCTCGAAACAAGGCATCCATCCTTCTCATGAAAACGAGATCTCATGGATCCAAAGCGGCACTCAGACATTTCAAGAAAAATGAAAACTCAGGGCCTAGAAAAATGAATTATATTTATCACACAACTGGTTCTAATTCCATCTTGAATTAATCGATTAATTTATTAATCAGTTCCAACAACGGGAAACTAAAGACATCAAGCTATAACAAGATATCAAAAGAAAAACATGCTTACAAAATTTATTCTAGTTTCAAAAACCCTAGAGAAGTACAATTCTCAAATAATATTCCTTTTAAATTATCAACAAGCATAAACATGCTTCATATTATTTATAAATTCCAATTAAATAATTGAATTTCATCAATTTGATTATCATCAAATTACTTTAACAACTGGATTAAAAACATTACTCTTCTTTAATTATTTTTAGCACAAATAATTATCAATTAATTTAGGCTTTACATTCTTTACCAATCCCACAACAACAACATGCTAACAAAAAAGGCATAGATATCACACTGTCGAGAAAATCATGAGGCAAATTGTTATCATGGTATAAATAAACAACGTCAGCAACATATGATTATTATCCAATTTCTTTAATATGGTTCAATATTTATTAGGTTAACTCCATCATCATCCAAAGGGATAAAGCATAATCAATTTATGATTTCATGTAAATAAAGGAGAATCAACAAATCTCCTACCTCAAAAGTTGTCAACGTTCTTTACACAAGAATGGACCACGTTGCAGATATCTGATCACCTCTCCCGTAAGAATTGCATCTATCTGAGGACGTCGCGGAACAACCTGTCACGACCCCCTCCCACCAAAGATGCCCCTCCTGAGCTGGCAATGGTGAAAGGGAGATAATGACCCCCAAGTCCCGCCTCCAGTAGGCCCCGGGTTGGCGACTAGCACCAAGGGTATGAGTTTTCACAAATATGGGAGGCATTACCCTTTTTATTATTTTGGATCGGGAAATAGGACAAGTCAACCACCAAAAAGGGAAAAGAACAAGTGTATATAAATAAACCCAAACCAAGCCCACATGCATGTTTAAACAATTTTTATAACAAGGTACAAGTACAAGGAAGCTCAAAAGTATAATGCCAAAGAAAACAAGAGAACAACAACTGCAACAACTCCAACTGCCCGACTAGTAGGGTCCCGCACGGCCCTGGTAGTCATCCTGGAAACCTGAAAGTAAACTTAGGGTGAGCATACAAGTATACTCAGTAGGGAAACCTAAAGCTCTCGTGCACAAGTGGGGAGACACCCTAAGGTCCCGTGAGAAAACAGAAGAACCAAAAACTAACAAGGAAAAACTATCCACCCAGCCTCACTGGTCACACTCACCAAGTAACACAAACAAGTTTAGTATATATATAGAACAAAATTATTGGGTACCCCGCACCATTTCCCACTTAATTAGATGCTGCTCTTCCTAACGGCAAACGTCCTGAAGCTACCACACTCTTCCCGCCCGCACACACCTGGGCCAAACCACGCATCTCGCCCGCACACACCTGGGCCTCACAACCACGCATCTCGCCCACACACACCTGGGCCACAACCACTAACCCGCCCGCAGACACCTGGGCCTCATCCCGAAGGTTCTTGGGAACGGTAAGCATGCCCGAAGAGTCTTGGGCTAAAGGTCACCTCAAGCCATCACAGCCTCCGAGACCTACCCGAAGAGTCTTGGGTGTAAGGTCACCTCAATCCATCATAGCCTATGGAAGAAGGATCAGGAAGGAGCTAGTTACTAAGGGGGAACACCCTCTCCCATAAAATGGGAGTGTTCGGCACTAGGTGCTTGACATGGGTGTGGTGCGACAAAACACAAAGATACAATTATATATATACATATACCAAACACACAGCCCAACCTATGGCTTCTTAAAAAGAGAAACTGAGCATGTGCCTCGGCACTGCTACCACGAAGCATGCATCAACAACCAAACAATCATCCCCCAACCCCATTTAGGTTTTCATGTTTCATGCAATGGTTTAACAAATTATTACTATTGGGAAACTATCATCCAGACAAAACCTTTCACAAACATATCCCTGTCATCCACAACCAAGGTTAGGTAAAACGCAAGCAACCACATGCCATTTCATTTAAAAAAGATTATCACAATCATACAACATTCCATCATTCATTTATTTCAAAGTTCCACACATAAAACCCTTTCCACACACAAAACATTTCCGCATTTGAAAACACCTTTTTACTTCAAAACACTTTTCATAATCAAAACACTTTTCATAAATAAAGGCATTTTCCACAACCAACCACTTCCCATTTCAACCCCATCGTTTACAAAACATTTCACACCTCCACGTTTCCACCATCTACCATTCCAATAAGATCCCCACCCAAACGTCGCAGCCCCGCTGCTCACCCAAACCACAACAGCCCACAAAACACCCCCAACACATGCCACGTAACCAAGCCAACACCCACATGTTCATTATTCCATTTTGGTTCAACCGGGGTGATCACACAAGGGTTCTAGATTTTCATTTAAAAAGTCAACTTTACGTGATTAACTAATTTCCACATTTCATGAAGTTTCCATCCATAAGAAAATACAGAAGGAGAGGGCAACATTTAATTGCGTAAGCAAAGTCCCCCAACGATTGTGATTTTCAGTAGGTAGAAGCTCATTCAATTCACAAATATAATATCACAGGATATAAAAAGTAAGGTAACAACAATCACTAACTTCCCAACCCCATTCTTTAACCAGTTATTATCTTTATTTAAAGGTTCAACCATTTCTCATGAAAACAAAAGGATACCCGCCACACATGATACACAAATTAGAGAGACAAAGGTGAGATCCCTACCTCAAAAGGTCCCGATCACGCCGCTTCCGACGACGTCCTTCGGTGTCCTCCGCCTTCGCCAAACCCGACAAAAGCCTCCTAGGATGGAAGCTGGAGAAGGAAGGATGGAAGGAATGGTGACAAGTCCGGGCTTAGAAGCTTCGTCCCGTCGCTACGATCATGTGGTCGCTGACGGATCGTAATTTGGAGCTCGGACAAAGAAGTTAGAGGAGGAAGACTTCTTGATCATCCAAGAGTGTCGTCGTGCGGACAAGAAGCGATTGGTCTGGAAATAATCTGTGACCCTTTCTTATATAGCCAATGAATAGGTAAAATAGTATGCAGCGTGTATTGATGAATACACGGTGTGACTGTACACCCGTTACGTGTTTTGACTGGTCAACACACGACACGTCACGCGGTTTCCACACGTTTTAAAAAAAAGACGTTAATTTTATTAATATGTGTGTTTCATTGACCCGAGACATAACTCATAAAAAGGTATCCATCACTGGTCTTAAAATGACCGTCTTAATTATAGGATTACACTGCCGCTGACGGTTCGTCATTCCGACACCATATGAAGAAGTTATAGACTTTTTAAGTTTTGATCACCCAAAATAATAATATTATTATTTTATTATTATTATAATTACTTATTTATTTATTTTTATAACTCCAAATCAATCGTGATTTGGTCTCTTTCACGTTGGAAACAAACACTCCCTCCTTTTACATTTATTTCTCTTTTAATTTTATTCCCATTAATACCTTATAATCATTATTATAATATATAATAATAATGACTTACAAAAGAACCTCCTCAAACCCACGCCACCACAAAAGTGGCGCCTCCTTGGCTCCATGTCAATCACGCCCCACCTCCTTGATTGCCTTTCCCCTTTTTTTCTTTTATTATTTCTCAATTTTCCATTATATCATTCTCTCTCCAATCTAACTCTTCCATGTTATTATTAATAATAACACCCATCATTAATGTTCTAATTTAATCTCATTAAATTAGTTTACCACGGTTATTCTCATATTAAATTAAAACCATTCCATTTAATTAAAACCATATCCACGACAAAACAAAATTAATATAACTAAATATTCAACCCCTTTTTAATACCTTTAATTTCATTAACCTCTCGCACATAGTTTTATGCCATCATTGTCATTTATTGTTTTTCAATAATAAAAACAATTCATCAACTTATTTTATTAACTCATCACCATTATTATTTTTAATAATTATAATATTTATGCTCATCGCATTGACCACGTTAAACAACCCCGTTGGATATCTGAATCTGACCATGCCACATCAATGTCGCGTAACATCCATCAATTTAATTATTTAATTCTATTTATTTTTATTTCACACTGATTAAATTGAAACCACTTTTATTAAATTAAATTCATTCAATTTAATAAACCCAACATATTTTTACACCACCATTATTATTATTATTTAACATAATAATAATAACGAACTCACCTTTAATTTTATTAACGCACCACCATGCTTCCATTGTGCATCTTCATTTATTTTTTTGCAATAAATATCATAACTCATTTTATTAATTTCTCATTAATATTATGAATAATATTAATAACACAACACCCATTATTATTATTCAAATTTAATTTCAACAATTACTCAATTAGTAATCAACCGCATGTTTCATTTATCAACCTATAATGGGTCACACACCTTCCCACTTCACATCATTAATAATAATAACACCCATTAAATCATTTTATCATGATTATTCTCTTTTTAGTTTAATTAATCACACAATTTATGTCATCATCATTATTATTTAACATATTTTTACATTATCATCA
Organism: Viscum album; assembly: GCA_963277665.1. Taxonomy (NCBI): domain Eukaryota; kingdom Viridiplantae; phylum Streptophyta; class Magnoliopsida; order Santalales; family Viscaceae; genus Viscum; species Viscum album. The sequence continues at coordinate 641,798,793 of OY728160.1, forward strand.
GTATTAAAATTTATCATTATAACGCACGTCGTGTTGACCACATCGATTTCAACAAGGAATGGACCGGAGGGGTCTGGGCCATTACATCAGATACCTCTCAAAAAATTCTCGTCCTCGAGAATTGAAAACCAACCCAGAAAAAGAATGGATCCGAACAACCACCCCGCAAGATACCTCTCAGGGATCTTGTCATAACAGGAAATAACCGACAACCCTAATTATATGAGTTAGGAATTCCTTCTCCCATACCGAGATATTATCCGCTTTAGGCGGCACTGACTCGCCTTCACGGGTTTAATCGCATCCACATTAATGCGTCTCGATTAGGAATTAGGTCTTCCGACTTCCATATATTAGCATTTTCCAAACTTACACTACCCCCAACACCATACACAACAACAATAAATTTCCCGAACACATGGCTTGAGGAATTCCTTCTCCCATGTCGAGATATTATCCGCTTTAGGCAGCACTGACTCTCCTGCACGGGTTTAATCGCATCCACATTAATGCATCTCGATTAGGGATCAGGTCCTCCTCTCCCCACATGTAAGGACTCTTCACACACATTTAAAGGAAAGAGGGAAATAACATAGCATTATAGACTCATGGTAAACAAGGTCCAGGCCCAAAGCATGGGCGAGAATGAGTTTCAACAATTGAGTGTCATGCTCCTGGATTTAAAAAAAACATAAATGAGAGCATTTAAGTAAAACATGAAACATCTCTCTCGATCTTTCGCCTTGCTAGGGTTTCCACTTCTGTTGCGTGAAATTGTCCGCGTCCCACTCCTCTGCATTTCTGTTAACGTCCAAGTGCCATAGATGTACGGTAAACAAGGATCGCCTAAGCCCAAGTAGTAAGGAAAAACTCAAAGTTTTAATTAACATTTTATTTAAATTTCTTTCCCAGAACACCCAAATCAAGTAAAACACAAACATGATGATGCATGTACCTTCCCTAGGGTCTCTACCCTGCAATCAATATAGTCTCACTTGGTCGTTCGGTAGGCTCAGAGTCCTTGCATCGGATCACGGGGGGCCCTAAAATCTCGTGTCCTAGCCGGTCTTCCCTGGCCTATGTCACACTCCAAGATTAACGAACACTGTTGCCCTACCATCCCATGCAATCCTCACTGTTCCTAACTCTAGACTCCATCCTATCTCTCAACCATCAGCCTCTGATACCATTCTGTCATGACCCCCTCCCACCAAAGATGCCCCTCCTGAGCTGGCAATGGTGAAAGGGAGATAATGACCCCCGAGTCCCGCCTCCAGCAGGCCCTGGGTTGGCGACTAGCACCAAGGGTATGAGTTTTCACAAATATGGAAGGCATTACCCTTTTTATTATTTTGGATCGAGAAATAGGACAAGTCAACCACCAAAAAGGGAAAAGAACAAGTGTATATAAATAAACCCAAACCAAGCCCACATGCATGTTTAAACAATTTTTATAACAAGGTACAAGTACAAGGAAGCTCAAAAGTACAATGCCAAAGAAAACAAGAGAACAACAACTGCAACAACTCCAACTGCCCGACTAGTAGGGTCCCGCACGGCCCTGGTAGTCCTCCTGGAAACCTGAAAGTAAACGTAGGGTGAGAATACAAGTATACTCAGTAGGGAAACCTAAAGCTCTCGTGCACAAGTGGGGAGACACCCTAAGGTCGCGTGAGAAAACAGAAGAACCAGAAACTAACATGGAAAAACTATCCACCCAGCCTCACTGGTCACACTCACCAAGTAACACAAACAAGTTTAGTATATATATAGAACAAAAGTATTGGGTACCCCGCACCATTTCCCACTTAATTAGATGTTGCTCTTCCTAACGGCAAACGTCCTGACGCTACCACACTCTTCCCGCCCGCACACACCTGGGCCAAACCACGCATCCCGACCACACACACCTGGGCCTCACAACCACGCATCTCACCCGCACACACCTGGGCCACAACCACTAACCTGCCCGCAGACACCTGGGCCTCATCCCGAAGGTTCTTGGGAACGGTAAGCCTGCCCGAAGAGTCTTGGGCTAAAGTTCTCCTCAAGCCATCACAGCCTCCGAGACCTACCCGAAGAGTCTTGGGTGTAAGGTCACCTCAAGCCATCATAGCCTATGGAAGAAGGAGCAGGAAGGAGCTAGTAACTAAGGGGGAACACCCTCTCCCATAAAATGGGAGTGTTCGGCACTAGGTTCTTGACATGGGTGTGGTGCGACAAAACACAAAGATACAATTATATATATACATATACCAAACACACAGCCCAACCTATGGCTTCTTAAAAAGAGAAACTGAGCATGTGTCTCGACACTGCTACCATGAAGCATGCATCAACAACCAAAAAATCATCCCCCAACCCCATTTAGGTTTTCATGTTTCATGCAATGGTTTAACAAATTATTACTACTGGGCAACTATCATCCAGACAAAACCTTTCACAAACATATCCCTGCCATCCACAACCAAGGTTAGGTAAAACGCAAGCAACCACATGCCATTTCATTTACAAAAGATTATCACAACCATACAACATTCCATCATTCATTTATTTCAAAGTTCCACACATAAAACCCTTTCCACACACAAAACATTTCCGCATTTGAAAACACCTTTTTACTTCATAACACTTTTCATAATCAAAACACTTTTCATAAATAAAGGCATTTTCCACAACCAACCACTTCCCATTTCAACCCCATCGTTTACAAAACATTTCACACCTCCACGTTTCCACCATCAACCATTCCAATAAGATCACCACCCAAACGTCGCAGCCCCGCTGCTCACCCAAACCACAACAGCCCACAAAACACCCACAACACATGCCACGTAACCAACCCAACACCCACATGTTCATTATTCCATTTTGGTTCAACCGGGGTGATCACACAAGGGTTCTAGATTTTCATTTAAAAAGTCAACTTTACGTGATTAACCAATTTCCACATTTCATGAAGTTTCCATCCATAGGAAAATACAGAAGGAGAGGGAAACATTTAATTGCGTAAGCAAAGGCCCCCAACGACTGCGATTTTCAGTAGGTAGAAGCTCATTCAATTCATAAATATAATATCACAGGATATAAAAAGTAAGGTAACAACAATCACTAACTTCCCAACCCCATTCTTTAACCATTTATTATATTTATTTAAAGGTTCAACCATTTCTCATGAAAACAAAAGGATACCCGCCACACATGATACACAAATTAGAGAGACAAAGGTGAGATCCCTACCTCAAAAGGTCCCGATCACGCCGCTTCCGACGACGTCCTTCGGTGTCCTCCGCCTTCGCCAAACCCGACAAACGCCTCCTAGGATGGAAGCTGGAGAAGTAAGGCCGGAAGGAAAGGTGACAAGTCCGGGCTTAGAAGCTTCGTCTCATCGCTACGATCCTGTGGCCGCTGACGGATCGTAATTCGGAGCTCGGACAAAGAAGTTAGAGGAGGAAGACTTCTTGATCATCTAAGAGTGTCGTCATGCGGAGAAGAAGCGATTGGTCTGGAAATAATCCGCGACCCTTTCTTATATAGCCAACGAATAGGTAAAACAGTATGCAGCGTGTATTTATGAATACACGGTGTGACTGTACACCCGTTACATGTTTTGACTGGTCAACACACGACACGTCACGCGGTTTCCACATGTTTTAAAAAAAAGACGTTAATTTTATTAATATGTGTGTTTCGTTGACCCGAGACATAACTCATAAAAAGGTATCCATCACTGGTCTTAAAATGACCATCTTAATTACAGGATTACATTGCCGCTGATGGTTCGTCATTCCGACACCATATGAAGAAGTTATAGACTTTTTAAGTTTTGATCACCCAAAATAATAATATTATTATTTTATTATTATTATAATTACTTATTTATTTATTTTTATAACTCCAAATCAATCGTGATTTGGTCTCTTTCACGTTGGAAACAAACACTCCCTCCTTTTACATTTATTTCTCTTTTAATTTTATTCTCATTAATACCTTATAATCATTATTATAATATATAATAATAATGACTTACAAAAGAACCTCCTCAAACCCACGCCACCACAAAAGTGGCGCCTCCTTGGCTCCATGTCAATCACGCCCCACCTCCTTGATTTCCTTTCCCTTTTTTTCTTTTATTATTTCTCAATTTTCTATTATATCATTCTCTCTCCAATCTAACTCTTCCATGTTATTATTAATAATAACACCCATCATTAATGTTCTAATTTAATCTCATTAAATTAGTTTACCACGATTATTCTCGTATTAAATTAAAACCATTCCATTTAATTAAAACCATATCCACGACAAAACAAAATTAATATAACTAAATATTCAACCCCTTTTTAATACCTTTAATTTCATTAACCTCTCGCACATAGTTTTACGCCATCATTGTCATTTATTGTTTTTCAATAATAAAAACAATTCATCAACTTATTTTATTAACTCATCACCATTATTATTTTTAATAATTATAATATTTATGCTCATCGCATTGACCACGTTAAACAACCCCGTTGGATATCTGAATCTGACCATGCCACATCAATGTCGCGTAACATCCGTCAATTTAATTATTTATTTTTATTTATTTTTATTTCACACTGATTAAATTGAAACCACTTTTATTAAATTAAAGTCATTCAATTTAATAAACCCAACATATTTTTACACCACCATTATTATTATTATTTAACATAATAATAATAACGAACTCACCTTTAATTTTATTAACGCACCACCATGCTTCCATTGTGCATCTTCATTTATTTTTTTGCAATAAATATCATAACTCATTTTATTAATTTCTCATTAATATTATGAATAATATTAATAACACAACACCCATTATTATTATTAAAATTTAATTTCAACAATTACTCAATTAGTAATCAACCGCATGTTTCATTTATCAACCTATAATGGGTCACACACCTTCCCACTTCACATCATTAATAATAATAACACCCATTAAATCATTTTATCATGATTATTCTCTTTTTAGTTTAATTAATCACACAATTTATGTCATCATCATTATTATTTAACATATTTTTACGTTATCATCAGTATTAAAATTTATCATTATAACGCACGTCGTGTTGACCACATCGATTTCAACAAGGAATGGACCGGAGGGGTCCGGGCCATTACACAACCGCACCAAGAAAAACAAGAAAATCTCATTAGAAACATGGGACATCACCCGCCATTGCATGGTGAGAAGATACAGGAGGAAACAAGATTAAATTAGGATAAACCGCTAGAAAACAAAGGAAGAATGCAACTTGAATAAACACGAATCACCACGGATCGAAGACGGAAGCTCAAGGGTTGATTCCCATCAAAGGAATCTCCAAAACACCTAGAAGGGAGTTGATGGTCTCTATAGGTTTTGTTAAACCAGAGAAACTAAAAACATTTATAAAATCACTGCACGTGAGATTTACACAACATGTAAACCATTTACATGTCATGTAAATGTTGGGGTTCAAAAATCACAGAAAAACACGTCCTCTTTTATTATTTAAACCCAGAAATTTACACGTCATGAACCAGCCATGCTCAAATCATGAATTGTACATACACGGTCTGTAAGCTTTATATGTCATGTATTCATCCTGCTTCTAACATTTCACAGCCAAACCCCTCGAGACTTATTCCAAACCTCTTCTGAGATCCCCTAGGCTTGAAAACTCACAAAGGGTTGGACCTCATGGATCTGGGCACTTATAAAATTACTGATAAATAATAATAATTATCGATAATTATTGATAATAAGTAATAATTAGTATTAATTAGAATTAATTAGTAATGATTACTAATAATTTGTTATAATTATTAACAATTGACAATAATTCGTAAAAATTGATAATAATTACCAATAATTGGTAATAATCGGTAATAATTAGTAATAATTCATAATAATTCATAATAACTAGCAATAATTATCAATAATTAGTAATAATTAGTAATATTTAGTAGTAATTATTAATAATTGGTAATAATTACCAATAATTACCTATAACTACCGATAATTACCAATAATTATTGATAATTTCCTATAATTAGTAATAAATCCTAATAATTACCAATAATAAGTAATAATAACCAATAATTACTTATAATTGAAAGTAATTAGCAATCATTAGTAATCACTAATAATAATTACCAATAATTATCATTAATTAATAATAATTGCAAATATTTACCAATAATTTCCAACAATAAGTACTAACTAGTAATAATTAATAAAAATTAGTAATAATTAGTAATAATTAATAATAATTACTGATAATTAGTAATAATTAGTGATAATTAATGAAAATTACCAATAATTAATAATAATTATCAATAATTACTGATAATTAGTAATAATTTATTTTAATCCTCAATGGTTTCCAATAGTTAGTAAAAAATAGTAATGATGATCAATAATTAGTAATAATTACCAATAATTACCAATAATAACTAATAATTATAAATAATTATACTAATTAATACTAATTGTCAATAATTATCACTAATTACTACTAATTATCAACAATTTGTAATATTTAGTAATAATATGAAATAATTAGTAATAATTAAAAATAATTACAAATAATTCCCAATGATTAGTAATAATTAGTAATAATTAACAAAAAATAGAAATAACTACAAATAGTTACCAATAATTAATAATAATTTGTAATAATTAATGAAAAATATTAGTAATTAATAATAATAATTAATAATTACCAATAATTAGTAAGAATTAGTAATACTAACAAATAATTATTAATAATTACCAATAATTAGTAATAATTATTAATAATTACCAATAATTAGTAATAATTATCAATAATTTTCAACATTTACCAATAATTAATTAATTATAATACATAATAATTACCAATAGTTACTTATAATTACCAATAATTAGTAATAATTTGTAATAATTTGTAATAATTTCCAATAATGTATGATGGAGTCTTACCCAAGTGGTGCGGCACACCTCACCATTACATATGGAAATATGGGATTCAAATCCTAGCTGCTATAAATTTATGGCCCCCAATTAAGTTGGGCGACTTGTTCGTGGGTCGGTGTCATGCCAACATTGATTGTGCCCACAACTTGTCATGGGAGGTGGTTCTGGTGGCCCCGCTTGACGGAGGAGCCTATGCAGATAAGGAGGCCTTATGTCGATGGTGTTCAACCAATGGTGCCTGATGCGATGATAATCCATCTTCTAATGACAACAACGACAGCACGGGCACACATGGATGAAGTAGGGGCAGTGTTTGATGCCTTGGTTGGCAGCACTGCTTGGCGGCTGGGGGACTATTGGTCGGATTGGTTTGGTACAACTATGAGGGGGGATAATTCTAGACGATTGTGTGGATGCGACCTCTGGTGTCAGCAGAGTTGGTGGGCGAAAGGGAAATGGCTGCGATGGACAATGATGACCACATAAAAGAGGGGTGGAGGTCTTTAGTGATGAACAACCACAAGTGAGCATAGGTAGGCCTTAGAGGTAGTTATTATTGGCCTTTGGGCCAAATGAAGTTGGGCCTTTGGGCCTCCTAATATAGGGTCTATAGGGCCTATAATATATAAATAAATAAAGATTTTTATGGGTTGGTTACCCCTTGGGGGGCTATGGTCTGCCCTTCCGACCTGTGGGAGTCAGGTGTGTGCGTGTTTTGTTGTAATTGTACCATCAATATCTAATATATATAACTGAAAATAATTACTAATAATTAGTAATAATTATTAATAATTAGTAATAATTACTAATAATTAGTAATAATTACAAATAATTAGCAGTAATTCATAATAATGAATAATAATTACTAATAATTACTAATAAATAGTAATAATTCATAATAATTTTCAATATTTTCAAATAATTACTAATAATTACTAATAATTACCAATAATTAGTAATGATTACCAATAATTAGTAATAATTAGTAATAATTAGTAATAACTAGTAATAATTGGTAATAATTGGTAAAAATTGGTAAAAATTATTTATCATTACTGACAATTGGTAATAATTAGTAATAATTGGTGATGATTAGTAATAATTTGTAATAATTAATAATAATTATTAATAAATACCTATAATTGATAATAATTACTAATAATTCATAATAATTAGTAATAATTACAAATAATTTCCAATAATTACCAATAATTACAAATAGTTAGTAATAATTACCAAGAATTATTAATAATTACAAATAATTAGTAATAATTACCAATTATTAGTAATAATTACCAATAATTAGTAATAATTACCGATAATTAGTAATTATTACCAACTAGTAATTATTACAAATAATTAGTAATTATCACCAAAAATTAGTAATAATTACCAATAATTACCAATAATTAGTAATAATTAGTAACACTTACCAATAATCAGTAATGGTTATAGACAATTAGTAGTAATTACCCACAAATTGTGATAATTATTAATAATTATCAATAGTTACCAAAAATTACTAGTAATTACTAAAAAATAGTGATAATTAGTAATAATTAGTAATAGTTACTAAACATTAGTAGTAATTACTAATAAATAGTGATAATTGGTAATAATTACCAAAAATTAGTACTAATTTGTATTAATTAGTATTTAATATTTCTATTCTCTATTATTTTTTTTATTTAGTAATAATTTTTTATATTTAGTTGTAATTACTAGTAATTATTAATAATTTGTATTGATTATAAGTAACTTTTAATTTTTGAATTTTCTAATTTTTTTCTCAGATAATCCCTTCCTTCAATCAAATTAATCTTAAAAAATATTTTTATTTTCAATTTTTTAGAAATTTATGGGACAAGAAAGTAGACAACATTTTTAATTAAAAGTTTGGGACACTACTGGAAAATAGACCTATACCCACAGTTTTGATTAAAACAGTGGGCATAGGTGTGCCTTATACCCACAGTTTTGGAAAACTATGGGTATAGATTTTTTTTTAGGACCTATACCCATGATTTTCCTAAACCGTGGGTATAGGTGTCTCTTTCAAGGACTATACCAACAGTTTTATAAAAACAGTGGGAATAAGGTTTTTTTTCCAAAGTCCTATACCCATGGTTTTACAAAACTATGGGTATAGCTTTGGTGGGGAGAAAAATCCATGGGAAACAAAAAATATTTGGCAGGAAAACCTATACCCATGGTTTAAATTAATATATTAAAGATATAAAAACATTTTAACAAATAAAATCTGTAGGCCAGTTGGTGAGACGGACTTTCTTCCTTCCCGTGGTCCAAGGATCGAATCCCGTAGAGGGTTTTTTTTCTGATATTGCGAGATATATTAATATATTAAACTAAATTTAGCTTTATTTAAGGTAAAGCGATATATATGGGTTGGTTAGTCATGACTGATTTGGGGAGAATGGTCAGGGATCGAAACCCACAAAATTCTTTTTTTTTCTAATACGCAATTAATTAATATATTTAACAAAATAGTGATATATATATATATATACCGAAGTGTTGTAGGTTAGTGGTGCGGCGTGTCGGTTGTAAGGTGCAGGTCTCAGAAGTCGCAGGTTCAACACCTGCTATTTTCAATTTTGTATAATTAATACCCACAGTTTTAAAATCATGGGTAAAGCTATTGACAGCATGGAAAAGGGTATGAGGATTTTACAGCATGGAAAAGAAACTATACCGACAGTTTGTAAAACTGTGGGTATAGGCTCGGGACCTATATCGATGCCTCTCCAGCCCACGGTTCACAAAATCGTGGGTATATCCTATACCCACAGTTTTAGGGGCTATACCCATGGTTTTAAACCATGGGTATAGGTCAGTTTTCCAGTAGTGGGATTTGATAAATCATTGAAAAAATATAAATGGTTCTGGTATAAATCCAATATATATTGATAGTGTTAAAAAAAATATTATTTACATCGTTAATACCAATATTTTTTCAGAAGGGAAAATTAAGTGTCCATGTAAGAAATGTGATCTAAGGAGATTTGAAACATTTAACAATGTTGAGGTTCATCTATTGCGTATTAGCTTTCAGAAAGATTATATTTTTTGGTATTAACATAGTGGGAAAAAATTAAGGAGAATATATAAACAATTTGGTTCCATATCCATCACGATTTGAAACTTTAGTACACAAGGTTTTTGTCTTGTATTTTCAATAAACAAAAAGTCAGAATGATAATTAAACTCCTGAGTTAGAAAAATCTCAATTTTATGAGTTGGTGAAGTCTTCTGAGGATGCCTTAGATCCCAGTTACAAGATTAGAAAATTTAAAGTTGTTACTGATTTTATGGTAATTAAATAAGATAATGGAAGGTAAAATAGTCATTTTCATCAAATATTTTCTCTATTTAAATCATTTTTACCTAAGTGAAATGTGTTTCTTATAAAGTTTTATGAAAGAAAGAGGTTAGTTCATAATTTGGGTCGTGGTTATCATAAGATTCATGCATGTTCAAATGATTTAATCATATATTATAGTAAATAAGGGATGTTAATTAATTATACTACATGTGTAAAATTGGGGTATAAAGAGGCATAATAAGGAAATTCTAGATTTTTTCCCATTAAATAGTTAAGGTATTTTATTCTTACAACTAGATTGCAGTGTTTATTTATGTATCAAAACACAACATAATTTATGATATAATAAAAATACAATATTTTTATTGGTAAAATATTAAATCATCTTTTTGATGGTGATTTATGGAAAAAATTGATTAGTTGAATCCGTATTTCACTTCAAAAGATCATAACATCTGATTTGGTCTTTCTACTAATGGTTTATGTTCATTTGGTTCTTACAGTAGCCAATATTATTTTTTTCCCATATTTATAAATTCATATAACTTACCTCTATGGATGTTAATTAATGAACCATATATGTTTTTAACATTACTAATTCCCAGACATCTAAAAAAGAATAATGCTTTTTATTTGAATCCATTGATTGATGTGTTAAATTTATTATGGAGTAAAGGTTTTAGTATATATGATGTATTTGAAAAGCATAATTTCATAATGAAAGATACATTAATGAGGGAATTTAGTGGTTTCCCAACTTATGGAATATTATCTATTTAGGTTACACGTGATCTAAAATTAGGCATGTACTGTATGAGTGGGAACAAAGCAATTATTATTATTAATGAAAGAAAACCTTGTGGGTTTCTAGGGTTTTATCTTGGTTGTTAGGAATGTTCATGTTGGAAGTCTTTGCCTTATATAGAAAGAGGGTGTTGAATTGAAGATCAAGAGCTTCTCCAATATCCATATTACAACATGTATTCATCATCATAATTCCATGGTGTGCTCCTTTGTGTATTTTTATAAATGTCCCATTTAGGGGGACAAGTGGAGATCATGGGAGCTATTGAAATCCATTCACACAATTCACCTGGGACCCCTTTTATTCATTTTAGACTTAAATAAAATTATGTTTTGCTGTGAGAAGAGAGGGGATGCTGAGAAACCTCTCTCTTGCATGTCTGACTTCCTTAAGGTGGTGCAAGAGGTGGATCTCAATGACATGGGTTGAAATGGAAACCAATTTACTTGGTTTCATGAAAATTCTAAAAAAACTTGATTTATGGAACACTTGGATAGGATTATGGTATCTAGCAAGAGGTTTGACATTTTTAATCACTATCAGGTCTCCCATAAATCACCAGCTTTATCGAACCATTGTCTAATTTTTCTCAAATTTTCTCCCTTTCCCAAGCATGAAAACAATTTTAAGAATTTTATCTTTGAATGTTCATGGGTCAAAGATAAAGATTTTGATAAGTCTATTTCTTCAATTTACATCTCTAATCCCTATGATTTTTTTAGTAAATTAAGAAAGGTGTCTTCCAACTTGAAAGTATGGAGTGGCTCTAAATTCCATCATTTTGATCACTAGATTGATAGGATCAAGAAATATCTAAAGGTTTTTTACTACATCCCTTATTCCAATTCAATTTTATATTATATTTTAATGCTTGAATTAGACTTGGATTTTACCCCCTAAAATAAAGAGATTGACTAGTGCATTAAAGCATGTGAAGCTCATGTCAAAGAAGGTATCCTGAATAATCTCTATTTTCACTAGGAAGCCTCTTCCCAAATGGCATAAGAACATTATTCACTTCATGGAAACACCCTAGGTAATATCACTGAATTATGAAGCTAACATTCATGATCACATCCTCTACTTATTTCGTGACCTTTTTTCATATGAGCTTATGTCTATCCCTGAGAAAATCTCTTCATGTATTCTCCTAGTCATTTTAGATTATATTAACCACCATATTACTAAATAATTTTGTGATGATGAAATATTGGTGTATCTCAATAAAATTCACTCTACTACCACTCCTGGGCCTGATGGATTTCATGCTATATTATTTAAAAAATTATAGCATATTTTTGGTCCTGATATCAAATGCCTTTTGAAATATATGTTGTATGGAGAGGTTGACATTAGACCTATCAATGAGAAACTTATTACCCTTATACCAAAGATTCATAATTCAACTTTTATCTCAAATTTTAGACCCATCAGTTTGTGTAATGTGTCTTATAATGTTTTTTCAAAAATAATGTTCAATCATCTTTCTGGATGGATTCCCAACATTATTTCAGAAAATCATAGTGATTTCTTCCTAAGAGACTTATTTATGATAATTCTATTATTTCTCACAAAGTGTTACAATATTTGAAAATAATATCCATGAAAAAAAGGGGTATCATGTCTTGGAAGAATGACATGGTGAAGACCTATGACAGAGTTTATTGGCCCTTCTTACACTTGGTTATGAGCATGAAGGGCTTCTGCTCAAAATGGATTAATGTTATCATGCAATGTGTTAAGACATCATCCTTTTTAATTTTTATTAATGGTGGCATATCTTATATTTTTTCTCCCAATAGATTCCTTCATAAATGGGATCCACTCTCTCTGTTCCTTTTTATTATTGTGGATGATTATTTTTTTAACACTTTATCAACAGTTTCAAGGAATTTTTCTATCTATGGTGCTAAAGTTTTACAACGAGGGACTCCCGTCTCTTATCTTTTTTTCTGATGAAAACCTAATTTTCTATTTGGATAGGTTAGAGAAATTTTGAATTATTAAATACCTGATTCCTTTCTTTGATTTGGACTTAGTAAAGTCTATTAATCTTTCCAAATATGAAATTTATTTTAGTTCTGGAGTCCCATTGAGCAGAAGAGAGGAGTTTCATGGCGCTTTGAGAATTCAGGTTATGGATAATCACCAGAAGTATATTAGCCTCCCTACTTTTATTGGGAAATCAAAGGAGGTTTTCTATGGTATTATAGATAGGACCACCAAGAAAACCCAAGGATGGTCATGTAAGAAAATCTACAAGGGAGGTAAGAAAATTCTTATCAAAATAGTGGATCAATATATTCCATCATATGTGATGTATCTTTTTAAACTACTGGGAATTATTATTAATCAACTCCATTCTCTCCAAGATAAATTTTGGTAGGGTCTTAATTGTAGAAAAAATAAAGAAACATTAGGTATATTGGGAGAGTCTTTGCCTTCTAAAATCTAGCAGAGGGATGGGATTTTGAAATCTCAATTGCTTCAATGATGCATTTCTCACAAAATATGGCTAGAGGTTTCTTAATAATCATGAATCCCTTGTTCTCTTTTCCTATGTGATAAATTTTTTCCTCATTATTATTTCATTAAGGAACAATTGTGTCCTTACTCGAGGTTATTGTGGAGAATCATTTGGGGTTCTCGTGAGTTTATGAATAAGTTCATGCACTGTATAATTGGAAATGATGTTAGAGTTAATAATTAGTATGAATCTTGGATTATGGATAGAATTTGGTTATTGGAAACCTCTCCTATTATCGTGGGGATGAACAATGTGAATTTTTGGTTTTTATCTATGGAGGATGGGACTTTTTGGTGTATGGATAAGTTGAATTCATGGTTCAATGAGAGGTATAGAAGAATTATTCTGAGCATCCCATGTTTTTATAGTCCTCTTTTGTATTAGCTTTGTTGGAATAAAGAGACCTCCAAGGTTTACTTTGTTAAGTCAAGTTTTAAAACAACATGTGATATCTCTCTACATGGTATATATCAATGCTAGAAAAATCTATAGATTATCTTGATTCCTCCTAAAGCATGCTTCTTTTAGTAGTAGGTGTGAATAGGCATTATTCCTACAGAGGAATTAAAGTTTTCTTATCCCTCTATTGCTAAACTATCATGTCCACTTTTCCATGTGTATGTGGAGCCCACCTCTCATGTGATGCATTCATGTTTTAGGTATGGGGATGTCTGGTGGGAATGGGATGCCAAATTTTTGGTTTCTCTAGATCCTTTAGTCTAGCTACCAGTGTCTCTTGACAAGTGGATGTCAACACTTTATTTATAGATAGTTAGAAATATCTGCATATATACCTGGAAAATATGAATTCGTATAAATAATATTTTCTTTAACAGTGTAAGAAAACTCAGTGCCTCATGGTTTGAATCTTCTAAATTATGGATGGAAATTGGAATCCTTCTAATGGTAGCAAGGTGGCCGACAAATCTTCTCGGTCTGCCTATATCTAGACCCCCCCCTAATGGATGTACTGAAAATCAATGTAGATGCCTCCATTAATTAATTCAGGGTTTTCTAATATGGGTTGATCATATGGGACTCCTTTGATTCCATTATTGCGTCTTTCCAATGGCATTTTTTTACTAAGTGGAGTCCCCCAGGGGTGAAGCTCAAGTGATCCTTTTTGGGATAGAATTTGTGGTAGAGAGAGGATAAATTTAAATTATTTTGGAATTAAAATACCAAATCATGATTAATTCTTTATGCTCAATTGATGATGGCCTTGATTCCTTTGGCCCACTGGTTGATAAAATTAAAGACCTTCTTGTTCATTTTTCATCCTGCTTGTTTTTTTCACATTGCGAGAAGGAAATTGTGTGGCTCACCATTTGGAATCTTGGTATGTTTCTAGGGGTGTGAAGATTTGATCATCAATATTTCATGATTTAATTATTTACATTTTTTTGAAATATTGATAATCTATTTCATTTTAATTTTATTCTCAAAAAAAGGAATAAAGCATTATTTTTTGGTTGTCATTGTAGATTTCTTCCTACGAAACATCCTTTCCACAAGAACAAAAATAATTTCAAAAAAAGTAAAACTAAAATATATGGACCTCCAGAAATGATCTCATGTATTTATTTAAAATATATTTTCTCTTCATTACCATTTATTACCTTTGTATCAACTATAAACCAATAAAGAATAGGTGGATTTAGGAAATATCACAATTGGATAAAATGAAGTATTTTTAGGATCAACCATATTGGTATGATTTATTGGTATGTCACGTGTTAGATTTCATGAATATTGAGAAGAACTATTTTTATAACATATTTTATATAGTTTTGGACACACCTAGTAAGAATAAATATAATGTAAAGGAACAATTTGATCTTTCCCACATTTACATGCTTCCAAAAATTGAGTTATTTTAAAATAACAGATCATAGAATTTAATGAATCTAAAAGAGGATTATATAGTTTCTAAAGAAAATTGTTTATTATTATTTCATAAAATTATAGATTTGATTGTATCAGATAGTTATGCTTCCAATTTGGCTCAATGTGTCAGAAATAGTCAAATTAATAGATTAAAAGTCCTGATTTTCTTATTATAATAGAAAGACTACTATCGATTGGACTTGGAGTTTTTTTAAATAATAAATTTGAGATGTTATAGAAAAAAATATCATATTCTTTCCAATACATTTTTGTGTAGATAGAAGATTAGGATATGCTAAGTAGGTTACAATAAGATGTTGTTTTTATTTTTTGTAAATTACAAAAAAAAATATTATATTTCATGGATTTAAGGGAATATTTAATATTATATTTTCCATATGAAGTAAAATATAAAGGAACAATACAATTCTAATAGATTTACCCATATGAGAGATGCATGAAAAAATTGAAAAATAAGTTACATAACAAAGCATAGGTTGAAGTTTCAATTGTATAACTTTATTTGTAAGAAGAAATTTCATATTTCTTATCTCAGTATTTTCAACCTGAATATCCTTCAAAATATAATTGAATAATACATGATGAGGTAAATGTTGATGATGAAATGAACCATAAATTATCATTTTTTAATCATCCTAAACTTTTTTGGTGGAGTTTGTGAATGATGGATTTTAGATGATGAACAACACAAATCTCATACATTTTTTCTACTCAATTTTTAATAAATGACGCAATTTGTATAGTGAGTTATTCTTTCTCTAATTCATTACGCTTTTTTAAAGTAAATTAATATTAATTAATTTATAGATTATATGGTAGTCATATTAAGAAATAGTTCACACAAATTACAGTAGTTTCTCTTAAAGAATATCAATAATGTAATTTTTCCTACTGGTTTAAAAGACTTGTAAAGTAAATTTCTTATGGTTGAATATATGAAATCAATTTATTATTTTTTATATCTCTAATTGTTTTCAATTTTTTAGGTATCATAACATACAAATAAAATTGATAATCGATTATGTGTATTAGGTAACCCACCATCCAAATGGATTAGACCTTATAATTCATATGTGGTTAATGGATTTCAATTTCATAAACGCATATAATATGAATAAAAAACAATGAATAGTGTTATTTTTTTGAAATGATATCCTCATAGATAAATTGAAGTATAATTTTATGGCATGTTGGAATAAATAATTGAGTTGTGTTATCTATGACAAAATTAGGTAATGATGTTTAAATTTCATTAGTTTGATACTGATAGAGGTTTTCATGTTCAACCATTTAATAAAATCGTTGACATTAAATATAAATCCTTATTGTAGTAAACGAATAATTTATGTTGGATTGTCAATCATATCTAATTTATTGTGAAAATTAGTGTGCTACTTCAAGAGATTTAATTTACTATTGGTGCATAATAAAATTGAAATCTCGTGAAAATTAGTTTAGGGAAATTGAAATAGTTTCTTCTGAAGTGAAAGAAATTGAATTTTTTCAAGAGACAACAACAAATACATATTCTATATAAAGAGATTCAAATATCAATGATAAAACCCCATAGTTATGGGATAATGGTGTTAATAATGTTGATGATGTAACAAATGAATTTGAAATAATAAGAGATGGTGAATTTGAAGATCTTATGGAAACTAATGATACAGAGGAGGAAGATGAATATATTGACACCGTCAAATATAAAGATTAAAATAAAGATGAATAATGATGAAATTACATACATATTATAGTTATAATTAATATATAATACCATTTTTAAGTATTTGTAGACAAAATTATTTTCTTATTTCATATGGATTGAGATGATATCGATGAGATGTTTCGTACCCTTGAAAATGTTTTACTTCATATTGATTAGTATAATAACTCATCATATAGCCCATATGTTTTTTAAACAACATCATTTTTGACTCAAAGGGGTCATGGTTGAGAATAATTGATTATTCCCTACAATATTACTGAGTGTTTTACACCTCTTGAATTTGATCCATGCATTATGATATATGTTCAGTTGCGTATTTTAGTTAATTTTCATTTAATTTATTCATGTGATAATTATTTGATTTTTTTTCTTTTTTCCATAGTTTTTCACATATAGTTGTTGGACTGGGGAGGGTGATTCTACATAATCATTTTTCCAAACCATGGGTGACATGAGATCATATTCTCATTAATGTTCATCATCAAATGTTTGATTATTAGATGATACATCAACATATAATATTTATTTTGAAATTTATTTAATTATTAACCTACTATTATTAATTATTTTTAGGGTTTATGGTATCTTTTTTATGATAGAATGAGAACCACCATATATGATTCATGGGAGATCTTTATGTGTGAGCATTGTCATTATTTTTTGCACAATATGAGAAAGAGGGTGATAGATAAATCTGGATCCATAGTTTTTTATCTTCCTTACTATAGTTGTCAACTTGATCACATATCATATCATGTTTGGGATAAATTGTTCTCCTATTGGATTGGAGATAGTTTTCAGAGGAGATCATCATCAGGCCAATAGAAATGAGGGTGATAGGAGGTCACATATCTGGCAGATAGAAATAAGGGAGATAGGAGGTCACGTATAGAGTTGGTAGTCGTACATTTAGTATTCATTGATGATATATGATAAGTAATTTTATTTAATAATTTACATATAATTTAAATGTAAAATGTTTATTTTATTTTAATATAATAAGTTGAGAATCTTGATGTTATGGATTTCGATGTTTTTAAGAAGATGTGCATTGATCCTTCCACTTGAGAGATTAATGGTGACTGACATTGTCATCTTATGGTCTTTAATTCTTGAAAATTAACTGAAATTAATATTTTAGCTAATTTAAGTTCAGATTATAAATAAAAGATACATATGATGTCATAAATTCTCACACACATGATGAGAGTCTGGTCAAGAATGAGGTTCAGGAGATTGGTGAGTTGGGATTTGATAAGGCAACTTAGATGCAGGCGGCTCAGTATGGTATCAAGAAGGTTCAGTGGTTGGTATCAGTTTTTGATTAAAACCTACCAGCTATATAACACTATAGTGTGTTTGTTGTTTTTCTCATGGGGATATCATACATAGTCATCATTTTTGTCTGTATAGTATGAGAATCCATGAGCTCAAAATGAAGTTATAGAGAGCATGCATAGAGAGTAAGAGGATCTTTGTTGACACCAGCAGCACTAAGAGGAGTAGCAACGTCGATGACAGGAGCATAATCACAATAAAATGATGGAATATACAATATGACTTGTGTATGGTATAGGGATGGACACTACTATAAAATATCTCATTTGAGACCACTAGTGGGCCGCATTTGGTAGTTACAGTTGGTCTGATGCTAAATTCCATTAGTGATCACCGAAGGCAGTCTCTATAGGCCCTCCCCCAACGAACATTGTAGTAGTCGCATAGAAGACCATTAGAGACCGATTTGGTGGTCACTAATGCCTTGATAAAACTAAGGATGTAGTGTGTAACGACCCAAACTTTTGAATAATATTTGTTTCCTAAATTTGTGTGTTATTTCATTTTATACTCCACAAAACTATATCCTTTAATTAATGGAGTGATATTGTTGGGTTCCGACTATTATATGATTGTTGGTCAATATGACCATTGGAAACTAAAATCTTAACGTTACGATTATTATTTATAAATACAAGTGATCTTGGTAAATTAATACAAAAAAAGAGTTTATGGCCTCATCTAGTAGACTCAGGTCGTACGAATCCCATATGTCGGAGCTTGGGAAGAAGGTAGAATCATTGGGCTTTGCTCTGCGCCAATCCGAAGCCGAACTCTAACATGTGAAGCTTGAACGGAATATCCTATGGGAAAAGTTCAATCTAATATAAATCACCACTCAAGCAATTTTTTCAAAGTCGCCCCAAGATTCTATCAGCATACCAAACCTTACACTTAGGTCCTATACAGGTGTTATAAGGGTATATGTAACGAGACCTTAGTTACGTTGTGTAATCCTTTTGTATAAATAAAAATTTTATTTCTTATGTTAAATTTGTGAATTTCAAATGTCCGGATAAATTTAAGATGAAGTTCCATATTATTGATGAATTTTGAAAAAATGGTATATTAAAAGATATTTTTTGTATACTTTAAATAATTAATAATTTAAAATGATTTTCAAAAAATGGTCTTCTATAGTTGTGACCGGTAAGAAATTTAGATTCTAATGAGATCAAATTAATTTTTAGTGAATAGTAAAGGATGAATAGTAATATACCCTTATTAATAGTGAAGAATAGTGATGAATATTAAATCAACCAAAAAATAGAAACTTCACCCATCAATGTATAAATGAAATTTAGATATCTAAAAATTGAAAAAATGATCATAGTATAAGTTTTGGTATTTTTGTATGTCATAAATATTTTATTTACAATTTTATAATTAATTTAATAATTTAAAAAGAAAAAAATTCATAAAATATAATCATAAATTGTTACTTTATTGTTTTATGGTTATATGATAATTTTATGGGACCTTGATTACTTTTTCAAGGTGTTACAAAACAAGTTATAGTTTTAGAGATGTTTTTTTTGTAAATAATGATTTTATTTAAAAAATAAATTAAAATTATTTATAAAATTATTTTCATAAAATGGAGTTCATTTTTGAATTCAGAGAATCTACTTTAGGTTAGGGTTAATTTATGAGATTTTTATAAAATATTTTTGTTTTTCGATGAATAGTAAAAATACAGTTTTGAGTTTCGGTGTGTTTAATGACATAATTAATGATGTAATAATGATGTAATAATGATGTAATAATTCTGGTCTACTTTTGAATAGTAATATTTGTTATGAGGTGTACTAAGTGGCCAATACCATTGGAAAATACCAGGGGTAAGCCCATGGTTTTGTAAATACCACCGATGAGGTGTCCCTTGGAAATTAATAAAATATTCCCTCACTTTTGCTATAAATACCAAGACATTCCCTCATTACATTCATTAAAAAATCCTCATAAACTAACCTCTATTCTTTTTACCTCCCAAGAATTCCTACCAAGGTTCCCTCAAGTCCCTCAAGGTCCCAACCTTCAAGCTTTTGAAGTTACTCTTCAAGGTAAGGGAACCTTTCACCCTCCTCTTTTAATTCATGACTTCCTTTATGTTATGTCTTCTAGTTTCCATTTCATTATGTAGTGGTTTGTTCTCATATATCAATACTACTTTCCATTTCATTTTAAATTGATGAGATACCCTTTCCTCTCTCATCAACTTGTTTTATGAATTTTTAAGAGACACTGTTCGGCTGCCGAATTTTGGTAAAAGAAATCACATCTTCTCTTATCTTTCATCTTTACTTTTTCTGTGGTATGTCATTCAAACATCAATGCCATGATATTATTTAAATTTTATTCTTTCCCTATACTGTGTAATGAGTTATTTATGATTGGGTGACCCTTTTCCTCTCTCTTTTTAATGTTTTCTAAAACCATGTTATATAGCAGTTATGCTGCAGAAATTTCTTCTCAAAATCTCTCTCTTTTTCTCAAGAAATTATCTTGTTTTATTTATGTGAATACCCAAATATATTTTCATTTATAGAGGTATTCATCAAGACATAAAATTTATCTATTTGATTCTGGAATTTACATACAAGAAACCCTCATTCCTTTTCCAAGGTTTATAAAAGACGTAATGATCATGTTTTAAAGCACTTTTAAAACGTCACGATTTTGAAGTGTTTACCATTACTTTTACTCTCTATGGGTTATTTATGAAATGTTTTATTATTATATATGTGGATCACATTAAAATAAATAAATATTAAGGTTGCACCCTGATATAACTCCAATTCATTGGGTAAAGAATTTAATCTCTAGAGATGACAAGTTTCTTGATACCTTGGTGAATAACCTTGGTAATTTTTATGACACCTTGGGGATGAACCTTAGTGATATGTTCATGAGTGTCTAAATTAAATTTTTGTCCACATATTCATGTTATGCTTCAATTTATTTTCATTATGATATGCCTCTACTTCCATTTCTCATTTCTTTATTTTTTTCATCAAGTTCTTATTGATATCACAAGTAAACTGATTCCCTTGCTTTCCTTACTGGGCCTTCTGCTCACCCTTTCCTTTAATGTATGCCTCCAGGTTATGAGATGCAATAATTTTACATAGGAAAAACTTATGATGAATTTGTACAAGTTTATTAGAATAATTTTTTCATGTTTTCATGTTTTATGTTCCTAATTTCCAAGACACTATGCTTTAAATATCCTCTGTTTGTAAAATATAATGAAAAGTTATGTAATAAAAATGTGGGATGTTATAGTTGGTATCAAAATATAGTTTAGTTATTTATGGAAATTAGGATATGAAAAAATTAGGAATAACCCTATAGAAAAGTTTGAATATAGTAAAACTTCTTGGTATTTTGGTGAAATATTAATTAAGTGGTTTCTGAACAAATAAATCCATGTCTGGATACGAACAAGTGGATGTGGCTCTAGCACAGATTTACCTAGGAGTGAAAACTCTAACAAGGAGTTTCGGGCTTGACCCGGGGTATCCTAGTACATGAAAACAGGACTTGCTTCACTCCTCGTTTGACTCTCCTAGGGGATATGTTTGGTCAATCACAAGATTTTTATGAATCATTATAAAGGTTTCATAGATAAATGTAATTGTTTAAGCATGAAGTTTTAAAAAAATAAAATCCTTTATAGTTAAAAGATTCATAAATGAAATAATCTTATCACAAAGGTTTTATTATTTTAGAAAATGGAGGGAAATAGGAGGAACCATTCAAATGGTGACTGCAATGGATCATGCGCTGACGGCCATCCAATGGAAGCTGAAATGGAAACTTTCATGAGAATGATGAACCAACTGACTCAGCTTATGGGAAATAACTTGAATCAAGCTAATAGACCAATCTCACCATGAAGGGAAAAACATTATGTTGAGTCCTTTATACATCAACAACCACCAACCTTCAGTGGATCTACCGACCCATTGATTACTGAATAGTGGATCAGAAATATCAAGAAGATCATTTCTATGCTCCACTGTTTGGAAGAAGAAAAGGCCACCTTGGCTATTTACCACTTAGAGGGAGAAGTTGATCAGTGGTGGGAGCTGATAAAAAACACGAGGCCAAGAGTGGAAGTTGAATCTATGGAGTGGGAAGATTTTAGAGGGATATTATTCAGCAATTATTTCCCTCGATCGATGATAATAAGAATGGAGAAGGAGTTTCTCGAGCTGAAGAAGAATGAGAATGAATCTGTGGGAAGATACAAGATGAACTTCACAAGGCCTTCACATTACACCTATATCTTTTTCATGGATCCAAATGGTAAGGTTGATAGATTATTTGGTGGACTAAGACCTTATATGTGGAAGAATATATCCAATAGAGACTATGATAGTTATGAGGAGATCGTGTGAAGTGCGATAAAAGTTGAACTGGAGTTTGGAGAGATGCATTGGTATCACAAATCCAATGAAAAAAAGAGATCAATAGAGCCAAGCCTGGGGAGGAGATTCGATCAGGGAAGAGGAGGCAAGCAATTGTAATGTCCCACGTGTAATAAATGTTGGAAGAAGAATTTGAGGAACTGTCTTCTTGGAAGTGGGAAGTGCTATAAGTGTGGTAGAGATTTCCATATTGCACATAATTGTCGTAGTGAGGTGAAGCCTCAACTCTAAAACACTAACGACCAAGGGAAGATGGTGTAGGCCCTACCTGATATCCAATGATATAAGTGTAGAAAACTTGGGCACTTTTCCAATCACTGTCCAAATCTAAGGGCAGTAGCGGGGAATCACCATCAGCCTCAGCAACGGCCAAGGGAACAAGTTCATACTTTTTCAATCACTATGGCTGAATTTGAAACACCAAATGATGTGGTGGAAGGTACTCTTGTTGTTCTCTCAAAGCTAGCAATTACTTTGTTTGATTATAGTTCTACACATTCCTTTATTTCCTCCAAGTTTGCAAAGAATTTAGAATCAGCCCCTGATTTGCTAAAAGTGGAGTTATCAGTCAAGACTCCTGTTGGGATTATCCAAGTATCATCAGTGTTTAGAAACTCTAGTATTTACTTTAGTGAGAACAATATTATCGCAAATCTAGTAGTCATTCACATGCTGGAATTCGACATTATACTAGGGATGGACTGTCTCTCAAAGTATAATGTTAAGATCAAATGTAGAAGCAAGGAAATCTCAGTAGTCTTGAATGGGAAACCAATAGTTATCTTCCAAGGAGAGATATCTCAACCTGATTTTTTATAAAATAACCTCTTGTATCCATATTTATGGAGTTTATTGGTGAATAAGAAGAAGAAAAGGAGATTTTAAGGATAGAAAATGTCCCTATTGTCTAGGAATACATTGATGTATTTCCTCAGGAGTTACCCGGACCTCCCCCGAAAAGAGAGGTAGAGTTCTCCATTGAACTTGTACCTGGATCTCATCTGATATCAAAGACCCCCTGTAGTATGGAAAATGTGGATCTCAAAGAATTAAAGAAACAACTCCAAGATCTTTTGGAGAAGGGTTTTATCTAACCAAGTGTGTCTCCTTGGGGAGAACCTATTCTCTTTGTGAAGAATAAGGATGGATCAATGTGGCTATGCATTGATTATAGAGAACTGAACGGGGTCACATTGAAGAAAAAATACCCTCTTCCAAGAACTGATGAATTATTTGACCAACTTCATGGGGCTCAATTCTTCTCTAAGATTGATCTTCGATATGGTTATCATCAATTGATGGTGAAGAAAAAAGATATTCAAAAAACTATCTTCCGATCAAGATATGGGCATTATGAGTTTGTTGTTATGCCCTTCAGACTGACTAATGCACCTACTATTTTTATGGATTTGATTAATAGAGTCTTTTAAGGACTACAATGATAACATTGTGGTAGTTTTTATTTATGATATTCTGATATATTCCAAAAATCATGAGGAGCATGAGGATCATCTTAGGGTTATTTTTCAAACTCTACTGAAGGATAGGATTTTTGGAAAGTTCAACAAATGTGAATTCTGGTTACAACAAGTTGCTTTCTTGGGGCACATTTTTACCAATGAAGAAATTACAGTTAATCCTACAAAGAAAAAATTTGTATAGAAGTGGCCTCATCCTATAACAATAACTAAGATTCGTATTTTTGTTGGATTAGTGGGATATTATTGGAGGTTTATGAAAAAAATCATGACTTTCTAATAATTTAACCAAGTTAACTCAAAAAGGGGTCAAGTTCATCTGGGCAAAGGAGTGTGAGGAAATTTTCCAAGAGTTGAAGAAGATATTGGTTATTTCACCCGTGTTAACTCTACCCTCAAGTGGAGAAGTATTCGTTATTTTTAGAGATGAATCTCTAAAAGGGTTTGAGTGTGTCCTCATGAAAAATGACAAACTTATTTCTTATGCATCTCGATAGTATAAGTATCATGAGTAGAACTATCCTACGCATGATCTGGATATTGTTGCGGTCATTTTTGCTCTGAAGATATGGAGGCACTATATTTATGGGGGGAAATGTGATATATACACAGACCATCAAAGTTTGAAGTATATTTTCACAAAAAAGGAATTGAACATGAGGCATAGGAGATGGTTGGAACTTCTCAAAGACTATGATTGTTCAATTCATTATCATCCTAGAAGAGAAAACAAAGTCACTGATTCATTAAGCAGGAAAGACCAAATTCTTCTTTCCATGATGAGTATTCAAAGATATCCTTTGATCAATTACCTAGTAAAGTTGGACATGGGAATTATAAGGGAAGGGATATCATCAACCCTAACCTAAATGATTTCTCAAACATCATTACTAGATAAGATCAAGAAAGCTTAGAAATAAGATCCTTTATTACAGAAGAAGTTTGAGGTTGTGAAGGATGGGAAGTTTCCTAACTTCAATATTGATTAAGAAGGTGTACTAAAATTTCGTACAAGACTATGTGTTCCATCTATTCTGAAAATAAAGAAGGATTTGATGGATGAAGCTCATAGCTCTACTTTATCTATACATCTAGGAGGCATGAGGATGTATAGAGACCTTCGTGATCATTATTGGTGGGATAATATGAAAAGGGGGATTGTTTACTACACTTCAAGGTTCCTAGTATGTTAGCAAGTGAAGGCAGAGAAACAACTTCCTAAAGGGTTATTTCAACCACTACTCATATCAGCATGGAAGTGGGACAATATTACATTGGAATTTGTCACTGGTCTCCTGATAAATTTCAAAGGAAACAATGTGATATGGGTTATTCTGGACCGTCTTACCAAGACTACCTATTTTATCTCCATTTGGGAAGATTTCTCTCTTGAT
This sequence comes from Viscum album, assembly GCA_963277665.1. Lineage (NCBI taxonomy): Eukaryota > Viridiplantae > Streptophyta > Magnoliopsida > Santalales > Viscaceae > Viscum > Viscum album. The sequence goes on from OY728160.1 coordinate 641,824,718, forward strand.
CAACTTTCCATGATTTACGTGAAGGAAGTGGTAAGACTATATGGAGTTCCACTTTCTATCATATCTGATCGTGATCCAAGGTTCACATCAAAATTCTGGAGAATTCTTCAACATGATCTGAGTAACGAATTGAATTTTAGTACGGCCTATCACCCCCAAAATGATGGTTAATCTGAAAGGACTATTCAAACTATAAAGGACATGCTGAGAACATGCTCAATGGAATTTAAAGGTGGATGGGATCAACATCTCCCTTTAGTTGAGTGATCTTACAACAACAGCTTCCATTCGAGAATTAAAATGGCACCCTATGAAGCTCTATATGGTAAGAGATATAGAACTCCTACTTTTTGGAATAAATATGGTGAGAGAAAGCTTCTTGGGCCAGATCTTGTGAATGAGATGACAGAAAATGTCCATGCCATCCAGCAACACATTAAGGCTGCTCAGAGTTAGCAAAAGAGATATGCTGACAACTGTCGAAGGAGCTTGGAGTTTGATGTTGGTGACAAGGTCTTTCTTTGAATTTCACCTTGGAAGAGAGTCATGAGGTTTGGGAAGAAAGTAAAGCTCAGCCCTAGGTATATTGGCCACTATGGAATCCTTGATCGTGTAGGATTAGTGGCCTATTGGCTTGCACTTCCTCCAAATCTAGCACAAGTTCATGATGTCTTCCATGTATCCCTCTTGAGAAAGTACATATCTGACCCTTCACATGTACTAAATCCAGAGGTGGTACAAGTAGAACATGACCTCTCTTATGAAGAGCAGCCGGTGGAGATCTTGGATTGTAGGGACAAGGTTCTATGAAACAATACTACCTACCTTATTAAGGTGTTGTGGAGAAACCAAAAATGTGAAGAAGCCATGTAGGAACTAGGGGGGTCTATGAGGCAGAAGTACCTACACCTTTTCTCTTCTTAGGGTATGAGTTAAAATTTTGGGGATGAAATTTCTTAATGGTATAATAATGTAACAACCCAAACTTTTGAATGATATTTTTTGTCTAAATTTGTGTGTTATTTCATTTTATACTCCACAAAACTATATCTTTTAATTAATGAAGTGATACCATTGGTTTTTTACTATTATATGACCATTGTTTAGTATGAACATTTCAAACTAAACTCTTAACATTTCAATTATTGTTTATAAATACAAGTGGTCTTGGTTAATTAATACAGAAAGAAGAGTTGATGGCCTCATCCAGTAGACTCAGGTCGTACGAAGCCCATATATCGGAGCTTAGGAAGGAGGTAGAATCACTGGGCTTTTCTCTGGACCAAGCCCAAGACAAACTCCAACATGTAAAGCTTGAATAGAATCACCTATAGGAAAAGTTCAAGCTAATAGAAATCACCACTCGGGCAATGTTGTCTGATCCGCCCCAATATTTTATCACCATAGCACACCTTACACTTAGGTCATATGTAGGTGTTATAAGGGGCTATGTAATGAGACCTTAGTTACATTGTGTAGTCATTTTGTATAAATAAAATTGTTATTTATTATTATGTTAAATTTGTGAATTTCAAATGTCTGGATAAATGTAGGGTGAAGTTTCATATTATTGATGAATTTTGGAAAAAGGGTATTTTAAAATATATTTTTTGTATACTTTAAATAATTAATAATGTAAAATGATTTTCAAAAAATGGTCTTCTATAGTTGTGACCAGTAAGAAATTTAGAGTCTAATAAGATCAACTTATTTTTTACTGAATAGTAAAATATGAATAGTAATATACCCTTTTGAATAGTAATGAATAGTAAATCGCCCAAAAATAGAAACTTCAGCCATGAATGTATAAATACAATTTAGACATCTTAAAAGTGAAAAAATGATCATAGTATAAGTTTTGGTATTTTTGTATGTCATGAATATTTTATTTACAATATTATAATTAATTTAATAATTTAAAATGAAAGTTTATTTTCATAAAATGTAATCATAAATTGTTACTTTATTTTCTTATGGTTATATGATAATTTTATGGGACCTTGATTAATTTTTCATGGTGTTACAAAACAAGTTATAGTTTTAGAGTTGTTTTTTTGAATAAATAATGATTTTATTTAAAAAATAAACTAATTATTTTTAAAATTATTTTCATAAAATGGATTTTATTTTGGAATTCAAAGCATCAACTTTAGGTTAGGTTGAATTTATGATATTTTTATAAAATGTTTTGTTTTTCAGTGAATATTAAAAATACTGTTTTGAGTTTCGGCGTGTTTAATGACATCATTAATGATGTAATAATGATGTAATCATTCTGATAGACTTGTGAATAGTAATATATACTATGAGGTGTCCCAAGTGGACAATACCATGGGAAAATACCATGGGAAAGCCCATGGTTTTTCAAATACCACCGATGAGTTGTCCCTTGGAAATTAATAAAATATTCCCTCACTTTTGCTTTAAATGACAAGCTATTCTATCATTCCATTAATTCCAAAATCCTACTCAATGAAGATATGGTCTTTTTACCTCCTAATAATTCCTCCCAAGGTGCCCTAAATCCCACCAAGGTCCCAACCTTCAAGCTTTCTAAGTTACTCTTCAAGGTAAGGGAACCTTTCACCCTCCTCTTTTAAGTCATGACTTCCTTTATGTTATGTCTTCTAGTTTCCATTTTAATATGTGGTGGTTTGTTATTCTATATCACTAGTACTTTCAATTTCATTTTTCAATTGATGAGAGGCCCTTTATTCTCTCATCAACTTGTTTTATTAATTTTTAAGAGATGCTATTAGGCTGCCTAATTTTGGTAAAAGAAATTACATCTTCTCTTATCTTTCATGTTTCCTTTTTATGTGGTATGTCGTTAAAAAATCCATACCATGATATTATTTAAATTTTATTCTTTCCTTGTACTATGTCGTGAGTTATTTATGAGTGGTTGACCCTTGTCTTCTCTCTTTTTAATTTTTTCTAAAACCTTGTTATATAGTCGTTATGCTGCAGAAATTTCATCTCAAAATATCTCTCTTTTTCTCAAGAAATTCTCTTGTTTTATTTATGTGAATACCCAAATATATTTTCATTTCCATAGGTATTCATAAATACATAAACTTTATCTATTTTATTCTGGAATTTACATACAAGAAACCCTCATTCCTTTTATAAGGGTTATAAAAGTCATAACGATCATGTTTTTAAGCACTTTTAAAACGTCACGATTTTGAAGTGAAACCTGTTACTTTTACTCTCTATGGGTTATTTATGAAATGTTTGATTATGATATATGTGGATCACATGAAAATAAATCCATATTAAGGGTGTGCCCTGATATTTTTCTAATGCATTGGGTAAGGAATTTAATCTTTAGAGATGACAAGTTTCACGATACCTTGGTGGATAACCTTGGTAATTTTTCTGAAACCTTGGGGATGAACCTTGGTGATATGTTCATGAATGTATAAATTAAATGTTTTATCCACATATTCATGTTATGGTTTAATTTATTTTCATTATGATATTTCTCTACTTCCATTTCTCATGTCTTTATGTTTTTCATCAAGTTCTTATTGATATCACAAGTAAATTGATTCCCTTTATTTCCTTACAGGGTCTTCTACTCACCCTTTACTTTGATGTATGTCTCTAGGTTATGAGATGAAATAATTGTACTTAGGATGAACTTATGATGAATCCATACAATTGGATTAGAATAATGTTTTATGTTTTCATGTCTTAGTTTCCTGGTTTCCAATTCCCTGGACTTTAAAGATCCTTTGTCTGTAAAATGTAATGAAAATTTATGTAATAAAAAGGCGAGATGACATATAGTGACTGTCAAAGGTGGTCATTAACGCTCAATGAATTTTTGGAGCATTAGAAACCGCCAATGGAGATCGATAATATGAATAAAGTTTTGACAAAAAAATTACTTTGATAAAACCAAATAATCCAAAAAACAATAAGAAAAAATCAAAAACAAAAGATAAAAAAACAGGCACAAATAGCAATCCAAATAGATACAGATATATTCTAATCTTATGTCTCAATCAGCCTACCAATAAGATAAAAAAATTAAACAAATAAAAATTAATATATTTAACATTAATCATATTTATTCAGTTAATATATATATAAAGAATAATGAAAACAATTTATATTATGTTACCTACATAAATAATCATAAATAAAAACATAAGGAAAATCTAATCTGAAATATATGTTGACAATATTTATCAGTTAAAGAATGACTATTAAAAATAAAAAACTAATTTTACCATATACCAATCAATACAGATAGCATATTGATGTGTGGTTGGTTCCAATATATCTCATATGCTTTTAAGAATTTTCTCTTATATTTCCACGTCAATCAAAAGTTGTTTTCTAATTTTTACCCACTAACGAGAGATATGTCATGTTAATAACATTAGACAATGTTACCCATCATTTTTCATCATATTGGGCGACACAAGCATCTGATAGATGCAGCATTAATTTCCATATATCAAAAATGGATTGCTTAATTTTTTCCGTGATATCATGTCAATCCAAGTGTGTTTTATTATTATTGAAATATTTTATGTGATTTGTCACTTAACTCCAAATCTGAGGGACAAAGGTCACTTTTGATCATACTGAGAAATTTAGGTATCTGATTCACATTTTGATGATTCCTATAAATTTTAAATGACTTAAATATCATTTTCCAAATATTTCATGTCAATTGGAGTTCATTTGGTCCATTTTGAACCCTATACACATGATTTTCCCATTATTACAAAAATGATAATGAATGTGAAAATGAACATTTAATTGTACCGACCAATCAAGATATTGGAATTATGCACATTTGATTCTAATAGATCACATATGATTAAAATAATGTTCTTATATCTATGCACGCCAATCATAAGTTATTTTCTTATTTTTGACCCCCTGGTGGGAGATATGTCATTTTAATAACATAAGACAATGTTACCCATCATTTTCCATAATATCGGACCACATAAGAATTTGATGGATATGAAATTGATTCCCTCATATCAAAAATGGTTCATTGGTCTTTCTCCCATGATTTCATGTCAATCCAATTGTGTTTGATTAGTACTCACCCATTTTATCTTATTTTTCACTTAACTGCAAAGTTGAGAGACAAATGTCACCTTTTATCATACCAATCAATTTAGGTATCCAATCCACGTGTTGATACTTCCTACATATTTTAAATGAGTAAAGGATCATTTTCCTATGATTTTATTTCATTCAGAACTCATTTGGTCAATTTTGACCCTACACACATGATTTACTCATTATTAGAAAAATCATAATAAATATGAAAATGATCCTTTAATTTTGATAAAAATTTAATATTACCACGTATGAAGGTAAGTTCATTGCATGTTGAGTTTGGGGAAGTATATTAAGTCTATATATATCATCTATAATAACCTGACAGTCTTGATTTTCTTAGTGCATCCATATAGAAAATAGAGAAACTAGAGTGGGAGGTGTTTCTTGAGACTGAGAAAAAAAGTGAACAAAACCATTCTATTTTCACATGATTATTCTATTTTCATGATACTTATATAGTTTTATTCTTACTATCTGAGAAATTAGTCAGATAAATATGCATTCCATGCATGAGGATTGGCACTTACAAAACCATACATGAAGAAGAAGTTAACTTGGACAGTTAGTAGTGATAATTAGTATGGTTTTTGTTCTCTGACTTGTGAATAACAGAGAAATTATGCATACCACATTACACGAACATCATATAAAATTAAGTATTCACATAGAACAATTAGTGCATGGAGTTTATGTGTGTACATTTATGTGAAACATGAAGAATAAAGGGTCCCATTTCTTTACAGTAGCTCGAAGAAGGAAGAAAAATCATGTTTGGTGTTCAACTACCCGAAGAAGAAGATAGGGAATGCATATTTTATGAAAGTTATTTTTATATATGGAAAATATAATTCATTTCATGTTTTTAATATCATATTGAAGCCTCTTATGATATTTTTTCAATTGGTTATGTTTTTCTGTGCCGAACTAGAGTTGTGTATGAGACAAATAAAAGAAAATAAAAGATTTATTAATGTGTCAAGAATGTATTGAAAGATACCCTAGATAAGAATGTGTAAGAGGAAGTTGTTCACTACACTAATTCAAAATAAATATGGGTAAATTTATAAGGTCTATATGATAAAGAATCTATCTTTAATTCTAAATATGAATCTACTAAAGATCTAGTTTCAAGTCTCTTGAAGAGGGTTTTCACCTGTCCAAAGACTAAAAAAGGAAGAACAAGTAGAAGTATAAAAAATTGGGTTCACTTATTGAGGTAAACAAAAATGAATAATTTTGCATATAAAATTCTATCCTAAAAGAAGATATCTCTTTTAAATATGAAGATAAATATTTTATATCAACTGAATGTGTTGAGGATATAGAAACCACTTAATAAGGTAAATCTATAAATTTTTAGTGAAACCAACAAGAGGAAACTCAATCCTTTTGAGATGAAGTTCAGAACATGAAAGATGAAGGTGAAAGAATATATACTCACATAGCAAATTTATAAGAAATCATTACACAAATGGATAATAAATTAAAATAGAAAAGTTGTGTGATTGATTAATCGATTCATGAGTTAAAGGATATCATGAAAAAGAATAATAATCATGAAGTATACATGACTATCCTAAGGGAACAACATAAGGAATGGATGGAGACTAAATTTAGTGAAAGAGATTCCCATGTTGAGAATTTAGAGGGACAATTGAAGGAGAAGAATTCATTGATTAAGAAGCTTAAATGGGAGATTCACATTATGAAGAATGTGTAGACTACTAAGTTGTCTCATTTGGAGACTATAACTAGTAGTGATAAGATCACCAGTCAAGATTCAATAAGTCTATTAGGGGGGTTCAAATCCCCATACCTACTAAAATTGATGTGATTAGTTCTCAAAAATTGATGGTAGTTTAGTGATATTTTTGTGGAAATACTAGACACACTATAGGTTTGTGTTAAATGAAAAGATTTATTCATGCATTGAATATATCATATGATTTAATAGTTATGCATTGGTAATGAACCTTGTGAAATGATTATTTTGTGAAGGAGTAGTTTAGTATAGTGAGGTTGGTGTGAATGTTAAATGGAAACTGCATACTTATAGTTACATGATGGAAAAAAACATGAATCATATTCAGTGTACATGAAGTTTTAGTTTCAAGAATAAGTATACTTTGAGACATGGATATTGGTTTTGTTGTGTGAATAATATGGAAGTTTGTTACCAAGAATTCTACACACAATGTGTGTGCATTAAGTGAGAAAATTTATGCAGAGCTTTATGATTTCATGATGTGTTGAGCTTTGAGAACATTGAGGTTTGTGAAGTAATGAGAAGCTATATAAATATTGGAATCATATTTATGAGTTCACTTGATAGTGATAGTGTCAATTTTTTTCAAATTTGTTATAAGTACTGGTTTTAGAAGTACGTTTGAGTAATTTAGAAGTACTAGAATCTATAGGGTTGTGTGTGAAACAAATTGTGCATTCATTTGTGCAAAGCATATAATAAAATAAATATTACACTATTTCTCAATGTTGAGACATTGGGTATTACAACATGTTATTATGATAATTATAGAAATTATTATTTTAAGAGATTGAAGGTGAGTGTGTCCATTACTTATTCCACTATAAGGGACAAAGATCTAGAGATCATAGAAGAAAGTATTGAAAATATTATTATGGGGCCACTGAATGATATTATAGAATGTTTAGTGATAGATAAATTTCATGTGTGATTGTAAGATATTATGGGTCTAGAATATAGAGAGCATATCCATACAGAATAGAGAAGTCTATTCTATTGAGAAGATCAACCAAAATAAATTAACCAATTCAGTGGTTTAGGGATGACATTAATTTCATTCTTTTAATGGATATAAGTGAAATTTAATTCCTAAAATAAGAATCATCACATAGTTACTCAAAATAAAGGGAGTTGATAAATAATGAAGAAATTAAATCATTGATGTCTTATGAAACATTTTATTTGGGTGACATACAATAAGGGAAATGATCACTTTAGAAAAATTCATATGATCGTTTGATGGAAGAAGTTAATGAGGAGAATAAATACAAGACATTGATAATGGTAAATGGGTCTTAATGATAAGAATGGTTTGATTTCTTAAATATTTTCTCAATGATATTTAGACTTGAAAATATCCAGATAGTGTTAATAATAGTGGAATCATAATGAGAGTACATGGAAAATATGGATGTAAATATAGATTTACTTTATGAAGATTTATTGGAAGTAATTTACATTATGACACAAATAGGTTTTATGGAAGAAGAAAACTAGAAAATATTTTTTAAATATAATAAATTCTTCTATGAAATGAATAAAGGGAAAATATATTGGAATTTAATGTTTGATTTTTTTTATGTCAAAATAAAAATTTTGAAGGTGAAATGAAGACCATTGCTACCACTGAGAGATGTGGGATGATGGAAAATTCATCACACATATCTTATATATATATATTTAACATTTTTATGTAGTGTTTATATATTTCATGTTCTTGGAGCCATTACATCTCATAAATATGGTCTCTCAACCTATAAAAAAATAATTATTCTTATACTATCTAGTGCTAGAAGAAAAACCATCTTTATAAAACCATTATCATTGAAAAAAAATACTTCTAATTTACCTATGATCTTTTATGAGTTCCCAAAATGGTTGAAAATATGTTCTTGAATCTTCTCTTTATTCAAAAGTTTAGTTCATTGTGTAATGGAATTTATCTAATTGATGGCTTTTTGTATGCTCCACATGTGACATGCAGTTGAAATTTAAGGCTAAAAAATCACTTATGGATTATTTTCCTATGTTTTCCCATCAGTCTAAATGTATTTATTTGTTTTTAAATCTATACTTGGTCAAATTTAATTTTAATGAAAAAGTAAATGTTATTTTTGAATTTACTAAAAATAAAAAAACAAAGTGAGACAGTCTATTTTAATGATAAACTAGAAAGATAAAACAAAACACACCTCTTAAATCTGATATGTCATGTGGGGCCATGGGTGATACCTACTTCTGATGTGGAATGGGCCTAAAATAAATAAAAATTATGAAAATAAAAGTAATTAATGTAAAAATAAATAAATAAATAAATTCATTATAACCTTTCATCATAGAATCCCCTATATCATCACCTCGGTGCATATATTTCTGTAATGTGTGAACATCAACTAACAGTTGCGCATTTACCACCTTAGAAGCATGAATTTGTGCCTCCAAATATATCACCTATTGTGTCATCCCAAAAAAAACAGGATCCATGGACTCAGCATGTTAAACTATTTAATGAGGAATCCATGTTCCATATGTCAAACTTTATCCATTTCCATCATGACAAATAATGCGATGGAATATCTCATCCATTCACATGGAAAGTTGTTGTTGGCCCTATAATAGATGTGCTAACTCAAACTCAAATTGAGACTATGTAATATGTAAATATATATATATATATATATATATATATATATATACAGATGTATGTAATTATTGATAATTAGTACAAGAACTTACCATAAGAGCTGCAACATATGGATCATTTTGATCACAAGTCATCATCCACACCAACATTTTATCATTCAGTGCACCTTACTCTTGTAACTTTATACCAATAAGATATCAATATAGAAAAAAAAACAATATTAAATAATAAATACATCATTCCAAATCTTGGACACATGATGAGTCCCAATCCTATGAGGTGTTCCCTATAATGCACAATTCTCAGAACGACGCGCTACCACCTCATATATTCAATTAATTAAAATTTCAAACATGTAAAATGGTAAAGGTTATTATAAATATATAAACAAAAATAAATAGACTCATTATTGCAGCCTCAGTGGACCAATATGCAACTAACTCACGCCACTAAAATGGGAGAGAAACTCTTAGGACTCTGTCTAGAATGTCTGGGGCACCCACATTTGGTACCCAGTGCTCCCTCTTAAATCTCCCTTTATGATCTTTCCACATTTTATAAAATTTATCCATATACACTAGCCAAAACTCATTGTGGAACACTCTCATATTATTCAATTTAAGAAAAAATATCACACATGTTAGTATTTTTAAAAACATAGCTAATAAATTAAAATGGTCCTCTTACTTGAACTTCCCTCCATATATGATCTAATATATCCTAGGGAAATGAATCATTGTCATGTGTAGTCATTGAAAATATGTATGGATCATGTATGATATGACCAAACAGGTTAATAAATGTAGGGGTTCCCACTCCCACAGGATGGTATGTCTAGTCAAATGATATGTCAATGGTCGTGTTATAATTCCAAGAATAAATACCACGACTAGGGCCTCCCCTATGAGAGGAAGAAGTAGTCAATTATGATCCTATTGAAAATGGTTTCATACATAATTAAAGAGATATTTATATATATGTTTAATTCTTAATTAAAAAATAAACTCATTTACATTAATACATACCTCGATCCTTAGACACAGATATCTCTATAGAATGATATAGATCTATTGTTTGTTCCCCTGACATGTCTACAGTCATAGAATGAATTAGTAAAGAAAGGATTCATTTCCTATTATAGTGCTATATAATGTGAGATACAAAGGACTCATGTACTTTTTTTTATTTCATGCATATTTCATTAAATATAAAGGGGTGGTTGGATCAAAACACATGTCTAGAAAAATCTATGATATTTCATTATTGCATAAACTGAAAATCCCATAAAAAGGATAAAGATCCAATACTCATTCATTTGATTCAATAACAATGAGAAATTCATAAAGTCTTATTTTTCTAAACACCAGAAAATAAAAGGTGTCGAATTTTTATTTACACTACCAATAATTAAATATCATCACTATCATATAATGGACAAGAGGCATATACATGCATGAAAGTAAAATATGATGTCAATATCCATTCATTTTCCATTCATAAAGAGAGGTATAAATAGAGGCATACTATTTCAATAACCATTAACTATCCATTCATAAAGAGAGGCATAAAGGGAGGAATATTATTTCACTATCCATAAAGAGGGACACTACTAGTTGAGAAAAAATGGGTTGCACTAACACATCTAAAAAAATTGAAAATTTGATATTATATTAACATTAGGATTAAAATAATTCTTTTTGGTTAACATTTGATGACCCAATAGTCATAAATTTGATGAAATTAATGCTTAGTGAAACAATTTATTGCAAGAAATTACTTGAAGTGGAGTAGTCTCTCAGATGTAGGGGGTGTGGTTAGAATATTTTTGTTATTATTTTCTTATCATAGTTTACATATATTCTATGGTTCTCTATGTTTTATCATATAAATATTATAGGAATTTTTGTTTTTATATTTTTCTGAAAAATAATTTCTTTAATTATTTTTACTTAAATTCATGTCATTTTTCATGCATGTATATATCAAATATAGGGATAGTAAATACACAAAAAATAGTTAAACATTTCATAAAAAGTTAAATAATTAAAAAAAATTATACACCGAAGAGCGGGAAAATAATAATACCTTTAATTAAACATGAAAATTGATTGTTTGTCCTTCAATAGTCCCTCTAAACTAATGAATATCTTCTTCACACTGAGCTATAGTGTGTTGATCGAGATATTATGCAACAAAGAAAATAGTCTTGAGTTCATCTTGTTCAATTAAAAACACTCATCACCTTGAAATTTTCACACTAACTTTCTAATTTGGATTTGATGGCAAGGCAATGAAGAAAACTTTTTCTGATTATGATGTCAAAATGAAAGGTTCATTACTAGCTCATTAATCTCTCTATAACATATTTCTAAAATTTCCAATGTAAACTAATATTGATCAATATTACTTACATGAATTGGATCAAACCAATTACACTTTAACAATTTGTATTTAAACCCATGCACATATACAACTTCAATGATGTCTTTCAATTGAGCATAGTAATAGATAGAATAGAAAGATAGACAACCAATGCCACTAATTTTTGTTTCTCATTTTCCATCACCATCTTTAGTGCCAAACTGAAATCCTTTAGCATCAAAATAATTGTAACGACAAGCCATTATAGATAGACCCTCAACTGATTGATTGAATTCTTCAATTTGTATAGGGTAACCTGACTCCTGCAAGTTATAGACCTATATATTTCATATAATTCAATAAAAAATTATAAAGAAAGAAATTAGTACTATTCTTTAATCATAATGAAAATTCATTTATATGTAAAAAATCCTTGAACCAATCATGAAATTATTCATAATGGGACTATTGAATTTGATAATCACTCTCATGAGACATATCTTATTTTATCTCATTAATATGTTTTCTAAAAATGATAATTCCATATTTAAATGATCAAATTTATATATATAGACATAACATGTAAAATTTAAATAATAAAAGTGATAGGAAACTCACTACATCAATGGTGAAACTAATGGATTATTGAAAAAATATATCGATGAGCTTTTATCCACTCAATGTTTTCCATATAAAATATAGTTCCTTATCCAACTGAACCATCATGAGTCTGAGAGGGATTGTCTAATTTTGTTTCAACATTCATAAGATATTCTGAACAAAAATTAGTGCACTCATCCATCAAATAAACATTGGATATTGATGACTCTGGATAAGCTTTGTTACGTATGAATCGTTTTGATGTATTTAAATACTGATCAATAGGATACATCCACCTAAATTGAACTGGACCAGTAGTCATTACTTCTTCAGTTAGTTGCACTATCAAGTGAACCATAACATCAAAAAATAAGGGTGAAAATAGTTTCTCCACATAAAAAAGAGTAAGTAAAATTTTATCCTGAAAAAAATTTAAATCACTCATTCATTGATTTATTAATCAAGGCTTTCTAAAAAAATTACTCATATAAATCAATGGTTGAACAACATTGGATGATAAACAATCAAAAATTGTGATTGGAATCAATTGCTGAAGTAGTATATGATTTTCATCCCTTGAAATTTCCTTCTCATCACATTCACACACTTGGAATTATTAGAAGAGTAACCATCAGGCACCTTGAATATCTTCAAAATGGAAAGAAATGTATCTTTATCTCTTTTACTCATCGTATATTGTTCATTATTCATGTATGCCTTGTTTCCCTCACCCAACTATAAATGAAATTATTTCCTTAAACCCATTTCTTCTAAATCACATTTTACATTAACATGGTCCTTTTATTTTCTAGTAACACCTAAAATGGTCCATAATATATTATCACAAGAATTTTTTTCAACATGAATGATATTAAGATTATGCCTTAGCATGTTAGTTTTCCATTAAGAGAGATTAAAAAAATACTTTTCTTATTCCAATTGTGACTTCATAATCTACATACACCATGAATATTGGGTAATGGATGATCCACCAAATCCTTAAATTCATATACCATGTGGATATTTTCTTTCTCAATCTATGATAATATTTCAACTCTTTTCATGCCTTTGGTGTTGGGTTGAATTATTTAAAACCATAAAATATCACTCTATACTTTTTGAACCTATGCATAGGGTGAAGAAAATTTATATGACCCATGTATGACATCTTTTTACAATTCTTAATCCAAGTACAATTTTTACTTTTATTGAAGCAAGGGAAAGAAAATTCCACTTTCATACTCCAACCTGAAAAATTTTCATAAGCTGGGAATTCATTGATTTTCCATAATAAATCAGCCTATAGTTTGAACATTTCATTCATTTCACAGTCATAAGTCATCACACCAATTCCCCAAAATTCATTCAACTCATCAATCAATGGATGGAGGTAAACATCAATGGTATCCCCCAAAATTCTAGGTCCATCAATAAGAGTATAAAGTAATAAAATTTTTGTTTCATAAAAAGCCATAAAGGAAGATTATATGAAACCAACACCACTAGAAATATGTTATTAGTTGCACCAACCATAGACCTGAATGGATTGAAATCATCTTCTTCTAACCGCAATTAGATATTATTACTATCTTTAGAAAAATCAGGGTGTCTATGGTCGAAATCTTTCCATACAAGAGAGTCTATCAGGTGGGTTAGCATATCATTTTATATATTTATTTTTACATGTCATCTCATTAATTTAGAAACTTTATATGACATAAATAACCTTTTCAAACTCAGATTCTATGGAAAGTAATGGATTTTATTTACAATAATAATTTTCCCCTGTTTAGCAGTCTTACTTTGATGAGTCCAATTTCCCCTGTTATCTTTCCACCTATAAGAGTAAAAAACTATACAATTATCCAAATTCATAGTTTTATTTCTAAACATCATATAGTTTTTCACATGAATATATAGTCTCATATGTGAAACCTAAATTCTCTATCAACTTATGAACATGATAATACAACTTAGGAATCTTAGCGTCGGTAGGAAGTACTTTTTTCAATGACACCAACAGCATGTAAAATGATGTATCTAAACACTAATTCAAATTATTCAATTAAAACAAATCCATTATAAATGAAAATTTATTATAAGTAGTACATCTAGAATATAATTCAGTTTTTACATCATCAATCATTTCATAAAACCTCAACGAATCATGATATTCACCAAAGCATGGATTGATCTTACCAGTCTCAACATTCTAGATGTTAATTCCTTTAAGGAGCCAACCCACATACCATTTCAGTAATAATTTCATGCATAGGATCATTCATATAAGAACCCGGTTCTTATTTTTGAGGTATGGGTTTCTTCTTTTATCTTTTCATTAAGTGTTTTCGAGAAAATAAGGAAAATGGGGGAAAATCCTAAATTTTGGGACTACACGTCATGTACTATTCCACACGTCGTTTACTTTGGCCGTGTGGGATGATTACACAGAGTGTGTAGCCATGTCGGTGATGAAGGGTGTAAAAACCGACTACACGCCGTGTAGTGGTCCTTTACATGCCATGTAGTCAGTCGGCAGGCGAAACAGTAAGGCAGTGGAAGCAGCTGCCAGCTGGGTGACAGTACACGCCGTTTAGTCGGGAATACACGCCATGTACTCATGTCGACAGATGAACAGTTTGGTGGTGCCACCAGGGGAACAGTTAAATGAAAAAAAATACATGTCGTGTACTTGGAAATACATGCCGTGTACTTTGTTTTTTCGCTTAAAATGGGCAGTAGCCAACCCTGTTCACAGGATTGGCTTAGAACCGGATGAGAGCTCGAGGTAGGATGGATGAAACTTCGTGGATCTCGAGATCGAGCTTCGGGAATCCGTTTCTGCTTCCGTTGATCATGTTGTAACCGCACGGGTAATCCCTCCCTTCTCCTTGTGTAGTTCTTGACAATTATTCCTCTAATGAATGTTATTTTAGTTTGAATGGGTTTTCTTCTACGTTGAATCTATGTCATTCTTGGATGTTTCAGAAGGCATCGTTCAGGCATACCGTTCTTCGGAGTTTAAGGTAGGTGTCTTGGTGTTTAATTTCCAACTGATGTGCGTTTTGTGTACTGTTGTAACACGCGCCCATAAATGGGGTGTCGTATAGCTGAGGCCTCGTTGAATTAAATACCTAGAATTGTTTAGGTAATTTAAATGTGATAATAAACTATTGTTTGGGATAGCTTCTTGGATCCAAGACCACCCCAGGGGTGCGTTCCTCTGTTTAGCCGTTTGGCCAGGATACCCAAGGGTATGCCTTTAAAATAATGATTGTAGAATTTCCTTGAGAGGGATTTCATGTGTATTTCTTGTTTACATGTTGGGCATGGCCCGATTACTTGTTAGCCTGAGGGCAGTGTTGTGATTAGCCTGTGGGAAATGTACTACTTAGCCTGTGGGCAACTTCTTCTGTGCCAGTGGGAAGCTAATTTTGTGCCTATGGGTGATAATTCTTACGCCTATGGGCAATATATATTATTCCTGTGGTAAATTACCTGTGGGTTATGTTTCTGATTACCTGAGGGTAAATGTTTGCGTGTTGAGGACACTGAATGTTTACTCAGAAATTCACTGTGGTGTTTTCTTATACTAAATGGATAAATTGAATATTAAAATGCAATATAACTGGTAAGTTAGTTACTTTTGAGTACTGATTAGTTTGTTGCATTTACTTTTGCACACTGTTGTTGCATGTTTAAACATAGTTGAGCACAGGCCTTTGGTGGGTGCCTACTAAGATTATTTCTCACACCCTGTTTGGGTCGTGCTTTTCGGCCCAAATAGATTACGTTTCTGTAGGTGTTAATAAGGGAAAGGGTCCTTATACATGTACTTCATTGCTGCTGAGGTGTAGGGGAGCATGGGACTGGTCTTAGGCTCGCAATGCTTCTGGCTGTTCAGTTTTTCCTTTATGTACTTGTATTTCAGTTGTATTGTATTGTAGTATAACATGTTTTGGCTATTTTATAGAATAGTGACATGCTTCATTTTCATATATATATGACTATTGGTTCCATTTTTATATCAGTTATCCATTTCCGTTATATATATTTTTTACCGCTTTCTCTTGTTGTATGCTATTTACCTATTCTGCTATGTTGCACTTTGACAAATGAGGGCATAGTTTCCCCACTATCAGACATGGGCCCTCACTGCTAGTCGGCAGCCTCTGGCGTTTGGGGAAATGCACTTAAGGTCACGTGGCGAACCGGGTTCGCGGCACCCGTTGAGTGGCACCCGGAACCGGGACATTACAAATTGGTATCATAGGGATTCTTTTCTTTGACTTACTATTTGGATCCTTAGTCAGGAATAGGATGAGAACAGTAGTTGGTAATAAGTTGTGTCCAGGCGTAGCTAACCTGTGTACAGGGAAAAGCCAATTTACATCGTGTTGAAATTTTTCTGATTTTTCAATTTTATAGTTTAATTGATTTTCACCGAAGGGTGACACACTTGTATTGTGCTGTTTATATTTTATTCATGGGTTCTATTTAGTTTCAACCCGATGAGATGAGGGCATTCCATCTCATGCATCATTTAGACACATGCTAGAAATCACATGCCATACATAGTTTCCATGCCATGTAGGCGCATTATAAATTTCATTTTGTTGTGATAGTTGGTGTGCTAGAAAAGCATGTTGTTGTGATAACTGCTTTGATAAATACCTGCTATGTGATAGGGTAATTTCGTGTGAGGCCTTGGAAGAATGAACACCAAACTTTGGTTACTGTGGACTATGGGCCCTCATTGACTGGAATTTGGTGGATCATTGGCTATTTACCATATTTATAACTCAGATAAGATGTCAAACTTTGATTCGCGGGGAGTATGGGCCCTCACAGGTCGGAATTTGGCACTTAGGAGTTGTTTCAGTGGTTTTTATGGGTTCTGGGGTAGTTTCTGAGGCATACTGTCCGGAAAACCCAGTACACATGCCGTGTGGTACCTTAAACACGCCTTGTATGGCCTTCTTTTCATGAAGAAAAGAAATCTTTTTGAGTACACGCCGTGTACCCTGAGTACACGCCGTGTAGTCACTTCCCGTGTCACAAACCGTGTGGGTGGCAACACGGGGTAGGGAAAGACTGGGGTAAAACACGTCGTGTACCTGATGTACACGCCATGTAGTATTGACCCGGAGACCCAACTGTGTAACTAACAAACACGGGCCGGTGTAATCATTTCTTGAACACGCCGTGTAGTGTGACCTGGGGACCCGGCCGTGTAACTAACAACACGGGTCGGGGTAATCCTTCCGTGTACACGCCGTGTGTATATAGAACACACCGTGTAGGTTGAGTCATGTATCCGGTCGTGTAACTAACAAAACGGGTCGGCGGAGCTTGTCTAGAACACGCCATGTACCTGTGGGACACTCTGTGTAGTCTTGTCCGAGGACAGACCGTGTGGAGTTAGCCATGTGGCTGGGAAACAGGGTGGTGTACACACCGTGTGCGGGTGTAACACTCCATGTAGTGTCAAGCTGAGTAGTCGGCCATGTCACAAACGACACGGGCAGTTGGAAATTACACCATACACGCTGTGTAGATGATATAAATGCCGTGTAGTTTTGTTCAAATGGGAGTTGTGTAGCTTAGCCATATAGAAGGACCCGGGCAGGGGAAGAAAAGTCAGGTATACGCCGTGTATTCTTGTTTTGAAAATTTTGAATGCCATTTTCCTCCTGTTCCCTTTTGGGTTTCTTCATTTTCATTCGTTGTTAATCTTTCTCTAAGGTGTGCATTTGACCTTTTAGAGTCATGCCGCCGAGACGACCACGCGTTGTTCGCTAGAAGAGCAGCAACGAGTATACTCCAGAGATGGTGGGCCATGGGCTACCAGTTGATCCTCCAACAGAGCCATATGTGGCGCCATCCATTATACCAGACACAGGCATAGATGTGCAGTTCCATGAAGGCTTTATACGGTTCATGAAGACCTTTTAAGGAGCACCGTCGGTTGCCACATCTATGGCCGAGTTGACTCGTATCTTCTAACAGCAGCATCCACCTACATTTTCAAGGGATGGAGGACCAAAGGCTGCAGAGTCTTGGCTGGGGTCTATGCAGACTATTTTCGAGCATCCTGAGATGCCTCCTGGGCGGAGGGTCAAACTCACGACTTACATGCTGTGTGATTCCTCCAAGAGGTGGTGGAATGTTACCACCCAATCAGAGCATCACAGAGACATGGCGTGGGAATATTTCCAAAAATCCTTCTATGAATTCTTCTTCCCAGAGACGTTGAGGGTAGATTGAGCTCGAGAGTTCATGAATCTGCAACAGGGCATTATGTCGGTGATGTATTATTCTGCTTGCTTTACCGAGATTCAACGTTTTTCACCCATTATGGTGGGCGATGAGATGCTGAGAGCCAAACGCTTTGAGGATGGTCTTCGTTATGACATCCGAGCACTGGTAAATGTTTTCAGGTTGCCTTCAGTACATGCTATTGTAAACCAGGCACTGATTACATAGAGGAACCTATGGGAAGCTATTGGTGTGGCCCAGGGCGGTTCAGCACCATTTTCTGGTACTATTTCTACTGGCAAGAGGAAGAGATAGATGGACTTCTCTCAGGGTGGCAGTACCAGCCAGAAGAATTTTTCAGGTGTCCAGGTCATGTGATGCCAGTGTGGTAAGGAGGGGCACAAGCAATCATAATGTCCAAGAAACCCAGTGGAGTATCAAGCTTGCGGCAAGATGGGTCATCTGTAGCGCTTTTGCAGGGCTTTCCCACCAGTGACTAGTGAGAGGGGTTCTGTGTAGACTCCGCGTGTAGGAGCAGGACTAGTGGCTTCTTACCAGTCAGGGAACTGGAATACGTCAGGGTGTCCAGGCCGAGATGGTAGTCTTGGCCATGGTAGCTAGACACTAGGATCTCAGAGGCAGCAGGGCGGGACAGCTCAGGGTAGCCAGGCTGTGTCGCAGGGCCGCGGCACTGGGCAGGCATATGCAGTGCAACAGACCCAGCAGGAGTAGGATCCTGGACCTTCTACTATCGGAGGTACTATTCTAGTAGCTTCTGTCTTATCTTTAGTACTTTTTGATATGGTCGTTACACATAGTTTCATATCTATACCCGTTGTGGGGAGACTTGGGCTCTGTGTTTCTACTTCTTCTGATATTATGATGCTAGACACTCCGTTGGGGACTAGAACGGATGGTGTGCTTCAGTGCAGGGAGTTCCTCCTTGAGGCTGGTGGGTGTCACTTCCTTTGGGAACTCTATGTCTTAGAGATGACAAGCTATGATGTCATTCTCGGGATGGACTGGTTGGTTCCCTTTCGAGCCTTTGTGGATTTCTATCTTCGCAGGGTGAGTTTCACGTCACCAGAGGACAGATAGTTTCTATACAAAGGTGAGTGGGATGTTCAGGCGAGTCGACCTGGACCAGAGCATCGTGGGTGAGGTGGAGTCACAGCCCAGATTGTGAGTTTATATCTGGATGATCAGGGGACTTGTCATAAGGATTTCCCTCCACTGGTTGATCATTTCAGGGATGTCTTCCCGGACTACTTTTCAGGTTTACCTCCAGAGCGAGAGGTGGATTTCTCTATTGAGCTTGTGTCAGGGGTGTCACTGGTGTCCATTCCTCCTTATAGTATGGCTACACCTGAGTTATAGGAGCTCAAGAGACAGTTATAGGAGTTACAGTCAAAGGGTTTTATTCGACCCAGTACTTCTCCTTGGGGTTCTCTAGTCCTTTTTGCGAAGAAGGCGGATGGTACCCTCAGACTTTGTGTGTATTATCAGAAGCTGAACCAGTTGATGGTTAAGAACCGATATCCCTTGCCTAGGATTGATGATATTTTTTATCAACTTTTTGGATCATGAGTGTTCTTAAAGATTGACTTGAGATCATTATATCATCATATGCGTGTTAGACCATCTGATATACCTCTCACAGCTTTCAGGAGAAGGTATGGTCTATACGATTATACGGTTATGCCGTTCAGACTCACGAATGCACCATTAGTTTTCATGGATTTGATGAATCGTGTGTTCCATCCTTACCAGGATTCCTTTGTGGTAGTATTTGTGGACGAAATCTTGGTGTACTCTCACACTCGACACGACCATGCCACCCATCTTGAGATTGTATTGAGTACACTGAGAGAGCACCATCTATATGCTAATCTCTCAAAGTGCCACTTTTGGATGGACCAGATTCACTTCCTGGGTCATATCATCTCAGAGGCAGGAGTTGCAGTAGACCCAGAGAAGGTGAGAGTAATAGTTTCCTGGGAGCAGCCTAAGAACATGTTTGAGATATGGAGTTTCTTGGGGCTGGTTAGTTACTGCAGACACTTCATACAGGACTTATCCCACTTAGCAGCGCCATTGATGGGTCTGACTAAGAAGGGTGTGAAGTTCGTTTGGATGGAAGCTTGTGAGACAGCCTTTCAGGATCTGAAAGGAAGGTTGACATCAGAACCAGTCCTGATACTCCCAAAGCAGGGTAAGATCTATACAGTTTACTGTGACGCATCAGGTATTAGGCTAGGAGCTGTGTTGATGTAGGGTGATCGGGTAGTTGCATACGGTTCTCAACAGTTGAGGCCACATGAGAGGAATTACCCGACGCATGATCTCGAGTTGGCTGCAGTTGTTCATGCGTTGCGCTGTTGGAGACATTATCTCTTGGGAGAGCATTTTGTGATTTTCACCGACCACAAAAGTCTCAAGTATATTTTTACTCAACGTGACTTGAATCTGAGACAGTGAAGGTGGGTCAAATACCTTCAGCCCTTCAATTTTGAGCTTGCCTATACACCTGGTAAAGGTAATGTCGTAGCTGATGCACTGAGCAGGAAGACTCAGATACAGGCAGTGCGGGAGGCCAGTGGTGAATGGCAGCTTATGGTTTTGTTCTCTAAGATGCATTTGGGTTGCATGACATTCAGGGTCAGACCTATCTTTCATCTTTAGTTGTGACTTCTACCCTACTGGATAGAGTTTGGATGAGACATCTATCTGATTCAGAAGGCCTAGTTCTACGGGAGTCGGTGTCAAGTGAGGACCCTCCTCCTGGGTGGACGATAGGCGATGATGAGATTCTGCATTTCCATGGACGGGTGTGGGTTCTAGGGGATATACGCGAGGAGATTATGCGGGAGTTTCATGCTTCATCTTGGGCAGTTCATCCCGGGGTTACCAAGACGTACCAAGACTTAAGATGTTAGTACTGGTGGCCGGGTATGAAGAGAGAAATAGCTGGTTTTGTTACGAGGTGTTCCACCTGTTAGCAGGTGAAGGCAGAGCATCAGAGGCCATCCGGACTATTACAGCAGTTACCCATTCTAGAGTGGAAATGGGATGATATCGCGATGGACTTCGTGACTGGTTTTCCAAGGTCACCTCGAGGCAATGATGTCGTGTGGGTTGTTGTGCACAGACTCACAAGGGTAGCTCACTTTTTTCCAATCAGGGAGACCTTCGAAGTTGACGAGCTCGGGAAGTTGTATATCTGAGAGGTCGTATGTCTTCATGGGGTCCCTCGTTCTATCGTTTCAGATAGGGATTCCCGTTTTACGTCTTGTTTCTGGCAAAGTTTTCATAGGTCACTGGGTACACAGGTTCTTCTGAGCACAGCTTACCACCCTCAAACCGATGACCAGTCAGAGCATACGATACAGGTGCTTGAGGACATGCTTTGTACATGCATCCTAGACTTTGGGGGCTCTTGGTAGAAGCATATAACCCTAGTCGAGTTTTCCTACAATAACAGTTTCCAGGAAACTATTGAGATGGAACCTTACGAGGATTTATATGTTAGGCCATGCTGATCACCTTTGTTATGGTTAGAGGCAGGTGAGGTAGCTTTACTGGGACCGTGTCTCGTGCAGGAGACTTCTGAGCAGGTCCAGTTGATTCAGAAGCGGATACCTACCGCACAGTCTCATCAGAAGTCTTATGCTAGTCGCCGCAGACAACCTTTGGAGTTTGTGGTCAGGGATCAGGTTTCCATACATGTTTCACCGAGGTTGGGACACAGGTAGATCGGGAGATAGGGTAAACTTTCACTGAGGTATGTGGGGCCATTTGAGATTCTGGAGAGAGTCGGGCTGGTTTCCTATCGGTTTCAGTTACCACAGAGGTACCGGGCTATGCACGACATCTTCCATGTATCTCAGTTGCATCGCTATCATTCAGACCTGTCTCACGTCTTTCAGCCCGAGGAGATTGATCTCGAGGTAGATGTGTCCTTCAAGGAGCATCTAATTTGTATCGTTGATAGAAGCATTAAGGTTCTCTAAGGCCGGTCAGTTCCTCTTGTACGGGTGTTATGGCAGCATGGCTGAGTGCAGGACAAAACCTGGGAGCAGGAGACTGACGTACGTGTACAGTGGCCGGAGTTATTCTCAGCTTTATCTTCACCACCCTTGGAAGGGAAATTCGGGGATGAATTGCTTTAAGGGGGGAAGTTTGTAAGAACCCCGTTCTTATTTTTGAGGTACAGGTTTCTTCTTTTCTCTTTTCCTTAAGTGTTTTTGAGAAAATAAGGAAAATGGGGGAAAATTCTAAATTTTGGGACTACACGCCATGTACTATTCCACACGCCGTGTACTTTGGCCATGTGGGATGAGTACATAGGGTGTGTAGCCATGTCGGTGATGAAGGGTGTAAAAACCGACTACACGTTGTGTAGTGGTCCTTTACATGCCGTGTAGTCAGTCAGTAGGAAAAACAGTAAGGCGGTGGAAGCAGCCACCAGCTGGGTGATATTACATGCTTTTTAGTTGGGAATACACACCATGAACTCATGTCGATGGATGAACAGTTTGGTGGTGCCACCAGGGGGACAGTTAAATGAAAAAAATACACATCGTGTACTTGGAAATACACACCGTGTACTTTGTTTTTTCGCTTAAAATGGGCGGTAGCCAACCCTGTTCATAGGATTGGCTTAGAACCGGATGGGATCTCGAGGGAGGATGGTCGAACCTTCGTGGATCTCCAGATCGAGTGTCAGGAATTTGTTTCCGCTTCTGTTGATCACATTGAAACCGAACAGGTAATCCCTCCCTTCTCCTTGCGTAGTTCTTGCCAATTCTTACTCTAATAGAAGTTATTTGAGTTTGAATGGGTTTTCTTCTACATCAGATCTATGTCGTTCTTGGACGTTTCAGAAGGCATCATCCGGGCATACTGTTCTTTGGTGTTTAAGGTAGGTGGATTGGTGTTTAATTTCCAACTGATGTGCATTTTGTGTACCGTTATAATACGCGCCCATGAATGGGGTGTTGTATGGATGAGGCCTTGATGAATTAAATACCTAGAATTTTTTAGGTAATTTAAATGTGATAATAAACTGTTGTTTGGGATCGTTGCTTGGATCCAGGACCACGTCAGGGGTGCGTTCCTCTGTTTATCCATTTGGAAAGGATGCCTGAGGGTATGCCTTTAAAATAATGATTGTTGAATTTCCTTGAGAGGGATTTCATGTGTATTTCTTGTTTACATGTTGGGAATGTCCCGGTTACTTGTTAGCCTGAGGGTAGTGTTGTGATTAGCTTGTGGGCAATGTACTACTTAGCCTGTGGGCAACTTCTTCTGTGCCTGTGGGTAGCTGATTCTGTGCTTGTGGGAGACACTTCTTACGCCTGTGGGAAATATCTGTTATGCCTGTGGGCAATTACCTGCGGGTTATGTTTTTTATTACCTGAGGGTAAAGGTTTTCATGTTGAGAACACTGACTGTTTACTTAGAAATTAACTGTGATGTTTTCTTATACTAAATGGATAAATTGAATATTAAAATGCAATATAACTGGTAAGTTAGTTACTTTTGAGTACTGCTTAGTTTATTGCATTTACTTTTGTACATTGTTGTTTCATGTTTACACATAGTTGAGCACGAGCCTTTGGTAGGTGCCTACTGAGATTATTTCTCACACCCTGTTTGGGTCATGCTTTTCGGCCCAAACAGATTATGTTTCTGCAGGTGTGGATAAGGGAAAGGGTCCTTATACAAGTACTTGATTGCTGTTGAGGTGTAGGGGAGCATGGGACCAGGCTTAGGCTCGCGATGCTGCTGGCTGTTCTGTTTTTCCTTTCTGTACTTGAAATTCAGTTGTATTGTATTGCAGTATAACATGTTTTGGCTGTTTTATAGAATAGTGACATGCTGCATTTTCATATATATATGACTGTTGGTTCCCTTGTTATATAAGTTATCCATTTCTGTTATATATATTTTTTACCGCTTCCGCTTTTTGTATGTTATTTACCTATTCCACTATGATGCACTTTGAAAAATGAGGGCATAGTTTCCCCACTATCAGACCTAGGCCCTCGCTGCTAGTCAGTAGCCTCTGGCATTTAGGGAAATGCGCTTGATTTCACATGGCGAACCGGGTTTGGGGAACCCCTTGAGTGGCACCCAAAACTGGGACGTTACAATTTATCCTCACATCAACATCCATCTGAACAACTTTTGTATGATTACAAAAAATATATTCTTCCATATGATGAGTCCAACTCTTATAATTTTTTAGAAACCCATTCAAGAATAGATGCTCCCTCATAGTATCTCATATGATTTGAAATTTTTTTGCACATTTTCTACATGGAAAACTGATATATTCACTTTTAAATCCTCTAGTGAAATCAATAAAATTAATAATTCCTTTAAAATGTTCTCAAGATGTTCTATTTGGAAGATCAATCCAACTCTTATGCATATTCATATTTGTACAAAAAGCAATAGCATTTACACAAGGATTCATATTGAATTCATTTTTAGAATTTCATATCTAACAATATATTTAAAATAAATACTATCCAATTACATGTGGACTTCAATTCATACTCATCCAAAGAAAAACAATTCACAAATGACACGATCATTTCATTATATTTAATTAATTATACTTTTTATTTTTTAAAGTCTTCTTTTGTGCATCACTAAATATTTTGTAGATAGGTTCTTATAGAACATGTCAGGATAAAATAAAATTTTTAAAATAAAATTTTAATCAAATGAATAAATAAAATAAAACTCAACTAAGATATATTTTAATTACGAAATGAGATTTTTTTTGCCAAACATGTTAATAGGTAAGGAAATTAGAATAACCTGTTAAAGGAAAAGTAAATATAAATACAATGTTCAATCTTGATTATAATATATGAATAAACATATTTTCAAGAAACAAATTTTCAAGAAACATGTTTTCAAGAAATTTAAAAACACTTAAAAAATAATTTATCAAAATTGATATGTACTCTAAGAGGTTTTTAATAAGTACTGCCAAATAGATCTTAAATATTGATTTATTTCTAAAAAAATAGTTTCACATTATTTACATATAAATTTTATAATAAACCCACTTAAATATTAGAAAAAACACATTTTCCAAGTGTGTTAATAAGAAAAGTACATCCATGTGATAGGTGTTATCAAAACAATTAATATTTTATATCATTTTGTGAAGTTAGTATTACATTACATTATAATTTTATGATTAATAACATTTATTTATATATACCAAATCCTCTATATAAAATAGTTAACAATTACTTTTAGAAGATTACTAATATTCACCTAATAACTACAACAAATAGTTATATAATGAATACCTTATCTACCATTAATAGTTGTGTAATGAATAACTTACAATCATAAATTTCGTTAAATTCTCTAAAATGTAATCTAAAAAACCATGATTTTCATTCCATTTATTTATTTTAATGATTTTAATTTCCTCTAAAAATTATTAGTTGAATTATAAAAGTGTTTTTACTACTATTGTGATATTTATATCCACCCTTATTATTGGTGAATACCCACTATGTGATTCCCAAATCAAGATCACCATGATTATTTTTACCTATTGTTATTTTCTTGTATTATGATTATAATGGATTCATATCATTATTATTTAATTTTATATTATAATAAAATAATTTTTATTCCATATTATTGTTGGTGTAGTGCATCATAAAAAATATTTATTTATTCTTTATGGAAAAAACATTTATAATTTATTTCAGTTCTCACATTTTTCTCCCATAAAAATTATACACATACATTTTAATCAGATCTCAATTTTTGAAAACGTGTGATTATTGTTCCATCATATCCTAATCTAACTCTCACATTGTATCTTCTAATCTCTAATTCATTCACAACACCATCACCAATAGAGTTGATCGATTTCTCACTATTGTATCTCTTCATTCAATGATGTAGAAAAGTTATTAATTATACAGTAAATAGTTATGTCTTTTAAATCTTATAGTGCTATGGACATGCATTGGATATACCATGTAAATCTATTAAAGTATTACATGAATGATGTTATACATTTTAGAAAGATTGGGTTATATGTGGATTAATTTTCATTACAAAACAAATTAATAAGTTTATAAACTAAAAACATTGTATAGGATAAACACTAGGTCTCCTATTTAATAATTTTTAAGGTATAATGTTTGTATTTTTATTAAAATATTGGAAAACAAATAAAAATTGTTAGTGGGTGTTGGTTGTGATAATGATTAAAATATGAAAATTAAATAATATTAATTAAACATACAGGTTTTTTAAAATAAATTAGGATTCATGGGATGAATACATTGGTTATCATCAAAACATTACTAAAAATATATAAAATTGCAAGTCATTAAAATTTAATTTGGCTTGGTCATTTCTTTGGTTGATGTTTTACTAAAATATTGACTATCCTCTAGCACTTTTAAAATGGTTCACATAGACTTAAAAATTATCACAACTATCACATAACTTAGATCTAGATCTTATGTATGATATATGGGTTTAACTTGTACAATAAGATATTATTTTCATAAAAAAAATAAAGTAACTCTTTTCTTATGTGATTGGAATAAAAGAATTTCACCACTAAAAATTCATGAGTCGATCAGTTAAGAAAAAAAAAATATTTTATTGGGTATACTAAAGCATAGAAATATAATATGGATAATATTAATATATAAATAAAATAAATTTTTAAGTCCTCGAGATATTGTGAATATGTTTGAGTAACCTCATAAGGTGAATAAAACCTATAATGCCTAAAAATCAATGGACCTACTATGACTTCTCTATAGGAACTATGATCAAGTGATTGTGTTATAGAAAATTATTAAGTGTTCATGCTATAACAAGAAGGATCTCCAACCGACCGTGTGACTCAAATTTGACTGACCGCATTTTCTTTCTCCAATTGGCCATAGTGTGGGATTTACAATGAGTTCACTAACTGTGAATGATTTCCGAGCTTCACTAAAAGAAACTAAGGCCTAACGAGATGAAAATATAGATCATAAACCCAATTTTCAAGGATTAAATACTTGATTCTGGATATGGTAGAAGAAAATAAGGGCATTTGAATGAAGTAGAGGTCGATTTCAACCAAAATTGAAGATGATAATGAAAACCAAAATAGGGGAGCTCAATATACAACTCGCAAATAAGGAATCATATAGACTAATAAAGAAGATGATGAAATCATCTAAGTTTTTTTGTGATGCCTAAGCTCGTTATGTAGTGATTCGATCACATATTCAAGTTTTAAGGTGGACTCATACCTATAACCAACCTCAAAGAAATTATTAAATTAAAGGTATCATCCTTAATTAGATAAAAATATATAAAAACATAAACGAGAAAGTTGTGAAAAAATGATCATCTGGAACCCTAGGCCAATACAGAATAGGGATCAGAATGTCAAGTGGGAACCCTAGGCGAATACATATCCATAGATGAGAGAGGCTGGAGGTGTAGTCAGGGGCAGCGGCGAAGGTAGGGTGAGGTGTGAGGGAGGGGGTGGCGGTGAGGGTGTATGGGCACCAGCAGCTCCTCCAGGTGCAACAGTGGTGACAGGCAGTGTAGGTGGGGGCAAAGGCGAAGGCAAGGCACAAGGGACGGGTGGCAGTGAGGGCAGATGGGCGTCGTAAGTTTCTTTGTGTATGACGGTAGTGATGGGTGAGGCACAAGGGAGGGGAATACAGGGGTGAGGGAGGCGAAGGTTGCGATGGGGAGGGGTGTAATGACCCAAACTTTTATCAATATAATTTATCTCTTCTTATAGTAATTTAATATATTATAAATCCCATATAATCATTTATAGTCTATAATAAAAACTTTATAAATGAATAATTAATTAAAAAAGAAGTATTTATAGAAGTTAAGGATCCAATTCTGATGAAATAGTAACTTGACCATAGGAATAGTAATATAACCCTTATGAATAGTAAATCATCCAAATGAATATTATCCTCACCCATGAAAGTATAAATAAAATTTAAGCATATTATAAATAAAAATATGATATAATTATATAATTATATAAGTAAATAAATTTTTTTAAAAATTATTAATTAAGTGTTGGTATTTTTGTAAGTCATAAATATTTAATTGTGATTTTATGATAAATTTAATAATTTAAAAGAAAATTTATTTTCATAAAATTTATTCATAAATTAATATTTTTATTTCTTTTGATTTTAATATAATTTTATGAGACCTTAATTAATTTTTCAAAGTATTATAAAATCAGTTATAATTTTAAAATCTTTATTTTCCAAGTAAATGATGATTTTAATTAAAAAGTAAATTACTCATATTTAGAAAACTATTTTCAAAAAATGGATTTCATTTTTTAATTATACACGTCTAAAAATGTTTAGAATAAATTTTTGGGATTTTTCTAAAATACTTGAATTTTTTATGAAGGGTAAAATATGATAATTTACAATAAAAGAAAAATACATTAATTATGGAGTCATAGATGATGTGTGGATTATGTAAGCCCAAAATATTGAACTATACTTTATTATTTTAATATTTCTATAGATAATTCTCAAACTATTCATAGTCTTGATCCAAAATAATAAATTAATGAATATAATATTGAGAAAACACCCCTCTCCCCCACTATAAATACCACCCCTCACCCCCTCTTCCCCTCACACTTCTCAAGCTTTTATCCTTGCCTAAATTCTACCCAATACTATTTCCTAGTCCTTCCCCCATGTCCAGGAGCTTTTGGTCTCATCAAAAGACCAAAAACATTCCCTAAGGAGGTCATCAAGGATGATAAATTCAAGAGGTAAATCCTCTCTCTTTCTTTTAATTTTCTTTCAATTCCATTTCTTTTTTATATTATACTCACCTTATATTATCAAAATGGCATGATAAATCTATTATGCTTGTTATACTGGTATTATATCATGTTAATGGGATATCCATCAATAAAATCCTTCCTTCCTCTCTCTCTCTCTTTTATTCTAAAAATGAAATTGTCGCTCGTGATGTGTCGATTTACCGACATCATAGTCGATGCACTTTAATTTTCCTTTAAAAACTTCAAGGATGTTAATAAAACCATTATAATGGTTGAAACATATTATAAATTTTTACTTTAAAACCATATTTATATTCTATAAATAACTTATACACATAATACTAAATGATAAAACAAAATAAGTTCATTGTGATCGAAAAACCGCCAAAATTAACTTAAAATGATCATCATTAACATTTATATAATGATTCATCCTCATACCATATAAAAAAATTCTTTATAAGATCATTTAAACTTATTTAATATAATTAATAGAATATAATAACAATTCTGTATATTTATCCTCATTTTACATGAACTTCCATTCATGTATACAAGCAAACCAATCATGAAAACCATGAAAATGAATGCTCCTGAATGATGAAATTAAACTATATAAATCATATAAAATTCCATAAATGAACATAATAAAACCATAATGAATCAAATTCATGTATAAAAGGTTCTATATTTTTTTATTAATGAATATAATGTGATTATATGGGATATTAACATGAAGGAAGCTTTCCGACACAAGATAAGGAGAATTTTCGAACCCAACTCTCTTTATTTGGGTTTTCCCTCTTTCACCCCATTTTCAATATGGATATTCCTTAAATATAATTTCTTCATCATTATCTTACTTTTTTTGTGATATAATTTTTTTCTAAATCAGTTTATTACAATCACAATGTTTTCCAAAATAACTCTTCTTTCAAAAAAACACACCTTATAATTCTCTAGATTGTTTACTCTTCACTCAAGGTTGATGATTCTTATATCATGTATATTATTCCCTATTTCATTTGGGAACCCAAATTTTATGAATTTATGCTTTATAAAATGAAACTCATTCCTTTCCATGGGTTATTATATGTTCAATATTGATATTTGTTCTATGTGGAATGCATGATAATGTAAATGTTATGATGTGATGGGTGTGCCTAGAATTATATAGTGTAATGTTAATGTAATGATGTGATGGGTGAACCTATAATTATATATCACTTCAATGCATTGGGTAATGTGATGTATCTCATGATTAAATTTAAATATGTATGAACATGATACTATCTTTGTTCATGACTATGTCTGATAGTTAACCACTAAGACATGATATTTCATTTTTATGCATTGCCACATTCCATTCATTATCTAATGCTTCCTCTCAAGATTTTGATGATTATGTTATGATTATTCTCACCCCATGTTATACTATTTCATGTTATTATCTATACTCTTACTAGGATTTTATATCACCCATTTTTGATGCATATC
The DNA here is from genome assembly GCA_963277665.1 of Viscum album. Taxonomy (NCBI): domain Eukaryota; kingdom Viridiplantae; phylum Streptophyta; class Magnoliopsida; order Santalales; family Viscaceae; genus Viscum; species Viscum album. The sequence continues at coordinate 641,855,783 of OY728160.1, forward strand.
CTTAGGTGATTACATATACTAAGAAGAATTCAAGAGCCAATAAGAAGCTAGAGAAGATAGAATTTTTAAGAACCTGTGTTTTGGACCAGGTGATTTGTATGAGGGTTTTTGAATTTTTGGAAATTATTGGAAGCTGATTTTAAAACCAAGATTTTAAATGAATTCTCATGGGTTATAAAATTTTAAATTTATTTTATCATGGTTGGATAAAATCCTAAGAACTTTTCTAGGAATATTGAGGAGTTTTGGGAGCGTCGGACCAGGACAGGTAGGTTTTTAAGAACTTGTAGAGGGCACATGGTTGGTGCACGGTCTGCCAAACCATTTGGCCCATAGAAAGTAACTATGAAGCTTATTTTTGGGGGTAGAGACTTTGGCATGGCCTATGTACAGTTAGGCTAACCATTCAGGACAAGTCGTGCGAGTGGAGTTTCTTAAATAGAGGGTTGTTGCACGGTTGGTGCATGGTTTTCCAAACCGTGTGGCTTAACCATGTGTGACACCCGGTTTTTAGAATTTTAAATATAATTTTTTAAAATTAAATTAAAATAAAATAAAAAACACAAACCTCACCCCTCTCCTCATACCCAATCGATTCACACTAAGGGGCTCCCCTTGAGGCACGATGCGACCCCCTCTCGACCCTCCTCTAATCTTCATTTCCAAACAGATTTCTCCCATTTCTTCACATGATACTTGATGGTAAGCCTTATACTCCCTTCTCATCCTTGTTTCTTGTATGTTTTCAGCCTCTCCATTTCCCTATGGAGTTTGGCCGAAACCCTGTGGTTGGGGTTTCATCTGATTTTTGGTATTCTTCCAGTTCTAAGTTGTGTAAAGGATGTATCAGGACCCGTTGGTTTGTGTTCTGGAAACCACTGCCGAAGGAGAGTTGGTTCTCCATGTTTTTCTCCATCTCCATTATTTTGGGGTAAACTCATAAACCCATTTTTGGTTTTTCACCTCCTATTTTAGTATCTTATGATGTTTATGGGCACTAGGGGTGGTTGTAGTGAGTTTTCTTGCCTCTGGAAGGCTCACTGGAATATACGAAGGTATGTATATTTATATAGATGTGTATATCCTCCATGTGTGTATTCCCTCATAGAGAGGGGAGTAAGGCCAATGGTTTAAGGGTATACACAAATATATATGTGTGTGTGTGTGTGTGTGTGTGTGTGTGTGTGTGTGTGTGTGTGTGGATGTATATGCATATGAGTGGATGAATTCTTGAGTTAGAAAACATCAAATGTTAGGCGTTGGCTTGGTCTGCTTGAGGTAGGGTCCTTAACTTTGCCTTTAATTTAGTAATACAGTATTTTTTTATTTAATACCTTTTATAAATTGGACTTCAATTCTAGAATGTACTTCCTTTTATGTTAAATGATTTTTTAGAGTACAAAATAATGTTTTGTTATAAAACCCCTCAATCGAGGTGTGCCACCTTCAAGCTAAAAACATAGTGAGTAGACTGTTTATATTGCTTATCTTGTTGATATGTGTATTTCCTACACTTTCCTAGTTAGAGTGAGCTTGAATAAATTAATAGAATATGGTTCTTATCTATGAGATTTACTACCTCCTTTCATGTTGATGCACTTGAACTAAATAGTTCCAATAAATTATAATGGGATTTCAGGGTGGTTAAACCCATGTGATATGCTTGAAGGTGATTGGTTAATTGAGTGGTAACACTCAATAGGTTTAATTAACTTGTTTAAAGGGTTAATTAAACAATGGTGGATAAACGAGTGGGTATACTCATACGATGTATTTAATTATGAAATGTCAACTTGATAGGGTATGTTCATTGGTTGACTTTTCATGTTTTTAATTATGAAATGGTGGTATATGGGTGGGTATACCCATATAGATTGATTAATGAAAATGTAACCCATGAGTTATACACTCATGGTGTGTTTGTTATTTGTGAGTGGGTATACTCACTAGGGTAATTGTTGTGTTTATAAGGGTGGGTATACCCTTATGCTTGTATTTAAATCCTTGTTTGTAATTGTGATGAATGGGTGGGTAAACCCATTATTTTTATGGAATGGAACTATTAAATGGATTATATGAGTGGGTATACTCATATGTAAAGGATTGAATGGTTTATATGAGTGGGTATACTCATATTTTTTGATTTGATAAATGGTTTTAAATGAATGAATAGTTTGATAGATGCCATGGACTGCTCTCCATAGATCTGGAACGTAGTAGTGGATGACTTGGGTTAATCATGCCCCTTGGGTATTGATTTTGTGGGATGACTTGGCCCTTGCTACCCTATGGATCCAGCTTGCTTGGACTCATGTATAAAATGTTGGTACACATGCTCCTTGGACTCCAATCAGTCCCTAGATCAAGTTTACACTGGGACGCCCATGGGACTTGATGTGGATGCCTTGGATGAGATCCTTGGATCCATCCCTTTGTGGTTTATATTTCTTATATGGATTCCTTGGTACATGACACCTTGGATCCGACCCTAAGTGGTATACACTTCTTTCTATGGCACAACCATGAGGTATGTGATACACTCAAATATACAGAATAAACATGGTAAATTGTGACATGTTTGGATGTACGGTGAGGTTGTGTTATTTATTTATTTGTGCATTGTTTATAGTTTCCTTATTAAAGAAGCTTGACTGTCTTGTTCAGGGAGTTGTGTGGGGCTATGTTTTTATATATTCTTAGTAGTTTACCAACTATGTTCATTTCTTACTTGTATTTTCTACTTATGTATCTACCTACACATTTCATGTTTACATATTTCGCTTCTTGGTTTGGGTGTGACACCTTGGGTGTCAGCCTACTGAGATGTTATCTCACACCCTGCTCAGGTACCATTATTAATTGAGTAGACTCTTCTTTCTTGCAGGTATATGTATCTATGATTGTGTTATTTTCTCTTGTACCTGGGAGTTATGAGAAAAGGACCGAGCTTGAGCTCGGGATGCTCGTGGTGATTACCTTTGGGATTTACTGTATTTTATTCATTCTTGTACTAAAATTTAAAGCATGATATACTATTTAATGCTTTCAAATATGTATCATCATATACCATTCATGCATTGTATAAGCTAGAATTTTCAATTTTCTATATTCAGTTGATATCGTTGTTGTCTTCCATTGCTTTGATTATTCCTTTATATCTTCTTATGCTTATATCTATTTCTTGTTATTACTGTCTATTACCATTGTGCACTCTGAATATAAGGGTATAGTATCCCCACTGGCTATCCATATACCCTCACTACTAGTCAGTAACCTCTGTCATATGGGGAGATTTACTTGAGGTGATGTGGTGACCGGTCCGACTACTGGTTTGGTGGAAAGTTGGGCCGGGATGTTACAAAGTGGTATCATAGGGTGTTTTGTTTTTTTGTCTTAATATTCTGGGATGCTAAACAAAAGACTAGGAATATCTCAACACTTGATAGATATTAGTGCCTAGGACTGATCACCTCACATATGGGAAATGAACAAGTGGTTAGGGATGGGAATTTCTATTATACTATTGATGTTACAATTGATGTGATTTCACCTTAGGTGAATGTTTTATTTTCCTTAGCTTATGAATTTATGTAATTTTGGAAATTTTCTCTTAGCCTGGTATGGAAAGGATGGATCATGACATGCATCATATTAGGCACTTAGAAATTTACATACCATGCATATAACATGCCAAGTAGTTTCATTAGTAGGATGCTTGCTAATTTTGGTTGTGTTTCTTGGGTGGAATGTCATGACTTTGATTTTATTTAGCATGCCTATTTGTTTATCATGAATTTCTTGTGTTGTATAGGCCTAGATGTTATATTCCATTCTTTTTTTCTTGTTGTAGCATGCTATTTTGGTATGTAAAATGATTTCATGGGCTGAAATTTTTGGTTGCATTTATGATGGGATCCGGTTTCAGTTGTAAGTTGTATGGGCACCTTATAAATGGGAAAAGGGTGACCCGTTTATTAAATCCATGGAAAAAGGACTTCTAAATTTAAAATTTGAAATGTAATTTGAAGTAATTAATGGGGGACAAATGCTAGCGGTAAGGTGTATGGGCACTTTATCGATTAGTAGATGGCCACCCATGTGATTGATCCATTGTATAACCATGGTGTGTTTGGGAATGGTTATAAATGTAAAACTATTGAGTTTTTATTTGAAATGGTATAATGTGAAGGCTATTAAGTTTTGAACTTAAATGATTTGATTTGATTAAATGGGATCCAAATTCCACATGTATAGTGTATGGGTGCTTTATGGATTGGTAGATGGCCACTCATAGCACTGGACCGTTATGCATGCAAGCATGTGATATTTTTAAATGGTTTGGTTAATTTTTTAAAATGCTCAACTGGACCCAAGTAGGTCAGTTGGGGCATGTTTTTATGAAATGAACTATTATGGGTTGATTTTTGAAGAACCCAGATTGATTAAATGGGACCCACGAAGGTGTTCTAATTGGTTAAAAGGAATTTAGATGCTAAATTTCATGTTTATGATGAAATTTCATTTAATGTTAAATGTTTAAATAGGGAGTTTGTTAAAACTTACTTGTTTTTCCCATGGGGCATTGTTTAAAAACCAAGTGCCTTATTATGAAATGGAACTTTAGGTTTTTTTTTAATTCTTTCAAATGGTTAAGGATGAAATGAATTAATGAAATGGTTTTAAATTGGAACCTGATGCGGTGTCTCTTGTTTGAACCCTCGTGGAGGGGTATTTTTAAATGTTTTGATGATATGCCTTGGAACAAAGATGTGATCGATCATTTTTAGGTTGTTTCTTTTAGTTCTGGCTTAATGAAAAAGGGGCTTTGAGCCTAGTGGAATCTATTTTGCATGACCAAGAGATGGGGTCTACATGTATTCTTTGTAATGGGATAGCCCATGGTAGGTAGCACCCTTAGAGCTTGATATACCTTGATTTTGTTGTATTATTTTTGACATTGGTGTCATTTAGGTGTCGTAGTCCCCATTAGGACTTTTGGGTTTTAAAATACACCATTTTTCGGAGGGGTGTTCATGGTACCTTGACTCTTTTTTTGGGAACAAGCATCAAGGAATTCTTGGTTTAGCAGGTTAGACATGCCTTAGGCATGGTCAACTTCTTAAGAGGTCATGTGAACCTTTATTTTCTTTAGAGAAGGAAGAATTGGTACATCTTCATCTGATTTAATGGTTGTATGAGATGATGTGTCATTGGATTTTGTGAACTTGGGTTTGTATGTGTTAACATACACAGTAATCATCAAGTTTTTAATGATGTAACAAATTGGTTGAGTTTGATTTAATTGTTAGATTTGTGATTTTGAGTACACTCTCAGGTTAACTTTGGAGTAGAGTGACTAGGGCATAAGGTAGGTTTTTCCCACTGCTCGGGAGGTCTTTTTAGGACTCAGGTGTTCTGACACGCTGGTCGGTTTAAATTTCGTCTTTCATGCTAGATGTTTTGACGTGGTGATCATTGTCTGTGGAATATTACATATGTGTTTATGGTGTTTATGAGATATCATGCTTTTGAGTGGCTGGTCTTTCCTTTTGACGACATAGACACTCCTAAGGTGGGTAGTGTCACATCTATTCTAGTGTGTGCATCGGTGCTTGCTTGGAAGCACAACTTCGATGAGGTTGACGGTATGCGAAACCCTTTAGAAACTCCATTAGTTTTGGAATAGTTTCAGTGGTAGAGCTTGAGAGAACATAAATGCCTCGGATGGTATAGGCATTGGTGTTACATTGATGATGTGATAGTAGGTGAAGTTTGGTTGTTGTAAAGAGTCAACTAGTAGTGGTTCGACATATTTTCTTAGTTTACTCTTAGTTTACACTTTTTAATGAGATGAGAATGTACCTTATCTTGACATCATCCTAGATGCACTAGGAGAGTGTCAGTTGTATGTTATGCTGAACTTTAAAAGTTTTGGGGTTGTTTCGTGATCTACTTATGGGTTTTTTGCAGAATGCATGGTTATTTGGGTTACACATAGGTTTTTATTGAGGCATGAAGTTTTTAAAAAGCCTAGTGATGTATTGATCTGGAAATGTCACTGGAAGTTGGGTAAGGACTTCAATGTACGTTTTTTTATTAACTGGTGAATGAATTGAGGAGGAATGTTTTGCAGTTTGGTTGGGATGTGTTGGCCACCTAAGTTGAGAATCCTTGAGGATGGTTATCCTAGCATGTCTTGGGTTATTTTCCTTCCATGATTGTTGTGTACGGTTTGTGATGAAATAGGTTCAAAGACGCATTTCCAGTTTAAGGTTGAGTGTGGATTTGTGGGTCGGTGATGTCTTTCGAGGAAAGCATGCGCGACCAATTTCAGTTTTTAATTACTTTTTGGCCATCGCCCTTGATGAGTTCTCTATTATGGTTGCAGATGTAATCGGGCTCACCAATTGAGTAAATCACATTATAAGAAACTCTAGAATTCTTAGAATGTATTCTTTTAGGCGATTCCAAAAGTGGAAGGGTCGTGGTTTGGAATTGGTCATTAAATGATAATAACCTTGGTGGAAAGCACAAACAGATGGATGCTTAAAGAGACGATGAAGAACTCATCTCTCTTGTTTTTTGGGATCGGTTATGTGACATTTTGATTTTTTTTATGGAGTTTGAGATTTGGCTCGGGTTATAAAGGCTTAAGCACCTTGGACTCATGAAATGGTTAAAGGTGCATTTGGAATTGGAAATGTAACATGACTGTTAAATGAAACCTCATTCCCTCTATGTTTTGGTAGATGCTTTCATAGTTCCTGAAGGATTATTGGGGAGGAAAAGTTTTAAGGTGGGTAGATTGTAAGAACCAGTGTTTTGGATCGGGTGGTTTGTATGAGGGTTTTTGAATTTTTGGAAATTACTAGAAGTCGGGTCTAAAACTGAGCATAAAAATGAAGTCATGTGAGTTAGACTGTTTAAAAGATATATTTTTAGGATAGGTTAAGGCTCAAGAACTTTCCCGAGAATCTCGAGGAGTTTTGGTAGAACCAGACAGGGACAGGAAGATTTTTAAGAACCTAAAGAGGGTGCATGGTTGGTGCATGGTCTACCAAACTGTGAGGCCTATAGTAGGTAACCATGCAGCTTATTTATGGGGGGAATAGGCTGTCAAACATCCTTTTCATAGTTAGGCTAACCATTTTGGACAAGTCGTATGATTGGAGCTTCTTAAGCAAAGGGGTGTCACACGGTTGGCATGTGGTTTTTCAAACTTTGAGGCTTAACCGTGCGCGACACCCATTTTTTAGAATTTTAATTTTTTTAAAATTAAATTAAAATAAAATAAAACACACAAACCTCACCCCTATACTCATACCTTATCAACGCACACTAGGGGGCTCTCCTTGAGGCACGACACAACCCCCTCCATGACCCTCCTCTAATCTTCATTTCTAGCTAGATTTCTCCTATTTCTTTTAAAAATACTTGATGGTAAGCCATATCCTCCCTTCTCCTCCTTGTATCCAACATTTTTTATCCTCTCTGTCAACCTATGAAGTTTGGCCAAAACCCTAGGGTTGGGGTTTCATCCAATTTTTGGTATTCTTCCAGTTCTAGGTTGTGCAAAGGATGTCCTGGGACCCGTTGGTCCATGTTCTTCCAACCACCATTGTCATTTTGGGGTAATATCCTAAGATCGTTTTTTATTTCACACCTCCTATTTGAGTATATTATGATGTTTATGGGCATCGGGAATGGTTTTAGTGAGTTTTTATTCCTTTTGAAGGCTCACGAGCATATACAAAGGTGTGTGTGTGTGTGTGTCCTCCATGTGTGTATTCCCTTATGAAGCAGGGAGTACGGGCAATGGGTTAAGGGTATACACAAATATATATGGATGTATATGCACATGATTAGATGGATTCTTGAGTTAGAAAGTGTCAAATTTCAAGCGTTGGGTTGGTCTGCTTGAGGTAGGCTCCTTAAGTTTTCCTTTAATTTAGTAATTTTGTAGTTGTTTATTTACTGCCATTGATAAATTGGATTTCAATTCTGGAATGAACTACCTTTTGTGTAAAAGGATTTTTTAGAGTAAAAAATCATGTTTTTGTAATAAAACCCCTCAATCGAGGTTTATTGCCTTTAAGCTAAAAATGTAGTGAGTGAATAGTTTAGATTGATCAAATTATTGCTTGTGATGAACTCAAATATTTTATGCACACTTTTAGGTATTTTTCATGCAACTCTAATTCCACACGTGCAATATTTGACTTTTGTCACAAAACACCTCTTACACGCAACTTCAGTCTTGCGTGAAACTCTCTTCTTGCGCGCAACTTCACCTTCTTACATGCAACTCTATATCTTTCGTGCAACTAAATTTACTTAAAATTATTCTATGCTTAAGAGATTAGGATTTCTCTAAGTTTTGAGCTTCTTAAATGAGGGTAGGTCACCTCTTATTTATAGGCATCTATGACCCCCGCACGCAAAAACCCTGATGTGTCACGTAAGATCCTAACACGTCGCGCAAAACCCCATTTTTCATTGCATTGAGCACATTAGTATATTTCTCTAAAAACTCATCTTTCATACACTTATTTAATCTTTTGTTCACTTCATTCCTTTTCCATTTTTTGATGCTCTGACCTTGAGTCATGCCATGCACGCAACATTCCAAACTCCCTTCAATCTTGTGCGCAAATACCAATCTTTTGCATGAGTCTTTACTTTTCTATACTTTGATGTATGATTCTTGGAACTCAACTTTAACCTTATATACCAAGACATATTCATACTTTTGTGAAACAATCTTTGACAAAATCACATTTCTCCATCTCTTGGTTTTCATCCCCAAAAATTTGGCAAACACTGGAAAACAGTGCCACCTTAAAATCTATTTCGACAATAACACCAATGTTGCTTCATTGTCATCTAGAGTATTCAACAAACAACTAATTTCATCACAAACCATATTATATTGTGATATAAATTATTTGATCAAACACCTTTAGCATTATCATATTTTCAACGGAAAGTACTGCAACTTCCCTGTCTTCCAGCAACATCATTCTTTCCAATCAAAACTAAATATGATTGGCATAAACTTTTCTCCACATTTACTTCATAAGGCTTGCATAAAAAGTTCTACAAACTTATGATATTTGGGAAATACAAATCAGTAAAGCATCATCTGGTTTTCTATCAAAATTATTGTAACTTCCCTATCTTCCCTCATCTACTTACACAAAGTGAAGTGATTTCCTTTCTCCCCAAACTTCCTTGACAACAAAATACAATACCTAAAAAAGAAACTCTTCATTATCAACTTGGTCCTAACAATATCCCCCTTTGGATTTTGTTTTCAACCAAGATTCATAAATCACTGAACTTTGAAAACTCAAGCAATTGATTACTTATCAACAATTCTAAGTATACGTGAGCTAACTCATTATAGGAAACAAGAATTATTAACATCCAACACCATGCTGTCAAAAAGTAGTGACTATGAAATTTCATCATCATTTCATCCTCATCTTTCTCCAATTCTTCAACTTTCCTTGAAAACAATTTTTTTTCCTACAAACACTTTTACAAATAGTTAGAAAAGTTCAATCACTCACATGCTAGATTCACAGCTTACCCACAACTCCCCCTTTATGCATGCCCATTAGGATAGATTTATGAAATAATTACCTCCCTTGAAAACACTATCCAAAATTAAGATGAGATAGGGTATAGTAACATGTATCTCAACCTTTATGATAAGGAGGTTGGACACCCATGTTCAACATCAATTTAGAAAATGGTTCCTTTGGTAAAGGTTTCGTGAATATGTCAGCAACTTGTTTCAATGTAGGAACATACTCCAGCTTCAATGCATTCTTCTCCACATACTCTTTGATGAAGTGGTACTTTATGTCAATATGTTTTGAATGATAATTTTGTACTGGATTGATTTTAAGATTGATTGCACTTTTATTATCACTTCCTAAGATAAATGGTATCTTTACTTCAACAAGTATATCTTCCAACTGAGTCTTCGTCCACATAAGTTGGGTAGTAGCTTGGGTAGTAGCAACATACTCAGCTTCAGTCATGCTAAGAGTTACTGAATTCTATTTATTTGTATTCCAACTAACATAACTTTTCCCTAGAAAGAAAAATCCACTGGATTTGGATCTTCTATCATCAATGTTTTCTGCCCAATCAGCATCTGAATACCCAAATAGATCAATATTATTTGGTCCATCATACCTGATTCCAAAATTTGTTATGCCTTTTATATATCTAAGAATTATTTTTTTATAAATCATATTTTATTCTTTAGGATCACTCTGAAATATTACACATAAGGTAACAACATGGACAATGTTGGGTCTTTAGGTAGTCAAATATAACAGACATCCAATCATCTTTCAAAACTCTTTCTGATCAACATCATTGCATTCTCCATCTTTAGACAACTTGGATCCCACTAAAATTGGTGTGGAAACTAGTTTCAAATTTTCCATTCCAAACTTCATCATAAGTTCCTTTGTAGACTTTTCTTGGGAAAGGAAAATGTGGTTCTTCTTCTATAAAATTTTCATCCCAAGAAAGTATTTCATTTCTCCTAGCATGAACATCTCAAAAAACTTGTTCATTTCCTCAGAAAATCTTTTACAAGATCTTTCATCATTCCCAGCAAAGATAATTTCATCAACATAAAAAATTATGATTAGAGAGAACTCTTGACATTTCTTGATGTAAATATTTTTTTCAACTCTTCCTTTATTGAAACTTATCTTCCTTAAGAAAGTATCTAGCTTAGAATACCATACCCTTAGAGCTTGTTTTATCCCATGAAAGGATTTCTTTAGCTTACACACATAAATTTCATCTTTCCCAACAATAAATCCACAAGGTTGTTCAATGTAAAATTATTCATCAAGATTCCCATTCAGAAATACGGACGTCACGTTAATTTGAAAAAAAAATTAGCCTCATTGTGTAGAAATAGAAAGATATATTTTGATTGTTTCCAATCTAGCCACTGGAAAAAAAGTCTCATTGAAATCAACACCTTTAACTTGTTAGTAACCTTTGCATGTTAATCGTTCCTTGTATCTTATCACTCCACCTTATTCATTCAGCTTGTTCTGGAAACCCCATTTTATACCAATAACATTTTTTTCATCTGTCTTGGTTATAAGTTCCCAATTATCCTTATTTTCTATCTGATTAAGCTCTTCATTCATCACCTAAACCCATTATGGATGCTCAAAAGCTTCATTCACATCATTTGGTTCCACTTTTGAATACAAAGAAGTATGTGTAACAGTATTTGTTGTTATTTTTGTTTTAACCCTTTGATGTTGATCACCAATAATGTTCTAATCCTCCACTTGCTTCATCAGCCTAGGATGAGAAATTCAAATTTCATCCTCATCACTTGAAATTGCTGAGTCAGATTCTTCTTCTTGATTAATATTACCACTATCGGAAGCATTATCAAAATCATTAACAAAACTTTCCTTATCCTTTTCAACTTCTATATTGGAAAAAGTATGATTTTATTTCTCAACATTTTCATTAACTTTCACATCAGTTGAATCAATGATTCTCCCAATTTATTTGTTGAAACATATATATCCTATTACTTATGGATCATAGCCAATAAAAATTCCATCATCTCCTCTTTGCTCAAACTTTCCAAGGTTTCCACATTTCTTCTTTATAATGCATAGACTCCCAAAAACTCTTAAGTGTTTCAAACATGGATTTTTTCCATAAAACATTTCATTTGGAGTCATATATGAACTTGGTCTATAGAAACATTGGTTTTGAATGTAAACAGTAGTACTCATGGCTTGCCTCCAATAGTAATGAGAGAGACCATGTTCAAGAAACATAGTTCGTCCCATTTCAACCAGACTTCTATTATTTCAGCAACCCCATTTTGTTGGGGTGTATATGGTGAACTGAACTCATGCTGAATTCCATGCTTCTCAAGATAGTTTTAAAACTCTCCATTCTTATACTCTCCACCATTATCAGTTCTCAACTTCTTCACTGAATACTCGCATTCTTTCTTTGATTTCCTCCTAAAACTCTTAAACATTTTCAAAGCATCTGACTTATGTCTCATTTACATAACATAAGTAATGTGAGGAAAGTCATCAATGAAAGTGATGAAGTACTTATCTCCATTTATTTATTTATTTCTCATTGGCCCATATATTTAAGACTGTATGAGTTCTAGGGTTTATTTAGAACAAATGTCTAATCTATTATGCGTAGAATTTGTAATATTCTCTTTCTCACAAATAGTGCAGCACCAATCTCTTCTTCTTGATAAATCAGGCATATCTAGGACACTATCTTGTGTTGATAACTTTCACATATTTCTTTGAAACATATGTCCCATCCTTTTATGTCATAACTGGTTTCCATCCATTATACCCATGTAACAAGAGTTTTGTACTTCACCAACTTGGAACAAGTCCCCTTTTATACGTTGTCCTCTTGTAACTACTTTTCCATCATCTTCACTTTTCACAAAAAATCCTTATTTTCTTAAGATAACTTTTTTTCCCTCATCACAGAGTTGTGAAACACTAAGTATATTGTGTTTCATCCCATCAACATATAATGTTTTCATGGATTTCATCTTTTTTTCCCAATTATGGTTGATCCAACACCTTTGATTCTTAGAGATTCATCATTTCTAAATGTTGCTATTCCTTTTTTGAAGTATTTCACATTCTTCAACAACTTTAGGTATCCTTTCATATGAGAAGAACACCCACTATCAAGAATCCATGGACATTATCCTTTTTTAGATTTCAAAGTATTTTCTATAATAATATCTTTATGTTCTTCCTTTTCATTCCTCAACTCCAACTTTTGGGATCTGTTAAGAACCTTTTGTTGTGCTAGAAAAAAAACAATACATCCCTTAGCAAGATGTCCAGGTTGTTCAAATCCTTCACAAATAGTTTCCAATGGTTGGAACCTATTCTCAATTTTCAAAATAGCATTCTCATATTTCTTCGAAACTTCCTTCTTGTACTTCTTCTTTTGAGAGGATTGAATCCCCCTCAAACCTTGTCTTCCATAACTTGTGGAATAGTAGTAATTTTTTTGGTTGAACTAACACATACTTCCCATGTGTTTGAATCCACCACAATACTAGAAGTATCCATAAAATAAATATCTCCCTATGAAACTTCCATACTGACCAGAGTTGTGAACATGATTCTCAAAAACCTTCTTAACAAAACTCTATTGACCATCTGTCTTCCTATTTTCAATTGTAACATTCTTCTTTATATTAGATTTCTATTTAAACTTATCAGAACTTGAAGTAGCAGAAATATTTTTCAACTCAATATTTTTAGATACTTCTGATTTATTGGCATTGCTATCTTTGGCCACATACATAGCCTTTCCATCTTTGTTCTTATTAAAACTAGTTCTATATTTATTCTCAACCTTTGAAGGTAACTTTTGTTGATACTTATTTTGTTTATTATTACTAGAACTTTCACCAGCTTCAAAGGTATATTTTTTGAAACTTATATTCCTTTATTCAGCTTCATAAAGTTTTAGTTGGACAAGTTCCAACTCTTCTTATTTTTCCTTTAGCTTTACTTCCAGATGTTCATTATGATTCTTTTCACTCTCAAGAGAATTATTCATATCATAAATCTCCTTTTCCAACTTTAATTTATCATTAGAAAAACTATCTTGATTGTTTAATGAGTAATATTCATTTATCAACTTCCTTTTTTCCTTCTCAATCCACTTAATCTTTCTCAAACATTCTTTCAACTATTCTTTAAGATGATAGTCAAGTTGAGTTTCTTATTCTTCATAATTTCTACTCCCATAATCTTCATTCTTCATAGTTGAAATAAAGGAATTATCTCTAGATTTTTCATAATTTTTTTTTTCAGGTTTAGCATCACTATCCTCTTCTTCTTCATCTTTGTACAAAAGGATTCTTCTTTGGTATTTAAAGAAGTTTTTATCTTTCCCTCTAGAAGAATATTTATCTTTATAACTCTGTTTCTTCCATTACCATTTTGGCATTTTATCTTCTTCATCACTATCTTCATATTTCCATTTTTGAGGGAAATTAGATGAAAAGTGTCCAATAGCTCCACATTCAAAACATTTCAAGGGAAGTTTCCCCTTGTATTTCCCTGTGCCTATTTTCACATTCTTAAAAAGCAGGGATAAAATTTCATCAAAATTTTTACATACCTCATCTTCATTATTGAATTCACCAACTTTATCTTTAATAAGGATCTTCTTTGTCTTCTCTTTCTTTGTAGACTTAAAATACATTTCCCTATCTGCTTTTATTTTGATCTTCATAGTCTTCTCCCTTATCATTTTATAAGTGATGAGAGTGCTATGAAAATCATCCAGAGATAGTGTTTCAGGGTCTCTATCTTCTAAAGATGAAACTTTAGAATCAAACTTATCTGGTAGAATTATCAAGATCTTCTCAAAAACTGTAGAATCCTCCAACTTTTTACCAAGAAATCTGATTTTACTGACAATGTCATTTATCCTCATAAAGAAGTCCCCAACAGATTCAGACTCACCCATTTTCAATTCTTCATACTTCATCCTCCAGGTTTGTAGTTTTTCCTTATTCACTTTTTTATTTCCTTCATATATGTTCTTAAACTTATCCCATATGCCTTTATCTATAGCAACACCTTTCACTCTTAAAAAACCTAGCTTAGAAAGAGATGAGAGTAATACATTTTTAGCCCTTCCATTGTTCTCAAGATTCTTCTTATCAACAGGTGTAAGAGGAACCTTTTCATCTATAGTAGTAAATACATATGTTGTAGCTTCAAGAACTTTATACCCAAGAGACATAATATAAGGCATCATTATATCATTCCAGATATGATAATTCTTCTCATAAAATATTAGAATTCTCTTACTGTTCATGCAATTCAGATTTTCCATCATAACTTCTCTTCAACACTTCAGCAAAGAAAAAACGAAGGGGAACTATTGCTCTCATACCAATTGAAGTTTCCCAGTCAGGATCCAAGTATCACTAAGAGGTGGAGGGGTTGAATCAGTGATATCTTTTTCCTTTTATGTTTCCTTCTTTTTTGTAACTCCCTGGTTTTGGGTGCTTCCCAAATGTGCCCCATAACCGGTTGGTCACATGGCCTCAAGAACATTTCCCCAAATTCCATATGCTTCCGACTAGTATTGAGGGACTTGGGTGTGATAGTGGGGAAACTATTCCCTCATTGGAAGATCATGCATAGCAGAATAACAAATAATAAATAGTAGTGGAAGAAAAATACCATACGACAAGTAAACAGCGAAAGACTGAAAGCAAATAAACAACTGAAGAACATATATATAATGATGCATGTCACATATCTCTAGAAAAACATCCAAAAAAGTCACAATGTTGGAAATATAGTACTAAACCAAGTAAAAAAGAAAAAAAGTAAACTCCAGCTGCATCGCAAGCCTTAGCTTGGTCTCATGCACTCCATCTCCACAGTAATCAAGTACCTAATGATGAAGGGTGCTTACCCTTATCTATACCTGTAACCATATAATCTGTTTGGGTCCAAACGCATGACCCAAATAGGGTGTGAGACGAATACCAATAGGTAACCCCCACAAGATATGTTCCTAACTATCAGGGAGTATATATAGCAGGTAATAATGGAAATGAAGCAAAGAACTAGGAGTACAAAAAACTAAACAGTCCTATAGTTTCCATTTACATTCATTAACATCTAATGTTCATCATCTAAATAATTAAGCATCACAAACAGGTATCTCATAATACTACCTAATAGGACTTAATCCAAGCTTGTGCTTTGGCTTGGTAAACGTGTCACAAACATTCAATATTTATGTTAATCCTCACAGTATCTCACACAGTCTAACCCCTCTGGCTAGGTAATGAAATAAAAAGGAAAAGACACTCTGAGTAATCACTCACCACTAATTCCCCTTATGGTCTTTCCAAAACAACTACAGACTCTCTGGAGAATCACTCAACGTCAATTACCTCTTTGGTCTCATAACGTAAACTATATACACTCTAAGGGATCACACACCATCAATCCCCCCTATGGTCTTGTAGCATGAAATATAACAAACACCCTGAGGAATCACTCAACGTCAATTCCCCCTATGGTCTAACTACACCAGGTTCTCACATCCCTGTGCAATTCAATTATGTATAAATTATAACAAGCAACCCAAACTAATCTCAACTACTACATGGATAAGCAATTCCAATGTGCGTCACAAGAATGTAACAAGCAGTAAGAGACAATCAGTTCCATCCAATCAAGCAAGGTAAGGAAACAAGGTCTTCCTCATAGGAAACCTAAACCAAATGGCCCTAAACATTCAAACAAGGAAACTCACCCATGGGGTGTTCCTTAAACATGAAATTTCACATAATTCTACAACAAAAAACCCTTAGTCTAGAAATTAATCCAAGGAAAATAAAATAGGGTTCAATTTCCTTAACCTAAAATACCTGAAGCATGGTTAATCGGAACGTTGGTATATAAAACTCAAGGAAAAACTATGAAAGGAAACGAACTGCCTACCTTGATGTTGTACGATGAAAACTCTCGAATTTTGTCCCTTGAAATAGCCTAGAATTATGTAGATCTACAAAAACATAAAAAATGTTCAACCTCAAATAACTCAATAGATAGAAGAAATCAGGAATAGAGGCTCTAGGGAAAGAGAGAACTCACTAATGGGAATCCAACGTACCTGGCGGCACCAAGATCAGAGCTCAGACGGAGGAATATGAGGTTCTCAAAGAAAATTAGTTGTACATTGCTCTCCTGTTCAAGACACAGGAAGAAGAAGACTTTTCTAGGGATTAGACGCAGCTCTGGTCCAATTTTTCAAATAAAAGAAAAGGTACATAGTGTTTTAATTTAATTTACATGTTGTGTACATGCCTTAATCGGACCCTACTTTAGGCGGTCTCCAGGTCACCTCACACGACCATATCTCAGCCATTACATGGCCAGTACATGGCTACCCGCGGAAACCTGGTACACGATGTGTAATCCCAAGTACACTGTGTGTACTTCTAAATTTTCCAAAAACATTCATTTTTTTCAAAAACTCCTAAAATCAAGATCCATGCCTGAAAAAAAAAAGATTTGGGTTCTTACAAACTTCCCCCTTAAATAAATTTGTCCCTAAATTTCCCTAATAAGGTGATGAAGAAGAATCCTTGAACAGATCTGGCCACTGCAATCGCACATCGGTCTCCCTCTCCCAAGTCTCGTCTTGCACTCGGTCATGCTTCCAAAACACCTGTACTAGAGGAATAGACTGGCCACAGAGAACCTTTGCGCTTCGATCAATAATCCAGATAGGATGCTCCTCGAACGATGAGTCCACCTCCAACTCAACCTCTTCAGGTTGAAAAACATGAGACGGATCTGAGAAGTAACTCCATAGCTGAGGAACGTGGAAGACATCGTGCATATCCCGGTACCTCTGAGGTAACTGTAATTGATAGGCAAATATCTTGACTCTCTCTAAAACCTCAAACAGCCCAACGTATCTCGGTGAAAGATTTTCATGTCTCTTAATCCTCCTGTGTCCCAACCTCAATGTGAAATGAAGAAAAAACTGATCTCCGACCTCGAACTCCAGAGGTCATCTCCGTTGACCAGCATAAGACTTCTGCCATTATTGTGCAGTATCCATCCTCTTCCAAATCAACTCCACCTATTCTGTGGTCTCCTAGACAAGATGAGGTCCCAGCATAGCTACCTCTCCAACCTACATCCAACATAGAGGTGATTGTTATGGCCTACCATACAAACATTCATAAGGTTCCATCTGAATCATCTTCTAAATACTATTATTGTATAAAAACTCAACCAAAGGTATGTGATTATTCAAAGAACCTCAAAAATCTAGGACGCATGCTCAAAGCATGTCCTCCAGCACCTTAATTATGCACTCTGACTAGACATTTGTCTAGGGATGGTAATTTGTACTCAGAAGTACCTATATACCCAAATCCCTCTGTAATCCCTACCAGAAATGAGAAGTAAAATGGGCATCTCTATCTAAAATGATAGAGTGCGGAACCCCATGAAAACGTATGATCTTTCAAATGTACAACCTTACAATCTCATCAACACTGAAGTTATCCTTGATCGGTAAAAATTGTGCAACCTTTGTGAGTATGTCAATGAAAACCCAAACTGTATCATTCCCTCAAGGCGACCTCGGTAAGCCTGTCACAAAATCCATCACAACATCATTCCACTTCCACTCGGTAATGGCTAACTGTTTTAGAAGCCTAGTTGATCTCTAGTGCTCTGCTTTCACCTACTGATAGGTAAAACATCTCATAAAAAACCTATCTACGTCCCTCTTTATACATGACCACCAATACTAATGATGCAGATCTCAATAAATATTGGTCACATCGGGATGAACTACCCAAGATGAAGTATTAAAGTCTCGCATCAGCTCCTCACATATGTCTGTTGACACCCATACACGCCCAAGAAAGCGCAAGACCTCATCCTCTCCTACGGTCCACCCAGGAGTAGGGTCCTCTCCTGACACACCCTCCTGTAGGACTAGACCTTCATAATCTGATATTTTCCTCATTCTCACTAGATCAAGTAGAGTAGAGGTAACAACTACAGAAGAAAGAAATACTTGCCCCTATCTATTGTGCTCCTCCAAATGAATCTCAGAGAACAGATCCATAAGCTGCCACTCATTACTGTCCTTCTGAACTTCCTGTATCTGAGTCCTCCTGCTCAATGTATTAGCCACTATGTTGCCTATCTCAATCATGTAGTAAAACTCAAAGTCAAAGGACTGAATGTACTCAACCCACCTTCACTGTCTCAAATTCAGATCACACTGATTAAAGATATACTTGAGAATTTTTTGTTCAGTGAAAACCACAAAATGATCTCCCAAAAGGTAATGTCTCCAACAGCATAAATCATTCACAATTGCAGCTAACTCAAGATCATGCGTCAAGTAATTCCTCTCATGTGTCCTCAACTACCAAGACTCGTGTAATGAATCCTTCCCCCTGCATAAGCACTACTCCCATCCCGATATCCAATGCATTATAGTAAATGGTGCAACTATTTCCCGATTCTGGAAAAACTAGTATCAGTTCTGAATTTAATCTCCCTTTAAGCTCCTAAAAGGATGAATTACAAGAATCTGTCCACAATTAATTCCAACCCTTCTTAGTAAGGCCCATAAATATCACTTCTAAGCATGAAAATTCCTATATAAAACACCTATAGTAACCATCCATTGCTAGGAAACTTTGTAACTCAAAGATGTTCTTTGGATGCTCCCAAGAAACTACTACTCTCACTTTCTCTGGGTCTACTGAAATTTCTGTCTCTGAGATAACATGACCCAAGAAGTGAATCTGGTCCATCAAAAAGTGACATTTTTAGAGCTTATCATATAACTGATTCTCTCTCAGTGTACTCAAAATGATCTCAAGATGGGTTGCATGATTGTGTCAAGTGTGAGATTACACCAAGATATTTTCCACAAAGATTACCACAAAAGAATCCAAGTGAGGATGAAACACTCATTACATTCATGCCATAAAAACTTCTAGCATGTTTGTGAGACTGAACATAATAACCACGTACTCGTATAGACCATACCTACTCTGAAAGGTTTTAAGAGGTATATCTGATGGTCTAATGATCAACTGATGATAACTGGAACTCAAGTCAATCTTTGAGAACACATGGGATCCTTGAAGCTTATAAAAGATATCGTCAATCCTCGGCAAGGGATATCGGTTCCTAATTGTCAACTGATTCAACTTCTGATAATATACACAAAGTTTGAGGGTACCGTCTTTCTTATTCGCAAAAAGGACAGTCAAACCCCAAGGAGAAGTATTGGGTTAGATGAAACCCTTTTCATCTAACTCTTCTAACTGCTTCTTGAGCTCCAGTAACTATGGTGTAGCCATCCTATAAGGAGGAATGGACACCGGTGCCTCTCATGGCACAAGCTCAATAGAGAAATCTACCTCTCACTCTAGAGGTAAACCTAAAAAGTCATCTATAAAAACATACCTGAAACAATACACCACTGGAGGAAATTCCATCTGTGAAATCGCTCTGGTCATCAAGATACAGACTATAAATATGGGTTGTGACACCTCTTAGTCCATGATGCTCAGGTCCAGATCTACTCACCTAGACATCTCATTCACCCTTATGTAGAAATAATTCACCCTCTGGTGATGTGAAACTCACCCTATGGCAATAGTAATCGACGACAGCCTAGAAGGGAACTAACAAGTCCATTCTGAGAATGACGTAATTGCCTGACATCTCTAAGACATAATGGTCCCATAAGAAGTGACACCCACCAACATCAAGAGAGAACTCCTTTCACTAATGTACACTAGCTGTTATAACCCCCAATGGAGTTTCCAATGTCATGATATCAGTATAATTAAAGATATATAGCCCAAGTCTCTCCATAATAGGAACATATATAAAGTTGTGGGAGGCCCCTGTATCGAAAAGAGAATAAGCTAAAATTGAGGCAACCAAAATCATACCTCTAACTGTAGAGGGTTCGGGATCCTACTCCTGTTGGATCTGCTCTAACACAAAATCCCGACCTACGTCGGGACCCTGTGAAGCTATCTGAGATCCCTAAGATAATCCACCCTGTGACTGTGGAAAATCCTGTGTTTGACCACTACGGTCATGACCACCACCTCAGCCTGAATGGCCTAATGAACTCCAGCCCCCAGTTTAATGTGGGACTGGTGATCCTACTTCAGTATGAGGATTATAAATAGATCCTCCCTCACTATCTACTAGAAGGAGGTCATTGTAGAAATGATGAAGATGTCCCATCTTACTGAAAAATCAGCACTCAACTGGGTCTCTCGGGCACTAAGGTTTCTTATGTCTGGCCTTCCTGCACTAGTATCACACCACCTGGATACCTGAAGAAAAATCTCACCTACTCAGATCTCCATGTATAGACTCCCTTCAGTGCTTCCTGCTATTAGATGGAAGGGTACCAACTCTGGATACTGAACCTCCCTGTCCCACACCTCTAGAATCCCTTAGGTTGCACTCGATGATTAGCACCTAGTTAACTATAGAAGATGTGGAAGTTAACCTGGAGATGTTCACCTAGGATTGGATGTCATGCCTAAGACCATCCTCAAACTTTCTCACCAGAAATAAATTATCACCCCCAATAATGGGTGTAAATCACTAAAGATATATGAAGAGAGAAGAATACTCCATGAATAAGAGAGTAACCTATTCCAAACTCATGAACTCTCATGCTCGGTCATCCCTCGATCTCTCCAGGTATAAGTAGTCATATAAGGTCTACTAGAACTCATCCCAATCCATAACTTACTAGAGTCCCGCCTATGATATCACATCCCACCATCTCTTGGAGGAATCCCAAAGCATGTATGTAGCGAGATCCACCCTCCTCTCAAGAGGTGTCTCTAAATGATCAAAGATAGACAGTATGGATTCCAACCATGACTCTGCATCCTAAGGTCCTCTATCCCCTGAGAAGGTGGGAGGATGCTGCTATGGAAAAACCCACGTCAACTCTACCATAGATGGGGAAGGATGTGGTGCTTCCTAGAATGTTTGCATCATCATTATGAATCCTTCTCAGAACTGTGCATCAGCACCTGTATCCGGAATGATTGATTGTGCCGTGAAGGGCACGATGGGAGGATCTACTGGTAGTCCTTCGTCTACCATTTTTTGTGTCTAATCATTGCCCCGAACCTGGCATACAACTAGAGGACGTCTTAGTGGAATGACTCTGCAAGGTCAAGCGCACACTTCATTTCCAGATTATAAAGTACTGAAACTTATAAGCACAAGAAAGGATAAGGAGAAGAAAACAATCAAGTTTTACAAAATAGGGGTACACTTCGTGTATTACCCCTACACGATGTGTTCCCCTAGGCTTTTAACATGGCGTGTACCTCTGCCAAACTTGGCATGTAACACCCATACACATAGCATATTCTCCTTGAGACACAGTGTGTACTTGAATGTTCCCTCCTACCCAAGTACTCTTACATGGCTTGAACTACATAGTTCTCTTAGAACAAAACTACACAGCATGTATATGCCAGAAACGGCATGTACTAGAAGGATTTCACCGGCCCGTTTCATTGGTCACATGGCTGGATACACGGATCACCAAAACACGAGATGTACTCCTAATACATGGTGTGTTAAAGAAAATATTTCCAACCCATGTCTCTTACCACATGGTTGGTCACATGGTAAACGAATACATGGCGTGTTCATTACATACACAGCGTGTCCTACAACCCATTCACATTCCTCTTCTCACACAGTCAGTCAGATAGTCATTATCTATACATCATGTAAAACAAGTACATGGCTTTTACTTAAGAAAAACATTTTCTTCCCGAACAGAAGGGTATATGGCATGTATTCATCATCACACACCATGTATTCTTGGTTTTTCTAGACATTAAGCCTTAAAAACTACTCTAAAACCCCATAAAAACACTGAAACAAGCATTAAAGTTCTAAATTCTGATCCGTGGGGGCCTATAATCCCTACTAATCAAAGCTTGGCATCATATTCATGCCATATCATAGTAGAATTCAGTAAAAGTTCAATATGATCCACCAAATTCCAATCCAAGAGGGCCCATAACACCTTAGGGACCAAATTTTGGCGCCCATTCAAATGAAACATTAAAATTTCCAATACCCTATCAAAATAGCAGGTATTCTATCATGGAATATATCACAATAGCATGCATATCTAGCATAACATCTATCAAAAAAATATGAAATCAGTAATGCACCCTAAATGGCATGACAATAATGCATGACATGTGATCCCTATCAAGTGCCTATATGATTCATGAGATAGCATACCCTCATATCATCGGGTTGCAAGAAATAGAACCTCAGTGATATAAATCATAATAGAAAAAATGAAGTGTGTCACCCAACGGTGAAATCAAATCAACTGTAATAATTGAAAAACCAGAAAAAATTGCAATATTCGAGGTAAATTGGTTTTTCCATATACATGAGTTAGATACTCCCAAGAAAATATTATTACCAACTACCCATTCCTTCTTATCCCTGCCTATAGGATCCAAATAGTAATACAAAGCAAAAAAAACCTCCTATGATACCACTTTGTAATGCCTCGGTTCCAAGTTCCGCCCAAAGGTTCCTCATACCCGGTTGGTCAGATGGCCTCAAGTGCATTTCCTAGAACACCAGAGGCTGCAAACTAGCAGCGAGGGCCTTGGGTGTGATAGTGGGGAGACTATTCCCTCATTTCCAAAGCATGCACAGTGGAATAACAAATAATAAACAGTATTGGAAGCAAAATACCAGATGAGAAGTAAATAATAGAATACTGAAATCAAATAAACAAATAAAGCACATATATATAATGATGCATGTCACATATGTCTAGGAAAATATCCAAACAAGTCACAGTGTTGTAAATACAGTACTAAACCAAGTGAAAAATAAAACAAGTAAACTCCAGCAACATCGCAAGCCTCAACTTGGTCCCATGAACTTTGGCTCTACAGCAATCAAGTACCCGATGATGAAGGTCACTTACCCTTATCTATACATGCAACCATATAATCTGTTTTGGTCCAAAAGCATGACCCAAATAGGGTGTGAGATTAATCTCAGTAGGCAACCACCACAAGATCTGTGTCTAACTATCAGTGAGTATATATAGCAGATAATAATGGAAATGCTGCAAAGAACTAGTAGTACACAAAATTAAATGGTCCTACAGTTTCCATTTACATTCATTAGCATATAATTTTTATCATTTAATCAAGTAATAATCACAAATAGGTATCTCATAAGACTACCTAACATTATTGAATCCAAGCTTATGCTTTGTCTTGGAAGATTTACCACAAACATTCAATATTTATGTTAACCCTTGGGGTAGCTCACATAGTCTAACCCCTCTAGTTAAGTAATGAAATAAAAAGGCAAAGACACTTTGAGGAAGCACTTGCCCTCAATTCCCCCTATGGTCTTTCCACAACAACTACAGACTCTTAGGGGAATCACTCAATGTTAATTCCCCTTGTGGTTCATAACATAAAATATAGACACTCTAAGGGAGAACTCACTGTCAATCCCCTCTGTGGTCTCCTAGCATGAAATATAACAGACACTTTGAGGAAGCACTCAACGTCAATTCCCCATGTGGTCTAACTATACCAGGTTCTCACAACCCTATGCAATTTAATCATGCATAAATGATAACAAGTATCCCAAAACTAATCTCAACTACTACATGGCTAAAAAATTCCAATGCACATCATAATCATGTAACAAGTATAAATAGACAATCAATTCCATCATATCAATAAAGGCAAGGAAACAAGGTCTGCCTCATAGGAAACTTGGATCAAATGGTCTTAAAAATTCAAACAAGGAAACGCACCCATGTGGTATTTCTTAAACATGAAATTTTAAATAATTCCATAACAAAAAACCCTTAGTCCAACAATCAATATAATTCATATAAAATAGGGTTCAATTTCCTTAACCCGAAATACCTGAAGCATGGGTAATCGGCTCGTTGGCATATAAAACTCAAGGAAAACTACGAAAGGAAACAAACCACCTACCTTGATGTTGTACGATGAACACTCTTGAATTTAGGCCCTTTAATTGGCCTAGAATGATGTAGATCTACAAAAAATTCAAAAAAAATTAACCTTTAACAACTTGAGAGAGAGAGAAAATAAGGAAGAGAGTCTCTAAGGAAAGAGAGAACTCACCAGTGGGAATCCAATGCACCTGACAGCGCCTCGATTAGAGCTCAAACAAAGGAACATGAGGCCTTTGAAGAAAATAGGTAATATGTCACTCTCCTATTTGAGATACGGGAATAATAATACGTTTCTAGGGATTAGACGTGACCCCCATCCAATTTATCAAATAAAAGAAAAAGTGAATGGTGTGTTCATTTAATGTACATGTCGTGTACATGCTTCAACCGGCCCCTGCTTTAGGCAGTCTTCAGGCCACCTCACGTAGACATGTCTTAGTCATTACACAACCAGTACATGGCTACCCACGGAAACCTGGTACACTATGTGTACTCCCAAGTACACAACATGTACTTCTAAATTTTCTAAAAGCTCCCATTTTTCTCAAAAACACCCAAAATCAAGATCTATACCTGGTAAGAAGATCCGGGTTCCAACATTTTTGAAACAAACTATTCCTCCAGTTAAAGAGTTCCTTTCCCTGCTGAACACAATCAAAACACACATCCATAGGAACATAAGATTTACAAGGTTCACTACTCAACAAGAGTGGCTACGTCCTTGGTATGGTACAGAAACAATCCAATACCACACAATCCACTAGACAATAATCCTTTAATGTGGAATAAAATGAGTAGGATACACCCTTATATTCATGTAGCACTTGGAAAACAATCCTCAAGTGTGTGTTCACCCTCTTAGAACAAATAGTTCAAAACAATGTTTCAGTGCTTCTTAATCAGCTTTCACAATTTGATCACTCAAAAAAATTCTTATCTTTCCTACCCAAAAGCTGGTAAGAACTAACTTAAACATAAATCACTACTTGTGCTGAACTCAAATATTTTTCACACCCTTTTAGGTTTTTTTCACACAACTCTGATTCCATGCGCACACGATTTGACTTTTTTCACAAAACAACTCTTGTACGCAACTTTAGTCTTGCGCACAACTCTCTTTTTGCACACAACTTCTCCTTATTACACACAACTCTATTTTTTTCACACAACTCCATTTAATTAAAATTATTTCGTGTTTCAGAGCTTGGGATTTCTCTAAGTGTTGATATTCTCAAATGATAGGGGGTTACCTCTTATTTATAGGCATCACTAACCCCCATGCATAAAAACCCTGATGTGTTGCGCAAGATCTTGGCATGTCACGCAAAACCACATTTGATATCGCATTGAGCGCATTATTATCTTTCACACAAACCTCATATTTTTTCACACTTCTTGAATATTTCTCACACTTCATGCCTTTTCCATTGTTCGATGTTCTGACCTTGATTCATGCCTTGCGCGCAACATTCCAAACTCCCTTTAATCTTGTGCGCAAATACCAATCTTTCACACGAGTCTTTCCTTTGCTAGATTTTGATTGTTGATTCTTGTAACTAACCTTTAACACTACATACCAATCCATATTCACACTTTCGTGCAAAAATATTTTCCAAAAGAACATTTCTCCATCTCCCGATTTTCAGCCCCAAAAATTTGGCAAACACTGGAAAACGACGCCACCTTAAAATATGCTTTGACAAGAGCACCAATGATACTTCATTATAATATTATGTATTAAAAAAACAACTACTTTAATCATGAACCATATCTACCATGATATAAAGTCTTTGACCTAACACCTTTATCATCATCATATTTTCAATGGAAAGTACTGTAACTTCCCTATCTTCCAGCAACATCATTTTTTCCAATCAAAACTGGATATTTGAGAAATAAAAATAAACAATGCATCGTATGGTTTTCTATGGAAAGTATTATAACTTCCATATATTCCCTCATCCACTTACACAAAGTGAAGTGATTTCCTTTCTTCCCAAAATTCCTTGACAAAAAAATATAATACCTAAAAAATATACTCTTCATTATCAGCTTGGTCCTAACAATTAGTGGGATAACTTCTAATTTCGGTTGTGTGCCTTGGGTAGAATTCCATTCCATTTATTTTATTTAGCATGACTTCTTATTTAGAATTTCTTTCTTATGGTTTACATGCCTAGATTTTATATTCCATGCATTTGTGCATGTTATAGAATGCTATTTTAATATGTAAAATAAAATTGGGAAAAGGGTGACCCATGTATTTGAACCATGGAAAAAGGTTTTCTAAATTTAAAATGTTAAATGGAATTGGATTTGATTAATGGGAGCCAAATTCCAATTGTAAGGTGTATGGGTGCCTTATTGATTTTTATATAACCACCCATGTGACTAAGCCATCGTATAACCATGGTGTGTTTGGGAATGGTTATAAATGTAAAACCATTGAGTTTTGATTTGAAATGGTGTAATGTGAAGTTTGTTAATTTTTGAACTTAAATGAATTTATTTGATTAAATGGGAGCCAAATTCCACATGAAAAGTGTATGGGTGATTTATGGATTGGTATATGGCCACTCATATCATAGAACCATTATGCATGTGATCATGTGATATTTTGAAATGGTTTGGTTAATTTTTCAAAATTCTTAACTGGACCCAAGTGGGTCGGTTAAGGCATGTTTTTATGAAATGAACTATTATGGGTTGCTTTATTAAGAACCCAAGTTTAATAAATAGTACCCACAAAGGTTTCCTAATTGGTTAAAAGGAGTTTAGATTCTAAATTACCTATTTATGATGAAATGTCAATGAATTTTAAATGTTTAAAGAGGGAGTTTGTTAAAACTTGCTTGTTTTTCTTGTGGGGTGTTGTTTAAAAACCATGTGCCTTGTTGTGAAATGGTTCTTGAGGGTTTTTTTTAATTCCTTCAATTGTTTAAGGTTTAAATGAATTAATGAAATGGTTTTAAATTGGAAACCGATGCGGTGTCCCTTGTTTGAACCCTTGTGGAGGGATATTTTTAAATTTTTTGATGATATGCCTCAGAACAAAGATGTCATAGATCATCTATAGGATGTTTATTTTAGTTTTGTCTTAATGAAAAGGGGGATTTGAGTCTAGTGGAATTTTTTTTTCATGACCAAGAGATAGGGTCTACATGTATGCTTTGTAAGGGGCTAGCATGTGGTTGGTAGCACCCTTAGAGCTTGAGATGCCTTACTTATGCTGTAAGATTTTTGACACTGGTGTCATTTGGGTGCCATAGTCCCAAGTATGACTTTTGGGTTTTAAAAGACACCCTTGTTCGAAGGGGTGGTCATGGTACCTTTACTCTTGTTTTGGGAACAATCATTAAGGAATGATTGGTTCAGTGGGTTAGATATGCCTTGGGCATGGTCAACTGCTTAAGAGGTTGTGTGAACCTTTATTTTCTTTAGAAAAGGATGACTCGATACATCATCATCTGAGTTAATGGTTGTATGAGATGATGTTTCATTGGATTTTGTAAACTTGGGTTTGTATGTGTTGATATACACAATAACCATCGAGTGTTTAACGGTGTAAAAAACTAGTTGAGTTTGGTTTAATTGTGAGATTTTTTATTTTAAGTACGTTCACGGGTTAACTCTGGAGTAGAGTGACTGGGGTGTAAGGTAAGTTCATCCCACTGCTCGGGATTACTTTTTGGGACTCAGGTGTTCTGACACGCTGGTCGGTTTAAATTTCAGATTTAATGCCAGATGTTTTGATGTGGTGATCATGGTTCATGGAATGTCACGTGTACGTTTAAGGTGTTTCTGAGATAGAATGATTTTGAGTGGTTGGTCTTTCCTTTTGATTACATGGACACTCCTAAGGTGGGTAGTGTCACTTTTGTTCTGGTGGACGTGTCGGTTCCTCCTTGGAAACACGGTTTTGATGAGGTTGGTGGTATGTGAAACCCTTTATAAAATCTGTTAGTTTTGGAAGAGTTTCAATGATAGATATTGAGAGAATACGAATGCCTCAGGTGGTATAGGCATTGAGGTTTGGTTTATGATGTGATGATAGGTGAGGCTGGGATATTGTAAAGATTCGACCAGAAGTGTTTTGATGGATCTTATTAGTTTACTCTTAGTGTAATCTTCTAGATAAGATGTGCATGTCCCCTATCTTAACATCATCCTAGATGCACTAGGAGAGCGTCAGTTGTACATAATGCTGAAGTTTAAAAGTTGTGGGGTTGTTTCATGATCTCCTTATGGGTTGTTTTTGGAATGTGTGGTTCTTTGGGTTATGCCTTGGTTCATGTTTAGGCATGAAGGTTTTAAATAGCCTAGTGATGGCTTGATCTGGGAATGTCGTCGGAATTCGGGTAAGGAATTCAGTGTATGTGTTTTTGTTAACTGTTTAATGCCTTGCAGATGAAGTCTTTGCAGTTCAGTTGGGATGCATTGGTTACCTAAGATGAGCATCCTCGAGGATGGTTGGCCTGGAATGGCTTGGGTTGTTTTTTACTTTCATGCTTTTTGTGTACGGTTAGTGATGAAACTTGTTCAAAGACATGTTGCCAGTTTAAGGGAGAGTGTGGTTTTTTGGGTCGATGATATCTTTCAAAGAAATCATGCATGATAGGTTTCAATTGGTTACTTTATTTTCGACCATCTCCCTCGATGAGGTCTCTGTTATGGCCTCAGATTCAATCGGGCTCACCAGTTGAGGAAATCACATGAGAAGCATCGCTAGAATTCTTAGGATGTATGCTTTTACGCGATTACAATAGTGGAAGGTTAATGGTTTGGAATTTTACATTAAATGATAATACCCTTAGTGGAAAGTACCAATGGGAAAATATTTAAGGAGATGATGATTAGATCGTCTCTCTAGTCATGTGGGCTCGATTATGTGTTGTTTCGATGTTTTGGTTGGAGTTTGAGATTTGGATTGTTTTATAAAGGCTTAAGCACCTTGGACTCATGAAATGGTAAAAGGTGTGTTTGGTGTTGGAAATGGAATGTGATCGTTGAACGAAACCCCACAACCTCTATGGGTTGGGTGATGTTTTCTTATTTCCCGAAGGCTTCTCGAGGATGAGAAGTTTTAAGGTGGGTAGATTGTATGAACCCATGTTTTGTACCGGGTGGTTTTTACAAGGGTTTTTGAATTTTTGGAAATTACTAGAAGATGAGTTTAAAACCGAGATTCAAAATGAATTCCCATAAGTTGTACTATTTAAAAGTGATGTTATTGGTCTTGGGTAAGGCCCGAGAACTTTCTCGAGTAGCTCGAGGTGTTTTGGGAGCACCGGACCGGGACAGATAGGTTTTTAATAACTTGTAGAGGGTGCACGATTGGCACACGATCTGCCAAACCATGCAGGCCGTAGTAGGTAACTTTGGAGATTATTTCTAGGGGGAATAGGTTTTTGCATGGCATATTCATGGTTAGGGTAACCGTGTAGGACAAGCCATGTGAGTGGAGTTTCTTAAGAAGAGGGGTTTCAAACGGTTGGCGTACTATTTTCCAAACTATGCGGCTTAAGCGTGCGTGACACCTAGTTTTTAGAGTTTTAAATAGTTTTCTAAATTAAATTAAAATAAAATGAAAAACACAAACCTCACCCCTCCCCTCATACCCGATCGACAAAAACCAGGGGGCTCCCCTTGAGTTGCAACGTGACCCCCTCCATGGACCTCCTCTGATCTTCGTTTATGGCCAGATTTCTCCCGTTTCTTTGCACGATCCTTGATGGTAATCCCTATCCTCCCTTCTACTCCTTTTTTCCAGAATTTTTTTGGATTCTCCATTTCCCTATGGAGTTCATCCAAAACCCTAGGGTTGTGGTTTCATCTGATTACTGGTATTATTTGGGTTCTAGGTTGTGCAAAGGATGTCTCGAGACCTATCAGTCTGTGTTCCAACAACCACCGCCAAAGGCGAGGCGGTTCGGCTTGGTTCTCTCCAGCGCCATCATTTTTAGGTAAGATCATAAACCCATTTTTGGTTTCACACCTCCAATTTGATTATCTTATGATGTTTATGGGTGTCGGGTTTGGTTGTAGTGAGTTTCCATTCCCTTGGAAGGCTCGTGGGCATATATACGAAGGTATGTATATATATAGATGTGTATATCCTCTATTTGCGTATTCTCTCATGGTGTGGGGAGTACGGGCAATGGGTTAAGGGTATACACAAATATATATGTATGTATATGCACATGAGTGGATGGATGCTTGAGTTAGAAAGCATCAAATGTCAAGTGTTGGATTGGTCTTCTTGAGCTAGGGTCCTTAACTTTTCCTTTAATTTAGTAATGCAGTAGCTTTTTATTAATTCCCTTTGATAAATTGGACTGCAATTTTGGAATGAACTACCTTTCATGTTATATGATTTTTTAGAGTACAAAATCATGTTTTTGTAATAAAACCCCTCAATCGAGGTGTGTTTCCTTCAAGCTAAAAATATAGTGAGTAGAGTATTTATGTTTCTCATCTTATTGATATGTGTTTTTCCTATGCTTTCCTAATTATAGGTAGATTGAATAAATTAATGGAATATGGTGCTTAGCTAGGATGTAATGTCTCAACCTGGAATACCATCGAAACGGTAGCTGGACTGGTGGGTCACATGGCCTCAAGAACATCTCCCCATGTGCTAGAGGCTTCCGACTATCTACGAGGGTCTTAATAAGTGATATTGGGGAGACTATACCCTCTTATTAGATATGAACAATGGTATTATCATAGTATAAGAAACAGAAAATAGAAAATAATAGTGTAATAAGTGTAATAGAAATAGATGAGTAGAGGAAGATGGATAATAGCAATACAATAAATGCATCCAATGACAGTTTATACAATAGATGAATGCATGTCATGTTATTGATACATAAACTAAAGAAGTAACATGCAACATTATTTATAGTATAGGACTCAACTAAGGAAAAAGAACTAAAAGTCTGAAGGCAATCTTCAAGAGCATCTCAAGCTTCAGCTCAGTCCTTTGCTCCTAACTCCAGGTACAAGCACACAACAACAAGAAATCAACTAAGGTCCATAGTCCTGCGAACAAGAAAGGTCTACTCGAGTACCCCAGTGCAATGACATCCCGAGTAGGGTGTGAGATATAAATCCTAGTAGGCCAACACCACCAGTTACTAAGACTATCTAGACAATTTCATATAAATTTAATAGTGTGTAGGTATGAAGTATTAATGATATAATTGAATACATAATTAACACCCATACAGGTTTCTACAGGACACCTGACGGTGATACCTGTTTCAACCCATGGCTGGTATGTCTGAACCCGTCACTATATATATATATAGAAAAACATAAATACATATATATTATAATTATAAATATATTTAGATAGGTTGGTTTGGACCGGGACGTAACTCACAGGCATCCAATACTTGGGAAAAGCTCTCACAGTCTAATCCCTGACCCAACTCCAAGAGCTCTCACAGTCTCTTGGGATACATGTGTTGGAAGTACTGGGACGTAACTCAAAGACATTAATCGCTAGGTGAAGCGCACATAGTTTAACCCCAAACCAACTCTAAGAGCTCTCATGATCTATTGGGAATCAACATGAAAGCTCTCATGGTCTTCCTTAGATAAAGGCTCACATGGTCCTTTGGAACACCACATGGAAGCACACACACAACCTTCATACCCAAGGGCTCTTACAATCCCTTGGCTCCATAGACTATATGGTTTAATCATTCACAACATATTCTATATGAGGAATTAACCTCTCATGCATCTCATTATCCCATTCCAATTACATATAAGCAAAAATAATCACATTTATACTTAAGGAAAACCATCTTAAGTATTTAAATCAAAACATTACCATAGGCTTCACATTCAATTCATTACATGTGGAAAATACTTCTCATGTATGCCTGTATCCGTATATGGTTCCATTTCTAGGAAAAACCCTTCAATTTACCACTTTAATATAAGGAAATCAATTTTATATGACCTAACCATTTAATTTGAAGCACATCATTTAATGCAATTTCCATATTCAAGGTAATCTCATCCAATTTTCCTAGACATGGAAAATTGGTTTAAGGGTTCAAGCATGATGGTTACTCCATCCAACAGATTACATTTTCCCATTTAAGCCCTCCCATTCTATTATATTGGTCTTAACCAATTAAATTTATTAATTGAGTCATGGCAACTTATCAAAAGCCTACTCAGGAAAAATCAATCCTATTGAGTCCAAACACCCATGGGGTGCCTTGGGTTAACTAAATTCCCTGAGGGATAAAGGCCAATTCATATAAATAGGCAATCCATTCAGCTTATAAAATAGTCTGAATAACTAAACATGTCATTACCAACAAAGGCAACTGCATAAGGTAAACATCAATGAAATAATTCCAAGCATGTAAAAAGGGCACAACTAATACTGTGCATTTTTGTAGACAGTGGACCTCCATTAGAGGGTTTTTTTTAGAAAACCATGAATTTTTTATCAGTGGAAACATTTATCAAAACTAAGAACTCATTCAAGAAATTAAAATCAATACAAATAAGTATAATTAAAAGGGAAATTGAAATAAACTTAAATCATTCTTCATTTAAAAAGGCTAGGAGAGGCACCCTACCTCAAGGTGGAACCAAACCATCCACTTCAGCTCTTAGAGCTTTCTAAGTAAAATTTGTTGCTCCCCCACTGGGTATACAAACTTTCACATACATGCAAGGACACCTAGACCCTATGAACATGCCTTCATAGCCATGAACAAGTGCAAGGTGGTCCTTACAAATATGCTTATATGCATATATCAATCGTCGCTCACTTACACATGAATTTATATATATATATATACATGGGAACACCTATCCCCGTACATGTATAATCACTGACATGGTTGATTATACATGTAACATGGGAACCCACATAGATATATTTACTTACCTATACATACGCAGGTGAGTTTCCCTTGACTCTGATGACTCAAAAATGCACAAAACATCCCAACGCACTACACCACAAATAATAGGAACATTAGATCAACCTAAGATCCTAATATAGAGGGTGTGAAACCAAGAGGAAAAAGTAAAACCTTACCTCAGAACAAATACAGCAGACCAAAACCACCAGAACCACCTCGCCTTCAGTGGAAGTTGCTGAAACACACAAGAACACATCTCAATAGACCTTCTGCATGACCTTAAAAGAAGAGAAAACCAAAAAAAATCAACCCTAAGGACCTAGGGTTCGTCTAAACTCTGAAGGATGACAAAGAATTCAAAATCGTCCCAACAAAGGAAGGTGACTAGGGCAGAAGACCTTACCTTGACAATTCGAGGAAGAATCACGAAGAAACGAACGGAGATTAGAGGTCAGGAGAGGGAGATGGGAAGGGGGTTGAGCGTGCGGCATAGGGGAACCCCCTTGGGGTGTTTTACATTTGAGGGAGATGGGTGAGGAGGTGTGTGTTTTATTTTTTCTATTTTTTATTTAATTTAATTAATTTCTTAAAAATTAGTACATTGAACGGTTTGTACTGCATGGTTCGCCAAACCATGCACCGACTGTGCGGCACCCCTCTGCCTAAGAGACTACCCTCACATGGGCTAGGCACATAGATTAGGAAACCATGTACATCCCGTGTGAAACTTCTTTGCCTTCTAAAAATATGACCACACGGTTACCTATAGTGGACCGCACAGTTTAGAAAATTGTACGCCAACCATGCGCCCTCTGATGTCTTTTAAAACTTAAAGTTTTTTTGATCCAAAACTCCCAAAACATCTCGAGCCACCTAGGGAAACTTAATGGGCCTTCTCCCAAGTCTAAAAACATCACTTTTAATTGACCCAACTCTCAGAATTCTGTTCTGAGGCTCAATTTTTAAAATAACCCATTCATAAATTGAAAAGGTTGAAAAACATTCACTTTTAGACCAATTCAAAATGTGGATCATTACAACCTTCCCACCTTAGAACTTCTCATCCCCGAGAAGCCTTTGGGAACAATTTACACCTCACCCAACCTATAGGGGTCATGAATATTTGTTCAAACGGTCGTATTATGTTCCCAAATGTACAACGCACTATCGAGCACTCCTTTAAACACAGGGAACTTAAACTACTAAGACTCAAGACAATGCTCATTTTCCAACCGAAACACCGAGACGACACTTACCCAAGCCCATATAACTAGAGACATGACCATGTCATCATCTTTCCAAGCCATTGGAAAAAGGTACTTCCCAGCTTAGAATTTAATATTAAACAGACAAAACTAAACCACGGTTCAACCCACTTTTAGAATTTACATTCAAAGCACACTCTAAGCATTCCAATGACACTACCAGTGTGATTTTGAGATGATCAAACAGTCGATTCCCATCGACCTCAAATCCCAAGTCGATCCATTTGTTCATGAAAAGCACCAACCAACACTAACCACACTCATTTTCACTTGATGACATGCCTTTAAAATGGTTCTTCACCAACCGTAATCATTTAACAAGAAAAGGAAGAGTCAAACCACTTTGGTCAACTATTTAAGAAGATGTTTGGCTTAAATGGCTGGAGTTTTATAAGTTGAACCGTGATACCTTCACCCAAGGCATCTCTCTTTTAACACAAACACATGCATCAAAGCCTACACCTGACTTCTGATGATGTCTATAAGGTCAAACCATGAAGGAAACCACACATCCCGCATGCAACACCGAAAGAGAACCACACATACAAGCCCAATGGATTTAAAGTGTTCAGCGCAGCATAATACTGGAACTCTCTTAGTGCATCCAGGATGAAGACAAGATGAGGGAAATGCTTGTCGCGTAACAGAGTACACTAAGAGAATTTTAATGGTTTCCAGTCAATCACACATGACTACTAGAAGGAAGAAAGGTTGAACCACCATTAGTTGACTATAAGGAAGGGACTCATCTTCACCTGCCAATGAACTTCCATTCAAACTGATCACAATGCCTTTACCACTCGAAGACATTTCATGATCATTCAAACTTTACCACTGAAGTCCTCCAAGACCAATGGTGTTTTCCAGAGGTTTCATACACAACAAACTAGATCAAAGTAATGTTGCTGAGAAAACACTCAAACATATTTAAAACTTTCAATCTTCAAAAGCATTCAAGTAAAAACTGACAATTCCTCAATGGTCCTATTTGGTGTTCATTCTACTTTGAAGGGAATTCAATTACCAAAACTGACATGACACTCCCCACCTAGGAGTGTCCTAGCCACTCACAAGTGTACTAGAACAAAACACCATAAACGAATGTGTGACATTCCTTTGAGTCACACTCACAATGTCAAAACATTTAAAGAAAACCAAATCAATGAGACCGGTGTGTCAAAACACCCAAGTATTTAGAAACTCATCCTGAGCATTGAGAAAAATGGATTCTTAAATTCCCATGTCACTCTATTTAGAGATGACCCATGTTCATACTCAACCTCGTAAGGCTTGCAGATTAAACTGAACTCAACCAGTTTATTATATCATTTAACACTTGATAATACCCCATATACCAGCGCATACTACCCATAGAGAAGAGAAGGGGTAAAATGACCAAAGAAACAACCAACCATGCCTGAGGCATGTATAACCAGCTGAAAACGAGCATTACCTATTTCTCAAGCCCGTAAAATGGTCAAGAAAAACATGACCACCCATCCGAACAAGGGTGTCATCAGAAACTAGAGGTCCTATAAGGAACAATGGCACCTGAATAGCACCAAAAGTTTGGAAATCTCATAACATTAGCAATTCATCAAGTTCTAAGGGTGCCACCTACCATGGGATATCCCCTCACGAAGAAAAAGAACCAAACTAGACATTAGATCATGCCAAACATAAGTCACAGGCTCAAATCCTAACATTTAAGTCATTACTAAAAAGAAAACAGCTTATGGAGAATGCTATTGTTTCTGTTCCATGCCTACCCAAAGGGAAACTCAAAAAACTACCCATACGTGAGGGTTTTACCAAGGTCACCACTAGAGGTTCCATTTCCAAGAACTTTATATTTATTCACATTCCATCTTTGATCATAAAAAATATTTCATTTAAAACATCAAGTACCATTTAAAACAAAACACCAAGTACTTGATTTAGATAACACCCCAAGGGAAACATAGGAAAGTTTCATCAAAATTCCTCTTTAAACATTTAACATCTTTTGGCATCCCATCATGATAGTAAATTTAGCAAATATATTATTTTTTTAACAATTAAGGAAACCTATAAGGGTCCCATTAAGCCAGTTCACTTCAGGTCAAAATTGAACAACTTTACCATAAATAAGTATTTCGTAAACCACCATGTCATTACATTTAACATGGGTTTCCATTTCCCAACTCATGAAGTGCCCATACACTTCATGGATTGAAAATTGGCTCCCATTTATCGAAACCAAAATCACTTTAGAACATAACATGATCACACACACACACACACACACATATATATATATATATAATAGTGCATACAGATGGATGGTCATATACCAACCTATAAAGCACCCATACACTTTATAGTTTGGCATTTGGATCCCATTTAATCAAGATAAATTCACCATTGTATTTAAAATTTAGCAAACCCTACATTTTATTAATAGAATTAAAATATATTCACGTTATGCTAAAAAAGGTTTGAATATACGGGTTACCCTTTCCCAGTTGTAAGGCGCCCATACACCTTACAATCAAAAATTGTTTCCTGATCATTCACAACCCATATATACAAGGAAAACATGTTATCATAAGAAGTAAACACAGAAGGCATGCTAAATAGGGTAAAAGCATGGAATGTTAGCAAAGAAGGACAAACAAGTAGCATGGAAAACTATAATGCAACTACATGGCATGGCACTATGCATGGAATGTGAGTTTTTATGTTCCTAAGATGATGCATATAATGCGACTTCCTTGCCATATCAGGCTAAGGGAAAAATACCAGAAATCCCATAAATAACTAAGAAGTGTAAAATACAACAATCACTCGAGGTGAAATCATCCTAAATGTAACATCTAACTGTAGTGGACAATAATCCCAACCCTGTCCACTTGGTCATTCCCCATACGTGGGGTGATTAGTTCCAAGAATGGATATTAACCAAGTGCCAACACATTCCTAGTCTCCTATCTACCAACCCAAAACAAAAAGACAAAGAAAACATTTACCTAGAATACCGCTTTGTAACGTCTCGGTCTAGCATGCCATCGAACCAGTAGTCAGACAAGTGGGTTATATGGCCTCAAGCGCATATCCCCGTGTTCTAGAGCCTACCGACTAGCAGTGAGGATCTTGGGAATTGATAGTGGGGAGACTATACCCTCTTATCAGAGATGCACAATGGTATTATCAGAGTATAAGTAGCAGACAATATAAAATAATAGTGGAAGTAGTGTAATAGCAATAGATGAGCAACAGAATATGGGTAATGGAAATATAATAAAATCTTCTAATTCCATTTTATACAACAAATGAATTAATTTCATGTTATCGATACATAAACTAAAGTAGTAACGTATAGCATGTTTTACAGTATAGGACTCAACTAAGGAAAAAAGAACTAAAAGTTCGAAGACGATCTCTAAGAGCATCCTCAGATTTAGTTCAGTCCTTTTCTCCTAAATCCAGGTACAAGCATACAGCAACAAGAAATCAACCAAGGTTCTCAATTCCATGAACAAGAAAGGTCTACTCAGGTACCCTAGTGTAATGGCATCCTGAGTAAGGTGTGAGAGATAAATCTCAGTAGGCTGGCACCATCGGTGCCTAGACCTATCTAGATAGTGTAATATAAATTTATAAAATTGCAGTTATGAAGTATTAATGTAATAATTGAATGCATAATTAACACCCATCCAGGTTCCTATGGGACACCTGACTGTGATACCTACTTTATCCCATGGATGGTATGTCTAAACCTGTCCCTATATATATATATATAGTAGAATATAAATACATATATAGTATAATTATACATATATTTAGATAGGTTGGGTTAGATCGGGACATAACTCATAGGCATCCAATACTAGTGAAAATCTCTCATGATCTAATCTCTCACCAAACACCAAGAGCTCTCACGGTCTCTTGGGATACATGTGATGGAAGGATCGGGATGTAACTCACAGACATCCATCACCAGGAGAAGCGCACAGGTTCTAACCCATGTCCCAGCTCCAAGAGCTCTCACAATCTCTTGGGAATTGACAATAATTATCTCACGATATTTCATAGCCAAAGGCTCACACGGTCCTTTGGAACACCACATGGAAGCACACACACAACCTTCTTACCCAAGGGATCTCATGGTCCCTTGGCTTCATGAACTACATGGCGTAATAATTCACAATATATGATTCATGAGGCATTAACCTCTCATGCATCTCATTAGCCCATTCCAATCACATATAAGCAAACATAATCACATTTATACTTAAGGCAAACCATCTTAAGTATTTCAATCAAAACATTACCATAGGCTTCGCATTCAATTCATTTCATGTGGAAAAGACTTCTCATGTATGCCCATATCCATTCACGATTCCATTCCTAGGAAAAACCCTTCCATTTACACCTTAAATATAAGGCATGCAATTTGATATGACCTAACGATTTAATCTGAAGCACATCATTTAATGCAAGTTCCATATTCCAGGTCATCTCATCCAATTTTCCTAGACATGGAAGATTGGTTTAAGGGTTCAAGCATGATGGTCACTCCATCCAATGGATAGAACTACCTCATTTAAGCCCTACCATTCTATTCCATTAGTCTTAACCAATTAAATTTATTAATTGAGTCATGATAACTTATCAAAAGCCTACTTGGGAAAATCAAGCCTATTGAGTCCAAACACCCATGGGGTCTCTTGGTTTAACTAAATTTCCTAAGGGACAAGGGCCACTTTATATAGATAGGAAATCCATTTGACTTATCAAATAGGCTGAAGCACTAAACATGCCATTACCAACCAAAGCAACTACATAAGGTAAACATCAATGCAATAATGCCAAGCATATAAAAAGGGCACAACTACTACCGTGGGTTTTTGCAGACAGTGCACCTCTGTTGGAGGGGTTTTATTAGAAAACCATGAATTGTTTATCAGTGGAAACATTTATCATAACTAAGCACTCATTCAAGAAATGCAAATCAATACAAATAAGCAGAATTAAGAGGGAAACTTAAATCATTCTTAATTTAAAAATGCTTGGAGAGAGACCCTACCTCAAGGTGAAACCAAGCCATCCACTTCGGCTCTTAGAGATTTCTAATTAAAAGATATTGCTCCCCCATTGGGTATACACACTTTCTTATACATGAAAGGACACCTAGCCCCCATGCACAAGCTCTCATGGCCATGATCGTATGAAAGGGGATCCTTACACATATGCTTATATGCATATATCAGTCGTCGCTCACCTACACATGAATTTTTATATATATACATGGGAACACCTAGACCCATGTATAATCACTGCCATTGATGATTATACACATAAAGGGGGAACCTACATAGATATATTTAGTTACCTATACACACGTAGGTGAGTTTCCCTTGACTCTGGAAACTTGAAGCCGTACAAAATAGCCCAACGCACTACACCAAAAATAATCGGAACCTTAAATCAACCTAAGATCCTAATATAGAGGGTGAAAAACCAAGAAGAAAAAGTAAAACCTTACCTTGGAACAAAGCTAGTGGACGGAAACCACCTGAACCACCTCGCCTTCAGCGGCGGTTTCCAGAACACGCAAGTACATGTCCTAATGGACCTTCTGCACGACCATGGAAGAAGAGAAAACTGAAGAAAAAAATCAACCCTAAGGACCTAGGGTTTTCCCGAACTGTAGAGGGAAACAGAGAAGCCAAAATCAGCCCAAAAAAGGAATAATACTAGGGTAAAAGAACTTACCTTGACAATTTGAGTAAGAATAGCAAAGAAACAGAAGGAGATCAAAGGTCGGAAGAGGTATTCGGTAAGGGGGTCGAGCACGCGGTGTAGGGGACCCCCCCCCCCTTGGGGTGAATTGTGTTTAAGGGAGAGGGGTGAGGAGGTGTGTGTTTTATTTTTATTTTATTTTTAATTTAAATTAATTTAATTAATTTCTTAAAAATTAACACACCACAAGGTTTGGGCCGCACAGTTAGTCAGATCGTGCGCCGATCATGTGACACCCCTCTGCCTAAGACACTCCCCTCGCACGGTCTAGGTGCACAGTTTGAGAAACCCTTCACATCCTGTGCGAAACACCTCTTCCTCCTAAAAATATGTCTACATGGTTACCTATTGTGGGCCGCACGGTTTAGTAGACCGTGCGCCAACTATGTGCCCTCTGTTATCTATCAAAACTTGAAGTTTTTAGAGTATGGAACTCCCGAAACTTCTCAAGCCAACCAAGGAAACTTAACGGGACTTTTCCCAAGTCTAAAAACATCACTTTGAAATGACCCAACTCTCAGAATTCTGTTCTGAGGCTCAGTTTTAAAAAAGACCCGTTAAAAATTGAAAATGTTCAAAAACCTTCGCTTTTTAACCCTGTTCAAAATGTAGATCATTACATAGAATATGTACCACCTTCTTGCATGTTGACTCAGTTGAACTAAATAGTTCCAATGAACTAGAATGGGATATAAGGGTGGGTAAACCCATGCGGTATTCTTGAAGGTAATGTGTTAATTGATTGGGAATACTCAATAGGTTCGATTGGCTTGTTTAAAGGGTTAATTAAACAATGATGGATAAACGAGTGTGTAGACTTGTAGGATGTATTTAATTATGAAATGTCAACATGGGAGGGTATGTTCATTGGTTGAATTGTCTTGTTTTTAATTATAAAATGGTGGTATGTGGGTGGGTATACCCATATAGCTTGTTTAATGGAAATGAAACTCATGAGTGGTATACTCATGTTGTGTGTGTTATTTGTGAGTGGGTATACTCACTAGGTGAAATTGCTATGGTTATAAGGGTGGGTATACCCTTATGTTTGTATTTAAATCCTTGTTTGGAATTGTGATGAATTGGTGGGTAAACCCATGATTTTAATGGAATGGAATTGTTAAATGGATTATATCAGTCGGTATACTCCTATGTAAATGATGGAATGGTTTATATGAGTGGGTATACTCATATGTTTTGATTTGATAAATGGTTTTAAATGAATGAATGGTTTGATATATTCCATGGACTGCTCTCCATAGATCTAGAACGCGGTAGTGGACGCCTTGGGTTGATCATGCCTCTTGGGTCCTGATTTTGTGGGATGCCTTGGGCCTTGCTACCTTGTGGATCCGGCTTGCTAGGACTTGCGTAGGACATGTCGGTACACATGGGCCTAGAAATCCAATCAGTTCCTAGACCGAGTTTCCACTGGGACGCCCATGGGACTAAATGTGGCACTACAAAAAAAATCACTTATACCAACAAGAATTTTTTTGACAGATGATACATCAGTTGGTAAAAATGAGCAATTCCAATAGATATTAAATTTTATTGGTATAGATTTTATGTACCAACAATTATTTTCACCAACAACTATATTTGTTGATATTGATTGTTTAACACCAACAAAACTTTTACCAACAAATTAATCTATTACTATTAATTGTTATTATCAACAAATTTTTTACCATTATAAAAATCTATTGCAATAAATTATCCAATAACATAAAATATTTTACCAAAAAAAAGAATATATATATATATATATATTATTTTCGATAAATGTTATAAATTATAAATATTTTAATAAAGTCATATAATTATATGTTTTCATTGACACATTATATGTTAGTGATAATATATATATATATATATATATATCTAATATAAAATTGATGATAAATGGTTATATTTTTTGGAGATTGGAATAAGATCGAATGTAGTAAAAACTAAAAAAAGAATGTCATGTATATATAATTTCATTATTTGTATATAATATAATTTTTTATTCAAAATATATATAAAATTAAAACTTTTTATTATATATAAATTTATTATACATCATGATTTTTTTAAAATCATACCAATAATATTGAACTCTCTTTTCTAAATTAAAAGTCTCATTGTCATATGTTAATTTCATTTTCTTGTAAAAAAAATGTTTATTATTATTATTTCATTTTATTTTTACGTTCTACATTTTCTTCTCCCTTCCTCCCCTATGTCGCCCCTTCCTGTTTGTGTTGCACGCCCAGCCAGAAGATCCCTAGCGGCGTGCCTCCGTCCTCCTCCGGCCATAGAATGTGCCATCTCTGCTTCCGATTTCAGACGCAGTATCCTCTGGTAAAAATTCCTTCTCCACTACTCTCTTATTCTTCTATTTTCATTGTGATTTTCCTTCTCTTCCTTGTGGTGCCATGACCCGTCCGAAACCTGCAGGATAGGGTTCCCTGGCTCCCCTTCCGCCTCCTTGTAACGACCCAAAGTTTTTCAATGAAAATTCCCTTCTTATAAAAATGT
The DNA here is from genome assembly GCA_963277665.1 of Viscum album. Classification (NCBI taxonomy): domain Eukaryota; kingdom Viridiplantae; phylum Streptophyta; class Magnoliopsida; order Santalales; family Viscaceae; genus Viscum; species Viscum album. Next base: position 641,898,900 of record OY728160.1, read on the forward strand.
CATAAAATAACATGAAAACACAAAATAATGAACTACTAAGTGATAAGTGACCTTTAAACATAAGTTCGTCACTCTTATGTTTGGAATTTTAAAAATCCGACATACACGGTTGTGTTCAAGATGATTTTCGGAGTCTAATGAAACAAAAATAATTTTTGGTGAATAGTGACCTACCCTTATGAATAGTAACATACCCTTATGAATAGTAATATGACCTTTATGAATATTAAATCATCCAACATAAGAGTAAAATTACCTATGAATAATAAAATAAGATTTAGACATCTTGGAAAGTGACAATTTGACCTTAGTAAACGTTTTGGTATTTTGTAAGTCCTAAATAATTAATTATAATTAATTAATCAATTTAAAAGAATATTTATTTCCATGAAATGTATTCATAAATTATTGAATCAATTTATAATAGTTTTTATATAATTTTATAAGACCCTATGTAATTTTTGAAAGTACTATAAAATCAGTTTTAATCTTAAAAACTGTTTTTTTAAGTAAATTATGATTTTAATTAAATATTAAATTAAAAATATTTAGAAAATTATTTTTGAAAAATTTACATCATTTTTGGATTCTACACGTCAAAAAATGGTTGGGGTAAATTTTTGGGATTTTTCTGAAATACTTTAATTTTTTATGAATAGTAGAATCAGATAATTCACAATAAATGCTAAATAATGTATTAATTGAGTCATCAATGATGTTATGCTGATGTAAGCCCACTTGGTTTGGGATTAAATTATAAAATTACTATTCTTGGTCATTCAAGACTCACTATTCCTTGTCTTAGGGGAAATTAATAAACTAATGAATTTTATATTAAGGAAACCCCTCTCCCCTCCACTATAAAAGCCACCCTTCACTCCCTCATTTCCTCACACCTCTCAAGCTCCAATCCTTATCTAAACTCTTCCCAAACATCTTCCCTAGCACCTCCCACACTTACAAAAGCTGTTGGTCTCATCAAAAGACCAAGACTAGCTTCCTTAAGGAGGATCTCAAGAGGAAGATTTAAGAGGTAAATTCTCTCCCTCTTCTCCTTTAATTTCCTTTCAAGTTCAAGTTCCTTTCTTGATCTCTCCCCACCTATATTCATCCAAATTGTTTTTTAACTCCATTATTATACATATACTGTAATTTTATGATTCTAATGGTATATTATATCACACCACACCCTTTCCCTCTTCCTTTTATTTTATTAAAGAGAACGTTGTTCATGAGGTGTTAATTTATCACCTTCAAAAACGACATGCTCTCTTCTTCCATTTATACCTTCAGATCTGGTCATGAAACCATTTTTATGGTTGAACCATAATATTTTATATGTATTATTTTCTATTTTAAGTTATGTAAATAACCTATGGCCATATTACTAGCTGAAGAGTTAAAACAAGTTCGTTGTGATCCAAAAACCGCTCAAATTAACCCAAATAATCATCATTTAATTCTTATCTAATGATTCACCCAGATGGATATAATGTGATTCATTATAAGATAATTAAAACTCATGTAATCTCATTAATAACATTTAATATCAGTTCTGGATGTCTACTCATGTTCTACCCAAACTTCAATTTAAGAATACAAGTGAACCACACAAGAAAAACCATAAAAACGAACATCCCCGAACAATGTTTTTAAACTCTATAAGTCACCCAAAGGAACATAATATGACATAGTGAAACCATAATTAACCCTATTAATCTACAAATGGTTTTTTATTTCTAATTAATTAATATAATTTCATTATAAAGGACATTAAGGAGAAGGAAGCATTCGGGTACAAGGTAAGGGGAAATCTCGAACCCAATTTTCTTCCTTTGGGTTATCCCTCTTTCACTCCATTTTTGATATGGTTACTCCTCAAAGATCATTTTTTCATCATTTACTTTACTTTTCTGGGATATACATGTTTTTCACTGGTTTTTATGTCCATCAAAATTTTTTCCAAAAGAACTCTTCTTTCAAGAACTCACCTTTTACCTCTCATTCAAGGTTGATGGTTCTTGTATCAAGTATGTCGTTCCCTCTTGATTTTGGAACCCAAAGCTTATGAATGTGTTATTATGAGATGAAACCCATTCTGTTTCATGGGTTCATTATGTTGATTTATGTTATATGTTCATTTTTTCAAGCATTATAAATGATAATGTTATGATGTGACAGGTGCGCCCGGAATTATATAGTGCAATATGAATGTTTAAATGTGACGGGTGCGCCCAGAATTATACAGTGCTCCAATGCATTGGGTAAAGTGATGAATCTCATGAGTAAATGTGAAATGATGTGTGAACAAGATGCTAGCTTGGTTCACAAGTATGTGTGGTAGTTAACCACTAAGACATGATGTTTCATTTTTATGCATTGCCACATTTCAAGTCTTCTATTTATGCTCCTCTCATGTTCATGATATTTTGCCTATGTTATGATTATGATCACCCCATGATATATTGTTCTTATCTATCCTCTTACTGGGATTTTATATCACCCCTTTTGATGTATATCCTCAGGTGGCTACATGTACTAAAGAGAGGACAAGTGCCAATAAGAAGCTATAGAAGAAGAAATTAAATGAATGTTTATGCTTGATATTGTATTTGTTATGCATAGTCCTAGTTTGTCCAAGACACTAAACCTTTGGATCCTCTAAGTGTAATACTATTATGTTGTTTATCTTTGAAATGATGTAATATTAATGTAAGAAAAGGTCGGGATGCTATAGTTGGTATCAGAGGAAAGGTTTAGTTAATTTGGGAATTAGGATTAGTGAACCCTAAAGAAAACCTCTAGCATGAGACTAAGTACAAAAATGCACACAAGAGTATTTACCTAGGGATCCCATATGTTATGTTTTTGGTATAATTGTTTAAATGAATAAGTTATTCATTACTTGTTTACTTATATTTTGTTCTAACCTTTTCAATTTTAGAAAATGGTGGGAACCAAGAGAAATCAGGCCAACAACTCATGTGAGGTCCAATGCAATGATTGCCTGAATGACATCCCCAATGATTTGGGAGGTGGAGTTCAAAAATTCATGGAAATGCTTACCCAATTATCTCAGGTTATGAACAATAACCATAATAATGGGGAACATCCTCCTTCACCAAAGAGGGAGCAACTGGCTATTGAATTTTTTATGTGGCAATGACCACCGACGTTTAGTGGATCTTCTGATCCACTAGTTGCGGAACAGTGGGTCAACTCCATGGAGAAGATATTTTCTGTTCTTCACTGTTCTGAGATGGAGAAGTTGACCTTAGCCGTTTATCGTCTATATGGAGAAGCTGATCAATGGTGGGCTTTGATTAAGAACACCAAGCCAAGGGAGGAAATTAAAGAGATGGAATGGGAAGACTTTAAGATAATGTTTCTTAATAAGTACTTCTCACGAACTCTTCGCACGAGGATGGAGAGATAATTCATAGAGCTCAAGAAAAAAGAAGGAGAATCTGTCACAACCTATGAAGAAAATTTCACAAGGCTCACAAGGTATTCTTTGGGTTTTGTTATCAACAATGATAGAAAAATTGATAGATTCTTTAGTGTATTAAAACCACATCTTCGAACGGCTCTTGCAATTCGAGACTTTGGAAGTTATGAAGAAGTTTTTCGGTGTACTCTCAAAGTGGATATGGAGTTTGGAGAATGGTCCCATGGCTATGGTGATAAGAAAAGAAAGATGGAGTTTCAAGCTGGTGGATCTAATGACAAAGGTGGGAAGAAAAACCAACGACCCACATGCCAAAAATGTGGGAAGTTGCATAATGGGAACTGCCTCAAAGGGACGGGGAAATTCTTCAAGTGTGGGAAAGAAGGACACCATGCTCAAGAGTTTCAAAAAGACATGAAAAGGAAGGAGAATGTAGCCGATGAAAGGAGAGAACCACCCATGGTTCAATGCTACAGCTGTAGGGATCTAGGGCACTTTGAAAACCAATGCACTAAACCTCAAGCTCTCGAGGGTAATCAGCGTCAGCAGCCACCAAAGCCAAAGGAACAAGGTAAGGCTTATGCCATCACTACTGCGGAGGTGGAGCATGATAATGAAGTCGTACAAGGTACACTTCCTATTCACTCAAGAATGGAAAAGGTCTCATTTGATTCTGATTCTACGCATTCCTTTATATCTTTCAAGTTTTCTAGAACTATAGAATCGAAGCCCTGAAACCTTGAAGTAGAGATATCTGTAAAAACACCAAGTGGTACAATCATTAAAACCTAAGTGTTTGACTCTTCTCCTGTTGACTTATGTGGGAAGATTCTTCCAGTAAATCTCGTAATACTTCCCTTGGTGGAATTCGACGCTATAATGGGAATGGACTGGCTCTCGTTATATAGAGCTCATATCAACTGTCGGGAAAAGGAAATATATTTTCATATTCCGAACCATCCCATGCTCCTCTACAAATGCAAGGAAGATCATTAATCTCCTATGAAAAATCCTTCAATGGTGTGGGTGTTGATTCCCTATGAAGAATCATACCTCACCCAAATGGTTGAGTTGAAGGAAAGTTCCAACCTTGAGGAAATGCCCATCGTGAGGGAATACGGCGATGTATTTCCCGAAGAGTTACCCGGAATTTCCCCGGATCGTGAGGTAGAGTTCTCAATTGAACTCATACCTGGAGCTACTCCTATCTCGAAGTGTCCCTATAGGATGGCTCCTATCAAACTGGAGGAGTTAAAGAAGCAGCTTCAAGAGCATTTGGACAAAGGGTTCATACACCCTAGTGCATCACCTTGGGGTGCACCAGTGCTCTTTGTGAAGAAGAAGGATGGAACAATGCGGCTGTGTATCAATTATCGGGAACTCAACAAGATCACCATAAAGAACAAGTATCCTCTCCCAAGGATTGATGACTTGTTCGATCATTTAACAGGAGCTCAATACTTCTCAAAGGTGGATCTTAGTTCTGGATATCATCAGGTAAAGGTGAAGAAGGAAGATATTCAGAAGACTGCCTTCCGTATAAGGTATGGGCACTATGAGTTTTTGGTGATTCCCTTCGGACTTACTAATTCCCCTGCAATCTTCATGGATTTGATGAATAAAGTCTTTAGACATTACCTCAACAAATTTTTGGTAGTGTTTATCGATGATATTATCATCTACTCCAAGAGTAAGGAGGAACATGAAGAACATCTAAGACTTGTGTTGGCGACATTGAGAAAGGAGAAGTTGTACACCAAGTTCAGCAAGTATGACTTTTGGATGAATCAAGTCACGTTCTTGGGACATGTGATCATAAGGGAGGGAATTTCTGTGGATCCTTCAAAGACAAAGGCTATTGAGGAATGGCCCAGGACCTCTAGTGTCACAGAAATCCGTAGTTTTCTTGGATTAGATGGGTACTACCGATGTTTTGTGAGAAACTTCTCATGATTGTCAAGCCCGCTAACTAAGTTTACAAGGAAGGGGGTAAAGTATGTCTGGACGGAAGAATGTGAGGGAAGCTTCAAGGAGCTAAAGAGAAGGTTGATCACTGCACTTGTACTCACACTACCGAAAAGTGGAGAAAGTTTTGTGATATACAGTGATGCTTTAAAGAAAGTCTTGGGTTGTGTACTCATGAAAAATGATAATGTGATAGCCTACGCCTCACGACAGTTGAAGATCCATGAGCAGAACTACCCAACGCATGATCTAGAGCTGGCAGCCGTGATTTTTGCCTTGAAAATCTGGCGGCACTACCTTTATGGCGAGAAGTGTGACATATACATCGACCACAAGAGCCTAAAGTATATATTCACACAAAAGGAGCTCAACATGCATCAAAGGAGATGGTTAGAGTTAATCAAGGATTATGATTGCTCTATTCACTATCATCTTGGAAAGTCGAACAAGGTAGCTGATGCTCTAAGCAGGAAAGAACTTGCTACTCTATCCATGTTGCAGATTTAGAAAGACCCTATCTTCATGGATATGCAAAGGATGGATTTGGAAATCTTAAGGGCAGGGGATACATCCTACCTTGCCCAAAAGATTTCACAACCATCCATCCAAGAGAAGATTAAGGAAGCACAAAGGGATGATGTGGATATACAAAAGAGGGTGAATGCAGTAAAGGAAGGGAAGTTGAAAGAGTTCCATATCGATGATGATGGTGTGATTTGGTTTGGAACATGGCTTTGTGTGCATTTACCACCCGGGATAAAGAAGGAGATATTGGATAATGCACATAGCTCAACTTTCTCTATCCATCCTGGGAGTACCAAGATGTATCGTGATCTCCGAGAACACTTCTGGTGGGATAACATGAAGAAGAAGATTGCGGAATATATATCAAGGTGCTTGGTATGTTATCAAGTTAAAGATAAGAGACAAAAGTCCAAAGGTATGATGCAGCCATTGCCTATACCCATGTGGAAATGGGAAAATGTTACTATGGACTTTGTCACGGGTCTCCCGAAGACGTCAAAGGGGAATAATGCAATATGGGTTGTGGTTGATCGACTCACCAAGACTGCCCATTTTATTGCTATTCGGGAAGATCTCTCGCTTGACAACTTGCAAAGATATATTTGAAGGAAGTGGTGATACTGCACGGTGTTCCACTCTTAATTGTCTCTGACCGTGATCCAAGGTTCATATCTAAGTTCTGGAAGAGCCTTCAACATGTTTTGAGTACTGAATTAAATTTTAGCACGGCCTATCACCCCCAAAATGATGGCCAGTCTGAAAGGACTATTCAGACGCTTGAAGATATTCTAATAGCCTTCTCTCTAGAATTCAAAGGTGGATGGGATCAGCATCTCCCATTGGTTGAGTTCTCATACAAAAATAGATCCCACTCGAGTATTCAGATGGCTCCGTATGAAGCTCTTTATGTGAAGTGATGTAGAACTCCAACCTGTTGGGATGAAGTTGGAGAAAGAAAGCTACTTGGGCCGGATCTTGTTCAAGAGATGACCGAGAAGGTTCAAGTCATCCAGAAACACATCAAAGCTGCTCAAAGTCGGCAAAAGAGATATGCTGACAACCGTCGAAGGGACTTGGAGTTTGATGTTGGAGATAAATTCTTCCTTTAAATATCTCCATGGAAGAGAGTCATGCGATTCGGGAAGAAAGGGAAGCTAAGACCAAGGTATATTGGCCCCTTTGAAATCCTTGACCGTATAAGAGCCGTGGCCTATCGTCTGGCACTTCCACCGAATATGGATCAAGTTAATGATGTGTTTCATGTATCACTACTAAGGAAGTACATACCAGACCTCTCACATGTACTAAACTCAGAGGTGGTGCAGCTGGAATATGATCTCTCCTATGAGGAGCAACCAGTAAAGATTCTGGATCGGAGAGATAAGGTTCTATGCAACAAGACAACCCATCATGTCAAAGTGTTGTGGAGGAACCATAAGTTTGAGGAAGCAACTTGGGAACCAGAAGAGGCAATGAAGGAGAAGTACCCTCACCTGTTTGTGTAAGTGAAATTTCAGGGGCGAAATTTCTTAAGGGGGGAAGAATGTAACGACCCAAAGTTTTTAAATGAAAATTCCCTTCTTATAAAAATGTCATTAAATAACATGAAAACACAAAATAATGAACTACTAAGTGATAAGTGACCTTTAAACATAAGTTCGTCACTCTTATGTTTGGAATTTTAAAAATCCGACATACACGGTTGTGTTCAAGATGATTTTCGGAGTCTAATGAAACAAAAATAATTTTTAGTGAATAGTGACCTACCCTTATGAATAGTAACATACCCTTATGAATAGTAATATGACCTTTATGAATATTAAATCATCCAACATAAGAGTAACATTACCTATGAATAATAAAATAAAATTTGGACATCTTGGAAAGTGACAATTTGACCTTAGTAAACGTTTTGGTATTTTGTAAGTCCTAAATAATTAATTATAATTAATTAATTAATTGAAAAGAATATTTATTTCCATGAAATGTATTCATAAATTATTGAATCAATTTATAATAGTTTTTAGATAATTTTATAAGACCCTACGTAATTTTTGAAAGTACTATAAAATCAGTTTTAATCTTAAAAACTGTTTTTTTAAGTAAATTGTGATTTTAATTAAATATTAAATTAATAATATTTAGAAAATTATTTTTGAAAAATGGACTTCATTTTTGGATTCTACATGTCGAAAAATGGTTGGGGTAAATTTTTGGGATTTTTCTGAAATACTTGAATTTTTGATGAATAGTAGAATCCGATAATTCACAATAAATGCTAAATAATGTATTAATCGAGTCATCAATGATGTTCTGCTGATGTAAGCCCACTTGGTTCGGGATTAAATTATAAAATTACTATTCTTGGCCGTTCAAGACTCACTATTCCTTGTCTTAGGGGAAATTAATAAAGTAATGAATTTTATATTAAGGAAACCCCTCTCCCCTCCACTATAAAAGTCACCCTTCACTCTCTCATTTCCTCACACCTATCAAGCTCTAATCCTTCTCTAAACTCTGCCCAAACATCTTCCCTAGAACCTCCCCTACATCCAAAAATCTTCTGGTCTCATCAAAAGACCAAGACTAGCTTCCTTAAGAAGGATCTCAAGAGGAAGATTTAAGAGGTAATTTCTCTCCCTCTTCTCCTTTAATTTCCTTTCAAGTTCAAGTTCCTTTCTTGATCTCTCCCCACCTATATTCATCCAAATTGTTTTGTAACTCCATTATTATACATATAATGTAATTTTATGATTCTAATGGGATATTATATCACACCACACCCTTTCCCTCTTCCTTTTATTTTATTAAAGAGAACGTTGTTCATGAGGTGTTAATTTATCACCTTCAAAAACGACATGCTCTCTTCTTCCATTTCTACCTTCAGATCTGGTCATGAAACCATTTTTATGGTTGAACCAGAATATTTTATATCTATTATGTTCTATTTTAAGTTCTGGAAATAACCTATGGCCATATTACTAAGTGAAGAGTTAAAACAAGTTCGTTGTGATCCAAAAACCGCTCAAATTAACCCAAATAATCATCATTTAATTCTTATCTAATGATTCACCCACATGGATATAATTTGATTCATTATAATATCATTAAAACTCATGTAATCTCATTAATAACATGTAATATCAGTTCTGGATGTCTACTCATGTTCTACCCAAACTTCAATTTAAGAATACAAGTGAACCACCCAAGAAAAACCATAAAAATGAACATCCCCGAACAATGTTTTTAAACTCTATAAGTCATACAAAGGAACATAATATGACATAATGAAACCATAATTAACCCTATTAATGTACACATGGTTCTGTATTTCTAATTAATTAATATAATTTCATTATACAGGACATTAAAGAGAAGGAAGCATTCGGGTACAAGGTAAGGGGAAATCTCGAACCCAATTTTCTTCCTTCGGGTTCTCCCTCTTTCACTCCATTTTTGATATGGTTACTCCTCAAAGATAATTTTTTCATCATTGCCTTTAATTTTCTGGGATATACATGTTTGTCACTGGTTTTTATGTCCATCAAAATGTTTTCCAAAAGAACTCTTCTTTCAAGAACTCACCTTTTACCTCTCATTCAAGGTTGATGGTTCTTGTATCAAGTATGTTGTTCCCTCTTTCTTTTGGAACCCAAATCTTATGAATGTGTTATTATGAGATGAAACCCATTCCTTTTCATGGGTTCATTATGTTGATTTATGTTATATGTTCATTGTGGCAAGCATGATAAATGATAATGTTATGATGTGACGGGTGCGCCCGGAATTATATAGCGCAATATGAATGTTTAAATGTGATGGGTGCGCCCAAAATTATACAGTACTCCAATGAATTGGGTAAAGTGATGAATATCATGATTAAATGTGAAATGATTTGTGAACAAGATGCTAGCTTTTTTCACAAGTATGTGTGGTAGTTAACCACTAAGACGTGATGTTTCATTTTTATGCATTGCCACATTTCAAGCCTTCTATTTATGCTCCTCGCATGTTCATGATATTTTGAATATGTTATGATTATTCTCACCCCATGATATATTGTTCTTATCTATCCTCTTACTGGGCTTTTATCTCACCCTTTTTTATGTATATCCTCAGGTGGCTACATGTACTAAGGAGAGGACAAGTGCCAATAAGAAGCTATAGAAGAAGAAATTAAATGAATGTTTATGCTTGATGTTTTATTTGTTATGCATGGTCCTAGTTTTCCCAAGACACTAAACCTTTGTATCCTCTATGTGTAATACTATTGTGTTGTTTATCTTTGAAATGATGTAATATTAATGTAAGAAAAGGTCGGGATGGTATACTCCTCCTCACGGTGTTTTCCCTCCCTATAACCCATGTCGGCTTCCTTGATTTCCTGAAATTTATCTATTTCCCAAGGTTTTAGGTTTCAAACACGGAGCTTCATCCCTGTTGATTTCTCCATCGGAGTTCACAACGTCTTCTTTCCTTCTCGACTTATCATTGGTGGCTCGTTTTGAATGGTGACATCTCCCGGCTGGTGCCTTCAGCTGCTTCATTAATGGAACATGGGATCTTTAGAATCAAAATATAGTGAGTCTATTTGATCCATGACACTTTATAATTATTTCAAAGATGAATATGATCTAGATTGGGCTTGTACAAGCACGGATTGGTCCTTTGATTCTTTCAGATTCTATATTTTTAGCAGGTTGTTTGAGTTTTATATGAATCGAGATTCATCTTCCTCATCCATATGGGTATGTCTCCCTACTATACCTCTCCCATTTCAAAATCCATCTATTATTAGGATGATTGATCATTTATCATCGTATCTATGTGTAGTTAGATGATTCAAAGGCCCATGTGGAGAAAATTTAGATTGAAATATATGGGTAGTATTGTTATAGGAAAGAGTTTGTCTAAGAATAATGGACAGATTTATGCGCGTCTTGCCCTCTCCTGGGTTATCTTATCGAGGAATATCGCCAACCAAGGAGTGAAGATCTTCTTGTAGGAATAGCTTTAATTTCTTAACCTTCCCTTGTGGCTGCTACAAATAGTTATTAGTGTGGTTCTGACAATTCATCCTCAAACTCTAACCTGGTGTCAAAGAATGACCTGTAGCTTGCAAACTCTGTTGATGTCAATGTAAAAGTCGGGAAAGATTCTATCTTTGTAAATCATTTTAGGGAAGTGTATAATATGTTCATGAGTTTGGCTTTATATATGTGGATAACCTTATAGTTTGAGAAAAGATTCATTCCACACATTCTAATACTTCGGAGAACAATTTAATTTCATCAATGTTGAATCATTAATTTATGATTTTATATAATCACCAAATGCTTTTTTCTTTAAAAGGGCATGTGATGTTAAACACTTAAGTTGAACATGTGAACCTTCATCTAACAGTTGCGGCCTATTTGGAGCGTTCAATTTGATTCAAGATGTCCACAACAGGGGATTAGTAGGGACCCATACTAGATTCAAATGAGGGAATTGAGGGTTATTGGGGTTAAAATTGTGCTACACTCATGCAGTCTCCCATATATAAACACTTTATGTATGTCTTTCATTATTGGGTGTTGTAGTTGCCTTGCATGATGCATCGAAATTTTCTGAAAGTCCAAGTTTCAATGTTGTTGTCACTTGATTTCATTAATCTAAATGGATTTTCGTATTGGTTGCTTGGTGTTATTAATTATTATACACTCTAGAAATGTTTGTGAGCTTTCTCCTGGTGTTGCTAATATTATTTGGTGGTGCCTATTCACAAACACTTAAAACACATGTATGCACAAACTTGCATAAATTGCTAATGTCTTGAAGGGTTTTATATAAACATTTCTGAGAAGGATTTTGTTATATTATTAAAATATCCAATTATTTAGTCAATACTTATGATCTATGCAATTGAAGGTACATCCCTTTTCGGTTCCCTTAACATTCAAGCTGGCTTGGTGAACACATTTTCCCTCATAAAAATAGAATGTAAATCTTTTTGTTCAACCAATTTTACTCTCAAGTTGATGACTAGATAAATATCTTTCAGTAAAACCATCGTTACTTTCCTTTTGAGTCATCATTACTTGCATCCTTTTGTGTAAAGTTAAAACATGAACAACCTCTATGTTATCAGCTTCTGGATCAATAGTCTACTTATCCCCAACATTGAGGCTTCGAAGAACATCCTCATCTTTAGGAGTGATTTTAAGAGGATCAACTACCCCTCCCTTATCAATAGCAATCTCATCCTAATGAGTGGTATTCACCATAGCCTATGAAATCTGCCCAATATCAGTGGCCAGGCCAGCTTCATTTTGAGGTAGATTCAAAGAGGCCAAGATATGATTTATTCTCTCTAAGAACCAGCTGCATAAAAATAGAATGTAAAAACATAACATGTTTTCTCAAATCCAATGATCTAGGGTGGAATATTTTCTGCCTAATATTTGAACCAATATTTTCTTCTTGTTCTTTCCCCTGCTTGATGTTGTCTTCTTTGGAGTTTTTTTAATGTTATAGGATGTTTGAAACAGTTCTGGATTTCATTGATTTGGGTGTGATGATCTCTATTCGTGCAGTTTTTGAGTTTTTCATTGAGGCTTCTCAAAGGTTCAAGTTTTGTGAGTGAGGAAGTCACATAAATACTCACTGTGGTGTGGGGAAAGCTTGATATTTTTTCATATTGGATGTGGGTTTTATGGGAAAACTCACATGTGTTCAAACTTTTATGTTCTCATTCCGCCCTGCCCTGCAGATCCTGTTTCACACCTCTATCATGGGATGCTTCAAGATAAAACTTGGGAGTGGGTGGCTAAGATGTATATGCTATGGCTAAAATGGTTCCCACGGGAAGTTAGTTAAATCTTCTTGGGGTGGTTGTATATTCTTCACCTTTATAGGTGATATTTTGCATTAATTTTTGGACATTTTATTTCATTTTTAGTGTATCATGAGTTGGGTAGTGAATAAAAGGGTTTCAGGATGGGTAGAAAAGAGGATTAAGGGGAATAAGGTGAGATGAACAAGGGCACCACGTTCCTTGTGGTCCTGTACTATGCACCTAGTGGGATGCAGGTGGTGTAGGTGGTTCTGTTTGAACCACTGGGTACCTAAGGGTACTGTACTTTAACCTATTAGACACTAGTGAGAATCCCTATTAAAAATAGTTCATTGTTCATTTCAAATAGGTGCAGATCTCCAATTTCAACTTTCATGGCTTGTAAATCCCTTTAATTTCTTCGTGTATCTTCCATTTTAGCTACTGCTAGTGTTTTTCTTAGGTGAATCAATGTTAAAAATGTAGTTTCTCTTTCCAAATTTACTTCCCTCAAATGGTTGTGATTATGGCCTAATTGTAACCTTTTCATATGTGGTCTATTGTGTCCAGCTTTTTCTGGAGAATGGATGAGATGCTTGGTGACCTTTCTTTCTCCCTGACATGTGTGTTAATTTCATGTATACTTGAAATCTCTTTCAATTCCTTTATGGTAAAATTTCACCACTGCAACTTTCATTTTCTTTAATAAAATTTTTAGGGGCATGGGGTGGAAAACCAACACACATCTCATATTGTTTGGATTAGTTTATAGAATTTTGAGTTATGTGTCACTCTTGATTGAAGTTAGTGTCATTCTAAATGGTTTTTTGTCACATTTTATCCAACTCATGCCTTATATGGTTTTCATTTTCTTAATTTTTTTTCACCCATCGGTTCTTCTAGACATTTTTCTATTGTTGTGCTCACTAGTTATTTTTATATCAAACGTTATGGGAATTGTTTTAGTATTCGCTATATAGGCTTATTGTGGTCAGGATGGATAATTTTATGGTTGTTGTGGTATTAGTTATATTATCTTATGGTTGTTGTTTCCACTGGTTATATTATCCTCATGTTATGGTCACTAGATGATAGTTTTATATCATGTCTTATTATTTTAATATCTTTCATTAAAATGAAAACTATTTGCTAATTGTTCTGTTTGTGTGATTAGAGCAAGATGATTCATGTCTAAAGTGGAGAGCGGAGAAAAGTGGTACTTCAAGCATAGAAGGGTGATCCATTGCAGTTAAAGGGATGACAGTGAAGTTGTGCATGTCCTGATCCACTGCAGTAGATAATAGCTCATGTGAAGTTATGGGGATTCCAAGATAGTGACGTTTAATGTTTCCGAGAAATAGATCATAGACGAAGTTTCATTGAGTTCCATGTAATGTCTATCAGTGTTTGGACATGTTTAAACATGTTTGTAATATGTTTCTTGGAGCTTCTTGTCTTTTTATGAAGTTTAAACATGTATTTAAATTATATTGGAACGTTATTTTTCAAATAAAGCTTTGGGTTTTTTGGTGTTTTATATAACCTAATTTTATAATTATTATATAATAAATACAATAATATATTATATATAATTATATTAATAAATACAATATAAATTTTTAACAATAAATATTGGAATACCAACATTTAGTGTATAATTTAAAAATAAATATTAATTTTTAATATTGTTTACAAATGTTAATAATATTACCAACAGATATATTAGTCGTATTAATCTGTTGTTAAACATTTTTACCAACATATATATTATTTGTTTGTATTATTATAATTGCAACAGAATCATTTTATCTATTGCAATAACATTTAGCGACAGATTTTTTACCAACAGTGTAGCGACATGACAATTTTTGTTGGTAAAACGTTTTACCAACAGAAAATGCACTTTTACCAACAGATATACTCATGTTGGAACAAGCTAATTATTTTGTAGTGATGCCTTGGACGGGTTCCTTGTATCTTGCCCTTTGTGGTCTAGATTTCTTATATGGATGCCTTGGTACATGACACCTTGGATCTGACCCTAAGTGGTCTGCACTTCTTTATACGGCACGACCGTGTGGTAAATTGTGACATGTTTGGATGTACGGAGAGGCCGTGTTATTTGTTTATTTATGCATTGCTTATAGTTGCCTTGTTAAAGGAGCTTGATTATCTTGTGCAGGGGACTTGTGGGGCTATGTTTGTATATCTATTTAGCAGTTTACCCACTATGGGTATTTCTTACTTGTATTTACTGCTTGCGTATTTACGTGTACACTGCCTATTTACATATTACATATATTGATTTGGGCATGACGCCTTGGGTGTCAGTCTACTGGGATGTTATCTCACACCTTGTTTGGGTACCATTGGTACCCGAGTAGACTCTTCTTTCTTCCAGGGCTATGGATCTATGCTTGTGCTGTTTTCTCTTGTACCTGGGAGTTAGGAGCAAAGGACCGAGTAAGAGCTCAGGATACTCATGGTGATTGTTTTTGGGCTTTGGTGTCTTTTTTTTTCATTCTTGTACTGAAATGTAAAGTATGATGTATTGTTTACTGCTTTCAGATATGTATCGTCATATACCATGCATGCATTGTAATAATATTTTGGTGACTATAGGGTGTTATCAACGCATATGGATTTCCATCCGTAATAACTATTGCGATGGAAATGTTTCTGTTCGCTAATGTTAACTCGTTCTATATGTGGCAAAGTTTTTACCATGTCATTTTCAGCTCCACATCAGTCGTGATGGGTTCATGTCGATTTATGATAAGTTTTTATTTAAATTAAAACAATTTTTACTTTTAAAATCTGTAAATTTGCCGCCCGATGACCACCGCCATCGAAGACCAACGACGGAAGCTATGAAGTATAGGAAAATGGCCGACCGCTGAAAAAAATAATAAGAAACGCCGATCAAAACGAACTGGAAGACGACGGATCCTGCCCGTAACCTGTCCACGGGGACGCCGGAGCCTGGAACCCCGACCCACCGCCCTGTCCCCGATGTTCCGGCGGCGTTAAGTTTTCCGGCGGTGGTGTAGGATAGAGGAGGTAATGATAGGGAACGGAGGACGACGTCCCGGCCGGAGCGAACGATGAAGAAGACTGCAGGGACCCCGAGGTGGAAGAATACAGCATGCCGCCCGGCCGGTCCTGAAACTCGCCGGAGCCCCGAGAGTACTCCCAGGGGTCTCCGGCATGCTGGGGAGGCGCCGCCGGCGGGGCGGCGGAGATGGTCAGCCGGGGCATCTGGTGGGCGTCGGAGGGCGGTATTAGCTGGACGTTTTCCGGGAAGTTGAGTTTGGCTCTGTTGCCCCTGAACCGAAGCGCCGCCGCGTCGTAGGCTCTCGCAGCCTCCTCCGCCGTCTCGAACGTCCCCAGCCACACCCTCGCCGCCCTGTGCGGGTCACGAATCTCGGCGGCCCATTTCCCCCACGGCCTCTGCCTCACGCCTCTGTATCTCCTCGTCGTCTCGCCGCCGCCGTGTTCTTCCCAGTACTGCATCGTTTCAGACGGCTGCGCCGTCGTTGCAGCTCCGATTCCTCCTGGTTCTGCGGCGGCAGAGGCTGTGGGTTTTCCAAATTTCGAAAAAACTTCACGTAAATGCAGCAGAGAATTTAAAGGATATGTATATGTCTTACCGACGGAAGACGAGTCGCTTCTGAACTCACCAAAACCCGTGTAAAACCTGGCGGCGGCGGCAATGTCGTGCTGGTATTCCCGCCCCCTCTTCTGCCCGGCCCACGGGGACGGCGGGTAGGCCGCCGGCATCGCCGCCGTGGCGGGGACGGCGCCGGGAAGCGAGCTTCCGGAGGCCGTCATCCCCGACAACACGTGTGTGAGCGCGGAGACCATGGCGGACGTCTCCTCCGCCCTGACGTCCCCCGGGATCGGCCCTCCGAGGTACGACCCCACTCCCGCCGGCACCGATTCCGGCTGGGTCCGTCCTTCGCGGCTGCTTCCGGCGCCGTCTTCGTCGCCGCTGCCGTCGCCTCCCTCCTCGCGGAACATGACGCAGTCAGCGGGCTCAACATGCACAGATATATTTAAAAGGCATGCAGGGATGATCGATTCATAGTTTTGTGTCAATGGCGATGGTTTATATGATACGTCGGCGGTGGGTAGCCGACCGACTTTTTTTTTTTTTTTTTTTTTAAATACGTTTTTTCAAAAAAAAATTTATTAAATAGGTTTAGAATTATTATTTTTTTTGAAAATGTGTGACGCCGTCTTTATTCTAAAAAATATATTTTTTAAAAAAAAATCTTATATTTTTAAATTTTTTATTTGTATTTTGTTTTGTTTTGTTTTGTTTATATATATAAAAAACAAAAAATTTAGGTAAAATTTATCTGATATTTAATATCTAACAGAACTTATCACCCATGACTCCCTTTTATAAAAGGGTTTGCCCCATTTTCGATGTGGGATTCTAGTTCTATCTTTCCTGTGCAGAATATTATTCATTTCTAAAGTCATATACTTGAAACATTTTTAAGTTTCAAGTATGTGGCTTTGAAAGGTTATAAATTATTTTTCATTACAATTTTTTAGGAAATTATTTTTATTTTCAACTATTTCTTATATGTTTAATCCATGTTTTAAATTTCATTTATATTAGTCTTATAATTTATATTTCAGAATCCCGCATTAAAAATGCAGAATGTTCTACACAAGAAAAGAGAGAACCAGAACCCAACATCGAAAAATACAGAATAATTTTCAAGACAATCCCTCTAATAAAAGGAAGTTCTGAGTGAGAGTTTCTGTCACAATTCAGACTGCTGTAATGACAGTACTGCTGGATATCAAATAGTAGATAAATTCTGCTGAAAATTTTTGTTATATATATAAACAGAAAAAAAAATTAAATAAAAAATTTAAATATACAAAAACAGTAATTTTTTATTATTTTTTTAGCAGAAAGGCGGCATCACGGGTGCCACCTTTCATCCGAAACCTAAAGGTGGCAGCGATGGTGCCGCCTTTAGAACACATTTTCAAAAAAAAAATTAAACCTAAACCTATTTAATAATTAAAAAAAAACATATAAAAAAAACTCCTAACTGCCCTCACGACCGTGCCCGAAAAATAATTTGTACTGATTATAAAAACGGGCGAAGCTATTTTTTACGTGGTTAAAATCAATGGTTGTGACATGTGGAAAAGTTAACCAAGGCTTGTATGTATGGTTGTCAATAATCCCATTGGTATGATCATAACATGGAAAAGATACACTGTTAGAAACAGAGGCATTTGCGCCCCTTGAAACCAGCTACAATCAAAGGTTGTTGATGGCCTTGACATGAATGTTTGATGATAAGCACAAGGGAATATGACTAAAACATTTCATAGTTCATGCGCTATTCTTTATTTTACTTGAATGGTAGATACACCAGCATGGTATGAATTGATAATGACATGGGTTTTTTTAGACCATGTCATCATTTGAATGACATCACAGTGGTGAATTGTTCCCTATATTTATGCCCACTACTACAGAATAGAGTTTTAACGGTGTGAAAAAAGCCTTTATCACCACTCGAAAAATGTTGATAATCAAGGCGCTATTAAAAGGTGACGTTGCCGCCTTTAGTACACATTTCAAAAAAAAACTAAAAACCTAAGCCCATTTAATATTTTTTTTTGAAAAAACATATTAAAAAAAACTCGTAGCCGCCCTCACGACCGTGCCCAGAAAATAATCTGTACTGATTATAAAAATGGGTGAAGCAATTTTTTATATGGTTAAACTCAATGGTTTTGACATGTTGAAAATTTGACCAAGGCTTGTATGTATGATTGTCAATAATCCCATTAGTATGATCATAACATGGAAAAGATACACTATTAGAAAAAGAGGCATTTGCGCCCCTTGAAACCAGCTACAGTCAAAGGTTGTTGATGGCCTTGACATGGATGTTTGATGATAAGCATAAGGAAATATGACTAAAACATTTCATGGGTCGTGCGCTATTCTTTATTTTACTTGAACGATAGATACACCAACATGGTATGAATTGATAATGACATTAGTTTTTTTATACCATTGTCACGACCCGTCCCTTGGGGCCCGTGTCGTGACTACCCCAAGCCCGCCTTCCATAGGTCAGGGGTTGACGACTAGCATCGGAAAGGCGTATCCCTTAAACGGGAAGACATTGCATTTTTAACCTGTACAGACACACAGTCCAAGAACACAACAAAAAGCAACCACACAGACTAGAACACAATAAGATGCAACCACAAAGTAAATTACTGTAGTAAAAGAGTGTTGAAAGTAAAAAGGGGCCGAAATACAAACCCAACTGTAAAAGTAAAAGTACGACTGGAAATACCACACAGGTAACACCTCGAAGATTGAAGTACCACACAGGTAACACCGCGAAGGTAGAAGTACCACACAGGTAACACCGCGAAGCTAGAAGTACCACACAGGGAACACCGCGAAGGTAGAAGTACCACACACGCAATACCGCGAAGCTAGAAGTACCACACAGGTAACACTGCCAAGATTGAAGTACCACAGAGGTAACACCCCAAAGATTGAAGTACCACACAGGTAAAAGACTCAACTCACAATTAGGTATAACTTAAGTACAGAAGTACAAATGATTAGTCGTAAACTAGATCATCTAATTTTGTTAAGAAGCACTGCTACTGACCCACACAGGATCGATAGGTAACTAACCCCCGCTGACCCACACACGATCTGACCCACACATGATCAGTATGCGCTGACCCACACAGGATCTGACCCACACACGATCGGTATGCGTTGACCCACACAGGATCGATGAGCACTGACCCACATAGGATCTGACCCACACAGGATCGATAGATGTTGACTCACATAGAATCGATGTTCTTTCTTCACGTTGCAGCCTGCCACAGGTTTCCTCGCACCCAGTGCGCTCGAGTTCCGTAAAATCTGCCCCTCGAGATATCGGTCGTACCTCGACCGACACTAAGCTCCACAAAGGAGTAACCCAAAGGACCACTATGTCGTAAGAGTTCCAACGCGATAGACGACGTGTCAATCGGATGCCCGGTCTGTGAATTATAAGCGTTTTAGCTCCGAGGGCCCGGTTGGATTTAGGTTCGATCCAACCCGGTCGTACTCCAAGTTTCTCCAAATCTCAAGTAGAGTATTCCAAAAGGAACGTCTCGATCCAAGGATCCCAATGCTACAGACAGTTTGTCAAACAGACGTTTGGTTATCAAGATATGCCCCTTTAAGTGTTCCTGGGTCCGGTCTGACCGACCCGACCCGACCCGGCCTGGGCCGTCCCGACTCGACTCGGTTTGGGTCGACCCATCCAGACTCGGGTCTGGCCCGGTTGGGCTTGGCCGTGGTGGGCCCGACCCACTGGGCGCGGCCCGCTTGGCGCGACTTGCTGGGCGCGACCCACTGCGGTGCGACCCTCTCGACTGGGTACGGTCCGCCCGGCTGGGTGCGGTCCACCCTAGCCGCCACCTGGGGGAAGGCCCCCCCCGGATTCTCGAACGGTCCAACGGACCGTTCGACTTGCTGGTATGCGGGACCCGCCAGAGCGGGTCCTGCTCGGTGCGTCACGGCCTGCCCGATTCCCGGTCGGTTCTCCTCCCAGCGGTGCGACGGTGCTGCTGTCCTCCTGCGGCCGACCGGGTGTCGGCCGCTCTACGGGCGCGCCGCCTGCTCAAGCTGAGGCCGACAGGGTTCCGACCGCCCTCCGATGCACCGCCTGCTTGAACCGCGACCTCCTCCTCTACCGGCGGCGCGGACACGCGCCGCCCTTCTTCCACGCATCATTGCAGCTTCGTTTCAAGCTCGAAAAATTTGACGTCTGCATATTCACGATCCTCGGGTCGAGATCTCTGCGTCCATATGTCGTGCTCAACGAGACATTGTGTTTTCAGCGCGCTTAATTATTTAGAGTCGAAAACCTCACGAAGAACGCACGAAGAACAAAAGAAAAGGGTCAAGGTATAAGTGCGGAACGATGGCCATGTTTGTTTGGCCATCGTCGTTGTGAATCAAGAATATGAAGAATCAACAAATAGATTTAATCCTACTTCAAATTAAAACCCCTACCTCGATCGTCCGTTGGAGGTGTCGTACGGAGGAAGATGATGATGGTGACGTCGGCGTTCGTTGCTCCCGCAAGACGCTTTTGATCCGGGCTCGAGCGTCGTCCACGTCGGAGGTTTGTTCTTCGTTGGAGGATGTCCTTCCGAGTTCTCCCAAGCTCCCCCCTTTGCCAATGATCCCAACCAAAAGGGTGAGGAGCCAACTTTAATTGAGTTTAGATTATTAATTCAATTAAAGTTGGCACATTAATTAAATTAAAGTTGACACATTAATTGGGGGAATTCCAAGAGTTAAATCACATTAAAGGGGAGTTCGGGTGGTCCCCACCACCAAGTATTCAAAATGGAGGTTTCAAGAAAATAAAATAAAAGTTGTTGTTTTATTTTATTTTTATTTTTTTAACTCTCCCACAAAAATCCGAAAAACTGACTTCCACCCTCGACCTACTGCGGTCGAGGTGAAGGCCACCTTCAGCGAATATCGGCACTACGAGTTCAACAGTGTCCTCAGATTTTAATTCCAAGCACCAGTTCAAAAGTTAGAAAACGCCGCTCACGCGTTTACTGAACGTACCCGAAAAAAAGTTCGGAAAATTATTAACTGTCACCCTCGACCTGCGCTGATCGAGGTTAGACTCTACCTAAGTGAAACACGCCCCAACGAACCCAAAGGTACTCTTGGATTTCTAATCTGAGTTACTATTTAAAAGTTATGGATTTTACAATAAAATAATTGTCACTTAATTATTTTATTTACGGCCAAAAACTAACTTTCACTGGTAGCCTGCGCCGTCTAATCTTAGTATTTTCCTAAAGAGGGCATACCCTCACGAGTTCAACGGTGTTCTCGGATTTTTAAACCGAGTTACCGTTCGTGAGTTATAAACATTTGAAAAATAAAATAATTTTATTTAATAATTTTATTTACGGTTATGCCATTTTCGGGTTTTCTCACAGGAGGCCCGCGCCGACTAAACTAAAGTCGCACATAGGGTAAAACTGCCATCCTGAGCACAACGGTGCCCTCAGATTTCGAATCAGAGTAACCATTTAAGAGTTATTCCACTTTTTTAGGAAAACTGCTTACCCGCGCTAATTAAAGCTTAACAAAACTTCGATGGATCATTCCGGGCACTCCGGCCCTCAGAATCATGCACCGTCAGATTTTGCAGTCTCGAATTAATTCCATATAATTAAAAAAATTATATGGAATTTCTAGGACATTACAACCATGTCATCATTTGAATGACATCACAGTGGTGAATTGTTCCCTATATTTATGCCCACTACTACAAAATAGGGTTTTAACAATGCAAAAAAGAGAGCCTTTATCGGCACTAAAAAAACGTTGATAATCAAGGCACTATTAAAAGGGGTTCCCTTTTATCAGCGCTAAAAAACACCGACAATGGTCAAACAAATAAATTTTCAAAAAGGATTTTTTTCTACAATTGGAGGGTGACCCCCCCCATTAGCACCCAACCTCCCTTATAACAGCACTTGTCCAACCCCCCTACCTTCCCCTTTAACAGCTCCATCCTCCCCTTGCCACTTTAACAATGCTATGCACCTGCTCACCTGCCCGTGCGCACCTGCCTTTGGTGGGTTTCGAACCCGAGACCTCCCTCTCATACGTCTGCGCCTCTTCCACTAACCTATATTTTTTTATTTTTCATTTTTTTGATATATCTATATATTTATATATATTTCGTTGCATTTTTTTATCCATATATATATATATACTTGTTTAAATACATATATAAAATGTGTTTTTTACGTGTATGTGTGTGTTTAAAAATACATACATACACACATGAATTTATATGTAAGTGTGCATCTATAAATATAATTATACATATTTATATTTATTTACATATATGTCAATGGGGTCCATATTAGATGATGATCTCGGTTATACCCTATGACATCAATTTAGAGAGACGGGGGTTCAAAACCCCATCATCACTAAATTTTGCCTGCTTAAAATTGGGGTTAAAAGTGGGGCCACCTCTGGCGCCTATGTGGATAAAAATATCCCATTCAGCGTTTCTATAGGGACTGAGGCTCCGATGGTCCTACAATGATGGCCAAGTGAGGGAGGTGTCTAACGATGGACTCATCGGCCTGTTGGACGGTG
Organism: Viscum album; assembly: GCA_963277665.1. NCBI lineage: Eukaryota > Viridiplantae > Streptophyta > Magnoliopsida > Santalales > Viscaceae > Viscum > Viscum album. Next base: position 641,921,868 of record OY728160.1, read on the forward strand.
CATCGATGGGGAGGGTGACACACGTGAACGCGAGCGGGCAAGCAGAGGCGGCCGGCTTGCGAAGGCAGGCCACATGCAGAGGATGGGTTGGACGACGACCGTGAAACATAGGCGAGCAAGGCTGGGACGTGGCTGAGGCTGGTGGTCATGGTAGCAGGCTCGACCTGTGTTGGCGCGTCAGGCAGGGGTGGTCAGGCTTGACGATGAGAGCACTGTGAGCGGTGCGACGAGCTGGCGTTGATGGGGGCACTTCGATGGAGGCTGGTAGCCAAAGTCTGGCGATGGGGGGATGACTTTAGGGGCCTGATCTGAAAATGGGAAAAATTGCAGGGGCAAGGCTACGAGTAGGTATGTGCCAAGTGGCATGGTGAAGAAGGGCCTACGGGTCATGGGTCCACATGGCCATATATATATAATAAATAAAAGGGGTTTAATGGGTGTATTATCCCAGGGGGGGCTATGATTTGCCTGTTTGGCTCTGTGGGTGTGTGGCTCTGTGGGATTCTGATTCTCTCTTTCCTGCGCATAATATTATTCATTTCTAAAGTCATATACTTGAAACATTTTTAAGTTTCAAGTAGGTGGCCTTGAAATCTTATAAATTATTTTTCATCAATATTTTTTAGGAAATTATTTTTATTTTCAACTATTTATTATATGTTTAATAAATGTTTTAAATTTCATTTATATTAATATTATAATTTATATTTTATAGTTTTTCAAAGCCACATACTTGAAACAGTTCAGAATCCCACATTGGAAATGCAGAATGTTCTAAACAGAAAAGAAAGAACCAGAATCCCACATAAAAAAATACAAAAATAATTTCCAGGGCAATCCCTCTTATAAAAGGGAGTCCTGAGTGAGAGCTTCTGTTAGAATCCAGACTGTTGTAATGACAATACTACTGAATATTAAATAATAGATAAATTCTACTAAATTTTGTTGTTGTATATATAAACTATAAAAAAACTTTAAATATACAAAAACATTTTTTTTATTTTTTAGCAGAAAGGCGGCATCACGGGTGCAACCTTTCATCTGAAACCTAAAGGTGGCAGCGATGGTGCTGCCTTTAGTACACATTTTCAAAAAAAAAAAACCTAAACCTATTTAATAATTAAAAAAAAACATATTGAAAAAAACTCGTAGCCGCCCTCACGACCGTGCCCGGAAAATAATTTGTACTGATTATAAAAATGGGAGAAGCTATTTTTTACACGGTTAAAATCAATGGTTGTGACATGTGGAAAAGTTGACGAAGGCTTTTATGTATGGTTGTCAATAATCCCATTGGTATGATCATAACATGTAAAAGATACACTACAAGAAAAAGAGGCATTTACGCCCCTTGAAACCAGCTACAGTCAAAGGATGTTGATGGCCTTGACATGGATGTTTGATGATAATCATAAGGGAATATGACTAAAACATTTCATGGTTCATGCGCTATTCTTTATTTTACTTGAATGGTAGATACACCAACATGGTATGAATTGATAATGACATGAGTTTTTTTAGACCATGTCATTATTTGAATGACATCACAGTGGTGAATTGTTCCCTATATTTATGCCCACTACTACAGAATAGAGTTTTAACAGTGCGAAAAAAAATCATTTATCAGTGCTCAAAAAATGTTGATAATCAAGGTGCTATTAAAAGGCGGCGCTGCCGCCTTTAGTACACATTTTCAAAAAAAAAAACTAAAAACCTAAACCAATTTAATAATTTTTTTTGAAAAAACATATTAAAAAAAACTCATAGCCTCCCTCACAACCGTGCCTAGAAAATAATTTGTACTGATTATAAAAATGGGCGAAGCAGTTTTTTACATGGTAAAAATCAATGGTTTTGACATGTGGAAAAGTTGACAAAGGCTTGTATGTATGGTTGTCAATAATCCCATAGGTATGATCATAACATGGAAAAGATACACTACTAGAAAAAGAGGCATTTGCGCCCCTTGAAACCACCTACAGTCAAAGGCTCTTGATGGCCTTGACATGGATGTTTGATGATAAGCATAAGGGAATACGACTAAAACATTTCATGGTTCATGCACTATTATTTATTTTACTTGAATGGTAGATACACTAACATGGTATGAATTGATAATGAAATGAGTTTTTTTAGACCATGTCATCATTTGAATGACATCACAATGGTGAATTTTTCCCTATATTTTTGCCCACTATTACAGAATAGAGTTTTAACAGTGCGAAAAAATCCTTTATCATCGCTAATTTTTTTTTGATAATCAATGTGCTATTAAAATGCAACGCTGCTGCCTTTAGTCCACATTTTCAAAACAAAAAAAAAAACTAAAAACCTAAACCCATTTAATAATTTTTTTTGAAAAAACATATTAAAAAAAACTCATAGCCTCCCTCACGATCATGCCCAGAAAATAATTTGTATTGATTATAAAAATGGTCGAAGCAATTTTTTACATGGTTAAAATCAATGGTTTTGAAATGTGGAAAAGTTGACCAAGGCTTTTATGTATGGTTTTCAATAATCCCATTGGTATGATCATAACATGGAAAAGATACACTACTAGAAAAAGAGGCATTTTCGCCCCTTGAAACCAGCTACAGTCAAAGGTTGTTGATGGCCTTGACATGGATGTTTGATGATAAGCATAAGGGAATATGACTAAAACATTTCATGGTTCGTGCACTATTCTTTATTTTACTAGAATGGTAGATACACCAACATGGTATGAATTGATAATGACAGGAGATTTTTTATGCCCACTACTACAGAGTGACATCAATATGGTAGATACACCATGTCATCATTTGAATGACATCACACTAGTGAATAGTTCCCTATATTTATGCCCACTACTATAGAATTGAGTTTTAACAGTGTGAAAAAAACCTTTATCAGCGCTCAAAGAATGTTGATAATTAAGACGCTATTAAAAGGCGGCGTTTCCACCTTAGTACACATTTAAAAAAAACTAAAAACCTAAACCCATTTAATATTTTTTTTTTGAAAAAACATATTAAAAAAACTTGTAGCCGCCCTCACGAACGTACCCAGAAAATAATTTGTACTGATTATAAAAATGGATGAAGCAGTTTTTTACATGGTTAAAATCAATGGTTTTGACATGAGGAAAAGTTGACCAAGTCTTGTTTGTATGGTTGTCAATAATCCCATTGGTATGATCATAACATGGAAAAGATACACTAATAGAAAAATAGGCATTTGCGCCTCTTGAAACCAGCTACAGTCAAAGGCTGTTTATGGTCTTGACATAGATGTTTGATGATAAGCATAAGGGAATATGACTAAAACATTTCATGGTTCAAGCGCTATTCTTTATTTTACTTGAATGGTAGATACACCAACATGGTATGAATTGATAATGACATGAGTTTTTTAGACCATGTCATCATTTGAATGATATCACAGTGGTGAATTGCTCCCTATATTTATGCCCAATACTACAAAATAGAGTTTTAATAGCGCGAAAAAAGCCTTTATCAGCGCTAAAAAATGCTGATAATCAAGGCACTATTAAAAGGCGGTGCTGCCGCCTTTAGTACACATTTAAAAAAAAACTAAAAACCTAAACGCATTTAATAATTTTTTTTTAAAAAACATTTTAAAAACAACTTGTATCCTCCTTCACAAACCTACCCAGAAAATAATTTGTATTGATAATAAAAATGGGTGAAGCAGTTTTTTACATGTTTAAAATCAATGGTTTTGACATGTGTAAAAGTTGACCAAGGCTTGTATGTATGGTAATCAATAATCCCATTAGTATGATCATAACATGGAAAATATACACTACTAGAAAAAGAGTCATTTGTGCCCCTTGAAACCAGCTATAGTCAAAGGCTATTGATGGCCTTGACATGGATGTTTGATGATATGCATAAGGGAATATGACTAAAACATTTCATGGTTCGGGCACTATTCTTTATTTTACTTGAATGGTAGATACACCAACATGGTATGAATTTATAATGACATGAGTTTTTTTAGACCATGTCATCATTTGAATGAAATCACAATGGTGAATTGTTCCCTATATTTATGCCCACTATTACATAATAGAGTTTTAACAGTGCGAAAAAAAGCCTTTATCAGCGCTAAAAAAATGTTGATAATCAGTGTGCTATTAAAAGGCGGTGCTTCCACCTTTTGTACACATTAAAAAAAAACTAAAAACCTAAACCCATTTAATATTTTTTTTCTGAAAAAACATATTAAATAAAACTCGTAGCCGCCCTCACGACCGCGCCCTGAAAATAATTTTTACTGATTATAAAAATGGTTGAAGAAATTTTTTACATGGTTAAAATCAATGGTTTTGACATGTAGAAAAGTTGTCCAAGACATGTACGTATGGTTGTCAATAATCCCATTGGTATGATCATAATATGGAAAAATATACACTACTAGAAAAAGAGGCATTTGCACCCCTTGAAACCAGCTACAATCAAAGGCTATTGATGGCCTTGACATGGATGTTTAATGATAAGCATAAGGGAATATGACTAAAACATTTCTTGGTTCGTGCACTATTATTTATTTTAATTGAATGGTAGATACACCAACATGGTATGAATTGATAATGACATGAGTTTTTTTAGACCATTCATCATTTGAATGACATCACAGTGGTGAATTGTTCCCTATATTTATGCCCACTACTACAGAATAAAGTTTTAATAGTGCGAAAAAAAGCCTTTATCAGCGCTCAAAAAATGTTGATAATCAAGACGCTATTAAAAAAGGTTGAGTTGCCGCCTTTAGTACACGTTTTAAAAAAAACAAATAAAAACCTAAACCCATTTAATAAATTTTTATTGAAAAAACATATTAAAAAAACTCTTAACTTCCCTCACGACCGTGCCCAAAAAATAATTTGTACTGATTATAAAAATGGGCGAAACAATTTTTTACATGGTTAAAATAAATGGTTTTGACATGTGGAAAAGTTGACCAAGGCTTTTATATATGGTTGTTAATAATCCCATTGGTATGATCATAACATGGAAAAGATACACTACTAGAAAAAGAGGCATTTGCGCCCCTTGAAACCAGCTACAGTCAAAGGCTGTTGATGGCCTTGACATGGATGTTTGATGATAAGCATAAGGGAATATGACTAAAACATTTCATGGTTCATGCGCTATTCTTTATTTTATGTGAATGGTAGATACACCAACATGGTATGAATTGATAATGACATGAGTTTTTTTATACCATGTCATCATTTGAATTACATCAGAGTGGTGAATTGTTCCCTATATTTATGCCCACTACTACAGAATAGAGTTTTAACAATGCAAAAAAAATCCTTTATTAGTGCTAAAAAAATGTTGATAATCAAGGCGTTATTAAAAGGCTGCGCTGCCACCTTTAGTACACATTTTCAAAAAAAAAAAAAAACTAAAAACCTAAACCCATTTAATATTTTTTTTTTCAAAAAAAATATTAAAAAAAACTCGTAGTCTCCCTCATGACCCTGCCCAGAAAATAATTTGTACTAATTATAAAAATGGGTGAAGCAATTTTTTACATGGTTAAAATCAATGGTTTTGACATGTGGAAAAGTTGACCAAGGATTGTATGTATGGTTTTCAATAATCCCATTGGTATGATCATAACATGGAAAATATACACTACTAGAAAAAGAGGCATTTACGCCCCTTGAAACCAGCTACAATCAAAGGCTGTTGATGGTCTTGACATGGATGTTTGATGATAAGCATAAGGGAATATGACTAAAACATTTCATGGTTTATGCACTATTCTTTATTTTACTTGAATGGTAGATACACCAACATGGTATAAATTGATAATTACATGAGTTTTTTTAGACCATGTAATCATTTGAATGACATCACAGTGATGAATTGTTCCCCATATTTATGCCCACTACTATAGAATAGAGTTTTAATAGTGTGAAAAAAGCCTTTATCAATGCTAAAAAACTGTTGATAATCAAGGCGCTATTAAAAGGCGGCACTGCCGCCTTTAGTACACATTTTCAGAAAAAAAACTAAAAACCTAAGCCTATTTAATATTTTTTTGAAAAAACATATTAAAAAAACTCGTAGCTGCCCTCACAACCATGCACAGAAAATAATTTGTACTGATTATAAAAATGGGTAAATAAATTTTTACATGGTTAAAATCAATGGTTTTTTCATGTGGAATAGTTGAACACGGATTTTTTGTATGGTTTTCAATAATAAAATTGGTATGATCATAACATGGAAAAGATACACTACTAGAAAAAGAGGCATTTGCGCCCTTTGAAACCAGCTACAATCAAAGGCTGTTGATGGCCTTGACATGGATGTTTGATGATAAGCATAAGGAAATATGACTAAAACATTTCATCGTTCGTGAACTATTCTTTATTTTACTTGAATAGTAAATATACCAATATGGTATGAATTGATAATGACATGAGTTTTTTTAGACCATGTCATCATTTGAATGACATCACACTGGTGAATTATTCCCTATATTTATTCCCACTACTACAGAATAAGGTTTTAATAGTGCGAAAAAGCCTTTATCAGTGCTAAAAAAATGTTGATAATGAATGTGATATTAAAAGGGGATCCCTTTTATCATCGCTAAAAAAACATTGACAAAGGTCAAAAAATAAATTTTCAAAAAGGATATTTTTCTACAATTGGAGGGTGACCCCCCCCATTGGCACCCAACCCCCTTATAACAGCGCTTTTCCAACCTCCCCCTACCCGCCCCTTTAACAATTCCATCCTCCCCTTGCAACTTTAACAAAGCTATGCACTTGCTTACACACCCGTGCGCACCTGACTTTGGTGGGTTTCGAACCCGAGACCTCCCTCTCATACATCTGCGCCTCTTACACTCACTTATATTGTTTTGTTTTGCATTTTTTTGATATATATATATATATTTATATATATTTCGTTTCATTTTTTTATCCACAGATATATATATATACTTGTTTAAATACATATATAAAATATGTTTTTTACGTGTATGTGTGTGTTTAAAAATAACATACATACATACATAAATTTATATGTATGTGTGCATCTATAAATATAATTATACATATTTATATTTATTTACATATATGTCAATGGGGTCCATATCAGATGGTGATCTGGGTTATACCCCACGAAATCAATTTAGATAGACGGGGGTTCAAAACCCCGTCCTCACTAAATTATGCTTGATTAAAATTGAGGTTAAAAGTGGGGCCACCTCTGGCGGCTATGTGGATAAAAATATCCCATTCAACATTTATATAGGGACTGAGGCTCCGATGGTCCTACAATGATGGCCAAGTGAGGGAGGTGTCTGATGGTGGACTCATCGGTCTATCAGACAGTGCATTGATGGGGCGGGTGGTAGACGTGAACGCGGGCGGGTAAGCAGAGGCGATCGACTTGCGAAGGCAGGCCACAAGTGGAGGATGGGTTGGAGGATGAACGTGAAACATGGGCGAGCGAGGATGGGACGTGGATGAGGCCAATGGTCATGGTAGCCAGCTCGACCTGTGTTGGCGCGTCGGGTGGGGTTGGTCAGGCTCGACGATGAGAGCACTGTGAGTGATGCGACGAGCTGTTGTTGATGGGGGCGCTTCGACGGAGGCTGGCAGCCAAAGTCTGGTGATGGAGGGACGAATTTAGGGGACTGATCTGTAGATGGGAAAAATTGCAGGGGCAGGTGTAACGCCCCGACCCCAGCTGCCCAGAGTTGGTGCATTAATTACATAACATTGGCATGATCACAAGAAATATCAAATCCCGAAAGACCGATTGGTTTAGTAGCCTTGGAAACACTAGATATAATCATAAAGTTTTACATTACATTTCAAAGTGAAAAAATACTACAACAACAAAGTCTTCATATCCACACTATTAACCCCTTATAATATCCCTGCAAGTCATTCATAATTTACTTCTTCACTACCTGGGAAAAATAAAACATAGAAAAGGGGTGAGCTCAAATGCCCAGTAAGGATAACAATATAGAGGAAACTTTCATAAATAAAAATAAACATTTAAGGCAATGTATAACTAAAACAAAAGCCTTTTAAACTTGAACATTTAACATAGTATGGCATAAATAAAATGAAATAATGCCATTTACTTATTCACATGGATATTCTACTAATCGAATAATCACATGCAAAAATCAATAACCACTTTCATAATGTTGGAATGCATAATGCCAGACTATCATAACCACATAGCCAAGGCCTCGTGCCAAGACTACAAATAAGATTTTGTCAAGGCCTTGTGCCAAGACACTAGTTTGTCTCATGAGACCTACCGATGCATCGAGGAGCTATAGCGGGCTCCACCCGTCACTTATTAAGTCCAATGCATTCCCATATGAAAAGGTTTAAACATAACATAAACATTCGTATTAAAACTAGCATACGAAATGTCAATAATTTCACCATAAACTATGAATGGTATAAAAATAGAACATCCACAGTCAAACATATCACAAAACCTTCAATACAATATAGAAGTTTTGTATCATAATAAATCAACTCCAAATAATCTTAAAATCCATCAAAGGATGTTGACATAGATGAAATCAAAATTCTTTTTAAAGAAGTATCTCCTTTTATTTTGAAATAATTTAAGATCCATATAAAATAAAACATTTTCTTTGAAAATATTCTTATAAGCTTGTAAGGAAAGCTTTGAAGATTTTATAACGGCGTAAAATAACCGCACCCGCCGTATAAGTTAAAAAAAACATTCTTACCTCAATTCTGTCGAAAAGGTTAAAAAGGACCTTGTTTTGAAAACGACGGAAAGATTCCTTTATAAACCTCTTATAAAAAGTCAAAAAAGGGTATAAATGACTTTAACCCATATTCTTGTAAATAGTAAAAATGTTTTGAAATACATTTTTAAGAAACATGGATGTGGATGATAAAGAGATCCCAGTAGATTATTACATATAAACAACCTCGGATAATGAAGAGATTGTGAAATAACCCTTACCTTGTACTTTTCCTTGGTTGGGGTAGGTTAACCTCCTGTATAATGGTGAAATAATTGTTATTAAATTATACAAGAATCATATATATTAATATGATATCATATATGATCTTTTAACATTGATTTATTAATAATATCTTAGAATTATCATCGTTTCGGGTGTTAACTTACTCATTTTCTTTTATATGTTTTGTTACATAAGCCATGTTTGTTGTATCTTATTCATATCCAGAATGATATCAAGTCCTTAAACATCATTTTTAAATCATAAAATGATAATCATACTTGAATGGATACGATGGAGAATGAATCTCATCGCGTTCGTGGAGACGGTAGTCCGTACGTACGCACGAGCGACAATATCATTCTTTTGATATTAAAATAATATATAAATGAATGGTATATCATATATACAGAATCATTAACATGTTATATTTATTATTTACATGAGTTACACATCATTATTATACCCATCCAAATAATATTATATTGAATAACAATTACACCACGACGTGGAGACGGTAAGCCGTACGTACGCACGTATGGTGACATGTTATTCAAAGGGTGGATAGAATACTGAATATGGTTGTACCATACTTATAATAACATCACAGTATATGTGAGATACTGGAGTTATTATTTTAGAATGGTAAGAACAAAGGAAGAAGAAGTGGAAGAAGAAATGAACTTAGAAAAGGGTGGTGAAATCATTACCTCTTCTTCGGGTTCTTCCTTTTGATTTGATCAAAAGGGCTCCTTAGGTTGGCTTTCTGATCAAACTAAGGCCTCTAGGTTGTAGTGAGGGATGTTGGGAGAGTATTTGGGCAGAGTTTGGCCGAACCAAAAGGCTTTGAAGGTGTGAAGAAATGAGAAGGAGGAGTGCCCTTTTATAAGAGGGGTGAGGGGCACCTTTGGAAAAGCTAGAAATATTAATTTATAATAAATTCATATTCGGTTTCTAATGGCTCCAAAATTGACTATTCAAAGGTTAAGGTGGGGATAGGTCGAAAACAACTCAACCAATAGAATTTAGACAGGTTTGGGTACTTATATTAACCTTATCTTTAAGTATTAACTCTAAGTTAATTAGTTTCACTTTTACAATGTCTCTTTGTATTTTTATATTATATGGTTAATAGACTTACCATATACATACAAGCGACCCCCAAGTGGTCCATTAATAATTAACCTATCATAATATAAGTCTCTTGGCCGAACCTTAGATTTTTAGGAATTTAATATCAATTAATAATATAATATTTGTTTTAAGAACTATTTTATGTCAATTTTGACACTATTCAATAGTTGATTTTTGTGAAACTCATAACAGATTGATTACTTCGAACAAAGTCAATTAAATCAATCCTAATATATCCTATTATCCTAGAAAATTAGTGTAATTCATTAAAAGTTTCATATTATATTTATTTGGGTATTTATAATATCAATTATGTTAATTTTTTACTATTTTAGTAATTACTGCATCATCATTGTGTCATAAATAAAATAAATTATTTAATGTCTAAAAATTATAAATAAAACATCATTATGTAGGAAATCTTTTTATCTTTCTAATGAATATTTATAATCGAAAATCCAACATGTATAACCCTATGTAAAAATTGTTCTTCTAAAAGATGTAAGCTTATGCCATTTTTATTTTTATTTTAACTTTATTAATATAATGTGTCCCTACCACATACAAGTGGCTCCAAGGGGTCCCCAAATTGACCCAAGGATGCCCATGGTCGGGTATGTGTCCACCAATAAGGTTAGGACACGTTCTAGGGTAATTTTGTATTATTATAATATTATTTTTTAACCCTTATTTACCGGATTTACCCTTTAACCATGGTAAATAAAATATTTACCGCAGTAATTATTCAAAATGTGTAAAAATAAAAGTTACCTATTTACATAATTTGGACATCCTGATTCAAAATATGGAATCCATTTTCCTAAATTCAAAACACAGAAGTGGCAGAAATTAATTTAAAATTAATTCCCGCTGTCAAAACAAAAAGCGTGTTTTTAAGAGATAATAACTATCAAAAGATTGACACTTGTTTATGTTCGGTTTAATTGTAAAATTATGTCCAATGATAAACATTAAATTGAATGGTAAAAATATATTCTAAATATACTTTAAAACCACTCAAATTCATAATTTATCACTATTAATTATTTTGATTAAAAAAGTTGTTTTTAATTAAAATTTAGAAATTTTCACTATTCATCAAAATATGAAAGTTATCCGAAATGTACCAAAATTTCACCTTAGGCTAAATTCAATATTCCGAATCCAAAAATGAAGTCCATTTTCAAATATAAAATATATATAATTTCAAAAAGTAGGTATTACTATTCATAACGGCTAGTTTGATTAGTTATGGTGTGTTAGAACTCGGTGTTGCGTACAACACACGCTATCACATTATTCAAAGAGAAGCGTACCGTAGAAGCTTGGGGTGTTACATTCTCCCCTCCTTCAAATAATTGCGTCCTCGCAATTTCTAGGGTATTACTGCATAAAAAGACTCGGGTGGTTCTTCATCATAAGTTCCTCGGGTTCCCACGTTGCCTCTTCCATCTTATGGTTTCTCCACAAAACTTTTACCAGACGCGTCATCCGGTTTCTCAGTACTTGTTCTCTTGTATCAAGAATCCTGACGGGCTCTTCGCAATAAGACAGATCGGGTTCCAGTTCTAATTCCTCATAGGTGAGTACATGCGTTGGGTCAGGCATGTATTTCCTCAACAGAGATACGTGGAACACATCGTGAACTTCGGAGAGACTTGGCGGCATTGCCAATCGGTAAGCTACAGCCCCAATTCGTTCTTGAATTTCGAAAGGTCCGATGTACCTGGGACTCAATTTACCTTTCTTTCCAAAACGTATGACTCCCTTCCATGGAGATACCTTTAGGAAAACATGATTACCGACTTGAAATTCCAAATCCTTCCTTCGATTATCGGCATAGCTCTTCTGCCTACTTTGAGCTGCTTTGATGTGATTTTGGATTACTTTCACCTTTTCCACCGTTTCCTCCACCAGCTCTGGGCCTACAAGTTTTCTTTCACCAACGTCATCCCAACAGGTTGGTGTACGACATCTCTTTCCGTATAACGCTTCATATGGTGCCATTTGTATACTCGAATGGAAGCTATTGTTATAGGAAAATTCTACTAGTGGTAAATATTGATCCCACATACCCTGAAAATCAAGTGAGCAAGATCTCAACATGTCTTCTAAGGTCTGAATAGTCCGTTCTGATTGTCCGTCTGTCTGAGGGTGGTAAGCAGTGCTCAAATGAAGTTCAGTATCCAGGGATTTCTGAAGACTTTTCCAAAATCTTGAAGTAAAACGGGGATCACGATCAGAAACAATCGATAGGGGTACTCCATGAAGTCTCACAACTTCATTAATGTATAGTCTTGCTAGACGTTCCAGGGGTAGATCTTCTCTTATAGCAAGAAAATGTGCTGACTTGGTAAGACGATCAACAATAACCCATATTGAATCGTTCCTTCTAGGAGTCTTTGGTATCCCCATGACAAAGTCCATCGTAATATTGTCCCATTTCCACTCCGGTATGGGAAGAGGTTGCATGACTCCTCCAGGCTGTTGCCTTCCAGCTTTCACTTGTTGACAAACCATACATCTTGACACAAAATCAGCAATCTCCCTCTTCATGTTGTCCCACCAAAAATGTTCCTTCAAATCTCTATACATTTTGGTGCTCCCAGGGTGTATAGAGAAATTGGAACTATGAGCATCATCCAGCAATTCCCTTTTTAGATCAGGTATATTGGGAACACAAAGTCTCTTCCCGAATTTCAAAATTCCACCTTCATACGCAAAGTCTCTCAATCTCCCATCATTCACAGCTTTAATCTTCTTTTGGAATTCTTCATCATCAGTCTGAGAACTCTTAATCCTTTCTAGTAAAGATGGTTTGGCAACCATTTGAAAAAGCATTGATGTTTCACCTTCCCTGGTTATTCCCATGTCCATCTTCACTAGCTCCATGAAAATTGGATCCCTTTCAATTCTCATATTGTTCAAAACTCCATGGTCTTTTCTACTCAAAGCATCTGCCACCTTGTTTTCCTTCCCTGGGTGGTAGTGTATCGTGCAATCATAATCCTTGAGTAATTCAAGCCATCTCCTTTGCCTCATGTTGAGTTCTTTTTGTGAGAAAATATACTTCAAACTCTTGTGATCAGTATAAATCTCACATTTTTCACCATAGAGGTAGTGCCTCCATATTTTCAAAGCAAAGATCACTGCTTCTAACTCGAGATCATGAGTAGGATAGTTTTGTTCATGAATTTTCAACTGTCGTGATGCATAGGCAATAACTCTATCATTCTGCATAAGGACACAGCCAAGTCCTTTCTTTGATGCATCACTATAAATAACGAACCCATCATTCCCCGATGGTAGAGTCAATATAGGAGCATTGACTAATCTTCTCTTCAGTTCTTCGAAACATTCTTCACACTCTTTTGTCCAAACAAATTTAACCCCTTTACGTGTGAGCTTCGTTAATGGGTTAGCCAATCGGGCAAAATTCTGGACGAAACGTCGATAATAACCTGCCAAACCAATAAAACTACGTACCTCAGTTATACTCGTAGGTGCTGGCCATTCTTGGATTGCCTTGGTCTTAGAAGGATCAACAGAGATTCCATCTTTAGAGACAATATGGACAATAAAAGAAATCTCCTGAAGCCAGAATTCGCACTTGCTAAACTTTCCATATAATTCATGCCTCCTCAGAGTCTTCAAGATAATGCGCAAGTGATTTTCATGATCTTTGTAGGTTTTGGAGTATACCAAGATATCATCAATAAATACCACCACAAATTCATCGAGATACTCCTTGAAAACTCTATTCATCAGATCCATGAATACAGAGGGTGCATTAGTCAATCCAAACGGCATTACAGTAAACTCGTAATGCCCGTACCTGGTTCGGAATGCTGTTTTCAGAATGTCTTCCTTCTTTACACACAACTGATGGTATCCAGATCGAAGGTCAATCTTTGAAAAGTATTGAGCTCCATGCAGTTGGTCAAATAAATCATCAATACGAGGTAGGGGATACTTGTTCTTTATCGTTATAGCATTGATCTCCCTGTAATCGATACATAACCTCATAGATCCATCTTTCTTTTTAACAAAAAGAACAGGGGCTCCCCATGGAGAAACACTAGGGCGAATAAATCCCTTATTACTCAATTCCTCTAGTTGTTTCTTTAGTTCGACTAACTCTACAGTGGCCATTCTATAAGGGGTCTTCGATATAGGCCTTGATCCAGGAATCAAATCAATAGAAAACTCAACTTCTCGTTCTGGAGGATGTCCAGGTAAATCTTCCGGAAATACATCTACAAATTCTTTCACAATAGGTACATCCTCTATTTGAACATTCCTTTCCTCACCGACAGTTATTTCATTCTCTTCCTCCCCGATAATTGAATTAAGTTGAGCTACAGGGGGTGGATCTAAATAAGAATTAGGTGGTGACGATTCTGCTCTAAAAATAAGGTGCTCCTTATCATTATCATCAAGAATCGTAACCTCTTTCTTCTTACAATAAATCTTCGCATCATAGTCCGAAAGCCAGTCCATACCGAGGATTATATCAAACTCAATCATAGGTATGATGATGAAATCAGCAGATAAAGAAAATTTATGTGCTCTAATGGGGACTGATTCACAAAACTTTGTTGCAACGATACTTCCCTTAGGAGTTTTAACTGACAACTCCCTTATTAAATCAAATTGGAAATATCTAATTTTCTTAGCAAACTGGGAAGATATGAAACAATGCGATGATCCAGAATCAAATAATGCATTTGCTAAACTTGAGGAAACCATTAAATTACCTGCCACCACATCTTTCGGAGCTTCTACCTCAGCAGTAGTGATAGCATAAGCCTGGCCTTGATCCCTTGGCCTTTTCTGAGGTAAGTTATCCTGACGCTTAGGACATGCATTAGCATAATGCCCCATCTCCCTGCAATTGTAGCACTGAACGTTGGTAGCTTCCTTCTTCCCCTTGCAATCATGAGCTTGGTGGCCTTTTTCACCACACTTGTAACAGACTCCCATTCCCTTCAAGCAAGTACCAGGATGTTTCTTCCCGCATTTACCACAAGATGGATATTCAACATTTCCCTTATTCCCCTTATTTCCATTCCCAGATTGATCAGAAGGTCTCTTCTTCTCTTGCTTTGCTTTAAAGTCATAAGACTTAGAGAATTCCTTTTCGGTCTTGATAGCACATGAGACAATGTCTTCGTACGATGAAAAGGATTGTGAGACTAATGCTCGACGGAGAAATGGTTTTAACCCATCAAAGAAACGATCAATCTTACTTCTTGGGTTGCGAATATAATCTCCAGCATACCTCGCTAACCTTGTAAAGTTAGCCTCATACTTTGTGACATTCTCGTCCTCCTTTTGTCTCAGACTCAGAAATTGTCTTTCCATATCTGCTCGATGGTCGCGAGGGAAGTATTTTTCTAAAAACAGATCTTTGAACTCCCTCCATTCCATGTTTGATACTTCATCATCTTCCTTCATGTTTTGAATCAATGACCACCATTGATCAGCATCTCCAGTGAGACGGTAAACTGCCATGATAACTTTTTCCCTTTCACTGCTCCCCAAAGCCTGAAATATTTTCTCTAGGGAAAATATCCATTTCTCAGCTACTACGGGATTTGTATTCCCATTGAACGTTGGTGGTTGTTGCCTCATGAATCGATCTAACATTGATCCTCCACGCTGCGGATCAGGGTGCTCCATACGGGTAAGGTTATTATTCATAACCTGAGTAAGTTGTCCCAGTACGGTGATTAGCTGATCAGCACCAGTTGCATCACCAGCCCCACTATAATTATCTTGAGCAGGAGGGCAATCCCTACATGGAGTGCGTGCATTGATACGGTTTCCATTTCTTCCACTAGGCGCCATTTCTAAACAATGTCATAAACTAGATCAGTTTATGAATCAAAATACATAATCCCATACTTATAAAACACTAAACATAAATTGAACTATCTATGGATATAATCCATAATCATAAATATGTTTTCTTTGAGGAAGTATATACTCATAAACCCTTCATAATGATTTGTAAAGAAAGTGAGAGTTATCCTAAGCATATCCCCCGGGAGTGTCGTAACCAAGAGTGCAGCAAGGCCCGTTGTCGTGCACCAGTTCCCGTTCGAGTCTAGCTCAAAGCGGTGTTTTCGGGTTTTACCCCTAGGTACATCTGTGCCAGAGTCGCCTCTACCTGCTCGTATCCAGACAGGGATGTATTGCTCGGAAAACTCACAAAGTCTCTACAATACCAATATTCTAGGAAGTTCTTCTATACTAATCCTCAAAGTTCATCTTAGGTCTACGTGCTCTAATCAGAGTTTATCTAAATCTAGCTTCCAAGGTTTGTACTAAACTTCCTCTGATACCAACTGTAACGCCCCGACCCCAGCTACCCAGAGTTGGTGCATTACTTCGTAACATTGGCATGATCACAAGAAAGATCAAATCCCGAAAGACCGATTGGTTTAGTATCCTTGGAAACACTAGATATAATCATAAAGTTTTACATTACATTTCAAAGTGAAAAACTACTACAACAACAAAGTCTTCATATCCACACTATTAACCCCTTATAATATCCCTGCAAGTCATTCATAATTTACTTCTTCACTACCTGGGAAAAATAAAACATAGAAAAGGGGTGAGCTCAAATGCCCAGTAAGGATAACAATATAGAGGAAACTTTCATAAATAAAAATAAACATTTAAGGCAATGTATAACTAAAACAAAAGCCTTTTAAACTTGAATATTTAACATAGTATGGCATAAATAAAATGAAATAATGCCATTTACTTATTCACATGGATATTCTACTAATCGAATAATCACATGCAAAAATCAATAACCACTTTCATAATGTTGGAATGCATAATGCCAGACTATCATAACCACATAGCCAAGGCCTCGTGCCAAGACTACAAATAAGATTTTGTCAAGGCCTTGTGCCAAGACACTAGTTTGTCTCATGAGACCTACCGATGCATCGAGGAGCTATAGCGGGCTCCACCCGTCACTTATTAAGTCCAATGCATTCCCATATGAAAAGGTTTAAACATAACATAAACATTCGTATTAAAACTAGCATACGAAATGTCAATAATTTCACCATAAACTATGAATGGTATAAAAATAGCACATCCACAGTCAAACATATCACAAAACCTTCAATACAATATATAAGTTTTGTATCATAATAAATCAACTCCAAATAATCTTAAAATCCATCAAAGGATGTTGACATAGATGAAATCAAAATTCTTTTTTAAAGAAGTATCTCCTTTTATTTTGAAATCATTTAAGATCCATATAAAATAAAACATTTTCTTTGAAAATATTCTTATAAGCTTGTAAGGAAAGCTTTGAAGATTTTATAACGGCGTAAAATAACCGCAACCGCCGTATAAGTTAAAAAAAAACATTCTTACCTCAATTCTGTCGAAAAGGTTAAAAAGGACCTTGTTTTGAAAACGACGGAAAGATTCCTTTATAAACCTCTTATAAAAAGTCAAAAAAGGGTATAAATGACTTTAACCCATATTCTTGTAAATAGTAAAAATGTTTTGAAATACATTTTTAAGAAACATGGATGTGGATGATAAAGAGATCCCAGTAGATTATTACATATAAACAACCTCGGATAATGAAGAGATTGTGAAATAACCCTTACCTTGTACTTTTCCTTGGTTGGGGTAGGTTAAACTCCTGTATAATGGTGAAATAATTGTTATTAAATTATACAAGAATCATATATATTAATATGATATCATATATGATCTTTTAACATTGATTTATTAATAATATCTTAGAATTATCATCGTTTCGGGTGTTAACTTACTCATTTTCTTTTATATGTTTTGTTACATAAGCCATGTTTGTTGTATCTTATTCATATCCAGAATGATATCAAGTCCTTAAACATCATTTTTAAATCATAAAATTATAATTATACTTGAATGGATACGATGGAGAATGAATCTCATCGCGTTCGTGGAGACGGTAGTCCGTACGTACGCACGAGCGACAATATCATTCTTTTGATATTAAAATAATATATAAATGAATGGTATATCATATATACAGAATCATTAACATGTTATATTTATTATTTACATGAGTTACACATCATTATTATACCCATCCAAATAATATTATATTGAATAACAATTACACCACGACGTGGAGACGGTAAGCCGTACGTACGCACGTATGGTGACATGTTATTCAAAGGATGGATAGAATACTGAATATGGTTGTACCATACTTATAATAACATCACAGTATATGTGAGATACTGGAGTTATTATTTTAGAATGGTAAGAACAAAGGAAGAAGAAGTGGAAGAAGAAATGAACTTAGAAAAGGGTGGTGAAATCATTACCTCTTCTTCGGGTTCTTCCTTTTGATTTGATCAAAAGGGCTCCTTAGGTTGGCTTTCTGATCAAACTAATGCCTCTAGGTTGTAGTGAGGGATGTTGGTAGAGTATTTGGGCAGAGTTTGGCCGAACCAAAAGGCTTTGAAGGTGTGAAGAAATGAGAAGGAGGAGTGCCCTTTTATAAGAGGGGTGAGGGGCACCTTTGGAAAAGCTAGAAATATTAATTTATAATAAATTCATATTCGGTTTCTAATGGCTCCAAAATTGACTATTCAAAGGTTAAGGTGGGGATAGGTCTAAAACAACTCAACCAATAGAATTTAGACAGGTTTGGGTACTTATATTAACCTTATCTTTAAGTATTAACTCTAAGTTAATTAGTTTCACTTTTACAATGTCTCTTTGTATTTTTATATTATATGGTTAATAGACTTACCATATACATACAAGCGACCCCCAAGTGGTCCATTAATAATTAACCTATCATAATATAAGTCTCTTGGCCGAACCTTAGATTTTTAGGAATTTAATATCAATTAATAATATAATATTTGTTTTAAGAACTCTTTTATGTCAATTTTGACACTATTCAATAGTTGATTTTTGTGAAACTCATAACAGATTGATTACTTCGAACAAAGTCAATTAAATCAATCCTAAAATATCCTATTATCCTATAAAATTAGTGTAATTCATTAAAAGTTTCATATTATATTTATTTGGGTATTTATAATATCAATTATGTTAATTTTTTACTATTTTAGTAATTAATGCATCATCATTGTGTCATAAATAAAATAAATTATTTAATGTCTAAAAATTATAAATAAAACATCATTATGTAGGAAATATTTTTAGCTTTCTAATTAATATTTATAATCGAAAATCCAACATGTATAACCCTATGTAAAAATTGTTCTTCTAAAAGATGTAAGCTTATGCCATTTTTATTTTTATTTTAACTTTATTAATATAATGTGTCCCTACCACATACAAGTGGCTCCAAGGGGTCCCCAAATTGACCCAAGGATGCCCATGGTCGGGTATGTGTCCACCAATAAGGTTAGGACACGTTCTAGGGTAATTTTGTATTATTATAATATTATTTTTTAACCCTTATTTACCGGATTTACCCTTTAACCATGGTAAATAAAATATTTACCGCAGTAATTATTTAAAATGTGTAAAAATAAAAGTTACCTATTTACATAATTTGGACATCCTGATTCCAAATATGGAATACATTTTCCTAAATTCAAAACATAGAAGTGGCAGAAATTAATTTAAAATTAATTCCCGCTGTCAAAACAAAAAGCGTGTTTTTAAGAGATAATAACTATCAAAAGATTGACACTTGTTTATGTTCGGTTTAATTGTAAAATTATGTCCAATGATAAACATTAAATTGAATGGTAAAAATATATTCTAAATATACTTTAAAACCACTCAAATTCATAATTTATCACTATTAATTATTTTGATTAAAAAAGTTGTTTTTAATTAAAATTTAGAAATTTTCACTATTCATCAAAATATGAAAGTTATCCGAAATGTACCAAAATTTCACCTTAGGCTAAATTCAATATTCCGAATCCAAAAATGAAGTCCATTTTCAAATATAAAATATATATAATTTCAAAAAGTAGGTATTACTATTCATAACGGCTAGTTTGATTAGTTATGGTGTGTTAGAACTCGGTGTTGCGTACAACACACGCTATCACATTATTCAAAGAGAAGCGTACCGTAGAAGCTTGGGGTGTTACAGCAGGGCTACGAGTAGGTATGTTCCAAGTGGAATACTGAAGAAGGGCCTATGGGTCATGGGTCCACAGGTCCATATATATATAATAAATAAAAGGGGCTTAATGGGTGTATTATTCATGGGGGGCTATGATTTTCCTGTCTGGATCTGTGGGTGTGTGGCATGTGTGTATTTCATTGTAATTGTACCCCAAATCACCTAATATAATAATTTATTTACATATATTATATATTAATATTTGTATACATATATTAGAATATATACATAAATATAAATTTGTTTTTCAATACACACACAAATATATTTATATATATAAACATTATATATACATTAATTGTATATATATATAAATGTTCATAATTATTTATTTTAAATAAAATGGATATTATTTTTTATTTAGATGATATTTATATATTTAGAAGGATACTTCTCCTGTAAATATGTTTACATATATATTTATAAAATTAAACTTTTATGTGGGAACATATAAATAATATGTTTATATTTTTATATATTTGATTACAAATGAAACTACATTATAAAAGATGATAAAATTACAAAACCATAATATCAATATGAATGTAAACCCCTGATATTAAATTCACCCCCACCGAAACAATCCAATAAGACCCTCTTAAATATGGCTAAAATTCCATCGAATGTTAAAAAAATTGGGATACCTTGACTAAAAACTCAATTTTGGAGGCCTTATAGGCCTTTTTTTCCTTAAAAAAAGTAGTTACTGAGGCCCCCCTTGGTGATTACAACATGGATCTCATTGCAAGCCTCAATTCAATATATGGTGTAGCTAAAATAGACACCGAGATCAAAAGTTATGGTCGTTTGATATTTGACTCATATTTTCAACTTATTTTAGATCGTTTATTAATTTTGTTTTCTATCTTTAAATTGCTATTAAATGACTATTAATCGATAATAATTTGAAAATTATTAATTAATATTATTATTTTTAATTATTTTATAATCCATTTTCACTAAATATCTTATATATTATGTGTAAATTCTTATTTAGCCTTATATAAATCATATTTTATAAAATATATTATATTTATATCAATATAAATATATTTATATATTAATATATTCCTTTTAATGATAAATATTTTTTTATGAAATATACCTTTTATTAGCACTAAAAGAAACTGATAAATGGGGTACCTTTATCAACTCTAAAAAAAGCGATGCTAAAGGGATACTTTTTATCAACATTTTTTTAGCACTGATCAAAGCACATTTCAACAATGTTTTTATCACTGTTAAATGGTGGCACTGTGTAAAGACGATTTTGTGGTAGTGGAAATCTAATACCATTTTCATTAAATTCTCTCTTTCATGCATTAGGTCGGTGTTATTATTGTTTTAATAGTTAGATAATGTAGTGACAATATACTTTGAAGGTTACATACTAGCACATTTATAAATATTTTTTTGTTACTTAGTTAGTAGTTAAAGAAAAACTAAGAATTATATTCTCTACTTATTCTACCATATCCTTGCTTTCAAATGTCATGAAATTCATAAATTAGTGATTACATAGATGAGTTGATGATTGGCTGATTTTGTATTCTCTATATTTTTCATTGTGTTTATGCACTTCCATTTTGGCATAATAGTATGTAGGTTTTTTTTTTCACGTTTTTTATTATGTTATTTTTATATTGCAGTATCAACATACATGTGTTCATTATATATTAATGATCTGCCTGAATTTTCTTAATATTCGATCACACATAAACGTATTTTTTTTCTAAAAAAATTCTTTATGTCAATAACAAAATATTATCCTCTTCTTATTTTAATGTGGTTCAAACAATGCCTTATTGTTTGCATCAAATATATATTCCTACAATTCTTTTTTTTTGTATCATTCCAATTATATGGAAGAGGAGAATTGGACCTTTCTTTACAGATCTAGGAAAGGCACCATTACAATTAACTATCAGGTGGATGAAGTTTTTTTCTCATCCCTTGGTTTGATCTATATTGTTTATTTAGTATAAATTTTTTATATATCCATTCCATGAGATAAATGTTGGAGCTGTGTTAATCATTATAAATTATGGGAAACATGTTTATGCTTTTTTTTCTATTTATAAAAGAATTTATAATGAAATTGTATTGTGTTTTCTGATTGTTTCATTATTTTCATGTCATCCAAATCCCATGCTTTTGCTAATCAAACAAATGTAAGACATTAGGAAATAATCATATGCTAGAAAATTTAAAGTTCATTGACTTGGATATGATATATTTTAAGGGATTTTCTCTTTATAGTTTTAGGTTGTATCATATAAGACAAAAAAATGGTGGTATTCCTTGCATTGATTGGAGTGGTGACATAGGAAGAGGTATTAATAATATGTTTTGTTAATTATGTTGTGTATTTTCATTTCTATAATTTGGATTTTAAGAGGTTGGATTTAGTATTTTAGGGGTTTTCCTCAAATATGGAAGATACTGCATACCATTGTGAAGATTCGATGGACCTACATTGAATAAAACGAGTGACATAGAAAGTGGTAAGATTCACTTCAAGGATATGTTTATTAGTCTATATTTTAAGTCCATTTCATTTGTGTTAACTTCATCATTGTGATATGATATTGAATGTCACCATTAAAATTTCATGTTGAAGTAATTTTTGATTGGAGATGGGACTGACCTAGCCCGATCAGCTTTCCATTATCAAGAAACTATTTCTGTAACTTCAATAATTCACCTGTAGGAGGTACCTTCAAGTTATTCTTATGTCACATGAAATGATTAAAGAAATGTTCAAAAATTTTAAGAATATTTTGGTCATAAACCTTTCAACTACCTATAAATAATAATTCTATTGCACATGTTTGATGACTACTTATGGTTCTTTATATTTTCCCAATATTTCTTTAATTTTGGTTCACTTTATTGAGACACGTTTGAGAGATGATTATATTTGGGAGTCTTGTCTTCTTTTATTTGGAATAATGTTGTTTCTAGTTACATGAGATTCTCTTTATTGTTTGTTTTTTAGTTGAATTCCTATCACTTCTTTTGGGATTAGGGTTCATTTTTGATAAAACTTATTGAAAACTGCTAAGTATTTGGTAGACTGTGCTTCCCCCCAAAAAACCATCCACTCTAAAACTGATCAAAAGTGGTGTTTGTCCCATGGATTTAGAGTTAAGTGTCAAATCACGTAAAAGAGGCATATCACATGGTAATGGCCATACCATATGGTGAGGGTCGTACCACATGGTATATCTGTGGTGAGAACCATACCGTGGGGTATATGCATGTGAAGGAAATACCACATGGTATATGCATGGAAAAGGACATAACACATGCTATATGAATTGTGAAGACCAGACTACAAGGTAGGTAGGCCATGGTGGTCCATGAAGAGTGATAGGATATCCATGGGGTATGGCCTGGTTGATGCACTAGGTGGGTAGAGGATTGATCTCGGCTGGTGTACTAGGTGTGAAGATGGTCGAACTCAGTTGACACACCAGGCAAAAGGATGATCAAAACCTGATCAACGCACAAGGCGAGTGGAGGGGATTCAAAATAGAATTTTTTAGGGTCATAGTATTACCTATGAGATTCTATTAGAATTATTCTATCTCTCCATACCTTCTTCATTTTCCTCCTCTACCATTCTGAATAGAAATTAGGGGGCTAAGGAAACCACTTCCCAGATTTTGTAGTCGTGTGATGTGCAGTGGCTGATCATGGTGCATTTTCACTCACTTTCTACATGTGAGGGTCTTGTTGTTTGACCAAAAAACCATGAGGGTGACCGTCTTAGAGCTTCATGGTGTGCAGTGAATGGTCGTGGGGTATAACTACATGGTTTTCGTGCATGAGGGTCTCATCAATTGAGTAGAAAGCTGTAAGGGTGATCGTCTTGGAGCCTCATGGTGCGCAGTGAGTGGTCCTTGAGTATTTTAATTTGGTTTCCATGCAGGTGGGACTCTTCGATTGTGTTGGGTCGGAACAAAACGGGAAATGATGGCAAGAGGGGGGGTGAATTGCCTTTTAAAAAATTGATAAACAAATTAAAAATCAAAGTAAAGATGCAGCGGAAATAAAGAGGCAAGACACACAAAATTGATAACGGAGTTCGGCCAAAACCCGGCCTACGTCTCCGCTCCCAACTCAACCGTTGAGAGATTCCTACCGCTTTCTTTTCAATGGTTTTAGAAAGAAACCCACTAGGCTTTGAGGTAGCACTAGGACCTATTACAGCTTGCTTTTTGTGGTTTAGCAAGAACCCACTTGCTTTTGATGGTTTAGCAAGAACCCACTAGCCTTTTTAACGGGTGAAGGCTAGCTCACCGGTGACACAAGCCTTTTAAAAGGAAAGGCTTGAAGAAACCTCTTCACACCTTAATGGTGGTGTGAGAACCCAAAGGAAAGGGGGATGAGAAAAGGGTTTGGGGTTTGTAGGCACAAACCCAATTTTAAAGCTCAAAATAAATAAAACAAGAATAACCGTATTGGAGGAAGACTTGGGCGCCAATTGGATGATGGAGCTGATGTAGCGTGCTCTCCCAAGCTTCTTGAGGGTGCTCTTGAATGTGGAATTGGATGGAGCACTTGGGGTTCCCTTGGAGGAATGCACTGGAGGTACGCCAAATGATCAACAAGGTGTCTGTGGGCTTCCGTATCGTTCCGGTAGGTGTCCGGGGCTTCCTTGGCCTTTATTTATAGGCATGGAACCCTTGGGGAGGCTTCGGAGCCGTTGGAGAGGCTTAAAGAGCCGTTGGGAGCCAAGTGGGAGTTGACTGGTCAAAGCCAACGGCTAGTTTGACTGGGCTACCGGCTGGCCGGTACAGCTCCACCGGCTGGCCGGTGCCTTGGTAGAGAAGAAGAGTCTTGATCCAGGCTCTACCGGTCGACCGGTGGAGGAGCCACCGGCTGGCCGGTGGCAAGACAGTAGCAAATACTATTTGGGCTGAGTGCCACAGGTCGACCGGTGACAGAGCCACCGGTCGACCGGTGGAACCTGGCAGTGGGCAATCCCTCTGCCAGTTCCACCGGCTGGCCGGTGCCATCACACCGGTTGGCCGGTGGACTGAATTTCAGTCCATTTCTTGTCCATTCTTGGGCCAATCCTTTGGCAATCTTTTGCCTATCATCCACAACACTTAAAAACAAAGTTAAACATATATGAAAGTGATTGTGATCATGAAAATCAAAGAGTATGGGGTACAACGATCTCCCCCTATTTTGATGATCACAATCACTTATCTAAGAAATGTAAAAACTTAAATGAAAGGCATGCTTTAAATGAAAAATTGAAAATAAATACTAAGCATGAGAGAAAAGATTCTCCCCCAATCAATCAAGAGATTTCTCCCCCTTTGTGATTATCAAAATAGAATGGGGCATAAAACTTGATTGAGGGAAACGAAGAAAAACGAGATTTAAAACCAATTGAAAATTATATCAATTGTTGAAAATTTTGAAATGAAAATTGAATAACAGTTTGAATTGAAAGTTTTGAATCAAAAATTTTGAATTGAAAATTTGAAATGAGAATTTTGAATGAAAATTTGAAATGAAAATTTTGATACCAAGTGTTGAAAAATGAAAGTTGGAATCGAAAATTTTGAAATTACAAAAAAGCTTGAATCTAAGACAAGGTTTTGAAAAATCTCCCCCTAAATGAAAACAATAAGTCACCGGGGATAAGAAATAAATTTTGGCCCGGAGAGACTCGCAAGAAGGGATTTTTCAATCCAAACTTGTCTCATGGCGGGTCTTCTCCTATAGAATTCGTCCGAAAAGAAAAAAGATTTGGGTTGACCGTACCGGGCGTTTTTGCAATCGCATTCATAAATTAGGTGCCCGGGTTTTTTACAATAATTGCAAAATTTAAAACTAGATCTCCCCCTTACAAAAACAGTGGGTGCATGGGAGGAGGAAGATCGGTTGGTGTATCCTAGCCCTTGGGTGGTTCTAAATACTCGTTGAGAGCCTAAGAGTTTGGACAAATTTTGTTCACCTTGGGTGAACTTGGCTAAAGATTCCCTAAGGTCTTTGATAGTTGATTCCATGGAATCAATATCCGGGAGGTTTTGGATTTTAAGGGTCAACTCCTCCTTCTCTTTGAGAAGTTGTTCTTTTTCAGAGGAGAGTTTTTTGAAATTCTTTTTCAAAGCGACAAATTTTGAAGAAAGTTCATGAAAACCATTTTCTAATTTATCTCTAATGTGTTGGAGTTCTTCATATGACAAATGATTGAAAGAATTAGAAGAACTAGAAGACGGGAAGAAGAGTCGGAAGATGATACCTCATGATTTGCCATTAAGCATTTTTTACCTTGGTCGCTCGAGGAGAAGGAGGAGAATGAAGAGGTGGAGCTATCACTCCATGTTGCCTTTGAAGCCTTCTTCTTCTCCTTCTTGGCCCTTTTCTTGTGAGATGGGCAAACGGGTACGGATTTAGCCTCGGGTTCTTGCTTTCGAGCGGGTTCTTGCTTTTGAGCCGGTTCTTGCTTTTGAGACAGTTCTTGCTTTTGAGCCATGCTAGTACCTTCATGGGTTAGCTCTAAACATTTCCAAATATCATGTGAAGTAGAGCAAGAAGAAATATGATCAAAAACATAACGATCTAACCCACAATGTAGAGCATTCATGGCTTTGCCATCAAGCTCGAAATTTGCAATGTCGGCGGGGGTCCATTGAGACTCATCGGGAGAAGAGAGCGTAAAACCATGCATAACAATTTTAAAAATAGGATAACCAATGCTTTTAAGAAATGTGGTCATGCGGGTTTTCCAAAAACTATAATCGGTTCCATCAAAGAATGGAGCACGATCCAAAGAAAATCCTTCGGGGGATTGAGAGGAAGAAGCGGTAGAAGCCATCAAAAAAAAATAGGATCTTTAATTTGAAACCGGTTAGGGAATTATTCAAATACGTCCTCTGATACCAATTGTTGGGTCGGAACAAAACGGGAAATGATGGCAAGAGGGGGGGTGAATTGCCTTTTAAAAAATTGATAAACAAATTAAAAATCAAAGTAAAGATGCAGCGGAAATAAAGAGGCAAGACACACAAAATTGATAACGGAGTTCGGCCAAAACCCGGCCTACGTCTCCGCTCCCAACTCAACCGTTGAGAGATTCCTACCGCTTGCTTTTCAATGGTTTTAGCAAGAAACCCACTAGGCTTTGAGGTAGCACTAGGACCTATTACAGCTTGCTTTTTGTGGTTTAGCAAGAACCCACTTGCTTTTGATGGTTTAGCAAGAACCCACTAGCCTTTTTAACGGGTGAAGGCTAGCTCACCGGTGACACAAGCCTTTTAAAAGGAAAGGCTTGAAGAAACCTCTTCACACCTTAATGGTGGTGTGAGAACCCAAAGGAAAGGGGGATGAGAAAAGGGTTTGGGGTTTGTAGGCACAAACCCAATTTTAAAGCTCAAAATAAATAAAACAAGAATAACCGTATTGGAGGAAGACTTGGGCGCCAATTGGATGATGGAGCTGATGTAGCGTGCTCTCCCAAGCTTCTTGAGGGTGCTCTTGAATGTGGAATTGGATGGAGCACTTGGGGTTCCCTTGGAGGAATGCACCGGAGGTACGCCAAATGATCAACAAGGTGTCTGTGGGCTTCCGTATCGTTCCGGTAGGTGTCCGGGGCTTCCTTGGCCTTTATTTATAGGCATGGAACCCTTGGGGAGGCTTCGGAGCCGTTGGAGAGGCTTAAAGAGCCGTTGGGAGCCAAGTGGGAGTTGACTGGTCAAAGCCAACGGCTAGTTTGACTGGGCTACCGGCTGGCCGGTACAGCTCCACCGGCTGGCCGGTGCCTTGGTAGAGAAGAAGAGTCTTGATCCAGGCTCTACCGGTCGACCGGTGGAGGAGCCACCGGCTGGCCGGTGGCAAGACAGTAGCAAATACTATTTGGGCTGGGTGCCACAGGTCGACCGGTGACAGAGCCACCGGTCGACCGGTGGAACCTGGCAGTGGGCAATCCCTCTGCCAGTTCCACCGGCTGGCCGGTGCCATCACACCGGTTGGCCGGTGGACTGAATTTCAGTCCATTTCTTGTCCATTCTTGGGCCAATCCTTTGGCAATCTTTTGCCTATCATCCACAACACTTAAAAACAAAGTTAAACATATATGAAAGTGATTGTGATCATGAAAATCAAAGAGTATGGGGTACAACAGATTGGACTGACGATCATGAGGGTGTCCATCTTAGAGTCACGCATAAGCTCTCCGACTACGAGGGTGGCCATAGTGGTGCACAAAATTGATACAGGGTGAACCACATATATAATAGAGAGGTATCTTTGTATCCCCATGTAAAAATAGGGTGATATTGGGTAGGATCACCATTGATTGGCACTAAGGTACCAAGGCCATTTTTGCATGGAAAGTGGGCACTACTGGGGAGGTGATCAACTGTTTCAGAACCAAGGCCCCTCATCAATCCGCATGGAAAGTGGGTGGTCATGTGGTTTTTAGTGTTTAGGAATCAACAGTCTCTTAAGATTTGAGTCAATTATTATTAAGTGGATATGAGTAATATTTATAACTTAGAGAATGGTCTTGTTAGGATGATATCCTTGGTTGTGTTTAAGAATTTAAATTGATTGATAACATAGAATAAATGATTAAGAATTAGGTGTTGGTTTCACTAAATAAAATATCCAGCTAGGTTTAGGAATAATATTATTAGAATTGTTGTAGTGTGGTATCTACTTGGGTTGTCTCTATGTTTGGGGAATTATTTGGAGACCTATAAATATAGTATAATGTGTATTCACTGGTATCATAAAGAAATCATTTGAGAATTTAGTCACCATGAATTTGGGTGTTGAGAATAATATGATCAATGAGAAGAAATTGATGAGTTGAGGTAGTGTCGTAAAAACAATGGAAAACCATAAGAAGAATCAATAGAAGATGAAACTGTGATAGATAAGATTAATTCCATATGCAAAAGACCAAGATTGATGAGAGGTGCTGGTTTAACCATTAGAAGCATGATGAATATTAGTAGTGTACTGAATAAGAGTTGAAGGACATTTCATTGCAAAAGATTTGGTGTTTCAAACTCCTATATTTATGCTAAGTTAACATGATAATGATATCGTGAACTAGGTATTGTATATTTTTACAATTTTTTTCATCATTTACCAGAGGAAAATGTATAGTGAACTTGAATGAGGTGAATGAGAAACGTGAAAAAAACTAAATTTAGTGTATTATAAGAATGATAATAAATAAATATGTCACTACCAATTGAATCCTTGAAGAAATATAACCAGGAGCATAAATTAAAGCATATAAAGGTGTGATGATGAGTATTATTATCATTTGATGGTTGGGTTTATTTGAAGTTACAGAAGCACGAATGAAGAGTTGGAGTTCTATAAACTTGGAGTCTATGAAGTTTATATAATACTCTATGTTTTTCTTGAAGGATGTATTGAATACTATGAATATTGTGAAGATCAATAAAATCATTTTCTTATATAAATGGTCACATAAAGTAGTACTGAAAATACTAAAATCATTATAAAGAACCGGTATATGTTTTGCAAAACACTCACAAAAAATTGAGTTATAGTTTTTGAAATATGCATATGGTGAAGCTGTAGTGAGCTGCCTCTCCACAAGCCCCAAAGATGGTTAAAAATATCAATGGGTTGAAAATAAGTTACAAACCATTTATATTTTTTTATCAGGGATGATTTATTATTAAAAACAATAAATCTAAAAAAGATATTATTCTCATTTAGGATTTATATATGAGTCCTCATTCAAATAGGGAGAAAAAAATGGTTTACCAACACAGGGTCTGGGAGATTCCATTCTAATAGATTCTTATAGTTTTAATGATTTGTATAAAAAACTACCCCTTGAGAACCAAAATGAAATTCACATATTAATGTTGACAAGCTTATTGTCGAAGACCCAACCAATTACTTGAGGATAAAAATTAACCAATGATTGTGCAAGATTAATTTTTTTTGAAGAAAAATTAGTATATCATATGTTTGAATAATCATACATCAGAAGAAAAACATCACAAGGCTCTAGTGGATAAGTGATGCTGTACATGCAATATTATTTTCTTCATTTTTATTTTCTGTTCTAGATAATTTTCATTTGGGTTATTCAGTTGCTGAAAAAATGTAGAATTAAAAAAAAACTTCAGGTTAGTGACTACCATAGGTGGTCACTAATGTCTTTATTTTGGGGGATAATTAGTGACCACTTATGGAAATCAATCTATATTTATATATAGAGAAATATTTTGGTGTTTTCTTTAATTTATATACAATGACCACTTTTGGTGGTCGCTAATGATCTTCATAGTGATTGCCCATGCAGTCGTCTAGGGAGCAACTATAGCAACCGCCTTTGGAAGTTGCTATTTACCTTTAGTGATAGGAAAACCGTGACCAACAAAAGTGGTCAGATGGCAGTCACTAAAGGCCATTAGTGATCACTTTTTGTGGGAGCTGAGAATAATATTTTTAGTAGTGATAAGAATTTTTGGATCATCACTAAACTTTCAACATGTTAAGTAAAACATGATATGTAAAAAACTTAAGAAGGAGCATGATTACATGGAAACAACAAGTGAGTTGGGAGATTTATAGAGGACATAAAGGAATCTAAAACCATTTATATTCAAAAAAAATTATTGGGATAATATTTAATATCATAATCAATGTCTTCATCTCTTTTCGTATTTCAAGAAACATCCAAAAAGATAATATAAGGATATGGGTGGTAAATCATCACCCATTTAATTATGAAGGGTTGTTTTGAAATATTAATAAATGTTGGTTTATATGTATTCATGTGATCCCTAAAGGAACCAACTCAAATTCCTAATAAATGGATATGTCACTTAAAGGTTGTCTATATTTTTGGGAACTCTACAAAAAACAACAACATTTTAAAATGTTTTTTTAAAAATATTTCCATTGTTTATTTTTAACTTTGTTGATAAAAATGAAACTAAATTAGTTATGTTTTCTTCAAACATCACAATTTTAGTAATGTTTTTAAAAAATATAGTTAATTTGGTGGTACTATACCAAATTTATCCAAGGGTTTCGATCCTCAAGAATTTTATTAGATTGGAATTTTTTCAATTTCATCTAATGTCTTGGATCTTTCACAATCAAGGTCCCTTAAGGCTTCTTATTTTTAGCTTTTTAACTTTATATTTGTGAGGTATTTGATGTATCTATTTGATGATCATGAGTTTTCCTGATGGGGATTCTATTAGGGCCTCATATATATGATTCTTTTCAATATCCTTTGACATACTTTGATGATGATCTCTATAATTTGTATGATGAAGGAAGCTTTATTAAGCACTTTAGTTGGGTTGAATTATTGGTCACCGATATCAGTTGGTAATGGGGTGGGGATATTGATTATGATAAGGCTCTGGCCATCTTGTGGGTCACCAATGTTGGTCTGGTTCATGGTATCAATAGTATTGTTCATTTATAAGGTTTCTTTGAAATGATATCAAATCTTCTAATAGAATCTATTTTGTAAATCATAAATGTTTCAATGGGTTTGAACAACATCTCATATGTCTATAACAATGAAAGATTAAAATTATTTTTCCAAGATCATTCAATATTATATAAAGAATAAAACCATGAAAAATATAAAAGAGATATACATTATTATTATTAACAATATCTCTTTTGGTTGATGATGATCACATAGAAACAACCAATCAGTTCTTACCTCTAGAGGTGATCCATGGGAAATGGGATCTCCAAACATATTTGGATAAACCCTCTTCATTTAAAAATGTATGTTAGTACCCTCAGTTAAGTAAGAAATATAGAATAGAGTTCCTCTACAAGTTGTATCATATACTAGCATATCACAGATGAAGCCTTAAACTTCCCTTTATAGACCCCTTCTTTTAAAAAACATCCTCTTAGAGTTTAAGTGTTTCATAAATTCTTTGGCCAACACTTTAAAAGTACTTTATATACTTATAATGTATACTTCAATAATTTAAAGTGATTATTGAACTCCTAAATGATAAAATATAAGTTAAAATTCAATAAATAAATCATCACATTAAACATACCAAAATAAGTAAATAGTTTATATATATGAAGGAAAATAAAACAAATATGATGTGTCATGTTGTATATATACACCAATTCCTATTATAACAACCTGAAATTTTAGAATATATTTCTCTTTAAATGAAATATAATTTCTATTTCACTTATGAAATACTATTGATCATAAAGAATTGTTTTGAAATATTTTTTTAAAAGGTTGGGGATCAAGTCTCATTTTATTATTAAAGAAAAGACCTCTTTGAATAGGTAGAGGGAGACCCATTACATAGCCTGAAGGCCTAAGGAAAAGTGGCCTGAATACAAGGCTTTTAAGCCCTTTATTTGACCCAAAGGGCCCTTCAGTAAATAATACTGCTACAATACTCAGGCTGTTATAGTACCTGCTATAACACCACCACTGCTACAGTTCCTGCTACAGTGCCTCTGCCGCTACAATGTCACCGCTGCTACAGTTCTGCTGCTACTACAATACTACTACAGTGCCCCCTCCTACAGTACTACTACAATAACTGAAATTTTTCCCTACCCAAATTCAATCCTGGGTCTTTTGGATGCCAAGCAGGATCCTGTACCACTTGTGTACATTGTACATGCTCGTTGAAAAAATGCGTGTAAGGTTAACGTTCGACTCCCACTGGGGGCCCCCACCATGCCCAGAGCGCGCCACGCATTCCCTGGCTAGGAAAATGCCTTTGAATCACCCTGTGCATAATATTCACAGTGTACGAGTCTGGTGGGACTCGATCCTGGGCCAGTTCCCATGGAGAGCGAGGGGTACAACCAGTGGGTACCACTCAACTAACACCCCATGGGCTTTGAAAATTTTTGTTTATGAACATTGTTTTGGTCATATATGTTTTAATTAAAAATTATTTCAGAGTATTAAAATTATGAAAAAGTTTTTTTACACATGTATAAAATGAATTCATTGGTTATAAATTGGTTATAAATGGAAGTAAAATCATTTGAAGGTAATTTTTTTTGAAAATATACCTTTAGGCATGAAATGTTTATCTTAATAAATTAAATTAATAACTATTGATTGATGATTTTAATGAAATTTATAAATAATATATTCAATAATTTTTTTAACATTCATATAATGTTTTTTACTAGGAAAGGAATTGGATTAAATTATGTTTTATTCTTAAACATGCATTTTTTCTAAAAATGGTGTTCATTTCATTTTTCACACTTATTTTAAAATGAATTTATACCACTTATAATAATTGAATTTGATATAATGGTATAAATTTTTGAAATCATAATGTCTAAATATGTTAAATATTTTAATTTAATTTTAGGAATTATGAATAATAACCATGATAAAACTTTTTCACCACTGTAAGGGTTAAAAGGATTAATGCGCGCGGGGGGGGGGGGGGGGGGGGTTAAACATAGAGATAAGATATAAAATATCTATGAAAATTGGATAAAAGTTTTTTATTTAAGGGATTTAAAAAAAACCTTATCTTATTTTTGAATTTAGGTTGCCTTAGTGCTACTTTCACTTGAATATGACATTATTATACTTTATTATGTTAAGTATTTACATGAGTGTCACCCACCTCACTTATAGAAGGGAACTCAACCCCTTTACATATTCACACAATTTGATCCCTATAATCCAACCTATAACTACCCAAATATCTTCGTATCTGCACCCCCATGTCTTAGAGATTATGGTATTTCCAAAAGATAAACTTTTTAAGGCTTAAGGTGTAATTCAAATGATGTATCCCAAAGAAGAGGTAATTGTCGTTACTAATCTATTTCAATTTTATTTATTCCTTAACATAATATAAATCTTCTATAACCATAATAATAACATGAAATCATTATAATTATTATCCTAAAATGTTTTTCTATTAATATTACAATCATTTTCTACCCCATTTCCATCCTATGAGAAATGATAATGTCGTTCATGCATATATGCGGACCACCACATCCACGAAGTGATGTGATTAATTTTTCATATCCACCATACATGGATAGTAATATGGATGGATTTAATGAAAATATATGATATTTATAATAATATTATGATCCTATTAATTTATATTATTATTTACCTTTATTTCTTTTCATTTTTTGGAAAATTAAAACATTATTCGTGTGAACTTACGAACTATCATCTCCATAGAGTGATGTATTTTTTCATGAAAACCTTATATGAATGATAATAAAAGTGAATATAATGAATAAATATAATAAATATAACATTATTAAGATTATATAGATGATAGAACCATGAACAAGGTGCAAGGACATAAATCATCAAACCAAAACATGCATGTGAAACAAAAAAGTTAACACCTTGAATGTTGATTTTAATGAAAAATTATTAATAAATGGGAAATTGAAAATTATAAGTGAATGTTATATTGTAATATAAGTATGAATATTATTATAGTATATATTTATAATAAATAAAAATTTAATATATATGATCTTAATAATTCATATAAAGAATGTTTGGACCTAAATCAAGGGTTTATGTTCCAATCACATTTTAATCGGGATTGTTTATGATTGAATATAATTTAGGATAATTATATACTATTTATCTATTAAACCAAAAATATT
Organism: Viscum album; assembly: GCA_963277665.1. Lineage (NCBI taxonomy): Eukaryota > Viridiplantae > Streptophyta > Magnoliopsida > Santalales > Viscaceae > Viscum > Viscum album. Next base: position 641,956,813 of record OY728160.1, read on the forward strand.
TTTTTCTACATTGAATATTTTTGGGGATTTCATGTTTTCCTTTCATTCTCCTCACATTGGTACTTAAAATGACCAAGAAAATGTTTTTAACAAAATTTGACCTTATTTCCTCTTTGGTTGGATTTTTTTTATTTCATGTCCAAGTTATTTAAAAATTTTTCAAGAATATTATTTTATATAATCTAATTATTATTTAAAGTAATTTTAAACCATATTAAACTTTATTTTCAAAGTATTGAACATTAATTTTTACAATTTTTTTTCTATCACATTATATATGATATTTTATAAAAAGTGTGAAAGGAATATTTATTTAAATGTTTACTAAATGAAAAATTATCCACCATCATGAACAATATTTTATTTTAATCTTAAATAATAATTTTCTAGGGTTATTTTTAAATAAATAAATTTTCCAAATATTTTGGTATTTTTTATTGAAATTTTTTACAAAAATTATATTTTATAATGTTTTAAAAGAAAGGTTTGAATGTCCTTTTAAAGGTATTTTAAACCATGTAAATATCCTTTAATGTTTATTAAGATTATCTAGGTATATGATCTAATGATACCAACAATGTTATTTATTTGGATGTCTTATGATTATGTGATGTTGAAATATTTATAAAAATAATTTATTTTCCATGGGTTATGCTATAATGAATTGATGAATGTTATTATGATCCCATGTCACACATATGTATGGTTTTTATTATGTGAAGGTTAGTTCCATTAAATCCATCAAAATAATTGATTAATTATTGATATCTCATGAGACAATATGAATATGATAGGGACTTAACCCGAAAGAAAGAAAATGACTGTTATGGAGGTTTTCAGTGCTGGCCGTATGATGCTATCATTATCTCTGATGGTCTTTGACCCAAGATACTCAACTGATCCTAGATCTTGGGTGTCAAATCCTTGTCATTTACCCCTGAATTTCCAGATCCTATACTGAGACTGAGCCCTATCCCCTTCGTTGCTCCTTCCCCTAAATAATTTAGGGATTCTCTTTGTGGCGGTGTTCCTTCTCCCTCTCTTCCATTCTTTCTAGAAATTTATATGGCTCATCTAAATGTAGTTCATGAAGGATCTAAGATCTATATGGATATCCCTACATTAACATTTGAGGAGGCTTCTTATTTCTTACGATGGACACTGATTGCCTATTTTGGGGGTGCAAGGCCACCTTTCTCTATCTTCCAATGGATTGTTGGTTCTTGGGGCCTTCAACTTCTGGTGAAAATCTTTACTATCCATAGAAAATATTTCTATATCATCATGGGTTCTTGGGAGGATTTTTTTAGGTGTGGTGTTTTTCTCCTCGCTATGTTGGATGATGTAACTTTAGCTTATCCAGTTGGTCTTTGGATGCTCACTGTGGCAAGGAGAACTTGACAGCAGCGGTCTGGGTCAATCTCCCAGGTCTTACACTTCCTTTATAGAATAAATGATTTATAAAGATGATTGGATATTCTCTTGGTGGATTATTATGCTCAGATATCAGGATCAAATCATGGGTGAATACCTTGGTGGATTGAATCAATGTAGAGATGAATCTTTCCCATCCGGTACCAGAGAAGTTTATTCTTTGGGAGTGAGATTCCTTTTCTTGGAATCAAGATATAGTGTATCCAATTTTTCTGATATTTTTTTTCCAATTTCCTCCTCTAAGGACATTATTTTTTGGTGTACTGTCGAAATTATCAGGGAAGGCGGTGAGGGAATGTTCAAGGTGTAAGGATCAGAGAAGAATAGCTATATTCATACATTGGAGATTCCTCTAGAGGGATATTGGAATAAATCCAGGTCCCTGATGAGGCATCTATTGTATCTCCTTCTATGTTATCGAATGATTATATTTCAGATACTTGGGTGTTCTATTAGGATATTTTTCTATATATCCCAAGACCAATAACCCAGGTTCATATTGGTGATGGTTTTCCTCTATTTTTAGGCGCCTTCTATCTATAGAGTTTTTTAGGATTAATTTTCTTCAAGGTATACTACCTCGATACCCTAGACCTTTGTTTTTACCCCATATTGAGTCCCAAGGTGATTCTGGAAAGGAGGAACCCCTAGGAATGGTCCTTTCATTGAATGACTTTACATAAGATGATCTCCCTTATAATCCCACTACACCTTGTTTGAGGGAGTCGGCAGGATACCCTTATTCAACAGAAGCAGGTGGGGGAGCTAAATACACCTCGGGAAGAAGGGGGAGAATAGCTAATCTAGACTCCTCCCCAGTGGTATATCTAACAAAGGCTAATAGAGTTTGCACCAGATATCAGTCTTAGTCCCAAAATAATAGGTTTCTCTCCCAATTTGAGAAGGCGACAATTTCTGAAGCCAATCCCAGAACCCTTTTTTATTAATGATCCCAATGCTCATATGGAATTCCCAGGGTATTGGAACCCAGGTCAAGATAGATTTCCTAGCTTTCAAGGTGACTAAACATAAGATTATAATGGTTGGAATTATTGAACACAAGAAACACCTAGACATTATTGGTGATTTTTCTATAAAACTCAAAATGCATGGCTCCATGCACGCGGACCTGGTTAACCAACATATATGGATCTTTTGGTATATAAATTTCTGTGTGGATCAATTTCAAGAAAGTTATCAATTCATCACAATCAAGGTAACTCGAGACTATCACAATTTTTTTTATCTCTTTAATTTATGGGAGTTGTGTTCCCCAAAAAAGGTTTATATTATTGAAAAACCTTATATATTTTGATCATGAAAATATACTATGGTATATTGGAGGTGATTTTAATATTATTGCTGACCCAGATGAGAAGAAGGGGAGAGGTCTTTTTCCTAGGTGGGCTAACAATGAATTTACTCAATTTATGGAGGGAAAAGGGCTGCTGGATCTTGGATACTATGAAGACAAGTTTATGTGGTGTAATAATAAAAATGGATATTATAGATCATGGAGTCTCTTGGATAGATGTTTGGGCATCATACATGCCATCTCCACATATGCTAATGCTAAAGTGGAACACTTGGTGTGTAGTATTTCAGATCATTATCCACTACTGACCACTTTATCTTTTGGGAATGATAATTATGAGTGGTTAATATATTATCAGCATTGGGATAATGATCCAACCTTCCATGATTTGGTGAGGAAATCCTGGGAAGAACCCACCTAGGGTCACACATGGAATGTCGTTTATAATAAGCTCAGGCGCCTCAAGAGAAGAATATAGGTGTGGTCGATGGATCTCCCTTCACAAAAAAAAGACTTGCATGATTCCATGAAATATGTAGATCACCTAAAATGCAGTCTAGAGGAGGATTGAAACGTTCAACGTTTTGAGGATCTTGTTTTTAAAAAATAGTATTTAGCAGAAATGCTACATAGGCAGAAGTATATGTCCAGTGATAAATCAAGGATCAAGTGGTTGAAATAGGGAGATAGAAATACAACATACTTTCATTCCTGTATTAAGGAAAGGAAAAGGTTAATTAAACCTAATATCTTACTCAAGGATGGTTCTTTTATAGATGATAGGGATATTATTGGGAACCTGGATAATTCTCACCTTATAGACCTTATGGATGGCCCCAACGTTATGCTGCCTAACAGATATCTAAGGGATCCCACAGATCTTTTTGATGTAATCCCAAACTATGTTTAATCCTGTGATAATAATGAGATGGGGTCCCTTCCTCAGGAGAAATAGATATTTTATGCTATGATGAAGCTCAATCTAGATAGTGCTATTGGCCTAGACAGTTTCACAACTTATTTCTATATATCCTCATGGGAGGTTATTAAGGGTGATCTCATTGAAGTGAATCATTATTTTTTCAAGGGTGGAAAGTTGCCTCATGTTGCATGTGCCACCACTGTGGTTCTCATTCCCAAGTCCAGGAAACACACATATATCCTTCATTACCTCCCTATAAGTATGTGTAATGTTCCTTATAAGATCCTCACTAGTATCATCAATGATCAACTATCTATTCATCTACCTCTATGGATCTCTCTAGAACAACATGGTTTTGTGAAGGGCCATTCTATCAAAGGGGATATATCCTTGTCCCAAAAAATGGTCAGGGATATTAACCTCAAAACCCTAGGTTCTAACATGTCTATTAAAATCAACATGAATAAGGATTATGATCATGTGGAATGGGGTTTCATTAATAAATTTTTGGAAGGTATGAGATTTTATCCTTGAAACATTGATATAATTTTTCACTGCTTTTTTTCTTCCTAGTTGGAGGTGTCTTTTATGGGAAATAACTATGGTTTCTTTAAATAAAACTAAGGTATTAAGCAAGGGGATCCAATATATCCAAGTATTTTTATCATTGTACAGGATGTTCTTAGTCAAATTATTCATAGAATCCTGAGTAATGGTGTTATTCTTCCTTATCGGCATAGGATGGGATCTCCTTAGGTGTCTCATCTTATGTTCATTAATGAAACCATTATTTTCATGAATTATTCGAGTAGATCACTGAGTGGATTGAATAGGGGTTTGGATGAGTATTTCATTTGGAGTGGAAAAGTGATTAACAAGAGAAAAATTTGTTTCTATATTTCCAGCAGCTGTACGTCGGGGCATATGTCTATTATGGGTCACATCCTGCACATGCAGAAAGGGAACTTCACCATGGATTACATGGGGGATCCTCTATCTTCCGGGAGTCTTCAAATTTGTGACTTTGACACTTGGTCATCACGATAATGGCCTAGGTTTTTAATTAGAAGAATAACTACATATCATTTTTAGGAATAATAACCTTAGTTAATAGTGTGCTTCTGGACACTCCTATCCATGCCCTATCTTATGTTAAGGTCCCAAAGGGGGTGATCAATAGTATTTATAGAATTCTCACTAACTTAATATGGGATCCTAAGTTCAAGGTAAAGAGAAAATGGGTGTCACAGGGTAGGATGGATCACCCTATGCATGAAGGTGGGATTAACATTTGCAACCTTGAAGATACTCTTATGTAAATGGCTAAAAAGTTAGAATGGGAGGTTCTGGAATGTCACACGTTATGGGGGATAACCATGCATGGTAATTTAGTGGGAGACAATACTTTTTTTGATAGACATGGAACTCCTTTCTAGGATGGTATTAGTTCTATCATTGATACCCTTAGGCCCTATTCTTATTGTCTTTTTGGGAAGGGTGATATCATGTTATGGAACCATAACTAGAGTGGAGAGATAATCGGGTACCCAGGATGTCATGTTATAAACATATCCTTCAAGGAAGCCTACCAGTACCTTGAATTTACTAATGCAGTCTTGAATAGGGACCAATAGGTCCTTTTCAACCTCATCATGTATCCTCAGATTCAGATAAGTGTGCCTTTACTCCTTATCCTTCTAGCTCCTTCATGATGAGGGATTACCGTAGGACCCTTACCATGCATGATCCAATGAATTCATGGAATAATACCCACTGGGTATAGGATATTCCCATGAAGTATAACTTCTTATCTTGGAGGATCCGGAATGGAGATATCCCTATGGATGAAAATGTTAAATGGTGTGGTATTTTTATTTTTCTAGATGTGTGTGCTATAAGAGGTATAAAGAAGAAAGATTAGACCATATTTTCTTTGATAGTGAATGGGATCATGAAGTGTGGGATTATTTTGGTAAGTTCACTGTAGTTTCTTCTCCATATATGGCCGACCAGTACTTCCTTAACCACTGGTACCATGGATCGGGCGTGAGAGGTATTGGAAGAGTGCCATGTACAATAATATTACACGCTGGTTGCTAGTGCCTATGGCTGGAAAGAAATAAGAGTATTTATGAGGGAATGGTCTCGAATGGTCAGGTGATTATATATAGGATAAAAAATATACTCATTGATATCGTCAGATCCTTGGGAAATTGTAGGGAAGAGCCTTCCTAGTAGAGGACTGTTCCAAGCCCCCATCCTTCCTCTCAGGGGAATATCCACCATCTAGGAAATGGGGTCTGTTGGCACCCCCATCAAGGGATTGAAACTAAACAGTGATAGCTTGTGTGTTTCTGGTTTGATCCATGGAGGGGGTATAGTCTATAACAGCTGCGTGTCGACCATCCTGACCTTTTCTATTAGGCTGGGTTAGGGTAACTCACTCTATGTTGAAGCGATGGCCATGCTCACTGGGCTGAATATCTACATGAAAAAGAATTTGGAGATCTTTGAAGCCTAAAAAAACTCTATGCTCTTATATAATTCCATACATGGGCGGGGTATAGTTCTTTGGTCTATCTTTTATATTATTAGAAAATCTAGGAGCATCATTGGACTTGATATAAAAGTTTCCCATATCTGGTGGGAGGGTAACAAGGCTGCATACTACCTATCCTCAATGGATATTCTTGGCCTGAAGTGTTTTTTTCATGAATTGACTAGTTTGAATCCATAAGGTGTCAATATCATTAGAGTATATGCCCTCGATCTCCACTATTTTAGGCCCCCTTGATTCTCCTCCTCCCATTGGTCTGTCAACACAGACCCTGTATTCCTTGTACTCTCTCTTCTTTATTGAATAAAAAATTACACGATGATGATGATATGGACTTAACCCATTCCATGGTTGAAAAAAGTATGGGGAGTAAACCCAATCCATTATATGAATTTATCCACTATGTGATGATGGTTTTAGAAGCGAGCCTCAATGAAGAGAATGATTTTATATACTTATTATTATTCCATAATTTATATGAAATATTCTTTTGATTATGATATGTACTTATGCCTCATGATGGATTAATGATGATTCCTCACTCTTATGACTCATACCTTTTGAAATTATAAGGATTTTTGCCATGAATCTTGATTTATGATCTATAAATGATTGAGTGTGAAATCATAAGTTATTCTCATGCCCTCATACCACAATTCTTAACTTATGCTTGCATATGATAATCAATTGATATCTCTCATTTTTACCCTTAACGATCATCTAATCCCACCCTTTATTATGTTCCCATTTTCCCCAAGTTATGAAGAAAGGTTTTAAGTAGGATATGTATAAGAAGGGTACTATGAGAGAAGAAAATTATGGGAGATGTTGAAGATATGTCATGAAATAAGTTGACTATGTATATAGTCTCTAAATAATCTAAACCATTATTGTTATGGGGAATCAATTATTAAGTAATATAATAAATTTTCATCTAAAATGGTGTAATATTTAAGTATATTTTTCTTAGGTCACCACAGTTGGTATAAGGGAAGATTTTAGATATTTCTAGAGAATAGTTTATGAATAATATGATGAAAGAACTTAAGACAACCTAGGATGAGCTATAAGTGAAATAGGATGAACCTAAAAGTGTTGTAGGTTAATAAAAAGGTGTTGTAATTTAGGACATCTCAAGAATTATTTTTATGATTATATGATTTCTCACTCTGAATATTGTAGTTTGATTCTTACACTATGTTTTTTAGTTTTAGTTAATGGATAGATCTAATAAAAATCATTTTAACAATGACTACGAATGACAATTAAATGATTTTCCTCTTGAACAACTGAAAGACATGTGAGATATAGTGAAAAATATTTTTACTATGATCACACAACTCTCTTAATAAATTAATCATGATGATCTTCCAAATAAGAAAAGGTGGGACCAATAAACCATTTAGTATTTCATGAGGAAACAAACACCTTATTTTAATGGGTTCGCTGATCCACTTATGATTAAGTAATGGATCTGTACAAGTAAAAATATATTTTATATTCTCCAATGCTTGGACCATGAAAAATATATACAAATAGTGCATCATTTTGAAGGAGAAAAAGATCAATGGTGGAATATTATTAAAAATATGAGGTAAGAGGAATAAATTAAATCCATGGGATGAGTGATTTTAAAAGGGTATTTTTTAGGAAGAACTTTGCTCTAAATATTCACATGAAGATTGAAAGATAATTTCTTGAGATTAAGTAGAAGGATGATGAATATATTGGTACATATGATGAAAAATTTATAAGACTTGTGATCTATCCATCTGGTTTTATCATCAAACCTAAAAGGAAAATTGATTGGTTCTTCAGTGGTTTAAAACCAAGTCTGCAAAAGGAGTTTTCCACAAGGGACTTTAGTATCTATGAAGAAATTTTTTGATGTTCTCTCAAGGTATAAATATAAAGTGGAAATTACTATGCTATCACAAATTATATATTTTACAATGTATTTTTTACATCAGTTATAAAATAATTGATGTGAAATTCATACCAAGATGAATTTCAATGTTGGTTATTTAGAAAACGGAATTGAAAATTTGGTTTATCATGTTGGTTTCTAAATAAACTACATTAAATTCATAATGAGGTAAATTTCAACATTGGTTATCTAAAAACCAATGTGGAAAAGTATTTCTATCATCTTAGTTTCTAAATAACCAACATGAAATACTATTTACAATTTTATGAAAAGTCTGATGGAATCATTTATTGATCTTTATCTCTCATGACCATAGTATCGTTTCTATCACACTGAATCCCTAACCCTTAATTTCTTCAATTATGGTGGACTCTAATATTACATTACCAACTTCATTTACCCTCAACTATCATTGTCCACTGCTTTCAATCTCTCTGTTCCATATTCCATTGTTTTTATCTCCTCAGTCATCCTCCATCGCATATATATCTAAGTTCAATGTTTATTTTTTATTTTCCATGAAACAAGGTATGTTTTAATTAATAAATTTTAATTCCAATTGTTTCTTGAATCATGACCTTCAGTGATAATATTTTTTTATTAGCTGATGTTCCACTTCTCTTCCCTTACACATCGCATAAAACCTCTATTATTTTGGAACCTTGATCATTACAAACCTAGGATTCCTTCTAAATGATAATTCCTCTCCATATCCCTAAAAATATAATTTTTCTCTCTATATAATTCTTTATTATATTATTATATCTATATTACAAATATTTTTTCACATTTTTTTACAATTTTAAATATTAATCTGTAATGTTTTCTTTTATCATCATTATTATTTTTTATTCTTGTAATCTATTTTTGTTGGTAAATATCAATCTACATTATATTTTTGGATATGCTTGCTCAAAATATGGAATAATAATGAGATGAATTGTTAATTATAATATATTTATTTTAATAAGTTAATTATCATTTATAATTTCTATGGGAATTATATTCTATAATCTTAGTATTGTTCATTTCAATTTCTGTAATTTTTAATCTAAGTGTATATTAATATATGTATTAATCTGAGTATAATCTCTATATTATAATCTCTATAATTTTTATTTAATTATTAAATAACATATATTATATCCAATACACATTGGATTATAGAATATAATCCCAACATTTTTTTATTTTATAACATAGAACCTTTTTATTCTATATATTACACTATTTGATTCATAATTTCATAATCTTAATTAACATTGTTTCAATTTATGTGTGTATTATATTCTATAATCTATGGATTTTGTTTCTATATACATATTTTTTTAGGTCTCAAATATGTTATCTTTGTTCATCATTTTTTTTTCAAAAATATTTTATCACTATGTATATTATTCTACATTAATCTATTAATATTATATTATATTTTTTTCCTAATTTATATATATATTTCTCAAACTAATTTCTAATATTATGTGTCTCTTTATATATATTTATTTGAATAAATCATTTAACATTCCCTTATATACTTTTAGTTAATAGTCATGTGCTATTTCTTCCTTTTAATGTACCATTCTATCATATTTTAACTTCTAAATACATTAAATTAATATTATTATTACTTAATATAAAACCAATATATTAAAATTTATCTTAAGCATATTGTACCCAATGTGTTTGATAAATCATGTCATTCCAAGTTAGTATTTTGTTATCATTCATGGGTGTTTCCTTTTTCTGTACTACCTCTAGGAACTAGCTATGGTGAAACTTCATGTGAAATATTCACTTGGGTTAACTGATAATTTCAAAATAAAATATATATATTTGGATATTTAAAACCATATTTTCTTTAATGTGGTTAGGTAGAAAATTTTACCTTCTATTAATTTAAAAAATTGATCCCTTTGTTCAATGAAATATTTCTTTTCATTGGTTGAAGAATATAATAATCAAATCTAAGATTGATATTTATAGAAAATTAGATCATTCAATGTTAATATTTTCATTCAAAATTTGTGATTATTCACTAAGATTTTCATTTGGAATTTCATTAGAGTTACTGTTAATGTAATAAATTTTTTATCATCGAGTGTCTTAACATCAAACTCCATAATGTTTTGTTGGAAACTACTACTTCTTAAAATACTTTTATATTTAGTATCCTATCTTCAATAACTTCATTATAGTCACTGATGATCCTATATTATTGTTATTTTTTTTCAATTTCAATTCAATGAAATCTTCACATGAGATTTATAGATATTTATCCCCTCTTTTATGTCTTGAATTTTTTTCCATTAAGATTCTCTTTTACACTCTAGTGATATAAATTTATTTTATATTTTATTTTATAATCATTAGAATTAACATTAAATTGTATCTCAAATATTATTAACTTATTTAACATTATATTCACTATCATTGAAAATCATAGCAACATTTCACTAATGAATAATACCACAAGTGTGTATTCTTGATTATCATTGAAATAATATAACATCCCCCCTCTAACTCAATTTTATCACCACTATATTATTTTGACAATATTTTTTGATATTTTTTATAGATAATAATGAGTCAATGTTAGATTACTGCACTTTAATTAATCAATGAATATGAGGAAGGTGTCAATGCTTTTCTAGAATTTTCTAAATGAAATGTTACAAACATCGACATGATTTTCTTTCCATTATTGAAATATTTAATTATAAAGAAGTTGACTAGAATATAGATCAAATATCATTTAATTTTTCTTTGTTTTAATTCATGTTACAACCCTTGGATTTGGCACTGTGAAACTGGGAAGAATTCCAGATCTATTGATGATGATTATCTACAAGATAATAAGTCATATCGAATTAAATAAACGATTTATTATATTTAAGTAGTGGTAATTGAGAAATAATCAACAATTTTGCATTAATATGGTGACTTTGAAAACCCATTGTATCTGGGTTATAACGAATTTATGATTTTATCGATGGTGCTAACATTGATTAACTTGAAGGTGAAAAATGGATGGAGTGACAAGAGTTTTAGAGAGTTTCTATACTTGTTGAAATAAATTCTTTCTAAAGACAATGATCTTCTAAATTCACATTATAAAGTGAATAAAATATTATGCCTAAAGGGATTTTGGTTTGAGAAAATACATGCCTACCCAAATGAATATATATTATATAATAAGGAATATAAATTTATGTGAGTGTGTTCTAAATGTGGGACGTCACAGTATAGGTTGAAAGAAAAATCACAGGATGATTTAGCATTTACATGACCCCCTACTAAGAAATTTTGGTATATTCATATAATTCCTCATTTGAAACATTTATTTAAAAATTAAAATGATGGAAAAATGTTAAGATGGAATACAGATAGGGAGATATGTGATGGAAAATTACGACATCCAACTAATTGTCTATAGTGAAATAAATTTGATCAATAGTTTCCTACATTTAGAAATGAAGTTAAAAATATAAAACATGGAATATTAATGGATAGAATGAATACATATCAAACTCTTAGTATCACACATAGTTCATGGACTATTTTATTGGTAATTTACAATTTATCTCCTGAATTTTGAATTAAGTGAAAATATATCATGTTGAGTTTAATGATATCTAAACTAAAAGAGTCTGTAAATGATATAGATGTTTTTTTATCACTAATAATTGATGATTTGAAACTTTTATGGGAGGAAGGTATTAGGTTTTATGATTCTTATAAAATGGAATATTTTCAACTTCATCTAATGATTATGTTCACTATAAATGACTTCCTAGCATATGGAAATTTATCTGGATACAGTATTAAGGTGTATAAATATTGTCCAATTTGTGAATAAAAGATTTCATATTATCAACTGAAAAATGGGATAAAAAAAATATATGGGTCATTGAAAGTTTTTTTTTCAATGGATCACTACTATAAAATATTAAAAAGGCATTCCATAGATCACGAGAATTTTATATTACTTCAAAACCTTTTTCGACTAATCATTATTTTGAGAGGGTGAAAATCCTTAATGTGAAATTCATAAAGACATAAAAATCAAGTAATGATAGAAATATTTTGAAGAAACAATCAATATTTTTTGAGCTACCACATTATAAATATCATTAGATCAAACATAACATTTATGTCATGCATGTGGAGAAGAATATCTGTTATAGATTGATTGGAATATTGTTAGATATGAAAGTAAATACTAAATATGGGTTTAATGAAAGATTATACTTACTCTCAATGGGAACACATTTGGTGTTATCTCCCACAACTAATGGAAGATGAACATTCCTTCCCCTTTCTTATCATACATTATCATAGAGGGAGAAAATGATATATTTTTTAATTTCTTCATGATATAAAAGTGCCGTAGGGTTATTCTTCAAATGTAAATTTTTTTGTGTCTTAAAATATTTGAAATTGAGAGGTATGAAACATCATGATTTTAACATCATGATACAACAACTCCTACCAGTTCCATTTCATGGAATTTTTTCTATCTGTGTTAGAATGACTATTATGAAGGTGTGTTATTTTTTCAATTCAATTTGTAATAAGGTTATTGATCTAAATGCTTTGAAAAATTTGGAGAATTAATTAGTTTATATACTTTTTCAATTGTAAATGTATTTTCATTCAACTTTTTTTGATATCATGGTACATTTAATGGTTTATTTTGTGTAAGAAATAAAGCTTTGTGAACCTATATATCTACATTGGATGTATAATTTTGAAAGGTATATGAATATATTGAAGGTTTATATTAAGCATATATATCAAAATGAATCCTCCATTGTAGAGAAGAATATTTTTAAGGAGTTTATAGAGTTTTATACAAGCTAATTAGTGGAACACATCGGTTTTCCTATATCTCACCATGCACAAGTTAATTATAGTGGAAAGGGGATTTGTGGCTTGAAAGTAAACTCATTGACATGTAAAAAGATAAATAAGTAACATTTATACTTATTGAATAATATTGATGATGCTCATCCATATATAACATTGTATATTAATGTGTTGAAACAATGTTATCCCAAGAAGAAAGATATATGGATTTTTAATGAGCATAACATATTTTTTTTCTATGGTTTAAAGAGACCATTCTTGGTAGATCAGATGCGATAGAAACATTGATATGGTTAGTGGGTGGTCCAAGTTTAAACTTGATAATATGGTACAAGTATGATATTAATGGATATAAATCTCATACGAAAGATTAGGATAATAAATGTGTAGTTTATAATTGTATTATATTAGTGTTTGTAGAATAAATTCATTTTTGAGTGATAAAGAAAAAAACCCAACCTATGAATTAAGTGCAAATTATGGAGTCATTGAAGAAATATGGGAGGTTTATTGTATTAAATTTCAAGTTCTAGTGTTTAATTTTAAATGGTTTACCGGTAAAAATGGTGTCAGAAATGATGAATCTCAAATTAAACTAGTTAGTATGAATAGATTAGAATACATATACGATCCTTTTATCATGTATACACATGAAAAAACATTTCTATGTTCTTGAAAAATCTGATATACAGTTTTATATTGTTTTACAAGGAAAAAAATTGTATGTTGGTGATGATAAACTTGATGAAGATGCTTATTTATGTGATATCCCTACTTCCATTGAAATATTAATAGATAATACTGATGAGCATTTTTTAGACATAGTTTGTGCCACATGGAACGATCATGATGAAGGGATTTGGGTAAAAAATATTTTATTACATTCCTAATATTATAGGTAACATATGTCTATTTCTAGTTTACTTTTTTAAATTTCATATTTTTTTGATATTTTAATTTTATTTTCATTATTAAAACACATATTATAAATAATAAGTTAAATTTTTTGTTTATAGTAGTTTAGTTTTATTTAGTTTACCATGTTTACCCTTGCGTAATTGATCTATTAATTTATTTTGTTAAAAAAACAATTATTTTAAATCTAATATGTTAAATAAAGACAAAAATATTTTATAAAAGAGAATATTCAAAAAATATTCTTTTGGGATAAAAAATGATTTATTAGGTTGGATAATTTTTTCTATTCACACACCATATTTGGATTTTTTTCATTATTTTATGGATTTTCATCTCCCATTAATATTGTTAGAATTTTAGTTAACTACTCTAATAAATATGAATAAAAATGTGGTTAGTTTAGTTTAATTTTTGTTGGATTATTTTTCATATATTCAAAGAATATTATTTTTAGTTGAAAAAATGGTGTTATATGTTGGAGGTTTTTTACCATTCATACTCAATTTTCAGATTTGTTTTCATTTGTTTATGCCATTTAATATCTCATTAATGTTGTTATAATTTTAGTTAACTATAAAAAATATGAATAAAAATGTGTTTATTTTAGTTTAATTTATGTTTGATAATTTTTTATTTTTTATTTAAATTTTTATATAATATTTGGATTTTTATATTTGTGTACTAATTTTTTATTTCTTTGATTTGTATGATAATGAAAAATCAATCATCCGATTCACTATATACTTATAGAGAGGATAATACACACACCTCTAGGTAAGAACATAAACAAACTCCTGTTGATGACCCTCCTCATCCTTCTTTATAAGATACATCTATGTCTATGGGGGAAAAAGAGTTTGAGGGTTGGTAAATGCGGTAAGAGACATTTAAAAAAATTATCAGCTGCCCATAGCTAGGACTAGAGGATACCATTAGACTTTGATGATAATGATATTACAAGAGTTCCAAATTCAAAATAATTCAATACTTTTATAGTAGTTCATGATAAAAGAAAAAATAGTATTTTTATTGATGATTAGAGAAGTTTTTACAAAATGAAAATATTTCACTTGTGGGAGACCATTTTGGTAAGCTCGTTTGTTATTATTTTACTTATCTTTAAATGTTTATAGAAATATTTGTTTTATACCTTCTTATCAGATGACATATGATATACCATACACTGGAGGAGTCAAGAAAAAATGTTTATCATTGGTTTCTAAGAGATAGAGGGATTTTATATGAACCCTCACATCATATTTAATTTTTGGGCATATACAATATCATAATCCATGTGATATATATCCATTTATAGATGAAGATGCATGGAAGAAATTTGTTGAAAGTAGACAATAAGAAGCATTTTGGTATATGAAATGTTACCTTTTATAGAAGTTTTTTATATAAATGATCATATAAATGATTTATTTATTCTTAATTTACAGAAATCATGAAGATCTCATTAGGATATCAAATCTAGAAATATATACCCTCATACTTTATCTCAGAGAGGGTATACGTTATTAGAAGAACAAATAATAGCTGAAAATTTTGAAAAACTAAGAGATGAGTCTTCAGGATCTATAGAGGTTGACCCTCCCCCCACTAGACATGAAAAATTGAAGATGGATCAGATGAGAAAAAAATGACAATATCTTATGAAATACATGAGGCTTATAGCTAAGAGTATTGTAATATGTAAACTATATTTATTTATTTAAGTTAAATAAATTCTTTATATATTTTGATTCATTACATATTTCTTCAAATATTATATATAGGATTATCTTGAGGAAAGAGAACACATGGGGTATTTATATCTAAGGGTAGGAAGAATATTTTAGCGACAAAATTGGGAAATCCTGAACACCCAGGGTAGGTATGAGGATACTTGGCAAGTGTATCAATAAAAAAATAATTTAAACATTCTGAAACTTCTTCAATGGAAGAAGTTTATAAAAAAAAAATAGAATCTTTGAAAGTTTAAGTTCATGATATTCATGTAACGATGGAGGATAAGATTTGAGCTTCTGTATAGTTGATGTTTACCAATATACAAAGATAGTTTCTAATTACTGATCCCACTACTCCTACTTATCCTACTCATACACCTCCGTTTGTAAACCCCAACCATTCTTATCCTACTCATAAAACTACTCCTCCATAGATTCCCAATTATTGTGAATTATATATTGATGATCCCTATAACATCCTGGCCCAGGTACGACACACTGGTACCCTAAGACAGTCCTCCACATGACCTTAAGTGTGCCTCCCCGTATACCAAAGGCTTCCAACCAGTAGCGAGGGTCTAATATTGAGCATGGGGAGACTATACCCTATTTTATCAGAGTAATACACTAGAAAAAAAAATAAGAAACAATAACTGAATAACATAAAACTATAAATAGAACAGTACTAGTACCACAAGATGACCTAAAACTAGAAATATAGTATTAAAACTGAATGGTAAATATTCCATGTTAAAGTACGTGTAAAGTGTCAAAATGAAAACTCAAAACTAAAGACACTGAAAACTCCCAAGAGGGTCCTAAACTATGTTAGGTTCCACCATCTATGATCCGCCCCCAAATCATCCCTATAACACAGGGCCTTTCCCCCTATCTTGTGATACAAACATAAATCTATTCAGGTACCGATCAGGCATCCCGAGTAGGGTGTGAGTAAAACTCAGCAGGCCACCACCAACGATGTATATAACACTATCTAGTTAAACAGTGTATGAAGTTGTGTAATAAATAAAATACATGTAATAAATTAAATATTTTACATTTATTCAATTATCCTTTTTTAACTGCATAAGACCCCAGGTTTCCAAGGACACCTGAACCTCAATACCTACTTCAGACCATAACAGAGTCTGAACCATTTCACATTACCAATTTATAATTAATTTAACAAATGGGATTTCATTATCCATTTTATTTCAATCCATGATACAAATATTTGGAACCATAGTCCAATGCCACTATTTTGGGCGCAGACCATCATGTCTAGTGCCCCATGAGTATTTGGAGCATCATTCTTTGTCTCAAACATCATGGGTATTTGGAGCATCAGTCCATGTCCAACACATCACGGGTATTTGGAGCATCAGTCTCCAACCCATACAATTTGCATGCATGGATTGGGCCCTAGAATGTCATGACTAGGACCTCGTGGGTATTTGGAGAATCAGTTAGTGTCCCACACCCCTTTTTCTAAATCAATCACATATATAACATGTGTCACATATATCACATGTATCACATATATTGCATGTTTCACATATATCACATGTATCACATACCACATTAATTAATCCAATAATTAATTAATCATAGAAACACCATTAATTAATTTAATAATTAATTAATCATTGAAACTCCCTTAATCAATTCAAAAATTAATTAATCATAGAAATCCATTCAATTAATTCATCAATTAATTGGTCACATCAATTCCATTAATTAATTTAACAATTAATCAATATTCCACAATTCCATTAATTAATTCACCAATTAATTAATCCCATTACTTCCACTAATTAATTAAATAAATAATTAATCAAATACATAATAAAAAATATCCCCATAATTAATTCATCAATTAATTATTCCTACCCAAAAATCTCAATATTCCAATAATTAATTCAATAATTAATTATTCTTAATTCACAATTCAACATTTCGATAATTAAATCACAATGTATCATCCCCAATTCCACAATTCATTACTCTAATAATTAATTCATTAATTAATTATCCCAATCCAAATTTCAATACTCCAATAATTAATTCATCAATTAATAAGATGAATTCCACAATTCCATTATTCAATCAAATTCCCAATTCATCAATTAATTAATTTACCACATTAATTAATTCAATTTAGGAATTCAAATTTCCAAATAAACCTTAGAAATTATATAATCACATACATGTAATTGATACCAAGAATATGATATTTTAATAGTAGACCACCTACCTCAATTCTTTGATGAAAAATCACCCAATGGAAATCCCCAATTTCAGTAGAGTAACTATGTAGAACAAGTTCTAGATCTAAAACCTAAATCCAAGATCTAATAAATCCAGATCCTTCAAATTTTGATCGATATCCACAAAACTAGATCTAAATCTAATCAAAACAAGAATAACAAACCCTTTATATAATGGGAGAAGAAAGTAAGAGGAATGGAAAACCAAATGGGATAGGATTCACTTACCATGAGGGGTGTAAATCTTCAATCTAGGATTAAAATCATGAATAAAGGAGGTTTCAATGGCTCATAATCCCTTTAGGAGGCTCTGGAATCGATATAAATTGTTTATGGGTAAATCTAGGGCTTTTGGGGGTATAAGATGGGGGTTAAGGAAATATTTTAATAAATTTAGGGGGAGTAAAAACCCATACGTACGGTTTTTGGCTCGGGGTGCACAGTTTCCCCTAACTGTGCTCCTTAAACATGTGACTCTTCTGGGGGGGGGGGGTACACGGTTTCCCCTAAGAGGGTGAAAAATTTGAAAAATTGTGTGCTAGTTGTGTAAAACCCCTCTCTTTAGGGTTGCATGGTTTTCTAGGCCAAGTATCACAATTAGAGAAAACCGTGATCCAACCATGCACTGCCCTCCTTCTTCTATTGTTCTCAAAATTTCATCCAAACAAACCCTATGTTAAAGTCCAAAAGAAAATTAATAAACACCAAGCAAAAGAGTACCTATAAATGAGACCGATTCATCTACAGAAAAGGTTGGGATATTACAATCTCCCCACCTTATAACAACTCATCCTTGAGTTTCACTTCCAAGCATCTCTAAGATTCTGAGTAAAAAAGATTGGGCCATTGAGCCTATATATTTTCTTCTCTTTCCCATGTATCCTCATACACATTCCCATGTTGCCACAACACACTAAATATCAGCATAATATTTTCCTACAAAACTTTCTCACTACAATCCAATGCTCATGTCAAATGCTCCTCTAAGGACGTATCTATCTTTAGATCCACATCATCTACATCAATCACATGGGAAAGGTCAGGGTGATACTTCCATAGTTTGTGATACATGGAAAACATCATGCATATATTTGAATCTATGAGGAAGATCCAATCAGTACACCACTAGATTGATTCTCTCCACAACCTCAAATGGTCCAATGAACCTGGGTGCCCACTTTCCCTACCTCTGTATCCTACGGTGACCCAACCTAGGTGACACCCGAAGGAATACTTGATCACCCTCTGTAAACTCCAAGGGTTTTCAACATCTATCAACATAAAACTTATTTCTACTATGATCTATAACAATACATTTTCAAATCATCTAAATGTGTTCTAACATCTACTGCATGAGACTCAGTCCCAGCAATTCTAACTCACCTACCTTCATCTAGCATAGAGGACATCTGTATGGCCTATCAAAAAGTGCCTTGTATGGTTCCATTAGTATTGTTTCCTGATAACTATTGTTATAGGCATACTCCACCAAAACTATGTGCTTCTCCCAATATCATCCAAAGTTTAGAACACATGATCTCAACATATCCTTAAGCACCTATATAGTATGCTTCGACTTCCCATCTATCTGTGGGTGGACAGTTGTACTCAATAAAACCTGCATACCAAGCACTTTCTGTAAGCCTTTCTAGAATCATGAAGTAAATCATGATTCATGGTCAGAAACTATATTCCATGGAACTACGTAGAAATAATATCCCTCAAACATACAAATATACCAGCTTCTCCACTGAGAAAGTCTTTAGTATAGGTAGGAAATGTTATAATTTCATCACTCTGTCCACAAAAACCCAAGTATATTAATTCTTCTAAGTCATAATCAGGAGAACCAAAAAAAATTCCATGGTCACGTCATCCCACTTACACTCAGGAATGGGAAATGACTGTATTAAACCTCTAGGTCACTGATTCTCCGCCTTCACCTACTGATAGGTGTAGCATCATTTCATGAAACCTACTATCTCATTTTTTCATTCATGGCCACGAAAACTTTCTTCATAGTTCATGATACATTTTGGTCACACCTATATGTACCTCTCACTTTGAGACATGAAATTACCACACAAACTTATCCCACATGCTTATAGGAACAATAACCTAATTCCTGACATAGATGGTCTTATCCTCATCTATGATCCAATCAGAAGGTTCCTCCCCACCATCAAGGATTTCCCTCAAGGTAAAGCATTCTAGATCCTCATACTTCCTATCTCTAATCTATATCAAAAGTGTAGACTCTAATGAAACTGATATGAGAGTAATATGATACTGACCCTCATAAACCACTAAATTCATCTCCTCTATTAGAGCCATCAATTTCTACTCAGAACTAGACTCTTGAACTGACTAAGTCTGAGTTTTTTTACTTAGGTAATCAATAACATTTTCCCCTTTTCCGGGTGTATATGCTAGTTCTAAATCAAATGACCGCATATACTCAACCCATCTCTGCTACCAGATATTTAAGTCTCTTTGCAAAAAGATATACTTCAAGCTCTTATGATCAATATACATAGTAAAATTTTCACCCAACAGATAATGTCACCCACACTTAAAAGAATACACCACTGTAGAAAACTTGAGGTCATGAATAGGGTAGTTTCATTCATCTGGCCTCAAATGCTGAGACCCATATGCCACAAATAAATCTCCCTTCATTAATAGAACTCCGAGTCTAATCCTATAAGTGTCACAATACACTGTATACTTCTCACCTAGATCAGGTAGGATCAAGATTAGTGCCGATGTCAAATGTTTCTTCAACTCCTGGAAGGCCTTCTCACATGCTTCCGACAATTCAAACTTTATCCCCTTTTTGGTCAATTTCGTAAGTGGCGCTGCTAATCAAGAAAGGTTTTAGATGAACCTTCGATAATATCCAGCTAAACCCAGAAAGCTTCGGATATAGAAAAAATTCTTGGACTGCTCATATGAAATCACTTCCTGTAATTTATCTGGGTCCATAGACACACATTCTTCTAAGATTATGTGACCCAAGAAGTGTACATGATAAATCCAAAAATAAAAATTTGATAGATTGGCGTATAGATGATGCTCTCTTAGTGTACTCAGGATAATGTTAAGCTGTTGGGAATGATCGTCATGAGTCTTGGAGTACACTAAGATTTCATCCATAAACACTACCACAAACTAATCTAGGTATAGATGGAAAATTTTGTTCATTAAGTCCATAAAAACTATTGATGTGTTCTTCAACCCAAATGACACTACGATGAACTCATGTAGGCCATACCTTCTTTTGAAAGTAGTCTAAGGAATATCAGAACTCTAAACTCTCATATGATGATACCAGAATCTCAAGTCGATCTTGGAGAAAAAACAAGATCCCCTCAACTGGTCAAATAGATCATCGATAAGCGGAAGAGGATACTAATTCTTTACAATCATTCGGTTCAACTTCTAGTAATCAATACACATGCATAGAGTCCTGTCACCCTTCTTTTAAAACAACACAAGTGAACCCCAAGGAGATGTACTTAGTTGGATAAATCAATTATCTTCTAACTCATCGAGATGATTCTTAATCTCTTGAAGATCTGTCGATTCCATTATATATGGGGGAATTGAAACTATCTCATCCCCCGACATGATCTCAATAGTGAATTCTACATCTCTCTTAGGTGGAAGCCCTGAGAAGTATTTAGGAAACACATCTTGAAACTAATTAACTAATGGTGGAAAGCCATCATTCTTTACATATCCATCATTCAACAATATACTAGAAACTTTGAATCTGAGCTCTCTTAGTTACTGAGTAATCGGCCCTACTCATCCCGCCTAGATATCCCACTCTCCATAGTGAATGTAACAGTCACCCTTATGAGACATAAAATTCACTCTTCTCTGGTAATAATCAATTTAGGCTCAGTATACAACTATCCAATCCAAACCCAAATTCAAGTCAAATCCTAAAATGTCTAGGATGTAAATATACTATAGAAAACAATACTCCCCAACCTCAAGATAACACCCCTTGTACAAGCAGATATCTCTCAACTGTACTCCCAACGATGTATCTATTGTTATAACCCTGCTTACGAACTCCACCTCGAGGCTCAAACCATTAATAGGTTTTGTAGATATAAAGGAATGGGAGGCACCAATATCAAATATGACACTAGATAATGTAGAATCTACAATAATAGTACCTCTCACTATAATTACCCAACTTTTCAAAATATAAAACTTTGTTCGATAGCCTATGCGCTATGCAAAACTGAACCCAAACAAACAATGATTGTTTAAATATGACCATTTAAACCTTTCTATTAAATTTATGGATATGAGTAGGATTAAATAATTTATGAAATATATATGTCCAAAATATATTGATAAATTATTATAAAATAATAAATCAATGTTTGGTAATGTCTTTTTGTATGTTTTCTTCAAAAATAATTTTCATTTCTTTTTATGAAAATATATTATAATTATTTTATATAAAATTTAGAAAATTTATTTGATAGAATAAAATCATTTTTTTAATATCATTATATCAGAATTAAATTAGGGTGAAATTTTTTAATTTTTCAGAAAATATAGATTTTCCAGTGAATAGTGAAAAATTCAAATTTTATGTAACATTTTATTTTATATTGATAAATTAATTAATTTAAAATTATAATTATCCTTTTAATTTTACTTCAATGTAACATAATTATTATTTAAATTTATTAAATTAATTATATTTTAAATCATTTTCATACCACATTTTAGTATAAGTTTATTTTTAATCTTAAAATGCATTTGTTTAGAAATATGTTTTAAAATGAAAAATGTATCTTGATTATAATAACCCATGATGTGAAATGATTTAAATTAATTTTTTAGATTAAAAATCTATATTTAATAATCTAAATCCATATAATGAATATTAATAGTTATATATTTAAAGAAAAATCATCTTTTCCTTGAAAAATAGATTTTTTAGAAAACTATTTTCCATCGTGCTCGTGAGTTTTATTTTAAATTAAATTATTCCACATATATAAATTTATTTTCATAAAATGGATTCCATATTTTGAATCATATTAATTAATATTAGGTAATAAGGTCAACTTAATTTTTGAACAATAAGAATAGTAATTGTAGTTTATATTAATTGCCACGGTAAAAGTAAAATAGGTTAATTAAAGGTAAAACAATAATAATAATTTAACAAGGAATATAATCAAATTAACCCTAATGGTATGAATATTTATATTTTCATTTAATTATAATATTGATTATATTTTTTGTTACATTATAAAGGATTAAATAATTATTGATAAAAATTAGATAAAAGACAATTTGTATTTTTAATTAGAATTCAATTTCAATTATGACATTTATTTTGATGAGTTAATGTATTTTTGAAATAAATAATATTTTAAGAAAATATTACCATTAAATAATGTTTATAAAATACAAATATAATTTTTATGAAGTCAAATGTAAGGTTTTATTAGGGTTCAAAAATTATTATTGAAAAAAAACACGTTATTTTCAACAAAAGTCGATTATTATTTTAAAAGTTAAAATTAAAATATTTAGAAAATTATTTAGATAATATTAATATTAATTTTGGATTCATAACATCTAAATTATCAAAGGTTATTTTTTCATAATTTTTTGAGACAGTCGAATTTTTGGGTAAAAATTAAATACCATATAAATATAATTTGTGTATTATGACATCATAATGACCCAAAATGTGATGTAATAAATATTATAAAGGGTATATAAGAACAAATATATGTTTTAAATTGAAAAAAAAATGTGATTTTAAGTTTATTTTATTTATTTTATAAATTTATTACGAATCCTCCAAAACATGTAATATATTTTAAGGTTTTAAAATCATTTCTTTAGGAGTATGAATCACCTCCACATAAGAAATATAATTTTTTATTATGTTAGGAAATTTAAATTATAAAATAATTTAAACTAATCCCATTTTTCAGAAACCATGGTCAAAAACCATGGGATGGTTTATGGTTTTGAATATTTTATTACATAGAGTCCAAAACCATAATAATAAAGAAATCCCCCTCTTTTCCTATATAAACCCACCCAGTATCCCATTTTTCTCCACTAAAAATATTTGTATAACGTCCATAATCTTCCCTCCACTCTCTATAGTCCTAAAAAGTCTCCTCAATATATCAATAATCCAATCCCAAGCCTTTGGAGTCACACACTCAAGTAAGGGATCCTCACCTTCCTCTCCTCCTTTCAATTCAAGCACATTATTTGAAAGAAATATTCTCTATTTAAATTTATTATGTTATAATTTATTTATAATAATTACCTTAATATAAAATTTATGTTATATTTATGATATATCATTTATCCTCTCTCATTTTTACCCTTACCCAAGCCGTTACTATGCTGAAATTCTATAAGGCATCTTCCAATCTCCTCGTTTATCAAGCACTCCTTTTATGTTATATCTTTTAATTTTCATTTTCTTATGATGGGATATGATATTCCATATTACCCTTAATATTAATTTTTTGTATAAATTATGAGATATTCCTTTCACTCTCATCAATCCTCCTATGATCCTTTATGCACACCCGTTACTTTGCCAAAATGTCACAAGGATTCTTTTCTCTATTCATGATTTTTCATTAACTTATGCCTTATATTTCCAAATTTATAATGTTGGGATATGATTTTCAATGTCCATATTAATTCCAATTTTATGTCCAAATAACGAGATCCCCATTTTTCTCTCATCAACAATTTGTATGAATTTTTAAGTAATACCATTATACTATCAAAATTTCACTATAATTTTCCATACAAAAACAAGTGTGTAATGAATACCATACCCATTATTATATCAAGGGTATTAACCTATATGCACATATAATTATTTATTTGGGACTTACATGTATGTATTCAAAATTCCTTGACCATGGAATAAGTTATGATGATGAATTAATCCAAGTCATATGATATATATAGCACACTTAAGCATGAGAATGAAATTATTATGATGGGTGTGATCATATAACACTCCAATACATTGGGTAATGATTAGTATCATGACACATCATGTTAGTACAAGGGTTTACTTGACTCCTTTATGGTAATTTTTTCACCCCGAATTCTTGGTGGATTTATCATTTAATTGTGTTTATTATGCAATGTTTTAAGTTGTTACCACGTTTTCCATGTTATGATTATCATGTTATATCATGTCTCATTGTCCATGTTTATGATTCCTACTCTTTTTATGCCCCATTTATATTCTTATTGTCTCCCATTTATCTCCTTATTCCATGTTTATTCCCTTAATAAGATTTATATCTCACCCCTTTCTTATGTTTTTTCCCTAGATATCCCTTATAGTTTTAAGTATAAAGGAGTATTTTGAACATATTAAGGATGTTTTCAATAAATAAAATGTATTTCATGTTCTAAGATGTTATGTAATGAACCTAATTTCAAAATACACTAGAATTATTGATATTTTAGGTTGTATTATGTATAATCCTATGTAATAAATCATGTATTAATGTTAAATAAAGACCGGGTTCATTATAGTTGGTATCAGAGAAAAAGTTCAGTTATTTTTGGGATTAGGATTAGAGAATTATTAGGAAAGCCTTAGGGATAAAACTAAGTATAAGAAATCATCCCTAAATTTTGGTAAGTATAGAGTAAGTGGTTTATCAAGAAAATACATCCCTATTTGGATTCTATATGTAAATGTGGTTCTAGAACATATGTACCTAGGAGTAACAACTCTGAAAAGGTGTTTCAGGCCTAACTCAGGGTAACCTAGTACACGAAAATGGGCCTTACTATGCACTTGGTTTGACACTTCTAAAGGATATGCTATGGTAAATTCAAAATCACATTACGAACCATTATTAAGGGATAAAAAATTCCCATAAGTTTCAATTTTAGAAAATAGATCATGGATAACATAGATTGAATCCTATAGATTCACAAGTTAAGGAAATATATTTCATTTATATGTTATCACTTTAATTTCACTAGTTTCCCATTTATGTGTTTAAAAATACTCATCTTTATTTTTCACTTTATTCTAGATAATGTATGTAAATAAAATTAACTAAGTAAACAACCAATGTGAAGGAAAATGTCATGATTTCCCAAATGTGATGCCCAATCAGATGAGAGATCAAGTAGAACATATTGTTATTATGCCAAAATAGCCATCAAAAATCACAATTGAAAATTGGAACTCTGTTGAATTCTAAAAGAAGTCAATAAATAGGAATATGAAATCTCCTAGAATTTCATCGTATAAAGGTGATAAGGGAAATAAGACACAATTTCTTTTGTGTAAAAAGTATGGAAAGAGGCACCAAGGTAAATGTCACAAAGGGACTGAGAGATGATTTATGTGTAGAAAGACAGGGCATAAAGTATCCAATTGTCATGGAAAATTAGATAACAAGATGGATGGAAATAAGGTTCAATATAATGTACCTTATATTGTTCTATGTCTCAAATATGGAAAATTTGGTCATTATCAAAGTCAATGCTCTATCCAAGGCTGGGAAGCATGATGGGCATCAACAATCTCTAATAAAAAGGGAACAAGTAAAGTCCTATGTTATGATGGATCATAATGAATAAAGTACATATATCCTATAATCAGTAATTATGTATGTCATGTTGTATTTAAATTCATGCCCTATTAACATATGTTGTATATTCTATGAGAATATCGAGTCACCTCCCAAAATTATTTGACATCTTAAAAAAATGACTATGTATACCATATTGATGTTAGTGGGAATGTTATTATTGAAAATATTATCATTATTACTTTAGTGTAATTTGGTTTTATCCTAGTTATGGAATGGTTGTCCTTTTATAAATCCAATATAAATTTCCAGGAGAAGGAATTCATCATTCGTTCCATGAATCACCCTTATATTCTATAAATATATAAGAAAGAGTTGAATATTATTTATTATGGATATTATTACACTATAAGAAAGCATATCTATGTCAAATGTTTGGATCTAAGGAAGGAATTATGTTATGAAAATCATCAATGTTTAATGATTAAATTTTTATGTTGTGGTATTTGAGATTTATGTTGTAAATTTTGTATATAAATGACATTCTGGATATAAGAATCATGAAACTTATAAGGATTTATCAATAGTATTTTTTTCTTTAAGAACTTAAAATTTATTTTGAATGGTACTAATAACTTATAAATGTGATTTAATAATAAATTGATATTTTATAAAACACATTTTTGAGGGATTGATAACCCTTAATATGTAATTTATGTTGGGACATACCTAAATCTTCTTGGGGTGATATGTCTACAGATAATATTATGTTTAAAAGTGTTGATACAACTTTTAAATGTTTATGTGATGGAAGTTTAGTATGATATTTTTGGAAACATATTATAGTAAAAAAAATATTCTTTTTTTGATGCGATTAACCATATTTTTGGAGATGTTTTATTTAGGGTTGTGGAATATATACCTGTTAGAATTATCTGAGATGAACGCTCTTATATTTTTGGAGGTGTAATAAGAATGGAATGAGAAATACTTTGAGGTTAAAATATGCTTTCATTTTGATGTTACTAGTGTTATATGGATATTTATTTAAGGAATGATATATTCTAAACTTTTGGGTTTTTGTGGAATTTTGGAGACTAATGTGTTAAGGCATCATCTCACCTTATGCTAGCCATTTTGGATTTAGTAAAGTCAAGAGGGATAAATTGTTATTCTTTAGTGTATTATATGATCCATTAGGTATTTATTCTAGTGCTTCATGTATAAAAAAATATCTTAAGTTATCATAATTTAGATAAAAATATGATATTGTATTAGAAATTAATTATACCTTTCAAGAAATAATATTTTTTTATTTTCCTAGTTTAGATAACAAATTAATTCCTTCACTCTAGAGAAATAATCTTGAATAAAAAATGTTTTCATATTCAGATGAAAGGATGGTCATTTTATCCATCATAGATTTATAGTTTTGTGATCATTGAATTTATATTGACCATTTTCTATATAAAACTCAATTAGTTATTTAGTTTTAGCTTTCTCTTCTATGTCTATGTTTTCACTTCTCACCAAGGTTCTCATACTTGGAAACCTAGTTATGTGATGACCATCACAATTCCCTTTATCTCTTTTCAAGAGGATGTTTTATTATCCCCTTTTATGATGTTGGTAGTTCATTGTGATATTTACAAGTGTTAAAACTTTCCTTATTTATTTCAAGTTTAAATTACGAGGTCATAATTTATTAAAGGTGGGAAAAATGTAATGCCCTGCCTTTTGAAAAGAGAAAACTTTGTTTGATAGCCTATGTGATATGAAAAACCGAAACCAAAAAAACAATAATTATTTAAATATGACCATTTTAAACTTTCTATTAAATTTATGGATATGAGTTGGATTAAATAATTTATGAAATATATATATGTAGAAAATATATTGATAAATGATTAAAAAATAATCAATCAATGTTTGGTAATGTCTTTTTGTATGTTTTCTTTAAAAATTATTTTTATTTCTATTTATGAAAATATATTATAATTATTTTATATAACATTTAGAAAATTTATTTGATAAAATAAACTAAATTTTTATATCATCATATAATAATTAACATAGGGTGAAAATTTGTATTTTTTCAAAAAATATAGATTTTTTAGTGAATAATGCAAAATACAGTTTCTATGTAAAATTGTATTTTATATTGATAAATTAATCAATTCAAAGGTATAATTATACTTTTAATTTTAATTTAAGGTAACATAATTATTATTTAATTTTATTCAATTAATTATATTTTAAATCATATTTATATCAGATTTTAGTATAAGTTTATTTTTAAGCTTATAATACATTTTGTTTTGAAATATATTTTAAAATGAAAAATGTATCGTGATTATAAGAACCCATGATGATAAATTATTTAAATTAAATTTTTATATTAAACATTTATATTTAATAATTTAAATCCATATAATTAATATTACTAGTTATATAGTTAAAGAAAAATCATCTTTTCCTTGAAAAATAGATTTTTTTAGAAAACCATTTTCCATCGTACTTGCGGGTTTTATTTTAAATTAAATTATTCCAACTTTTTGAATTAATTTTTATAAAATTAATTCCATATTTGGAATCATATTAATTAATATTAGGTAATATGATCAAGTTAATTTTTGAACAATATGAATAGTAAATATAGTAAATATTAATTACTAATGTAAACATAATATAGGTTAATTAAGGGTATAATAATAATAAAAATTTAAAAAGGAATAGAATCAAAGTAACCCTAATAGTATGAATATTTATATTTTAATTTTGTTATAATATTGATTATATTTTTTTTCACATTATAAAGTATTAAATAACTATTGATAAAAATTAGATAAAAGACAAATTGAATTTTTAATTAGCATTCAATTTCAATTATAACATTTATTTTGATGAGTTAATGGATTTTTAAAATAACTAATATTTTAATAAAATATTACTATTAAATAATGTTTATCAAATACAAATATAATTTTTATGAAGTGAAATATAAGGTTTATTAGGGTTGAAAATTTGTTATTGCCATGAAAAGCTGTTATTTTCAATAAAAGTCAATTATTATTATAAAAGATAAAATTCAGATATTTATAAAATTATTTAGATAAAATTAAATATTTTTTTGATTTAGAATATATAAATTATCCAATGGAAAATTTTTCATAATTTTTCGAGACAGTCGAATTTTCAGGTAAAAATTAAATACCATATAAATATACTTTGTGTATTATGAAATCATAATGACCCAAAATGTGTTATAATAAATACCATAAATGGTATCCATGACCAAATATGTTTTCCATTTAATATAATTTTATTTTAAGTTTATTCTATTTATTTTATAAATCCATTATGGATCCTCCAAAACATGCAATATATTTTAAGGTTTTAAAATCATTTATTTAGGAGTATGAATCACCTCCACATAATCAAGGGAATTATTTTATTATGTCTAGACCTTGAAATTATAAAATAATTTAAGCCACTCCAAATTAGCAGAAACTATGGGAAAAAACCATGGGATGGTTTTGGTTTTGAATATTTTATTATTTAGAGTCCAAAACCAAAATAATAAACAAATCCCCCTCTTTTCCTATATAAACCCACCAAATCTCCCATTTATTATAAATACCTGGAATTTCCATGTTTTTTTTTAATATATAGAAATTTTACGAGTCTTCAAAAACTGACGGTGCATGATTCCGAGGCCCGGTGTGCCTGGAATGAATTTCTGAACTTTTTTTTCGGGCATGTTCAATTAACGTACGAGCGGGTTTTTCTAAATTTTGAACCGGTCCTCGGAATTGAAATCCTAGGGAACCGTTAAAATCTCAGTGCCGATATTTTCTTAAGGTGACCTTCACCTCGACCACAGTAGGTTGAGGGTGAAATATAGTTTTTGGGGTTTTTTGTGGGAATGAAAAATAAAATAAAATAAACTTTTATTTTATTTCTAATAAAACTCCCATGTGAAGGCTATGGAGGTGGGGACCACAAGGGGTTAAAACCTTCCAACTTGAATGCTTGGTGGTGGGGAACACCCGAGCTAGTAAAACCCCTAATTCAAATCTTTATGGTGGGGACCACCCGAAATCCTCATTATGGGAGAAAAAACTCTCAACTCCCTACTTTAATTATGCCAACTCTCCATTAATTAATTATGCCAACTCTTCTTTAATTAACTAAGCTAACTTAATTTGTGCCAACAATTTAAAATTGGAAAAACATATTTTATTATGTTGGAACCTCTTTTCTTGGGAGGGGATTTTTGGTTGGCGAAAGAGAAGGGGGAAAACTTGGGAGAAAGCTCTCCAACGAAGAACACACTTTGGAATTGAAGAACGTGGATGACGTTCGAACCAACTTCGGAAGCATGACCGCGGAAGCGACAATCATTGAAACTTTCTTCACCTTCACCATTTCCATCTCACGACCTCCATTAACAATTCTCCAAGGTAGGGGTTGTTATTGAATTCATGAAATTTCTCAATACAATTCCTCATTCTTGGAAACATGGCGAACACAGATCAACCAAAACGAGTTGATCCACGATTTGTATAAATTGTATAGTTTGACATTATTGACTCAAGATTTGGTAGAGCTATTTTCTACCAATCTAACGCAGAGGGTGCGGGACAAAAAAACATGGCCCGACCCCTCCTCCGTTCTTCCTTATTATTTTTATCTTCACGATGGTGACGACGACCAGTGCTGGTAGTTGGCATCGGTGGAACTCGAGAACCACAACGAAGGTGATGAATGAAGGGCAGCCAGTTAAGCTGACCACCGGCGAAGGCACGATGTTCCACCGCCCTGCAGCCTCCGCTGCACCGTAGCCTCCGCACCCCGCGGCGCTCTGCCGTCCATGGCCACCGTCGACCCGAGGCCTCGCCGCGCCACCCCACGGCCACCGCCGCCCAACCCTGCGGCCACCGCCACCCCGCGGCCTCGCCGCACTGCCCCGCGGGTTCGCCGCGCTGCCCCATGGCCTCGAAGCCCTCCGTGGTCCTCCTCGGCCTCGCGACCACATTGCATCGCCTGGCCGGACCCAGCGGGTCGGGCCGGGTCGGTCCGACCGGGTCGGACCGGACCCAAACCCATTTCGACCCATTTACGCTCTTTTGTTCATAACTTTGACACCGGACGTCCGTTTGATGAACTGTTAGCGGCGTTGGAAACCTTGGAGAGAGACAGTCCCTTTGAGTATACCTAACTAGAGATTTGGATAAATTTGGAGTACAGTCAGATTGGATTGAGAACGAATCCAATTGGGCCCTCGGGACTAAAAGGCTAATAACTCACAGACCGGGCGTCCGATGGATGCACTGTCTGTTTCATTGCAACCCATATGACATGGAAGTACTTTGGGATAATTTTTAGTGGGAATTAGTGGTAGTTGGAGTATCTACCAGTGTATTGAGGAGCAGACCCTCCTGGAGACGAGCGAGCTTAGCGTGGGAACCCAGTAGCTGGCTGTGACTTAAGGAAGAGATCCATCATGGGTCTGTGATTGAGGGTCCCACATGGAACCAATATTGGATTCCATATAGGACTACCCGATTGATCCTATGTGGGTAAACACCTAGAGATACTGTGTGGGTCTACACCTAGCGATCCAGTATGGGTCAACACCGGGCGATCCTGTGTGGGTCAGCACCAAGCGATCCTATGTGGGTCAGCACCGAGCGATCCTGTGTGGGTCAGCACCTATAGATCCTATGTGGGTCTGAAGATGATTAGAGATCCTTCATGTGTATTCCCTTTAACATAGTAAGATGATTCAGTAGTTACATCTAATAATCTCTACTACTATACCTAAGTTATACCTAGTGTGAGATGAGTTTGTACCTGAGCGGTACTTTCCTTTATGGTAATACCTTGATGGAATTCTTTTATGTGGTGTACCTGTGTGGTACTTTCCTTCGTGGTATTCCTTTGTGGAACAGTTGAGCTTTGGGATTTGAGTTGGACTCTGTGTTTTCCTCATGATTGAGATGGGTATTATTGATAACTTAGGTATATGTATGGGTATATACCTAAGTTGGGTTGTCAGTTGATTTCATGCTTTTTGGATTATCCTTTGTGGATTTTGTGAGATCTTGAGGGTCTCGGGGTCCCTACTGAGTATCCTTATACTCACCCCTGTGCGGGCTATGCCCGCACCTCATTGTGTTTGGTGCATATGACAGACAACACTGACTGAGGATGAGAGTCCCAGGACTGGAGGTATCTCAGAGGTGGACCTTAGATGAGGCGTACCGCAGAGATGACCATTCGAGTGCTATACCTAACCTTTATGTAGGATTCTTGGCAGGTGATCACAGGAGCTATTCCAGTTTACATGTACTTTAAGTTTCTTTTACTTTCCAGTTGGGCTTGTATTTTGGCCCCTTTTACTTACTGTACTCACTCTATTTACTATTCAGTTTACTCGAGTTCATATCTTGCTGTGTGCTTGGTTGTGTGTGTTATAGGTTATAAAGTAAAAGCCTTCCCAGTTTTAGGGAATACACCTTCGGTGCTAGTTTCCAACCCCTGGCCTATGGAAGGCGGGCTTGGGGTAGTCATGACATGGGCCCCAGGGGGCGGGTCGTGACAAATTGGTATTAGAGGATTCAGTTCTACAGTAGAACATAAGACTCTGATCTTTTAATGATAATAGTGTTAAGTGTAGAGAGTATGTTTATCAGTTTAGGGAATCCAGTGTTGGTGCAGCGGCCGACATATCCATACAACAGGACCCTGACTTCTAATTTCTGACTTAGTGCATGAAAACACTGATTAGGTGTGTGTTTTCAAGAGTTTTCTTTGCGATCTATTGAGTCAGCTCACTAGGTATAACTTATTGACCATGGAACACCTATTTCTTTTCAGGATTCCTTCATACAGACAACCAGCTAGGGTTCTAGATATAGTACGCACTGATAGATCACCGAGCGACGAGGCCTCAGTGTAGGGACCTCTTCCAGTAGAGGCACCAGCGGTACCATTACCTGTTGGGCCACCGATGCCACCAGCCCCAGCAGCAGAGGGTGCACGCTGCTGGAGCGCATTGCATGAGTTCCAGTGCTAGAGGCCACCCAGGTTTAGGGGATAGACGGACCCACAGGTGGTTGAGGATTGGATGGAGGCTGTGGTGAGAGTCTTTCGACTGGTAGGGACAAAAAACTGATCTCATGGTGATCCTTTCCACTAGTTTTCTACAGGAATCAGCAGACAGATGGTGGAGCTTGATGATCCAGGCTCATGAAGAGGTGAAACTTCTCTGGGAAGACTTCGAGAGCCTATTTCAGGCAGAGTTTGTCCCAGCAACTCTTCGTGCAGTGTGCATACAGGAGCTACTTCATCTGCAGTAGGGCAACATGACTGTGGCTCAGTACTTAGCGAGGTTCACTGACCTCTCACGCTACTCCACATATATGGTGCAAGACCCATTCTTCAGAGCCCAGACCTTCAAGTAGGGATTCAGGCAGGATATCAGGGCTTTGATGATCTCACTTATCATCTCGACATAGACGGGGGTGTTAGAGAGAGCCCTCCTAGTAGAGAGTTTCCTTGCTGACCAGTCACCAGCAGCGAGACCCACTACCAGTCATCATGTAGCGGAGTCTTCTGCAACTGGAACTAGACAACTGTCAGAGAGGTCCAAGAGGACCAGACCTACAGGTGGATGACCGCATGATTCAGGGTCGGTTGTGCGGGACACCCGAGGCAGAGCCAGTCATGCTAGGAGCGAGCAGTGTTACGCATGCGGCTGGTAGGGTCACAAGGATCGTGACTGTCCGACCCACCATACGGATGATCAACAAATGGTCGAGGGACTACCCAGGTAGACAGAGGTTCGACCAAGGAAGTCTGCAGGGAGCTAGCGGATGTGGCAGAGGAGCTAGTCGTGTAGCTAGTGATGGGCGAAGATTTGAGATGTTACCGCCCCCACCACCAGGTGATCCACCACGACCACAGGGAGCAGGTGGAAAGA
The DNA here is from genome assembly GCA_963277665.1 of Viscum album. Classification (NCBI taxonomy): domain Eukaryota; kingdom Viridiplantae; phylum Streptophyta; class Magnoliopsida; order Santalales; family Viscaceae; genus Viscum; species Viscum album. Next base: position 641,991,327 of record OY728160.1, read on the forward strand.
GGAGAGATAAGCTCCAGGAAGCTGAGGCCTATGATCACGGTGCTCTGGAGATGATACGAGGTACGATATGTATCTAATCCACATCAGCTGCAGTACTTATAGACACAGGTGTCAATCATTCTTTTATTTACACTTCCATCATTCAAAGCTCATAGATTCCAATGGAGCTGTTGGCTCGATCCTTGCGGCTAGAGGCTCCTAAAGGAGTAGATTCGACGATTACGCACTAGTGCCGGCAGTGCGAGCTTACTCTAGGAGGCGAGTGCTTCGGCTGGGATCTCCTAGTAGTAGCGTCAAGGCCTTATGACATCATCTTGGGTATGGAATGGTTATCTATATTTCATGCTTAGATTGACTATATTAGGCACAAAGTGCGGTGTGTCCGCACGGATGAGACCAGGTTTACCTTCATCGGTGAGAAGGGAGCCTTTACAGCACATGATGGACTTACCCGGAGGAGAGTGCAGCCGATCACTCATCAGTTGGCCAGCCTTATCCTCGGAGCAGTTGATGTGGAGAGTCCGATTTATCCTGTAGTGGTGGACCAGTACGTGGATGTCTTCCCTGATGATGTTCTGGGTCTACCTCCTTGTAGAGAGGTGGACTTTTACATTTACCTCTACCCCAGGACGACACCGATATCTACACCAGCATATTGGATGGCTCCTGTGGATCTTTGTGAGATGCAGGTACAACTGAAGGACTTATAGGGGAAAGGGTTCATTCGGTCCAGTGTTTCTCCTTAGGCAGCCCCGATTTTGTTCGCCAAGAAGGCATATGGGAGTTTGAGGCTTTGTGTTGACTATTGGTGCCTGTACCAGGTGACCGTGAAGAACAAGTACCCACTCCCGAGGATTGATGACCTCTTTGATCAGCTGAAGGGAGCACAATGGTTCTCAAAGATAGACCTTAGATAAGGCTATCACCAGCTCAGAGTATGAGATGAAGACGTGTAGAAGACGACTTTCATATGTCGGTACGACCATTACGAGTTCTTGGTTATGTCATTTGGTGTGACCAATGCTCCAGAAGTGTTCATGGGACTCATGAACAAGATATTTCATCCATACCTTGATCGCTTTGTAGTAGTCTTCATCGATGACATTCTGATTTACTCTACTACTGAAGAGGAGCATGCCTATCAATTGCAGGTAGTACTAGAAACACTCCGAGAGCTCCCAATTTATGGTAAGATCTCTAAGTTCTAGTTCTAGATCCGAGAGGTTCACTTTCTGGGACATATCATATCGGAGGCTGGAGTTTCAGTGGATCCAGTGATGATTGAGGTGGTACTTGCTTGGGATCCACCCAGGAGTGTGGCGGAGATACGGAGTTTCCTAGGTTTGTACGGATACTACGGGAGATTTGTGCCAGATTTATCCAGAGTTGCAGTACGTCTATCAGCGTTGACGAAGAAGGGGCAACCCTTCGTGTGGTCGGAGAGATGCCAGCAGAGTTTTCAGAAGATGAGGCAGAGGCTGAATAGTGACCCATCTTGAGGCTTCTAGAAGAGGGCGTAGGGTACATAGTCTACCGCGATGCATCAGGGACCGGTCTCAGATGAGTCCTGATGTAGGAGCAAGTAGTGATTGCTTATGGTTCTCGAAAGCTGAGACATCATGAGTAGAACTACACTACCCCTGACCTAGAGTTATTAGCGGTGGTCTTCGCCTTGAATATGTGGCAGAATTACTTGATGGGTGAGCGTTTTACGTTGTACTCTGATCACAAGAGTCTCAGGTATATCTTCTCTCAGAAGGACCTGAACCTGAGACAACAATGTTGGCTTGAGTTCCTCCAGGACTATGACTTCGAGATAGTATATACTCCTGGGAAGGGGAGCATTGTAGCAGATGCACTCAGCAGGAGATATAATATACAACTTCTAGGTAAGGCGATGGATCAGTTGGCCACTTTACATATATCCTTCATAGAACATGATGGAGCAACTTTCCTTCAGTCTCTTATAGTCACTCCCCCAATTCTTCAGCGAGTCAGGGAGGTGCAGTGTGGGGATGCTGACTGCGAGGTTCGACGTGCACAGATATCCACAGGGTAGGCACCTGATTGATTTTATAAAGGTGGGGAGCACATAATCCTCTTCAGAGGATATACCATGGTACCCGTGTCACTTCGGGAGGAAGTGATGAGGGTGTTCTTCACATCCCCTCTAGCGGTACATCCAGGAGTGGCGAAGATGTACCAGGATCTCCGACGACAACATTGGTGACTGGGAATGAAGAAAGCACTTGCAGAGTTTGTCTCTCGGTGCCTCACTTGTCAGAAAGTGAAGGCGGAGCATCAAGTACCAGTAGGCTTAGTTTATCCTTTAGAGGTCCCAGAATGAAAGTGGGATGAGATATCCATGGACTTTGTGACAGGACTTCCACGTAAATCCAGAGGTCATGCCTCTATCTGGGTGATCATCGACCGACTCACCAAGTCGGACCACTTCCTACTAATCAGAGAGTAGGGTTAAGTAGAGAGATTGGGACACCTCTATTTGCAGGAGATTGTGAGGCTATATGGAGTACCCTAGATGATTTTATCTGATAGTGATACACATTTTACTTCCTGGCTATGGAAGGGGTTTCAGGAGAATTTCAGGACGCAGCTTCGTTTGAGCACCGCCTTCCATCCTCAGACAGATGGTCAGACTGAGAGGACCATTCAGACCCTCAAGGACATGCTACATGCTTGCTTCCTCGACTTCCAACGCAGATGAGAGGATCAATTGAATTTGATGGAGTTTTCATACAACAACAACTATCACTCCACCATTGGGATGACACCTTTTGAGGTGTTGTACGAGCGACCTTGCAGATCACCTCTGTGCTGGACAGACCCAGGGGAGTCAGCACTCGTGGGACCAGAGATGGTACAGGCTACCACAGAGAAGGTGCAGATTATCTAGGAGTGGATGAAGACTGCAAATAGTAGGTAGAATTCATATGCCGACAGGAGAAGGAGACCTCTGAAGTTCGAGGATGGAGACCACGTCTTTCTATGGGTCTCACCTAGACGAGATTTACGGAGATTTGTCCTAGGAGGCAAGTTATCTCCGAGCTTCATTGGACTCTTTCAGGTCCAAAGTAGAGTTGACGAGGTGTCTTACCGCTTAGATCTTCCACCTCTGTTGCACCGGGTGCACGACGTCTTCCACGTATCCTAGCTAAGGAGATACGTGCACGACCCTTCTCACATTATCGACCACGACGAGATGGACGTCGACAATGAGGTGAATTTTATGAAGGTTTCAGTAGAGATTGAGGATCTAAAGGAGTGGGTCCTTCATGGGTGTTTGATACCTCTGGTGCGCATTCATTGTCAACATGGGAACCTCCAGGAGAGCACATGGGAGCGGGAGGCTCAGATACGTGCTCAGTACCCCCACTTGCTCCCTTAGTTTGAGTTGTTTCTTACAGGGAAGTAAAGCTCTAAGGTGGGGATAATATAAAGATCTAGAATTTCTATGTATTTTTTTTATATATGGGAATTTTAAGAGTCTGTGAAAACTAACAGGGCATGATTCTGAGGCCCGGTGTGCCCGGAATGAATTTCTGAACTTTTTTCGGGTACGTTCAGTTAACGTATGAGTGGGTTTTTGTAACTTTTGAACTGGTGCTTGGAATTGAAATTTGAGGGCACTGTTGAAATCACAACACCGATATTCTCTTAAGGTGACCTTCACCTCGACTGTAGTAGGTCAAGTGTGAAATATAGTTTTTGGGGTTTTTCGTGGGAATGAAAAATAAAAAAAAATAAACTTTTATTTTATTTCTAATAAACCTCCCATGTGAAGGCTATGGAGGTGGGGACCACGAGGGGTTAAAACCTACCAACTTGAATGCTTGGTGTTTGGGACCAACCGAGCTAGTAAAACCCCCAATTCAAAGCTTGGTGGTGGGGACCGCCCGAACTCCTCATTATGGGAGAAAAACCTCTCAAATCCCTACTTTAATTATGCCAACTCTCAATTAATTAATTATGCCAACTCTTCTTTAATTAATTAATCTAACTTAATTTGTGCCAACAATTTAAAATTGGACAATCATATTTTATTATGTTGGCACCTCTTTTCTTGGGAGTGTATTTTTGGTAGGTGAAAGAGAAGGGGGAGAACTTGGGAGAAATATCTCCAACGAAGAACGCACTCCGGAATTGAAGAAAGTGGACTACGTTCGAACCAACATCGGAAGTGTGACCACAGAAGTGAAGATCGTTGGAACTCTCTTCGCCATCACCGTTTCCATCTCACGACCTCCATCAACAATTCTCTAAGGTAGGGGTTGTTATTTAATTAATGAAATTTCTCGATTCAATTCTTCGTTCTTGGAAAGAACGGCGAATGCGAATCAACCAAAATGAATTGATCCACGATTCGTATTAATTGTAGAGTTTGACGTTCTTGACTCAAGATTTTGTAGAGCCGTTTTATAACACTCTAACGCGGAGGGTGTGAGCCAAATAAACATGGCCCGAACCCTCCACCGTTCTTTCTTATTGTTTTCATCTTTACGATGGTGACGACGACCGGTGCCGGTGGTTGACACTAGTAGAACTCGAGAACCGTGATGAAGGTGATGAACAAAGGGCGGCCGGTCAACCAGGCCACTGGCGAAGGCACGAACCTTCGCCACCCCGCGGCCTCTGCGCCCGACGACGCTCCACTGTCTGCGACCCCCACCGCCCCGCGGCCTCGCTGCGCTGCCCCGCGGCCACGTCGCGCCACCCCGTGACCTCACTGCCCCACCCCGCGACCTCGCCACTCCACCCCGCGGCCTCACAACCCTTTGCGGTCCTCTGCGGCCCTTCACGGTCCTCCGCGTCCTCCGTGGCCTCACGACCACATCACCCCGCCAGGCCGGGCCGCCCAGCGGGCTGGGCCAGACCCAGCGGGTCGGGTCGGGTCGACCCAAATTGGGTCCGCCCAGGCCGGGTTGGGCCGGGTCGGACCAGACCCGGATTCATTTCGACCCATTTATGCTCTTTTGGCCATAAATTTGGCACCAGACATTCGTTTGAAAAACCATCAGCGGCATTGGAAACCTTGGAGCAAGACGGTTCCTTTAGGTATACCACACTGGAGATTTGGATAAAGTTGGAGTATGGTTGGGTTGGATCAAGCATGAATCTAACCGGGCCCTCGGGACTAAAAGGCTAATAACTCACAGACCGGGCGTCTAATTGACGCACTATCTGTTGTGTTGAGACCCCTATAACGTGGCGGTCCTTTGGGATACTTCTTCATGGGACTTCATGGTAGTTGGAGTATTGACCAGCAGATTGAGGAGTGGACCCTCCTGGAGACGAGCGAGCTTAGCGCGGGAACCCAGTAGCTGGCTGTGACTTAAGAAAGAGATCCTTCGTGGGTCTGTGATTGAGGGTCCCACATGAAACCGCTCTAGGATTCCATGCGGGACTACCCGAGCGATCCTGTGTGGGTCAGCACCTAGCGATCCCGTGTGGGTTAGCACCTAGTGATCCTCTGTGGGTCAGCACCGAGCGATCCTGTGTGGGTCTGCACCGAGCGATCCTATGTGGGTCAGCACCGAGCGATCTTATGTGGGTCAGCACCTAGAGATCCTATGTGAGTCTGATGATGATTAGTGATCTTTAGTGGGTCTTCCTCTTAACAGAGTAAGATGATTCAGTAGTTACATCTAATCATCTCTACTACTGTACCTAAGTTATACATGGTGTGAGTTGAGTTCGTACCTAAGCGGTACTTTCCTTTGTGGTAATACCTTGGTAGTATTCTTCTGGGTGGCGTACCTGTGTGGTACTTTCCTTCGTGGAATTCCTTAATTTATGGAAAAGTTGAGCTTTGGACTTTGAGTTGGACTCTGTGTTTTCCTCATGATTGAGATGGGTATTCTTGATAACTTAGGTATATGTATGGGCATATACCTAAGTTGGGTTTTCAGTTGATTTCATGATTTATGGATTATCCTTTGTGGATTTTTTGAGACCTTGAGGGTCTCGGGGTCCCTAATGAGTATCGTTATACTCACCCCTGTATGGGCTATGCCCGCACCTCGTTGTGTTTAGTGTAGACGACAGACAATGCTGACTGAGGACGAGAGTATCGGGACTGGAGGTAGCTCGAAGGTGGACCTTAGATGAGGAGTACTGCAGATATGACCATTCGAGAGCTGTACCTAACTTTCAGGTAGGATCCTTGGTGGGTGATCGTAGGAGCTGTTCTAGTTTACCTGTACTTTCAGTTTATTTTACTTTCCAGTTTGGCTTGTATTCTGGCCCCTTTTACTTACTGTACTCACTCTATTTACTATTCTGTTTACTTGAGTTTGTATCTTTCTATGTGCTTGGTTGTGTGTGTTAAAGGTTATAAAGGCAATGCCTTCCCAGTTTTAGGGAATACGCCTTCGGTGCTAGTCGCAAACCCCTGGCCTATGGAAGACGGGCTTGGGGTAGTCACGACATGAGCCCCGGGGGATGGGTCGTAAGATTTATCTTCCATAAAAATCCTTGGATCCTATATATAATCTTACCTCCACTCCCTAGAGTCCTAAAAAGGAACCTCTAATCTCTCAAGAATCCCCTCCCAATCCTTTGGAGTCACACACTCAAGTAAGGGATCATTACCTTCCTCTCCTCCTTTCAATTCAAGCACATTCTTTGAAAGTAGTCTTCTTCATTTAGTTTTTTTATATTATAATTAATTTATAATCATTAAATTACTATAAAATTGATGTTATATTAATAAAATATCAATTATATTCTCTCATTTTGACCCTTACCTAATCCATTAGTACGCCAAAATTCTGTAAGGCATCTTCCTCTCTCCTCATTTACCAAGCATTCCTTTTATGTCATGTATTTTATTTTTTATTTCATTATGATGGGATATGATATTCCATATTCCCATTACTATTGATTTTATGTATAAATGACTAGATCTTCCTTTCACTCTCATTATGACTCCCATGATCCTTTATGTACACCCGTTACCTTGACTAAATTTCATAAGGATTATTTCTCTATTCATGTTTCTTCATTACCTTATGCCTTTTATTTCCAAATTTATAATGTTGGGATATGGTTTTACATGCCCCTATTACTACCCATTTGACACATAAATAATAATATACCACTTTATCTCTCACAAACATTTTTTATGAACTTTTAAGTAATGCTGTTATGCTGTAGAAATTTCATCATGATTTTCCATAAAAAATAATTATATAGTGACTACCATACCCATTATTCTTTCAAGGGTATTCACCTATATGAAAATATACTTATTTTTTAGGGACTTACATGTATTTATTACATGTTCCTTGATCATGGAATAAATCATGATGATGAATGAATCCATGTTGTATGATCTATGTGGCACACTTATGCATGATAATGAAATGATTATGATGGGTGCACCCAAATAGAGCTCCAATGTATTAGGTAATGTTTAGTATCATGACACATCATGTTGGGATAGGGGTGTACCTAATTACTTTATGGGACTTTGTCTACCATGATGTCTTGGAAGATTTATCCTTGACTTGTGTTTATGGTCTAGTGTTTTAAGCTATTTCCACATTTCCCATGTTATGATTTTAACGCTTCATAATATATCATTGTTCATGTCTATGATTCCTACTCTTTTTTTCCCATTTATATTCCTATTGTATAACATGTATCTCCTTATTCCATGTTTATTCCCTTACTATGATTTATAAATCACACCTTTCTTATGTTTTTTCCCATGATATCCAATACAGTTTTAAGTATGAAGTAATATTATGAACATGTTAAGGAGGTTTTTGATAAAGACGATGTATTTCATGTTTTAAGTTATATAGTGTACCTAATTCCCAAATACACTAGAATTATCGATATTTTGAGTTGTATTAAGTGTAATCCCATATAATGAATTATGTATTAATGTGAAAAAAAGAGGAGGTCCATTATAGTTGGTATCAGAGAAAATGCTTACTTATTTTTGGGATTAGGATTAGATAACTCTAGAGAAAAACTTAGGGATAAAACTAAGTATAAGAAAACATATCTAAATTTTTGTAAATATATAGTATGTGGTTTATAAATCAAATATATACCTGTCTGGATACTAAAAGTGGATGTGGTTCTAGCACAAATGTACTTAGGAGTAACAACATTGACAAGGTGTTTTGGGCCTGACTTGGGGTAACCTGGTACAGGAAAATGGGCCTTACTACATGCATAGTTTGACACTCCATGGGGATATGCCTTGGTAAATTAAATATATCATTATGAACTATTATTAAGAGATAAAAAATAACCATAATTGTCAATGTTAGAAAATATATCATGTATAATATATATTGAAGCCTATAAATTCATAAGTTAAGGAAATATATTTCATTTATAAGTTATCACTTTAATTTCATTAGATTCTCATTTATGTGTTTAAAAATACTTATATTTATTTTTTTCTCTTTATTCTAGGATATGGATAGAAATAGAAGTAACTGAGTTAACAACCAATGTGAAGGATAATGTCATGATTTCCCAAATTAGATGTCCAATCAAATGGGAGATTAAGTAGAACATATCATGATTATGCCAAACCAGCTATCAAAAATCACAATTAACAACTAGAACTTCATTGAATTTCCAAATAAGTCAATAAATAGGAAGATGAAATATCATTTAAGTTGATCGGATAAAGGTGATAAGGGAAAAGACCCGATTTTATTTGTTCCAAAAGTTTGTAAAGAGGCGCTAAGAGAAATGCCATAAAGGGACTAGGAGATGTTTTAAGTGTGGAAAGACAGGGCATAAAGTATCCAATTTCCATGGAAAATTGGATAACAATATGGATGTAAATAAAGTTCAATATAATGTACCTTATAAGGTCCTATGTCATAAATGTGGAAAATTTGGGCATTATCAAAGACAATGCTATATTCCAAGGGCTGGGAAGCATGACGGGCATCAACAATCTCCATGAAAAAAGGAACAAGGAAAGTCCTATACTGAGATGGATTATAATGACTGAAGTACATGTAACCTCTAATCAGTAATTGTGTATGTAATGTTGTATTTCAATTCATTACCTATTATCATATATTGTATGATTTATGAGAACATAGAGACACCACTTGAAATGATTTTACATCATAAAAAATGACTATGTATACCATGTTGATGTTAGTGGGAATGTACTTCTTGAAAATATTATCAATATTCCTTTAGTTTAATTTGATGTTTTCCTAGAAATGGAATGGTTGTACTTTTATAAATCTAATATAAATTGGAAGGAGAAGCAATTTATCATCCATACCATGAATCACCCTTAGATTCTATAAATTTACTTGGAGGGAGTTGAATATTCTTTAGTATGGATATTATTACACTTCAATAAAGCGTATCTATGTCAAATTTTTGGGTCTAAGGAAGGACTTATGCTCTGTAAATCATTGAAGTTTAAAGATTAAAGTTTTCATGTAGGGGTATTTGAGATTTATGTTGTAAAATTAATATATCAATGACCTTTTAAATATAAGAATCATGAAACATATAATGATTTATCTATAGTAGTTTTTCTTTAAGCACTTAAAATTTATTTTGAATGGTACCAATAAACTATAAATGTGATTTAGTAATAAAGTGATATTTTATAAAACACATGTTTTAGGGATTGATAACCCTTAATAGGTAATTGATGTTGGGACAAAATTAAAGATTATTGGGGTGATATGTCTAATTCTAATCTTATGTTTATAAGATTTGATATAACTTTTGAAGATTTATGTGATCTAATTTTAGTATGATATTTTTGGAAACATATTATAGGAAAAAAATCTTCATATTTTAATGTGATTAAAAATATATTGGGAGATGTTTTATTTGGGGTTGAGGAATATATATCCATTAGTATTATCTGAGATGAATGATCTTATATTTTTGGAGGCATAATAAAGAATGGTATAAGACATCCTCTGAGGTTAAAACACTCTTTAATTTTGAGGTTATTAATGTTATATAGGAATTTATTTAAATAATGATCTATGTTAAAATTATAGGTTTTTTTTAATTTTGGAAACTAATGTGTTAAGGTATTGTCTCACCTTATGCTATCCATTTCAAATTTATTAAAGACAATAGGGAAAACTTGTCATTCTTCATTGTATTATGTGATCTGTTAGAGGTTTATTCTAGTGCTTCAGGTATAAAAAAATCATCTTAAGTTCTCATAATTTTAAGAAAAATATGAGATTTCAGTGTAAATTAATTGTACTTTTCAAGAAATAATATTTCCTTATTTTCATAGTTTATATGATAATGTAATTTCTTAACTCTAGAGAAACAATATTGAATAAAAAATGTTTTCATATTCTGATGAAATGATGGTCATTTTATTCATCATAGTTTTATGGTTTTGTAGTCATTAACATTATATTGACCATGTTTTTTTATCAAAATCAATAATTTATTTGGTTTTATCTTTCACTTCCATGTCTATGTTTTCACTACCCACTAAGGTTCTCCTACTTGGAATCCTAGTTATTTTATGACCTTCAGACTTCCCTTTCTCTATTTTCAAGAGGATGTTTTATTAACTCCTTTTACTATGTGGGTAGTTCATAAAGATATTTAAAAGTGTCAAAACTTTCCTTATAAATTTCAATTTTAAATTAAGAGGATGGAATTTATTAAAGGGGGGAATAATTTAACTCCTCCAATTTTTAAAAGAGAAAACTTTGTTCGATAGCCTATGCGATACGCAAAACTGAACCCATACAAATAATGATTATTTAAATATGATAATTTTAAAATTTCTATTAAATTTATTCATATGATTAGGATTAAGTAATTTACTAAATATATATATATTTCCAAAATATATTTATAAATGATTAGAAAATAACCAATCAATGTTTGATGATGTCTTTTTGTATGTTTTCTTCTAAATGTTTTTTATTTATTTTTATTAAAATAAAATATAATTATTTTCTATAAAGATTAGAAAATTTATTTGATAAAAAAACTCCATTTTTATATCATCATATCATAAACATAGGGTGAAATTTTTTATTTTTTTGGAAAATATAGATTTTTTGGTGAATAGTAAAAAAATATAGTTTTTATGTAAAATTGTATTTTATATTGAAAATTTAATTAATTTAAATGTATAATTATAATTTTAATTTTACTTCAAGGTAACATAAGTATTATTTAATTTTATTCAATTAATTAAATTTTAAATCATCTTTATACTGAATTTTAGTATAAGTTTATTTTTAAGCTTAAAATACATTTGTTTTGAAATCTGTTTTAAAACGAAAAATGTATCTTGATTATAATAACCTCTGATAAGAAATGATTTAAATTAAAATTTTATATTAAAAATATATATTTAAGAATTTAAATCTATACAATGAATATTACTAGTTATATAGTTAAAGCAAAATAATATTTTCGTTAAAAAATGATTTTTTTAGAAAACTATTTTCCATCATGCTTGTGGGTTTTATTTTAAATTAAATTATTCCACCCCTGTGAATTGATTTTCATAAAATGGATTCCATATTTTGAATCATATTAATTAATATTAGTTAATAATATCAGCTTAATTTTTGAACAATATGAATAATAATTTTAGTAAATATTAATTACCATGGTAAAAGTAAAATATGTTAATTAAGGGTAAAATAATAATAATAATTTAAAAAGAACTAGAATAAAAGTATCCCTAAGGTTATGAATATTTATATTTTAATTTAATTATAATATTGATTATATTTTTTGTTACATTATAAAGGATTAAATAATTATTAATAAAAATTAGATAAAATAAAAATTGTATTTTTAATTAGTATTGAATTTGAATTATGACAATTATTTTGATTAATTAATGGATTTTTAAAATAAATAATATTTTAATAAAATATTATTATTAAATAATATTTATCAAATACAAATAAAATTTTTATGAAGTCAAATGTATGGTTTTATTAGGGTTAAAAAATTGTTATTGCAAAAAAACCCATTATTTTCAATACAAGTCGACTATTATTTAAAAAGTTAAAATTAAAATATTTAGAAAATTATTTTGATAAAATTAATATTATTTTTGGATTCATAACATTGAAATTATCCAATAGTGAATTTTTAATAATTTTATGAGACAATCGATTTTTTGTGTAAAAATTAAATACCATATAAATATTGTTTGTGTATTATGGCATCATAATGACCCAAAATGTTATGTAATAACTAAAATAAAGGTTATAAAAGACCAAATATATGTTTTAAATTTAAAATTATGTGATTTTAAGTTTATTTGATTTATTTTATAAAGCCATTATGAATCCTCTAAAATATGTAATATATTTTAATGTTTTAAACTAATTTCTTTTGGAGTATGACTCACCTCCACATAAGTAAGAGAATTATTTTATTATATTTGAAAATTTACCTTATAAAATATTGTAAACCAATCCCATTTTTAATAAACCATAGGCAAAAACCATGGGTTGATTTGTGGTTTTGAATATTTTATTATGTAGAGTGCAAAACCAAAATAATAAAGAAATCCCCCTCTTTTCCTATATAAAATGACCTAAGATCCCATTTATCTTCACTAAGGAGAATGTACATAATCTACCCTAAACTCCCTATAGTCCTCCCAAGATGCCTCCAATCTCTCAGTAATCCCCTACCAAGCCTTTGGAGTCACAAACTCAAGTAAGGGATCCTCACCTTCCTCTCCTCCTTTCAATTCAAACAATTTATTTGAAAGTAGTATTCTTAATTTAAATTTATTATAGTATCATTCATTTATAATCATTCCATTATTGTAAAACTAATGTTATATTTATGAGTTATTATTTATCCTCTCTCATTTTTTCCCTTACCTAAGCCGTTACTATGTCAAAATTCCATAATACATCTTCAACTCTCCCCGTTTATCAAGTACTCCTATTATGTTCTATATTTTACTTTTCATTTTATTATGACGGGATATTATATTAAAAATTACACTTACTTTAAATTTTATGTATAAATGATCGTATCTTCCTTTTACTCTCATTAATCCTCCCATGATCCTTTATGTACACCTGTTACCATATAGAAATTTCGTAAGGATTCTTTTCTCTATTCACATTTCTTTATTACCTTATGCCTTATATTTCCAAAATTATAATTTTGGGATTTTATTTTATGTATCCCTATTACTGAACATTTTATTTTTCAAATAAATAGAGGCCTCTTTCAATCTCATCAACCATTTTTATGAATTTTTAAGTAACGCCATTATGCTGCCGAAATTTTACCCTGATTTTCCATAGAAAAAATTCAACCATGAATACCATACTCATTATTATATCAAGGGTACTCACCTATATGAACATATACTTATTGATTTGGGACTTACATGTATGTATTACACATTATTTTATCGTGTAATAAACTATGATGATGAATTAATACATGTCATATGATCTATGTGGAACACTTAAGCATGAGAATGAAATGATTATGATGAGTGTGCCTAGATAGCGCTCCATTTAATTGGGTAATGTTTAGTATAATGATACGTCATGTTGGGACAGGGGCGTACCTAATTATTTTATGGGCCTTTGTCCACCATGATGTCTTGGTAGATTTATCCTTGTATTGTGTTTATGATGCAATGTTTTAAGTTGTTTCCACATTTCCCATGTTATTATTATAATGCTATTTCAGGTCTCATTGTTCATGTTTACGATTCCTACTCTTTTTATGCCCCATTGATATGACTATTATATAACATGTATCTTCTTATTCCATGTTTATTCCCTTATTGGGCTTTATATCTCACCCCTTTATTATGATTTTTCCCAGGATATCCCTTATAGTTTTAAGTATGAAGGAATATTATGAACATGTTAAGGAGGTTTTCAATAGAGATGATGTATTTAATGTTTTAAGTTGTTTTATAATGTAACTAATTCATAAATACACTATAATTACTGATATTTTTGGTTTTATTAAGTGTAATGCTTTGTAATAAATCATGTATTAATGAGAAATAAAGAGTCGTGTCATTATACTCACTGTCGATGGTCTAACCTCGCTATCCACAAATATAGTCCGCACCACATGGAACTGTCTTGCCCCTATCCATTGTGATTTAGTATGACTCCAATGAGATACACTACTCTGATGATATGAGATCTCTTTCTCAGAAGCACCATGTCCATTTCCTATACTGCCTCAACCAGTAGAACTCTAGCTGCCAGACTGATATGGTGCAGAAGATCCCCTTACAACACCCTGGTTCTATCTAGATTAACTGTCACTAAAAATATACCGTGGGTTCTTACAGAACCTTTGTAGATATCCCATATTTTTTCAGCCTTGAAACCAAACTAGTGGTCAAGGAAATTTTCTAAAAAAGTGTCCCAATATACCGCACTAGTGGAAAAGTAATCATGTAAGATCCTGAGTAACTAATCCCTCTGATTGGCCAAATTTATTCCCACTGCTTTGGATAAAGTTCTCATAATGATGTTTCCTTATCTTAGAAGACATACCTCTTTATATTCTAGAAGAAACCACATATCCACCACTAGAATCATCCTCCAGGTTCCCCTCAAATATGAGAGCATGATTCACCACCTTTGAAAACTTCTTCATCCTAAAGATGTTCACTCTAGACTTAATTTAACATTTAAGCCTATCTTGAAACCATTTTTTCTGAAGTATCATCATATTATTCCAATATTGGAGAAAATAATTGCAAGTCTTTAAATCATCCAACATTGTCTATCACAGACATACTCCCTTGAGTCAATATCATGAACTCAGATTCTCTCTCCTATCTCAGTGTGCTTGGATTGAAGTTCTCCAATAACTTCTCTTGAAAGTACTTCCATTCCACAACTTCTAGCTATCCATACCAAGTCTGGATGTCTCACTATCACTTCTCCTAAACATGTTATATATAGGAATCAAATTTGACTCTCTTCTCAATAGGATTCTACAAGTGGTCAAGTATAGTCTAGATAGACTCAATCTAGAACTCAGCTTCCTCAGGACCACCCTCTATAGTAAAAGTCAAAGGGTGATGCAACTAGAACTCCCTAATCAAATAAAATATAATTTTAAAAACCCTATATGGATCTCTTTCCATAATTTATATGAATCAATAAAAGTTCTCTTAGAACTGCTCTTCGACTTCCTCACCTAATAATATCAGTGCCTCAGGTTCCATCATTGGAGGATCATCCTTATCCATGTCCTCCATTCATCCTCTCAAAAAGCATCATCGTGAAGGCATATCTATATAATTCCAAACACATGTCTTAGGACTCATAACACAAATCTATCATAATTTCAAATGATGAGAATCACAACAAGTCACAACAAGTCTTTTCCCCAAATATCACAATGTGGTTAAAAACGAGGTTCTATTACTACCCTTAACCATCCTACATCTAGGTCATAGTCAAAAAGGGTAAACACATTCTCATTATTCAAATCCAATTAAATACCCATTTATTTACTTTTTTTCATCATTTTACTATTTTCAATTTCATATTAGGCACTATTTTCAATTCAATTTCAAAAGAAAGGGAAAATAGTTTAATCTCAAAAACATACCCAAAATACATTTTCCCTTGCGTGCCTAAAATAATTCATGTCACAAAATAATCCTGAGTGCCTAGAATGATGGATACACAATAAACTATCATGCCTTATCTGGCCACGATTCACAACTCAAAAAACTCAACAAATCTCTAAAACAATAATCACATCACACAACAAGTGCATCACCTAAGGTGAAATAATATACAACTATAACAACACACATCAATAATAGAAATCCCACCCTAGGTACTTGGGTTTTTTCTTGTACATGGGTTTTTAACTCCCATGCATGAGATCATATCCAAAGCCCGACTCTCCATAATATCCGATCTACCTTTCACAATTAGTAAGATAAAATAAAAAGAAAACCTGGATTTGATACCACTTTGTAATGTACCGACCCAGGTTCCACACATCAGTGCCTCGATCCAGTCCACTACAAGGCCTCAAGCATGCCTCCCTATATGACAGAGGCTACTGACTAGTAGAGAGGGTATAATATCGAGTATGGGGAGACTATACCCTCTTTTATCAGAGTAATACACTAGTGGAAAATAAGAAACAATAACTAAATAACATATAACCATAAATAGAATAGTACAAGTATCATAAGATGACCCAAAACAGAAAATAAAATATTAAAACTGAATGGTAAATATGACATGATAAAGTATGTTCCAAGTGTCAAAAATAAAACTTAAAAGTAAAGACACTAATAACTCCCAAGTGGGCCCCAAACAACGTTTGGTTCCCTCTTTTGTGTTCCATCCACAAAATAGACCTCTAACACAGGGCCTTTTCCTTTATCATGTCCTAAAAACATAAAATTTATTTGAGTACTGATCAGGAATCCCAATTAGGGTGTGAGTACAACTCAGTATGCCACCACCAACTACGTCTAAAATAATATCTAATAAAATAGTGCATGCAATTTTATAATGAATAAAATACACACTATAAAGTAAAAAAATTACATTTATTCAATTATCATTTATTTAACCTTATAAACCCTTGGGTTTCTAAGGACACCTGAACCTCATTAGCTTATTTGACTCACGTTGGAGTCTGAATCATTTCACATTATCAATTTACAATTAATTTAACAAATGGGATTTCAGTATCCATTTCATTTCAATCCATGATAAAACTAATTGGAACCAAAGTACACTACACCTATTTTAGGCATAGATTATTATTTCTAGTACCCCATGAGTATTTGGAGAATCAGTCATTTTCTCACACATTGTGCATATTTGGAGAATCAGTCCCTATCTCACACATCATTGTTATTTGGAGCATCATTCCATGTCCTGTACAATTTTCACGCATGGCTTGGGCTCTAGAATGTCATGGCTAGGACCCTGTTGGTATTTGGAGTACCATTCCATGTTCCACACCCCATTTTCTCAATCAATCACATATATCACATGTGTCACATATATCACATGTATCACATATATCACATGTATCATATATATCACATGTATCACATATCACATTAATTAATTCAATAATTAATTAATTATAAAAACTCTATTAATTAATTTAACAAATAAATAATCATATAAACTCCCTTAATTAATTCAAAAATTAATTAATAATATAAATATTTTTAATTAAATCATCAATTAATTGGTCCCATAAATACTAATAATTAATTTACCAATTAATTAATCTTATACAATTCCATTAATTAAATTAACAATTAATTAATCCCATTACTTCCATTAATTAATTCAACAATTAATTAATAAAATCTATAATAAAAAATATTCCCATAATTAATTCACGAATTAATTATTTCTACTCAACAATATCAATATTCCAATAATTAATTTAATAATTAATTATTCTTAATTCACAATTCAACATTTTTATAATTAACTCACAATGCATTAACCTGAATTCCAGAATACAATACTCTAATAATTAAGTCATCAATTAATTATCCCAATTCACAATTCAATACTCTAATAATTAATTCCTTAATTAATTATACCAATTCCATAATTCTATTATTCAATCAAATCCATAATTACTCAATTAATTTACCACATTAATTAATTCAATTTTTGAATTCCAATTGCTAAATAAAACTTAGAAATTATACAATTACATATATTTAATTAATATCAAAACTATTATATTTGGATAATAGACCACTTATCTTAATTCATCGATGGACAATCACCTAAAAAAAATCCCCAATTTCAGCAGAGTAACGGTGTAGAATGAGTTCTAGATCTAAAACCTAAATCCAAGATCGAATAAATCAAGATACTTAAAATTTATACCCAGATCAATAAAACCATATATAGATATAATCAAAATAAGAAGAAAAAACCCTTTATAGAATGGGAGAAGAAAGGAAGAGGATCATAAAACCAAATAGGATAGTATTCACTTACCGGGAGGGGTGTGGATCTTCAATCTGGGCTTCGAATCGCAAAGAAAAGAGGTTTGAATGGTTTTGGAATTCCTCAAGGAGGGTCTATAATTGATAGAAATCATTTATGGTTTGATATAGTATGTTATATGGTATAAGAAAAGAGTTTTGGAAATATTTTAATAAAATTTGGGGGAGTTAAAACCCGTACGCATGGTTTTCTCCTCATGGCACATGATTTCCTCTAACCCTGTGCCTTAACTGTGCACCTAATCTGGGGGGGGGGTGAATGGTTTATCTTAAGAGGGTGCATGGTTTGAAAAATCACACAGCAACCATGAAAAACCCATCTGTTCAGGGTTACATGTTTTTCTGAGCCAGGGCACACAGTTAAGGAAAACCATGCACCAACCATGCACTACCTTCCTTCTTACATTTTTCTCAAAATTTCTCCCAAACACACCCCAAGTTAAAACCCAAAAGAAAATTAATCAACACTAAGAAAAATAATACTTGTAAACAATCCTGATTCATCTCTAGAAAAGGTTAGTATCTTACAATCCCCATCATCATATTTTTGCATATGGGATAATATATTATATTAGTGATACCATTAATTATAAATAAATAGATATTGAGAATCATTGGGTCACTTTACAAGATATTATAGACAGATCAGTAATAATACCATTTCTTATAGATTAGGTGAGTACAATTGAAAAAATAATTGACCATTTTTTAGTTTTTCCATCTTGAATTGTTCGACAAATTACCATAGAGGTATGTGTATATTATATCTTTTATTTTTAATTTTCTATTGAATTTTATTTAACATTTTAAATTTTATATATTTATTTATTTTTTATAGGGATACTTTAAAGGTAAAGACATACTGTATAGACAACAAAAAATACAAGGTGTTATGTCTTCAGATACAACTTCTACTAGTCTTGATAGATTATCAATATATTCAAAATTTTTGTTTGATGTTTATGAGATTCCAATGGAAGTTCGTGTTTGTGGGTGTGAAATAACTATGGAACTTTTGAAAAATGATATCATGGATATTGTTAATAGAGATTAGTTAGGCATTAACATTATGCAAGTTTTTTCCATGTAAGTCGATTAACAAAAATATTTCCATATATTTAATTTATTGAAAATTTATACTTTTGTTTGTTTTATATTAGGAATATTTATACTATTTGTAAGTAGTATGAAAATATATAATTATATGGACTTATGGACCCAAATTTTATTTCAACTATAGTGATGATAATGACTGATGTAGAAAGAATAGTTTATATTACTGAAATATTTCAAAAGAATTCAATTATTCAGTACTGGATGTTTCTTTATCTTTTAGAGTATGAAACATACATACCACAAAGTGTTATATATATCTTAAAATAATAAAAAGTCACATTAAATTATCTTATATATAATTATCCATTGGATGTTGAGTGTTTTTTTCTAAGGGATAAGACACTTTACTAGATACACTCTATCCATGGTGAAGTGTGAGAACATTTTATGAATGTATTGAATACGTAGGTTTGAATAATTGAATACTTATTTATATTATAATGACATTTAAATTTATGTTCTTTATATTATATTTAAAAAGGTAATAGTATTTATTTAGAGATACCATAATAAAAAATAGCTCTAAGACCATATATGTAAAAGCAAAGGTGAATTTTCATTTAAAATTACTAAATTTAAGATATATTACTTAATTTTTTTTATTTTGAATTGGAAAAATATTTTAAATAGAAATTTTATAAACAAGAAGGATTAAAGGAACATGGATACTATTTTTGAAGATTTATGTATGAAATAATTTCAAATGGGATAATTATGAAGTTCTAGAAGGTAATATTTATTTATAAACCTTTCCTTAATATTTCATTATTTTTACTCAGAATACCTTTTAAATGATTTATTTTTAATTTTTAGATTTTTGATGACCCTTGAAATTATACCAGACAAGATCTGAGACACTTAAAAATTTAATGGTAGAATGATATCATAGGTTTTATTGAATTTCAAATTATTTTTAATATATATTGTAAACTTGAAAGTTCAAATTTTAAATGTTTGTGTCGGTTATATTCTACGGGTGTATTGGTATTTCTTATGCTTCTTTTATGCTTTTTTCTAATAGGGATGGGAATAATCAATAGAAATTTATTTAAAAAATATATATTTTTCACATAAATTATTTAATAACCGATGAAAGAATTGATTTATAACCTTTTACCACACCAGTTTTTTAAAAAATCAATGTGGAAAACACTTTTCATGTCATTTATTTGATAAATGATTTGAAAAAAGGATGACATTATTGATTTTTCACATCAATTTTCCTATGAATGACATGAGAAATCAATAATTATCGATTTGTTTCACTTTGGTTATCAAATAATCGACATGAAAATGGTGTCATTATTGATTTTTCACATCGGTTTTTTGATAAACATTATGAAAAATCAATAATTATAGGAATTTTCATATTTGTTATTTGATAAACGATGTGAAAAATTTCCACAAAAATCTTTTTACAAAGTTTATTTTTATTAAAAAAAATTAAAAACTTATTTATTACATCTCTTGTAATAACTTCTCATACTGATTGATGTTAAAAAACAACAATAAAACACAGATTTAAAGTTTTTTACACTAGTTCCATCATTCCCATTGTTCCGATTAGAAGAGAAAGAAGGAGTTTTGAGGAAATTTTAATAATTAAACCCATTGAGGAAGGAAAATAAATCTTCCTCTATGAAATATGTTTGGAAATAATATTTGGGAAAATTGTCTTGATTGAATTGGTAAATGTTTTAAGTGTGTAAAATAAGGCCATCAAGAAAGTGGATGCCAAAGATATATAAAGTGGAAAGACAATGAAATGAATATAGAGAGAGATTAATCAAATGAACCACCCAAACTAAAATGCTAAAATAATAATGATTATGTGAATTACACTGACCAGTGAATGAATCCAAGTGTTAATAATGACAATTGATGTTAAAAACCTTTTAAGCCAAGATATAAAAGGAAAGCTCATGTGATCACAACTGTTGAAGTGAGTCATGATAATGAAATGGTGAAAGGTACACTCATCACCAAATATATAAATAAAAATATCATATGTAATCCTATTTTTACTAACTATTTTTTATTTGAATAATTTTCAAAGAGTATCATATCAACACCTATGTAACACCTGAGATTCAATTATAGTAATTAAGATTTTATTTCTAAAGAAACGACAATACAATCCACATATATTTATACAATAATATGATTAAAACCAAAATCACAAAAAATTTTAAATTTAATTTTTTGAAATAAATTTCATTTTTGAATTCACCATTTAAAAAATTATCTTAGGGGTAATTTTTGATATTTTTCATAAATAGTTGGTTTTTAGGTGAACGGTGAAAAATATCGATTTTACAAACCTTTCAATTTTATGAAATTATAATGATAGAATAACGACTTGAAAGTTTATGAAAAATTATTTATACAAAAAAATATATTAAACAAGTTATATAATTCTTAAAAAAATACTATTGTACTTAGAAATATATTCTTTATATTTTAAATATCTAAGTAATTTTTTTGTAAACAATTTTTAGTTTTTTTATTTTAATCAAGTATTTAAAAGGTACCTTTAGAGTTTGGTTTTTTCTAAAATAAAAATTAGTATCCATATATTTAAAATAATCTAATTAATTCCACTAGAATAATCATTATATATTATTTTTCTATAAAATCATTTTTATACTTAAAAAACATTTTCTTGGAAAACTGTTTTTCATCACATTTTGCAGATTTTTTTTAAATTAATATATATATATATATATTAAATTTGATAAAATGGAATCCATATTTTAAATCTTAATTCCCAATTTTTTTTAATGAATCCACTTTCATTTTTAGTCATTATGAATAGTAACTTTGGTAAAAAAAGTAGTTATCACGGTTAGTGAAAAAACAAATTAAAAGTGTTAAAACTAAAATGATAATGGTTAAAATAACCTAAAATATTATCTAAACCATATTTTATAGACATATTTAAAACATATATCATATCATCTTATAATATTAGTCATTTTGGAGCTATTTTTCTTGAGTAAGGAAATAATATAATTTAATCTTTTGAAAAATTCCAAGTGTGTCATGTCCCTCACTTATTAGAGGAAACCTCCTCTCCTTTATTCAACACACTTCAAGAGCCTCTTATATCAGAAAATAACTTCCAAAATAATTTCATAACATCCCTAACCACATCGAAAAGTTTTTATTTTGATCATAATATAATCCTAATAAGGTTTTAGGTATAAATCTAAGGAGATTGTTCGAAGAAAAAGTATAGTTATTAACTAAGTGTTTTATTTTTTATTTCTTATTTTAAATAATTAAAAACTCTCCTGACCATTGTAATATAATAAAATGAGCATATAAAATATAATAATTTTTTAATGTTATAATCCGTTTTAATATACTTATCCATCTAATAGAAAAAAAACATTGCTTGTGTGTATGTATGACCCACCATCTTTATGTAGCGGCGTAATTAATTTTTCATAACCACTTGAATTGAATGGTTTAAAAGATGTAAATAATAAATATATATAGTATTTATGTCATTATTATTATTCTATAAATATAATATATCATTTACCTTATTACCCTTACACCTGTTAAAAAAATTATAACATTGCTTGTGCGTATGTGTGGACTACCACCTCCACGAATCGATGTGAATCATTTTTTCATCCAACTTCAAGAATGACTATAAATATGTATATAATGGACATATATGATATTTATATCATTATTAAAATTATTTATATTATATAACCGTGAGAAATATTCAAGAACTAAAACTTACATGAAAAATAAAATAACTAACACTCAGAAATGATGATTCCAATAAAGAATTAATAATAAATGGGTGTTGAAATGTTATAAATGGATCATATATTATATTATAAGTATGTATATAGTTATTTTATAAAATTAAAATAAATATTAATTTATTATGTTTTATTTTAAAATAACTTACAAGGAAAGTCGAACTTGTGGTAAGGGATTTTCGTTACAATATCATTTTATTTAAGAATTGTTTATGTTCCAAATATTTTAAACCTAATATATTTTATTTTCCTACGGTTGTGTTGGGGTTTAAATATTTATATTCCATTTATTCTTATTTTTTATATCATGAATCAAAAATTAAGTTACATGTATGGGTATCTCATTTAAAAATATTGTTTTAAAGTTTTCATTCCAACTCTTTATTTCACGTCCATAATTTCATTAAAATGATTTCATGATTTTTTTCTATTATAAAAATATTTAGTAAAGTTATTTTTACCCATGTTTTACTTTTTATAATTTTTTTTAAAATGAATCTTCTTATTTTTTCTGAACGAGGTAGTTTCTACCAAAAGTGTTAAAATAATCTTTGTTTTAACGTACACCATATGAATGAATTTTACCACCATCATGACTAATATTTTATTTGAAGATTAACTAAAAGGTTTCCATGGTTATATTCAAAGATTTTTCTTCTTCATATTTTTGGAATTTTTATTTAAAATGTAATAGAATAAAGGGGAATAATTTATTATAGGAATAAAATGAACCTTAAAAAGAGATTTATAACTCCATTATTACATGAAGTTACAAAGAAGTTATTTTTAATTAATTTTTTCTATTTTGTTTTCTAAATTTTTGGTTTTACTAAAAAACATTCATTTCTGATGAATTGATTTTATTCTCTCGCGATTTACCGATAATGGATTATACATTATTTTGAGATCATTCAATTTCTTGGGATCATGTTCTCTATCACTCTATATTATTAATTAGAAATTATTTTTCATCTTTATATCCATATTTTTAATATCATGGTTGAATTAAGAATCATTTATATTAAATTGATAATGTTCAATGATTTACCATTTATATATATGGTATCAGTTGAAGGAAGCTTATTAAGTAATTAATTTCATTTACTGTTTAAATATTGATGTTCCATATTCTTGATTCAATATGGATAATTATTTACATATAAGAAATTATAAGAATAAATTTTATTAATCATTCAAAATATGAGGAATGCATAGGATGTGAAGTGATAGGTGGGGCCCGATTATAGATATCCCCTCAATAAATAGATATGTATCATGATACATAACAACATACATGCCATATTAGATAGGTATTTGGTTTACACCTACCCATTTATTAATAATTATGTCTTGGTTGAGAGGAATTGATGGTAATATTCATGATATCTTGGTTGATAGGCCTTGATCATGAATGTACAAAATTATTCATTTCCTTTATTAAAAATTTATTTTCCATTAACCCTATGATTTCTATGTTTATATTATCTACATATATTTATTGAACTCAAGTTTTTTATTGAATTACATGTGTTTTGATTATCCACTATTCCATATTGATTATACCTTATTCAGCCATGATAGATTTCATTGTACTAACCCTTACGGAGAATATGATCTCACCCTTTATTTGTATTCCTTTCCCCAGGATACGAATAAGGATATTATGAATGATTTCAAGGACGTAAGAACATTTCTCATGCTATGTTTTTATATTTATAATGTAATATTTTAAGCATGTATATAATTATTTTTGAAGTATTTTTAAATTTAAAAATCCTATGTGGTGTTATCCCTTGTATCTTGTACAAATATAATAAAGTAAACACCGGTTCTAGGTTACTGTAGTTATGGTGTTACAACCATAATGATTAGTTGTTTAATTATTAGGGAATTTTTTTATGGTATGATGATTTCATATAATTTTTATAGATCATACTAGATATAACTTTATGGGAATATGCTTCCTATAAATCTTGTGATTCTTCCCCTAGTTTAATTTTATGTGATTTTGGGAATCGATTGACATTATTTATATAGATCCCATATTAATTTCCAAGGAAGGGAAGTCAAATTTAATATTCCGAGGGAACTAATGATTATATATCCATGCAAGGATGAATAAAAACTTCTAATGGAAATTAAATCCATTGTATGATTCTTATTACCTATCCATGATATTAATCTATCTCAAATGGTTGGGGAGAAACTCAACATTGAAGTTATGCATATTGTGCAGAAATATATTGATGTATTTATTAAAGACTTTCCTAGTCTTACCATGAATCATGAATTCAATTTTTTAATAGAACTCATACCTAGTTCTACACATATTTAAAATACACCTTAGAGAATATCCCCAATTGAGTTACATAAATTGAATAAGTAGCTACAGTAGAATCTTGATAAGGGGTTTATTTAGCCAAGTTCATCACCATGAGGTGAACTTTTTCTTTTTTTATAATAAATATGATTCAATGTATATTTTCACTTATTAATGATAACATAACAATACCTCTATTAATAAAATGTATCCTCTATGTCATATTGATTATTTTTTAATAAATTATGAGGATCTCAATACTTTTCGAAGACCGAACTCTGATCTAGTTATCATCAGCTGAAGATAAAAAATAAGGACATATTCAAGACAACCCTCCATATGAGGTATGATAATTATAAATTTATAGTGAAGACATTTGGACTTACACGAGCCTTCTATCTTTATGGATCTACTGAATAAAGTATTTATAGATTACCTAGATTAGATTTTGGTATTATTTATAGATGATATTCTTATATATTATAAGTGAAAATAAGAGTATTAAGATCATTTTAGGATTTTTTTAAAGACCTTTAGAAAGGATAAGATGTTTTACAAATATAGAAAGTGGAAATTTTGGCTATAGAAAGTATCATTATTGGGTGATGTAATTATAAGTGGGGGTGTATCGATGGATCACTCAAAGAAGGAAGTTATTAAACAATGTTCAAGACTAACCAAAGTGACCAAAATACATAGTTTTCTTAGGTTGTTTAGATACTACCAATTAATTATGAGAAATTTATCAGAGACATCAAATCCAATAACCATACTGACATAAAAGGGAGTCAAGTTTATTTAGATAGATGAATGTTAAGAAAATTTAAATGAAATAAATAGAAGGTTGGTCAGTGCACCTAGGACCACACAAACCCATAGTGGGGAAGGTTTTGTGATATATCATAATTCATAAAATAAGGGATTGTGATTTTTTCTCATGCATAATGACATGGTGGAATATTATGACTATTTCCAATTAAAGGTTCATGATAAAAATTACCCAATTCATGATTTAGAACTTGCATCAGTAATTTTTTATTTAAATATATAGAGGCATTATCTTTTTTGTGAAATGTGTGACATATATACCGATCATAAAATAATAATGTATATATTTGAAAATAAAGAGTTGGATATGTTCTAAATAATATAGTTGGAATTGATTAAAGATTTTGACTACTTAATACATTGTCACCTTGGGAAGGAAAACAAGGTGGCTTATTCTCTGAGTTGGAAGAACTGTGATAGTTTTTTCCATTATAAAGATTGAAAGATATCTAATAATTATGTATTTTTAGAGGATGGACCTTGAAATCATACATAAAGGAGAAAGATCCTATCTTTCTTAGATGAATGTTCAACTGTAAATTTATGTAAAAATTTAAATAGGCATAGAAGGAGGATCTAAATCTATAAAAGAAGGTAAAAAAGGTTCTTGAGTTTAATAATGATACAGATGAGATGATATGGTTCAGGAATAGATTATGTCTCCCATAAATTCTAAAATTAAATAAGGATTTGTTAGATGAATCTCGTAGCTCATCATACTTTATTCATCCTGAAAGTACAATGATGTATAAATATGTTAAATAGAATTTATAGTGGTATAATATAAAGAGGGTTATTTTAGAGTATGTATCTCAGTGATTTTTATACCATCAGGTTAGGGCTAAGAGAAAGAAGTCTAAGGGGATGTTTCAAACATTACCCATACCTAAGTGTAAATAGGAAAACATCACCATATATTTCATTATGGGACTCCCCATGAAATATAAAGGGAACAATGATATTTGGTTTGTAGTCAATCACCTTAATAAATGAACACATTTTATTACTATTAGATAATATTTATCTCTTATCATATTACCAAGATATATGTTAAATAAGAGGTAAGGTTGCATGTTGTACAACTCCCAATAATATTTGAGTGATATCCTAGGTTTAACTAAAATTTCTTTAGAATTATTCAAAAATATTTGGATATAAAGTTGATATTTATCACTACATATCATCCCCAGATAGATGATCAGTTTGAGAGGAATATTCAAACCCTAGATGATATACTAAGATCTTGATTTTTGTATTTAAAAGGTGGTTGATATCAATACCTTCCTCTGGTCAAATTTTCTTACAAAAATAGTTTTCACTCGAGCATTTAGATGGAACTTCATGAATCCCTAAATGTAAATAATTATTGAACTCCAAGATACTAATATGAAGTTGGGGAAGAGAAGCTATTAGAACCCGAGATAGTTGAGGAAATAGTAGAGAAGGATAGAGACATTCATATACATATCAGAGTATCTTTGAGTTGATACAAATGTAATTCTAACAATTGTCAGCTAGATTTGGAGTCCAAAGTTGTTGATAAATTGTTCCTACAAATATATCCTTGGAATAATGTTATGAGATTTAAAAATAAGTGAAAACTAATCCCTATATTTATTGGTCCCTATGATATTATTGATCGTATTAGGACAATAGATTATTGCTTGATGCCTACTCAGAACCTATCCCAAGTTCATGATATATTCCAATTATCTATTTTTTGAAAGTATATACTAGATCCTTCACAAGTACTAAACTCATAGTTCATACCGTTAGAGCATGATCTTTCTTATGAGGAGAAACCTATAGAAATATTGTATCATAGAGATAAATGTACATGGAATAAGAATACTCTTACGATTAAGGTTATCAATAGGAATAAGAAAATTGAGGAAGAAACATGGGAACCTAAGGATGTGATTAAGTAGAGGTGTTCTCAATTTTTTGTATCAGAGTGACAAAATTATGGCCGTGAAATTTTTATAAGGGGGTAAAATGTTAAACCCTGAGTTTTTAGAATATATTTCACTTTTATAAATAAACAAGTTTGATATATTTTGAATCACTAAACCATAAAATTATGTGAATAATGATTATACATTATAAAATTAAGAACATTATATGATATTTAAATGAAATATAATTGCTAAAAATAATTTTTAATTCACACAAGAAATATTATTGACCATAAAGAATTGTTTTGAAATATTATTTTTATGAGAATTGTTTTTTCATATATGTCTTATTTAAATTTTTTTTAGAGTATTAAACTTGTGAAAAATTATTTTTTACACATTTATAAAATGAATTCATTATTTATTATTTGTCTAGAAATGAAAATAAAATCATTTTAAGGTAAAAAGTGATGTTTTTTGAAAAAATACTTTAATCTGTGCAATGTGTTTTTATCTTATTAAATTAAATTAATCACTATTTATGACCAATTTTAAGTAAATTAATAGATAAAATATTCAATTAAATATTTTAACATTCATTTAATATTTTTATTAGGAAATAATTTGAATTAAATTCAGTTTTACGCTTAAAAATATGTTTTTCAAAAAACATTTTTCTTTGCATTTTGCACACTTATTTTAAATTTACTTTTTGATAATTATAATAATTGAATTTGACTAAATTGTTTCCATATTTTGAATCAAAATTCCCAAATTTGGTAAGTAGTTCAACCTCATTTTTGGTCATTATGAACAGTACCCGTGGTAAAACTTTGTCACCATGGTAAGGGATAAAATGTTTAATGGGGGGGGGGGGTTAAATTAGAGATAAAGTATAAAATATCTATAAAATATAGATAAATGTGATTTTTTAAGGTAATTAGACTCACCCTTATCTTATCTTTTAATTTGGGTTTCCTTAGTGCCTCTTGAACATGAATATGAATTTTTTTATATTTTATATTTTAAGTATTTAAAAGAGTTCCACCCACCTAAATTATAAAAGGGAACCCTATCCCTTTACTTATTCACACACTTTGAGCCCTAAAAGACAAAATTTTACTGTATTAATGTGTAATCCAAAAGAGATTTCCCAAAGTAGACATAATTGTCTTTACCAATATATTTCGAGTTTCTTTCTTCTTTAACCTCATATTAATATTATATAACCATTTTAATATAATAAAATCAGTATAATTACAATAAATAAGTTTTTTTTATGTTAATGGTATAAATATTTTCTTCCTCCTTTTAATCTTATGATAAATGATAATGTTGTTTATGTGCATGTTTAAACTACCACTTCCACAAAGTGATGTGATTAATTTTTATTGTACTCAATAAATGGATAGTTATATGGATAAATTTAATTAATATGTATTATATTTATGATATTATTATGATTTTAGAAACATTTATTAATGATTATCTATAATGCTTCGACTCGGAAGCCACTGAATAGATTCCCTAAGCCGGTGGGCCACATGGCCTTAAGCGCACCACCCTGTATAATAGAGGCTATCAAATAGTAGGGTTGGTCTAAGGAGATACGGTAGGGAGAATATACCTATATACTAGAGTAAAAAATAGGGAAAATAAAATCAATCATATACGTATAGATAAATAAAATAGTGAAATGACATCTAAGAAAGTGAAGATAAATAACCAAGATAAATTATGATACATAAAAATGAAACTAATTACTATAAGTTAGGTATCCATATATCAATAGAAAGCATGATACATAAGAACCAAAAATACCAAAAAATAAAATACTAAACAATCCAAAAAAATGGTCCCAAGTCCTAGTCCAGTACTAACTCCCATAGTCCATCCTAGAAACTAAAAAATCCCCAAACACAGGGTGTTTGTCCAAACCTAAACCTGTAATGTAATTATGAAAGTATCTTAGATACCCAATTTACATGGAATCATGAGTAGGGTGTGATTATAACTCATTATTCCACCACCCAATGGCATCCCAAAAAAAACTAGTCGATAATAAAGTGCATGAATGAGTGTTATAAATATTTTTTTCCAGTTTACCAATTATCAATTTAACATTTAACAGATTGAAAAATTAAATAAAAATCCATAAAACAACCATCAATGTTCTAGCTCCACTATGACACATGACATCGGTTAATACCTACCTCATCTAGTTCCAGTGAGTTTCTAATTATGGGAAACATCATGGATCGGCTGATTTGAAGGTATATTACCATGGAAACCATTATTATAATAACTCAAGGGAATAAATGCGTCTCAACCAAACATTACCTCTCAATAAATACCATCAGGAATCCAAGGTGTTGACCCTTTTAATTTCAAAAATCCAGTTTATCATTTTGAAATGAAGGATCCATCCTTTACATTCAGAATCATGACTTGATTGGAATCCATAACACACACTTGAGGAATTTAACCCAAGAAGATCAAACTGAATTCAAGATCTTATCCCTTATCATTCAAAAATGGTACCTTGAGAGAATTCATGACATTAATATGTGGAATTACATAAATATATACACTAACAAAATATAAAATGGATATTCCCTAAGGAAATTTTGATAATGAATCAAAACAAAATCTAGTGGTTTGCTCAAGTAATTATGCAACATCGACCCTCAATTAATCCCTGAGTGTCATAACACCCCATCATTTATCTGGGTACACTACAAGAATATCGAGAACACTCAGGAAATTCCACACCAACCACTGTCCATAAAAAATCTATGTAATTTCTCTAAGAAATTATTAGAAAATTGTAACACCTTGGCCTGAATCACCAGGTCCAAACTAGATTGACACATGAACTTATGTGTTCCTCCCTATATAAAAGAGGATTATGACTAGTAGTGAGGGTATATGTCTATTAGTGGGGATAACATTCTATCAAAATCATTTTATACAAAAAATAATAAAAAAACAATATAATAAATAGAATAACCAAAGTATCATGTGAAAAATAAAATATGGAATACCAGTTACATAGGTAATAAATAGTCCCCCAAAGTGGAAATCCAAAATAGATTAGTAAAAGAAGTATAAAAATAAATAAATAAAATAAAAAAGACCTTTAGAGTCTACCCTATTCCACTACCTGCTCAATTCGTCTCTGCTCAGCTATCAGAAACATGCCCCTTACCCATACTTGGATCCCTATACTCGAAGTTTTCATGTGCATTGAGATTCCTGTGGATAGTGCGAGTAATAAAACCTTATTGTACATCACCAATGCATCTATAAAAGTTATTATAAAGTGTATTCCATGATAATAATAAATTCATAAGAAGAATAATAATCATTCCACACATAGTGATCGGTCATGCGCTAACCAATCTGCCACCCACCCTCGACCATACTTGCTTTGACTCCATACCGATAGGATAATCATAACCTTTAATAAGTGAGATATAATAAGATGGATATCCCTCTTTGTGTATGTATTGTATTTTTTTTCAACTAATTTTCATTGGTGGTCAATAGTGATCAATGAGATAATAAGATCTATTTGTGGTCAATATGATGAAGTATTTCCAAAGTTAATGGATCTTGGATGAAGTCCTAAAGTCATGATATTCCAAGAAACTTGTGAATGGTTTGAATACTTTGAGTGTCAAGGTGATGCTTGTAGAATTTTTATGGATTCAATTTATGACATTGGATGTCATTGTTTCATAATTATCCTAGTACAATATGATGATTATTTTCTTATTTTTATTTCAAAAATATCATATGTTGTTTGGAGAACTTGTTATGAAAGACTTATGAAAGAAATTTGATGAAAAAGATCTTCCAATTGTATTCTGGTTTGATTATAAAGAAAGATATTACAGGAAGATAGGTAAGTTACAATAATTTCCTTTGTAAATATGACAATGCTAAAGGTTATCGATCAAAGTATAAATATCACAACAGACGGGGTTTGTGATGAAATCAATCAAGTGAATTTTGGTAAGAAGATGGATGAAGCTTTAACAATGTATCAATTTGTGTTTTCTAACAAAGCCAGATGACTACAAATCAGTATGGTTGGTGTTACCAAAGCATATTTTTGAGGTTGAATAATTTTCTAGTGTTTGTTAAAATTTCAGGGTTGAAAATTTGAAGGAGGGATAGCATTATAAAAGATGGATTTCCTTGAATTCCTTATAAAAATATGGAAAAGGCATGAGTTTTGTGAAGATTGGGTTTCACGAAGGGTGGTTCATGAAGGTGCGAAGGTTTTTATGAAAGGCTCCCAAATTATTAGAAGTGGATCATCGTAAATGGAGGATCACCACAAAGATATGCAGTATTGCAAATGGTGATGGTAATCTACATGATTACAAGAAGTGAAGCATCATGAGTGTGCGATGGTTTGAAGGTGATCTCCGCAATAATGAAAAATATTAAAAGAGTATCATGAATGGAGGAGCATCATGGATATATTTTTGAGTGATCCAAAAAATGCGCTGGAGGTGGTGGAGTATCGCGAACAAGAAAGATTATAAATATAAGGCAACCCCCACTTATTTTGAGATGAAAAAATCATTAAAAATCTAGAATTGTGTTGATTTCACAGAGGTAGAGGAGCTATGTGAACCTGGGTTTCTATGCAAGATTGAGCATTGAGAAAATAATTCTAATGTCTTGACTGATTCCAATGATTATAATTAATGTATGCTTCAAGATTATGGGATATTTCTCATTGACTTAGTGAGCTTCTCGATGTAAGTTGGTTCCACGAAGGCAGTTTTCATCGTGAAGGTTGTGAGCTTCGCGAGGTAGATTTGCGAATAGTACTTTTGAATATCTGGTTTAGGCAAACCAGTTTTTGGGTAAAATACACCCACTATGTTTCAAGAAGTGAGACTGTGTGTATATCCAGTTGGTAAGCAACTGATAGATCAGATAAAAAACACATTGTTTGTGGGAAGAAGAACAAGACCTGCAACTAAACTCATATTTGCACCATGGAAGAAGAAAGTATAAAGTATACCAATACACTCATGTTTTGGTATTGAGTATTAAAGGAATAAAATAAGACACTACTGCATTATTACATATTATTGTGTGTTAAAGAAGAATAATAGAGTGGGCAATCTATATTCAGTTATTCAGGCTATATCAATTGTGATGATGCTATGTTGAGTTGATCTTTATTGTTTTGATAATCAATAAAGAGTTTTGTGATTCTAGAAATATTAGAAGATGATGATTTAGTGCAGTTGGATTTTCATTTAAGAAGAAATATATATCAAGATACTATAATATACTACTGTATATATTTATGTGTCATAGATGAGAGAGTGAATAGGAAGTGATTGGTCAAATTGATATTAGTTGGTTATCATTTGGGTTAGGGAGAATTTAGTCCACTAATATACCATATTCTTATTATTGTGACTGATAGAAGAATAATATTGTGAATATTTTGGTTTTATTTAGGTAAGAGGTAAGAAGCGTTAATTTCATGCTTCTAAGAAAGTATCAAGTAAAGAGTGGAAGAACAAAGTAGAACTATGACATCATACATGACTCAACAAGTGGAGGATTTTCTTGATGTTACAAACCCTTATCAACAAGGAGAATGCTGTCTTGGGAGGTAGTATAAAGATCCAACCAAGTGATGTAAAACATGCACTATTGGATTGTTTACATAGTGATACATGATTGTAAGATCACACCCCACTCATTTTAATACACACAAACATGATTGTTTTCTACTGAATTGTTTGGTCAAGATTATTTCCAACCATGACAAGGACTAGCTGCTCTTATTGAGTAGTGAACCTTGTAAAAACATAGTGTGTTGACTTTAATACTTTAATATTATTTAATAAGATAGGAAGAATAGAATAATAGAATCAATATCATAATAGGTCAAATATGTAAAGGGATAAAGAGTGAAATTGGATTAAAAAATATCCCAACATTGATTCACCCCCCTCTCAGTGTTAGATATATCCAAAACTGGTCCTCTCAATTGGTATCAGAGGAAAGGTTCACCTATGTTAGATTCTCTATAGTTAAGCTATTATATTTTTAAGACTTGAGTTTCTTTCATGAGTTAACAATTAAGTGAAGTTTTGGTGAAGATTCAGTTACCTCTGAGCAGAAGTCAATATCTACCAAGATAATGATGAATAGGAAAAAGAAAGAGAATAGAAAGTTGAAGAATAAGTATCTATTATCTAAATAAGAGGAAGTATCTATTTTTACATTCCTTTCCAACAATGAAGACATATTAAACTTTTAAAGTAATGAGAAGTTAGCTCAAGTTTCCACCAAGAATATAGATAACCTTCCTACCTTTAGGGATAAATAGGTATGTGTTAGTACATTTAAAATTATTTCTGAAGATGAAAATTATATCACAAGTGGTATGATCGATTAAAAACTTCTCAAGAGTTATAAATGGATATATTAAGAGTTATTCTACATGGTATTACTAAATAAATAACACCCCTTATTTGTGGAGTGTTTCAATGTATGCAGGAAGATATCACCCAGTTGGAAGAAGAAACTGATGTTTTGGAGAAGGGATTGAAATAAAAAATTGTTGAATGTTGAAATTTATCCAAAAAATTTGTAACCTTTTAAGAAACAAATAGGGAACTTGAAATAAGTTCCTAAAAACTTCTTAAATAAGTTGAAGAGAAAGATGTTGTAAAAAGGACTCTAGAAGAAAAGATCCATTCACTTGAAGAGAAATTGAAATATAGCACTAATGTCAAGGGTTTATAAATGGGAGAAATATCCAATAAGATGAAGGAACTTGACTCATTGATTTAGATTAAAGTCAAGGTGAATAAAGATGAAGTTTAAATAAAGAATAAGTATTTTGAATAGAATATGATTATGATTGAGGATCAAAAAATCACCCATAATATGAAATATCTAGAATTGGTAGCTCAGTTGGAAAATATTGAGAAGACACGTATTGAAACTTCACAAAAGAAGAAAAAAGTTAATACTGGTACTCAATGTTCATTGGAGGATTCTACTATCAAAATAACTCTAACAAGTGATAAGAAGATCATGACTTCATTCAATAATCTATCACAACCAGCTAATAAGAAAAAGTTACCATCCATACCATCTTGTATTGATGTTTCTAAATATGTTTCCAAAAATAGTAAAGGTAGGAAGACAAATTATAAACAATTATGGAAAAATAAA
Organism: Viscum album; assembly: GCA_963277665.1. Classification (NCBI taxonomy): domain Eukaryota; kingdom Viridiplantae; phylum Streptophyta; class Magnoliopsida; order Santalales; family Viscaceae; genus Viscum; species Viscum album. The sequence goes on from OY728160.1 coordinate 642,026,496, forward strand.
GGTGATAAGATATCTACCACCATGTCTATGTTGGATAGGAAGAATAAATTTGAAGGTGGTTCCCCATAAAGAGCACAACAAATAATAAATAATTCCCAATAACCTCATATAGAATATATTAGGAAATAAATATTTGTGGGTCAATGTTGGTGCTGTAATTTATTTGGGAACTATGCGTTAAATTTTTGGCACAATACTTAAAATGTAAAATAAAAAAGGAAGCCTATATTAAGGAAGAGAAATCCAAATAATAATAAGCAACATCCATAGGTACAAAAGAATTTGTATACTGCAAAAAATTTGTAATGCTTGATAACATCTGTGATTTATGAAATGGCGGTGGTCACAAGGTTGGTACATGATCATCTCAACATTTATCCTAAGTTTATAATAAAATAAGACCACAAAATATGACTTAGAATGAAGAATCAACCTTGGGATGATATATTAATAATTTTGTAAACAGAGATCCTCCCAGGAAGGTATCAAATAAAAAGGATGAGAAAACCATGGATTCTAAATCCAAGAAGTTAAAGGGTAGTTCATCAAAAGAACTATTAAGAGGGATTATATTTAGAAGAACCCATGTGAAAAATCCAAACTTTCTTCCATATTTCCTAATGATATGTTAGTTATTTGGCATAAAGATTTGGAAAAAATGAGAAAAATAGAAGATGTACAAACTAAAGATAATGAAAAAGTGAATAAAATATTACATATGATGAAGAAAAAATGTATGAGGATTTTTCATGAAAAGGAAACTCTTGTGTTAAATAAGTTCTGTGTGAGAGATGCAAGAAATCTGGTCATATTGAAAAATTTTGTTTAACCATGCTACTAGAGCAAGAAGAAATCCTAAAAAGGACTATTAAGGTATCATCCATGAAGGCTGTTAAGAATAAAAATTATTTACACAATGAATAAGTGGATGTTAATAGATCCATATTTCCTCAATATAAATCAGAATATATGTTCAAATATGCAAGCATGAATACCAGAGAAAATGGGGAAACTTGGTTTAAAATATCATCTCAACCTTACTATTCATATTAATCAAGCAAGGAGGATCCAACTTATTCCCTTAAATATTTTTGTATTGTATTTGTGCTTATAATACATGTAATTTAAGGTAAATCATGTTCCTAGGGGGTATAACCTAAGAACTAGTGAGTGCTTCCAATTTTTGACAGCTAAGCTAAAGAAGTTACCATCCTTGAATAATTCCTCGATTGATATTTAAATACTAATATGATGTAGGATCATACTTGATGAAGTTAAAGAAAGTTATTTACTATTATGGATATCTAGAATAAATAATATTCCATCTTGGTTTAATTTTATTTATTGGTATTCTAAAAAAAATGTTCCATAAGATTATCCTTAGTGAAGTTGTGAAAGTTTTCTAATATGGACTTCCACAAGTTGAAGAACCATTCTGGTGTATTCTCTATACTAGAATTTTTATAATCCATTCTTGATGAGATCCACCATTATGAAGATAATGAGAAGTATTTCCCTTGAGGTGGAGACAAATAAATAATCCTCTAGAATTATTATTCCAATTAGTATCAAATCTAATTATTTGGGAAATTACTTGAAGATCATGTAATTAGAAAAGGTATGTATCTTAATATCTCATCCTTGATTATTAAAAATAAAAAACTTTTTACAAAGGGGGATCAATTTAATTATTTAGTGACCTAATAATAATGGAAGTGTCCCAAGGTCACTTATCCGGTCTATTACACTTGAATGTTTTTGATCTATTTGTTGAAGTAAGTGCAAGAGTTTTAGGATGATTGTTCTTAAAATGATCCATCTCAAATTTATTAATTTCAACTTGGAATTGAAGTGAATAATCCTTGAATACAAGTGTATGAGTTATTATTTCTTAAGGTATCATGATCAGTTGGTAATGGATGGTTTTTTTCTAAATCAAATCCTCTTATTTCTACACCGAGTACAGATCAAGTAGACTTTGAGTGAAATGATGGATGACACATTTCTTAAGTATGGACTGATTACCTTTTTCCCATGAACCTTGTATTTCTTTTCAATAAGGGTGAGATAAAGTGAAATGAAAATTTGAAAGTTAAAGGGGAGAGAGAATATAATAGTTCAACATATTTACACATTCATTTGGAAAGAAATTTGAAGGTATTTCCAACAAATACAAAGTGGGAGATTGAAGATCCCACTTTTTTAATGGATTTTATTTGTTGTAAAATTATTGTCATTGGTGGTAAATAGTGATCAATGAGATAATAATATCTCTATGTGGTCAATATGATGAAGTATTTCCAAAGTTAATGAATCTTGGATGAAGTCCTCAATTCTTGATATTCCAAGAAACATGTGAGTGGTTTAAAGACTTTGAGTTTTTAGGTGATGTCTAGAGAATTGTTATGGATTAATTTAATGACATTGGATGTCATGGTTTCATAATTATCCTAGTAAAATATGATGTTTCTTTTCTGATTTTCATTTCAAAAATATCATAAGTTTTTTAGAGAACTTGTGATGCAATAATTATGAAGGAAATGTGAAGAAAAGGTGCTGCCAATTGTATTCAGGTTTAATTTTAAATAAATATATTTTAAGAAGACATGGAAGTTACAATACATTCCTTGGAAAATTTTATGATTCTAAAGGTGATCGATCAAAGTTTAAATATCATGAAAAATGCCGGTTGTGATGAAATCAATTAAGTGAATTTTGGTAAGAATATGGATGGACCTTTAACGATGTATCAATTTGTGTTTCCTGGAAAAGAAAGATGATTGAGAATCAGTATGGTTGATGTTACCAAATTATATTTTTAAGGCAGTGTCATTTCCTAGTGTTTTTCAAATTTTTTGGGTTTAAAATTTGAAGAAGGGATAGCATCACAAAATATGGATTTCCGTGAAGGCCTTATAGAAATATGGAAAAAGCATGAGTTTTGTGAATATTGGTTTTTGAAAAGGTGTGAAGGTTTTGAAGGAATGTTCTGTAATTATGAGAAGTGGATCATCAAAAATGGAGGAGCTTCATGAAGATATTTAGAATTGTGAATGGTGATAGTAATCTCTGTGATTATGAGAAGTGGAGAGTCGTGAGTGTGTGATGGTTTGACAGTGTTCTCCACGACAATGATAAATATCAAAAGAAAATTAAAAATAGAGGAGTTTTGTGAAGATATTTTTGAGTGATCCAAAAAATGTTATGGAGGTGGTTGAAAATATAGAACGAGAAATCATATAAATATAAGGTGACCCCCAATTCTTTTTAGATGAAAAGATCAGAGAACATCTGGAATCACGTCGATTTAGAGGAGGAAAAGTAGCTCCTTGAACCTAGGTTTCTATGTGAGCTTGATAATCGTGAAAAGACTTATAAATTCTTGAATGATTCCAATGCTTCTAATTAATGGATTCTTCGTGATGATAGGATATTCCACGCTAACTCAGTGAACTTCACAAAGACAGTTGGTTTTGCGAAAGTAGTTTACTTCGTGAAGTTTGTGAGATTCTTGAGGGATCTTCGTGAAAAACAGTTTTGAATATCTTGTTTAGGTGAACCAGTGATTAGGTATAATACCCCAAACTTTGTTTTGAGAAGTGACACCGTTTGTGTACCCGATTGATACAAAACTAGAAGATAAGAGAAAACACACATAGTTTGTTTATCTGAATAACCAGACGTGAAACTAAACTCATATCTTCACAAAGGAAGAATAAAGTATAAAGTATAACAATACACTCATGTGTTGGTATTGAGTATTGAAGGAAGATAATAAGACATTGCTACATTACTCTATATTTTGTGCATCAAACAAGAAGAAGAGAGTGGCTAATATATATTTTGTTATTTAGTCCATATCAGTTGTGATGATGTTATGTTGAGATGATCACTATTGTTTTGATAATCAAAAATTAGTTTTGTGATTCTAGTAAGATTGGAAGAATGTGATTCAGTGCAGTTAGTTTTGCACTAAAGAAGAAAGAGAGATCAATACACTGTAATATACTAATGCATATATTTTTTTGTGTTATAGATCAGAGAGAGAATAGGAAGTGACATGAAAAATTGATATCGGTTGGTTATCATTTATGTAGAGGAGAATTTATTCCATCAGTCGACTACAATAATATTATTATGATTGATAAAAGAAGATTGAACACCTTTTAGTTTGCTACTGGGAATAGGTGAGAATAGTCAATTGCATGCTGCTAAGCAAGTAACAGGTGAAGAGTGGAAGAAAAAATCAGAACTGTGACATCATACAGGAATCAATAGGTGGAAGAATTTCTTGGTGTTACAAACCCTTATAAACAAGAAGAATACTATTTTTAGGTAGTATAAAGATCCAACCAAGTGCTTTAAAACACACACTATTGGATTGTTTACATAGTTCTATATGAGTGTAAGGTCATATACTACTTGTTGTAATCCACACTAAAGGATTGTTTTCTAATGTACTATGTGGTCATGATTATTTCCAACCATGATAAGGACTAGCTACTCTTATTGAGTAGTGAATCTTGTAAAAACATCATGTGATTGTATTTACTACTTTAATATTCTTTCATGTGATAGGGAGAAGAGAATAAGAGAATTGAGATCCTAATAGGTCAAATATGTAAAGGGATAGAAAGGAAAATTGTATTAACCACCCCAACACTAATTCACCACCCACTTAGTGTTCAACATATCCCAAACTGGTTCTCTCAGAAGACACTAGGATGGTTATATGTCTCCAAGTGGTCTTAATACATCAATTTGGAACGGTCCCATAAACCATCATATCCCATCACTATCAAGGGTCAGGCCTCCAAACCATCTTAAACTGTTTATGCTTCAGGTCAGGCCCTAGAACATCATGCCCCTAACTCTCTATCTTAGTTCAGGCCCCTAGACCATCATGCCCCTAATGTGCTATCTCAAGTTAAGCATCCAGACCATCACTCCCCTATCCTGTGCTAGGGTCCACCACCATCATCATTTCAAGCTGTACACACTCCCCCTCTAAGGGGTAAACATCGCATGATGGTCCAACTATCTCAAGTACCAATAAAAACCTACAAGGAATTGTAACACACATAATAAGGTTGAGAATACAAGGAAATAATAACATATCACCATGAGAATATAGTACCAAAACATAATAATAAGTGATCATAATCAAACATGGAAACACGCTACTCGAGCAATACTCATGGACTCAAATATCATAATGGGTCTCACAAGCTACACACACACATTATCACAATCAATAATGATAAACAGTGTATGATAACACAATAATTATACCAAGGAATCATATGTAAATGAGATCCCCATAAGGTAAGAAAACTCATACCACAAACTCATTGACCATGAACTTCCAGGTTCATCAAGGAATCACCACTCGAACTATGTCCATGTGTTTGTCAGCTCAAACCACTCACCAAGGATTCTTAGAACTAATTCTATTATTTTATTTTAAAAATTAATAAAACACAACATGATATAATAGATTCATTCTCCTGGATAATTTCAAAATTATCGATTTAATACAAAACATGTGTTAACCATTATTTCCTTAAAGAAAATTCTAATTCCACATATGATAATAATTTACTCTCTTCATAATAATTTGAGATAGATAGAAATAATAATAATTATTTTCCATAATTCTAGGTTACTATCATTTTAAAAAATCTTTATCATTTTTCTAAAAATATTTTGAAATCTAATTTCACAAACTGAATATGAAAATATTTTATGGAAAACTTTCTTGGGTTTTATCATTGGAAAATGCAACATCCAAGAGTAGAGGGGAGAGGGTGAGGTTCTTCCACATCCTAAAACCATATAAATAACTCATATATTTCATAAAAGGTTTTAAAATACATGACCAAGGTAATTTATGGGTTTCTTAGAGTAAAAAATATCACCTAAAAATGAAGGGCAACAAAGTTTGGATATTTTTAAGAAAGAAATCCAACTGTAGATTCACAATATTAAAACTCAAAAATTAAATTTATTATTTCATTTGTCCTTTAATAATTTATTAATTATAGAGTGTTTAAATTATTCCATAATATGATTCATGAGTTTTAAATGATTCAAGGAATTAATTCCCACAAATTTTAGCCTTCAAAAATCATAAAAACACATTAAAAGGTCAAACTAGAAAGGAGAGTAAAAAGGATGTTTTAAAAGAATCTTTCCCAAAAGGGTGATGCATAAGGGTAAATTATTTTTAACCTTACATAAATCCTTTACATCACATAAGGGTAAGGATTTAACCTTATGCACCCTATGTAAACTCTAGGTTACCCTTAAATAACCCTTAGAATATAGATGTTATGCTTACGCAACATCAGAACTACCCTTATGTAGCCTCTATTTACCCTTATGTAACACTTAGAAACCCTTACACAACTCCAAATTAACCCTTGCATAGCGTATAGAAATTAAAATTTACCCTTACGTAGTTCCTAGGTACCCTTACACAACAACAATGTCACCCTTACATAGTGTATACGAATTATTTCTTACCCTTACACATCCTTTGTAAAACATGAGTTACTCTTACACAAAGCATATGTCCTGCATAAGAGTAAGAATTAAATTGAAAATTTTGATTTTTTCACACAAGAGGCTTATAAAATAAAACAAATAGGGGTATAAGAACATTTAAAGATTGATAATGTCACAATTATCCCCTCTCTAAGAACTTATCATTATTAAGAAATATCTCAAGTGGTCTTTCTCGAATAACTCAAGCCACTAAGATTGAACATCAGACTCTATCTCCCACTTCTCCTTCTAGATCCATCTATACCACTATAGGATCTAGATAAGTGGTACCATATTTATTCAAATTAAATTCTTGATTCAATCAATTATTATCATTGGGTGTCCTCATAAGATGCATTAATATCCAACTCAACATCCACACAGTCTATAACATGTGTAGAATCAATAATTTACCTCCAAAGATGAGAAATATATGACACATCATGCATGTGTCGATAACTTGGAGGAATATCCAAATGGTACACCACTATCCCAACCCATTAGATGATCGCGGATGTTTCAAAAACCCATATTTATAGTTTCCATTTCTTTTGAAAATGACAATTCCCCAAACAAGATGATACTCACAAGAAAACCCAATCACCAAAAAATACTCCAAATTTCATATCTGTTGTTCTACATATGATCTATTTCTATTCTGAGTGGTCACCAACCATTTCCTAATAAATTTTACCCTCTATAATGTCTCCTACACCATACTAGGACCAAAAATGCTGCTTAACCCACCATATGAAAATAAAATGGTGAGATAAATGACCAACCATAAAGAGACTCAAGTGGTGCCATATGTATAGAATCATGGAACCATTATTGTAAGAGAACTCCAACAAGGATCAGTGTTCATCACAAGTTCTAATGAAGTCAAAGGCAGAATCCCAAAGTATATCCTCCAGTATGTGAATTTTCTGCTCTGACTGTCAGTAAGTTTGGGGATGGTAAGTTTTGATCAAATGAATTTGAGTCCCAAAGACCTCCTACAAGACCTTACAAAACAGTGATATGAAACATGTATCTTGATTAGATACATATATCAATTAAATTCCATGTAAGATTACATTCTCATGGATGTATATCTTTCCCATCTTAACTGTTGAGTGAGTCTCCCAGATTGGTAAGATGTGAGAAACCTTCATCAACCAATTGAAAATCACCCAATTAGTATCATGACTACTTGGGGTCCTAGGTACCCCTATAAAAAAGTACATCATGACATCCTCCCACTTCTACATGGGAATTAATAGTGGATAGATAAAAACAATAGGATGTTGGTGCTCAACCTTTACCCTTTATCTAGTAAAGCATTGTGAAACAAAACCATTGATATCCATTTTCATCCCAGGCCCCTAGAACTATCTTATGAAGTTATGGTACATCTTTTTCTCTCCAAGATGTACCTCCCACCAAGAGTTATGGAATTCTCACATTAGTTCTCCCATGATAGAAGAAGGTACTAAAACTCTTATATATACAAGGATCACATCATAACTATCCAACGAACCCTAGGTCTTGGGTCATCTCCAACAAGATTTTCCCACATCATAACATAATTTGGGTATGAATTCTATCCAAATTTTACCCATTATAATAATGAAGATGATAAAGACAATAGAGAACATGTCATTGATCCTTAGTCCTCATAAGCACTCATCTTTCACTCAGTTAACAAGTTCATTAGGAACCACTGATCCTTAGAAGTTTGATCATGAAGGTACTAATATAACTTCATATTATGGCTAAAATCACATACTATGATGTTTCCCTTACCATGTGTATAATCCTCATTAAAGTAAAACGTTTCTAGGTACTCAACCCAACACCTCTACCTTAGATTTAGGTCCCATTGTGTGAACATTTAACAAAGGCTATTAGGGTAAGTGTAGACAAAAAAAATATCACCAAAGAGATAGTGTCATCAACACTTCAAATCATAAACCAAGACTTCTAGCTTAAAGCTATGAGTAGGGTTGTTTTTCTCATGAGGTTGTAGTTGATGTGATACATAAGCTACCAAATTCTCCATCAGCATTATTATTGTTCCTAAACCAACACTTGATGTATCACAATACACAATATATCTGATCCTAGGCTTAAGTAGTATCAACATTGGTGCTTTAGTCCACCACCTATTTAGATTAAGAAATTCTACTTTAAACTGATCTGACCACTAGATCTTTAATACCTTATTCATCAGCATATTCATAGGTGATGGTAGATGAAAAAATTGATAGATAATATGTTGGTAGTATCATGCTAAACCCAATAAGGTCCTGATACTGAACACATTATCGTGGAAATTTCCATGACATCACTGCCTAAAATTTCTATGGGTCCATGGATATACCTATCTCAGACACCATATACCACAAGAACATAACCTCATGAATCCATATACTAAAATATTAGCATAAATATTATGTTCTAAAAGAATACTCAGAAATATATCAAGATGTATGGCATGACGATATGTTATTAGAAAGTAGATGAGAATGTATTCAATGAACACCATGATTAATGAGTCTAGATATGGGTGGAAGATATTGTTTATGAGATACATAAACATTGTTATCACATTGTTCAAACCAAAAGGCATCACCAAATACTCATACAATCTATAAATGCTCTAAAATGTCATCTTTGAGATGTCCACCACTCTAACCCATATCTGGTGGTAGCTAAATTGAAGATAAATCTTGGATAACCACCGAGATATATGTAACTAATAAAAAAGAACATCGATCTTGGGAAAATTTTATCCGTTATTCTTCATCATCTAGTTTAACTTTTGATAATAGACACATAGTCAAAGACTACCACCTTCTTTCTTGGAAAACAAGATAGGTGAACCCCATGGTTAAGTTCTCGGTATGATAAATCCATTATTTTATATGTCCTTAATATTTACCTTGAATCCATTCTACTCAGTTAGTTCCATATGATATAGGGATATAAAAATGGGATGTGAACTTGGCATGAGTTATATATCAGCTTAATTTTCCAATCACCCTAATTATATACTAATTAAAAGATTAGTACAATGATTTTAAACCATTCCTTGGAATCATATGGGCCTTAGGTACCCCAAAAGGTTGAATATTCCTAGAGTTGATAGTTATGACATCTTCAACCATAGTTCTGAAATCCTACACCTAGGACATGAACTAAGTGAAATTATTCTAGAAGAAGTGACCGTGTTTCCTAAACCACAGAGTAGGTATAAGAGCATTAATAGCTACATACTCCTACAGATCTGGTCGTAGAGTAGGAACAACATCCCTTATAGAAGTATTCCATCCCCACTTCACAAGTATCCCTATAAGACTACACTGATGAATTTTTTTTATAACACGTTGAAAACATTTCAAAAAATTGAAGCCATCATGATAGATCTTAATCAGTTTATGGGATCACACAAAGGTTCTCATAGGAGTTTACCCATAAGATAAGGTATATACCTCTTATAACTAACCAAGGTCTCCATCCCTTAATGTTAGTCACAATCATATATATATATAAAATAAAAATATGATCAATTTATATTTATTAATTATATTATAGATATATTATAACAGTATGGAAATAGATATATCACACAATAGAGAATACAAGTATATTCTGGATAGATAGCATAATTCAAGGAATTAAATTAAATAACTAATATGAAGAATAAAAATAGGAATATATATAGAATGAATTCCTATGTTCCTAGTCATGATACATGGTTTCACCAGAAAATCTCATAAAAAATAGAAACGTCAATACCCTCCATGGTAACGCAGAGGTTTATTACACATGTGATGGATAAGAACATGGAAAGTACCCTATCCATGTCCTGTAAAACTATCTCATTTCTATCATATCTTAGGTCAGTAAAAAAGAAAAGTAAAAAATTTCCCTTTAATACCATTTTAATGCCCCGACCCAAACCATTGGGTCCGAACTAGAGTGCCACATAACCACATATGCACCTTCCCAAATGAAAGAGGCTGCTAACTAGCAGTGATAGTCTAATTCTATTAGTTGGGAGACTATACCATCAGTATTAGATCATTGAACAAATATTAATAAAACAATATAAGAAATAGAATAACTAGAGTATTATGTGGAAACTAAAAGATGGCATACCAGTCATACATGTAATAAACTTACTCCAAATGTAACAATACAAACTAGATTTACAAAAGTAAAAGATAAATAATGAAATAAAATAGTGGGGTATTCTAGATTCTTTCATAGTTTTCTACTAGATTTATGATTCTATACTTAGACATTGATCTCAAACCCCTTTACCTTACTCAGATCCCTATACAAAAATTCTACAAGTGTATCAAGATTCCTATGCAGTGTGTGAGTAATAAAACCCAGTAGGACACTAAAAATGTGTGATTGACAAGTGTAATCAAGTATAATAAGTTTATTACATGATAATAATAAATATATTACAAACATAATAGTCATACAACATGTACTGAGTAGTCATGTGTGAACCAAACTATCACAAACCCTCAACCATACCTATTTTGGCTTAATGCTAGCAGAATAATCAAAGGATTTCATAAGAAATAGAGAATAAACCACTAGGATTAACATGTCTCCCATCAGTATCAAGGAATCGAGTCAGATTAGGATTCTAGACTATCATATCCTAGTTCTATCATAGGCTAGGAATCCAGACCATCATACCCCATCTATGACTCAGGTTAGGCCCCTTGGCCATCATTTCCCTAACACGCTGTCTCATGTCAGGCCCCCGGTACTTCATGCCTATAATGTGCTACCTCAAGTCAGACCTCCAAAACTTGATTCCCCTACCCTATGCTTAGACCCACCATCATCATTATCACAAGTTGTGCACACTTCCCTCTAAGGGATAATCAACACAAAACAATCCACCTATCTCAAGTACCAATAACAACCTCTAAGGAATGGTAACACACATAACATGGTAGAGAATACAAGGAAATCCTAACATACCATCATGAGAATACAGTACCAATACATAACAAAATGGGTTCATAATCAAACATGAAAATAAGTTACTATAGCAATACTCATGGAGTCATGTATCATAATGGGTCTCACGGGTTACACCCACACCCACATGTGATCACTCTATCACATTAAACAAGGTATGACAACATAAGGATTATAACAAGTAAACATGTGAAAATGATATCCCCATAGGGTAAGGAACTATATACCTTAAAGTTGTTGATGAATAACATCAAGTTTCATCAAGGAATATTCACCCAAACCATGCACACATGTTCATCGGATCAAACCACTCGCCAAGTATTCTTAGAACTAATTCTATTTTTTTATTTCTAAAATAAATAAAACACCACATGTGATAATATATTCTCTCACCTAGATAATTTTCAAATTATTTATTGAATCCAAAGCATGTGTTAAACATTTCTTCTTTAGAGAAAATTATAATTCCACATATGATAATAATTTCCTATCTCTAGAATAATTAGAGATAGAAATGAATAATTCATATTATTGATTTCTATAATTTTGGGTTATTACCATTTTAAGAAATATTTATCATTTTTATATAAATATTTGAAAATTTAATTTCAAAAACTGACTATGAAAATATTTTACAGAAAACATACCTGATTTTTATCTTTTTAAAACAAAGCACCCAAGAGTAGAGAATAGATGGTGAGGTTCTTACACCCCTAGAAAATGGATGAAGAAATAATATTTTTCATATAATTTTTCACTAAAATTGAATAAGGGAACTTTTGGGATACTCATAAAGGATCACTAAAAAAATAAAGGGAAATAAAGTTTAGATATTTTTAAGAAAGAAATTTGCGTATAGATTCATAGCATTAAAACCCAAAAATTAAATACATCATTTAATTTTTCTTTTATTTTTTTCTTAATTATATAATATTTAAATTCTTCCATAATACGATTCATGAGTTTTTGGAAATTAAAAATCATGAAAATACATTATAGGTTCGAACTGGAAATAAGGAGAGGAAAAAAGGAGGTTTTAAAAGCATTTTCCCCAAAAAGGGAATTGTGTAAGGGTAACATGGTTTTACCCTTACATAACTCCTATCCATCACATGAGGGTAATTATTTACCCTTATTAACCCTATGGAAACTCTAGTTTACCCTTAAGTAACCCTTATAATTTAGGTGTTACCCTTACATGGTGTAGGAACTACCCTTACAAAACTCATGTTTACCCTTACATAGTGCCTAGGTACCCTCACACAACTCAAAAGTTACCCTTATGCATCATATAATAATTCCAGGTCACCCTTACATAGTTCCTAGGCACCCTTAAATAACTCCAATGCTAACATTATATATTTTATAGGAATTATATCTAAACCTTACATTTCCTTTGTAAAACATGAGTTACCCTTATGCAGTATAGGTACTGTTAAAGGGTAAGAATTAAATTGAATTTTTTATTTTTTCACAAAATTTTCTTATAAAATATAAACAAAATAGGGTTTTGAAAACATTTAAATATTAAATACATTACAAAAATTACTAATAACTAAAAAGGAAATCATTCCACTCAAACATTTAATTTATTTTTTTTACTTTCCAATTAATCACCTCTTTAATTCACTCATTCCAAATTACAACATTTCATTTTTTTAGAAACCAAGTCCCACTATTTCCATTAAAAAAATTTAAATTCAAGTCCAATGCCTGATCTATTTTTTTATTTGTAAAGGAGTAAACCAAACCCATATAAAGCACATAACATCATTAGGTTATGATGTAATCATCCATTTCTTATTAAATAATTATCCCTTTTAAACATATCTCTTATGGTCTCCTTTACATAACATTCTACCAATTATTTAAATTATGAAAATACCCATTTATAATTACACATTTTCATTTTAAGACACCATGTCAATCTTAAATACCAATCCATGACTATCGATGATTGTGAAATTCCATTTCAAAATAATTAATTTTGAACATTTTTTTATTTTCAACCATTTAAAAAAGGTTTAACCATTTTTCAATAAAAATAAATGGAATTATATATTCTCACATTTATATTCTTAGGAGTTATGTAATTTCATTAGGATAAATTATAACCATGGACAAGTAGAACATCCCATTAAAACCTCTATACCAAATGGGTATTTAATACATTTAAATAAGCATTTAATGGAGGAAAAAAAAATATGGATGGATTTAATTAATTTATGTGGTCATAAACCAAGAAGCTAGTGTACCATAAAACCAATTAATTTTAAAATTAAACAAGACTTTGGGTAATTTAAGGGACCACCTACCTCATGTGAAGTTTTTTCTCTTTAATTTTCATCCATAAAACCCTCTACCCAAGTTATTCGAAGACTAAAAAACCAACACTCAACCCCCAACATCCTAACTCACATCCAAACAAACAAAACTCATTAATTATAATGAAATTATTATTAATTAATATTTTATAACTAATTGAACAACTTAGTTTACTTATGAATTAATGGAAACTCACTCACTGGGTGCTTCTATTGTACCAAAACCAAGACCAAACTTCCTCTAGAGGTATTTGAAAAGATCATGACACTAACTTGGGCCAAATAAATATAAAAAAAGACTAGGACTATAATCAAAGACATTTAATTTATCTTAAAACCCTTGAAAAAACCACTTGGGGAAATAAAACCATCAAAATGATGGGTGAAGACATGTATGTATTATCTCTGGATATCCTCAAGATATACTATAGAGAAGCTTGATCATATTAGTATGATTCCACTATCCTCTAGTGGAATCTTCAATAAAATCCCTAACCAGGATGATAAAAAATTAGAGAGAGTGGAGGAGGAGAGGAAGTGAGATCAACGAAAGGAGAAACTTACCAAGAATAACCAAGAGACAACCCCCAAAACCACCCAATAAAAAGGGATAACCAAGATAAGAGAGTGAAGAGTCACCATAGTCCTTACAAGCTAAAAAATGAGGAAAAGAGGGGTGTCCCCTCTAAAATCCCAAGGTGGGTGAATTGTAATTCCAAACCTAAAACCACACCAATTGGCCTGTAGCTGTAGGCTATAACCTTGACCACCCAAAATTTCATTAGTGAATTCTCAATACTATTGACCACCTTATAACCCTAAATAATCATCCATAAACACCCTTTTTAGTTTTAAAAAACCTTCAAAATACCCTTCTAAATATTGGTTGTTAAAATGACCCATTAAGTAAACAAATTTTCAAAATTAGCTTAGAAATTCAAACATTTATGTACAAACTGGGTATTAAAAACTACCCATCACAATACTTATCATCCCCAAGAAGTTCCAGTGGTCATAAAATTATATCTGGCTACCTACATCAGTCACAATTTCTACTTAAACTCTGAATTCCAACCCTAAACTCTCAACACACTTCTAGAGAAAAAATTTGAAATCAAGGTTCTTAAACAATTTAAAAACTATAAAATTCTTAAATTAATCACTAAAACACTAATACGAAGCTCTACCAAAACCATATACATTGAGAAAACTAAGGATTATTCATTTAATTTCTTACCAATATCATGGTTCTCCCAAACCTAATACCTAGATAAAGGGGGAAATTTTGATCCACAACACCCTCTACCATTGGAATTACCTATTAGAACACAAAATTAACATTTCAAAGATGATCCTTGATGTGGTTCCCAAACTACCATTCAAAATATTCATGAAAATTCTAGTTCAATGTTGGTACCCCTTATTTATACTCAAATTCCAAAATAAATGGATACGCCTCCAACGTCTAAGAACCTCTATAATAAGAAATAATTTCCTAAAATATCCATGGAAAACCTCTAAAACTTACCAATAACACAAAATATGAAACAATAAATGTGGATTTGAACCCAACACATGTAACATAATGTGATAATGAAATTTAATCCCCCCCAACTAATGTTTCAAAAAACATTTGACTTCAGCCGCTGATGCACCATTAACCTACCCGACCATAATCCCATAAATCCCAGATGCATCCTACAATCATCCTAACACATCTAATGAATCATCTTACTGACACATGATGAAGATACTATGGTTGAAACCTCAAATTAACATATCCACTACTGTGTTTTATCACAATCACCAATGCCCAACTGAACCATTTACATTTGGATCACCTTAAACCATCTGGGCTTGCAGATGATGCTCAGACACCATCTGATATAACATCAAAGTCTATACCATACATTCATTGATTATTCCATTGAATGTGACCCCATTTATAAACTAATATAAAAAATCCATAAGGATCATACAATGATCAATCTCACACACCCATGACACCCCTTTACATTAGGGCCACATCACTATGACCAACATTTTTCTCTCCACCGTAGGAGAACTCCTATCAGTGAATAAAAAAACTATATTCTAATCTCTATGGACAATGATTTATATATCACCAAACATGATGGCTAAATGGGGCCATGATTTCTCTCCCCTAAGAACCATTACAAAAGGTAATCCATTACCTTCTCCAGGCTCACAGAAACACCACTCATGATAACCACTGAAGATCCTACCAATAATGAAGGATAAACCTTAAATAACCATTAACATAATCTATTCCATTTTTCTTACACATTACCTCTCATGGATTTATGACCCAAATGGGTCTCATTGGAACCACATGCGTGTCTCTCCTCCTAATCCACACTCCCGTATATAGCACGTCCACCTCTAAAACTTCTGTCAAGATTCAAACCTAGATTTGAAATGTCATCATAGATTATCCATCCAAAATTACATCCCATACAACATGTACACAGTGGTTATCAATTGAGTCCCTGATATTCCATACCCACAAGCCCCTCATCAAACCCACATTGGTCTTCATCTAATAAAAAAATTCTTACTCATTTAAGCATCATGGGTGTATACTTTCATACTACCCAAAAAAACAATCTAAACAATAAAATGCATCCCCAAAACATGATTTCCTCTAAGATTACATCAAATATAAAAGGTTTAATTCTCTTTTTAATCTAAATTCTAATATTTTACTCAATTCAAATGATTCATGTCTCACAAAAACTCAGCTCACACTTCTAATCCATTGGTTATGCCTATATCATATACTAGTCTCACTAAGAATAGATAACTCCTAGAACTTTTAAAAATTTAAGAATCTAAACATGATAAACCATCTAAATTGCCACCCATCACTTGAGTATTGTTCTTTATCTAGAATCATCTAACCACAATTTAATTGCCCCATATTCAACCATTTTGGATCACTATTTACCACTTCATTATAACCGTGCTAGTAATTAAAAAGAATAGGAATACCAACAATACTTTCTTTAAAACCCATTCCTAAAACCAAAACATCCTGGGACAATTTTTGGAATAGTTATAAAAGATTAATCAATAAATATATCTCCATACGCAAATAGAAAGGAACTTGATTCAATAAACAAATTATGACATCTTTATATTTTGAATAAAAAACCCATAAATTTATAACATGAAATATAATTGTAAATACCATATATTTCATGAAATTTATGATAAAAATACATCCATGTGAAGTATTTACATCATAAAAAGTTCAAAAGTGGTGAATAAAAATCATATCTCAATGAAGCATTATCAAGATGCAGAAACCCTTATCTTGGGTATTGATTCACTCTATGTGTGCAGTTATATTCCTGAATAATAAAATTAAGTTTTTTAAAAACATTATTTAGAACTTTATTCATATCTATTTCGTTTTATAAGGAATATTTATTATAATTTTTTGTTAATTTATTAAATAGTTTTTGCTTATGTCAGTTACTTTAGGTGCATTGGTCAATTTATTTAAAGCTTCCTCAGTTTGTTGATCATGGTCAAATGTGTTGTAAAATATATTTATAATATATAAAATTATATAATTTTATTTCTTTTATTATTAAATTATCAAAAAATTTATATAGTCCCATAGGTTTTCCCAAAATGGACTCAAATTAAGAAAAGTGCCTCAATATGTTTTTAAGGTAGCTAAATTTACTATGACCATTTATTGTTAATATCACTTATAAAATGTAAAATTTTATCTTTATAGAATATTAATACCGTCATAAATGTCATTTTTATACTTTAAATACATTTTTAAAGTCATCCATGTTTGGAGGTAATGAAAAATGAAATACATCATTTCATGGAGGTGATAGTTTGCAAGTACACACAGACGAGAGTCTCATTTTTCATAGAACAAGAGGGTGGTAGAAAATAAAATAAATTATTATTTTAAAATATGAATCATATGAATCATATATTTGTTTTCATTAAATAACTTTTTTATATCATCTATTTAAGGTGGTTATTAAAAATTTAATACACCATTCATGGAGGCAGTAGTCCACACGTACGCATGATAATGCCTTCATTTTTTGAATGGTTGTAGATGAAGCTAGAAAAGTGATATTCAATTAGTATAATAAAATATAATAATATTAATAATAATTATTTTATCATAATTTCATGGATATAATATATTTTAAAGGGTATATGTAGAAATGATTTAAGAGAGATCAGTGGAGATCATTACCTCTCCCTTTAGATGTTCTCCCTTGGGTAACACTTTAAAGATATATTGGTCTTTTGGAAAGACTGATGATTGAAAGACATAGAGAGAGAGAGTTTAAAAGAAACTATGGTAGAGTTTTGGTCAATATAAGTCTTTATAATTTTTGGATAAATGGGGTGGTATTTATAATTGAGATGAGTGACATTTTTTGTAATAATATAAAATGGAAAGTCACTATTGAAGGGTCACAAAAATAAATATTAGAAAATAATATATAGGGGATGATGTAAGGTCAATATTAATCTCATACACTCATATAAAGACATGTTTTAAACACGTTTTAGGTCTCTTGAATTTGGTTAAACCCTTAATAACTTAATTTACCATTACCTAGGTAACTAATTTTTAACTAAGTACATTACTTTTAATACGTAAAATAAAATTATCCTTATTTAAAAATTTGTACATACTGGTTCCAAATATGAAATTAATTTAAAAAATAAAAATAAAATTTCAATGTATGATAAAAATTAATTTTAATATTAGCACACATAATGAGTAAAAGATCATTTTTAGAGAAAGGGTATTTTTAGCGTAAAAATAATATTCAGAATAAATTTATCATTTTTTTTGATTTCCAAGAAATTAATAAGTATATTATTAAAAATAAGAGATATATAGCTTAAAAATAAATCCAAAATATAATTCTACCTTATGATATGATAATTAAAGATAAATATGAAAACCATTTTTTTATAAAAATAAAAGATTACTTAGGTTTCAAAATGTTAAACAAGTATTTTATAAATACAAAACAACATATTTAATGAATAATTTTATTACTAAAATAAATTCTTTGTTAAGAAACATGTTTTATAAATGTTTTTATTCATTCTAAGATCATGGTAAGGTAAAAAATGCCACGATATTAATAAAAACTATGTTTTTTCACTATTCACCTAAAAATTAATATTTTTGAAAAAATAAAAAAAATTAATCCTAAGATAATATTTATATTCTAGTTCCAAAATGAGTTTAATTTTTTAAAATTAAAAATATTACATTTTAGAATTTAACTTTTAAATTAAAACTTAAAAATATAATGAAAATAGTTTTCATAGAAAAATAAATTTTAAAATTTGTAATTGTTCTTATTCTTATTTACTATTAGTTACTAAATAAATTAGTGTTAATTTTTATTCACAAACCTGAATATATTTTATCCATGAAATATTTATTTTCTTAAAATAAAAATGCATACCATATAAATAATCTTTATGAAAATCACTTTTGAGTGAAGAGTAGTTAAAAATAAACCACACTTAAAAAAATAGTTCTTTGAGAGAATGTTAATTTTATATTAAATAATATTCAATAAATACCATTAGAATTAATTAATTATATTCTAAAAATTTAATTTATATAATCCATTTATATTAATATATTTATTTTAATTTCATAAATGCCTCATATCATACTTTAATAATTACAATATTAATAATAATACCTAAAACATAAATTTATAATTTTTAATATTTTAATATTATATTTTTATTCCATTATTTATTATTCATTAATTTTAATATTACTACTAGTAATATAAAAATTAAGTACACATACTAGATACATGTATATCCAATGACTATATTTCCAACGACCATATTTCCAATGACCATATTTCCATCGATCATATTGCCAATGACCATATTTATAATTACCTGATTTCTTTTCTATGTATAGAGCCTTAATAAACTAATTCAATCCATTTATACTTATTAAGTCACACTTCTAATTTTCATTTTTTTATTTTATATCTTAAAATATGATTTATCCTCTCATGATTTTCTTCCTCATTACAGGTTTTCTTTGGCTATTGGTGATCCTTAAGAGTGAAGATGGCCCCATAGATCTTCTAGTGTTGAATATTTAATTCATTAATATTTATTTTCCCCTTTTAATTTATGAAATTTTATTATATATAATAATATATGGTGATTAATAATCTATTGTGTGAAATACTTAGTTTCATGTGATTTTTTGTAATGTTTTACTATGAATGAATAATGAGTTTTAATTTTAACTCCTATCTTTTACTACTTATTTCTAAATCTATTTCAATTATTTTGACCAAATAGAGAAAAAATGTTTACAATGATAGACATGTAGATTATGGAAAGAATATGCTTTATGAAAACCTAGGGTGTTATATGGTTTCCCCAAAGGGGTCTAATATATATAGTATTATGGGATATAATGGCCTTGAGGGGCCTGAATATGATTGTTTCATGTGCATGGTTGGATTAATTTGAGCCCAAGGTTATATGATTATCTATGGGATTGGTTACATGATATATAGATACTAATTTTTTCTGAATTAGGTTTGTTTTATTTGGTTGACATGGGTTTCGCCTACGATTTGTTTCGTGAAAAAAATATGTATGATAAATAATTTTAGATTTAAACTACTTTCATAGAAGTATATAATGACTCTTTGAGGTGGAAGGGGTTCAAATGGTTTTTACTAAGTATTATGTTTTCACTAACTATACATACACACCTTGTGTGCTTAAATATTACATGCATACTATATTATGAAAAGTAAATCGGCCTCTAAAGCGAGGAAAAGGTGTTTGGAGACACTTTGGATTATTATTATCGAGTTGTAGGAGTCGTGAAGAGTGGTCCATCCACTTTTATTTTCATTGTATATTTAAATTATATAATTAAAAATTATTATATGAGGAATTTTTTGAGTCTTATTTGGATGTGGGATGTGCATGGGCATGTTGGGAGGTTATATCGAGCATATGGGATTTATATTGATTTCTTCCACTATTTATTATTGTTGAAATGTTTATTTATTATTAGTTTGTTGTGATGGACTATTAGAGGGTGAATGAATCCCAAAGTGGTATCCCTAGACCCCCAATTCTAGTCACCAGCCTTGTGTGATATATTAGTTCACTTGAGTCCATGTCACATATCGCCTTAGTGGAATAGTTATACTAGGATAGAAAATTACAAATTGGAGACATAATAGTTATTTTCTAGAGTTTTTGATATTTGGGAAGTGATAGAGTGGAGAATAAGAGTCAGTACTTGGTATGAAATCTATACATTACTGCATGTATAGAAAAACTATAGTATAATTACAAGTTACTTAGTAAGTATGGGGTGGTATTTTCATGTTTTACCAAAAATATTTTTGGTCATGGAACTCACTTAGTTATGGGAGAGTGATGGGGTATTCATGTATTATACTAGAACTCAGGGACATGGTTTGTATATGAGTGTAAAAGAAATTGTGTTTATATTATGAATTAATTAAAAAATTTATTTTAGTTAAACATTTCACTTGTTGATAAAATAATTATTGTTTTCCCAAATAGGTTATTAATAATGAGTTGTTTAATTAGAATCAAATGGTTTTTTTGCTGATTTTGTTTAATTTGATTTGGTTATTGATTAATTTTTTCTAATATGATATGAATTTGTTATTGAAGAGGAATTTTATGTGTTAATTTGTATAAATTGATAATGTAACTTGATAATAATTCAATGAAGCAACTTGATGTGTAATTTAAAGGGGTTTGTTTATCTATTAATGTTTTATGAGGATAATGGATTTTTTATGGAATATTAGAGATAAAATGTTATGGTTATGGAAATTTGGTGAATTTGATAAATGTATATTTTGGTAAAATAAAAAGTTTTAAATTTCATATAACTTTTTCTTGGTTATTTTATATATATTGGTGTGATTAATTTTCAAGTGTTTAAAATGAAAAAAAACATTGAAAAGTTTACATGGTTTGGAAAAAATAGAAGGGGATAACTAATAAAGATTGATGTGTGTATTTCAGATCGAGTGAGATGTTTTTTATTCAATTTATGTTATGTAAAAAGAACATATTAATGATAATATTTAACATTTTAGAATGCATAAAATATAAAATAAGTAAATAAAATGGTGATTTTATTGTGAATAAATTTTTTGATAGGTATAAGATTTTGGGACTTCTTTATAATCATGATTGTGTGAATTTAGTGTTTTAATTTAATTATATTCTAGAGATATTAATTTATGTAAATAAATTATTATATAAATAAAATTGTATCCAAGAATGAGTTTATGGAATTAAGTGATGTAACATGGAAAGTGTGGTTTATGTTAAGTATAAAGTAAAGGAATAATGGGATATTGATTTTGGTGTTAAAAGTTTAGTTTTCATGATTAAATGTTTATTATTTATTTTGGGTATGTCAAAAAATCTATTTTTTATTGTTAATGGGGGTAAAAATGGATATTAAGGCATAATTAGTTAAGGCATGTTGATGTTTAGTGAGTATGAAGGTATTTTGAATTTAAATTTTGAACTCTAGCATGTGTTATTCTTATAGTTTTTTACTGATGGAAAGTTAATTTCTAGGATGTCATTTTATTATTTAATAGAATTCCAAAATGAAGTTTTTAACTTGAACATGGAAAATGTTTTTGAATTTTATGAGAATGTTTAATTAAATGAAATATATTATTGATAGGAATTTTGATTGTTGTGCATTTTTTTGATTATTTTAAAATCATGCTTATAGAGATATGATTCTTCAATCATGATAATTGAAAAATGTAATCATGATAATACATGGGAAGTAATCATGATGCTCATATTATGTTTGGTTTCTATATTATGATAATAATGTGAATCATGTTGAATGATTTGATAAGACATTATTTCATAGAATATTTTTTGTGTAAATTTAACATCTAATATTTTAAAATGGGGAAATATTCACTAGTGAAAAAAATGTTTTTACAGTGGTTATTTTTTATTTTTTACGTCGGATTTTGGCCGACATTATTACAGGAGACGTTATAAACATAGTTTTTTATGTTGATTATTTTATAATCGACGTAAAAAACACAAATCCAAATCATTTTTCATGTCGGTTGATAAAAACCTGATGTGGAAAACGCTTTAGAGTCATGGTTTATTACATTGGTTATTTAATAACTGATGTGGTATATACCCTTTCACGTCGGTAATTATATAACCGACGTCATAAATCACCCCTCCAAAGCATTTATCACATCAGTTATTTTTATAACCGACGTGATAAACCTATCTGCCAAGAGGTTTCCAACGTCGGTTATATAATAAATGACGTGAAAACATATCTATGACATTGGTTATTTTATAACTCGATGTAAAAACAATTTCCCATGAATTTATTACGTCGGTTTCCAAATAACCAACGTTAAAACTAATCCCAAGGAATGTTTTACGTCGGTTATGAAATAACCGATGTAAATTTTTTTTAAATAAAACCAAACTACTGCTATGCCCATCCAAAATACTTGAAATAGACCAAAAAGTTACCAAAAATAGACCAAAACAGAGCAGAACCCCCCCACCCCACTGGACGGCCCCCACCACACCCCTGGACACCCCCCACACCCCTGGACTGCCCCCACCCCTTGGACAACCCCTCACACCCCTGGAAAACCCCCCACCCTCCTGGACACCCCCACACCCATGGACTGCCCCCACCCCTAGACATCCCCCCACACCCCTGGACAACCCCCACCCCCGTGGACACCCCCACCCCCTGGACAACACTCCCACACCCCTGGACAACCCTCACATACCACTAGAACCCCCCCACCCCACTGGACAACCCCCAACACACCCCTGGACACCCCCCATACCCTAGACTGCCCCCACCCTTGGGCAACCCTTCACACCCCTGGACAAACCCCACCCTCCTGGACACCCCCCACACCCCTGGACTGCCCCACCCCCTATAGAGCCCCTCACACCCCTGGAAAACCCCCACTTTCCTGGACACCCCCACACCCTTGGACTACCCCCACCCCCTAGACAGCCCCCACACCCCTAGAAACCCCCCACACTCCTAAACACCCCCACCCCCTGGACTACACTCCCACACCCCTGGAAACCCTCCCACACCCCCTAGAAACCCACCCCACCCCACTGGACAACCCCCACCACTACCCTGGACACCCCCACATCCCTGGACTGCCCCCACCCCCGAGACAACCCCCCACACCCCTGGAAAACCCCCCACCCTCTTGGACACCCCCCACCCCTGGACAGCTGCCACCACACCCCTGGACACCCCCGCACCCCTGGACTGCCCCCCACCCCTGGGACAACCCCCCCCACCCCTGGACAACCCCCACCCTCCTGGACACCCCACCCTCTGGAGATCACACCCACACCCCTGGACAACCCTCCCACACCCCTAGAAACCCCCACCCTCCTGGACACCCCCACCCCACTGTACAACACTCCCCTGGATAGCCCTCCCACACCCCTAGAACCCCCCACTGGACTGCCCCCCTACACCCCTGGACATCCCCCCACTCACCTAGACATCCCTCCCACCCTCCTAGACACCCTCCCACCCTCCCACCCCACTGGACAGCCCCCACCACACCCCTGGACACCCCCACCTCACTGGACACCCCGAGACAAAAAACAGACCAAAACCCGACCTAAACCAAACCAGAACCCCCACCCCACTGGACAACCCCCACCACACCCTTGGACACCCCCACACCCCTGGACTGCCCCCCAACCCCTGGACACCCCCACACCCCTGGACAACCCCCCACACTCTTGGACACCCCCACCCCCTGGACAACACTCCCACACCCCTGGAAAGCCCTCCCACACCCCTAGAAACCCCCACCCTCCTAGACACGTCACCCCACTGTACAACACTCCCCTAGATATCCCTACCACACCCCTAGAACCCCCACCCCACTGGACTACCCCTACACCCCTGGACATACCCCCACTCGCCTGGACATCCCTCCCACCATATTGGACACCCTCCCACCCTCCCGCCCCACTGGACTGCCCCCACCACACCCCTGGACACCCCCACATCACTGAACACACCCAGACCAATAAAAGACCAAAACCCAACCTAAAACAAACCAGAACCCCCCACCCCACTAGACAGCCCCCACCACACCCCTGGACACCCCCACACCCCTGGACTGCCCCCACCCCTAGACTGCCCCCACCCCCGGGACATCCCCCCACACCCTTGGACAACCCCCACCCTCCTGGACACCCCCACCCCCTAGACAACACTCCCACACCCCTGGATAGCCCTCCTACACCACTAGAAAACCCCCACCCTCCTAGACACCCCCACCCCACTGGAAAACACTCCCCTGGACAACCCTCCTACACCCCTAGAACCCACCCACCCCACTGGACTGCCCCCACACCCCTGGATACCCCCTGGACATCCCCCCACTCACCTGTACATCCCTCCCACCCTCCTAGACACCCTCCCACCCCACTGGACAGCCCCCACCACACCCCTGGACACCCCCACCTCACTGGACACACCCAGACCAAAAACAGACCAAAACCCGACCAAAACCAGACCAGAACCCCCCCACCCCACTGGACATGACCCACCACACCCCTAGACACTACCACACCCTAGGAATTCCCCCACCCCTGGACAACCCCTGGACAACTAGTGTTGGGAGAGGAGGTGCCTCCATCCCTCGGGGGGCTAAACGCCACTGGAAGGTACTCATCACTCTCACATACGAAGCTTGAGCTCTCAAAATGTTTCACCAATGATTTCTTCCCCTGTAAACATCATTCATTATACCACGTGGAGAGCTCAATCTTTGCATGTGAGAGTGATGAGTGCTTTCCAGCGGCGTTCAGCCCCCTGAGGGATGGCATCGCCTCCTCTCCCACCCCCATGGACTGCCCCCATCCCCATGGACACCCTGGACACCCCCGCCACTCTGTACAGCCCTCCCACACCCCTGAAAACCCCCCTCATCCCACATGACACCCCAAACCCCTTTACACCCCTGGAAAGTCCCCACTCTCCTGGACAGCCCTCCCACCCTCCTGGAAACGCTCCCACCCCCTGGACTGCCCCCCCACTCTCATGGACACCCAGGACAACCCCCACCCCACCGGACAACCCTCCCACACCCCTGGATACCCCCACCCACTGGACACCCCCCACACCCTTGGAACCCCTCCCCCCCAGACCAGAATCCATACCAGAAAAACCATCATAAGTAGACCAAAATAATAAGTAGATAAAAATTAATTCATGTATATAACATTCAAAACTTACAATGTCAACTTAAAAAAAACTAAATCCAACCTAATAGAATACCAAATACCCAATTACAATGACAATATTCAATATTACATTTTACACTACAAGAAACTAAAATTCAATCAAACATGTAAAATAATTTGACCATTCCACTTGTAAGTGTTTGACGTCTTGAGTACTATAGGGTTGAGGGTCATCAAATAGATACAAATTAAAAGGATAGTAGTTAACGTGTATAATGAATAAATCAAATGAAATATTATGGAAAAGTTTAAAAGGAAATCATAGCAGGTAAAAGTTCACAACTATTCCAGTTGTTATTATTTCATACATAAATCTTAACATATAATACCACATTTGATGATGCCTTGTTTTTAATGAAAATTCTGTTTGAATGAGTGTAAATTCAATATATTATTTTTATGTAATAAATCAAAAAGTACAAATTATAAATGGATATTTACCTTTACATTTATATATTTGATATTCACACTCCTTTTCTTTGTGTTTTTTCTAAAGTATACCCATCCCCTGTTAGAAAATAATATGTATGGGATAAATTTAAAATTCATTATAATATATAAAACTATTGAGAAATTGAAACTTACTTTTCTAATATTTTCTTAAAACTTTCCCACAAATCGCCATGGACAGAGCATATCCAATAAAGTGTTTTCTCCCTTGGGAAAAAACCCCTAACATCCAATGATCCTTGATAAAAGAAAATTTAAGGTTATTGATTTTTTATATTAAAAGATAATGAACTATTTGAGAGATATGTGTTTCATAACTATCACAAAAAGGTATCATCCAACATTGTGTGACTATATTCTGTTCAAGTCTTTCAGCAATATAAATAATTCTTTGTTCCTCATCCAATGCACATGCTTCAGGGGAAATCAAATGCGGGTCCATGAATCCATATACATATGTCCGCTCATTCTTCTCACAAATGTTATAAAGATACCTAATACAAAATAGGCATAAGTATACAGTTTTAATAAATATAACATAGGGAAAAGGTGTTAAGACTTACATGAAAAAAATTTGCACCACATTGATGCCCAACTTATCTCTAGTAAAAAGCTCCATGATATCATTTTTCACAATCCCCACAGTTATTGCACATCCAAAAACATGAACTTCCATTGGAAACTCATAATTATCCACCAAAAAATTTGAATATCTTGACAATATGTCAAGACTACTGGAATCTGTATCTGATGTCATAACCATTTTTATTTGTTGTTGTCTATACATTATTTATTTACCTTTGAAGTATTCCTATAAAAATAAATATAAAAATATATTAGTTTTCAAATGATAAAACAACTCTAATAAAATAAAATAAAATAGAAGATATAACATACATACCTCTATGGTAATGAGTTACAGAAGTCTATGTGGCCAAATTAAAAAATGGTCGATACTATATCCAACTATCATCACCTCATCTATAGGTAATGGTACTCAAGCTGATCTATCTATAATATCCTATACAATGACCCTCTGATTCTCTACCTCTAATTGTTGATGATGAAATGTATCTCCTATACAATATACCAACCCATATGCAACTATATGATGTTGAGGATCATCAACATACAACTCGCAATAAGTAAGAAGATGCGGTGGAGGAGTATGATAAAAAATGGGGTCCGAAGGCTGAGGTGGGGGAGTGGGAGCTACTGGATGAGGTGAAGGATAAATAATGGGGTCTGTAGGGGGAGGTGGAGGAGTGGGAGATGCAGTCTGAAATTGTCTTTTCATGTCTGCAAACATAGACTGTACCGATGCTCTAATATTTTCCTCCATCGTCGCATTAATATTATGAACTTCAGCCTCCAAGGATTCTATTTTTTTTATAAAATCCCTCAACATAAGAAGTTGAAAAACGTGGAAAAACTTTTATTACCGATACAACTTCCAGATATCCTCATACACGACCAGGATGTTCGGGCTTTCCCAATGCTACAGATAAAATATCTTGCCTCCCAGCAGCTGTAAATACCCTCTGTGAGCTCTTATCCTCAAGAGAATCCTGTATTAATTAATTGAACATTTCTGTAATGATTGAAATTATATGAAGAAAATAGTTATCATAAATAAATAAAATAGATATCTTACAATCCTCTCAGCTATGATTCTCGAATCTTCTGAAAGATATTGCCCTTTTTTCCCATCCGAGCTCTCTTCCATTTTCATGTCTAGATGGAGGGGATGGAGGGGACACCTCTCCAAAGCTTGAAGACTCAGCTCTTAGTTTTTGTAATTTTTCCGCCATCATTTGTTCTTCCAATAATGTATACCCTCCCCGAGATAAACTCCGAGGGTATACATTTTTAGATTGGATATCCTGATGATATTTCCTTATTTTCTATAAATTAAGAATAATAAATAATTAACAAAACATTAATAAGATCATTTATATAAGAAATATTATAAAAGTTTACATTTCCCTTACCAAAAATGATTCTTTTCTTCTACTTTCAACAAACTATCTCCATGTGTCTTCATCTATGAAAGGATATATACGACATGGATTGTCATGACTCCTATGACCAAAAATGAAATCAGATGACAGGGTTGATTTGAAATCCCTCCATCTCCTAGAAGCCATCGATAAACATTTCTTACTGACTCCTCCAATGTCAGGAATATAAAATGTCATCTGATAAATAAGAAGTTAAACATATTATATATACTAGAAACATTTAAAGAATAGGAAAAAAATAGCAAAAGATCTTACCAAAATCATCTCCCATAACTAAGAGATTATCGCTTTGTCCACACTTCTCCAGTCATCATACAAAATGCTTACTTTTATCTTACCCTAAGTTGATAAAAAACTCTTAAAATCTTTTGCATTTGGACCTCTAGGAATATCATCCTCATCAAAATCAACGAGTATCCTATGATCATATGTACGAGCAAGTAATAATTTTGGTAAACGTGTGCACCCATGTTTACCAAATCTTGAACTCTTTATTGTAATGGGAGCACATGAGGAAGATTGGGGAACATCAAGAGGAGCTTGTGAATGTTCCTCCCCAGAGGTATGACCAATATACTCATCTCCTGAATCATGTGGTTGATTGACTGATTGATCTGTCATTATCCTTCAAATAAAAAAAACAAACATAAGTTCAGAAATATACAAATTCAAATATTACAATACTAATGTAAATAGAAAATAGAAAATTGTACTAAGTTATGTAATAGTAAACATGGTTAATATTGTAATCATGTTAAACAATGGTAAAGATGGTAAAGATAGTAAAGATGGTAAATATGGTAAACATGGTAAACATGATAAACATAGTAAACATGGTAAACATGGTAAAGTAATTGTCATTGAACAAAAATAATAGATATATAATTTATGTAATGGTAAACAGGATAAAGTAAACTAAACAAAATTAAAACAAACAAAACCTTATACTTATTTGTTTTAATACATATTTTAATAAAGAAAAAACTTATAATATATAACATTTTATGAAAATAATAAATGTAAACAAGAAATAAAAAAATGTTACCTGTAATTTTAGGAATGTACAAATGGATTGTTTTCCCAAATTCCTTCATCGTGATCACTCCTTATGGCACAAACCATGTCTTAAACATGATCATCATTAGGTTCTGTTAATATTTCCATGGAAGTTGGGATTTCACATAAATCAGCATCTTCATCAAGTTCATCCTCACCAACATATTGTTTTTACCTTGTAAAACAACAGCCCACTACATATCTGATTGATCTACTACATAGAAGTTTTTTTTCACGTGTTTCCATTATAAAAGAATTATCCATGTCTTCCAATCTATTCAGACTAACAACTATCATTCCAAATTCAAAGTGTCTGAAAATGTTGTTACTGATAAACCATTTATAGTTAAAAACAGGAAATTTAATTTTAAAATAATAAACCTCCCATATTTCTTCAATCACTCCATAATATGGACTTGATGCAGAAATTGGGTTTTTGTCTATAACACTCAAAAAATGGATTGCTTCTGTAAACACCAATACACCACTATTCTGAACTGCACTTCTGTTGTCCTGAGCTTTCGTATGAAATGTATAGCCATTAATGTCATAATTGGACCATGTTATCACATTTAAACATGGACCAACCACTACCCATTTTAATGTCTCTGATACATCTGATCTACCAAGCAAGGTCTTTTTAAACCATGACAAAAATGTTTTGTTGTGCTCATTCAAAATCCACATTTCTTTCTTCTTTGGATGAAATTATTTCAACACATTAATATGAAATGTGATATATGGTTGATCATCAGCTATGATATTCAATATGTATAATTATAACTTCTTCATATTTTCAGCTGACAACGATTTGAATTTCAAGCCACGAATCCCCTTTACATCATTATTAACGTGTTCAAGGTGAGATGGAGGAAAACCTATGTGATGCACTGCAACCTAGTAGTTTGTACAAAACTCTGCAACCTCCTCAGAAATATACTTTTCAATAATGGAGGCTTCAGGTCGGTATGGATTCTTAACATACCCCTTCAATATTTTCATATACCTTTCAAAAGGATATATCCAATGAAGATATGCAGGTCCACAAAGCTTTATTTCTTGAACCAGATGAATCATTAAATACACCATTATATCAAAAAAAGTTAGAGGAAAATAAATTTCCAATTGACAAAGTATAAAAATTTCATCCTTTTCCAAAATTTTCAAAGTATTCACATCAATCACCTTATTACAAATTGAATTGAAAAAATAACACAACTTCATTATAGTCTTTCTGACACGGATGGGCAATATTCCACGCAATGAAACTAGTAGAAGTTGTTGCATCATGACATGAAAATCATGATATTTCATACCTATCAACTTCAAGTCCTTTAATGAGAATTTTTTTTTACATTTGAAGAATAACCTTGAGGAACTTTGATATCATGAAGACACTGAAAAAAGCTAATTTTCTCCCACTTGGATAATGTATGACAAGCCGGGGGAAGAAATGTTCATCTTCCATTAGGAGTGGGAGCTAAATCCAAACGTATTCCCATTTATAGTAAGTCTAATCTTGCATTCAACCCATATTTTGTCTTTCCTTTAATACCTAACAATGTTCCAATCAAACTATCACATATATTCTTCTCCATATGCATGACATCAATATTATGTTTAACTTAATGATATCTCTAACATGGTAGTTCAAAAAATATTGACCTTTTCTTCCAAATATGTCTATCATTACCAAATTTCTGTGTCTTTCCCAATGTCACATCAAAGTTTTCCACCCTCTCAAAAAACAGATCCGGGGATAAAGGTTTTGGAGTAATATCAAATTCTTGTGAGCCATTGAATGCCTTTTTTAGTCTTCTATAAGAGTGATCCATAGGTAATTTTTTTTGATGAACCATGTACACTATTTTCCTCCCATGATGCAATTGACAATATGAAGTCTGTTTTTCACAAATTGTACATGTTTTATTCCCTTTAACACTATATCCAAACAAATTTCCATATGCTAGGAAGTCATTTATAGTTAACATAAGCACTGAATGCAGTTAAATTTTTTCCATTTTATAAGAATCATACACCCTAATACCATCCTCACATAAAAGTTTCAAATCATCAATCAATGGTGACAAGGAAACATCAATATCATTGCTGGGTTGCTTCGGACCAGAGATCATTATACTCAACATGACATATTTGTGCTTCATACAAACTTCAGGAGAGAGGTTGTAAATTACCAATAAAACAGGCCATGAACTATGTGTGCTACTGAGGGTTCGGTATGGATTCATTCCATCTGTGTACAACCCTAGTCTGAGATTTATAATTTCATTTCCAAATGTAGGATACTACCCATCAATTTTCTTCCATTGTGGACAATCAACTGGATGAATTATTTTTAAATCACATATTATCTCATCAGCATGCCATCTTAACCTTTTTTCATCCTGAAAATTAGCAAATAAACGTTTGAAATGATGAATTATAGGAAGATACCAAAATACATTTGAATGGATCTTTGTAATCTCTACATCAGCCTGTGATTTTTCTTTCACCTTATACCGTGATATACCACATTTAGGACACTCTGACAGAAATTCATATTCCTTCCTATATATCATACAGTCGTTCGGACATGCATGTATTTCCTTGTATCCCAATCCCATCGGGCATAATATTTTCTTGGCCTTATAATGTGAATATGGAAGATCGTTATCTTTTGGAAGAATGTCTTTCATCAATTGTAGCAGCTCTGTAAAACTTATGTCACTCCATCCATGTTTCGCCTTCAGGTTAATCAATCTTAACACCGCCAACAAAACCATAAAATCTGTACAAACAGGATACAATGGTTTTTCAGCATCACCATATAGACGCACAACTGTCGATTCTATCTCAATTTGTTCTGCTGCAATATAGAGAATCATTTCTTCAATTCTATCAGAGTTACCATCTTGCGAATCATCATCATCAGTAGATCTGACATTCTGTCCAGTTTCACCATGCCAAATGAAAGAGCTGTAACTCAGATTAAGACCATGACAAATCATATGATATTTTATCTCTCTACTTTTCAACTTCTTCATATTCAAACATTTCAGGCATGGACAGAAAAAATGTGACTACTTGGAACATTTTGTTTAGCAAATTCCAGAAATGCATCAACACATTCCTTATATTCATTGCTCATTGTATGTTCCATAATCCAACTTTGACTCATTATTACCTAGAACAAATATCAAAATTATACATATTTTTAAGATAAGACAAATATATGTTTATATGAAAAATATCATAATTTTAATGTAAAACAATTTTGAAATATAAAACAAATCTATGCGTATTTAAAAAAAATGCTTGAAAATGATTTTAAAAAGAAAATATAGTTAGATATAATAGTTTTAAATTCATCTTGGATCCTTTATTCTTAAGGTTCACAAAGAATACATCCTGGTGCAACTAGATACCAAATTCAAACTTCCTTAAAAAATAAATATGAAGTATAAATATTAAAATATGTATACATTCACTACTAAAAATTACACAGATCTTAATGATTTAAAACCTTTGGACAACCCCCACCCCTATGGAAAGCCCCCACCCCCCTAGACACCACCCCCACCCCCTTGGATACCACCCCACCCCTGGAAACCCCTACCCCCTTGGACAACACCCCCACCCCCTTGGACACCACCCCCACCCCCTTGGACACCCCTTGGACACCACCACCCCCTTAGACAACCCCCCACCCCCTTGGACACCCCCACCCCTCCTAGACACTCCCCCACCCCACCCCCTTGGACACCCCCTAGACACCCCCAACCCCTTGGACACCCCCACTCCCTTGGACACCACCCCCAACCCCTTGGACACCCCCCTGGATACCACCACCCCCTTTGATAGCCCCCCACCCTCGTGACAGCCCCCACCCCTCTAGACAGCCCCATACCCCCTTGGACACCCCCAACACCTCCTAATAACCATAGAACACATCGATTACTATAAAGCCATCAATTTAAAAATGACCAAACATCCCTAAAAATAGAAGGAATGAAGGAGAAGAAGAAGTGTACGAATAAGAAAAAAAGAAACAAAGAAGAAAGGAAGAAGAACATGGAATAAGTAACTTATTTAAGGAAATTCCATGGAATAAAAGAAAACCATATGGCCTCCAATGGTTTATAGAAAACTGGATAAAATGGAGTAAACCTGAGAATCAAATCAAATTGAAAATAAAAACTCGGATGGAGAAAATCACAGTTTAAAGACTATCATCATTGCACAATGGGGTTAGGATAATTGCGCATCTTTGAAAACCATGACATGGTCTCTCCCATAACCCATAATTTTCTCATAGTCAATGACTGGTCAAAATATATATAACCAAATAGAATCATATTGCAACACCCCTCATCTTTTCATAATGCATGAATCCCTAAAAATCAAAGTGGAAACCTCAAACATAGACTGTACCAACCCCCTTGTACACCACCCCCACCCCCTTAAACAACAATAATAAATTATAGCCTAATATCCTTGAAAAAATAAAATCATCATGTCATAATCTCACAAACCATGATGCAATAGTCAATCCCAACTGACACTTATCCCCCACTCCCTTGGACACCACCCCTACCCCTTGGACACCCCTTGGACACCCCCTGGACACCACCACCCCCTTGTACAGCCCCCACCCCATGGACACCACCCCCACCCCCTTGGACACCCCCTGGACACCACCACCCCCTTAGAAAGCTCCCACCCCTCTGGACATCCCCCCACCCACTGGACAACCCCCCACCCCTCTAGACAGCCCCCACCCCCTTAGACACCCTCACCCATCCTGGACACCACCCCCACCCCTACCCCATTGGACACCCCCTAGACACCCCAACCCCCTGAAAATTCCCACCCCCTTGGACACCACCCCCACCCCCTTGGACACCCCCTTTACACCACCACCCCTTGGACAGCCCCCACCCCTTTGGATAGCCCCCACCCCCTAGACAGCCCCCACTCTTTAGACACCCCCACCCCCTTGGACACCCCCACCCCTCCTAATGTCCCTAGAACACATCGACTACTATAAAAACATCAATTTAAAAATGAACAAACATCCCTAATAATATATGGAATGAAGGAGAAGAAGAAGTGGATGAAGAAGAAAAAAAGAAACAAAAAAGAATGGAAGAAGAACATGGAATAAGTAACTTATTTAAGGAAATTACATGGAATCCAAGAAAACCATGGGGCCTCCAATGGTTGATAGAAAATTGGAGAGAATGGATTAAACCTGAGAATCAAATCAAATTTAAAATAAAAACTCGGATGGAAAAAATCACAGTGTAAAGCCTATCATCATGGAACAATGGGGTCAAGATAACTGTGCATCTTTGAAAAACATGACATGGTCTTCCCCATAACCCATAATTTTCTCATAGTCAATGACTGGTAAAAATCTATATAACGAAATAGAATCAT
This sequence comes from Viscum album, assembly GCA_963277665.1. Classification (NCBI taxonomy): domain Eukaryota; kingdom Viridiplantae; phylum Streptophyta; class Magnoliopsida; order Santalales; family Viscaceae; genus Viscum; species Viscum album. The sequence continues at coordinate 642,061,714 of OY728160.1, forward strand.
ATTTCAACACCCCTCATCTTTTCATAATGCTTGAATCTCTAAAGTCATAGTGGAAACCTCAAACATAGACTGTACCGACCCCCTTGGACACCACCCCCACCCCCTTAAACAACTATAACAAATTATAACCTAATATCCATGAAACAATAAAATCATCATGTCATAATATCAAAAACCATGATACAATAATCAATACCAACTGGCAATTATCCCCCAAACCCTTGGACACCACCCCACCCCCTTGGACACCCCCTAGACACCACCACGCCCTTAGATAGCCCCCACCCCTTGGAAACCACCCCCACACCCTTGGACACCCCCTTGGACAACCCCCACCCCTCTAGACAACCCCCACCCCTGGAAATCCCCCACTACTCTAGACAACCCCCACCCCTATCCCCTTGGACACCCCCAACCCTCTAGACAACCCCCCGAACAACCCCCCAAACCCTCTAGATAGGCCCCCACCCCCTAGGACAGCCCCCTCTCACCCACCCACCCCCTTGGACAGCCCCCACCCCCTTGGACACCCCCACCCCCCTTGGAAACCCCCCGACACCCCTAGACTGCACCCCACCTCCATGGACACCCTGGACACCTCCCAACCCTCTAGAAAGCCCCCCGAACCCTCTGGATAGCCCCACCCCCCTTGGACAGCCCCCGCACCCCCTGGACACCACCCCACCCCCTTTGACATCCCCCACACCCCCCTTGGACACCCCCAAACCCCTTAGACAACCCCCTAACCCCCCCTGGACACCACCACCACCCCCTTTGACACCCCCCTGGACACCCCCACTCCACTGGAGAGCCCACCCAACCCCCTGGACACCCCCACCCACTTGCACAACCCCCACCCCCTTGGAAACCCCCTGTATGTAGACACACACATGATAGAACACACAAAAATCATAAACTTTCATGATATCACTTCCATAGGTTTATTTTAACAGAAAAGAATTTAGCATGGTATAGATGAACACTATGAAACTTACCATGATATCAAGAACAAAGAAAAATAACATCTCAAAAAATTAGTTTAGGGCATCACGGAAAATAAAAACTGAAAAGGAGTCATGTGAGGCTTACTTGAGTGTTTTGAGTCAACCTGATATATCTAATGATAATAAATACGAATAATGATGTTGGAAAAATGAGTCTAGAGGGCATGATTTCGACGAATCATTTCTAGGTTTCCCGCACGAGAGAGACGAGTCGCAGGTCGCCCGATCGAAGAAAACAGAATGACTGAATACGGGGTGCGATAAATCATTTAAAAGATTTATCACGTCGGTTATTTAATAACCGACATGGTAAACTATTTTTTTAATGTTTATAATGTCGGTTATTTAATAACCAACGTAGAAAACCATTTATCCCATTATTTATAAAATAACTGACGTGATATTTGTCGCTTTATAACGACGTGATAAATTGATGAGATTAGCTTTATCATGTCATTTTTTTTATAACGGACATGGTAAAGCACCGATATTTCCTTTATCACGTCAGTTATAGAATAACTGACGTGATAAAGTGTGCCAGATTCTATTTTTATGTCTGTTATACAATAACCGATGTAAAAAAGCTAATCTCAATATATTTTACCTCAGTTATTTTTTAACAAATGTAAAATATGGATCCTGATAGATATATCACGTCGGTTATAAAATAACTGACGTGATATATTGATCATTAAAGCTTTGCATGTCAGTTATATAGAACTGACGTGAAAATTGCCAACGTGTTAAACGTTTTTTCCACTAGTGATTTTGGTATAAAATTTAAAATTATTGAATTTAATAGTTTTTTAAAAGAAAATTTTAAATGGAATTTATAATATTTTATTTTTTAAATTAGAGGTTGAGTTTTCAATAAGTATATAAAAAAATTAAAACGGGTTTTATGTTTTTTTTAAACATATTAAATTTGTTTTATAAAACATGTTGGTGTTTTTGATTTAAAGAAAATAATGTTGAAATGAAATTTTTTTTGTGGATTAAACTTTTTTATTAAATTATATTCATTCATTGAAAATTCAATATTTATTAGGAAGGAAAAGACTCACCAAGAAAAGATAAAGGGGGTCTAGAATTATGGACCCCCAGATCTTTACCTAAAACAATGTTGTTACAATCCCAATGTAAGGATCCCGTGGAAGAGTAAATAATGAGGGGATCATTTTAGTTACCTTTGGATGCTAATAGGTCCACTACCATCTTTCCCTCATTCCATGTATGAAAAAAATATTTCTATTTATTGGGAATCTCTTTTCATTCCATAATAATGTTATATTTACTTTTCAGTGTGTATGTTTTGATCAATGATATCATTGTAAATAGTAAAAGCGTGATTTTTTTAATTGAATAAGTAAAAGAAATCTTATGGTAATAAAGTATATCAAATGAAATTCATTATTTTTGTAAGGGTATATTGAAACCTGGATTAATTTTTTTGTCGTAAATGATGATTGGTTTTTAAGGGGTGTTTTAATAATATGTTGTTGTTTTTTATATAGTTAATTGGTTAAAGTTTAATTAAATTATTTTTGAAACTTCTTGCTGTGTGATGGAGTGTAAAATATAACTTTTATGAGAGAAATTTGATAACCTAGTGTGAGTTACTAATTTTTTTGATAAATTATTGTTTATTAAAACCTACTACAACATATAAATCTTAAAGGAAGAAAAAAATATAGAAATTTGACTATTAATGAGGTCTAAATAGTGATTTAATAATTAATTTATAGAATAAATTTATACTATGATAGTTTTTGGAAAATTATAGGTTTTTATCCTTTAAATTATTTATGGTTCTTTAAATATACCTCACAATTTCTAGGATGACATGGTGGATCATTTGTATGATAATGAAAATAAATAGAATGAGGTTGGTTATAAATTTTAAATGAATTAAATTGAATGATTACTTAAAAAGGAAGTGATTTTGTAATTAATGATAATTTTGGATTTAAATAATAATGATTTTAACTTGATAATTGTTGATGAGATGAATAATTATATTATCTTGTATCATTGTTGGAAAAAAGGGGTGATATGTGGAAACACTTGAATTGATTTTATATGGGATTTTCTTAAATAATTTGTGTTATTTAAGGGTGGAATTATAAATTCTAGTTTATAACATTTTCAACATTAGAACAATGAATGAAAATAAGGTTAATTAGAAATTAATGGTATTTTTAGCATGGTTTTGTGTGCTAAACATTGTGTTTATATATGATAATTTTTTTTGGGAGGGATGTTTTGTTTTTAGATGATAAATAGAAGGAATGAATCATGTTTTAAGATGAAAATAAAGGAGTTTATTTATGATATTTATTTAGGGAATAAATGTGAACGAAATGGAAACACATGTGTGATCAAACATAATTGATTGAGTTAACAAGGGGTTAATGGGAGATACATAGATAATGAATGGATTGTTTTATCACGTTTTTTAGTGAATTTCATATTGTTTAATTATAATTATTTTGAATTATGTTGATTATTGTTTAAAAATATAACATTTTCATATTATTTAATATGGTGTTCTTACTAAAATGGTTTTATAAGAGAAAATACTTGATCTAGGATATTATATAACCGTGAGTTTTGTTATTATTATGTGTTATTTAAATATATTATGTTGTGTTTATTTGATATTTAATTGGTCAATTAATAATTATTTTTGGAGATAATATTAAATGGTGAATTATTTCATTGATTTGATAATGTGGAAACATGATTATCATGTGCCTAATAATCATACCATGTGATAAAAATGGTAAATTATAACCGTGAAAGAATATTTAATTAAATGATTTTATTAGGTAAGTGGGATCTATTTGATTGATTGTTCTTTATTTAGAGAGGATTATTAACACATGATGTTTTGTATTTTAAATTGGATATGAAAGTTATTTGGGAATTTAAACTATCATGATTAAATTAATCATTAGGGAATTATTTAACTAATGTTAAATGAATTGTTTAGTGGTGGTAAATTTTTAATCATGTTTTTTAGAATCTATCTAAGAATTTGTGTGGTCTTAGGAATAATATATGTAGTGGTGTTATCATGGTATTTTTAAATGATGTTCAAAACCTAATAAATGAGTTGGATTAATGATTTATTGATAAATTCAATGATCATGTTGGTTGTTTGGTTGTATCATCATTTGGTTGAGAGTGGGTCCTTGGAGAACTATTATTCATTTTACCCTATTAGTGGTTAATACAATTTAGTTTCCCATTGGGTATGGAGACTCTTATGGAAGTGATCTTCAGTGATAATGTTTTTTATTGGAGGAACTCAAGAAAATTCTTAGGGATAATAATCCCTATAGTGGGGAGTTTGTAATTACCTCTATCATTAAGGTGAGTCTATTATTTAATTTTAGGTATCTGATTTGATTTTAGGTATGATTTAGAATTGGTTTTGGGAGTTAGAGGTTAATTAAGGTGAAGGGGGGTGGAAGATATATAGGTTGATCTTACTAGATTAGTATAATAGAGTCAACTGGGTACCCGATGGTGAGGTAGCATGTACTCATTGGACCAGGTAGTTATACAAGTTCACTGGATCAACCACTATATGGTCTATGGAGTTTCACCAAGTTGTTTATGATCCACTGGGTAGTTGGTGATCCACTAGGTGGTCGGCGAGCCACCGAGCGACTAGCGAGACACCGGGTGGCCGATGTAGTTTGATTGATACATAGTGTGCTCTAGGCCAGTTTTTTAAATAGGGGTAGATATACCATTTCATGGTCATGTGAATTGGCTCTTAATTTTATGATTCTTTGATTTTGGGATCAGTATTTATGATTTTGGTAAATCATTGAGAGCCAATCCTCTCTCTTTATCCTATAGCTTCAAGGTATGATTTCTTCATCATTTAGTCTCAGATTTGTGATTTGATTGGTGTGTTGAATTTTTATCAGTAATTTATTCATGTAATTTTGTGAAAATAAGATAAGGTATTGATCATTCCATGGTTCTAATTCCCATCCCTTCTCTTCTAGTTCATCATATTCATGAATTCTTGGGCACTTGAAGTTTTTAAGGGTCCATGCCTTGCGTGAGATGCTTATATTCATTGAGTCAGGTGACCTATTAATTTTCCAAGTATTTCGGATGGTGTTTATACAAGAATATTGGAATATTTTGGTGATTTAAGTGTTATTATGGTATTTACATTTTCATAATTGATATAATTGGCATGAAGTGATTTTTTATGAATTTTTGAATGATAATGCGACCTTAAATAATAAAAAAGTGCTAAAAATGTTATTTACCTTTCTTAAGAAGATTGATTGGTAGGGGAATAGATAATATAAATGTGCAAGGATAAATTATATAATAATTTAGTTGTTTAACATGGTAAAACATGGGCTATAAATAATGATGGATGGGGTAAATGGAATTTTTGGTGCCAAATATTTCTAGGTAAATTTATGTGATGAAACAATGATTTTCTATTCTTATGTGGTGTATTAGAAACTATATTTTGTGTTAAATGGGTGATGTTTCTATTGAAATTTTTATTTATATATGTGAAAATAGGATATTAAATGAGGTAAATATTTTTATCTTATTTTGGGAATTGACCACATATTTGAGATGTTAATGTTTTCTTGGAAATTTTCTTGAAGAGATGTGTAAGAGATGGAAATAGAATTTAAATAGATTAAGTGTCGATTAAAAGGAAAAGGTTACTTAAATAACCATATGTTGAAAAATGAGTTAAAGAGACCTAAATAGGTTTTTTTATGTGAGTTTATCAATGAAATTTTATACTTAAATGCTAAAATTGAATTTGGGAATTCTTATTGTTTTTTCATGATTTTTCAAAGTGGTTAAAATGTTAAATGGGAAAACTATGGGATAGAATTGATTTGTTTTGATGGGTTTTAATAAATTCATGATATGATTATCAGAAACTATTTTGTGTTATGAATTATCTAGAAGTATTGTTACTTGTACATGGCCTATAGTGGGTTGAGATAGGATATTCCATGATATGGAATGGATGGCCCTGAGAGGCTGGATATGTGAAATGACATGATAATGAATAGTTATCCATAGGGGGCCAAATATACAAGGTATCGTGAAATGTAATGGCTTTTAAAGGCCCCAATATGATTGTGATATTTTCACTATTGTATATGGGAGAAGTTGGGTTATATGATGAGATACAGTCTTGGTCCCTTTATCCATAGATACCGGTGTTGGTTAGAGTAGGTTTGATTTATTTAAGTGACATAGTTTTTACATACTATTTGTTTCATGTTGAATATGATATATTATAAATAATTTTAGTTATAACATGTGTTTATATAACCATATAAAGACACCTTGAGGTATAGGTGGTTGTAATTATATTTACATAGGAATATGTTCTCACTTACTATACTTAGACACCTTATGTGTATAAAGATTACATGAATGAAATTTTAGGAAAGGAAAAACACCTCTTCAGTAGTTACAAGGTTTATATAGACACATTAGAGCTTTCTTTTTATGATTTAAGAGTCATGGGGAGTGGACTTTTTAGTTTTAATTTTATACCCTATATTAGTTGTACCATTTAAAAATTATTATATGAGGCATGTTTTTGAGTCTTTTTTGGATGTGTGATATGTGTGAGAATGTTGGAATATTATATTGAGAATATTGGGATTTTTTTGATTTATTATTCTATTTATTGTTATTGAAATATTTATATATGGTTAGTTCGATGCGATGGACCATTAGAGGGTAAATATATCCCCAAGTGATATCCTTAGATCCTTGATGTTATTTTCTAGCCTCCAGTGATTAGGTATCACACTTGAATCTATGTGGCGTACCATCTCAGTGTCATGGTCATACTTGGGTGAGATTCTACATAGATGGTATTTGTGAAGAATGTGTTTAGTCCTTTTTTGATAATTAGTTTCCCTATCCTTCATGATAGATCTTTTTTGGTAAAAAAATAACTCTATCTTTACTGATTAAATAAGAAGTAAACCATGTTCAGTAATGAACTTATTCATCTATTTTTTTCTCATAGATTCTGAAACAAGGATGCACTTATTTTTTTATAGATTTAGGAACCATTATGTGATTATAACTCTTCTAGTTAATAGAACCATCATTAACGAAGAATACATATAAATATTGAGATCTTAAATTATCTTTGTCAATTTAAAATCAAGTGTTATTCTAACCCTTCACAATGAGATAATCCTTATCCCAAAATACCATGAATACATCATTATTACTTCATAAGTACTTAAGGACATCCTTCATAGAAATCTAGTGACTATAACCATGTTTTTTTGGTATCATCTCGTTATGATCAAATCATAATATACATTGGGTGAAGTAAAATGCATAACATAAATGATTAATCCTATTTTTAAAGTATAAGGAATCACATTCATGATTTTTTATTCTATCTCAATAGATGAACATAGGGATTTTATAAGACTCAAACCATGTAACACTTGTACAAAACCCTACTTAGAGTGTTCCCTATTACACATATTTAAAATATTCAATATACGTGTATTGAATCAAACTAAGAAACCACTTAGTTATGTCTATTTAAGTATTTATACCTATTATATAAAATATTTAACCCATTTTTAAACCTCAAATCATATATCAAATGAATCCTTTTGAAACATTAATGCTAGGATATCATTTTTGATGAATAATATATAATCCACATATAAATCCAAAAATATGAAAGTTCTCCCACTTTCATTATTATATATAAAATAATTATATTAATTTATAATAAAACCAAAATATTTTATTACATAATAAAAATGAATTTTTTATCATTGGGATACATTGTTTAATCCATAAAAGGACTGTCATAACTTTCACAACCAAGATATATTTATAGGCAACCACTCTACTGTCTATATTAATTTTATTTTAGAAAACCCTTTAACACACTATGTTCTATACCCCTTTTAGTGGTTTACTAAAAATTTGAAACTTTATTTGGGAACATATGGTCTATTTCAGATTTAAGGACCTTTAACAATTTCTCAAAATTTGATTTCTTGGTATCTTATTGATAGGTAGTAAAATCATCTTTTATGAGGTCAACCTCATTATTATTCACATAAAGGAATCCATATATATCAGTGTAATTACCCATGTACCAAATTTAGTGATTTGAGGTCATAAGTGAATCTTTTGGATTATTTAAGTTTAGGATCATTTGGTTTTTTTGTTCCTATTGGGGGAATATTTTTTTATAAATTAGATTTAATACTTATGTTTTAGGATGACCTTTTCATTATTTTAAACATTGTTTGAGATTCTTTTGGGTGTTTAAAAGTTCCACAAGACTAGTTCCACATGTATTTTAGTATACTAGGTGAAGATGAACACTCAGAGGGAGGCGACTGGGTACCCAATGCTTAGGGTAGAGGCCTAGGTGTCCAAGGGATGCTACTGGATACCTAGTGGACCTAGACCTCGTTCCCAATAGTTTCTGGGTTTTTTGAGGGATTTTTTGGTCTCCACACATTTAACCCTTTTAACATGCCCTTCCCTTAAAATTTCATTTCTTCCCTCTTATTTGTGAACCTAAGGGAGCTTTGAATGGATTTATCCTCCTTACTCCTCTTGTATATGGATTAAAGGTTCATTATTCCATGCATTATGACCACATTTAGTTAAAGCATAATTTTTTGTGCTATTTATCTTGTATTACTTTAGAGATATAATTTATTTCCATTTTAACCTGAATAAATTATAAACCAACTATATATGATTGACCTTGGTTATGAGTTTGTATCGTTAATGAGATAATGACCAGGTTTGGTTAAGTGGAAATGATTTTTTTGGTTCATAAATATATTTGGTATTCTATAATAATTTTATTTTCAAACAAATACATGAAATTTAAAAGAACTAGATTATTTCTATTCCATAATGTTTTGGGATTTATTTATTATTATTATTAAGTTTCTAATTTGTAATTTTTATTTATAAAAAAAATTATTTTCTAAAAATTGATTCTTTATTTTATCATAAGAAAATATATATTCCAAGGTAAATTAAATCTACCTATTTTATGTAGGAAAATGGTTATGTGTAAAAAATTCATTTGTAATAACCCATTTTATTTAAAGGAATTATTTCTTCAAAGTATGTATTATTTATGAGAAACTTATTCCATAAAAGAAATTTACTTCTAGTTTAGAGTGAAAATTAACTTTTCCATCTAAATTTACTCTTAAATTGGGTTATTATATATTTGGGTTATATATTAATAATAATATACTATTTCTCAACTAGTTTTATACTAATGTACACTTATAGTCACCCACATCATACTTTGAGTCCTGTTTAGATTGGAAATAGTAAAACTTGAATAGATGCATACTTGATGATTTATTCTTAGAATGACTTGACTTGATAGATTCATGTATAATATATCATTCCATGAATTGTGACATGTTTTCTTGATGTCTATAAACCTAGATTTTTCTTATAATTAATTCTCAATTTTTTATATGTCATATTTTTGTATATCTTTGAATGTTCATCATTTTGCTATTTTTTATCAAGAATGTTTCTTAATATTTATAGAACTATTAATATGAGCATGTATATAACTTTTATACATTATGATTAAGATAGTTTATGTGTATTGATGTTATAAGAACTATAAGAAAGTATATTGATCATTGACATATAGGTTACTCGTAAAGATATGGGATTTAAGATTCATCTAACCTTTGAATGATATGGGCTTACAATACCATAACTTGTTATACCCATTCACCTATTCCTAAATGGATATGATATAAGATTTCCCTAACTCGGTTTACAAGGTTCCCTTTACCCTAATGGGATGGGACACTGGGGCCCAAAATTTATTACACATATCTACATATGTATTTGGTCATATATATACATGTATGGTGGCTATATAGGTACACACACTGCTTACATAATGGGATGGAACTAACACACACTATCTTTTATAAATATTTAGCTAAAATGTATTTATATACATATATAAAAGAGTAGATTGATTTGATGTATACACCTAAGTATATATCATGTATCACTTGAATAAAATTACATAATAGTGGTGATATATTTGTGGTGGTTTTATGTAAACTCCACTAATGAGTTAAAATCAAATATCCATAAATTTATTAGTGGTAGTATAAATTTTACCGCTACTAATTAATTAATAGAAGTGTTTTTATAGAATCATAGCTAATAATTACTTCATATCTGTAGGTGAATCCATTTATCTCCCCTTTCTCTTGTGAATCCCTAACCTTCTATTATAGTGAGATCCCACCCTAAACCTATCTCAATGAGAGATCCAAGAACTTACCCTACACGATGTCTTATTAATGATCTCTAAAGGGATCTAGTGACTCCCCCACATGACATACTCATGACAAGATCCAGTTACTCCTCCCCTACAGGATGTACTCACAACTAATTATAATGACTCCTCCCTAGTATGAAATCTCAAGTGTATATCCTACCTTAGGTGTTTATTTAATCAAGTTGGTGTGGAATCTAGGACATGGGGAATCTAAGTTAATACCTTCATTTTTATCATATTATTTTATCTATTGGTAGTGAGCCTAATCCATATATTTTTATAACCTTAGTTGATCTAATATTTAAATTAGTAGAATTTACATTATTTTTTTATACTCAAGAATCTAGTGCGACATAGTTTTAGTAGGGAGACCCCTATTTACACTCATTTAATTATTGTTTATGGGTCTATAGTGGCATGGAGTTAATTTAGAATGATCATATGACCATTTTATTCATAATGATAAATGTTTTGTATTAAAACTAACTACAAAATATATTTAATATTTTCAAATCATACCTAAATATAACATATTTCTTTTGTAATGATATTATAATAATATTTTTTTATAAAAATTTAATAAATCATTCTTCAATTCATGGATACAGGTCTCTCTCTATATTATGTATATCATTCTCCATCCTAGTCAGACACATCTAGACACATCAAAATAAATATTGGAGTTCAAGAACTAAAATATCTTTTATTCTTAAAACCCTCATCCTTATGGTAAATATATATTAAGGAATGAAGAAACATGATGTGTTGATCATGGAATGGAATTTATAGATGCTTCCAGATTATGTGACCTTAGACATCTCAATCTATATTTAGCCTCCAAGTTACATTCATCAAAAAATCATTGTAGTAGTTATTTTATATAAAAAAATATTTAAATACTTGTTTTTTTAATTCAATTAATAATACCTATTTTATACCATAATTGTATCTCGTGATTTGTTCCTATTAAAATATTACAAATGCTTATTTTTTTTGATATTAATGTTTTGTTATTACATAAATTTTTTTATTATTTAAATGAAATTATTTTCTAAATTAGATTTATGTTATATATATATATATATGTATTTATCAATATCATGAAAATGGGTAAAATTTATATTAGTTTACCCTAAAATAAAACTCAATATATTAATGGTTTGGAGGTGTTTTTGGATTTTTTAAATTCAAATCAATCTGTAGATGGAAGATAAAAATTTCCATGTCTTGATTATAATTTCAAATGATGGACTTGAAGTTTATGTTCACTTGATATTGAAAACATTTCCTACTAAATATGTGATATTGATTTGTTATGGGTAATTAGACATTAAATAATATTCAAAATGTAACCATAATCAAAATGAAGAACCTACTGCCCAGATAGTTGAGTATGATATTAAAAACTTGATTAATGGTGTTTTTCTCATTTCATAGAATGATGAAGATTATTACATATCAACACATCCAATTTCTAATTTTATAGAGATTAATAGAAGTGATAAGGTAACTAAATAATCAAATGGGGTTTATGAATTACTATAATATAGAAATAAATTTTTTTATGAAGGATGTATCAAATATACAATTTTTTTTCTTACTATAGTTGTACCATATGAAGTTCTTATGTGGAATTAAAAATAAAGTAATGTCAAGGATATTAGATTTATTACATGATGAATGTTTTCAAGTCAAGATCCCTTAATAATTTTATGAAATGAATAAATTTTTCGATAGACTCAGTCTTAATTATATAAATATTATTTCACATCCCAATGAATTTATGTTGTATCAGGGAGAAGATTCAGATAGAGAAGAGTGTAAAAGATGTTATAATTCTACATGGAAATCAATTAATCATGATTAAATAACAAATGAAAGAGCTATGAATAAGAAGAGAAATAAAACCACTACAATGTTTTTATATTACTTTATATTAAAACCAAGATTTAAAATATGGTTCATGTATTCTAAAATGGTAGAGAAAATTAAGTGGCATATTTTCAAAAACAACAACGACGAGTTTATATGTCATCCTAGATATTCAAAAAGAATATAAATCCTATGATTTTTTAAATAAAATTTCCCTTTAGATCCTAGTAATGTGTGTTTGGGATTTTCCACTGAAGGATTTAATCTATTTGGGACTCTAAGAACAATCTATATAATGTGGAAAGTTATTTTGATCCCTTAAATATACAACCATGGATGTGTTTGAAACAAACTTATTTTATTATTTTGATGATCATTCTAGGAAAGAAAATGTCTAGAAATGAAATTAAAGTATATATTCAAATTAATATAGAATAATTATAAGAGTTATGGGAAAATAATGTAGATAAATATTATGGATCAAAAACTAGAATGTACAAAATTCTTGCTTCTCTAATCTGGATGATTAGTGATTTTTATGGATTTAGAAACTTGTCTTGTTAGAAAACTTACACCAGTTAGGAATATCTAATTTTTAAAATTTACTTTGATTAAATAATAATACCATATAGAATAATGTTTTGTTTCATGTTTTATCATTTATTCTTATATACATATCATAAATACTAGTTTAAAAATTCATGATTTATTGGAAAAAATTAGTTGAGGTCACCACCAAAATTGTTATCATGTTTAGAAATCACATCAAAACTATCTATTATTATTCCACAATTTGTGAAAGAGTATTAGTTGAATGTTTCTAGGAAAAGAGTTAAAAAATTATCAGATATAGGTGACATTTAATAATGTAAGAAACAATTTATTTTTTTAATATACCTTGTTGGGAATTTAAAATGTTACATTATAATCTTAATGTCATGCACATTGAAAAAAATGTATGTGATAATTTAGTTTTTTGAATATTAAAGGATCATGGAAAATCAAAGAATCATATTAATTCTCATAAGGGATTGTAAGAAAGGAATATAAAGTATGATCTATGGGAAAATGATAACGAAAATTATCCTTATATAGTTTTTCCATTGGAAAATCAAGAAAAAAATGTTTTCCTTATAAGAATAAAAAATGTGAAGCTACTTGATGGATATTCAAGAAACATTTCAAGATGTGTAGACTTAAAACAATATAAGTTACATAGAATTGAAATCCATGAATCACATATTTTTATAGAGCAATCTCCACCTTTGGAATTTCATGAATTGTTACTTGATAAAATATCAGTTGCTTTAATTGAGTTTTTCACATTCTTTAGAAATATTTGTGAAAAGACATTAAAATGCATTGATCTGGAAACAATTATGAAAATAATTATAATGGCACATTTTAATTTTTAGATGATATACCCCCCATCGTTTTTCACTGTGACAATTCATCTATCTATTCATTTGATATATTCATCTATCTATTCATCTATTCATCTATATATTCATTATCGATGGATGTATTCCATGGATATGTATTATAAACACATTTTTTTATGAATACTACATTAAAATTTAAAAAATGCATACATATGTGGTTAATTTTTCTATGTTATTTTATTTCATTAGGTGTCTATGTCATTTTAAGTCTCGTGTGAAAAAATAAAGACCAACTATAGGGCTCTATTTCTGAAGGTTATATGGAGGAATAACATCTCAAATTTTTTTGTGGTATTTAGATAATATAGAGACATGATTCAATCAAGTTGGATGTGTTGGTGATAATAAAAATCAAATTCAGTCCTACAGTAAATCAAAAAAATTTCCATTTTTTGGTCATCAAGTTGGGAAAATATCTTCGGTTTTATTGATGAAAAAAGAGTTTATACAAGTACATTAATATATGCTACTCAATAATGATATTACAGATCCTTTCATTGAATAATTGAATCTTTATGAAAATAAAAGATTTTAAATTCAAGAATGAAATGAGAAATATATAAAAAAATAAATTGACCAAGACATTATTTATTGGTTTTCATGTTGTGTAAGATCATAATAAATTTACTATTAATAAAATATTGATATAATTATATTTTGTAACTAATAATATTTTATATTTTTTACATATAGATCTTGAATATTTGTAATCAAGATGGAGTGATAGATGTTTTGAAATATTTGGCTTAAGAAACTTTGTAGAAGTGTAGGTGATTTGATACTTATAATATTAATGCCTTTAAGTTGCATACAATTTTGAGTGAAGAAGGTATGAAAAGATAGAATAATGAAATCTGCACAAAATTTGAAGACCTAGGATACTATGGGATGTTGATTGAAATTATAAAATTAAATTATTATATAGAATTTTTTGTAGTGTTATTCAGATGAACGTTAGTCAATATTTACAGGGGAATAAGGAAATATTTGTTAAATTTTGCTTATGTTAACTTATCTCGGTTGATTGTTACTGGTGAGATTGAAGAACACGATCCCTACATTTTGGCTCCACAAGCTAAAATTATATATATTAGATAGATGATAGAGTTGATGAATGATCAAGTGTTATAATCCATATCAAACTAATAGACTTGTATGATATAGGTGATGAAGTTGAAGAATTATTTTGTGACATCAAACCTCATCAATAAATATATATAGAAAAATCCTTCCTTGTTGATATTCAAATAGTTTGTATTGTATAGAAGGGTGGAGATGAAAAAATCAAGTTAAAAATGGATGATGATAATAATATGGTTAGTGATGAATTAATTGATTGTATGTTCCATCCTTTAACTAATATTCTATTTGTTTATTTATAATACATGAATTTAACTAATCTATGTACAAATTTTAAAAATAATTTTATTGTTTTATATTTTATATCATATTCTAAACTATTTTATTTTCTTGTGGGATATAAGAATGCTAAGAACAAAACAATTTAAACATATGATCCAATCATCTAAAAATCCTACAATGTTAAATGACCCATATGATACTCTCCCTCATGTATCAGGTACACTCCGTATTTTTGGCTTTTTGACCTTTACATAATTTTATTCCATTTTATGTTCTCTCATATTCATTAGGAACAATCCCTATTTCAAGTTAATCACCTTGTTATCTAGGGATATCAAATGGATTAGATGGGGTAGTTGAGGAGCAGTCATTGACTCTGCCTATTGAACCACAATTACCATCATGAGGGTATTGGAGGGTCACCATTATTAGTATGTAATTATCAATGTGAAAAAATTAAATTATTACATTTGTATAATTTTTTTTGAATATATTTATTGAATATATTTAGATAATAATAAGACAGAAATGAACATTAATACATTTAATGTTTGGAGGATAATCAATTCTAAAGTAGTTGTCTAATTTAACATGTTTAGGGTGTCTTCAAATGATTTAATAGGAATATATTGGCCTATATTGGGATATTTATCATGTGAGATGATGTCCCTTCCCATAAATTACCATAACTATAGTCATATTCCCACAAATTGGAAGAATGATATTTTTGATAAATAATTAAAATTAAGAAGAAATTAATATTTATATATTTTTATCTAATATTCTTGTCAAATATTAGAATAATTATTTTTTATAACTATCATGGATATAGTTTTATAATTTTACGTGCATGAAGCAATAATTCATCAATATAAATGAAAAAGTTTTGGGAAAAAGTGGAAGGAATTTAATTATAGTTTATGGTGTAAGCTCAATAAATCTTCATTGATTATCCATAAAATATACCAAAAAGGTACACAAAGGGACACCTTATGATCAATTTAATTCCATTATAGAAATTAATTATTCATATTCAAATAAGGTATTTGATATTTTATTACTATATTGATCTTAATTTATTTTAAATAATTATTTTTTTATTAATATTATTTTTTTGTTAGGAATATTCTCAAAAAAACTCATCAAACATGGATAAATAATTCATCCCACGCAAAACTAGTTCTCATTTTTTTTGAGATGAGGGTTGAATAAGGTAATATTCTTGATATTTATTAAATATAATTTTATTAAATATTATGTACTTTAATTTTTATAGTTGTAATTTTATTTCTTTGATGATATAGGTGAAATAAGTTGGTCCTGAGGTCGGTTAAACCAATTTGTGGTTCAATGTTCACAAGAAAGATGTTGGAAATTATTTAAATGATCTTTTTATAAAATTTGGAATAAAAAATATAAATCATATTTTATTTTTCTAGAAGAAATATATATTGTCAATTTATTTTTCTCTTTAAAAAAATTAAAGAGGCATGAGATGAAAATCCCTCACTGTTAGCATTAGTCTCCCAAAATGATGCTATTTCCCAAGTTTTGGGAAAGGGTCGTTCCAATGATACTCAAGGATTTGGTTATAGGCCATCCCCTCAAGAGTATTTGGGAGGATCTCTTCTTCATTCACTATGGCGCATCCTCCTATAGGTTTGATTAATGTTACTCAGCTCGATTCCTTGGAGGGATAAAAGAAAATTGTGATTCTCCGGAACATAATATAGGAGCATGTGACATGATTGATATCTCGAGATGAGTAGTTTTTAGAAATGGAGAGTACATCATGTATGTTATTTCAGGGTATGACTAGGTCCATTACTGTGGACATTGAAGCCCCGATATGATAGACTATAAAAATACTTCATCGGTTACATTTATTTGAATATGTTTATTTTATTATAATATTTTTTGTAAATATTTTTTATATACTATATAATTAAAACTATTTTTTTATATAAAATCATATTTAATATAGGCACCAAATGCATTGTAAGTTGCTAGAAAACGCTAAAATAAGGAGAATGTATCATCTAGAGGTAACCGGTATGAATTAGGAGAGAAATGTCGATGTTGGATCCATATTTTTGTGGCTTGTATGTGTGATTGAAACTTATATATGGTACTTGTGCAATATTTAATTCATATTTTGTATGTTATGATGATCTGTTAATATGTGTAAATGTTTTATTTTTTACATTTCATTTGACTATTAAAATTATTGAATTTTATATAATAAAAATATATATTTATTTTTATATCAGAGGTGTTTGTATATTTCAAGGCTCTAATATCTGTTTTTTCCTCTTATTAGTGGTGGTTTAAACTATCACTAATTAAAAAAACCAATGCGATTCATTGAAAAACCATTGAAAAATGATGCTAAACAGTCGAGATTTTTTCAACGATGGTTATAAACACCACTAAACATGGAATGTTTTTTTTCAAAAAATAACTACCGTGAATATTATTTGTGGTGGTTTTAACAATTTTAATGTTGAATATAAATTTAAAAAAACCATAGCATTAATTTTAGATATGGTTTAAAAAATGCTTCCAGATATCTATGGGAAGAAGTTTCACCGAACCAACACAAAAATAAAAAAATTATCGCTAATTAATTAACAACTAATGAAAACATGTCAAATTTAATTACTTCCAAGATTTCAAAAAACCCCCCCACTAATCAGTGTCTTCTTTGTAGTTTATATTCCAATCTTGGTGTTTGGATATTGAGTATAGTACACTCAAAACATATACGTGCACTCAGTTGAACTTCAAAATTCAAGGTTTATAGGTACAAACATGTATTAGTATATTTTTATTTTATTTTGTTTCTATATTTTTTTTGATGGAATGAGTCAAGTTATAAATTAATTTAGAGTTGGATATTGCAGGCTGTGTTTGGAAATTAACCATTTGTATTAGAGATATAATTTTATTTTTATTTTTAACTATGTTGTAAACTATCACTATTTGAGATTAATTTATTTTATGCAGTACTAGTTTTATTTAATTTATAGTTGATTTATCCAAAGTGGATAAATCATTCCCCAACTATACTCTGAGATATGTGATGTTAGTTTCCAATCCATGGGGATTGGGGAGTGCTGTTAGGGGCATGTGTTAGTTTGAACCAATTCTGCTCAAATTACTTGGTCACAATTACTATGAATTGGTATTAGTGTAGGAAAATGATATAATTTCTCATATTGAGGTATTAATTTGGTCAATATTGAGAGTATAAAAGATATGGAACAATCGTGACTTGAGATATAACCCACAAAAAGAAATCGCAAACCTATTTATAGAGGAAGATCAAGTTACAAATGATATCTGGGTAGTTAGATAGGAACTAAAAATGTAGAGGAAGTATTTGTTTAAGTACTTAATCTATTAGTAAGTAAGAGTCTATAATGTGTCTAGGGATTGACTGGGATCCAAATTTAGTGTATATTTAAGCGTTATCTGATTAGTAACAATAAAAAATATGTATACTTATGATATGATTAAATCTATATGAAACTTTAATTAATTATAATAAAATAATAAATCATATATTGATTTACTATAAACCTTACTAGGGGTGATGTAAATTATTAAGTTAAACACATGGATAATTATCAGTATTTCATTGAAA
Source organism: Viscum album (assembly GCA_963277665.1). NCBI lineage: Eukaryota > Viridiplantae > Streptophyta > Magnoliopsida > Santalales > Viscaceae > Viscum > Viscum album. The sequence goes on from OY728160.1 coordinate 642,080,398, forward strand.
AACATACTCATGTTACTTTATTACTTTAATAAAATTATTTTATATAATACCTATTCATATTTAATTTTATTCCACACTAGAATTATGGATCATATAGAATTATTATATTTCAATATTTACATATCAATTCCATGTTAGTGGTTAGTATTGGTTAAATAATACTTTTACTACTTCCTTTCTAGTGATTATAATTGATCTAATAAATCTTTTTTAACACATTGTGCTTATTTCCATCCAATGTGCTATTATTGATTAGAGAACGTAGTAATTTAAATTTATTCTTTATTATGATGGTAATTTATATTTTTATCATGTAGAAACTATAATTTTTATAGCAACCCTAACCTTTTACACATATCATTACAAGATTTTAGGCATATTTAATCATCATATTACAAGCAAAGGATCATAAAGTCTTGTGTCTTGGAAGATTAGGCACATAATTAAACATCATAAAAACAACTTTTATTTAATCTACACATTGAGATCCTAAATTCCATTGTGGTAAAAAGTCTTCATAGGATAACGTGGGGATAACATGAATAAAGGGATAAGCTAGAAATCATAGTAAGGGAATAATCATAAGAATAAATATTAGCACATGGGTTTAAAGGCCTGACAAAATGATATAAAAATTCATGGAACATGATTAAACATATGGAATCATAAAATATAAAACATGAGATCATATAAACATGTAATCATAGTAATATGGAAGAAAAAAACATTACTTTATCATGATTCAATGATCATTGCACATATAGTAGAACGATTCAAGGCTACCTGCAAAGACAGTTGCACATGGAGCACGAGTCAAGGCTAACCACCAAGAGTGTTGCACATAACGTCTCATGAGACTAAAATTTACCCAATGAATTTGAGCTATATCTTGGTACACTAATCATAAAATGTTCATTAATATTTTTTATTCCCACAAGGAAAAATACCCTGGGGGGGGGGGGTGAATCAGGTTATGACATATTTAAACCTATACCCCTTTGGATCTTGTTTTACAGTTAAACAAAACTCTTTCTCTCTCTTTCCCGTAGAAAAGTATAAACAAAAATTAAATCATGCACAGGACACAATTTTTTTTACTTGGTTCACCATCACTAGGATACGTCCAAGGATCATACACCAGAAATTTGTTGATATACCAAAGCCACAATAATCGCACTATTGTTTACAAGTTCGGAGTGGAATCACGGTCCCCCCTGGTTTACAACCAACCACAATGTGAAAGCTCACTACTCTCTCAACTGAAGTGTGCCCACTGCTTCTTTAGAAGATCTACTCATAGTTTATAGTCCTATATGTCTCTTAAATTGAATTAATAACTGCATCCTCAACTATATATATATTCTCTATTGAAGTTATTCTTTTATCCACAGATGAATACCACTTTACCATAGAATTGAACTGGGCAACCTCAAATTTTACGCGCAAACCTTACTGTGATTTGTGCATAATTACATTTCCTTTCATGAAAAATATATCTTTTTGTATTAAATCCCAACTATATTTTTCGTAGAACCTCAAAAATTCTGCACAACCTTCATTTCACACTCAATGTAAAATTTTACGCACAATATCAATTTTTATGCACAACATTAAATTTTTCACACAACTCAAATTGCATATTTTTTCATGCGCATCAAATATAATATCTTCTCTAAGAGATGAGATACATAGAATGAGGGTGTCACTTCTTATTTATAAGCAAAATTGATCCTGCACACAACACCCTCCTTGAGCGCCCAATCCTCTTCAAGCGCAAAAAAACACATCTTCCGCGCAACACCGTATTTTGCGCACTACTCCAATATTTTGCACACCTCATTCCTTTTCCAATTTTCGAGATTCTGATCATGAAACACCTATTGAGAAAAAAAATCTATTCCTCTATTTCACGTGAATTTCTTTTCCAAAAACACATATCTCTATTTTTTGATTTTCAGGCCCAAAAAATTGGCCAACACTGGAAAACGATGCCACCTTGTATCTACTCTTTTTGTACTGCCTCCAGATCATCCATTCCTTTGTCTAGGTTCTTTTGTCAATCATGGATTGTCAACAACATCTATTGAACCCAAAAAATCACCATTGATTATCCCTTTTTCAACAAATAGAACTTATAAACCCACCTTTTCAAAAAACAAAACATCAAGGCTCACTTTGTCAACAAACCCAATCTCCTAAAAAATACTTCAATGCTGCCTTGGGAGATTTTTGCCCAACAATCTCCCCTTTTTGGGTTTGTTGAAAAATATTCCATAAAATGATACCACTTTAATGTTTCAACCACTATTCACCTTTTGTGATTCTGATAGCAATCAAGGATTCAATCAGCATATACTCTAAGCCCATATGAGAAATGTTTGGTGTGAGAAATAAGAGTAAATGAAAAGTTCATCAATAAATCACTTCATTTCAGACACCAATTGTTGATACCATACAAATACCAATTTATGATTACTGGAAACCTTATGACAGTATTCCAACACCAATCTCCTACTTTTATCACGATCCTCAGCTGCTGTGATATCTATTCTTTGATTGATCACTTCTAGCATCATTAGATTTAAAACTCATCCTTCTTCACTTCTTGGGTTCTTGTGTTGTCTAAGATAAGCTATGAATGATCACTTCGAACACACTAAGAATTCTCATCATGTTGCTTCCCCTATCAGCTTCTTCACCTATATTGATAAACTCCCCCTATATCACTGCTCCACCTATCAGCTTCTCCCCATGTCTTTGAAAAAGACCTATCTCCCTTCGTTAGCCACAGTTTCTCCCCCTAGGATCCACTCTTTCTCCCCCCTTTTCAACAAACCCAAAGGTCACTCCTTTGTGGTTTGTAATAGAGTAGAGAGAATAGATTAGTATAGTAAGTAAAACACACAATACCTCAGGGAGAGGGGGTATCCACATCGACACTTGTTCAAGTACATGGAGTCGACTGGACTCCAAGATCCAGTTGATGTCTGTCAAAATATTCCTTGGGTAAGGCCTTTTTTAGAATGTCAGAAACCTGTAACTATATAGGTACATACTCCAACTTCACTAGCCCTTGCTCCACCTTCTCCTTGATAAAATTATATTTTATCTCAATGCTCTTTGTACTTGAGTGATGGACTAGATTTTTTCTAAGATTGATAACTCTCAAGTTATCACACTGGATTCTGATCAAAGACTTCAATTCAACACCCACATCATCAAGATGCTGCTTCATCCACAATAACTGTGTGGATGCTTGTTTGGCGACAATATACTCAGCTTCTATGATGCAGAATGAAATGCAATCTTACTTCTTGATTAGACAAGAAATACACACACCACCAAGATAAAAATAACCTCCTAAGATAAAATTTCTGTCATCTGCAGATCCGTCCCAATCTGCATCAGTATATCCCAATAACTCAGATTGATATTTTTCCTTATATATCAAGCCAAAATCCATCGTTCCCTTGATATATCGAAGTATTCTTTTTTACTGCAAGCATGCGTATTTCCTTGGTATTTCTTTGATATCTCGCTGCTCGGCATGTGGTGAATAGAATATCAGGCTTTGTCATGATCTAGTACAACAAACTTCCAATTATTTGCCTATATTATGTGATGTTAACTGACTTTCCATCATCATCTTTGGACAATTTCATCAGAGTAGCAACTAGAGTCTTCATATCCTTGGAATTTTCAATCCCAAATCTACTCAGAACTTCCTTTTCATATTTGGATTGAGAAATTGAAGTACCATTCCTTCCTTGTGTCACCTGTAAACCAACAAAAAATTTCAGCTCACCGATCATTGACATTTCAAACTCATTTTTCATGAATTCAGAAAATTGTCTGCATTGAGCTTCATATGATCCAAAAAATATTATGTCATCGACATAAACCAGCACCACCATCATTTGATTACTGTAATTGTTGAAATAGAGATTATAATCAACTCCACCATGCTAAAAACCAAGCCTTTTCAAATACTGATCAAGCCTTGAGTACCATGCTCTTGGTGCTTATTTCAACCCATATATTGCTTTATTCAGCCAAGAAACCTTATTCTCATCTTCATGAATGAGAAAAACATCTGGCTTCTCAATGTAAACTTATTCTTCCAGAACCCCATTCAAAAATTCAGATTTTACATCCATTTGGAAAACGTTGAGCTTTTGTTGCACTACAATGGATAGGAATAATATGATTTTATCTATCCTTGAAATCGATCCAAATGTATCATAGAAATTTATTCCCTCTATTTGGGAGTATCCTTTGCACACCAGTCATGCTTTGTTTTGAATCACTATGCCATATTCATTAATCTTGTTTCAATAGACCCATTTAGTCCCAATGACATCCTTATCTACTGGCCTCGAAACAATTTCCCACGTCTGATTCTTCTCAATCTGATCTAGCTCTTCATTTATAGGCTGAAGCTAGTTTTTATCTCTAGCTACATCAGCAAAGAATTTAGGCTGTACCTGAGATAAGAAGGATTTATGTTGCAGTGACTTCATCCTTCTTGTCTGAACTGGATCTGTCTGATCACCAATGATATTCTTCCTATTAATCTCATCCCCACTCACTGTATTATTCATCGATATAGATTTTTCCTCCTCTTTCTCATAATCAATACCTTCTTCTAAATCAGTATCTTCCACTTCTTCTCCCCCTATGTTAATTTCCTCCTCATCACTTTCATCAGTAAAATGTTCACTGCATTGTTGAATATTCTCTTCATTTTTCACTACAGTGACATCATTTCTCTCAACTACCTTTCCCAGCCTCTTATTAAAGCATTTTTATGATTTTATTTTTCTTGAGTATATAAGGAATATTCCCTCATATCCACGTGACTCAATTTTTCTATGTTTCTCCCTGTTGAGAATAAAGCGCTTAATTCCAAAGATTTGAAAGTATTTCACTATTGTATTCTTTATATACCACATCTCATACGAAGTTTTTCCTTCCTTCGGACACAACAGATATCTGTTAGAAATGTAGATCGATGCCAACACTGCTTCCTTACAGAACTTCTCTAGTAGTTCTTTTTCTATAAGCATCATTCTGGCCATGTTGTTGATGATTCGATTTCTTTTTTCAACCACTCTATTCTATTGATGAGTTATTACCAAGAAAACTTGACGCCTTATCCCTTGTTTCTAGAGATAGTCTTCCACCTGACTGTTTTTGAATTCCGTACCATTATTAGTATGAAACGTCAGAATTTTCTGTCCAAGAATCATTTATCACTCCCTCCGGTACTTATTTAAGCAGCTAAACACATAAGATTTATGGGAAATAACAAATACACATGCCGTTATACTATATTCATCAATGAAAAGAACATAGTACCTCTTTCCATCAATTTCTCTTGGTGTGATAGGCCCACAAACATTAGCATGCACCAATTCGAGCACTCTTGTTGACTTATTTTCCTTTTACATATACGTCTTTCTGATGAGCTTCCCTTGTTGGTATGCATCACATGTGTGAGAAAGATCCCATCATAGATTAGGGAGGTCTCTATCTGCATCAAACATTACAAATCTTCTAGGGATAACTGGCATAGATGACCAAGTCATTTATGACTCAACTTGTTTTCTTTATCTCTAGATAAAAATCACATATCAACTTCTCCACTTACCAGGTAGAGATTCCCCTTTGTTATTTTTCCTTGTAGGATCACTATACCATATCTTCCCTTAATGACACACGTCTTCTTGGTAAACCGTATAGAATGACCTGAGTCACACAGTTGACTGACACTAAGCAAATTGTGATTGAGACCTTCTACAACCAAGACATCAACACATTTTATTTCTTTTTCCCCAAACCTGGCCTTTCCTGATCCAATTATCTTTAGGCCTTCATAAATTTCAAACTTGATAACTCCTTCTTTGTCAAATTTTATTCCTGTAACTAGATCCTTATTGTCTTTCATGTGAGACGTGCAACCAATGTCAATGATCCATACACCAGAATGGTCTGATTCTTTAAGGGAAATTTCAGCAACCACTACCTTCTCTACTCTCTTCTTCTTGGTCCATATTTTTGTCTTCACACTTGGCATATATTGAGACTTCTGGTCTTTCTCAGAGTATGATGGACTAGATTCATCTTGAAAAGCTGCAAATTTATTTTTTATTTTCAACTCATCTATTGGTCCATTGATTTGATGCTTGTGAACATTTTGATTCTTCTTAGACACATTCCTCTTTATGGTTGATGTACAATATCTAGCCATGTGACCAAATCCTCCACACCAAAAATAGTATCCTTTGAAATATGTTCCAGAGAACCATTCTCTGTTTGGATTCTACCTCTGTTCTTATGCCCTTTGGTATCTTCTGTCTATAGAACACACATTTTTTGAGTGTCCCATCTTTCCATAGAAATAACACCTGATGAAAGGTGCATTCCTTCATGACACTTCTATACTTCTAGTATCCACTTGGGTTGTTTGAATTTTATGATTCTTCTTTGTATGCACATCAATTTTTATTCTTGAAATGGGTGTTTTCAGTCTAGCTTCAACCCTGACTGCTTTCTGTTTATGATCGAGCCCTAAATTAGTCTTAACATCTAAGATTGATTTCTGCATCTTTCCCACTAAAATACTAGGATCCTCTTTCATCTTTGCAGTATTCTGAATGATCTTATTTCCCAATAACGTGTTGGGAATCGGAATTTTTTTGTGGTCCTTAACTTTTTGTCGTTGAACGACAACTTCCCCTTCAAGATCTTCGATATGCTTGACGTGAACTTTCACTATGTTATTCAATCCACCAATCTCCATCTTCTTCTCTTCAACCATGATTTTAAACTCAATTACCGATTCTGAGTTCTTTGGTGTTGAGGACTTGAGTTTCTCAATTTATTCCATTAGCTCAGACTTTTCTCCTTCTTGCTACTGCATGAAGAGTTTGGCATCATGGACAATTTTTTTGGATTTTTTTGGCTCTCCAAACTTTTATCTCTTCAAGAGTGGATTCTAACTTAGATTTCATATCAATTCTTCCTTCAACTTATTCTTCTTCATCAATGTCGGCTTCTTCCTTTTCATGATCACTACCAACAACATTTACCATATAATTTTCTCCACAATCTTTGTAGTTTTCAATCTCCTTAATTTATTCATCCTCAGACTCATCTGAATTGTCAAATTATTATGAAAGAAGATTATTCTTCTTGAAGAAATTTCTCTTGAACTGTTTCTTCCCTTTCACATAGGTTGAAGACTTCTTCTTGGGAATTTCAACTTCTTCATCATCATTATCGCCATCTTGAAAATTTTTGGGGCACCTTGCCGCAAGATGACCAACCTTTCCACATCTAAATCATTCTAGTGGAAGTTTCCCTTTAAAATTTCATTTTCCTCTTTTCATATTTTAAGAAAGGAATGAAATCACCTCATCAGTCTCTTCTTCTTCCTGAGTATCTTCAACGGTGAGCTTCTTCATGGCCTTGAATTATACCTCTTTAGATTTCACCTTTTCCACAACCTCATTATCACCATTCCTCATTTCATATGAGACCAAGATACTGTGTAAATTGTCTAGGGTCAGCACTTACAGATCTTTATCTTCCAATACTGAAACTTTCAGATTGAACTGAGGTGGAAGTTTTCTTAAGATGTGCTTCAAGATTTTTATGTCTTCAATGATTTCTCCAAGACCTCGCATATCTTCCAAAACAATATTTACCCGGTCAAAGAATTCATCAATAGCCTCATTCAGGTTCATTTTTAGATCTTCATACTTATTCCACAACACTTGAAGCTTTGCCTCTCCGAACTTTGTATCTTCTTCATATATATTCAAAAACATTTCCCACATAGAATGTGATATTTTTCATTACATTAACTTTGTATAAAGAGCATTGGATATGCCCCCCATAAAGCATTGATTCCCTTGGAATCGGCATACAATTATATTCTCTTAGCTTCTGGTAGTGCACCACTATTAATATCAGCTGTTATACCATTTATTGCTGCTATAAACACATCCATTCCCAAAGATCAGAAGTAGTGTTTCATCTGATTCTTCCATAACTAAAAGTTGTTCCCATCTAAGATCGGAATCCCTTTAAGATTAATGACCTCCATTGAGAGAGAAACACTGATATTAACCTTTCCCTTTGATACCAATTATTAGTCCCACAAGGTCAAATACCCTAAGTGGGGGGGGGGGGGGGTGAATCAGGGTATGACAGATTTAAACCTCTACCCCTTTGGAAATTTCTTCACTGTTTAGCAAAACTCTCTTCTCTCTCATTCCAGTAGAAAAGTATAAACAAAAATTAAATCATGCATAGGACACAAAAATTTTTACTCGGTTCACCCTCATTGGGCTAAATCCAAGGAGCATACACCAACGATGTGCCTATATACCAAATCCTCTATAAGCACACTGCTGTTTACAAGTTTGGAGTGGACTCACTGTCCCTCCTGGTTTACAACCAACCACAATGTGAAAGCTCCATACTCTCTCAACTGAAGTGTGCTCATTGATTCTTCAGAATATCCACTCACAATTTATATACCTATAGGTATCTTAAATTGAATGAATACCTACATTCTCAAATATATGTAGATGCTCTATTTAAGTTCTTCTTTCATCCACATATGAATACCGCTTTACTAAAGAATTGAACTGGGAAACCTCAAATTTTACGCACAACCCTTACTACGACTTGCACATAATTCCCTTTCATTACATGAAAAATATATGTTTTTTTGCACAATCCCAACTCCACTTTTCACACAACCTCAATAATTCCACGCAACCTTTATTTTATGTGCAATGTTAACATTTACACGCAACATCAATTTTTACGCACAACACTAATTTTTTCACGCAACTCACATTGCATATTATTTTTACATGTATCAAATCTTGGATATTCTCTAAGTAATGAGATACATGGAATTAGGGGTTAAATTTTTATTTATAGGAAAAATTGACCCTGCCTGAAAAACCATCCTTGAGCGCGCAATCCTCTTCAAGCGTGAAAAAACACATCTTCCGTGCAACACCGTATTTCGTGCGCTGCTCCAATATTTCACGCACCTCATGACTTTTCCAATTTTTTATATTATGATTATAAAACATCTCTTTCGTGAAAAACTACATTTCTCTATTTTTCACACATTTCTTTTCCAAAAACACATCTCTCCATTTTCAGATTTTGAGGCCCAAAAAATTGGCAAACACTAGAAAACGACGCCACCTTGTATCTACTCTTTTTTGTACTGCCTACTTATCATACATTACTTTTTATAGGTTCTTCTTTCAATCATGTATGGTCAACAACATCTCTTTAACCCAACAAATCACCATTGATGCCCCCTTTTTAACAAACTGAACTTATAAACCCACCTTGTCAACAAACAAATCATCGAGGCGCGCTTTGTCAACAAACAAAATCTCCTCAAAAATAAGTTAATGATGATTTAGGGGATTTTTTCCCAACAATATTCTTTCCACATAAATAATCATACATCGGTAATCAAACATATCAGAAAGGATACCCATGGAAAGAAATGAGTACCATAATCATGTCATAAGACATTAAAAATTGGCATATCATAAAAGTGTCAAAGAATGAATTGATTTATAACATAAATGGAAATTAATAAGGTAAAATATATATAGATCATTATAAGTGGTGTCAAACTGAAGTGATAACATGTAAAAAGAGATTTTAAGAATATTTATAATTAAAACATTTCAGTGCGGTTTAAGGAAAATATTAAAGAAATTTTAAAACAGAATATAGAATATTCTTTTATATAAATCCATAAGTAAAATAAGAAAGTTTTAATAATTAAAATAGTGATTTTATAAAATATATGGTGAATAAAAATATATTATAGAGTTCACTTAAAAATGGGTAAGAATTTGGGAAGTTCCCTTTAATCGGGCATGCTTTTTGGGAAGAATTGAGAAGGGAACCACCTGAAAATATGTATATCCCTGAAAGAGAATAATTAATGGATATTGATACATGATTTTAAAACATATAAAAATAAATTATAATATTTATATAAAAATAAAATATAACTTAATTTGGGTAAAAAGAAATATATAGCAACCCGAAGGAATAATGGAGGTTCGGGTAGAATCCCTTACCTTAAGTCTAATGGTATTATTAAATTGATATTAATGTCCTAGATAATAAAATTAGATTCATTAATTAATAATTATAGATCTTATAATATATTAAATTTATTTATTATAACCTTATAAAGTTCAATCATGGCCTTTTTGATGGGTTAAGAGGCTCAATTTCATTGTTTGAGAGCGTTTGTTTCCTTGGTTTTCATGATCAGTTTACTTATATACATGTATAGATAATAATGTAATATGAGGAAGGTTGTCAAGAATTGAAGTTATATGTTATTAGATAACATAAATAATATTAAATAATTATAAAATTCATTTGGTCATTTGTATTGAGGATGAATCATTATATAAAACTTTAATGATAATTGTTTATGTTAATTGGCGGTTTGTTTGATCACAAAGAACTCATTTTATTTTATAAATTAAAATTTTTTGTAAAAAATGATTCCAGAAAATTACATAGGATATATTTCATACATAATAATCTGGTTCAACCATAAAAATGGTTTCATGACAGGAATTTAAGATGATAGTAGAAATTGAAAACCCGTCGTCATTAAATGTGGTACATTAACACATCTCGGATGGTGTTTCCATTTATAGTATAAAAAAGGGGAAATGAGAGATGATGATGAATTATTCCATTAGAATAAAAAAATTCAAGTACATGTAATTTAATAGAGTTATCAAACCATTTTTATGAGTATAGGTGAGGATAGGTGAGGATACAAAAAAACTTGAAAAGAAATTGAAAGAAAATGGAAGAGGGTTGTACCTCTTGATTCCATCCACTTGAGAGCCTTCTTAAGGGATTGTTTTTTGGTATTTTGTTAAGACCAAAATCTCCAGGGTATGGGAGAGAGGATTAGAGAGATATTTGAGTATAATTTCTACAAGGAACAAGGCTTGAGAGGTGTGGGGAGAAGAGGCGGTGAGGGGTGGTTTTTATAGTGGAGGAGAGGGGAGTTTTCTTAATATTTAGTTCGTTGGTTTATTATTTTTCTCAAGACAAGAAATAGTGATAATTTTTGAGACCAAAAATAGTAATAAGTGCATGTGAGTTCGAACCAATGTCCATTTACATCATCCATGACTCAATCATGATGCATAAATTCATTTATTTAGCATATTTCGTAAATTATTGAATTTCACTATTCATAAAAATTCAAGTATTTTAGAAAAAACCCAAAACTTCACCCAAACCATTTTTCAAAGTGTAAAATTCAAAAATGAACTAAATTTTATGAAAATAATTTTCTAAATATGAAAAAATTAATTTTTAATTAAAATCATAATTTACTTAAGAAATACAAATTTTAAAATTAAAACTGCTTTTTTAAACACTTTGGAAAATTAATTAAGGTCTAATAAAATTATATTATAATCATAAGAAATTAAAATATTATTTTATGAATACATTTTATTAATATAAACTTTCATTTAAATTATTAAATTAATCATAAAATTGTAATTAACTATTTATGACTTACCAAAAATACCAACACTATCATATTTTCACTTATAAGATGATTAAATTTTATTTATACTTTCATTGGTAAAGTTAATATTCACTTGTCTGATTTACTTTTCATAAGGTTCATATTACTATTCTTAAGGGTAAAATTAATATTCATAAGAGTAAGTTACTATTCCCCAAAAATTAAGTTGTCCTATCAGACTCTAAAAATCTTACGGATCGTAACCGTGTGTGTCAGATTTTCAAACTTCAAGTCACGGAAGTAGAAAAATTATGTTTAAAGGTCACATAGTATTTATTATTTCATTTAATCATGATGTTTCATTTTGTTTTGATTTTATGCAATTATAATATATGACATAATTATAATAAGAGAATTTCTATTGATTAAACTTTGGGGCATTACATTTCCCCCCCTTATGAAATTTCACCCTCAAAATTTTGTTTTACATTCTAAGATGAAAACAGGTATGGGTAATTTTTTTTATTTCTTCCTCCAGTTCTCATGTTTCCTCTTTGTACTTATGGTTCAGCTATATTGCTTTGACCAGGTGAGTAGTCTTTTTACGTAGAAGTTTATCTCTACAATCCAAGATCTTCACTGGATGATCGTTGTAAGAAAGATCATTTTCCAACTATACCACCTATGAAGATAGTACATGTGAAGGATCTAGTATGTACTTCCTCAAGAGGGATACATGTAATACATCATGTACTTTAGATATTGTAGTTGGAAGTTCAAGTCGATAGACCACAACTCCTACATGATCAAGAATATTGAAGGGGCCTATGTACTTGGGTATTATCTTTCATTTCTTCCCAAATATCATGACCTTATTCCATGGAGATATGTGAAGGAATACCATGTCTCCAAATTTAAACTCAAGGTCTTTTTAATGATTGTCTACATATATTTTTTGTCTACTTTGGGATACCTTGATGTGCTACTTAATGGTTTTCAACTTCTCCACCATTTCTTCAACCACTTAAGGTCCTATCATCTTATGTTAACTAAATTTATCCCATCACACTGGTGTTCTACACCTTTTCCCATAAAGGGATTTATATAGATCTATTTGGATGCTGGAGTGGGAAATGTTGTTGTAGGAGAATTCAAACAGTGGAATATGTTGGTCCCATACCCCCTTGAAGTCCATAGAACTTTCTCTCAACATGTCTTCCAATGTCAAAATAGTTCACTCAAATTGGACATCATTTTGAGGTTGATAGGTCATACTGAAGTTCAGTTCAGTGCTTAGAGCATATTGTAGACTTTTACAAAACATCAAGGTGAATCTCAGATCTATATCGGATACAATTGATAGTGGTACTCCATACATCCTTACCACCTATTTGATATATATTTATGAAAGTTAATCTAATGATAAGTCCTCTTGAATTGTGATAAAGTGAGCTGTCTTTATAAGATGATCCATAATAACCCGTATAACATTGTTTCCTTTAGATGTCCTAGAAAGTACATTGAAAAAGTCCATGGTGATGTTCTCCCATGTATATGTTGGTATGGGTAGTGGTTGCATCATCCCCTGAGACTTTTTTCTTTCAAAATTTACTTGATGACATACCTGACACTTTGATGTATAGTTAGTAATATTCTTCTTCATATTATCCCACCAATAATTCTCTCAGAGATCTCGATACATCCTTGTGATCCATGGGTGAATAGAGAAGGTTGAGCTATGTGCATCATTCAGATGCTCCTTCTTTATCTATGGATTGGATGGTACACATAATAGTGAACCAAATATTACAACTCCATCCTTGTCAATCTTGAAATCCTAGGATTTCCCATTTTTGATAGCTTCCACACTTTTCTGAATTTCCACATCATTTATTTGAGCATCCTTTATTTTCTCCCTGAGGGATGGTTGAGAAATCACTTGAGAAAGAATTTATGATTTTACTACCTTGATGATTCCCATATCCATCCTATACAAATATAATAATATTTTATGCTTTTCAATTCTCATTATTGATAATGATAGAGGATCCTTTTTACTTAGGACATCTGCTCCCTTATCTGCCTTACTGGGATGGTAGTGGATTTAATAGTCTTAATCCTTGGTGATATCTACCCATATTCACTGGTGTGTACTAAGATCTTTCCATGGGAATATATATTTGAGACTCATGTGATCAGTATATATCTCACACTTCTCCCCATAGAGATAATTCCCCTGGATTTTCAATTCAAGGATCACAACCGCCAACTCCAGATCATACGTGGGATAGTTTTCTCATGGATTTTCAACTACCTTGAGGAGTAGGATATTAATTTTTCATTTTTTATCAGTACACATCCTAATCCCTTCTTTGAAACATCACTGTACACCAAAAAGAGTTATACACTTATCAGGAGTGTGAGTACTGGAACAATGATAAGCCTCTTTTTGAGCTCTTTAAACCTTTCCTAACATTCTTGAGTCCAGATGAACTTCACTCCCTTTCATGTCAACTGGGTAACTGGGTTTGACAATCATTATAAGTTCTTCAAAAATCATCGATAATACCCATCTAGACCTAGAAAGTTGTGGATCTCCGTTTCAGATATTGTCATGGGCCACTATTTGATTTCCTTTGGCTTGGAAGGGTCCACAGATATTCCTTTTCTACCGATAACATACCCAATAATGATACTTATTTCATCCAAAACTCACACTTACTATACTTTTCATAAATTTTTTCCCTTATAAAATTCATCAACACAATATTCAAATGCTCCTCGTGTTTCTCCTTACTATTGGAGTATATCAGAATATCATCAATAAAGACTACCACAAATTTGTCGAGGTAATCTCTAAATAATATATTCATTAAATCCATGAATATTTTCGGAGCATTAGTGAGTCCGAAGGGAATAACTATGAACTCATAGTGTCTATACCTCATTTTCAAGGTAGTTTTGGGAATACCTTTCTTCCTCACCTTTAATTGGTGATATACTAACCAAAAGTCCACCTTAGAGAAATAACTAGCCCCATGAAGCTGATCAAACAAGTCATCTATCTGTGGTATGGGATACTTGTTCTTTATTGTGATTTTATTAATCTCCAAATAATCAATGGAGATGCACCTTGATCCATCCTTATTTTTAACAAAGAGGATGGGTACACACCATGGTAAAGCACTCGGGCGTAAAAAACCCTTCTCTAGATTCTCCTCTAACTACTTATTTAACTCTTCCAGCTCAACGATGTCCATTCAATAAGATGTATTTAATATAGGTAGGGATCCAGGAATGAGTTCAATTGAGAAATAAACCTCTTGATTAGGAGGGAGACCAGTCAATTCTTTAGGTAATACATTAGTGTAATCCCTCACAATGGTCATATCTTCAAGAAGTATCATCTCCTTTGTCTCAATCATTTGAGCAAGACATTATTTCTCAAAAGGCAACATTATCCACACTTGAGATAATGAATTTGAAGGAGATTCATCTTCCTCCTTACACTTGTACATGAATGGAGGATACTTTGGGATGCGAAGAGTGATATCCCTTTCTCAACAGTTAATGTTGGCTTTGTATAAATATATCCAATCTATTCCCAAAATAGCATTGAACTCAACCAGAGGAATTATAACATGATTTTTTGAGAGGTTCAGACCAAAAACATTTATCAGGGCTGAGTTATAAACCTTGGACTCAATAGTTCCCCCATTTAGTGTTCTCATAGACAACTCAACATCCAAATTTTGAGGTAGTGTTTGAATAGTTCTACTAAACTTGAAAGATATTAAAGAATGTGTAGAAATAGAATCAAATAGCATGTTCTCTATTCTTGAATGAATAACTAGAATACCTATAACTACATCATTTTTTGGCTCCCCCTCAGCAGTAGTGATATAATAATCCCTTCCTTTTTTCCTTGGAGGTTGTTGTTGATTTCCCCCAACAACCCTTGGATTAGGAAAATTTTTCTCATAATTCCCATGTTCCATGTAGTTATAACATTACACTATAGTCTGAGTGTTGATCTGAACCTTCCTTTCTTATTCCACGTTAGTGGAATTCTTCATATCCCTCTGGAAGTTCTTATCCAGGTGTCCCATTCTTCTACATTTAAAGTAATTACTGGTTCCCTATAGATAGTTCCCAGGATTCTTGACTGACTGAATGGCCCGAAGGCCGAAATTTTTATTGATTTTTGGATAATCCCCCTTTTAAGGGCAAAGGGGGGAAACCAGGACTTCAAAGACATCAAGACCTTAACAAAGTTTGAGAAAACAGAGGGTTGAAACCCAGAAAAACTACAAATAAGTACTTCAACCCAGCATCAACAACATTAAGGCACAACTCCACCAAAGAAAGACTGCTCAGCAAACTGTCTCATGCAATAATGCATGAGCCTGGTACCGATGGCAAAACCATACCCTCTCCAAATCCAAAAATCCATGCATGATGGAGATGACCAGCTCTATCCTCATTTGAAGAAAAACCTTGTAGATTGTCTGAGTTCCCCAAAAAACAAATTTTACCTCCGGAAACAATCAACCAGCAACAATCCAGATTACCAGAAGACACAACCATTACCAGCAGATTCATAGCATCACCAAAATTACATCCAGACAAACAAATTCCCAACTTCACTAAATAAAAATAGAAATAAAAACCTAGAATCAATTGACAATACTTCCAATTCTCAAAGCCTCCCACCTCCAAGCCTGAGGAACCGACCCCAAGTACACCTGAAATGCCGGAGCTGACGATGAGCCGGGACGAAGCTGAGCCAAGATCTCGGAGCCGGAGAACACGTAAAAGACGTCGAGGAGCACACCGGAGCCGCAAAATTCCGAGCATGATGATGAACACATCGGTGCCAAGACGAGACCCCGAAGCCAGAATGAATCTACAATCATCACTGAAATCACCAGATCCGACATCGCTGAGCCAAGACCTGAAGCCTGACCACCCGAAGACGACTCACGCAGACGCCGAGCAGAAAATCTGAAGCAGGAACGCCAAAGCTGCCGTTGCATGTATGGGAGCCGATATGAAGCCACTGGCGGGCCGAGAACGAGGTTGGAACATGTGGATCTGACACCCAACATCGCCGATCCGAGGCGAGACAACCGTCGCCAGGGCCGGGCCAGACCGGCCGGAGGAGGGGAGGAGAAATAAATGAGGGAAACCCTAGGCGCGCGCGAGGGGGAAGAAGCCTTTGCTCAAAGACCTTCATTCCCAGGATTCTTCTTCCCATAATTTTTACATGTGGGATGATCAGTATTATTTCTATCATGGGATTTATTTTACGATCCATCCATATTAGACTCTATTTTTTTATTTTTGTCACTGGGCCCATGAGACCATTTAGATTCTCCGATCTCTATTTCAACCTTGAGGGCACAATATAAAATCTCCTCATAACTGTCAAACTCTTGAATCACCAATTATTTTCATAGACTTGAGTTTAGTCCACTAAATAAGTGATCCAATTTTTTTTGGTGTTCATGAAAAAGCCATAAGCATATCTTTCAAGCCTTGTAAAGTTTTCTTCAATGCCTCAATAGACACATCTTAATTCTTCTTAAGTCCATGGAATTCACATTCCATCCCAAGATGAAGGGTTTAGGGAAAATATTTATTGAAATATATTTTCTTGAATTCCTCCCAATAAATAGAATCAATTTCCTCCTTGAACTTCATATTTTTGATCAATGTCCACCACTACTCAGCTTTCCCATAAAAATGATAGGCTGCCAACATGACTTTATCTTCTTCTAGGCACTAGAGGATAGAGAATATCTTTTAAATGGAGTTAATATACTGTTCATTGAGGAGGGGATTATAATATCCACTAAACATGGGAGGACTTTTCCTTATGAAGGTTTCGACAACAACTTGATCTTTCCTTATAAAAGGAGTTCATTCCACATGATTCAAGTTTTTATTCATAACTTGAGCCAGCTAAGCAAGTATTATCATGAAGTTTTGAGCATCTGTTCCCATCATATTTGGCATATCATTAGGGAAATCTTCACCTTCCCTATCACATTGTTGGAATGTGTTATTATATTTCCCTCCAATGACTAAGAAAAAAAGTTCAATTAGGGGGCTTTAATACTTATCTAATAATCATAAATGGAAACTTTGAACAAAAAAGGATAAACTTGTACAGGAAAAGTATATCCTAACTTGTGATTCTCTAGGTTTAAATCTAGGTTATCCTTGATCTATTTCTTAACTTATATTATTATGGGATATTTTTTTATTCCATTAACAATGGTTCATAATGAGATTATGAATTTACCAAATAACATCCCTCAGGAGTGTCAAACCAGGTGTGCAGTAAGGCCCATTGTTGTGTACCAAGTTACCCCGAGTCAGGCCCAGAACACCTTGTTGGAGTTGTTACTCCTAGGTATATCTTTTCCAAAACCATGTACAATTGTAGTATTCACACATGGATTTATTTTTATGATAAACCACTTAATCTATACTAACCAAAATTTAGGGATGTTTTCTTATACTTAGTCTTATCCATAACGTTCTTACTAAAATACTCCATTCCTAATCTCCAAAAATAACTAGACCATCCTTTGATACCAAATATAGAGGTACCATCCTTTTACACATATCATTACATGATTTTAGGCATATTTAATCATCATATTACAAGCCAAGGATCATAAAGTATAGTGTCTTAGAAGATTAGGTACATAATTAAACATCATAAAAAAACTTTTATTTAATCTCCATATTGAGTTACAAACCTCCATTGTGCTCAAACATATTCATAGGATAACATGGGGATAACCTAAATAAATGGATGATCTATAAATCCCATTAAGGGAATAATCATAAGAATAAATCTTAGCACATGGGTTATAAGGCATGACATAATGATATAAAAAGGCATGGAACATGATTGAACATAAAAAACCGTAACATATAAAACACGGGATCATATAAACATGGAATCATAGTAATGTGTAAGCAATATAAAACATGAATTTATCATGATTCAAGGCTCTTTGCACATAGAGGATCATGAGTCAAGGCTAACTACCAAGATCGTTTCACATGGAGCATGATTCAAGGCAAACCGTCTAGACCGTTGCACGTAACGTCTCATGAGACTAAAATTTACCCAATGTATTGGATCACTATCTGGGAACACCCATCATAACATGTTCATGAATAATTTCTCCACATAAATAATCATACATAGGAAATCAAACATTACATAATGGTTAACCATGGAAAGAAATGGGTACCATAATCATGTCATAAGGCATTACAAATGGGAATATCATAAATGTGTCCATGAAAGAATGGATTTAGAATAAACAAGGACATTCATAAGTTAAAATATGAATATATTATGATAAGTTATGTCAAACTGAATTTATAAAATGTAAAAATAGTTTTTAAGAATCTTTATAATTAAAATATTTTAGCGTGGTTAAGGAAAATATTAAAGAGATTTTAAAAAATAATATGGTATAATCATTTATATAAAAACATAAGTGAACCAATAAGGTTTTAATAATAAAAATAGTGATTTTATAAAATATATAGTGGCTTAAAACATATTATAGAGTTCACTTAAAAATGGGTAAGAATTTGGGAAGTTATGTTAAACCGAGCATGCTTATCGGGAAGAATTGAGAAGGGAACCACCTAAAAATATGTATATCCCCAAAAGATAATAATGAATGGATCTTGATAAATGTTTCTAAAAAATATAAAATGAATTTATAATATTTATATAAAAAGAAAAGAAAACTTCATTTGGGTTAAAATAAAGATAGAGAAACCCAAATGAATAATGGAGGTTCGAGTAGAATCCCTTACCTTAAGTCCAAAGGTATTCTTCACTTGATCTTAATGACTTGGATAATAAAATTAGATTCATTAAATAATAATTATATAACCTATTATACTTGGAATTGATTTATTATAACCTTATCAAGTTCATTCTTGGCCTTTTTATGGGTTAAGAGGTTCAATTTCATTGCTTGGGAGCGTTTGTTTCCTTGGTTTTCATGGACAGTTTACTTATATACATGTATGAATAATCATGTAAGACAAGGATGACAGTACAAAATTGAAGTTATATGTTATTATATAGCATAAATAATATTAAATGGTCATAAAATTCATTTGGTTATTTGGAGTGAGGATGGATCATTATATAAAACTTTAATGATAACCATTTGGGTTAATTGGAGGTTTTTTTGATCATAACCAACTCATTTTATTTTATAAATTAAAACCATTTTTACAAAATGATTCTTTAACATTACATAAAATATATTACATAAATAATAATCTAGTTCATCCATAAAAATTGTTTCATTACCATAATTTAATATGGTAATAGAAATTGAAATCCTGTTGTCAATGAATGTGATAAATTAACACATCTCAGATATTGTTTCCATTTCTAGTATAAAAGGAGGGGAAAGGAAAAATTATGATGAATTATTACATTCGAATAACAAAATTTAATTACATGTAAGGTAATGGAGTTATCACACCATTTGGATGAGGATAGGTGAGGATAGAAAAAAATAAAAAGGAACTTGAAAAGAAATTGAAAGAAAATGGAAGAGGGTTTTACCTCTTGATTCCTTCCTCTTTAGAGCCTCCTTAAGGGATTGGTTTTTGGTCTTTTGTTAAGAAAAAATCTCATAGAAATGGGAGAGAGTCTTAGGGAGATATTTGATAATACTTTGAATAATGAAAAGGGCATGAGAGGTGTGAGGAGAAGAGGTGGTGATGTGTGGTTTTTATAGTGGAGGAGAGGGGAGTTTTATTAATATTTAATTCATTAATTAATTATTTTTCTTAAGACAAGAAATGGTGTTGATTATTGTGACCAAAAACAGTAATTAGATCATGTGAGTTCTAAAAAATGTCCATTTACATCATCCATGACTCAAGAATTATGCATAAATTCATTTATTTAGCATATTTAATAAATTATCAAATTTCACTATTCACAAAAATTCAAGTATTTCAGAAAAAACCCAAAAATTTAAAAAAAAAACATTTTTCAACTTGCAGAATCCAATAAATAACTCCATTTTATGAAAATAATTTTATAAATATGGGAAATTTAATTACTAATTAAAATAATAATTTACTTGAAAAATACAAATTTTAAAATTAAAACTTCTTTTTTAAACACATTTGAAAATTAATTAAGGTCTCATAAAATTATATTATAATCATAAGACATAAAAATATTATTTTATGAATAAATTTTATGAAAATAAATTTTCATTTAAATTATTAAATTAATCATAAAATTGTAATTAACTATTTATAACTTACCAAAAATACAAACACTATCGTATTGTCACTTATAAGATGAATAAATTTTATATATACTTTGACTGGTAAGGTTACTATTTACTTGGATTATTTAATATTCATAAGGGTAATATTACTATTAATAAGGGTAATATTACTATTCACAATGGTAAGTTACTATTCACTAAAAATTTTGTTTGTCATATCGGACTCCAAACATCTTACTGATCGCAACTGTGTATGTCAGATTTTCAAAATTCAAATCACAGAAGTGGAAAAATTATGTTCAAAGGTCACATAGTATTTAGTAGTTAATTTAAGCATGATGTATCATTTTTTTGTGATTTTAAGTTATTATACTATATGACATAATTATAATACGGGAATTTCCATTGATTTAACTTTAGGTCGTTACAATTTTTCACTCAGTTGACTATATAAACCTGTTGATTTGTTTTTAAATGTAATAAAGGAAACTAATTTCTAAATGAATCATTTACATAGAAGTGAAAAAATGATACTCAATGGAATTGGAATGTGTTTTCATTAATATATGGGTAATAGTTATTGAATTCTTACAGTTGGTGTTTTTGTAAAATAATTATTAAAATTGAATTTTAAAATGGAACTCAAAAACAGTTTTGAAATAATAATAATAATAATTTTTGATTAAATAAGAAAATTAATAGTTAAATATAAGTATACCCAATGAAATTCATATGGTTGGGAGTATCTAGTCTTATATTTGACAGATACAGATGTTATTATATTCATTTATTAGTGATATATTTTGATGGTTAGTGTCTTACTTTGGATTTTAGGATTAATACAATGGAAGAATGATAGTTAGTTGGGTAATATATTAGTGTGATAGTTATGGATATTATAATTTATTATTATTTGGTGATTTGGGTCATTTTTGAGAGTTATGAATAAAAAGTGAAATGTTGGTTTTGAGGTGTGTTTTAGGTTATATGTTGATTTTGTGGTTATGGTTTGTTAATTGGAGTTTGATTTGGGAGATGTGTATATTTTTTTTGGATTTCTTGGTATATATCTTGGGACTTAGGTTTAATGAATATTTAAGAAACAATCTCCATGGATTTCTCAAAGTTAAGAAGTCACATGGTGGTGTGGTTGTAATGACGTGTGTCCTAAAAATAATGATTTGATATATTAGGGGTGAATTTTATATTGTTTAGGTATGGGATCATTTGATTTTTTGGTTCCCTTTTGAGTGCCGATTTTCAATTACAATTTATATTTTATTTTGGGTGTTTAAGGATGATTTTTTGAGTTTTTTAGGACATGCTATTAGGTTTATTTAGTATTTTGGGAGTTCTAATGGACTGGTTCCACCTATATTTTAGAACTATATGTGACAAAATGTACTTGGTGGGTGGCCATAAGGTACCAATAGGTCAGGGTAAAGGTCTATGTTTTCTAGGGGTTCTAATGAGTACCAAGTAGACCCAGTCTAGGTGCATGATAGATTCTTGGGCAGTTTTATTTATGACATCTCTTTGACTTTTTTCTCCAAAAACCCCTTTAAATCATTCTATAATCCCCTTATGATTTTATTTCTCCCCTCTTATTTGTATTCCTAAGGGATAATCTCATGGATTCCTCCTCCCCCTACTATTGGATATAGATTAGTGGTGCATAAAATATGTTTGTTTCACTAGTTTATGTTAGGATTTATCCTCATACTCACACCTTTACTCTTTTATTATTCTCCTCTATTATTTTTTGAGAAACAAGCCTTTTAGTTTCGAATTTCACTAATGTCATGTTGAAATTTATTTGAATGAATTTCCTTCTTCTTTCTTGGGTTAATGTTGACATAGGTTAGTGTTTTCAAAGTCACTCATCACTGTGAAAAAAAGAAAATGATGTAAATCAATTTATATTTAGGTTTTTTTAATTTAGGTCTTGTTTTTTGGGTCTTTAGTTTTTTCTAGAATAAGAATTTTTAAGGGATGGATTTTAGAATAATTATTATGATATTCAGCCTAGTTTTGGGCTAGGATTTATCTTGGTTTTTAATATAGGTGATTTGGATTCATGGGTAATTTATTATGGATTGTTTGGGCTATGTTTTTATGTGATTCTATGTTTTTCTAGAGTATTAGGGAAGCCTCATCAAGTATATTTTAATGATATATGGTTTGGACCCATATGGATTTCCTTGGGACTTGCATTTAGAATTATCTTCCACTATTTTTCTTCAAGTTAATAATTTCTATCCTTTATAATTTCTGATATATGAATCATGCATTTTCAATGATTCTTTGATTAGTCACTTAATGAATTTCATATGGGATAAATTCTTCTATACATGGAATAAATTTTGAAGTCATATATTTTAGATTTGAATTCTTGTTCTGATTAATTGTGACCATGTTTGTAATTTTATCACGTTAACATGGTATTCATGGCATATCTTGACATTAACACCTCCTACACTTTTTTTGTCCTTGATATGCATATATACATTTTTTGGAAGGAATATGTTTTCCTTATATATAATAAATCATAAATGATTGAGATGTAATTAATAATTCATGATTTAATAGGTGGAAAATAAATAATAATGAGAATTGTTTCTCTAGAAATGAATATAATGGTGAGTTTACCTTGAAACCAGGTTCTATGACGTACCTAGTGGATATATAAGACATTATTATAATTTAAAAAATTAGGATAGAATAATTTATGTATGTGAATTTATGTAGAATGGTTTTTACATATATTTCTCTTTATATTGGTGATGGGAATTTGGTTTTTTATATAACATCATAGTTTCCCTCTTGAAACCTATGATACCCTCAATGATATCAGGAAGATGTATAAATGGTTTTAGATAATTATTAATGGTTTTTTTGGTCTAATAAAGGATGTTTTAATTATTCCATAATTTATGAATTTATTTTGTTAATGGACACTTTTTTATTAAAATTTATCCCATTTAAATAAAGTGATATGATTTATTTTCATTTTATCCCTAATTAATTATAAATCAATGAACCATACTTGACCTTGGTTATGTTTTTTCATCAGTATAGTGATAAAAATTGGGGTATGATGTGTGTAAATTAATTATTTTCTTCATAAACATATTTGTTTTCTTTAACTGTGCTATTTCCTAAACAATGCACAAACATTAAAATCGCTATATTGTTTCTATTCCATAAAGTTTCAGGATTAATTTTTATTTATTATGAAGAATATAATTTATAATTTGATTCTAAAAATACACTTCTACTATAAGACCCACTATTTATTTTATCTTAATAAAGTATATATTCGAATGAAAAGCAACTACCAATTTTATATGGAAAGAATATGAAGCACAATACATTTATTTAAAATAAATCCTTTTCTTCAATAGGTTTTATTATTAATGAAACTTTTTAATTTTGTAAAATTATTCTATAAAATCACTTTACTGTTAAATTAGTGTCTAAATTACCTTTTATGTCTCATTTTACTCTTTATTTGGTTTATTATTAATATATTTTAGATATGAAAAACATTTTATTCTTTCTACCCTATTTTTCTAATGATGAACACTAATAGTCATTCAAACCATACTTAGAGATTTTCATGGCTATAAACTAGAAATATATGAATTAATTAACACTTATTAAATTATTCTTGGTTTGAATTTCATCTAGAGATCCAGAAAAAATATATGATATAACGAATTCTGAAATGATTTGAATTGATGTTTATAAACATCTTCGGAAAATATCCCTCAAGGTAACATTTCATCATTTTTGGGTTGGTTGTGTTTATTAACAAAGAAGGTTTTCTTGGTGAATTGTCCAGTTCTAGATATGTTGTTGACAATCCAAGTTGACAAAGAACCATGAAAAAGGAATGGATGCTCTGTAGGTAGTATAAAAGAATAGATACAAGGTTGCACCATTTTTTAGTGTTTTCGAAATTTTTGGGGTCTAAATTTGGAGTTTGGTGATCATTGCAAAAAGTGGATTTCCGTGACTATCTAGTCAAAATTTGAAAAAGGCTTGAGTTTCGTGAATATAGGATTCATGATGTGGATTTCGTAAAGACATGAAGAATGGTGACGATGATCTCTGCAATTACAACTAGATTCGCGAACAGCAGATGTGAAGAACATTTCAAGGTAGAATTGCGGAGGTGAAAAGCATTTGAGAGATATAATTATAGAAACAAATGTTTTCAATGGTTCTTTGTGAAGGGAAGATTCACCGCATATGAGATTTTTACTGATCCCAAAAATCATGCCGGAAGAAGCGGATCTCCGCGTTCGACCACGACTATAAATAAGAGGCCACCCACTTTATTACAGACGATCTTAGGAGATAAAATCTAGATTTGTTTTGATTTCCCGAAGAAAGGGGTGCTCTGCAAAGCAAGGATTCATAGAAATTCTTGAGTTTTGCGAAAAGAAAATACTAATCTTGACCAAAATCAGTGCCACTATGTATTTAGAGATTCATGAAGAAAGGGTATTCTATGTTGGCTCAGTGAGCTTCGTGAAGGAGTTTTCTCTATGACGGCTTGAGCTCTATGATAATATGAGATCTACAAAGGTTTGAGCTCTATGAAGTCTTGAGCCTTGTGAAGAAGTGTGCTCTGTGAAGCAGTGAACTCTGCAAAGGTGTGTGCTTTGAAAAGAGGTAGGAACTTTGTGAAGGCTTGTTTGAGCTTTGAAAAATAGGGAGCTTTGCGAAGCAGTGAGCTTTGAAAAAGTTTTTCATAGGTTATATCCCAGTGTTTAGTGGCAATGGGGTATTCATTAGTGGATGAAAATTGGATTTCAATAGAGCATCTACATATAGTGGAGGATGTATTCATTAAAGATTATGAAAGGACCTACAAGTATCTAAACTCTGAGTGAATCTTCTGTAGAAACAGTGAGCTCTCCTCAGTTGAGAGAGCGGTGATCTTTCAAATTATTATTGGTTGTAAACCAAGAGGGATAGTGAGTTCACTACAAGCTTTGTAAATATAAGTTCACTTATAGTGGATTTGGTATGTTGTCACATCGCTGGTATATTCTCCTTAGACGTAGCCCAATAAGGGTGAAACATGTAAAATTGTTGTGTCCTGTGGATGATTTAAGATTTTTTCATACTCTGAAACAAGAAGGATATAGAATAGAGTTTTTTTAACAATGAAACAAGATCAAAAGGGGAAATTATTTTAATTTGTCACACCCTAATTCACCCCCCTCTTAGGGTATCTATCCTAGTGGACCTAAAAAACATGATTTTTTATTATGAATAATTATCAATAGATTGCTTATTTTTATGTTATATTTATGTGTAACTATGAATGCCAAGAATGTTTTTTTATTTATGTTTCAAGAAATTTCATTAACATTTCTTGAAGTGGTAATATGATAATAGAGACCACTTTGATAGTTTATGATCATTCTAGTAGATGTGTTTTAGTTTTCTATGAAAAGTAAATAGGTATATTAACCATTAACATATGTGTTATTCCTAAAGGTACATACTATAACATTCCATTAAAATTGGTGTGGGATGGGATTACAATGACTAGAATTGGTATATCCCTCCCCCTATTCCAAAAGGGATGAGTTTCAAGATTTTCCTAACATGCTATACACAATTTAACTTCCACAGAATGGGATAATGTGTTAGGGTCCAAAATTTATTACACACATATACATATGTAGTAGGTTATATATATACATGTTTCAATTATATATGTAAAAGAACTAAATCCATGAGGGGATAATGTAATTACCTAAACCATCTCACAATACCGTAACCAAATTGGTATTCCACGAGACCTTAGGGGTAACTCATAGAATATGAAAGGCTTCTAACTAGAATTGAGAGTCTATGAGGTGATCGTTGGTGAGACTATATCATAATAAGATAAATAATAACATCATAATCCTTAAATAACAACAATAATAAGTTATATATATATATAGTAAGGAAAATGAATATCTACAATTCCATGACAGTCATAAAAAGATGTCTAGGTTTTATCATAGGCTGATCACATAAGTACATGCACAAAAGTAACCAAAAATAAATAGCTAAAATAGAACCAAGGAAGCACTCAAATCATATGAAAACTCATAAAGTCAAACCTATGTATAATATTCACTCTCACCTCAACTAATATCCAGATGAAAAAACCTTAATCTCACCTATTCCATGAGACATAAATCCTGCGTGCATTTTATAGGGCTTATACAACATGTGAGTATGAACAATGTAGGCCACCATGAACGATGACCCTAGATAATATCCATTTATATACCAGAATATGTAAATCATAACAAATAATAACTAATGAACAATACAAAACCTTTGACACTAGTGCTCGACTAGACCTGAGTGAGATTTTAACAACTTCGACCAATGATAAAGTGGAATGATATGTCCACAGTCTATCATATATGATGTGACCTTAGCCATCTAACCAATCTTCATGTCACGTGGAATCATACATCAATCCTAAACTAATAATCATCCAAATTATACCCACTTTCCCTAAGTTTTTTTCTTAAACCATATCAAAATTCCAATGGTCTTGCAAACCCATTACTAACTACAATTTAATAACCCACCACATACCATAATCACAAGAAGCATTCATATCACCTTTGGTGATATTAATCATCACCATAATCCTATATCTACACACAATCTATCCTTTTTATATAATTATAGACAACACTACCACCCATATACTACTAAACTATAGGGGATACCACAAATGTGTGGACAAAACCCACTTATATGCCCTATACTATGTTCACACAACCCCAACAGTCTCATCCTGATAGTGAGAAATAGTCACCAATTCCTATGGCCACAACTCAGTGAACCTATGTCACCACCTGTGACAATGGTCAACACCATCCAAATCCCACTACAAAACCATATGAATCATCACATACCAAGAGTAATTATTCACAAAGAATCATGTTTATAAAAATATTTCATCATGAATCCAAACCATAGTAGGCCTAACCCATCATTTTACACCTAAGACGATCCCTAGGTACCATTTACAAATAACAAAAACTACAAGTTGTTCTATTCCTAGTCACACATATACAACCATACCATTTTTAATTTAGCAAAAAATGTATAACACATGTATAATGAAAGAAATAGTTAGGAACCAAATATATACAGTTAGCAGGACTCCACTCATTGATGAACTCCGGGGATTCATCTTAAATATAAGGAATTTCGAAAATCAAAAATAAATTTTTATTTAGGGTACCAATGATTGAATAAAGATAAATATAGAGAGAAACTAATGTTAAAAAATTTTAGACATATAGATTTACCTGTAAGTACTTCCTACTTTATAAAATTTTAATATCTTATAATAATCGATGAATAACTCACAAGGAGATGAAGAGGGGAATAAGAGAACAATTTAGGGTGTAAACACTATGTTTTAGTCAAAATATCCACAATCCCACTTTTATAATTTAATTTCATAATTTGAATTATTTTATATAAATATTTATAGAATTCATTAAATTCATTTTTTGACAAACAAAAGGACCCTTATGTATGGACCTTACCATTACGTATCACACCTTGATGAACATTATGTACCAGAGCTTATTAAATTTCTATAAATTCACTACCACTCAAAAATATACCCATATTCATATAAAAACATTTCTATAACTCAAGTTTTAGAAAATTACACCCAAACATAACCTCCAACCTATATACCACTTCCAAATAGCACTTGTAGTATAATTTTACACAACTTAAACACCTGATCCCAAGTCAACTCTCATGAATTTATCCTTAGAATATACTAGACACCTCATACACCTTAAAAAGTTCAAAACTAACAAAGATGATCTATATTTAACCCCTATCATCAATTCTAAATACCCTTAATATTACAACCTTCACACAATGTGATAACTAACCATAGAGTTATCTTAGGCCAATCACTAACCAAATATTAATGAAACTCAAGCATCCCACTAAATACATTAAAAATACTATAATAATGTGGAACACATCCATATATTTCCAATCACCTTGGATACCTAACTTAGACATTCTAATTCCTTCCATGGGAACTCCCAACCATAGAAATCACCTACCAATTATCCTATAAAATAAATTACCTAATATTATGAAGGTTTCATATCCTTCCATGATCATGAATCCAATAAACACTATCTATTCAAATATAGCCACTAGTTTTCAACCATCACCATTCCACACTACACTTATGCTCACTTCCATCCCAAAATTTTATTGAATCCAACAATCATACCACATAATTAATGATTCCTCACTATTACCTAATTATAAAACATCTATTGGAACTAAAAAACATTTCCAAGAAGGATCTGGGAGGAAATAGGACCAAGGGAATAAATTTTAGAGCAATGTAAAAAATTTCATGTAACTTGAGTGGCATGAGTTTGTAACCAGAGGCACCGCGTAAGTATATCATTACACACATGAGTTATCATTACAATATAATTCATGAAATTCATGATCTATCCACTTCTAGGAGCATGAGGCTTGTAAATACCCCTCAAATAACTATTTTGGTGTCTTCTTCAGTTTAAAATTTAGGGTTATGTATTTCAGGTAAGTTGAAGCTCTTATATCAGGAAATATATACTTATACACCTTGTATAATCTAAATAAACCTCCATGGATCCTTAGAGGTGATAAATTAAATTAAATACATTTAATAACCCCTTAAATTCATTAAATTTCATTTGATATGTTCTCACAAAACTCCTTATAATGAATAATTCACTTTACAAAATGATAATAAATTCACACAAGTTGAAGTTTCTTAAAATACTCAACATGCATGAAACTTATAAAATAGACAACCATTTAATTCCATACTTTTATAAAACACACATTCATGAAAGTTGAGGGACTGTGGGGCCCACATTTTTTTGATCTATATTCACTCATGAAAAAATTATATGAATGATTGGTATTGTGGAATTTCACACTAGACCCTTTTAAACCATGCATTGGATGGGTAGAATCCATGCTTATTTTTCCCATTAACTAGACAAGAATCATAATGAGAAATAACCACCCCATGATTTTACCACCTTTTTGGTCCAACCATTTTTACTACATGATGATAAAATTCATGGACTTCTCCTGTAATATTACCTTAATTTATGGAACTAAAACTATGCAGGTTTTTATTCCTACTCCAACAAGATAAATAGGAAAACTCCCTAAGGCTCAATCATAACACCCAAAAAATATTAATGACACCCTATATCTCACAAGTATATTTAGTTTGAGGCTTAGTTTATCTTTATTTTCGTTTTAATGGATTTTGGGAGCATGAGGTATATATTTTTTATTTTAGGGAGAAATAGTCTAGAAACATGATTTGTGCGTGGTTAGTAGTAACTATTTGGTATCTGTGTGATATCTATTTGTTAACTCTAGTGGTTTTTTTCATGTTTTGAGAATGGTTTTTCTAATTATTTAATATGAAACAAAAACTATACATATAGTTGGGTTAGGGTCCATTGGTTGTTTTATATCTTACACAATGTTTTTTAATAGTGTGACTATTTTTAGGAAACTGTGCACTTTGGTTTTCAGGGACAATAGTGGCTCTTTGGTTTTCCTACCCATGTAGATTAACCATACAACCCATTTGAATTTATTAAAATTAGAAAATTACCCCGATACCCTTGGATGTTTTTAACCCAAATATCACCTTATTATCTCATTAGATAAACCTATACTCTCCTTGGAATGCAATTAGGTTCTACACTTGATCTCTTAGTGAATATCCCTTAATTTGGATGGATCTCTTCATGGTATGTGAAAATATCCCATCAATTACTCATCTTTTATCTAGATTTGGTCTCAATCACTCTTCCTCTTGATTTTTTGGAACCATAATGGGGTGTGAAGACAAGATCTAGGGTGTTGGGTGTGGAATTGATGATGTTTATTATGGATATAGGCTTTTGATAACCATGTCTCTTGGTTTCCAATCAAAATTTTCAAAGGTGACTAAGTTCCCTCCATTGGTGTGGTTTGTGTATCTATATAATGGTTCTTTATCATGATATACCTTGTTAATATTGCGTTTTTATTTGATTTGGATTTTGAAAATGATTAATTTGATATCAATGGGGGATACTTAGTGTAGATTCATCTTTGGTGTCATGAAAAATAGTTTTGGAAGGAATTTTTCTTTAAAAATAGTTTTACACACTTCATGTCCTTGATGAAATGCCTCAAAGATGGGTTTTACTTTAAGATGAATTTTCAAGAATTGGATCGATGAGGCTTCACTTATAAAAAAGTTTTATTAAATTATGATCATGGTTTACATGAATATTTTGATAAAACATATCACATAAGAACCTTGGGTGCATCAGGTTATGGACATATGAAAACCTTAGTGAGTGTGACACTATACTACAAAAAAAAACATAATTTAGTGACGCTTTTTAGCGACATTTTTTAAAAATGTTTCCAATTTTAAATTTTAGAGATGTTTTTCAGGAAAATTCTTTAATTTAACGACGTTTCCTAAAAATGTTTCTAATTTAGCGATGTTTCTTGAAAATGTTGCTAAATTAGCCTTGTTTCCTAAAAAACTTCCCTAATTTAGTGACATTTCCTTAGAAGCGTCGCTAAATTTGAGATGTTTCCTTAGAAGAGTCACTAAATTAGTTATGTTTTCTTAGAAGCGTCGCTAAATTCACGACATTTACTCAAGAACACTGCTAAATTAGCAACCTTTTCTCAAAAGCGTCATTAATTTAGCTACATTTTCTAAAAAACATCACTAATTTGGCGATGTTTGCTCAGAAGCATCACTAATTTTTTGATGTTTTCTCAGAAGCATCGCTAAATTAGCAACGTTTCCTCAAAATCACCGCTGAATTAGTGACGTTTTCTCAGAAGCATTTCTAATTTAGCAATGTTTCCTCAGAAGTGTCGCTAAATTAGTGACATTTTCTTATAAGTGTCGCTATTTTAGCAGAATTTTCTCAAAACCATTACTAATTTAGCGATATTTCCTCAAAAGTGTTGCTAAATTAATAACTTTTTCTCAGAAGCGTCACTAATTTAGCGGCGTTTGCTCAGAAATATCACTAAATTTGTGACGTTTCCTCAAAAGAATCACTAATTTAGCAATGTTTCCTTAGAAACGTCACTAAATTAATGATGTTTCCTCAGAATCATTGATAATTTAGTGACGTTTTCTTAGAAGCGTTGATATATATATATATATATATATATATATATATATCATTCCTCCGCATCGATGTAAACATATATATATATATATATATATTAATATGTATAAACACATACACATATCTATAAACATATATATAAAAATATATATTTATATATAGCTCATTTCCCTGCATCAATGTAGATATATATATATATATATTAATGCGCATAAACATACCCATTAATATATAAATATATATATACATATATTTATATATAAAAACACATATGTATTTTAAATTTAGTCACATTTAAAAAAAAACGTGTCTATTTTGGTGACATTTTTACCAACGTTTTAAAACGTGTCTAATTATATGTGTGTGTAAATTTATAATTATAATTATATATACGTACACATATATATTTACACACATATATAATATAAACATAAAATATAAAAATTTATATATAATATAAAACATAAACACAAATATATATATATATACATATATAATATAAATACACACACACACAGACACACATATATAAATAAATAAAATATAAACATATGAGATATATATATATATATATATATATATAAAGAATTGGATACAACCGCGAAAGTGGTACACACGCAAAGACGGAAATATATATTTATATATTAATATATGTATATATTTGTGTGTGTGCACACACATAAATTTATAATTATAATTATATATATGTGCACATATATATTTACACACACACACACATATATAATATAAACATATAAATAAATATAAAATATAAACACACACACACATACACACATATATAAACATAAAACATAAAATATAAACATATATATGTATATAATAAAATATAAACATATTAAATATAATATAAACACACACACACATATATATAGGTATTTAAAAATAAAAATCAAATATAAAATATAAACACATATATAAATATATATATTAATATATTAATATTTTTATATAAATTTGTATATATAATACATTTATTTTTTAAATACGGATATATATATATATATATATTATATTATAGTTACAAAAACTAAAAAAAGGATCTGGCTAGGTGGTCTGACTTTCTTGTGGTTAAGTGTGAGGTTGGATGTTCGATTCTTGATAGGTGCTTAATTTTTA
The DNA here is from genome assembly GCA_963277665.1 of Viscum album. Lineage (NCBI taxonomy): Eukaryota > Viridiplantae > Streptophyta > Magnoliopsida > Santalales > Viscaceae > Viscum > Viscum album. The sequence goes on from OY728160.1 coordinate 642,113,658, forward strand.
AGTAGAGCGGGTACTAGAGAGTGAGCGTGAGCTGAGCAAGGAGAGGGGCGGGTTGAACTGAGTGGGGGTGACTCAGGGGACTGGAGCGTGATAGGGAGAGGGGGTGACTTGGGGGACTAGAGCGCAACATGGAGTGTGGGGGCGAGGAAAGGGAACAGGAGAGGTGGGGTAGGGTGAGCTGGGTGGGTACAGGAGAGGGGAGGGGAAAGGGAAGAATGGAAGAGGTGGGGTGGGGGTGACTGAGGTGATATAGGAGAGAAAACCGGAGGGGCGAGGTGAGTTTGGGGCTATGGGAGAGGGGCGGGGAAAGGGAACCATAGGGGCAGGGTGAGCTGGGGTTATGGGAGAGGGGCGAGGAAAGGGAACCGTAGGGGTGGGGTGAGCTGGGGGTTTGGGAGAGGGGAAGGGAAAGGGAAACGAGAGAGGGGATGGAAATTGTTTAAAATACTTTTCAACAAAAACTCATTTCAAAAGAAAAAAATGAAAAAACAAACCTATGCTTTCTAAAAAACATTTGTAATGAGGTTTCATTTATCGAATCTTCTAAAAAGTGTTGGTAACTGAGGTATGGATAAACTAGCGACATTTAAAAGCATCCCTTAAGGTGGCTTGGGGGACTAGAGTGTACCATGGAGTGTGGGGGCGAGGAAAGGGAACAAGAGAGGTGGGGTAGGGTGAGATGGGTGGGTAAAAGAGAGGGGCGGGGAAAGGGAAGAATGGAAGAGGTGGGTGGGGGTGACTGGGGCGGTATGGGAGAGAAAACCGGAGGGGCGAGGTGAGTTTGGGGCTATGGGAGAGGGGCGGGGAAAGGGAACCATAGGGGTGGGGTGAGCTTGGGGTATAGGAGAGGGGCGGGGAAAGGGAACCATAGGGGCGGGGTGAGTTGGGGGTATGGGAGAGTGGAAGGGAAAGAAAAAAGAGAGAGGGGATGTAAATTGTTTAAAATAATTTTCAACAAAAACTCATTTCCAAAAAAAAATTGAAAAGAAACAAACCTGTGATTTTTAAAAAACATTTGTAATGAGGTTTCATTTATCGAATCTTCTTAAAAGTGTTGGTAACTGAGGTATGGCTAAACTAGCGACATTTAAAAGCATTGCTGAAGGTGACTTGGGGGACTAGAGCGCAACATGGAGTGTGGGGGCGAGGAAAGGGAATAGAAGAGGTGGGGTAGGGTGAGCTGGGTGGGTACAGGAGAGGGGCGGGGAAAGGGAAGAATGGAAGAGGTGGGGTGGGGGTGACTGGGGCGGTATGGGAGAGAAAACCGGAGGGGAGAGGTGAGTTTGGGGCTATGGGAGAGGGGCGGGGAAAGGGAACCGTAGGGGTGGGGTGAGCTAGGGGTATGTGAGAGGGGTGGGGAAAGGGAACCGTAGTGGCGGGGTGAGCTGGGGGTATGGGAGAGGGGAAGGGAAAGGGAAACGGGAGATGGGATGGAAATTGTTTAAAATAATTTTCAACAAAAACTCATTTCAAAAAAAAAATGAAAAAAACATACCTATGATTTCTAAAAAACATTTCTAATGAGGTTTCATTTATAGAATCTTCTAAAACATGTTGGTAACTGAGGTATGGCTAAACTAGCGATATTTAAAAGCATCGCTGAAGGCCAAAAATTTAGCAACATTTCTTTATCGACATTTTGCAAAAACATCAGTAAATGAGTTGTCTCTAAATAGAGACACTTATAAACATCGCTAATTTAGAAACACTTATAAATGTCAGTAATTGGTGAGATTCTCTAAATTACCAACATTGATAAGCATCGCTAAATTATTGACACCTCATTTAGCAGCATTTTTAGGAAATGTCGGTAAATGAATTAGCGATGTTCTAAAATGTTGCTAATGTAAACAAAAATGCCGCTAAATGAGTTTTTTTGTAGTTCTACTAGGGGTTATGGTTGTGATACTGATAGACTATTTTAATACTTGGTATCATTATGTTTTACATTATTCTAGATAATGTTCCTTGTGTGTCCTAGTTTCATATCCCCATAGGGTATACATCATTTTTACTAGTTTTATTCTTGATGATAATGTCTCATGCTTTTATTTCTCACATGTTTATCTTATAAATGGACATAGATGATTTTAATTGTTTATTTCTATATATATATCTTTCATTTTATCATATTCTTTATTTATTTGAATATGATATGTTTTAAAGGAAACCAAAGAATGTTTTATGAAAAATTATTTGAAATAAAATTTCATTATGAAAATTGTTTCATTTTGAATCTAAACTAATGGTTTCATGGTGACATACATTGTATATTGGGTATTTTATTCACACTCTGCATATGCCTTTGGATGAACAGAGACTTAGTTTTCTAGGATATTTGTAAAGGGAAGGGTTTTATGTAGCTTTATTACTTATCGTGGTGAATATTGTTTCTGTGGTGGGTTAAGATGGTGGTGATGAATAGTTACATGGAGACTTGGTTTTTTGTCTTATTTATGGGATTATAATTATGAATTTTTATTTTTATGTCACATGGTTTTTTAATTTTTATTATATTATATACATTGATTTTTTATATTTATCTTGTTATACATGAGAAATTTTATGTTGTGCTTTCAGGGTGAAATTACTATTAGGGTTGTGCGTATTGATACACAGGAGGTTGTTTATAGACTAGGCGATTAGAATTGTGCTTTAGGATTTATGTAAATTCATATTGGGTGGAATGTTAGGTTGACCCAGATTGGTTTATTAAAAAATGGTTTTAGGGAAAAAGGTTTTTCTAGGGTGTATCATTTAAATTTAGTTAGGACTATTGTGACTCAAGAGGTAAGTGTAGAAGGGAACCTGACAAGATTAATTTCATATTTGAACTCAAGTTACCATGGGTGGTCAGAGATTTTTCATCAATCCTTGAGATTGATTTTGGGTCTATTTTGATGAGCCTTTTTATGTTTGTCTATTGTTATCTTAAATACTTGTTGTCCAAGGGCTTTAATGTAGATTCTTGAAGTTCTTGTTTTGTGTATGAGCCCAAGTTTTCATATTAGGTATGGATCCCTTTTTTTTAGTTTTAGTGTTTAAATATTCCCTTGTGTGAGTACCCAACTTGTCCATGGGTGTTTTAGAGGTGTTCGGGGCTTGTTCAAAGCCCAGAAATAGGTTTTGGGATGAAAATGGGCTGGCACACGGTTAGTGAAAACCATGCGGGGCAGGGCACACAATTTGAATAAATTGTGCTGGGTTAGAAAGAGATGTGGAATAGGCAACATAGTTAGGCCAAAGCATTTAGAATGGGCCACATGACTATGTGACCATGTCTACAATTTTTGAAGACTTTGACAGAGGATTACCGCACAGTTTTCGCACGGTTAGTGAAACCGTGCAAGGAAACCATGTGGGTGAACCTTGGACTATAGTAAACCATGCGAGTAAATGGTGCAACCCCTATATTTTTTTTTTACAATTTTAAGTTTTAAATTAAATATTTTATAAATCCAAATTTAGGTTTTATTTCAACGGACAATAGAGGAAAAGCTTCAGTTCTCTCCTCAGGTGGCTAAACTAGGATTTGATCATAGTTCTTCATCCAATCTCTAATTCAAGAGTGGCTTGTCTCTTTGGATATCCAAAGGTATGATCTAAATTCCTTTTTTATCATTTCTCTATTATTCTATCCATCAAATGCACTATTTGGATTTAGGATTATATGCCCTAATTTCTCATTCTTCACCTATTCTTCATATTTCCCCTAAACCGAGTCGAATCAGGACTTGATACTAGATGATCACCCCACTACCATGTTAAGGTAGGTGGTCTATACTTTTCATTCAATATTTGGTGCTTTTTAGAGCTATTGGCCACTGTCCTCCAGACTTTCTGGTATGACCTCTATTTTGAACACGTTACCTATAATGGATGTAATCAGACCTATTAGGGATTCCTGTAGGATTTTTTGTGATACATTGATACCTTTTACCCAAACCAAGGTCACCCATGGGGTGAAACCTATGAAAATTACATGTTTATTCCATGTTAGACCACCCATGGGGTGTGTTTTGGGTTTTACTTATTATATGAATCCAATTATAAGTGAAATGTGTTGAATGGTATTATTAGGATATGGTTTTCCTCCATTTCATAAATTTATTATATTGAACTTGAATTGGTTAATTGTTAAATTGATCAAATAAGTTATGTTAAGCGTGATGTGTTAAATGGAATAAATGGATTCCATTGAATGCGTGGGTATACCCATGGGATATGTCGAATAGTGAATGGTGAAAAATGGGTTGGTATACCCATGGGACATGTTTAATTGAAATGGATGATAAATGGGTGGGTATACCAATGTGTTTTGATTAAATGGAAATGGAATACAAGAGAAGGTATTCTCATGTGATGTTTTGTTATGAAATGTAATAAATGATTGGGCATACTCATTATATGGAATTTAATGGATGGACTAAATGAGTGGGAAAACTCATGTGTAATATGTGAAAATGGTATGAATGGAAGGAAGTTTTTATTGATTCCATGGATGGATCTCCATGGAACATGAATGTAGTGCTAGACGTCGTGGGTTTATCAGGCCCCTTAGGTATTGACTCTATATGATTCCTTGTGCTTTGTGACCCCTTGGATCCGGATTGCTTGGAATCGCATAGTACTTTTATGGAATGACATGCTCCTAGGACTGCAACCAATTCCTATACCAAGTTTCCATCAATATTCTCTAAGAAATCGATGAGGATGCCTTGGTTCTTGACACCTTATATCCATCCCTTGTGTGGTTTGATACTTTAGTTGATATAGAAAGGCTGTGGGAATGTGACTCACTTAGAGTATATGGTAATTCCATGGTGACTTGATATATATGGGAGTATGGAAAGGCCATGTGTTTTTTTATATTTCTTATAGATTTCTTGTTAGGAGTTTACACTTATTGTAGGGAGCCTTGAGAGGTTTTTTGGTTTTAATTCTTGTAGTAGACAGATGCCATGGGTATTCACACCTACATTACTGCTTAATAACACCTGTTTAGAATACTAAAATGTGGTTCTTAGAATTTTATAGAATTCTGGGTGGTTACTTACTGAAATGTTATCACTCACCCTATTTGGGACTCCTTGGGAACTCAAAAAGTAGGTGATAATATGGGAATTTCCCTAATACAGGTTGTTCACTGTTGCTTTGGAGCAGGGGAGAATAGGACCAAGACGAGCCTTGTGATGCTGGGACACTTTTTGGACCATTTTGATTTTTTAGACTTGTACTGTATTGTATTTCCATGTACCTTTTTTTGGCTATTTTCTATATACATGTATCATCTACATCATTATATATGAGAAATATTTTGAGATTGTTATTTGTTCTTTATATGTATATATTTTATTCTTTTTTTAATGCTTATTCTATCTATATGTTATTGAATTACACTATGATATACTCTATTAATGAGGTCATAATCTCCCCAATGACACACCTAGGCCCTCTCTACTAGTCAGTAACCTCTAGCATTTGAGGAGATACACTTGAGGCCATGTAGACAATTGTGATTAGGGCACTATTGAGTGGCATCTGGGCCAGAGATGTTTCAAAATGGTATAAAAGTCACGTTTCTTTTATATATTGACATACTTTTTGGTGGAAATATATAGGGATAAGAAGGAAATGGAAGTTGGTAAGAATATGTTCTCGAGAGTAGCTACCCTGCGTACAAGGAAAAACCAAATTGCCTCAAATGGAATTTTTATTTTCAAGATTTGGATTAGTCCAATTTATTTTATTTCACCATTGGGTGAAACACATTATTTATGATATTACTATTGATACAATTATGGGTTCAATTTCTATTGAAACCCAATGAGACAAGGGTATTCCATCTCATGCATCATATAAGCACTTGTTAGAAATCACATTCCATACATTATGCCCTACCATTTAGGATGAATTGCTTATTTCATGCTATATAGGTGCTGTGATATCTATATATTATTTTGTGATATATTTTGTGTAGTGGATAGAGGATCGAGGTGATATTTTAGTTTTTAAGGTGTATGGACTATTATGGAATGGGAAATGGAACACCAAAAGAGTTTAATTGTTTAATATATTTTTTGTGTGTATGGATTAAATGGGAACCAAGATTTAGGTTCATGAGGTGTTATGGGACCTCAGGGATTTGGAATTGGTAAACCATTGGTTAAAAATCCTTGATCAATTTAATTATAGAAATAAAATTTAAAATTAATTTGGATTCAAGTGAAAATGAACATGAAACTAGAAGTGGTGAACATAGGCTTGACCTAGACTCAACTTTTGAGTGAGAAAGAGGTAGTGGTTCTAGTTGTGTTGCGACTGCTTTGTTTTAAAGTCCTTGATTTTGGAGTAGGCTATGGGGTATAAATTGTTTTAGGAGGGTTTGACCTATCTTTCACTTCTGATCTGTGATCATGAACTCATTCTTTTTTGAGGTGTGTGTTTGGAATTACAGACGCATACCACCATAAAAAACCTCAAGTCATACGCCAGATGTGGGGTAGTGATCAAAATCTGGAGGTGGTGGGTCATGAGATACTAGAGGATCATATTTTAGTTCTAGATGTAGAACTAGCTATTGTTTTAGACATAGGTGTTGAGGCACATTTTCGCAATGGTTTCTTTTGTTATATGAAGACCTTATAGGGAGCACCACAACCTTCCTTGTCTATGGTTGAGTTGACACGGGTGTTCCAGGAGAAACATACTCCCACATTTTTGGGGGATGGAACTCCATAGGCTACTGAGCTGTGGCTAAGATGACTTTGTCGATATTCAAGAATTTTGAGATTCCTCCTGAGAGGAGGGTAAAGATCATGTAATATATACTCCATGGAGTAGAAAAGCACTGGTGGTATGTATTGAACCAAGATGACAGGATATGAGATATGGGTTGGGCTGATTTCCAAACCTGCTTTTATGACTAATTTTACCCTGAGACTCTATGGGCATAACCGGCAAGTGAGTTCATGTGTCTGGTGTAGGGAACAATGGCAGTTTTGGAATACTCAGCATGCTTCCCAGAGTTGCAACATTTTTCACCGATGTATATTATATATGAGTTATCTTGAGAGAGACTCTTCAAGGAAGGAACCCAAAAATGCTACCAAATCTTAGGTCAACATGTTTAGATTAACCTCTATCACGGATATTGTGAATTCAGAACTGATTAAAGAGTATAACCTGAGGGAATCTGGGGATGTGGAGTAGGGAAGTGATATCTCTTGACCCAATGGTTATACTTCTTCAAGTTGGAAGTTCAATTTTGAGGATTCCCATGACATGAGTGGAATTCAGGCTGTGATTATTGGTATATCGGTGTTCTATTATCAGTGTTGCAAATGAGGTCACATAAAGAATTAGTGCGACTGCAACCCGATCGAGTTTTGAGCTTATAAAAATATGGGGCACGTGAAACATTTTTATAGGACCTTCCCTCCAGCTATGAGTGGTAGGGGGTCATCTCCAACACCAGGTTTAAGAATAAGTTCCTTAGCTCTGCATCAAATAGGGAGCTAGAGTAGTGATGGCCAATCAGGCCGAGGCAGTGGTGGTTATGGAAGAGGCAGCCAGACACTAGTTACACCAAGACATCAGAGTGGGCCTACTCTAGGAAGTGAGGTTGTGTCCCAGGGCTGTAGTGTAGGTTAGTTTTATTATTTATAGCCTAACCCCAAAGAGTAGGGTGTCAGACCATCTATAATGAGAGGTATGATCCTATTAGCATCTATTATTGAATCTACTCTTTTTTGATATAGGTGCATCACATAGTTTTATATCTGCACCAGAGGTAAAAAGCCTTGGGATAGTTGTTTTTTTATTCTGATAGAATTATGATGATAGACACACCATTGGGAAATAAAATGAAAGATATGTACCAGTTTATGGAGTTACCCATTGAGGTTGGTGGGTGTCACTTCATCTGGAGTCTATATGTCCTCAAGATGACAATGTTTGACGTCACACTTGGGACAGACTGGCTAGTATCTTATCAAGATTACATTAACTTCTATCACTGTAGGTTGACTTTTACATCACTAGAGGGTGAAATGTATACTCACAAGGATGAATGGGATTCCTAGGTGAGCCAAGTTAGACTAGAGAATCGTGGGATGGATGGAATGACATCCTAGATATCTAGTTTGTATTTAGATTATTATGGAGTGATCTAGGAAGACTTTACTCCATTGGTTGAGCACTTCAGGGATGTCTTTCTTGATGAATTATATAGTTTACCTCCTAAGAGATAGGTTTAATTATCCATAGAGCTAGTTCCAAGAGCTACACCAGTATCCATTCCTCCATACAGGATGGATATGATGAAATTGCAGGAGCTCAAGGGGTAGCTAGAGTATTTGGAGGTAAAGGGGTTTATTTGACCCAATACTTATCTGTGCAGTTCGCCAGTCATTTTTGAAAAAAATGAGGATGGTAACCTTAAGCTATGTGTGAATTACCAGAAGTTTAACTAGCTAGCAATTAAAAACCGATATCCATTTCAATAGATAGATGAACTATTTGATTAGCTTTGAGGAGCCTGAGTGTTCTTGAAAATTGATTTCAGGTCAAGATATCACCATGTGCATGTTTGTCCTGGATACATACCTTGTATAGAATTTCATAGCATGTATGGTCTATACGAGTGTCTGGTTATTCAGTTCAGTCTCATGAGCGTGCCAGTAGTGTTGATGCCCTTAATGAACTGAGTGTTCCATCCTTACCTGGAATATTTTGTGGAGGTTTTCATTGATGATATCTTGGTGTATTCTCATAATCAACACGAGCATAACAACCATCTTGAGATAATTTTTAATACACCATGAGAGAATCAGTTATATGATAATCTCACAAACTGCCATTTTGATGGATTATATTCACTTCCTGGGTCACATCATCTTGGAGACAAGAGTGTTAGTGGACCCAGAAAAGGTGAGGGATGTAGTTTCCTGGGAACAACCCAAGAATGTTTTGGACATATGGAGTTTATTAGTGATAACTGGTTACTAGATGCATCTTATACATAACTTCTCACACTTAGTAGCACCGTTGATGGGATTGACTAAGAAGGGTGTGAAGTATGTATGGTCATATTCATAAAAGACAACCTTTCAGGAGATGAAAGGGTGGTTGACACCAGTACCGGTTCTAATACTGCTAGAGTAGGGAAAGATCTAAACTATATATTGTGATGTATCAGGTATCGGGCTAGGAGTAGTACTGATTTAGGGAGATAGAGCCATGGCGTATGGGTCTTGGTAGATGAGACCACATGATAGGAACTATCCAACACATGATCTTGAGTTGGTTGAGGTTGTTCATGATTTATTCTATTGAAGACATTAATTACTGGGAGAACATTTTTTGGTGTACAAGGACCACAAGAGCCTCAAGTATATATTTACATAGTGTGATTTGAACCTGAGGTAGCAAAGGTGGATCTAACACCTTTAGTCTTTTGACTTTGAGCTTTCCTATATCCTCATAAATGCAATGTAGTAGACGATGCACTGAGTAGGAGAACTTAGATACAAGCATTGCAGCATACCAGTAGTGAGTGGAAGCTTATGGATTTGTTCCTTGAGATGCACTTGGAGGTGCCTGATAGTTAGGGGAAGAATTATCTATCATCCTTAACTGTGACCTCTACCCTACTATAAAATGTAAGGATGGTGAAACTATCATATTCATAGGGATTATTCCTATGAGAGAATATGTATGGTGAGGAACCACCTCTTGGTTGGACTGTAAGATAGATTGAGATCCTACATATCCATGGCGACATTTGGGTTCCAATGGATATATGTGAGGAGATGATGCGGGAATTTCATGCTTCATCTTGGGTAGTGGACCCTGGAGTCACCATGATCTACCATGACTTGTGCTATTGTTATTGTTGGATAGGTATGAAGTGTGAGGTAGTAATTTTTTTATGAGGTGTTACACCTATCTGTAGGAGAAGGTGGAACATCGTTGACCAGCCAAGATTTTACAATAGTTACCTATTTCGGAGTGGAAGTGGGATGATGTCGTGATATATTTCATGGCTGGATTACTGAGGTCACCTTGAGGTAATGATTCTATGTGGGTTGTTTTTGAAAGAATCACAAGGGTTGATCATTTCTTGCTGATCAAGTTGACCTTCATTGTTGATGAGTTGGGAAGGTTGTACGTTTGTGAGATAATATGACTTCATGGGGTCTCATGAACTATCATTTTAGATAGGGATTCCCAATTTACGCCTTGTTTCTACCAGATTATTCAGAGGGATCTAGGTACACAGATGATTTTGAGCAAAAAATACCACCCTTATACTAATGGCATGTTAGACCGTACGATACTGGTTCTAGAGGACTTGCTGCGAGTATTCGTCCTGGATTTTGGGGGCTCTTGGGGGAGACATATTACCCTAGTTGGTTTATCATACAATAATAGTTATTAGGAGACTATATAGATGACACCATATGAGGCTTTATATGGTAGGCCATGCCGATTGCCTATGTGTTAGTTAAAGGCAGGTGAGTCAGCTTTACTAGGACCACATATCATGTAGGAGACTTCTGACCTCGTCTAGTTGATTCAGAAATGGATGGATACAACACAGTCTCTAAAAAATTCATACATTGATCATCACACATGACCTATATAGTTCAAGTTAAGGGATAAGGTTTTCTTACATGTTTCACCAAAATCGGGACATAGGAGAATCAGAATATAGGGTAATATTTTATTGCGATATGTCGGGTTGTTCAATATTCTAGAGAGAGTTAGGTCAGTAGAATATCTGTTGTAGTTACTTTATAGGTACCAAGACATGCATGAAATCTTCCATGTATCTCAACTACACCACTATCATTTGGAACCATCTCATGTTTTTCATCTCGATGAGGTTAAGCTTTAGGTTAATGCATACTTTGAGGAGCACCTGATTTATATAGTTCAAAAAATGACAATGGTTCTCTGAGGTTGGTCAATTTTTCTAGTATGGGTGCTATAGAAGCACGACTGTTTATAGGATGAGACATGGGAGCAGGAGAATGACCTACATGATCAGTGGATAGAGTTGTTCTTAGATGAATCTTGATGACCTTGCAGAGAGTAATTCGGGGATGGATAGCTATAAGGGGGAATGTTGTAAGAACCCGAGTTTTCATATCAGGTACAAATAACTTAATTTTTAGTTTTATTATTTAAATATAACCTTGTGTGAGTACCCAACTTTTCCATGGGCGTTTTTTTGGTGTATGGGGCTTGTTAAAAGACCTGAACCAGGTTTTGGGATGAAAATGGACTGGTTCACGGTTAGTGAAAACCGTGCATGGCATGCCACACTATTTGAATAAACTTTACGAGGCTAGATAGAGAGGTGGAATTAGAAATATGGTGAGGCCAAACCATGTGTATTGGGTTGCAAAGTCATGTGACCATGTCTATAGTTTTGTAGACTTTGATAAAGGCTTAGCACATGGTTTTCACATGGTTAGTGAAACTGTGTGAGGAAACTGTGCGGGTTCCCCTTAGCCTACATAAAATCATGCGGGTAAACCGTGGAACCCCTATAATTCAATTTTTTTTTGTAATTTTAAGTTTTAAATTAAATATTTTAGAACACCTAATTTAGGTATTGTTTCAACAGACAATAAAGGAAAAGATTCAGATCTATCCTTAGGTTAATAAACTATGATTTGATCATGGTTCTTCATCTGATCTCTGATTTGAGCGCGATTTTTCTTCTTGGATCTGCAATGGTAAGATCTAAATTCATTTTTATCCTTTATTGATTCTTCTAGCTATTGAATATGCTATTTGGATTTAGGCTCATATTCTCTAATTTCTCATTCTTCATCCTTTCTTCAAATTTATCCGAAATCAAGTCGAATCAGGACTTGATACTGGACATGCACTCCACTACCGAGCTAAGGTAGCTATTCTATAATTTTCTTTTAGAATTTGATACTTTTTAGAGCTATTGAACATTATGTCACCCCTCAAACTTTCTAGTTCAACCTTGATTTTGAATGAGTTTCCTATAATGGGTGTAATCAGACCTATTATGGATTTCCATAAGATCTATTGTGATGCTTTGATACCCATTTCTCAAACCAAGGTCACCCATGGGGTACACCTTATAAAAATTCCATGTTTATGCCATGTTAGACCACCAAATGGATGTGTTTTTGGTTTTCCTTATTATAGGATTCCAATTATTAGTGAAATGGGATAAATGGGAAGATTAAGAGACAATTTTCCTCTTTTTATTAGATTTATTATATTGAACTTGAATTGGTTAATTTTTAAATTGATTAAATGAGTTATGTTAAATGTGATGTGTTAAATTTTATAAATGGATTAAATTTAATGGGTGGGTATATGAATTGGATATGTTGAATGGTGAATGGTGATAAATGGGTGGGTATACCCATGTGATATTTTTAATTGAAATGGATGATAAATTGGTGGGTATACCCATGTGTTTTGATTAAACTGAAATGGAATACATGAGAGGGTATTATTATGTGATGTTTCGTTATGAAATGTAATAAATGAGTAGGTATACTCATTATATGGAATTAAATGAATGGATTACATAATTTGGTAGAATCATGTGTAATATGTGAAAATCGTATGAATGGATGGATGTTTGCATGGATACTATGGAAAACTCTCCATGGATCATGAATGGAGTGCTAGACGCCTTGGGTTGATCATACCCCTTGGGTATTGACTCATTAAGATGACTTGGGCTTTTCTATCCCTTGGATATAACATTCTTAGACACAAATATGATTTTTCTAGTATGACATGCTCCTAGGACTCCAACCAGTTTCTATACTGAGTATCCATCGAGTTTCTCCTAGGAATAGATGAGGATGCCTTGTTTCTTGACACCCTATATCCGACCCTCGTGTAGTCTGATACTTTAGTCCATATGGAAAGTCCATGGGAATGTGATTCAGTCAAGATTATACAGTAAGTCTGTGGTGACTTGATACATATGGGAGTACAATGAGGCCTTGTTGTTTGTTTGTATTTCTTACAGATTCCTTGTTAGGTGCTGAAACTTGTTGCAGGGAGCCTTGATAGGATTTTTGGTATTACTTGTTGTAGTAGACATATGCCATGGGCATTCAAACTTAAGTTTATACTTATACACTTATTTAGAATATTTATTTGTATTTCATAGAAAAACATAGAATTCTAGGTGGTTACCTACTGGGATGTTATCTCACACCCTATTTGGGCCTCCTTGGGGACCCAAACTGATTATATGGTTGTAAGTGATAATAGGGGAAAGCACCCTAATACAGTTTTTGGCTGTTTCATTGGAATAGGGGAGCATGGGACCAAGTTGAGGCTTGAGATGCTAGGACAATTTTTGGCCATTTTTTATTTTGTATAATTGTACTATACTATATTCCCATGCACCTTTTTTTGGATGTTTTATAAATACATGTATCATCTGTATCATTGTATATGAGCCATGTTTTTGAGAGTGTTATCATTTCCTTCTATTTATCTATTGTCTTCTTGTTTTATTTCTTTTGATATCTATATTTTATTTAATTACTCTATGATATAATCTGGTAACGAGGACATAGTCTCCCCAATAACACACCTAGGCCCTCACTGTTAGTTGGTAGCCTTTGGCGTTTGGGGAGATGTGCTTGAGGCCATGTAGCCAACCAGGCTCAGGGCACTATTGAGTAGTATCTAGGACCACGACTTTACATTTTGAATCATAGATGTATTCCTATGATAATCAAGTGGTATCTCTTATGTTAAATAGATAATTCCTTCTAAAAGGATCTATTTGAATCAAAGGAATGGAACTATGGGAAAATTCCCATAAGTATACCCTCTAGTCAACCATGATTGAATGTAAATGGTAATCCATATTATTTAATCCTTGGTTCAAGCGGGTGGTGAAAACCATGAATAGACGATGGATCATACTTTAGAGTTTACCAGAATAAATCCCCCAATATTCTATGGTGAAAAAGGAACCTAAGAACCCAAGGAATGGATTGAGAGAATAGAAAAGATTTTACCATTTTTAAAGACTACAGAGGACACTAAGGTGGAATTTTCCCCTAATTTTATTGAAGTATCTGGTATGAAATAGTGGGATTCTATAGTGTAAGCTAAATTACACGAGGACTTTATGTGGACAAATTTCAAGAAGGACTTAAATAAATAGTTCTATATTAAGATGTTTTGTGTGGTAAAGGCTTTGGATTTTGTGTCCTTGGATAAAGGATTCCATTTAGTGATAGAATATGCTACTGATTTCACAGACTTGGTTCATCTATCTCCAATAATTCTCACTAATTACTACATCAAGGATAGATGGTTTGAGATGGGTAATAAGGTAGAGATTTGATCAATACTTATTCACCTATTCCTACCAAACTTTACCAAGGTAATTGATAAAATATCTCTAGATGAGGTAGACTTAGTTGGGAAGATATGTCTTAGTGGAGATCATATTGCATCATGAGGTAGCTAGGGTGTGTTGTCTAGGTAGAAAAGGAATTATATTAAGGGTGATTAGTTTACATTAGAATCAATCACTAAGGATTATTTGAGACAACACAAAGTGGTTTTCTTTTAGTGTGGAAAACCTATCCATACTAAACCTGACTGTATGGTAGCACCTAGTATTTTTCATCATTATGGGAAATCTGACCACCTTAAGTGTTTTTTCGGAAAAGTATCCTAGGGAAGTAGAGCTGGATCCAACCTTTATAGAGGCTCCCAGTAATGGTCTATTGTTGTAAAAAGTAGTGGATCTAATTCTCATGAAAATGGGGATAGTCAAGAAGTGAAAAAGGATTAGGGAGGGGCCAGGATTATATTCCTTTATGTAGTAGAGTATTCAATATAGGAATCTAAAGTGGGTCCAACTACAATGAGATGTATAATGTTTATTTTTTTCATTATGTCCTTGGATTTTCTTTATATTGATGCATCTCCTTATTTTATATCATCTAAGATGATAAACATGTTGGGTTATGCTTGAATCTTATGTCATTTATGATGGATCTTTCCAATTCTTTGGAAATGAGTGAGGTTTAGGGTTTTAAATGTTTATAGTGTTGGTTTATGATCAGTGGATATGATATCATATGACATTTTATAGTTTTTGACATTGATATCTTTAAGAATAATATTATATTGGATTAAATGGTTCGTTATAAATCTGAGATCTTATTATTATCATCATTGATTTCAGTTTCTATCTCATGATGGGTTTAATCACATTTTCAGGCTCAGTGGGATCCTAAATATGGGAGAGTAAGGTCTGCTATTCCTGAGGATGGAATATTATCATGGAAATTATTAGAGATGTTCCTGGACACCACCAACTAGTAATTACGTGGTCTACTTACCATCATAGTGAATGAGCACCCTAAGGCCTTTCCATATGTTTTTCTAGGTTACTATCATAGAGATAGGTTGGGTTTACCATTGACCTACTTCAAAGGATGAGTCTTATCTCTTAACATATTATTGTATAGCACCCATTGAGTTGAATTAACATAAATTTAAGCTTGAGGATCATTAGGAAAAATGTTTTTTTCATCCAAGCATGTCACCTTGGGCTGTGCAACATCCTGACCCAACTCACCACTAAGACGGTGGCTGGACTGGTATCCACATGGCCTTATGAATGCCTCCCTGTATACTAGAGGCTGCCAACTAGCAGTGAGGGTCTCAAGAGGTGATAGTGGGGAGACTATACCCTCTTATCATAGTTTCAAAATGGTATAATAGAGTAAATAACAATCAACCACATAAGTAGAAAGTAAAAATGATAAACCAGTGTAAGATATATTCTTATATACAATTTAATAAAAGTGGCCAATACTAGTTTACATAATAGATGAATGCATGACATGGTGATAATACATATATGAAATTATTAAATAGTACAACATGATTCCCAATAAAATATAAAAATAAGGAAAATAAAGCAAATCCCCCGAGAGATATCTTTGAGCATCATGAGCTCCATCTCAGTCCTTTGCTTCTAACTCCAGGTATGAGAAACACAACAAACAACCTATGTACTAGAAATATAAGGTCTACTTGGGTTCCAATGGTACCCTATAAGGGTGTGAGATATAAATCTCAGTTGTCCAATACCCACTAGTTTCTACCCCAATCCTGATATTTTAATATAAATTAAATAGTGTGCAGGTATGTAGAATAATAACAAACAAAATAAATAACATCACTTGTCCATGTTAATATGGGACACTTGAAAGCTACCCCTGATTCAGTCCTTGGTCAATGTCTAAACATGTAACCAATTAATTAATTGATTATGACTAGTTTATAAATAAGTCACTTATTAACAATAGCGAAGGTTACAAGATGTAACAAGGAAACCTGTAATGATACCTACTAGTGAAGTCCCAAGGTAACAACCAAGGAGACATAGACCTCAAGGGTTGCTAACTCAATAGTAATTGTAGCCTGGATAAGGGTAAGAGTATAATCTAAGGATCATAGTCCAATTAATTCCAAAATAATATGCCTACCGAATCCAAGGTGATCATCTAAGGTAAAACAGGGCTAAGTTGTGACCAGGCCCTATGGAATTTAACCATAGAACCTACTTGTTAATTCTAGATCCTAGGAGGGTATCCAAGGCATCCTTTAATACTATGAGAGGGATCCTATGGTGTCATAATAGACATATAAGAATAGATAAGGATCATGATCTAAGTTGGTATCAACCTAATCAAGCCACATTCTTGAATCGGAATGGGGTTCTCGAGTTCTCAAGGAATTCCTCGATAAAAATACAAGGTGAGCTCGAGTCAGGCCATTCCTATTTGATAATGAAGTCACTTAATATTTTATTTATCTGAAGCATTTAATTTCATTAGTTTGATAAGGATAAGTATAATTCAACCATTTAATCAAGATAAAATTAATCTTTAAGTCCATTTGGTTAATTCCTTTCATTTCATTAGTTTGACAAGGTCAATTAGCTTTTCACCATTCATTTAATCCATTTAAGATATATCTAATAACTGAGGTTCACTCTACTACCTTCCATTAACATGGTAAGGGGTTCTACAGACATGAAACCAATCATTCATTTATGAAATTGAGTACATCCATGGAATTCCTACACGAGAATCCATTTATCACCCAAGGTATAAGTATGATAAACCATTGAGTCCATCCATGGAATTCCAACTTGAGAATCCATGTGTCACCCAAGGTGTTAATAACATTCATTACATTCAAAATAATTTAAAATTATAATTCGAAGGTTAATCATCATGAATTATAAATTTCACTTAATTCAACTCATTCAATTTACCAATGCATGCCAATTTTAATCATATGTCTCCATGGGTCTCTTAGGAGGTGTCAATAGAAAATAGAAATAACCTACATGGGTAATTATAATATAAAAACTAGACCAAGAACTTAGATGGTGCCTTGGCCATTTAATCATTTAAAAAGGGAAACTATATTCTTCTAATTATATTAGGGGTCATGTCCTAAACATGTCATATTTGAAACATAACATTGAGGTAATAAAGAAATATCAATACAACAAGCCAAGAAAGCACAAAAGTATATTCAGTACTTTTATCTTGAAGACACAACCCTACTGTTGGAGGGGTTTTATTATAATATCATGATATTTCTTATAACACAAATCATTTATTAAATTTAGCATTTTAAATAATGAAACATGCTAAATTAACATTTAAGAGTATTTTAATCTAAATACTTCACTGCATGAATTACATTCTAACAAAATTACAACAAGAAGTTTATTAACGAATGTATAAAATTTGAGGACTTGGAAAGGGAACCTACCTTAGGGTGGAATCAAGCCGAACACTCAGCTCTTGGCACCTTATAAATAGAAGCTTCTTCTTCCCCACAGAGCATATTCCCCTTCACACACATTTAAGGACACCTAGCCCCTATGAAAACACCTGGATGACCATGAACATGCGCAAGGGGATCCTTATATATATTCTTATATGCGTATACCCATCTCCCCTCACCTATGTTTGAATTTTCATATATATACATAGGCATACAAAGCCCCATACATATAAATTCACTACCATGGATTATTATAAATGTAATGGGGGACCCCCCACATATATATATAGTTACATATGCACACGCAGGCGAGTCACCTTAGACCCAATGACTCCAAGCCACAATGCATAGACCAACGCACTACACATTAATTACAAGGAACCTTAAAACACCCAAAATATGTTTTATAAACTAAGTGAATACATGAAATATATGAAAACCCTTACCTCATATAGTGGCGGTGGACCAAAACCACCCGAACCGCCTCACCTTTGGCGACGTTTGTCGAAACATGAACCCAAAGGTTTTGAGAGACCATTCAAATGACCTAACATTGAAGGAAAACCTAAATTAGGTCAACCCAAAAGACCTAGGGTTTGGAAAAACCCTGTGGGGTGACAAATAGGCCGAAACGAAGCTGGGAAAGGGAGGATAAGGGAGGAGGGGGATCACCGTGAAGGATTGTGCGAGAAATCAAGAGAAATCTAGAAAAAAATGAAGATCCAAGGAGGTGTAGAGGAGGGATGACGTGCATCAAAGGGGACCCCCTTTGGGTAATACGTGATGAGGGTCGAAAAAATAGGGGTGAAGGAGAGTTAAGTTTAGGTTTATTTTCATTTTATTTTAATTAAATTAATTTAAAAAATAATAATACACCACAAGGTTTGGGCCACATGGTTTTCCAAACTGTGTGCCGACCATGTGGTACCCCTCTGCCGAAGAGAATCCACTCACACGGTTTGTCTGCACAATTATCCAAACCATGATTTGACCATGATATAGCCTCTATACACTAGAATTATCCTGCATGGTTACCTGATATGAGATGCATGGTTTTAGAAAAACCGTGCGCCCTTTGTAGGTCATTTAAAAGCTAATTTTCCCAGTCTAGTGTTCCCAAAACTCCTCAGTTTACCCGATAAAGTTATAGAGCCTTCAAACAAGTCCAAAAACATCATTTTTAAGCATTACAACTCTCACAATTTAGTTCCGAGGTTCTGTTTTAAAAATTACCCATCCAGTAATTGAAAAAGTTCAAAAACCTTTTTATTTTTGTCCGGTTCAAAAGTAGAAGAATCTACAATATTCCCACCATAAAACTTATCAACCTAGAGAAGCCTTTAGAAATAAAGAAAACATCACCCGACCAACAAGGGTCATGAAGCTTCATTCAAACTGTTGGGTTGTGTTTCATACACCCAATTCACCTTTAATATTTACTTATGCATTCTACACTTAAGCCTTTACCACATGATCAAACACTCATTTTCCAACTAGAACACTGAAACAGAGCTTAATCGAGCCTGTTAAGATAGAGACATGATCATGTCATTGTCTCGATAAACATTTGACTGATGGTGCTCCCCACCATAGGTCTTAACTAACAAAAGAGGCCAATTCCAAGCCATAGTACCCCCACCATTGGAATTTCCATACAAAGAAGATATTTGAGTGGTATAACGACACTCCTGGTGTGATTTCATTAAAAAGGAATGGTAATATCCCAATAGACCTAGTAGAAACTGGTCACTCAATCTTTCTCAGAAAACACTACTAACCTTGAAACAACTAGTAATGTGATTTAAAATGGTTTATTATGATCATAAACATTGAATAAGTGAGAGAGAATGAGTTCATCCACTTGGCCGTCCTATCTCGAAGATGTCCAGCTTAGACGACCATCACAATTTGAAAGAAATGGATGGAGTCCATGTGTATGACCAAGGAATTCCTACTTGGGAACCCAATAATCACTCAGAACTTATCATGCCTCAATTTGAACCATTAATTAGTGTATAACACTGATAAAGATCACCTAGTAAGCTCAACAGATTTTAATGCTTTAGCACGACATAATACTGACACCCTCTTAGTGCATCTAGGATGACATGAAGATAGGGAACATGATCATATCTTAGAATAATGATCTAGGAGGGTTGAAACGGTTTCCAGTAAAACACACCCAAATATTGGAAGAAAAAATGGTCAAACCACAACTGGTTGACTTCATAGAAGAAGCCCAACTTCACCTACTGATGCACCAACACTTAACCAAACACATGTCTTTACTACCTAATGAATTCCATTATTTCTCTTGATTTAACCACCGATGTCCCCTAAGATCCCTGATGTTTTCATGAGTTTTCATACACAACAAACCTCACCATTGTTGTGATGCCAAAAAAGCCCCAAAATGAAATTAAAACTTTCAAGACTCAAGGGAATTCAAGTAAGACCGAAAATTTAAAAATTGTCTTCATTAGGTTGTTCTCCTTCTATATGGAAGGACACATTTACTACGTTCAACATGACACTCCCCATCTTAGGGGTTTCCTAGTCGCAAAGGAAGGAAAACTAGCTGCTCATAAGCATGCTAGATCAAAATAACTTAAAAAACTTGTGTCACTCCCTCAAGTCACGATCACATCATCAAAACATAAAAAGAAGGTAAAAGAAACAAGACCAATATGTCAAAACACCCATGTCTTATCAAATCCATCCCAAGCATTGGGATGAAACTAATTATTTAATGCTTAGGCAACTATATATGGAAATAACATGAGACCTTACTCAATATCATTAGAGATTTATTTCAGAGTCGCATTTCCACATACGAAAATTATCCTGGATGGTACCATGAACAATCATCCATTACTTAAGAAGAAAGGGTCAAACGACCTATAAAGCAGACGACCATGCCCAAGGCATATCTAACATAATAAAAAAGATAATTAGCTAATTCTCGATACCATAACAAGGTCATGAAAAACATGACCATAAATCCAAAAAAGGGTGTCATTAGAAACAAAAAGTCATACTAGGGACAACAACACCCAAATGACACCAAAATTCAGAAAAGATCACGATAAAAGAAAGGCATTAATCTCTAAGGGTGTTACCTACCATGGTTTAACCCATTATGAAGAACAATGCCGACCTTAACATATGTTCATGCAAATAGAAGTCACTCGGATTAAAATCTGATCATAAAGACATTTATAAAGAAAAGAATGCCTATGGAAAATGATCATGCTTTCGTTCCAAGGAAACTCAAAGGAGAAACTCAAACTGAACTTACAAGAGGTTTTTAAGAAGATGACACCACTAGAGGTTCCATTTTCAATACCTTTATATTTAATAACATTTAATATTTACTCATCAAAAGATTTAATCAAAACCTCAAGTACCATTTTTTCAAAACAAATCACAAAGTTCTTGATTTTAACCAGTGCTATAAGGGAAAAAAGAAAGTTTCATAAAACTCCATTTTAACCATTTAACATTTCTTAACATCCCAACATTAAATATGTAATTTATCATCCAAAGTCCATTTCAATATAAAATATATCTAAAAAAGTAACATTTTAAAAAACATGGATTCATCAAAATACAACCTAATATCAATTGTCAAATTATGATATTTCAAACACCCAAATAGGTCATCTCAAAATAAACATGCCCCAACTGTCCTACTTGGGTATAGTTGAACTTTTAATCATTTAACAAATTCATTTCAAGTTAAAGACAAACAACTTTCACATTTATAAACATCTCAAGGTACATCAGGAAATTACATTTAATTTTGGTTGTCATTTACCAATTCATGAAGTTTCCTTACACTTCATGGATTAAAAATTGACTCCCATCAATCAAGAACAAACTAAATTTAAAATTTAACCTGATCACATACAATGGTCCAGTGATATGGGTGGACACCTACCAACTTGTAAATCCCCAATACACTTTATAGCTTGGAATTTGGCTCCCTCTAGTCAAAATGAATTCCACTTTACAATTAAACTTTAGTATCCATTTACAATGGTTCGAATACATGAGTTACCTTTTCCTAGTTATAAGGCACCCATACACCTTAAAACTGAAAAATGACTCTCGTCATAATCAAAACAATTTAATTTAACAAAAGCTTCCAATTATATACCAAAGCAACCTAGCATGTCACTATAAGCAATTAACATAGAGAAACATGCTGAAATCATAGAAGAATTCTATAATGAGCAGTAAAAACTGAAGTCATGCTAATGAATTACCTCAAAAGGTATAACTCTAGGAATGGAATAACACTCAAGGAAAAAAATTGAATCAGCAGAAAAACTAAAATGAAACTACATGGTATGGCACTATGCATGACATGTGAATTTCCTATGTTCCTATATGATTCATGAAATGAAGATTCCTTTTCATATTAGGACAAGGGTAAAAATACCATAGACTCCCTAAATCATAAGTAGTGGAAAATAAACTAATTAATCTAGGTGAAATAAAATAAAATGTAAAATTGAATAGTACGAACAAGAATCCCTAGCCCTGGTGACTTCGTCATTCCCTGTACATGGGGTGATCAATCCCAAGAAAGACTATTATAAAATCACTAAAACATTCCTATTCTCTTATATAACAATATAAAATAGTAAGATAAAAGAAAAATTACACTCTGATACCACTTTGTAATGTCCCGACCTGGCTCACCACTAATATGGTGGCAGGACTAGTCGACACATGATCTCAAGCACGCCTCCCCGTTTTCCAGAGGCTACCAACTAACATCAATGGTCTCAGGAGATGATAGTGGGGAGATTATACCCTCTTATTAGAGTTTCTCAGCGGTACAACAGAATAAATAACTATATACAATGTAATTAGTAAGTATAAATGATAATGTATTGGGAGATAGATCCTTATATTCAATTTAATAAAAGTGGACAATGCCCGTTTTTAGAATAGATGAATGTATGACTTGGAGATGATACATATCTGAAAGTAGTAAAAAGTACAAAATGCTTCCCAAATACAATACAAAAATAAGAAAAATATATAAAATCCCCATGGGTGATCTCCTTGAGCATCTCAAGCTTCAGCTCGGTCCTTTTCTCCTAACTCCACATATGAGCAACACAAAAAACAACCTAGGTCCGAGAAATACAAGGTCTACTCAGGTACCAATGGTACCTGAGAAGGGTGTGAGATATAAATTTCATTAGGATGGCACCTATCGGTGTCTATCCCAATACTGATAGTGTAATATAAATTAAATATTGTACATGTATGTAGAATAATAATAAACGAAATAAATAACATCACCCGTCCAAGTTCCTATGGGACACCTAATGGCTATACCTGCTTCAGACCTTAGTTGGTGTCTGAACATGTAACTAATTCATTAATTAATTATTAACAGTTTATAAATAATTCACCTATTAATAATAGCTAAGGTTCCTAGATGTATTATGGAAACTTGTAATGGTACCTTCTAGTGAATTCCCAAGATAAAAACCAAGGTGATGTAGACCTCAAGGGTATCTAACTCAGTAATAAATATAGCCTAGATAAGGGTATGGGTGTAATCCAAGGAGCATAGTCTAAGGAACTCCAAAATAAGACACTTACCGAATCTAAGGTGATCATCCAAGGAAAAACGGGGATAACCAGTGTCTGGGATCTATGGACTTTAACCATGTAAGATACTTAATAATATTAGATCCAAGGATTTTATCCAAGGAATCCTTTAATACTATGTGAGGGATCCTATAGTGTTATATCAAGAATCCATGAATAGACAAGGATCGAGATCTAGGTTGGTCTCAACCTAAGCAAGACACCTCCTTGAATCCGAATAGGGTTTCCGAGTGCCCAAGTAATTCCCTGATAAGAATCCAAGGCGATCTCGTGTCAGGAAATTCCTTATTGATAATGAGGTCACTTAATATTTCATTTGGACTAATCCTTTCCTTTCATTAGTGTGATAAGGATAAGTTTTATTCAACTACTTATCTAGGATAAAATTATTCTATAAGTCCATTTAGTTCAAGACTTACCTTTCATTAGTTTGATAATGTCAAGTAGCTTACAACCATTCATTTAATCCATTTAAGATATATTCAATAATTGAGGTTCACTCGTCTACCTTCTATTAAAATGGTAAGGGGTGATATGAACATGAAACCTATTAATCAATTATGAACTTGAGTCTATCCATGGAATTCCTACATGGGAATCTATTTATCACCCAATTTATAAGTATAATAAACCATTGTGTCCATCTATAGCATTCCTACTTGGGAATCCATGTGTCACCCAAGGTGTTAATGGAATTCAATAAATTGAAAATCATTTAAAAATATCATTTGAATGTTAATAATATTTTATTATCCATTTCACTTAATTTAACTCATTTAATTTACCAAATCATGTCAATTTTAATCATATGGCTCTATGGGTCACTTAAGAGGTGTTAATGGGAAAACGAAATCACCTACAAGGGTAATTCCAATCTAAAAACTGGACCAAGCACTTAGACGGTGCCTTGTCTCTTTAATAATATTAAAAGGGAAACTCCATTATTCTAATTCCATTAGGGTTGAAATCCTAAACATGTTATATATAAAATGTAACATCAAGGAAATAAAGAAATATCAATACAACAATCCAAGAAAGCATAAAAGTCTATTCAATACTTTTATCTTGAAGACAGCACACCTCCGTTGGAGGGGTTTTATTATAAAATCATGATATTGATTATCACAAAAATAATTTATTAAATTTAGTATTTTAAATCATGAAACATGGTACATTCATATTTAAGAGGAATTTAATCAAAATACTTCACCGTATGAATTAAATTCTAAAAAAAGTGAAGCAAGAAGTTTATTAAAGCAGTTATAAAATTTGAGGACTTAGGAAGGGACCATACCTTAGGGTAGAACCAAGATGAACACTCAGCTCTTGGCACCTTCTAACTAGAAGATACTACTCCCCCACTAAGCATATGCACCTTCACACACATGTAAGGACACCTATCCCCTATACACACACCCACATGGCCATGAACATTCGTAAGGGGATCCTTACATATATGATTATATACATATACCCATATCAACTCACCTATGTATGAATTTTCATTTATATACAAGGTAACACCTAGCCCCATACATGTACATTCACTTCCATGGATGATTGCAAAAATTACGGGGGAACCCATATATATATATATATATACTTACCTATGAACACGCAGGCGAGTCGCCTTAGACCCAGAGACTCAAAACCACAAAGAAGAGACCAACACACTACACATTAATTACAAGGAACCTTAAAAAACCAAAATATATATTATAAATAGAGCGAAAACACACAAAATATGAAAAACCTTACCTCAAATAGTAGTGGTAGACCGAAACCACCAGAACCGCCTCACCTTCAGTGACGGTTGTTGGAACACAACCCCAAAGGTTCTAAGAGACCATTGGCACAACCTAACATTGAAGGATAACTGAAATCGGGTCATACCAAAAGACCTAAGGTTCAGCCTAACCCTGTGGGGTGAAAAATAGGCTGAAACTAAGCTAATAAATGTGAGGATAATGTAAGAGAGGGATCCCCATGAAGGATCATGAGAGAAATCGATAGAGATCCAGAAAAAAACGAATATTCAAGGAGGTGTAGAGGATAGGTGGTGTGCGTTGAAGGGGAACAATCCTTAGGGTGATGTACGATGTGGTTCGAGAAAGAGAGGGGTGAGGGAGTGTTTATTTTAGGTTTAATTTAATTTTATTTTAACTAAGTTAATTTCAAAAAAATAATACACCACAAGGTTTGGGCCACATGGTTTTACAAACCGTGCATCGACCATGAAACACCCCTCTGCCTAAGAGACTCCACTCCCATAGTTTGTCTGCATGGTTATGAGAACCGTGCAAAGAATGTGTTGTAGACTCTATCCACCTGAATTAGTCCACATGATTATCTACTATGGTCCACACTATTTTAGAAAAACAATTCTCTATCTATAGGTCCATTAAAACCTTCATTTCCCATTACAGTGCTCCTGAAACTCCTCAAGCTTCCCTAGAAAGTTCTTAGGCCTTCACCCAAGTCCAAAAAACATCACTTTTAAGAATTCCAACACTCTGAATTTAGTTCGAATGTTAATTTAAAGAAAACCCTTCCAGTAATTGAAAAAGTTTAAAAACCTTTGTATTTTAGTCCGGTTCAAAAACATGGTACTCTATAGGCAACACTAGTTCTCTTAAAAAAGAAGGCAGATTGAAGTCTTAGGTTTTATATTGATTACTCGAAGCTTAATTAGGTGTCTATTAAGAACAAGTATCCTTTTCATATGTTTTATGATATTTTTAATTAACTTAGGGGATCTGAATGGTTTTATATGATTAATTTGATATTGAATTACCAACAACTAAGAGTCTGAGAGGAGGATATTCCTAAGACAACATTCATGATCTAGTATAGATTTTATGATTATTTTGTTTTTCTATTTAGTCTTATTGATGTTACTATAGTGTTTATTGATTTGATAAATTATATTTTCATTAGTTCATATACCATTTCATGGTTGTTTTTATGGATGATATTCTCATGTATTCCATGATGGTAGAAGAACATAGGGAATATTAGGATATCATTCTCAGAACTTTGAAAGAACATTATCTTAAAGGAAATCTTTCTAAATCTTAGTTTTTGGATCCATGAAGTGAATTTTCTTGGCCATGTTATATCTGATATAGAAAGATCAGTGGATAATGAAAAGATTAATACAATTATATCTTGGGATAAACTTAGAAATGTATTTTATACTTGAATATTATTGGTTTTGGTTGGTTATTACAGTAGTTTTTTTTCATTATTTCTCTATGCTTGAATCTTCTTTCATAGATTTGACCCATAAGGTTGTTAAGTTTGAATGTAATGATAGATTTTAATGATCATTTGAGGAACTTAAGCTGAGGATGACTTTATATCCAATTATGATTCTTCCGGAATCAGGTTTGGGATATGTAATTTTTTGCAATGTCTCAGGTATGGGATTATGATGTGTTTTGATGAAGGTAAAACATGTAGTGGTATATGGATCTAGAAAAATATTCACTACTGAGAATAATTATCCTAACCATGATCTAAAATTAGGGGTGGTGGTGTATGCTCTCAAGACATAATGCTAATATCTCTTCATAGATCAATTTACAGTATATTTAAATCACAAGAGCATGAAGTATATTCCCCCTAGAGAGATACGAACCTTTGATAGATATATTGGGTTGAGTATCTTCAGAATTTTGCTTTTGATATTTCACACACACATATAAAAGCGATTGTGGTCACTGATGAGTCTGTTCACTAAGATGAACTTTGATGTGGAAAAAGATGATGAACATATATTTAGCTTTTTTTAATGTTGATTCTTCTTTTTTTATGATTTTATTTGGATTGTAAAAGAAACATACACCTATTTTCAGTGTTTTAGTGAATTTTTTTAGTGGGGAGACCTCATGTGACTGGTCTCGGTTTCCTAATAGTGTCTTGTGTTTCCAAGGATGATGGGTTATTTTGAAAATTTTGAGGCATGAGTTTATGAATATTGTACATTGGTATAGTTTTTCTATTCATCCTAGGGGGTAATAATATGTATCATGATTTGACATTTAGGAATTGACGGTTGTGGATGAGGCATTCGATTGTAGAATTCGTATCATAATGCCTTACCGTCCAAAAGATTAAAGTAGATAACCAGAGACCTTATGATTTGTTGTAACCTTTACACATTATGATATGGAATTAGGATGATATATCCATGTAATTCATTATTGGTTAACCATATACACCTATTAGGAAATATATAATTTTTTTTGACCATTGATCGACTCATAAATCAACTCATTTTCTTTCTATTAAGGATACAACAAAATAAAAGAACTCAAGCACCTATATAGCCAAGACATTAAAAGCTCCATGGGTGGACTTCTGCTATTTTTTTGGCTGATATCCAAGATTTATGTTCTAATTTTATAAATGTTTATAAGTGGTAATGGATACCCAGTTTAAGTTAATCATAATGTTTCACAATCACACAGATGGATAGACTGAGTGAGCCATTAAGATTATAAATGATAGGATTTGGGCATGTGTGCTTAATTATAGTGGTTTATGGGAAACACATTTTTTCCTTTCTTGACTTCACCTATAACAATGGTAATGTAGTTTTGATTAAAATTTATCATTTTTAATCATTGTATGGGTGGACATATAAATCTATTTTTTGTTGGGTAGTGTTAGTAGAGTTGTCTTTGGTTGGATTGATTCATATTCAAGAGACGATGAAGAAGGTAAATTAAAACTAAAATAGGTTATAGATAGAATAAAGTAGCCATAAATTTATTTTAGATCATTGTTGTTGACCATTGGAGTTTGTATTAGGTCATTGGGCTTTTCTTAAGGTTTCACATCATTTGGAACATCATCATTTGGGAAGAAATGGTAAACTAAAATTGAGGTGTATTGGACCTTTCAAGACCATAAGACATCTTTGAAACGTGAATTATTAGTTGGAATTACTATCTCTCTTAATATGTATTCTTGATACGTTTCATGTTTCCCAATCGAGGAGATATCAACTAGACCCCTATCTTGTGATATAATTGGAGGATATTGATATTGATCCAGAAACCATAGTGGTTGAGAAACCAGTTCATGTTATGGATAATAAAAAAAAGTGATTCATGGTAAAACCATTCCCTTAGTCTATGTACTATGATAGTGCATATGGGATATCCATGCGACACAGAAGTATGAAGCACTGATGATACAATAGTGACCCTATCTCTTTGTGAGCCTAGAATCCTGAGCGCTTTCTTAGGAAAGATAGAGGCATGATGGGGAGAATTGTGACACCCTCAAACCCATAGGTATATTTATTTTTAGTCTTTGTTTTTAACACTCTAATATTTTAAAAGATCACTATGTTTAATATTATATACGACACTCAACCTTGATCGAAAACAAACCACAAAATATTAATGTTTATATATGACCATTTTAACCTAGAAGTTGAATTGCAGGATATGAATTGTATTAAATGAATTATAAAATACATATATAAAGGACCTAATTAATATAAATTAATTTATTAATTATTATGAAATAAGTACTCAAATTTTTAGTAAAGTTATTTTATACTCCATAAATATGTTTTCTTAAAAAATGTTGTTTATTTATTTTATTAAAAAAATATGATAATTAATTTATATAACTTATATAAATTATATTTTAAAAATAATTTCACTTTTTAAATTATTATATCAAAATTATCCTAGGGCTAAATTTTCTGATTTTTCTAAAAAATTGATTTTCTAGTGAATAGTGAAAAACAAATTTTTATTGAAAACAAAATTTTGCAAGAATTTACAAAGTTATTATTTTTAGATTTTAAAAAATAAAATTATATATTTTATATTATTAATAATCCAATTAAGTTCATTGGAATCAATTTTATTATTTAATTTGGTATAAAAACATATTTATACATAAAAGGCATTTTTCAAAAAAACAATTTTTCGTTGCATTATGCATTTTTATTTTAAATTAATTTCTACCACTTATAGAAATTGAATCCTAAAAAATGGATTCCATATTTAGAATTATGAGGTCCAAAATTTTCAAATATTTTCCTTTTATTTTTGTTCATTATGAATAGTAATCATAGTAAATAATTGTCCCCATAGTAAGGGTAAACCAGGTAATTAAGGTTAAAAATAAAATGATAAGAACTAGAAAATGACTCTAACACTTTACTTAATTTCATTTTATTAACCTATTTCATCCATACTCACCAAATATTTGAATAAATAATATTTTATTACCATTTGGATATGATCTTTACCTTTATATTATTTCATTTAATGAAAAGTAAAAAATGTCATTCTCTTTGTTTTATTTACTTAAAATTTTGAAATATGGATAAATAGAGAATATGTTTTGTTATAAATAGTTATTTGAAAGATAAATAAATAATATTTTCATTTTAGATTATTTATAATTTTTATTGATGAATTAATTACCTTAAATACTTACGGAACACCGATACAACATTTATTCAATTAATATAAAAACAAAATAAATGATTTCAAAAATATTAAAAGTTAAATAATTTTAATGAATTAATGTTTCCCAATAATTTTCTAGATATATATAAAATTTTATGAAATTTTTAAGGGATTATATTCTATTTCACTTTTTTTATTGATGTATTTAAAGTCATATTAAAGGAATAATGTCAAAAATAACATTAATAATATTTTATAGTAAATAATAATTTATTCAATGATTTAAAATTTATAAAAATCTTAAATTTATAAAAATGAGTGTGATATGGTTTTAAAAACAAACTGTGTTCAATTTTTTGGTATTTTTTCCTTTTATGGTAACGTTCTTGACCCTTAAATGGTAGAAAATTTTAATATTTCAATGATTGTCAAAGGGGTTAATGGAGGGTTAAAACTAAACGATAAGGGTGAAAAAATAATTAAAACTGGTCCAAATTTTATTTTCTGAGATGATTTAGACTCATATTCTTATTATATTATAAATATATCAATTTTGTGCCATTTAGACATGAAAAATACTTTATATTTATTTAATTATTTAATAAATTTCAAGAATACCTCTCTCCTAACTTATAAAATGACAACCCTTGTCTATTTTATTTACACCACATTGAGCCATATAGCTCACCCAAACCCTGCCCAATAACCTTGAGAACATAATTATCCAAATTATATATGTTTTTTCCTTCCGAAATACTAACCTTAGGTACCTTAATATGATAACTAATGTAAGTCTACCAAAGAAGGGGTAATAATATTTTGAGACTATTTCATGTTTAATTCTCCTTCTAATTCCTCTTAATTTGTTTCACCCACCATAAATTAATAAATTAAGTATAATAAATATATTGAGATGTTATCATGACTATGTTACCACCATTTCCCATCTCTTTACAATCCTATAAAAAGTAAAAACATCTATTGTGCATACGTATGGCTTGCCATATTCACATAGAAGTGTAATTAGTTTTTCATCACAATTTTAATTGGATGGTTATAAATATAAAACTAATGAATATATATTATATTTATTAAATATTTATACTTATATATTTATAATATATCGTATACATTCTTACCTTCCAATCCATTGTAATATGATAATGTCGCTCGTGCATACGTGTGGAGTACCACCAACAAAAAGAATTGAGATTCATTTTTCATTTCAACATTATAAGGATGGTAATAAGAATGGATTTAATTAATAAATAAGATATATATTATATAAAAATTATTCTGTAAGGGTGAATTATTATTTACCTAATTCATACCATCTGTTAAAAAGTGAAAACTGCGTTCATGCATACGCACGACCTACCATCTCCATGAATGGTATAATTA
This sequence comes from Viscum album, assembly GCA_963277665.1. Taxonomy (NCBI): domain Eukaryota; kingdom Viridiplantae; phylum Streptophyta; class Magnoliopsida; order Santalales; family Viscaceae; genus Viscum; species Viscum album. The sequence continues at coordinate 642,144,995 of OY728160.1, forward strand.
ATTTTTATATCTCTATATTTTATTGATGAATTTAAATAATAATATATTACATATATATATGATATTAATATATTGAATAAAATTCTATATAAAATGGAACAATGATAAAAGTACAAGGACCAAAATTATTAAACCAAAACATACTTGGAAGACGAAGTAGTTTTCACCAGGAATAATGATTTTAATAATTAATTATTAATAAAGGGGTGATAAAGGGTTATAAGTAAATCATATATGGTATGATATATATGGTTCTAATAGTGAACAAGGATTTTAATACATATATATTACATTATTTTATACTAATATTCAATATATTACACAAAAACATGCCTGGGTACCATAATAATTTAGTGTCTTTGGAGACTAGGTAAAAACACCTATAATTTGGAGAAAGATCTTAAATGTCTCCAATAAAGATCTACCCATTTATAATTATTTGAAATTATATACTACTCAAAAACTTTATTCATAACCTGAGGAAAGGAAACATAAGAAAGGTTGAGCTCAAATGACCATTAAGGGTAAACAAGAGAGATAAGAAATCATAACATGAACATAAGTGCATGAAAACATGATAATAAGAGTGTTATAACATGATCATAACATTTTAATACCATAAAATGAATATCAATGATCAAAATCATTAGTCATGGAATAAAGACTCATAGTTCATAAGACATTAATCATAAGTAAATCCAAGACCATGATCCATGATAACATAACATTTATATACAATATATAATTATAGAATACACATAATCATATAAAATTATTTCCCTAGGAGTTAAGGCTCATTGAAAAAACTTATCAGGGAACTCCATGGGAAGATAAACCTCTTGGATGGGACACCCCACCATTCCCAGTGTAAATCCTTTCCTCATAGTGGAATGGGTTCATTCCCCAAACCATCATAGTAGTCAAAGTTCACTCTCAAGAGCATCATAGCAGACAGAGTCCATTACTGAAGCAAGATCACTCCCTATTCCAATCTGGTCTGTCTACTAAGATATAAATATTTACCCAATGAATTGGAGGGAGATATAGGTCACACCCATCTTTGGTTATAACATAACCCCCATATTTACTTAAAACATAACCATAATCACATAATTAATATCATACATATGTGTTCCACAAGATCATTAATAATTCATCATATTATAACCCTTGAAAAAAATGAGTTTCATAAACATTTCATCATAACATAACCATAGAAAAGAAACATGTTTCATAATCATTTCATTATCAAAGCATAACCCATGGAAAAATAAATGGGTTTCATAAGAATTTTATCATGGTATAACCCATGTAAGAGAAATGGGTTTCATAAATATATTTTCATGATAAACCATTCAAATAAATAATAATAATGTTATCCTTGGTTCATATCCCCAACAAATCATAAGTTACATCAAAGTATGTAATAATATATGGAGAATGATTTTGGAATATACTTGGAACATTTCTTGATGAAAATAACTTTTAGTTAAAAATAAATTATTAAAACTAAAAATTAATTAAACATTTTGAAAATAATTTTATTTTAAAATAACATTGAACATGTATAAAGGAAGCATTAAAAATCATTTAAAAAATTTCTTGATGAAAATATCATTTTCACTTTTTAAAAAACATTTTAAAACATATTTTTTTTGAAAATTATGCTATTTTAAAATAACCTTATAAACTTATAAAGTAATATTTAAAGAAAATAATGGTAATGATGGAACAAATTAAATTCATGTCATACAAAGATTCTTTTCAAAATTTCAGTAAAAGAAAAACTAGAATTGTTTATAAAAATATAAGAAAATTTCTTTCAATTTTTTTTATAAAATGTTAAACACGGGTTATAATTTATTTAATAAATCATTTGAATAATTTTAAATTTTTTTTGAAACACTTTTATAAAACATGGTTTTGGAATAAAAATGGGTTTTCAACCGAAGAGATAAATAAAGACAATTTTTATTAAAAACATTATTTTGAAACTCTTGAGTACATAAAGAGTTTAAAATGAAGGTAAAAATTTATTTTCCTGATATAACCATAGGATAATAAAATTAATTATTTTCTTGAGATATAGATTATAATATTTCATCATCATAAGCATCAACCTGAACAATCCCAATAAATAATGAGACTATAACATGAAACCTTTACCACTTTGGTATCTTTTTAATCGTCAACCCCATTATATAATGTCATAAAATGAAAAATTTAATATCATGAAAATAATTTAATTAAATATATAACTTGTAAAGGGGTAAGTATATACACATTATAATATAATATAGGTGTATAACCTGATATATGTGTCAAAGAAGGAAAATTAAGAAAAACACCCTTACCACTTTGGAAACTTTTAAACTGTAAAACATATGAAAGAGAGATAATGAAATTGTTCTATAAATAAATATAATTTTAGGAGATTAATAATAAAATAAATTCATGGGAATTATATACACCATATAAAATAAATAGGTGGTGAATTTGGAATGTGTCTCATAGAAGTAAAAAGTGAGATGTAAATTCTTTACCGCTTTTGTAATATTTTGAATCATAAGAACAAATAAATAATAACATAACATAAAAAATAAAATATCATTAAAATAATGATATTAATTATATAACATTTCATAGTTTTAGTATATACACCACAAGAAACAAACAAGTTGTGAATTTGTATATGTATTCCAGAAATAAAAGACAGACTTGAAATCCCTTACCTTAAGTCTCAACTTCCTCCAGACACGATTGAGCCTCCTATATAATAAATTTAATTTTATTTTAAATATAATAAATAACCATAATTATATATATCATACCATATATAATTTACTTATGATCAATTATTACCCATTTATTATTAATTCCTTATTAAAATCATATTTCATGTAATAACCAAGTTATTTTTCATGTATATTGTGGTTTGTTATTTCAGTACCCTTAATTTGATCATAGTTCCATAATATCCATAATGACAATAAATACATAATAATCATATTTTTACATTATTTTTACTTTTAATTCAATTCATGATTTTTTTGAGAAATGAAGTAAGTTATGATCATGGAGACGGTAGGTCGTACATACGTATGAGTAACAATCCATTTTTCAACGATGATTATGAAAGAGAGGTAAGCAATATAATATCTTTATATAATTACAATAATATCATAAATAAAATATCATTTCTTAAAATATAATTATACATATCATCCATGTGGTGTGGTGATGAAAATGGAGAGTCACGTTGCTTCATGAAGGCGGTAGTCCACATGAACATGAGCGTCGTTATCATATTTTAGTGAGAGAAATGGTAAGAAATAAAATTATATATTATATTATTATAATGATAAATATGTCATTAATATTATAATTATTTCATGTGTATCACATATATTCATTAAATTTATCCTTATTACCTTCCATGTAAAGTGTTAGTGAAAACCCAATCACATCACTTTGTGAGGAGGTAGTTTACCGTACACATGAGTAAAGTTACCATATCAACTAAATAATTTAAAGTAACAATTTATATATGATATAATTAATCTATAGGTATAATTATGTTTTAATTATCCAATATTTATATTTTATAACCATTATCATACCCAACCATGAGAGGTGGTAATGGAAAAATGAATAACATCCGTTCACGTGGCTGTAGTTCTCCGTACATAAGAATGATTATTTTATATTACATTTTATGGAATATGAGATGGTTTTATGTCATTAATTTACCATAAAAACATATTAGTATATATAATATACCGATGTTATTATATCAGCATGGTTTAAAATAATTCAAGGAGGTGGGAGAAGTAATAAAATATAAATGCTCATTGAAGAATGTAACCTATTATTTGAGGATTATAGAATGAAATGAGGGAATTCTAGAATTGTTTTTATGAGTTATTATCTACTTTTAAAGGTTTAAGAATAGATGAGATTTAGTGGAATTTTATAAGCGAGGTGAGTGACACACTTGTAATTTTTTGAAAAGAAAAAGGTCTATCCGTGTATTTATTAGGGAAAAAGGATCCAAAATTGATTATTATCAACAATTATACATTATAGGGTAAAAATATTTCAAAAAAAAAAACATTCTAGATAAGTCTTTTAGTCATTTTAACCCCTATATTTTTAGTTTAACCCCCGGGTAAACTCATTTTTACCATAACTACGGTAAATAAGTTTTTCTTTTTTACAATTTTTTATGAGAAAAAATTAATTTTAAGATATTTGATAATATAAATTATTATGATTAAAAATATTGAATCTATTTTTGTAAATTTTATTCACATAATTTTCAAAATTTAATTAAAATTAATCTCGTAGACATGATGAGAAAGCAGGTTTTCAAAGAGAAAATATTCAAAAGTTTATAAATTTTTTACAACAAAATTAAATATGAAAATGAGTCCTATGATCTAAATTGGATTAAAATATTTATAATTAAACTAGTTTTAATTTTAAAACAATTTAAAATATAATTTAACTTTATAAATAATTCAAATGAAAATGAGGTTTTCAATTAAAATTCAATATTTTTCTCTATTCATGAAAAAATTAATCTTCTCCAAAAAATAAAAAAAATTCACCCTAAGATAATTTTTAAATGTTTATTTTAAAAATGAACATTATTTTTACAAATAAATTTTCAAATATTTTCAAAAATTAGTTTTAAAATAAGTACGAAAAAAGGAGACAAAACTGCTTCTTAGAAAAATATAGTTCTAAGCATAAAATTAGATTTATTCTTATCTCTTATATAGAAAACACATAAGATGAATGTTATAATGTTAATTGAATATATAATATATAAATTTAATTAAAATAAATCCCTAATTTTTTTAATTTATTTAGGTAAAATGTGTTTGTTTTCATAAAATTTTTTTTCTCAGAAAATGTATTCCATTATTTTCAAATAATTTTTTATTTTCATTTTTAATTAACTCGCCACCAAATAATTCGTTTTATATACTTGTGTAAACTACATATTTTAAAATTTTAGTTAATACTATTGATACCCATCATTATATCAACAAAGATGTATCTATCATTTTAAATAATTATATTTTAGTAGTATTCCACGTTTCATTTAAACTCCGTGTTGCATGTGATACAAGATAAACTCAATTTTGCGTGTAACGAAAAATATCACAAAGTTTAAATTAATTTCAAAAAAATATTTCAAAAAATCATGGATTGTTACAATTATGGTTCTATAATAGATTTATAACAAATCTATATTTATTATACAGGATGTTCATACACATACCAAGGTAGTCGAACCTGAGGTTAGGGGTTTCTTAACTCATTTTTCAATCATTGGGTTACACTTCAACATCATTGACTATGTTATGATATGATTATGTATGAAATGAACTTTAATTTTATTATATTGTATTTCCACTTTTTTTCATGGATTAGAATTTGTTACACATAATCACTTCCTTAATTATTTTTTACTTAAATGATATGATCTTTATAAGGGTTTCTCATCTCAATTTTCATTCTATGTTACATTTTATATACTCACAACTTATTTCTTTTGTGTGGTTCATCTAATGTCTTGGTTCTAGGTGCCACCCAAATTTTCCCCATACCCGGTTGGTCACATGGACTCAAGTGCATTTCCCATAATTCCAGAGGCTACCAACTAGTAGAGAGGGCCTTGGGTGTGATAGTGTGGAAACTATTCCCTCATTGGCAGAGCATGCACAATGGAATAAAAAATAATAAATAGAAGTGATAGAAAAATACCATACAATAACTAAAAAACACAAGAATAGAAGTAAATAACAATTGGAGCTCATATATAAATGATGCATGCCACATATGTCTAAGAAAGTATCCAAATAAGACAATATGCTGGAAATACAACTGAACCAAGGTACAAAAAAGATAGAAACACTCCAGTAGCATCACAAGCCTAAGATTGGTCCTATGCTCTCTAGATCCAACTAGCCAATCATGTACCTGAGGAAGAAGAGAACTTGCTATTATCTACACCTGCAACCATATAATCTGTTTGGGTCCAAAGACATCACCCAAACAAGGTGTGAGACTAATCCCAGTAGGAAACCACCACAAGATCTGTGCGTAACTGTCAGTGAGTATATATAATAGGTATTAATGGAAATTTAGTAAAGAACTAGGAGTACAAAAAAGTAAACAATCCTACAGTTTCCATTTACATTCATTATCATTTAATGTTCATCATTTAATCAAGTAAGTGTCACAATAAGTATCTCAAAATACTACCTAACATGACTAAATCCAAGCTTGTGATTTGTCTTGGTAGACACATAAAAAACATTAAATATTTATGTTAACACTCTGGGTAGCTCGCACAGTCTAACCCCTCTGGCCAAGTAATGTAATAAAATGACAAAGACACTCTGAGGAAGAACTCACCATCAATTACACCTATGGTATTTCCACAACAACTATAGACTCTTTGGGAAAGCACTAAACGTCAATTCCCCCTATGGTCTCATAACATAAACTATAGAAAATCTGAGGGAGCACTCACCGGTAATACCCCCTGTGGTCTCATAGTGTGAAATATAACAGTCACTCTAAGGAAGCACTCAATATCAATTCCCCATGTGCTCTAACTACAAAAGGTTCTCATAACCCTATGCAATTCAATCGTTTATATATGATATCAAGTAGATTGAATTAATCTCAACTAATACATGTATAAATAATTCCAATGCATATCACAAGCATTTAACAAGAAACAAAAGGCAATCAGTTCCATCCTATCTAGTAAGGGAAGAAAACAAGGTCTGCCTCATAGGTGACCTGGACCAAACGACCCTAAAAATTTAAACAAAGAAATGAACACATGAGGTTTTACTTAAACATGAAATTTTGTATAATTCCACAAAACAAACCCTTATTCCAACAATCAATATAAGTCAGATGATACAAGGTTCAATTTACTTAACCAAAAATACCCGAAACATGGGTAATTGACAATTTGGAATATAAAACTGAAAGACAACCAACAAAAGGAAACAAAACACCTACCTTGACATTTTTCAATGAACACTCTCGAACGTCGGCCCTTGAATAAGTCTAAAATTATGTAGATCTACAAAAACATCAAAAATGTCCAACCTTGAATAACTTGAGAGAGAGAAGAAATGAGAAGGAGAGGTTGTAGAAGAACTAAGAACTCACCGAGGGAATAAATATAAAGCTATGATAATACCCTATATTGAAAAGAGTAGAATCTAAAACTAAGGCAACAAAAATCATACCTCTAACCGTAGAGGGTTCGTGATCCTTCTCTTGCTGGATCTGCTCTAGCGCAAAATCCTAACCTGCGCTGCGGCCCTGTGAAGCTGTTTGAGATTCCTAAGCTGATCCACCCTGGGGCTGTCGAAAACCCTATGTCTGACTACTACGGCCATGACCAACACCTCAAACTAAACGGCTTGAATAACTCTAGCCCCTAGTCTGATGTGGGACTGGAGGTCATGCTCCGGTACGAGGATTTAAAACCGATCCTCCCTCACTAGCTTCTAGAAGGGGGGCATTGTAGAAATGCTGAACATGTCCCATCTTACTATAAGATTGGCTCTCAACTCAGTCTCTTGGGAACTAAGGTTTCTTATGTCCTCCCTTCTTTGACTGGTAGCGCACCACCTTGTTATATGAAGGAAAATCCCACCTACTCAGATCTCTACATGTAGACTCCCTACGATGCTTCCTACTATCAGTCGGAAGAGGATGGCTACTGTAGAGTCCCGACCAAAGTCTTATGTTGATCGACAGAGACAACCTATAGAGTTTAAGGTCAGAGATCATGTTTTCCTACGTGTCACACCGAGGTTGGGACATAGGAGGATTATAAGACAAGGAAAGATTTCACTAAGATACGTTGGGCCGTTTGAGGTTTTGGAGAGAGTCAGTCCAGTTGCCTATCAGTTGCAGTTACCTCAGGGGTACTAGGCTATGGATGAATTCTTCCACGTTTCCCAGCTACGACGTTACTTCTCAACCCCGTCTTATGTTTTTCAACCCGAGGAGGTTGATTTGGAGGTGGAAGAATCATTCAAGGAGAATGCTATCTAGATTGTGGATCGTAGTGCGAAGGTTATCCATGGACGGTCTGTTCTTCTAGTATGGGTGTTGTGGCAACATGGCCAAGTGCAGAACAAAAATTGGGGGAGGGAGAGAGATGTGCAATCGTAGTGGCCAGATCTATTTGAGGTTTCTTCTTTTCCACCTTGTTAGGGAAATTTAGGGACACATTTCTTTAAGGGGGGAAGTTTGTAAGAACCCAGATCTTCATTTCAAGTCGGCATCTTTATTTTGGGTGTTTTTGAGAAAAAGGGGAGAATTTGTAAATTTTCTAAGTACACACCGTGTACTTCAGAGTACATGCCGTATACCCAGTTACCGCATACAACCGCATATTGGGAATATAATGGCTGAGACATGGCCGTGTGAGGTGACCTGGAAGACTGCTAATGTTGGGGACTGGTTGAGGCAAATACATGGTCTGTTTATTAACAGTACATGCCATGTACTTTTTTATTTTAATTGACTAATTGGACCGGGGTTGTGTCTAATCCCCATAAACCTCTTCTTCTGGATGTACCTCATGAATTAGCATGTGGAATCACCAATTCTTCTCCAAGACACCCTTTCTCTATCCAAGGCCCTATTAGTCAATTAAAAGAAAAAGTACATGGTGTTTACTATTAATGAACATGCCATGCATTTTCCTCAACTAACCCCCGACATTAGTTGTCTGTCACATCACCCCACACAGCCATGTATCGGCCATTACACGCCTAATATGCAGCTGTACACAGTAACTGGGTACATAATGTGTACTCATAAGTACACAGTGTGTACTTAGAAAATTTCCAAACTCTCCTCTTTTTCTCAAAAACACCTGAAATCAAGATCCATACCTGAAATGAAGATCCGCGTTCTTACAGTTCATATACTTAAGTTTGATATGTTATATAACGATTTTTTTATATTCATGTTATTTAATGTTTCATTTGAATTTATTCTTTACTGGGGATTAGGATTCAGATGTTACTAAAGTGGAAAGAGTTTATTTCATAATATCATAATTATTCTAGATTGTTTATGTTAAGGTATCCCTTAGGGGAATTATTTTATATTTATATATAAAATAAAATATATTGTATTATACTCTAGTTATTTATTGAAATTATAAGTTTTAATTTCATTTTTTACTCTTTAATTACTCAAGATAATAAAACTGTGTTTTAAGAAAAACATACTTTTATAGTCTTTCACAATGTTCTGTTTTTTATGTTTGAAAATGTAATGTGAGATTCAAGTATGTGTCTAGAATAATAAGAGTAATAATCTATTAAGTCCATTGAGATGGTACTTCTTGTATCTAGTTCCAATTTAATAAACCACCAACTCTAGGACACTAGGGTAGGGGTATTTACAGTTGGTATCAGAGCCTAGTTTAGTAGAAACCTTCATAACCAAATTTAGGGAAACTTAGATTAAGGAACATAACCATATTACTTAATTTAGGAGAAGTATAAGTATAGAATAATATCCTAAAGTTTTTTTAAGGTAGATATTATGTGGTTTTCTTATAAATACATCCCTATCTTGATACTATAAGTGGATGTGGTCTTTTTGTAGATGTATCTAGGGTTAATAACCCAAAAAAGAGTTGGTCAACTATATCTTGGCTATCATTTTGGTTCATGATGAGTGTGAGTTTACTATGCATCTGGTTTAAAACTCCATAAGGAAATTCTTGAGTTAATTAAAATTTTATCTAGTAACTATTTTAATGAATTTGAGAATAAGAACCTATGGAAATCCATGATATGACATAGTGATATGGGATAAATATAAAGAATCTTGGGATGATAAGTCTAATGTTGATCATATGTATAAAATCATATATACCACTTTTGAGGTTTTACGTGATGGTATTTCAAAGTTATTAATGGTATTTTTAGAGACTTATTATTAGGGTGAGGTATATGTTACCATTAGGTTTGCCGTGAAGGGTTATTTATAAATAATACTATTAAATTTTTGTAGATGAAAGATGGAATAAATGAGATAATCTTTGAGGTTCAAAGTTTTTTTTAATGTTTAAGATATTTAGGTTACATTTTAATATGTTCATCATATTTTTCAGAACTTTATTTTAATTATATTAATATAGTTTTAGTAAAAGTAAACCTCATAGGATAAGAGACAACCCATGGTATACAACAAGTCTATGGGGATTAAACCCAAAACTGAAGGGTGACAAGGGTACCGTGCCTACCACTGGCCTATGTGATGTCCTAGATAGTACGTAATAAATTTTTTTTATTTAAAATATTCAATAGATAAAGATAAAGTTTTTGTTGGGAGCATATTTTCATCTTATAGACAACCATGATATTGAAAAGTGATTTGGAGATTAAGTGATTAATGTTATTTCAGAAGAAGATCACAATAATTTTGGGGAACATTATATGGTGTTAAGGGATTTTATTTATGTAATCAAGGTTGAATTATCTTTTCAAAGCATATATGATGTGTATTTATGGTGATTCATGTTATTTATGGAAATTATTAACATATCTTTGAGATTATATGATTAGAAAACATATAAATACTTGAGTAACTAATGTTGATTGAATATAAATGTTTAATTTATATCGAAAGAATATGAGATCAAATCATTCTAATCTTTTTGTTTCAAACCTATTTAAAAATATTTTGAAAAATTTTAAGGATATATATTTATAGAACGATTTATTTTGAACTTTGGGTATTACTGTTGAATTTTGGAGATCAATGTATTTCATAAGATAGTTTATTCATTTTGGGAATTATCTTAACTTATTCTAACCATTTTGGTTTTTGATAATTTATAAATATAGGAGGAATAACTTATTATACATTTGTGTATTATGTGTATATTTAGAAGTTTATTTTAGTTCTTCTAGAATAAACAATTCATCTCAAATACTCACATTTTGGAGAAAAATATGAGATTGTGGTTGAAATTGATTAAAGGATGAAAGTATATTTTTCATATAGGAATATTTACATATTTTATTGGTATATATGGAAATGTAATTCAAAATATTTTAAAAAGTTATCTTAAAAAGTGTTTTCCTGTGACCTTTAATTTCGATGAATTGGTGGTCTTTTTCACACCTCATAGATTTATGGTTTTGTGTTCATTAACTTTCTCCTGAACATGTTCTCTATCACTTCATATTAATCCTTGGGAATTAGTTCTCTCCTTCATGTCCATATTATTACTTCCTACAAAGGATCTCATATTTACAAACCTAGTTATGTGATATTATATATGACCATCTTATTTCCCAATCCCACTTTTCAAGGGGAAGTTTTATCAACCTTTTTACGATGTGGGGTTTATAAAAAGAAATTTTCAAATGTAGAAACCTTCATTAAAAATAATAATTTCAAATTATGAGGATTAAATTTATTGGAGTGGGGGGGGGGAGAATGTATCACCATGAGATTTTAAAATAACATTATGTTTGATAGTGTATACGATACGAAACCTCAAACCAAAACGAACCACAAAATATTATTATTTAAATATAACCATTATAACATAAATGTTGAATTGGGGGGGGGGGAAGGGTATAAATAATATAAATGAAATTATGAAATATATATATAAAGTACCTACTCAATAAAAATCCACTGATTAATTCTTAGTAAATAAGCACTTAAATATTTAGTAAAGTTATTTTATGCTTCAAATATAAGTTTTATTGATTTTTTTTATTTTTTTTGTGAAAAATATTTATAATTATTTATAGAAATTATATAATTTGTGTTTTTAAAAATAATAATATTTTTTAAATAAGTATATCAAAATTATCTTACAGTGAAATTTTTTATTTTTTCTAAAAAGATTGATTTTCAAATGAATAGTGAAAAATAATTATTTTTTCTGAAAATTGTATTTTTGTTTCAAGTATTTACAAGGTTAGATTTTGTTTTAAAACAATTTAAATATAAAATATGTTATTTTATATTATTAATAATCTAATTAAGTTCATTAAAAAAAAATTGATGATTAAATTTCCTATAAAAACATTTTATACATATAATTTTTTTTCTTCTGGAAAAAAGTTTTTTATTTAATTTTGTGTTTTGATTTTAATTTAATTAACACTAATTATTGAAATTGAATCATGAAAAATGGATTACATATCTTTAATTATTATTTTCATATTTAGTAAATAGGTCCCTTTTATTTTTGGTCATTATGAATAGTAACCATAGTAAATAATTATCACCACCATAAGGGTAGATTGGGTAATTAACATTTTAAACAATATGATAAGGACTAGAAAATGACCCTAAAACTTTAATTATATGAATATATTTAATCTATAATCACCCAATATTTAAACATGAATACTTTCTTTTTCTTTTAACAATGATTTTAACCTTTATATTATTTTATTTAAAGAAAAGTTAAAAATTTCATTCACTTTATTTACTCATCATTAATTTTTTTAGATAATGGTAAATAGAGGCTTTGTTCGGTTATAAATAGTTATTTTAAATATAAATTTTTATTTTTATATTGATAATTTATTTCAAATTACCTTAAATTATTACACAAAACTTTTACAACTTTTATTAACTTAATAGGAAAATTCAATAACTGATTTTGAAAATATAAAAAGTGATCTAATTTGAATGAATTATAGTGTAACACAAATTTTATAGATATATATGAATTTTAGGGAATTTTTAAAGGATTATATAAAATTTATCCTTTTTTCCTAAAGTATTTAAAGTCATATTAAATGAATAGTGTCAAAAATGACCTTAATATTAATTTGTAATAATTAATATTTTATTAAAGGATATAAAAATTAATAAAAATATTAAATTTGATAAAATTAATGGGATAAGGTTTAAAACATCACAAATAGTTTATTTATGGGGTTTTCCCTTTATGATAACATTCTTATCTCATAAAGTGTATAAAAATTTAATATTGTTGTAATTCTCAAAAAGTTTAGCAGAGGGTTAAAATTAAAAGATAAGGGTGGAAAAATAATAAAAACTTACTAAAGTTTTATTGGATGTTATTATTTTGGATCATAGTATTATTATATTCTAATTATATATATTTGGATCCATTTGAACATGAAAAATAATTTATATTAATTTAATACTTTAACAAATTCCATGAATACCTCTCCCCTCAATTATAAAAGGATACCCATTATCTCTTTTATTTACACCACATTGAGCCATGTAGCTTGACCCAAACCTAAAAAATTACCTTCTCAAAATAATTATACAATTTCTATAGGTTTTTACCTTCCAAAATACTGACCCTAGGCCCATTAATATGGGATCTAAATGAATTCCACCAAAGAATAGGTAACCATCTTTTACCAACTCTTTCATGTTTATTTATCCTTATACTTATTCTTAATGCATTTTTATCATCCTAAATTAATAAAAAAAAGTATCATAAATATATGTATATATTATTATTACTACGTGACAATCATTTTTTGTTGATTTTCATCATATGAAAAGTAAAAACATCGCTCATGCATATGTATGACTTATTATCTCCATATAGTGGTGTAATTCATTTTTCATCACAAATTTTCTTGGATGGTTATAAAGATTAAAATAATTAATATATATTATATTTATGATATAATTATTCTGTTTTAATTATAATATCATATCTACCTTCCTACCTTTCAATCCATTGGAAAACAATAACGTCAATCAACATATGTGTGAACTACCACTTCCAAGAAGCGATGCAATTCATTTTTCATTTCCACTTTAAATGGATGATATTATTGATGGGTTTAATGAACTTATATTATATATATTATTTAAAATTATTCTTTAAAAGTGAATTATTATTTACCTTTTTTTCATACCATCCAACGAAAAGTAAAAAAGTGTAACATATGACCTACCGTCTCCATGAACGATGTAATTTATTTTTCTATCTCTATATTTTATAAATTAACATAAAAATAAATATTATATATATATGTATATATTTTATACTCATACAATTTATAAAATTTTGGATATAATGGAATCATGATCAATGTAAAAGGAACAAAACTATCAATCCAAAACATACATGGAAGAAGAATCCATTATCACCCAAAACAATGATTTTAATAAAGAATTATTAATAACTAGAAGATAAAAAGTTATATATAAATAATATCTGGCATAATATATATTATTATTGTTCTATAATAGATGTATAAGAAATATATATTTTATATAAAGGATGTTCAAACATGTACAGAGCAAATTAGATATGATATAAGGGGATTCTTAACTCAATTTTCAATCATTGGGTTATACTTCCACTACATTGACTATGTTATTCTATGATTTGGTGTTAAATGAACCATGATTTTATTATGTTGTATTTACAATTTTTTGTGGATTTATAATTGATACACATAATAACTTCATTTATTAAATTTTAATTCAGTGATATGATCTTTGTAATGGTTTCTTGTTTCACTTTTACTTATATGAGACATATTCTATACTCAACACTTATTTCTTTTGTGTGGTGTATATAATTCAAATTGATATTTAATATAATTAACATTTCATATTCATGGTATTTAATATTTTATTTTAATTAACTATTTCATGGGGATTATGATTCAGAACATACCAAAGTGGTAAGGGTTTATTTCACAATCTCATCATTATTTAGGATTGTTTAACTTAAAGTCTATAGTGGGGAAATTATTTGATATTTTTATCTAAATAAAATATATTTTATTCACTAATAAAAAATTGGTTTTATACAGTTCTAGGTTTTTAAAAAATATTGTTAAATGGTCTATTAAAACCCACCTTTATTAGTGCTAGATAAAGAGCTGTTAAAGAGGTCCTTTATCAGTGCTTGTAAAAAAGTATTGATAAATGCCCTCCCTTGACCAGTGCTAGTAAAAAAGCACTGATAAAATGGATTTTATCAAATCTTCTAAAAAATCTATGATAAATACCCCCTTTATCATATCTTTTTTACTAGTACTAATAATGTCCAGATTTAAAAAAAAATTATATTTCATTAATTGACACCCATAGTAGTAGTTATGCCCATTTGGAGGCCTTATGGCCCTTTTTTGGCCTTAATTGAGGTGATCAAGGGTTAACATAGGTCCTTGAAGCATAGATCTTGTCTCAATATTTGATTTGATATGCGGTATAGGAAAAATGGACACCTGATTCATAAGTTATGGCCTTTGAATGTGAAAAACCCTTGAAACCCCTAAAAACCCGAAAAGCTCTAAAAACCCTGAAAAGATCATAAATTTTGACTTGAAAGTCCATTTCAGCTCCACAACCAGTCAAATAAATGATTATTAAACAAGATAAGACCAAATGTGATTTAAATAATTTCATAATTAAAGGAATAAAATATATTATAGTTTAAAAAAAGTTATAAATCAAACTCGAATTGAAAATGGCGATAACTTTTGATCCCAGTGTCCATTTGGGATCCACCATATATCAAATCGAAGCCTACAATGAGATATACTCCATATAGGGTAATATACTAAGGTCAAAGAGCTTTTTATGGTTTTAAAACCCCAAAAAGGAACATAATTACTCTAAAAATGAGTTTTTTATCATCGACCCTCGTTTCTTAAAATTCAAACGGATATAACTTCCACTCTGATTGTCTATTCAGACTATACCACATATCATATCGAATCTCATTTTATGATATTTTATTTTAATGGTTGTGGAGTTGAAATATATTCCCAGATCATAAGTTATGTTCATTAATATTGTTTAGTGGTTTTATGGTTTTTAGAGTTTCTTAATGTTTTTTTTGGTGTTTTAAGGGTTTTTAGAGTTAATATCAATTTTAAAAAATATTTATAAATAAATATTTATTTAAAAGATATACATATATATGAATATAATAATATATATAAAAATATATAAATATATGGATAAAAATATACAACGACATATATATAAATATATAGATATATCCAAAAATGTAAAAAAATAGTATAGGGGAGTGGAAAAGGCATTGGTGTATAAGCTGGAGGTCTTAGGTTCAAAAATCGCTTTAGGTATGGGTGCACACTAGGGGTGGGATTATCTAAAGTGTTGATAAAGGGGTGGGGGAAGTGATGATAATTGGGGGGGGGGGTGTTGAAAAAAATTTATACCCTTTATCAGTGCTAAAAAGGGCTATTAAAGGCAGCCTTTAACATTGTTAAAAAATGCGTTGATAAAGGGGACCTTTAACAGCACTAAAAAGCACTAATATAGGGGGCATTTAACAACTCTAAAAAAGTGCTGATAAAAGTCCCCCTTTATCAGTGATTTTTAGTGCTATTAAAGAGGGCCTTTATCAACACTTTTACGAGCCCTGTTAGAGATAACCCTTTAATATCACCTACATTATCAGCGTTTCTATAACACTGATAAATCCGTTTTACGATCACTGTTAAAGGACTGATTTTAAGTAGTGATTATACAATTATTTTTTATTAAATTACATGTTTCCATACATTTTTTACTCTTTAAGTACTCATGATATCGAAATCATGTTTTAAGGAAAACCGACTTTGGGATTCATTCCCTTCCATGTCCATATTTTCCTTAAAATTTGTACAATGATGGTGTTAACATTCACCAATGATTTATTAAATAAAATTTACCCATGTTTAAGTTTTTTAATTATTTTTAAAATGAATATCATTTTAATTTTCCAAATGAGGTACTTTTTTATTTTTTTACCAAAAATATGAAAGGAATCTTTGTTTTAGCGTACTCAACATTAATTCTTTTCCTGCCATCATAACCAATAAATGTTTTGAAGAATCCTTTACATGTTTCCATGACTCCATTCAAAGAATTTTTTTCATAATATTACATATTTTTTTAAATTTAATTTTCAAATTGAAAAGAGTATTCTCCTCAAGAATGTTTTTAATAACATTTTTATTAATAAACAACAATTACCCTATACTTTACTTATGATCCACTGGGGTTATGCTGCAATGATACTATCCTTTCCCTAGATGGTTTATAATCAGTTTTTATTAGGAAAATATTAACAGTTCAAATTCTATTTTTTTAATATGAATGTTTATATATATTATTTTATTCACTCCTTTTATATGATGAATGCATTGGACTTAGTATGTTATGGGAGGGTCCCCCTATATCCCATCAATGAATCAATAGTTCTTAGGAGACTTACTAGTTTGGGTATTTAGATGAATATTTACCCATTTATGTAATATTTATTAGGAAAGGGCCTTGAATGTTTGTTTATTTCATCCAGAATTATGTATTCCGTCATTATGATATTATTTATTAATGTCCATGCAATTATTTGAATAGTTATGATATCCATGGATATATTTCCACCTCATATAATTAGTTATATAGAATTATTTTAACATTATTAATTTCTACCATATTATTCCTTGTGCTTAAGATATTGATTAAATTTTACTTTATGCCTTATTTAATCATGATATATTACATTTTAAATAAACCTTACTAAGCATCTAAGCTCACCATTATTTCATTTCCTTTCCCTAGGATACGAAGTAGGAATCCTTGAATGATTTCAAGGATGTATAATTTTAACATTAATAATGTAATGTATTTTATATTTGGAAATGCAATGTGAGATTCAAGTATGTATCTTGTTTACCCAAAATACTAAACAATTCTATCTATTGGGATGATATTTCTTGTATCCAGTTCTAATGTGTTAAAGTAACCACAAAATCTGGGCTACTAGGGTTGGTGACATTACATAGTTTGTCTCTATTATGGTTTTTAGGGCTCTTAGGATCTGGGGGTCGAGATTTTAGATTTTTGGGAGAAATAGGCCAGGTGAATATTTTAAGCATCATTATTAGTAGTTGTGTTGTAATAGTGTTATATGAATCTATTCAGTCTAGTGGAATTTTATGGGTTACACAATGGTTTTACTAACAGTGTGAGATTTTAGGAAAACTGTGAAGATGGTTAGGTTTGATTCAAGAGGTAGTTTCATGACTTCCATATAGTTTGTTTAATCATGATATTATTCCCCTATAACTACCAAATTTGTTTTTAAGGGATAATAGTGACTACATGGTTAGTGCACATTTTTTATAACCATGTATCCTAACTATGAGACCCATATGACTCTCTTAAAATTGGAAAATTACATAGGTACCCTTGGAGTTTTAAACAATAATATCACCCTAGTTTCTCAAAAGACCGATCCATACTTTCCTTGATGTTCTAGGTGGTTCTCTCCTTGGTCACTTGGTGGTTCTCTATCAATTTAGGTGGATATCTTCAAGGTATGTACAAATATCCCCTTGATTCCTCCTCTTTTCTCTAAATCTACTCTATATATATCTTCCCCTTGATTTTTTGGAACCTTAATGAGATTTTATGGAATGATTAATGTTTTGGGTGGGTAATTGATGATTTTTTATGGATATAGGATTGTAAAGACCATATTTATTTCTTTCTGATCACTATTTACGAATGTGACTAAGATAGATCGATTGGTGTGGTAAGTGTATTTATACAATGGTTATTTCTCAGGGAATCCCTTGTCACTCTTGTGTTGTACCTTGGTTTGAATTATGAAAATGATTGATTTTATATCTATGATGGATACTTTTCAAAAATTAATTTTTGGTGGCATGGAAAATGGTTTTAAAAAGGGTTTCTATTTAAAATCAGTTTTATGCACTTCATGTGTTAGAAGAAATGACTCAAAGATTGTTTTAACTATAAAATGATTTTTAAAGTATGAGAGTGGTGAATATTCACTTATAGAAATGTTTTATTAAATTTTGGGCGTGATTCAGTTGAATTTTTTGAGAAAACGTAGCATATATTAACTATGAGTGAATCGAGTTATATATATATATATATATTAATATTAGAGTGTGTGACACCACTAGAGGTTATGGTTGTAATACTAATAGGCTATAGCAGGACTTTTCATCTGTATGATTTACATTATTTCAACTAGTGTTCCTTGTATGTATTATTTTTCTATTCCTATAGGCTAGATCCCATATATATTATGTTTTATTCATGAAGATGATATTTCATGCTTTGATTATTCATATATTTATTTAATGAGATAACATGAATGGTTTTTATTATTTACCTATATTTATCTTTCCTACTTTTTATCATATTATTGGTTTATTTTAATAAGACACTTTTAAAGGAAACCTAATTATTCTATACGAAAAATGTTTTAAAATGAAATTAATTTATGAAAATTGTTTATTTTTAAATCTATAAATAATAGTTATATGGTGATATAAATTATATAGATTCACAATGGTATCCTTATAGGTGTTTTCCTCACAGTCTTAAAATTCCTTTGGGTAATTGGACACTTGGTTTTTGTGGATCCAATTATAGGTAAGGATTTTTGTAGAGTGATGAATTCTCTTGGTTGATGTTACCTCCATGGTGGGTGATGGTGGTGATGAATAGTCACATGGGGACTTGGTTTTTGTCTTATTTATGGTATTAGAATTATGGATTTATCCTATTTTGTATCATGGTTTTACAATTCTTTGTTCATGATGCATTGTAGTTTTTTAATCTTTATCTTATTATACATTAGGAAAGATGTGTTTTTATTTTAGGGTGAAATGTTTATCGGGGTTTTGTGTGTTTATACCTAGGTTCTTGTCACCAGTCCATGATGATCAGGAATGTGCTTTGGGCCTTGTGGTGAGCCAGCTTGGGTGACATGTCAATTCAACCCAGGTTAGTTCGTTACAACCATACCATCCCATATCCCTTTTCTAGATATTGTCAAACCCATTCCTTATTAGAAAAAAATAAGCTTTTTTGAGTTTCCCTATCAGAATTGAAACTATCTTAGAACTTACATAATGATATTAGAATTATTAGTCCCAAATAAAAATTAAAAAAAATCCCACCTTCACATGATGAAAATAAGTAAATCAACCACTGCTAAATTATGAGAATAAATGGATTAACCAATATTATGTGATGATCATGGTAAATACTATTTCTTTATGTGATAATCATAAGATTACCTATTGTATGAGCCTGGGATAACCCCCTCATGATGAATCAGAAATGCATCCTTCCTCAAGTAATGAGAATGAGGAGCCTTTGGTGATGAGTATTGGACTCCTTATTTGATAAGAGAAAGATGCCTCATGTGATGAGCATGGGGGGACTTAGGTACTATGGTTTTTCCTTATTTGGTGATGAGCATAGTATGCCTTAGTTGATGAGATTAGGCTGCCTTAGGTGATGAGACTAAGATTACCTCATATCCTTATATGAGGAAAAAAAATACAATTCCTTCCTGTATCTAAACTATATACCCATATATTTCTCTTATGTGATAAGAAAATGACGCCCTTATGGAATGAAATGATGAATATATAGAAATACCCAAGATGTCTAAAGTGATTTCCCAACTCATCCTTTATAACTGAATATTTTCTCCCAATAAATGTAAAAGGTGATGTAATTAAAAAATGTAATCATTGATATGGAATCAGGAACATGATTCATGAACATGACTTACATTCAAGAGGAAGTCCTGTACCATTAAAATTACTTCTCAGAGGACAGTGATGAAATACAACACTTTCGCTCCAATATGGGTTCCATCAATATCACCCTGGTAGTGATTGTCTACCCATATTTTTAAATTGAAAATACAGGACTTGGATCCTAACTATCTATAGAATATTTCAACAGAGTGTGGAAATCTTTGTAAAATAGATTGGTGAACCCGACATTAATATCTTCTCCTTCAACAGTGAGAGGATAAGTATCATTGGATACCACCATAATCAAACATCACCAATATCATGAATATTGGGCATCATCATAACTAGACATGTAATTGTGGATAGTTTTGAATAATATTATAGAATGATAGTTATTAAATGTTTCAGGAGAGGTTCTCCCACCATGGCACACATTCATTGGATTAGGAGAAGTGCCCATGATACTACTAGAACTCATGATAATCCACACATGAAAATCCAAAACAATTATTTATAAGTGATGAAAACCGTATCTATGATGATTATTGTTTTCCCTTGCTCTAATCTCTAAAAGAGATCATATAGAAGGAGGTCCTAGACACCCACTTTCATTGCTATGAATGGTAGGATATCATCTTGACCTGAAATACAAATCTGGAGGATCTGAAAACCATAGATCCACATCTAGGATCCTAGAAATAGAGGTCTTATAGGGGAAACACCTCTTGTTCCCACCCAAAACCATATTGGGATCCTTTTCATGGATCACATCGATGAAACCTCCCCCCATGTTGAGGAGGTACAAGAAATCCAAGGAGTTGCAACCATAGCTTCCTCTAGGGAGTTGTTTAGGATATATCCCACCACCTGATGCTTCCATCAACACTTGGCCACTCATCCAATGACTAATTAGGTCAAGACTATCCAAGTTATAATTTCTATGGTATAGATTATATGACACCCATAATAGGGGTAGACCACAACTTCTTATCCATTAGAGGCTACTCCTATATATGTAATTTAATCCATTTCTATCCTAACCACTAAATAGTGAAATATCTTCTCCAAATTGGGATCAAAACCTCTGTCACTCACTAAGCTTGTCAGGTCAACTCTCCCAACCACTAGTTTGACCAACTAACATCATAGAGGTACTCCCTAGGCCAAAAAATTCCACCACTAAGAAGGTCCTCTCTTGGGTAGAGGGGTTATTGTTCATTGTGAAGTTCCTAACCATGACATTGAAAATAATTCCCATGAGATGTATCCCCATGGATTAGAGAATTTTATAGTCGGGAACTACCATAGTGGCAATGAAATGAGAATAATTTACACCAACACCAAGTGATCCTCAACCTTTCAAAATCAAAGAACACTAAGGATTCCATAGGGATTTTTCTATCACCACCATCAAAACTCATGGGGGAAAACAATTGATGGTTGAGGATTTCCATTCCCAAGGTTTAATTTCACAAGGTCCCAAAGACCCTATGGAAATACTTATATGTGGAGGATGTGTTGTCTTACTTTAAGGTAATAATCATAGAGACTCCCCTAGATCCATTAACATCTTTTCTCTTCACATCAACATTAGAGGTGGGAGAAACATTAAGATCTAACTTAGAACTCTTAGTTGAGGAGCTACATCCGGTTAATCCATAATCACTCAATGAGCTACCTCAAAAGGAGGATTGAGAATATTAGTCCTGCATGTTGATGATGATGGATCTTGCACCACCATAATAGAACACCTCTTAATCATAGAGAAGGATATACTATATAAATAATCAATTATATGAGAATCCACGATAATTGAGTTCATTATCACTCAATTATACTGTTTCCCACCAATTTATCACAATAAAGTAGGATTACCCATCCAAGAAAGGTAAATAGGATGATAAGATCCTATGAGAGGCTATAGACCCTGACCAACATCCATTAGAGTCCTAGATTCATGAAACCCTAAATTTAGGTATCTTGGAGTTTCTCATCATAAATCACAAGGAATATGTCTAGTAGAATCTATGGGTGACATTTAATAACCTCCATAGCCATTAGTTATCTTATCTAGGAATATTTGAGAACCTTTGGGACCTTTAATGGTAGTTCCAAAATAACAACCTTATAGTGATTCCAGTGGCTCAACATGATAAATCTAGTGATAACCATCTGATATTCTATGAAGTGTGTATTTAATGTCTCATAGTATTATTCCATTTTGATGAAGAGGTATCTTCTGTAACATACCAGGTAAATAAAGAAATAATACATTTTCTTTTTAATTAATATTTTGTGAATTAAATATTAATTTTACCTTAAAGGGTTTGCTATGTTCGATGACGTACCTAATAGGCAACAACGTGTTTTCTTGAAATCTTACGTTGCAAAATAATAATATAATATTATTATTTTAAATGTTAGTTAATTCCTAGCCGTTTTATTGGAGGGAATGAATAGAAATAACTAAAATATTATTATATATGTTTTTTAAATGTTTTTACATTTATCCAATAAAATATAGAGGCTTAAAATGTGAATGAATCTAATTTTAAGCATAATTTACTTTAAATGGTTGATTTATTGCCTTTTGATGGAGAACCCTCATTAAATATAGTTTTGGTCACTTTTATATGTTATATTTGACCAAATAAAATTCTTCTTTAGAATCGGGACATTAAAATTTACTTTGGGTAATTGTTTGGTATTTTTCGGATAAAATTAAATTTTTAATGAAAAGTGAAAAATGATGTAATTTAATTCAAAACTGCCTTTTAATCTAATTTATTTATATGGTTAGATTATCTTTTTAATTGAGTTTAAAGTTTAATTAGATTATATTTTTATGATTTAATCTAATATTTTTCATTGTAATAAATTTCACTTTGAAATTGGTCATAAACAATTGTCAATCTTTTGAAAGTTATTATTTCTTAAAAACACGCTTTTTTTGACAGCGGGAATTAATTTTAAATTAATTTCTTCAACATCAGTGTTTTCAATTTTGAAAAAAGGATTTCATATTTTGAAATCAGGAGGTCCAAATTCTGTAAATAGGTAACTTTTATTTTTATACATTATGACTATTTACTACAGTAAATATTTTATTTACCATGGTTAAAGGGTAAATCTGGTAAATAAAGGTAAAAAAATATTATTATAATAAAATAAAATTACCCTAACATGTTTCCTAATCTTATTGGTTGATACACTTCCGACCATGAGCATCCTTGGGTCGATTTTGGGACTCCATGGGGCCACTTGGGGGTGATAATGACACTTTATTTTAATTAACTTAAAGCAAAGGCAAAAATGACACAAACAAATATATTTTAGTAAATCATTTTTTACATGGGGTTATATAAGTTATATTTTCGACTATAAATATTATTTGGAAAGATAAAAAGATTTAATACATCATGGTATTTTTTTATAATTTTTATAAATTAAATAAATTAAATTATTTTTGACACAATAATGATGTAGTGTTTACCTCATTAATAAATTATTTAAATAAATAAGATTATAAAGATTAAAATAATATTCAAAACCTACAAAATTAATATTTGATGATTTTATTTAGACCATGATTTATCATATCTTCTACTTTAATAAGTTTTGGACATTTAGAAACCAAAAATCATTATTTAATAGAATAATATTTTCACACTTTTCTAAAGATCCCCTCTTCCCCCTTATAAAAATCCCTCACATCTAACCCATTACTCACACCTATAAATCCCCTTGGATCATCCAAAATCTACCTAATTAATCTCCCTACATCCCTATACTTTTTCTAGAATCCTTAACTTAGGCAGAAGGCACTTCAACAAACCCTTTTGGTTCAAACCAAAGGGAGTTACCTGATTTAAAGGTAACATCTTCTCTTATGTTATTTTGTCTTATTTTACTTCTACAACCCACTAAATTATTTTTATTCCTTTATTTTATAACAAAACCCATATAATAAATATATTAGGATGTTTTTATGAGAATTATTCTAACTAAACATACACACACCTCCATCTAATGGGTAAAGAACATACTATTTCTGTGGAAGGAAAACTAATGCCTCACGAAACGATGATTGTTCAGTTATCTTCTACCACCTATCATGGTGTCCATTATGATGTAACTATATTTATATATGATATATATTATGTTTATGTTTTCTTTATGCTTATGTATTTTTCATTTACACCATTCCTTTATGGTTTCCATTATGGGTAAACGCGATAATCTCATTTGAGGAAGTGTGGATTACCACCCCATCAAAGTGATATGAATCATTAATGCCATATGTGGGATGTATAAAGGATGGAGTTAATGATATTATATATGATATTATACTGAAATTATGATATAACAACGTATCATTATGTTTTAATTCCATTAAAATAATAAATAGAAATGAAAGTAGTGTTCATGTGTATGTACGACTTACCGTCTCCATTAACAATGCATTTCATTTCTTATCTCTAAATGTTATGTAATATTATAAATACATAAATATACTAGACATATATGATATATATGATAACTACATCATGAATATCATTTTGGATATAATGGATATTTGACCACATGAACAAATTGTAATTATAAGAAGTTCATTTTTGACTCAAGTACCAAATATCGACAGAATGACCGTTATTAACTTAAATGATTAAATAATGTTTAAAACATTGTAATAAGTGATATAAAAGGAATTATAAACTTAAAAAAGTATCTTAATCAAGTATAAATTAACTTTAGATTATTATTCAGGAGATTAAAGAACGAACGGGTCAAATCAGACATGAGGTAAGGGACTCCGTCTCAATCTCCTTTCCTCGAGGCATATATTGTTTTATACATGACTTTATTTTATATGCTGTATAACACATTTTAATTTTCATTTCATTTAGAGGTAATCTTTTTCTACATTTCATTTTACTAAACAATAAAAAAATGTTTGTTTTTAATGTATGCGGTGACAACGACCTTTCCACCACCACGAGTATTATTTGATCTATGTCTTACTTAAAAATACATAATGTTTTTAAAAGGAAAATAAATACCTACAATCTTTTACATATTTTGGTATTGAAAATGGTTTTGTTATGTCAATATATTTAAATGATATATTTTTATTGCAATGTGGAAATGTTATCTTTCCTTTATGTTTATTTTATGTGCTATGAATATGTTATGGTTCTTGGGAATTGTTTACGTATATGGGTGGTTCCGTGATAAACCTAGGGTGGGTGAGCCCTAGATATCTCTCCAATGCATTGGATAACATGACAGAGGTAAACGTGAATGTTTCTCTTAAGAGATTTAGGGAATATACTGTGATGTGTATTCCAAATGTAACTCCCTACATAGCTATGATAACTACAATGTAAGTATGATATGGATGTCACAAGTTACCTTTATGATTTATGATTTCCATGTGTTATTCATAAATTTT
This sequence comes from Viscum album, assembly GCA_963277665.1. Lineage (NCBI taxonomy): Eukaryota > Viridiplantae > Streptophyta > Magnoliopsida > Santalales > Viscaceae > Viscum > Viscum album. The sequence goes on from OY728160.1 coordinate 642,171,044, forward strand.
ATGATTTCATGAGGTATGTTAAAGAGATTATGTTATGTATGTAATGATGAACTAATGTTTTATTTCATTGTTTTATAACCCTTACTGAGCTTTTTATTCTCATCCCAAGTTTTTAAATGTTTTTCCCAGGACTTAAAGATGAATAGGGTCAAGGATAGGATCAAGGAAAAGTCATGCTGTCTAAAACAAGGAACTAGACATGACTCGTTTTTTCAAGAGTTTTTTATTTTATGAAAAAAATAGAAACGAGTAGAAGTTTCTACCTTGTAATTTTTGAGATGTAATGTAATAGTTATGGACTAATTCTCTAAAACTCTAAACCTAAAAAGATCCTCAATGTGAATTATTAATTTAATTCCAGATTATGTAATGTTTAAGGCCAAGTCTTTATATCTTCTCATGTGATGAACCTAGGATTGGGGAAATATGTTTCTATACAGTTTAGTCCTATCATATGGTGATAGAAGGTTCTTAATATGATTCCATACAATGATTCCTATGAATATTAATTTCCAAAAATTTACATGGTGGATGTATTCACAATAAATACCCTTTAAATCTAGGAGTGTGATATTAGTGTTGATGCTGGTGAAGAAGATTTCCCCCAAGTGGACCGATAGAAACAAGTGTACCCTTATTCATGTTTCCACACCCATCAGCAAAGATAGTTCATAGGAATCAAAATTTTTCATAACCTATCACTACCAAACACTTTTTAAAACCACAATAATGGAAATGGTGTATATTCTATTATGTATGAAGCTACTGGGGTAGCTAACACAGATGCCCAAATAACCTCTATACTCTAGAAACTTGAGGACCATATTCATATCACTAATGATCTCATTTGAGGATACCATATTGATCAAAAAAAATTTCATGATATCCATGTCACAATCCCTATGAAACCCATATGAATTATTATCCTCATTCGATTGACTAGGACTGAGGTAGGAGGTACTTCCCACCAAATACAGAGTCTGGATTCCTTATAGATCCCTCTATAGTGTATTAATGTAAAATACCACCACTGGATCATGAACAGTCCACTTAATGTGTCATCTGACCATATAGTGGGATAAAAATGGAAAATACCCTCACGACGAACTTAATAATGCACCAAAGACTCAATTAGAGACTATAGAGAACCAACGAGCTTTAGAACAAGCTAAAATAAATCTGTACCCAGAGTGGGTGGACCATGTCCCTCTAACACCGAATTTTAACAAATCAAGATTTTACAATTTCAACAGTATATATGATATAGAGCATTACCTTTCCCTTTTTTTCTTATATGGACCGATACTGGGAAACCCTGAATAGCATGAGGAAACCGAACTCCACTATTTTTTTCTTGACTCAAGAAGGATCCATCTTTGTCTCGCATAGTAATATAGAGACATGGTATATCACAATATAGAACTATCTATACTTATATTTACTCCACTAGTTCATACACACTTTACATTGTATGAGTGTCACTGAAATATCCAAATGAAAATAATAGGACACTGAATGTGTCACCAACATCATAAAATAGTGGAAGTGGTTGGCCTATTCCCTCAATATTAAACTTACATTGGATTTTTTTGGGATTTTTTTGGAGAACATATTGTATAAGGTGTTCCCAACACTAATATCCTTGAAGTACCTATGATAATTCTACGAATTCACTAAAAAAGATCACTTCCTAGTGGGGGATATTCAGTAGATGAAGTAAAGGTATCATTTCGTACCTTCCCTACCCACATGAAATGTTGGAAGAGATGATAAATCTACTATGATGTAGAATTTATCCCCTCATCTAATATAGACACATATTAACACATGGAAAATGCCCTTCCAAACACAATATTTCCCTGATAATTATTTCTAGGTTCCCAATTAGGGATAAGAATCTAGACCCTTTATAGACTAAAAGAACAATCTTTACAACTTTAAGGATGGTAAAGTTTCTAGATTCTTCATATATTACATAGAGACTAAATTTATCAAGTTCCTAGGAATAAAAAATATAAAAGTTTATAATCTAAAGAATCTTCACAACTATTCCCTTTACAAAATGTTCTTTTGATACACAATCAAATTATTATTTATTTTTAATGGTTGGATCCACGACAAGGTAGATCCTGGAATAATGAAACTAGTTGATCACATAGTGAATGTTATGTTAATTTATGATACACCCATTGAGGATAAATATTTTGGGGAATTATAGTAAGTCTCATAATTTAGAGAAAAGAAGTTTGAAAATTGGAAATCCCAAAATATGATCACTCATTCCCTCAGGATCATTCATGTGTGGATGAATTTTTCGACACCCACATGCTATATCTTCTTCTGTAACGACACAATAAGACTTATATTCTTTAAATTATCCATGGAATTGGAGTTTGAACAACAAGTAAAATTAGGTTCCTCTTCTATGGATAAATATAGCATTCAACCTCATGGAAATTATTCCTCTTATATTAGGAGGAACTCCCTTGACCCAGTTGACTCTACAGAAATCCTATAATAAATATAACTATTTCTATATGGTCAATTCCATTAGTTTAATATAATTCTTTTTATAACCTAGTTTTGATTCATTCTAGATGGATCCTCTTGTCCCCCTGACTCTTCTAGACCAAGGAAAATACCCTAATAGAAAGACCAATAACTCATATTCTGTCTTGAAAAATGATTTTTATGACACTGATACAAGAACAAAACCATTTATTAAAGATCAAAAGGAATATAAATCTATGGAAGAATCCTCCTGTGTATCTCTATATCCCATTTAATTTTTTATTGATTTCTATTATCCACATTCATCCAATACTCAACTACAACATTCCAACCATTGGTAGAACTCAGTGAATTACGAATGGAGACCTCTTCCCTAGATAGTGAGTCCCTCTTTACAACTTTTCAAGGAGAAACCCCTAGGTAGACAAAACATGAACCTATATTGGAAGAGTAAAACTATCTATAACCTCACCATTATCTCATCATAACCCTCAATCCTGAACATGCTCCTCCTATAAAAGAAACTTTGTAAGGAACACATTAAGGCCTTGAAGAGATCTTTGGATTTTTTGATTAAAGTGGCCAGAAGTGATGTCTACCATATAGAAGAAGGTGAGTTTGATGGATTCCCTACAATAATCAATTTCATTAGAGAAGTTAGGGGAGAAATCACTCTGGGGAACATAATCACATTCTATGTATTAGGCAAGCTTAATGTTGCTAACATCCATTGGTTCTTGGTGGACATATATTCCTGGATCAATCTTATTTAGACCTAGATTGTCTACAAGATAGGGTATATAAAGATAGATCATTACATTTTTAGATTGAAAATTTGGGGATATGGAAAGAGAAAATTGAATCCCTTTGACAAGATCTAACTAAAGTTCTAGTTCAGAAATTTGGCATTTAATTCAGAAATCATGGATCTCTCACATGATACCAAATTGAATGTATTACTTGGAAGGATTTTTCTATTCTTACATGTATTTGTACTTTCATCAGATCATTAATGCCTCAAAAACTAGCTGAATGGTCATGTAGGGGGTGCTCCATGGTGAATTCACCACTTTTGACTCACATGAAACCTATTTCCTTGATGTCAGGTATTATAAAAGACATGGAATACAAACCCATGTTTTATTGACCTGATGGACTAGGATCACTTGAAAATGTATAGACTAGGGGAATAATATGACATAAAGATCTTATATCTGTATGATAGAGGCTGAGAAATATCATTGAGGGTCTAAGGAGTTACCATGGAGATACTATAACCTTATATCAAAGTAAAAAAACTATTGAAAGTAACCAAGAAAAATCAATAACAAATTATCCTAGTGAAAAAAATAAACATAAACATGATAAAAAAAATAAATTTCTTTAAATAATCATAAATACATAAATCACTGATAATTAGCCACCAGACCAATCATATATATAAATAATTCATGAAATATAATACCCAAGAGTATCTACTGCGATTATAGAGATATAAATCAATCATATTATCCAAATCCATTTCAATACACTCTAGCCTGAACATGTTTAAATGGGACTCTAATCCATCCATGACACATCCTATTCTCCACTAAAAAGCACAAATATGGTCTAGAAATTAACAAGGGTTCCAATGTAAGGGGTGAGAAATAAATTATCTACAATAAACCACTAACAGTGTTTCTAATAGGTTCTATCATATAAAAAATAATTCACATGTGATATGGCTAACCTAATATAATAATATATAGAATAAATAATTAAATAAATAAAGCACTTTCAATCCTTATGTTCTAACATGACATCTATAGTTGACCATCCCAACTTCAACCAATGTTGAATGCCTTTGAGCATGTTACATAACATCAGGGGGAACATGTTCTACACTAGAAACTCATGAATATGTATATATGTATATAAAATCACTAAAGGAGATAGGAAATTTGTTCATATAATCTTAGTTAAAGAAAACTCACAGGGGAAGAGAATCCCACTATATAATTTCAGGTAAACACCTAGGGGAAGAGTGACCCCACCTAAAATCTGAGATAAAATGTGCACCGAGGAAGAGAATACCACCTTATGATCATAGATAAAATATGTATGGGGTAATAGTGGTCCAACCAATGATATCATTAATAACACACCTTGGTAAAGTATGGTCCACATGGAAATTCAAGATAAAAAGTGCACGGGGGAAGAGAATCCCACTCAATGATCCCAAAGAATGTATGAGGGAGAAGCAAACTACCAATAAATATATCATCAAGGGGAAAAGATATCACCTCATAGTATTTCATATAATTATCAGGGTCATGTGTCTACCAGGTAATATCTCATATAATCACTGAGGGATTTTTCCCACTTTATAATACATCATAGTATCATCAGGGCCCCTCATCAACCTGATAATATCTCATATAACCGTTGAAGTTATAAGTTAACATGGAAATATCTTGTATAATCATTGGGGAATGTTTCCACCATGTAATATCCTGCATAATTAGAAAAAATAAGCACATCCTACTCCCTATATGGAAAAATGTTCATATAATCAATAAAATTTGGGGAAGTCCTAATCCACACTAAAAATCACATATCATATCTTTACCCCAGAGGCAGACCCTCTAACTCTAGGTTAGTCCAATGTCCATCTCATCATCTAGTATCCACCGTAGGAATGTAAAAACAATGAAAACAAAAGGATTATAGTTCATAAAACAATCTCATTAACACATAACTAGGGTATTATCCTCTCAAATCCTTTCCCCATGTCTCAGTCATGACTTAATGCTATTTAAGATATTCAATATAAACAATTTTACACTAACCCATTCATGAAAAATACATCATTTTGAACTCATCTATAGTCTAATATCACCCGTAAGGTAATATTTTAAGGCCATATAAACCTATCTAAATATTTGATCATTAGTACCAATCCATACTCCAACACCCCATGGTATTCATGTAGCCTTATGATCTAACAAACTCCAAGGGTATGGTGTAGGATCACATCCCATTTCTCATGTTATAACTCAGTTCCATTACCTAAGAATTATTCTATGATTCTGTGCACCCTGGATCTTAGAAATACCATGAAAATTCATAAAATAATTCTGATGATCCTACCCAAGGTCTAATTTCACATCTCCCTTAGGATGCCTCTCAATAAATCACATCATGGATACTATCCCATAAAATCTCATCCATCCCTAAATCCTATCTTAGATGGAATCTAATAGAAATATGGAATTCACCATCCATTTTATGTGAAAAAATAGAAAAAATGGACTACCGATATATCCAATTCTAGATCCAGGGAAAGAAAACATGAAACCACCCAAAAAATACTCTAAGTGTACCATAATTTTTATAGTGTGTACATCCAATTCCCTACTTTTGGCATGAACGTTAGCTTGTTCTGGCATATATTTCCCAAATACATAGTGTGTAATCCAGATGAGGTAAAAAACCATGTTCGATGGCTCAAGTCATTATATAAAACCTAATATAGAATGTACTTCTATATTTCATGCATCTCACATGAGGTTCCAGACTATGTACTAATACAAATATGCACGACGCTCAAAGTATCTGGTCATGTACTCAACCACACCTTGGGTCATGTACCAATGGTCTTGTACGATGTGTCCATTTTGAAAACAAGTCTTGTGGAAATAATATTCTATCTTCATTACATCGATGAAATACACAATGAGTATTCTTGAACTATACACCATGTGATTGGGTTATCAAGATGAAAAACCTATATGAACAACATGAAACCCCCATTTTACCCTAAATCACCCTTCAACGAGACTCAATACATCACCAATGGTCTATATTTAATTTTAAAAATTGAAAATGACTAATAAAATAGAGAAAAGATAAAAATTTTAAATAACGACCAACCTTGTGAAAAAATCACTGAATAATCATGCTCAGATCTAGGATCCACAACCACTATATCCCGATACAGTTATGATGAACAAATTAGATGAATCCTAGAACCACCATATCCCTCCTTCTCTCTCATATTTGTGATAAAATTTTTGGGTATAATCACCTCCCCCTCATTTATATAAGTGATAATATGATGTGGGGTTGAAAAGAAAAATTTAAAAAATCAAAAAAGTAAATTAAAATTAATATAAGGGCCTATTTTAAATCCCTTCATGAGACCTAGAACCTAAAAAAAATTTATAACTAACCTTGGTAAAACCACCCATCCAATTCTCAACCAAAAAGTCAAAATTTCTATTCAAAACTATGTTTAGAAGATATCAATGTTTTCATATGTGGAATAATTAATATTTACTTAAAAAATATTAAAATATTCCAAAAAATACATATGGATTATAATTTTACCAAATTCTATCCCAAGGGTAACTATATCATCCCGAGATCAATGAAACTGGTACAAATTATTTAGACACCATTTTATGAAAAATATATGATTTCACCCTTCATAACCACCCATGATGAAATATTCAAATTTCCACAAAATTTCACAACTCATAACGATGTGTATTGTTATAGACTCCCCATGAAAAAATTCACATCCTTAAGAAGTCTTGGTGGTCTTTCATCCAACAATTCTGACATACCCCTATCATCAATTCACAACTAACTAACCACATTATATCCTTGAATTCTAAATAAACTTTACCCCATGAATTTCCAAACATCATGGTAAACTATACACCTAAATCCAAACTACTTTATCTTCACCATAATGAACATTGATTTCTGACATGATTCCATACGATCCCATCACCATCTTACTAATATTAGGATGACTTGGATATAGTTCTTCGATCCAGCTTTATGCCTTCAGACATGTGAAGCCATGGATTCACCCCATTGAGCCCAGTCATTCTTATCCCATTTTACCTTGGATGATATCCTTAGGCTCAATTATAATTAATTACTGTGGAATTCCTTGCGAGATTCCCCTTGTATTACACTCAGACCCCTTATAGCCAGGATGCATGTTATTACCAAGTTGGATTAACCCCTGAATTCAAGGATGTCTTGGTCATTACTTTGTTCCCCCTTTACTATTGTCATCATTACAAGATTTTTTAGTTACACATTGGATCCTATTACATTATCAATATCATATATATTGTGTTAGAAAATTCTTCTAAACTGGAACATAAATAATTAAATGATTACGTGTTCAAACACTAGCTGAAGCCAAAGTAGGTATTAGGATATTTACATTTCTATCATGTCTTTACATTTATATAAACACGCACACTATTTCAGTTTATGTTCACAGATTGGATGGTATATAATCCATTGGTGGTGGACTACTAAGATTTATCTCACACCCTATCCAAGCCTCCATTGGTACCCAAGAAGATTACATGTATGGAGGTGTGGATAAGGGGAAGCATCCCTTTATGGACACCAGATCTTGATTATTGCATTAGGATGGAGCTTGGTAGAAGATGACCAGTCCATTGACCATGATTCATGGATAGTTTTTGGATTATTTTACTTATTTTTTATAGGATTCATTTCTCACTTCCAGGTATACTTGTTTTCTATTTTTTAGAGACATGACATAAATTATCATTTTTTATATGATTCAATTTTTGAATTTTGAGTATTATTATATATTTCATGGATGTTTACACTTATCTTATGATTCCAGACTTGTTTATTTATCACTATAGTTATACTATTTATCTTATGTATTATTTTTATCCACTATTCTACACTCTGATACAAGGGCATTATCTACCCATGGTCACATCATATTCCCTCACTACTAGTCGGTAACCTCTTGCATACGAGGAGGGACACTTGAGGCAGTGTGGCTAACTGGCTTTGGGAAACTTTAAGTGACACTCAGGTTGGGATGTCATAAAGTGGAATCAGAGGATTTCTTTTATTACTCTACTATTTTGAGAAAATATACATGATATTATAAATTCTTTGGAACCTGGTTATTAGCCGTTCTTTGGAGTAACTAACCCACATTCTGTATAAATATTAGGTTTCCTAAGATAATGATTTTTGTTATATATTTCACAAATTACAATTGATATACTTGCACCATTAGGTGACACACATTCTATGTAATTGTTATTATTGTTATGATGATTGAGGGTTTCATTTTATCCTTGGCCTGATGAGATAAGGGAAAGAAAGCATCAATTATGCATCGTTATTAGAACCTAAAAATCACATGCCATGCACATTCTATTACATATTGGTTTATTTCAATACTTTCATTTCTTGTGTTGATTGTGATTTTTGAGTGATCCATGGTTGTGATATATACCTATGCTACTAATATTTTACTATAGGGTATGGAATTCAGTATGTAAAGTGTAAACATCAACCAAAATAGTTTTTCTTGTATAGGTTGATGGTGGAATCTTAAATAGCTATTTTCTACCCATTCCATCCATGTACCCCAAGTTACATGAGATATAATTTGGTTATGATTGAGTGAATATAATTTTTATTCCATGAGGTGTGTGTGAACTTGTTAATTAGAATGGGTAATTAACTGAGTTGAGAAATCATATATTACCCATTACATTTTGATACTAAAGGTAGACAATGTTAAATAGAAATTAAATGGGTGCTGATTTTAGTGATAAGGTGTATGGTCCCTCATTCACTAGGAATGAAAATCCATTTTAAATAAAATATCATTATATATATAAGAAAATGGAAAGTTAAAATGTAAATATTTAATTATAAAAATAAAATGGTTTCTTGTAAATGAATTTGAATGTTTAAAAAACCATTCACCTACTGGAAACCTTGTAAATTAAACTTTAGAACTTACCAATACCTTAGAATTATAACTAGGTAGTTGGGGCAGTAACTTGGGTAGTGAGCCCTTTTCTTATGATCCATTTTCACTAGTTCTTTTATTAGCTCTTAAATCTTGATTTGAGGAATGTTATAGGAATTTCTAGTGCCATGAAACCATTCCATACTCTTGTGAACTTGGAGGGTGGAAAAGACCATTCCCCCAAGATGATAGGCCCTAAACTTCCATTCTTACCACCTAGAGTGCCACTTGAGGTATCTCCGATTATACCTGTTCTGGGCATAGACACTTGGTTTCGTGAGGGTTTTCTATGTATCATGTAGACCCTGTAAGGTGGTCCATGACCTGCACGGACGATGGATTACCTGAATTATTATTTATAGTAGAAAGATACTCCCACCTTTTGGAGGGATGAAGGTCCTCATGCTTCTGAGTCTAGGATAGAGGCCACCTTATCTATCTTTTATCATCGAGCGACACCTCTAGAGTGGAGGGTCAATGTTTTTAACTATATGATCCATGATTCCATCAAATGCTGGTGGGATGTGATTACTTAGACTAGTTTTTATATGAGTATGGTCTAAGAGGAATTTTATACTTTCTTCTATGATTATTTATTTCCTTAGAAGCTGATAGAGGAATGATCTAGTGAGTTCATGCACTTGGAGTTGGGTTCTATGTCTATTATGAACTATTCATCACGATTTGCAAAGTTGAAGTAGTTTTCACCTTTCTAGATGCCTCAAGGTTGGGATAAAGTATGCCATCCATACTTAGATTAATGTATTTCACCTTTATAACTTTTTTTAGATAATAAATCAGGATCTTATCACAAATCAAAACCTATGGGAAGTCGATAGTTCTAGGAACAAAGGATCAGTATTGAGGCAAACCAGTAGTTCTTTTGGTAGAAGGAAGAATTCCCTTGAGGCGTCTCATCATATCAATGGAATCCAGAGTATCTACACTGGTATCTCTATTATATTCCATCTGTGTGGATGGTAGGGTCATATAAAGCCTCAGTGTGATAGAGACCCTCTTGAGTGCCATGATTGCAGCTGTATGGGGAATCTTCAAAGATTCTGTCATACCTTTCCATATGAATCTAGTTGATGAGGATCCAAAATAGCTCAAACATTAGGGGAATGATCTTTTTTTTGTCATGTCAAGTGGGGAGTTAGAGTAGCATTAAAAGGAAAAGCCAAGGAGGAGGTCATTTCAATGTTAGAAATACTTCTGATTACCAGTGATAACAAACTGGACAAGTTCAGGGTAGTCCTGTTATAACATAGGGCCATGGATCAGGCTAGTTGCATGATTTACAACTGATACCCAAGGATCAGAGTGCATGGCCTTCTACAGTATGAGGTACTATTCTTGAATCCTTCACTATCTTACCTACCTTTTTTGATACAGGTGCTTCTCATTCCTTTACCATATTATTTACTATGGGAAGTATCAAGATTGAGATTCAGTATTACTGTGGCTTGATAACCTTGGACACACATTTGGGTTTGTGGTTAGAGGTCATATTCCAATGTAGAGACTATCCCCTTGAGGTATAAAACTATATATTCTTATGATATGTCTTCATCCTTGAGATGATGGGATTCAATGTCATTCTTGGGATGGACTAGTTGGTTCTCTATCATGCATATATGGACTTTTATTGCCACGAGGTATCATTTACATCACCAAATAGATGTAGTTATATTAATAAGGTAGAGTGTAATGTATAGGCTGATAGAGATGGACCGGATCATCATGTGATAGGTGGATTGACCTCTCAGATTGCTAGCCATTTCATAGAAGAGCAGAGTTTACCTCAGATTGGTTTTCCTCTCATAGTAGATCGTTTCAGGGATGTCTTTACCAATTAATTTTCTAGATTACCTTCTGATAGATAGGTAGAGTTTACGATTGATTTTGTTCTAGGAGTAGATTTGGTGTTTATTCCTCCATATAGGATGACACCTACTGAGATCTAGGGGATCAAGGTACAGCTGGAGGATCTAGAGTCTAATTTTTTTTATCAAACACAACACTTATTCATGGGGTTCACCTGTGGAATTTTTCCAAATAGGATTTGAATATTAATTTATGTGTTTATTACCAGTGGTTTAACCATATTATGGTTAAGAACCTATATCCACTACCATAGATAGATGATCTTTTTGACCAGCTATGAGGAGCTTGGTTATTCTCAAAGATCTACATGAGATCAGGGTATCATCAGGTTTGAGGTAGGTCTTGAAACATACCCTGTACAACTTTTCATAGTAGGTATGGTATTTATGAGTATATTTTTATGCTATTTGGTCTTATGAATGTGCTTGGAATTTTCATGGATTTTACGAATAGTGTTTTCTACCCCTATCAGGATTCCATTTTCATGGTCATTATAGATGACATCTTGGTATATTGTCATACTCATAACGACAATGCTAAACAACTTGAGATCATTTTAAATACATTGAGAGATAAAAATATTTATGATAATCTTTATATGTTACAATTTTATATTAAAATATGTCACTTCTTTGGTCATATTATTTTGGAATCAAGAGTATCTATTGACCTAGAGAAGGTGAGTTCTATGGTTTCCTGGGAGCAGCCTAAGAACATGTTTGATATATGTAATTTCTTAAGGATAATTTGATATTAAAATAATCTAATATAGGACTTATAATGCCTTGAAAAAAATCTTAATCATATTTAAAATATTGGTGTGAAGTTATTGTGGTTAGAATCATGCAATAAATCCTTCCAAGAGCTGAAAGGAAGGCTCATTTTGACACCAATTCGGATTCTTCCAGAGCTTGGAAGGGGATATATAGTAAACTATAATGAATCAGGAATCAGGTTAGGTTCTATGTTAATGTAGGAATATAGATTCATTGTGTACAATTCTCAATAGTTAAGGCCTCTTAAGATAAATTACCCAATGCACAATCTCGATCTTGTAGCAGTTGTCTATGCCTTTCATTGTTTGAGACACTATCTGATGGGTGAGTAGTTTTAGTGTATATAGAACACAAGAGCCTAAAATATATATTTTAAAAGCATGAATTGAATCATATATAGTTAATATTGGTCTAATATATTTAATCCTTTGATTTTGAGATTTCCCATATGCCTAGAAAAGGAAATGTAGTAGCAGATGTGTTGAGTCAGAAAACTTAGGCACAAGATGTACAAGAAGCTAATGAAGAATGGAAATCGATGGAACTATTTTTTAATATTCATATGAAGTTTCATGAGATTCATGGGAAGAATTACCTTTCATAATTGACATTTACCTCTTTCATTCTGGATAGGGTTAAGAGAAGAGAGTTTTCAGATCCTAAAGGCTTGGTTCTCCGAGGGAGTATTATTGTTGAGGAACTTCCTCTGGATTTTTCTATTTATAGAGATAGTACCCTATGTATACATGGGAGTGTCTGAGTTCTTACAGATATGGGATAGGAACTAATGTGAGAGTATCATGGTTTTTAGTGGGTATTTTCTCTAGGAATATCCAATAAGTATCAAGACACGCAACACCAATATTGGTGGATTGGGATGAAACTTTAGATAGTAGGTTTTATCACTAGGTATCCACCTGTCAGCAAGTGGAGGTAGAGAACTAGTGGACTGAAGTCTTGTAAAAACCATTTGTAGTCCAAGAATTTAAATGGGAAGATGTTTATAAGGATTTTGTAGTTGGATTTCCCAATCCTCCTTGAGGTAGTGACAGAGTTTGGTTATTCATGGATCGACTGAAAAAAGTATCCAACTTCCTTCTTATCTGGTAGAATTTCTTATTTGTAGAGTCGAGATATGTCTGTGATATCATATGGCTACATGAGATCCCTCTTTATATCATTTCATATAGGTATTCTCATTTTAAATCATGGTTCTAGAAGTGGTTATAGATATATGTGGGTACACATGTGTTTCTGAGCACATCCTTTCACCCTCAGGCCGATAACCAATTAAAATAGATGGTAGAAGTGTTAGAGGACATGATCTGAGCATTTGTCCTAGATTTTGACAATTCATGGGAGAATCATATCCCTATCATTAAGTTTTCCTATAATAATTGATTTCATGAGATGATTCAGATGAATTTATATAAGGTATTTTATGGTAGGCCATGACATTCACCCCTATTCTATCTAGAAGAAGGAGAGGCAGTGCTTTTAGGTCCCCATATCATGTAGGAAATTCAGAGCATGTTCAGTTGATCAGGAATTATATGTATACTACCTAGTATAGATAGAAATCTTATGCCGATCATTGTTGATGTCCTCTATAGTTCAAGGATGGGGATCATGTCTTCATGCAGGTTTCACCCAAGATAGGGAATAGATGGAGACCAAGAAAAGGGAAGCTGTCACCATGATTTTTCAGGCTGTTTGAGATTACAGATAGAGTCAGGATGGTAGACTATTAGTTTACATTACCCCAGAGGTGTAGTTATATGCATGAAGTCTTTCAAATTTCATAGATTTATCATTATCATTTTTAACCATCTCATACTTTTGATACCAATGAGGTTGAGTTAGATATTGATGCTTCTTTTGAGGAGTATCCCATAAACATCTTTGACCAGAGCATGAAGGATATCTTAGGATATTATTTATTTTTAGTATGGGATCTATGGAAGCACATCCAAGATAGGAAGAGACCTGAGAGAGGGAAGATAAAATTCATTCTCATCGGTCTCTGTTGTTCTCATATAGTGTTTCACCGCCCTTGGAAGATTAGCTCGGGGATGAGTTCCTTTATGGTCGGAAGACTATAAGGCCCAGGTTTTTCAATGAGGAATGGATCCCATAAATTTCTATCTAATTTCTAATTTTGGACCTTTTATGGATTCCTAATGAGGTATTATAAGTTTTTGCTGTATATAGGGGTTGTTCAGATCTCGAAACCCCAGCCGGTGGAGAAAAGGACTCGACCACATGGCTAGTAGGAACTATGCGAGCCAGTCCTCATGGCTTCTCTTACCATGGAAGGGCTCGACAAAGAGATTTATAAGGTCACACATTTTAAGGAAATTGTACATATAAAGGTGCATGCCCATGCAAGTATATTTGAAAATTTTATTAGAGGAGTGTGGCACAGTTTGCGTATAGTTTGTAAAATAGTGTACATTAAACTTTATGGGGTCCCTCCTTACGCAGTGGGAGACACAAAGTTTGTGCACAATTTAGCCAACAGTGCGGCCAAACTGGGTGACCTAGTAATTCTTGGATAAGATGATTATTTTTACCTTAAAATTTCTTAAAACCTAATTATTTTTCCACCCTTCTTATTTCCAGCATGCTGGGGGTTTTCTCAATTGTTGGATCTTCCAAGTCCCTTTTCATAGATTTTTTGATAACTTCTTCATTTGAGATCAGATTCAATCATGATTGGTCTCATTGGATTCCTCAAGATAATATATTTATTCTATTGGTTTGATTATTCATTCATCTTTTCCTTGAAAACACTATTTAAATATAAGCTCATATGCCTATTTTTAGGGTGTTGATATGTTCTTCCATTTTTTTATGATTCAAGAGTAACTAACAGTCGATACTAGACAAGGAGAGTGCTATAGTCTCTATGTAGGTCTTTTTTTGAATCTTCCCTCAAGTCTCACCATTTTATAAACTGCCTTCATTGTGTGCCTGAGAATTTCATCATGCATTTATTATTAAATTAAAACACCGATCTTATAATCATTAGGTTCATATTATAGATCCATTCTTATGTGTGATATTTATGACATTAAAGGTTATAAACTCAATTACTTCTACTTCAAATAGGATTATTCATTAATTATTCCCTGGTAACTGATTTGGATTTATCAAAGAAACTATTAGGGTGTGTTGATTGACCCTGCTAATGGTAAAACCTCTTAAAATAAATTAATTATGAATTGAAAATAGCATGAACATGCAAAGTTATCACTTAACACTTATAAGGTAATTGTTCCAATTACGTAATGATCCTTTAAAAGGTTTAATGGAAAGTATAATTATAAATATCACTTGAACTATCTTATTATAAATTATTGGAATATGGTTTCATTTTCTTAGGCCTCATTGTCATGATTAAGAAAGGTAAAGGAATGAACCAGATAATTGAATATGTAATTAAAGTAATAAATGGTTGCTTGTCCTTGGAATCCTTTTCACTTAGTATGAAATAAAATGGAATGAACCTCTTGAATTATTAAAAGGGAATGAATATTACATGGCCTAAATTAAATAATGAATTATGTATAAGGTGAATATTTCTTATGGTCCTTTTTTATCGTTATTGGAGTTTCAGACTTGAGACATCCTTTGATTCCCAAGGGAATGCCTTGAGAAATTAGAGGACATCATTCTGATTCATGGAGTTGGTTTCCAATGGAGATACCCACCTTGGAAGATTGTCCTTCTCTTATAGAGGATGCATGACATGACACCGTGGGTTCCCTTCACTATATTCTAGATATTAGGATGCCTTGGATACACTCCTTAGATCCAACATGATGTTTTCAGACACATGGAACCATGTATTTTCTCCATTGTCACCAGTCATGCTTAACCTATTTTTCCTTGGTGGAGATCCTTGGAATAATTTAGAATTAATTACTGTTTAATTAATTGGGAAAATCCTCTTGGATTACACTCAGACCCCTTATAGCTAGGCTTCAAGATATTATTGAGTTGGATTTATCCCTAAGGTCAAGGATGCATTGGTTATTACATTGGATCCTCTTTAATATTATCATCATTACATGATTCCTTGGTTACACCTTGGACCCTCTTAAATTATCACTATCATATATAGTGTGTTAGAAACTTATTATAAATAGGAACATAAATATTTAAATGATTACATGTTTAGATAGAAGTTGAGGATAAAATAGGTATTCATATATTTACATTTTTGTAATATCTTTACATTTATATATAATTTAACATGGTTTCATTTTATATTCACAGAACAAATGGTATATATGCCATTGGTGGTGGCCTACTGAGATTTTTCTCACACCATATCCGGGACACCATTGGTACCCAAGAAGATTACATAAATGTAGGTGCTGATAAGGGTAAGTGTCCCAAGTTGGAAACCTGATCTTGATTTCTTGCATTAGGATAGAGCTTGGTAGCACATGACTGGTCCAATTCTTGGAATGCTTTGATAGTTTTTGGATTCATTTTCTTCTTTTATATAGAATGAATTTACTGATTCCATGTATATATGTTTTCTAGTTTTGTATAGAAATGAAATACATAATAATTTTGTATATGATTTAGTTTCTAGATTTTGAGTATTATTATATGTTTCTTGGATGTTTATACATATCTTCCACTACCATTCTTGTTTACTTATTACCATGATTCTGCTATTTATCTTAACTATTATTGTATATCCACTGTACTCCACTCTTATATGAGGGTATTGTATCCCCACATTCATACCTTATCTCCTCATTGCTTGTCGACATCCTTGAGTGTATGTGGAGGTGTGTCTGAGTCAATGTGACCAACCGGCTTTGGGGAACCGTTAAATGCCTCCCAGGTCGGGACGTCACAATTATAATCTCCAAAAAATTCTTGTTCCTTGTATACCTTACCCAAATAGTATAAAAAATAAATATGATCTGATAACACATTGTAACACCCCACCATTCCTATTATACTCATTAGTATCCAATCTAGGGGTGTCATGTGACCTTAGGATTTCCTTCCCATACGACATAGGCGTTCTATTTGTAACATCCCAACCCATAATCCACTAAATCAGTTCACCGAGCTGGTGGGTTATAAGGCCTTAAGTGAACCCCCCCATAAGCTAGATGCCATCAACTAGTTGCGAGGGACTAGGGTGTGATAGTGGGGAGACTATTACATCATAACAGAGTAAGAAAATAATGGAAATAGATATGTATCATACACAATAGAAAGTAAATAGAGTGAAGAATCAGTAAATAAACTCAAATAGAACATGCTATAATAATAAATGAAAATCGTATAAAATCCTGAATAACTTTTTCATACATAAAACATCGGTCACCCATTGGGTTGACCATATAGTTACAAAAGAAACTGAAATAAAAGTACATGGCTCTACTAGTAACTCTGATCCATACCATGCACAAAATCTCCAGAAACTATTAAACTATCGTAACCTAATCAAAAGAACCCTCTCGAGCATCATCGCTCTAATATGAAACTTTGGGCCCCATTCCTACCCAACATGCAACTTTGATCAGATTGAAAATAAGTCATATGGTCTATATGTACACTGAGGTGCACATGCAATGGTGAGAAACAATCTCATTAGGACACCATGATGATGAACCTATAATAAACTTCTGTAAGTGTATGAAAAAGTAACGTGATCATACTAGCGAAGACACAAATAAAAAGATAAGTAAAACTAAAATGTGAAACCATAGTCAAACCTTGGGTTCGTAATCCTGATCAACTGGATAGTGACACCAGGGATGTCCATATCTATATACACATACATGAATAGTCACATACCTATACATATATAAATAAAAATGAATATTCATGAGTAAGTTGAAGAAATAACATAAAAACCAAACAACTGTCAATCCTTGGGTCTGTAATCCAGATCACCTAGACATCATGTGAAAGGGAATTGAGATGGATTTTGTACTACTCAATTTGTGTATCATTAAGTCGATATTTGGGTCTATAATCCCAATTGTCATGTACATGCTTCATCTAACGCTGAAAATATATCCGAGAAAGATATTTTAGCATAGGGGGATACTCATCCTACACCTGGGTTCACCCATACCTTCCTCCAATCGCTAAAAAAATGGATTCTGGGAAGTACATCCATACATCCTGTAAATGGTCATTGATCTAGATGTCATGATACCTAGGCCATGTATATATAGTCCAATGTATGGGACCTAGGTATTAGTCCATAGGTGATCATGACATTCGAAACTCAGATAGTATCTAATGGTCTGACCCTTAGGTGATATACAAGGAGAACTCACCGGTGAGATTCCATACTCACCCCTAGATTCTCTAACAAGGGATAGCGTAATCATCCTTATCATTATGAAGATATTAATCATTCTGGGTATCCGATGATGTGAGGTGCCATTCTCAACACCATAGTCAAGTAACTAGTCAGGGAGAGCACAATCATCCCTATCCCTCAGGAGAGAATAATCATCCACAAATATAATCTGATTAAGGAGAGTGTAATCTTCCTTATCACATATAAACTAGAGGAGATCAGAATCACCCCCTCACTCGGGAGATCATAATCATCCATGAGTATCATACTAGGGACGCCATTCCCATATATCATATTCATAGGATCAATAGATGGATTCTAGGAAACACCTCTGGATATCCCAACAATATAATAATCAAATATACAGGCTCAATAGCCAAATCCCAGGTACTACCTCTGAGTATACCAATAAATATAAGAAATAACAAGGCTTGGAATCCAGATCCTAGGAAAGCATGGCTGGGCATCCCAAAAATAAATAAGGATCCTATAAAGAGTTTCGAGAATCCCAAAATAAAGAAAGACACCTCAAATTAGTCTCAACAACCACCAACCAGGAAGCACCTCTAGTAATCATCACTGCATCAGTAATAAACAAGTGAAAGAATAAAAAGAAGAGTGAGGGTGTCCCAATGCCTAAACCCAACATTTATATCCCATCCCCATGGGATTACAAGGCCAACAAGAGTTCTATGGTGAAAATCACTACCATCTCTACCCGAACCCATTGTAAAACTCAAGTTTGGTCAAACAACGGGCACCTGATGGCCCCCTCAAGTTAAAACACTGAAGATGAATCCTACTTGGGATTATCAAGGTATACACATAAGAAAAGGGATCCAAATAGAGATCCTCATATTTAAAGGTAAAGGAGAAATTCTACACTAGATCCTCAAATAATAAGCAAATAGAGGCATCCTACAAGGGATCCTCAATATGATACTTACAAAAAGGCATCCTACACAGGACCCTCAAGACAACATATGATGTAGAGGAATCCTACAAGGAATAATTGAAAGGGTATATAGGTAAAGGGATCCTATAGGGGAATCCCATGATCTACTCATAAGTAGAGGCATCTCTCAGGGGATCCTTGACAAACAGATAGAAGATATAGGCATCGTACATGAGATCCTCAAGGTTGAAATATAAATAGAGGAATACTATAGGGGATCCTCGATAGTAAATATTCTCATGACCTCTTAGGAAAGAAAAGATAAAAAATCATAAGTCAATATGGACATCTCATATCTCATCTCATAAAAATTCTCACTCTAAAGAGATATTGAATTCAACTACTAGAGGAAGAACATTTATATTAATAAAATCACTAAACACCACCTAGGACTCCTCAAAACAGCTCACGGGTCTTACCATCAAGATTAATGTGAAAATATAGTTAGAATAGATTACTCATGGGTCCAACTATAACTCCTCGGAAAAAAGATACGAAATACCCTCAATGGGTTACACGGGTACACGATGTGTACTCTCAAAGCCCCAATTGGGAGTGCACTACCACTGACCTGGGCATGTAAATGCAATAGGTACATGGATTGAATGGAAAGTACATGGAGTGTACCTGACATGAGGTACCTTCCTGTGTCCCTCAATAATCCTGGCTATGTACTTGGCCAGACCATGTACTTTTAAACGGCGGGCTACCTATATAGGGTCTGGCCGTATAATATACATAGTCATGTATCCCTACACAGATAGCCTTGATGGTTACTCGACTACATGAATGAGACCCGGTACATGGAGTGTACACCCTAGTACATGGAATGTACTTTGAAAACTTCATCTTCCCCAAACGGGAAGAACACACAAGATGTCACCCTGAACCACACATCGTGTAACCTAGTTTTCTCGATCGGAAAACCTCTTGAACACATGAAACCCCCATTTTCAACCTCAAATCAATAGATCAAGACTCAATAGGAAATAATGAAGCATAATAGGGATTTAAATTTATAAAATAAAAAAATATATAGGGTTATACGAAGAAAACTTAAAAAGGCCTACCTTTGGATGGAAACCGCTGAAGCTTTACTCAAATCTCTGGTCCATGGTTTCTGTATGTCGATACAACGTGTTGAGTGCTCCGTGATGGTACCTATCTTCCTCCATCCATCCATTTATCTTTCTCGATTCCCTTTATCTCTTAGTTTGTGATAATTTTTAATCAACAGGGTGTGTGCAAGAAGTATGAGGAATAAAGAAAGAAAATAAAAAGAAGAAAAATAAAATAAAAATGAAAAGAAAATAAAAGGGTTCCCTGGCTGACCTTAGTGCCCAAATCAAGTTTATACCCCATTTAAGAAAAAATCCCCATTCTAAACTAAATGTTGGACATATAATCTCAATCCGACACCCTGTTTGAAAGTTATGTCCGAATGAACCCTCATGAACAATTTAATATTTAATTTATTAAATATTAAATATTAATTATTCCTTTAAAATTAGAATGGATCATAATTCCACCATACTCTTATCCTATGGTAAAAACCCTATTTCAGGACCAAAAGAGTGGTTATAAAAATAATCCGAGATTATACACAAGGGGAAAATACCATTCTACCCCTTATAATCAACTAAATGAAAAAATTAAAATTCATGCATAAGATTTCAGTTCGAAAAAATACGAGTCACTACAATATCATCATAATAAACCTTATCATCCCTAAGAATCCTTGGTGGCAAGACTAGTAGTCATTATCTCAACCCAAACATCTTCACAACCAAGAAATCTGGATTGTCCAACGACTAGTATCATAATGTCTACAACTACCTCATGTATGAGAGACATTTAACTATGATCGATCTAGTAATCCCCACCATAGGAATACACATATCATCATCTCAAAACAAAGATCTAATCTCAATATCCCACGAAAACACCAATGTTCATCTGAAAACTAGGGTCACCACCCTCAAATGGACAATGGTGCACTTCACACTATGTGGATTACTTTACACCACTCCTCAAGTGAAACCTCAACAGGTTTCCACATCTAACCAAGGAAAACATTTGAAAAGAAAAGGATATTGGTGTAGGGATGATGATCTATCAACATACTCAAGATGAAGTTAAGATAGATTACGATCATCTCTAACCAGAAGTACACCCAGATTTCACCGAAAGGCATGTAAATAAATCTCTGAGAAATTCTCACAAAAAATAGGCTAAAATCACCTTTAACCAACACATGACACCACATCTCCCAACAATTCATGTCCATATTCAAAATGGGCCAACCTTCTTACGATACCCAATAATTTTTTATGTTACCTTTACTATGGAAGGATATTCGTCATTTATCAACCACTCCCATGCAATAGAGACTAGGAAAAGTCCATGAAATCATCGGTCCTTAGCTCACACCCAAATACTCACCTATTAAGATTCAAATGATTTCACATGAAACTAGTATGCCCCTTTATCACTAGCTCATTTTTTAGTGAGTCATACATTACAACACTAAGCTGAGCGTGTTACATGACATGTCAGTTTTAACTATCTAGAAGCTCCCATGGAACTCCTATTAAAAATAGGTCACCTCACCCATGCCAAAATTTATTATATGACCAACCATCAACCAAAATTATTTTAGTCATGAGTGTCTATATATGATCTGACTATATTAGCAATAGCGGAAACACTAGTCGATCTGGCCAAGAACCTGAACAGTCCTTCCCATTAAAACTAGTCTTGTTACCAAATTACCCTAGGTTCTTCGTCAAAATATGAAGGCATAAACATTAATATAATGAAAAACATTATCACCTTTAATGTATCAGTGCCAAAACAAGTGAAAACCCAAGATCACTACCTAAAAAGGAATTTGAAAACATGGAAAAAACTCTCTCACATAGGTTGACTTAGAACAAAATAGATGTCGACATACAAGGGTCTAATTCAAATTAAGGGCCTCTAGGCCTCCCACCTAGAGATACTGAATATGTATCATAACTAGGTCACAAATTCCAACCACCTATCCCAAAAGATCAAACCTATTTAAAGAATGTAAAGATCACAATGAACTACAGTGGTAAAGATTGAAAACACAGAATGCAGGGGCCTAATCTTCACTAATCATCCTCATAAGAAACATCTACCTAGAGGTCATGATACCAACATAGAAGAGAAACTAAATTGACACTCACCAAGAATTTTCATATGGTAATACCCCCTCGATTTCCAGTTCACGAGAGAAATCCTGGTACCTATCGACATTGTACTCAGTGATCCAACTAGGTAACAATGACATGAGAAACAACACCCTACAAGGGGTACAACACAAGGGAAACACGTGCCATATTGACGCACTAGGGTCACTACACCTCCCATGTACAAGGACTGAGTCATCATCCTCAACACCAATGCCTCTATGTAGATCCAAATAACTAGAGAATAGAATAAAACATATAAAAGTTGGTATGTTTAATTGAATAGGCCTCAGACATTAGTAAAAACCATAGACTATCAAGCCTATATGATGTGAATCCTATATTCCAAATTTGATTCATGAGATGCCTCTTGACTTTTTTAGAAAACAAACAAAAATCCATCACTGGCCTCTTTATAATGGAAAAGAGCTAAAGATCCATAGTAAATCATAACATCTACAAAACATGTGCATCACTCAAGGAGAAAATCATAGAAAACTGTGACATCCCTAATCATAACAACAATTCCATACCCTGTAAACCAAAAATTTTTACCGGATCAAGTGTTCTCAACCCACCAGTGTAATATCAATCATAGGTTATGACACATTACTAATTCTTCTATCTACCATATCACAAATAGTAAATCCAAGTAGAGTAACAACTCTGATACCACTTTGTAATGTCCCAACCCTGATTCTACTAAACTAGTGTCCTGAGATGGTGGGTTACAAGGCCTCATTCACACATCCCCATATGATAGAGGCTTCCAATTAGAAGTGATGGCCTAGGGTATGATAGTGGATATACTATGAACTCATATCAGAGTAATAAATCATCAGAAATAGCTAAGTATCATATATAGTAGAAAGTAAAAAAAGTGAAGAATTAGTAAAGAAAATGCAATATAACATTCTATAATAATAAATTAAATTTATATAAAAGTCCAAACAGCTATGTCATACTTACAAAAATGGCCACCCACTGGTCCAACCATATAGATGTAAAAGAAACTGAAATAAAAGTATAGTGATCTACTACTAAATCAGTTCTAGACCATGTACCTAGTCTCCCTACACTATTGAACTATAGAAGCCTAATCAGAATAACCCACATGAGCATCTCTGCTTGAACATGAAACTATGGGCCTCAACCATATCCACCATGCAGTTGTGCTCAACCTGGAAAGAATACATAAGGTCTACACATACATCGAGGTTCACCTGAAAGGGTTATAAATTATATTAGTAGGATACCCTGATGAGGAACCAATAATATGTTGTTATAAGTTAAGGAAAAATAAACATGCTTAGACTAGCCGAGACACAACTAAAAAGATAAGTAAAACCAAAACCTGAAACCGCAGTCGAACCTAGAGTATGTAATCCCAATCAAGTGAAAAATGATACCATGGATGTCCATAACTATATACATATACATGTATAGTCCCATAACTATACATATATACATAAATATGAATATTCATGAGTATGTGGAAGAAATAACATAAAAAACAAATAGAAGTCGATCCTTGGGTCAGTAATCTGGATTGCCTGGACTTCCTATGAAAAAAATTGAGATAAATGTCATACCACACAATCCATGTATCATTAATCCATTATATATTTATATAATCCCAATAGAAATGTACTTGAATAAAAAAATGTGAAAAATATATCTTAGAAAGATAGGTCACCATAGGGGGATACTCGTCCTACACCTGGGCTCACCCGTACTTGCCTCCAATCACTGAAACAATGGATTCTAGGGAAGTACATCTATACATACTATAAATGGTCACTAATATTGAAATCATGTTTTCAAGACCATGTAAATACGGTCCTATGTCCGATCCCTAGGTCTTGGACCATAGGTTGTCACAAAATTTAGAACTCGAATTGTCCCCAAGGGTCTAAACATTGGGTGATATGTAAGGGGAAATCATCGGTGAGATGCCATAATCACCCCTAGAGTCTATAATAAGGGAGAGCATAATCATACCTATCATTTGGAAGAGTGTAATAATTTTTGTTATCTAATAATGTGAGATTCCATGATCAACTCCATAGTTAAGTAACTAGTTCGGGAGAGCGTAATCATCCCTATCCCTTAGGAGAGTGTAATCATACATGATTATAATCAAATCAATGAGAGAATAATCATCATCATCATATATCAACCAGAGGAGAGTGGAATCTTCCTCCTCACTTGAGATATCATGATCATCCATGTGTATTTTTTCAAGGGACTCCATTCCCGTATATCATAGTTATAGGATCAATATCCAGATTCCATAAAAAATCTATGGACATCCCAACAATATAATAATCAAATATATAAGTTCAACAACCAAATCCCAAGTACTACCTATTAGTATACCAATAAAAATCATAAATAATAAGTCTTAGAAGCTGGATCCCAAGAAAGAACATCCAGGCATCCTAACAAGTAAGACACATCCCAGGAAGAATGTTTGGGTATCTCAAAAGAAAGAAAGAATCCTCCTATCAGGCTCAACAACAACTATCCAGGAATCACCTATGGTAATCATCGCTGCATCAACAATAAACAATTGAACGCATAAACAAAAGAGTGAGGGTACCATAATGTCTAAACCCAACACTACAGTCACATCCCCATGGGCTTACAAGGTCAACATAGGTTCTAATGTGACACATACTATGATCTATACTCAAACTAGATGTACAACTATGGGTCATTCAAACAATAGGCACCACACATAGTCCCTCAAGTCAAAACAATGAAGACACATCCTACTTGGGATCCATGAGGTATAAACATAAGAAAAAGAATCCAAATCAGGATCCTTAGTTGTGAAGTTAAAGGATGAATCCTACATGGGATCCTCAAATGGTAAGAAAAATGAGGCATCCTACAGGGGATCCTCAAAACAGTACTTAAGAAAAAGTGTCCTGCATGGGACCCTCAAGACAACATCAGAAGTAGAGGAATCCTACAAGGGATCCTCAAAAGTGTATACATGTAAATGGATCCTATAAGGGACTCCCTAGATAAGATCATAAGTAGATTCATCCCTCAGGAGATCCTCGGTAAAATATAGAAGATAGAGGAATACTACACATGACCCTCTAGGCAGAAATGTAAACAAATGAATTCTATTGGAGATCCTTGATAACAAATGTTGTCATGGAAACTTAGGTTATAAGGGTACATATCACAAATGATATGTCCTCAAGGGAAAATCTACACAATAATTAGTCAAAAGAGATAACTCTATAATTATCTCAGAAAAGTTCCTACTCTCAAGAGACTCTAAATTAAACTAATGGATGAAGAACCTATCCATTAGGAAAAGAATGAAATGCCACATAGGAGTCCCCAAAACACCTCATGGGTATTACCATAATGATTAACATGAAAAGATACTTAGAATGGACTACTCATGGGTCAAACTCTGACTCATGGGAAAAAATACGAAATACCCTCAAAGGGTTAAAAGGGGAAGTACATGGAATGCCCCCATGGGTACACGATGTGTACTCCCAACACCCCACATGGTCGTGTACTCCAACCGGCCTAAGTGTGTAAAGGCCCCAGGTACACAACATGCAATGAGGGTACAAAATGTGTACCCAGCATAGGGTACTTTCTAGTTTTCCTTAACTATCCTAGCCATGCACTTGTTCTTGTCATGTACTTTTACATGGCGTTCTACCCACAAGGGGTCTGGTTGTGTACTCTACATGGTTGTGTACCCCAACACGGGTATCCTAACTGTTACTCAGCTACATAGTTGAGACCCAGTACATGATTTGCACACCCTAGTACATGGATTGTACTTATAAAATTCTACCTTCTTCAAATGGGAAGAACACATGAAGTTTGACCCTGAACCACACGACATGTAACTTGGTTTTCCGGAATGGAAAACCTCAAGAACACCCAAAACCCCAATTTCTCCCAAAAATCAACAGATCTGGGATCAATAGTCCATAATAATGAATAAATGGGATTTAAATTTAGAAAATTGAAAATCTATGGGCTTATACAGCGAAAAATTTAAAAGTTCAACCTTTGGGTGGAAACTGCCAAAGCTTCACTCGAATCCACAATCTACGGTTGATGCATGTCGATCTAGTACATCGGGAGCTTTGTGACGGTAACTATCTTAATTCCCATACCTATTTCTCTCTCACTCTCCCATTTTTATCTTATCTAACATGAAGGGGGAATCCACATGGTGTGTGAGATAAGTAGGATGAAGAAATAAAGAAAATAAAAAGAAGAAAAAAGAAAGAAAAAGAAAAGAAAAGGGGACCCCAACACCCGACTCATGTTTATGGACCACATAGGAAAAATATCCATTATATACTAAAAGTTAGATAAATAATCTCAATACTATTATCTTTTCAAAAGTAATGGCTAAAAAAACCTACATGAATAGTTTAATATTTAATTTATTAAATACTAAAAATTAATTATTCCGCTAAAATTCAAATGACTCAGAATTCCACCAAACTTCTAGCCTTGGGTGAAAACCCTATTATGAGACCAATAGAGTGGTAATTTTTTTATCCTAGATCATCTACTAGGAAAAAAAATTCCATTTTACCTCTTACAATAATTTGAAAGAAACAATTCAAATTTCTACTCAAAACTTTAGTATGAAAAAACACAGGTCGTAACACGATTAATAGTGATGGTTCAAGGTGTTAACATAAGGATAGAATACCCTTATACTATAGTAAAAAATATCAATAAATAACCAAGAAAAATCCTAAATAAACAACATGAGTACACATAATAAATAATCACAAGAAAGTTATAATAAAATAAAATGATGAAAATAGTCTTTAAGTCATATATTTGTGCTGATTTATCACGAGGCTGGGAACATATTAAAATAATAAAATAAATAAAATAAACAAGTGGCGCTACTTCCATCCCTGATTTATCCCTAAATCCCAGTTTTAAAATCCCAATATATTTTATCTATCCTGACCATAAAACATTGGGTCTCTTCTTTATCCATGGAATATCTTATGCTCCACCTAAAATTATTCATAATGTTTACACATGCATCGAAGTTACTATTCAGGGTGTGTGAAATAAATTATTAGTTTTCCACCCTGATGGCTTCCCTAACATTTCATTTGATATATAAGTTCATGAACATGTGATATTCCAAGACTTGTCAAATAATAACTATATTAAATAAATAAATAAATAAATAAATAAATAAATAAATAAACCACCATAAATCCATAAGTTCTAATGTGACACCCATGATTAACCATAACTACTACTATGAGTGATAGATGTTTTTGGGATTTCTACATAATAAATAGGGGATACATTTTCTACCCTGAAAACTCATAAAAAAGTATATAAGGATATATGATCACTTAAGGGGAAAGGGATTTTTACCATATCATAATAAATATATATAATACTTAGGGGGAAGGAAATCCCCCCTGGAATATAAGGTAAACAATTGGGGGGAAGAGAGGCCTCACTTAGAATTTATGATAAAATATTCACAGGGGAAGAGAGAAGAACCATGAAATCTCAGATAAAATTTCAATTGGGGGAAGGGTGGCCCACCCAATAATGTCATGGATAATGAACCTGAGAGAAGTATGAACTACAAAGTAATCTCATGTGAAATGTGGGTATGGGTAGATCATCCCATATGAATGTATTATATAGTATATGTGGGAAGAATCAACTCGCTTAGGAATATATCATTGAGGGGAAACATTCCCATCAGATAATATCTCTTATAATTATCATGGGCTTTCATCTACATGATAATATATCATATAATCATAGAGGGCCTACACCCATATGAAAATTTCACATATAATAACTAGAGAACTATATCCAACTGATAATATATTATATAATAATTGAGGGCCTACATCCCCTCGATAATATTTCATATAATATGTGGGGGACTGTTTCCTCCCGTTAACATCCTATATAATCATGAAACAGATGTGAATCACACTCTTTTCTTGGAAATATATTCATTCCATAGGAAAATTGGGGGCATATCCACTCCCCATGAGAAATCCCACATCATGTCATTATCTTGAAGCCCAACCCTCTCACTCTAGGCTGGTCTAACATCTATCTCACCATCCAATATTCACAACTAGGAATATACATATAATGAAAAGAGATAATAGTCCATACCATGTTATCAATAACATATCCATAGGGTAATATCCACTCAAATATTATCTTCCTATCTTAATCATTCCTCAATATCCTTCTTTCCACTTAGGGTAAATTCCTATAAACCATTATGATCTTGTAATAAAATCATTAGGAACCCCTAGGAATTTTCATTTTACTTGAAAGGGAATCTAGTAATACCCTCCATAACCATAATGATATTTTATCTTAAACTCCAAGTTGTACTTTAACACACCACAATGTTCTCTAAACATTTGGCTCTAACCAACTCAATCCTTAAGAAGACGATCCAAGATCATATCCCATTTCTCATTTCATAACTCAATTTTCTACCTAGGAACCATTCTGAGCTATTTCATACTATAAATCCTAGAAATCCTATTCAATTTCATCAAATAATCATTATTATACTTTTCTAGGTCTCATTTCACATCTCCCTCAAGAGGACTACCAATCCTTTCCCTAGAGAAGTCTCTCTGGTAAAATGTCATCCATTTCTGAATTGTCTCATGAATGGACTCTAATACCAATGAGGACGTTACCATCACATTTTCAATAAAAAAAATACTCAGAATAGACTACCTTCCTCCTTACCATAAAAGTATTTTTTTAATAATAACTACTTTTTAGGGGTTAATGAAGGAACTACCACACATTAACCATCAAAATACACATCCACCAAAACATTAAAACAATCTATAAAAAAAATTATCACATTTCAAATTAAAACATTAAATTAAAATCAAATCCAAACAAAAAAATACAAGCCAAATCAACCTCTAGACCAACAACATTACCCAACCTTGAAATGCATGCTTAGAGACATGTTTCCCTAGTACATATACAGTTTCTAGTCACTTGATGGATGGAGAACCACCACCGATAACCACATCTAATAACCATTATCATTATCGTTGATATATTATTAATACCACTATCACTAACATGAACGATATCATCATATAAATAAAAAAAATTAAATATTTCTTATAAAACAAAATATATAATTCTATCTCGAGGAAAAGAAAATTTGAAAAACCACTCTAATAGTACATGATGTGTACCTTTGTGTACATGGAGTGTACATATAATTCCATAAATTTGGAATGTACCAAATTCCATATTATTGTGCATTTCCCATGTATATAGAATATGTCAAATCCCACACCTTGTGTACTCCACATGGGGTACCAAACCATATGCATTTGATCAAGATATATCATGAAAAAAATATGGAATGTAATCCTATACTATATATTTCTCACATGAGATTACTAACCATGTACCACCACATGTTGTGCACCTCAGATGGAGTTTCTAGAACTGTAATCGACAACACGTCAGATCATGTACAAATGGTCCTATAAATCATGTTCATATGGTCAACATTCCCTGTGGATATAATCTTCTACCATCATCACACTGATGGACTGCATATTGTTTTTCTTAAAATACACACTATGTGATCAGGATCTCTAGAACAAAAACCCTCTATAAACCTCTTGAAATCCCAATTTTCCTCCAAATCTCCCCTCTATGGGCTTCATGGAATCCCCAATAGTCAATATATATTATTAATATTTAAAAATGACTAATATATTAAAGAAATAAAAAAATTTAAATAATGGTCTACCTTATTGTGAAATCATGAAATATTTAATATTATATTTGCACTATATGGCTCATATAGCCCTGATTCAACTTTGATCATCACCTCAAATGAAGCTTGGATTCTCCCTCTCCCTCGTCTCTTGGATCTATGAAAGCATTTAGGGAATGAATTCACTCACCCTCAAGTGATTTAGGGAGATAATGAGTGGGGGGAGAAAATTTTAAATATAATAAATAAATAAAAGTAAAATAAGTACCTATTTTAAATCCCAACACTTGATCTGGAATGTAAAAAGTGCTCATATGCTACCTTGGTAAAACCACCCATTCCCGACTCAGCCATGTAGTCAAATTTTTTCATCTGAAACTTAGTTTAGGATATATTAAAGTTTTCATAAATGGTATAACTTATATATATTTATCAAATTTTAAAATATAAAAAAACACATATAGATCATAATATAACTAAATTATCACCCAAAGGTAATTGTATAATCCTTAGATCAACAAAACAATCTGAAAATTTTTCCGATTATTTTCTATGGAAAATTACCATTTTTCCTTTTATAAGTACCTGAGACAAAAAATTAAACATTCTAATTAATTTCACAACTCCTAATTAAATAGGACATTATAAAGGATGAACAAGATAATTACATCAATGGAACCCATGATTGGGAAGTTACCACTATAGTTCCCTAATATAACTTGGAGAGTAGTTTCCTCCTAACCATACTCCATCTGGAAGAAATAAAACCATAACATTGGAACCGTTTCATTTTTCTAAAGAAAAAAAAGTGCACTATAATCACCTACTACTCATATAAAGAAAATATACATATGATGAAGGGTGATATCTATCCTATTTTTCATTGGGATGTTTTATTATGCTCAATAATCAACATCCCGACCATGTGTACCAAAGAGTAGTATTGACCAACTATTAGTCGACTGGGACATAATGATTTGAAATTATAGGTGGAAAATTTTAGATAAATAACTCCTAGGATCAGATCCATGACCTCTATCATAAGGGTATTTATAGAACTAGATATACAATAATATAATTCTAAAGATTTATATCCCTCATAGGATGGTGATGTATTTCCTCAACTAATTATTCCCAAGGATTTATATTTAGTCTATAGTCCTTATGCTTATAATTAAGAATACTTGGATTAAGAAACTCTCACATTTAAATAAGGAGTTTCCACTACCATCAATGAGGTGATAAATGTGAATATTTATACAAAGAAATACCTGATCCCAATATTGATCAATTCCATCATTCTTTTGGATAAACATATATTGTTTTCTGTGTTCCTAAAGTAGCATAACTATGAATTTTCTTGTAAGTACAAGGATATGATTGGGATTAATTCTTAGATTAATTCCCACCATCTAATAATACCCATTGGTCACCTTGATTATAAAAAGGCACATAGAGATTTGTATCCCTCCTTGTTTCAATGGTAAAAGACAACGGTGACAATAAGATAAAAGACAAATTCTTTAGGGAAGTTTAATACACAAAATGGCTGGCCAAAATCATCCCAGTAAGTAAGAAAAATAGAAAAATCCAAGTCTTTATGAACTTCTAAGGCCTTAACTACCACATCTTGAAAAATGGAATTTCTATTAAAGTTTCACATTTACTATTCAATGAAAACAATAATCTCTAGTAAATACCATTATATTGATAAATCAAATAAAACGAAATATGGATGACCTCTAAAAATGAGTAGGCTGCTACTTTTAGGGAACCTCAGGAAATATACTACCATAAGGTGATTATCGTATGTTTTTAGAATTCTGGATAAAACTACTAGCGGTCCATGCATCACAAATTGAAGCCTCTTCATGTAATGTTTGTTTTGTGATATGTGGAAGACTTGGTAGTGAAATACCCCAAACAACATGAATATCACAAAGATATTTTGAAAGTGTTTAGAATATTCCATGATCACAATATGAAGATAAACCATTTGATGAGTGAATTCAGGGTCACCTATAGGAAATTCATCAACATTATTTTCCAATACAAATCCATCAATATGGTCATGAAGAAGATCAATATCATAATTGAAATTCCCCTCCACATAATCTGTGCGAGATTCATGGATTTCAAGGGTTTCTGGACTATATTTTGGGTTTTTTTCAACCTAGTGAGAAAATGTAATTCTTTATTGAATATGATAAATAATGGAACCACCTATCAGTGGGATAGAAAATTCATGATTGCATTCAAAAATATCATGGAGTATCTTCCCAGTCCTCAAGTTTTGATTATTACTTTCCATATGGATCCATTGGTCCTCTTTGTTATAGTGCTAATGTAAATTCTTAATTCCCTTACATCCTTTAATAATAACAATGGTAAATATAATTGACTATACCAACTCATTCACATTATTCTAGATATTGTGGTAAGATATTCTCCCATTGATAAGAACTTCCTTTCCCTATTCTTCATAATTAGAAGTAGCACCATTATTTATAGCATCAGGAGGTTCAAGAGATATCTTGTATAAACTCACTGAAGTACATTATTGATTATGAAATATTAAATTGATTATTGGTATGATGGTAAGTGATCCATCATTAGTTAAACATCAGGTTCATCCTTCATATGAATGTCAAGGGTCCTGCACTGAAATATTTTCTTAATTCCCACCCAATCCTAGAGAAATTTCCCCTAGATAATGATTACACTAAAAAATAAATTCTATCTATTGATGAAGAAATTACATTATAGCAGATATACATTGATGGTGCCTCTTGAATCATGACCCATAAGAGAATGAATAACTATAATCTTAGCAGGTTTGTCCATAAATATAAATTTATCACTCCCTAAAATGCCCCCATTCCATACTTTTTCCTCCATTAAGAGGGATTCACCAACAATCAAGCTGTAAATCAAGGCTGCATTACTTGTTTTGAATTTTCCCTCAATATTGAGGTACCATGATTTGATGTAAAAGGAAAATATGAGATACTCATCAATGAAAATCAATGGAGACTATACTCTTAGAAAACATGATTTCATCCCCTTTTTTGATTAAACCCACAAGTTGATAACGAAATTTCCTTCTAATATAAAGGTATATCATATCCCTTAGTAATAGAATGATTGATCATACACTTTAGAAAACATGGTTACACCCCTTTTTGATCCAGACCAGGATGAAATGGTTATCCACATGGTGTATTGGAATGTAATTTCCCCCATTTCCCCTAATCAAAAGTACTGATAGGCGAATCAAATCACTAAAATATATTCCTAAGTGGGGCCCCTAAATGACTCTAAGATAGAGTAATCATATAATTGGATGAATCCCCTCATCAAGTACCTTCATTATGGAACACTTCTATCAATCCTAGTTGAGGATGAGAAAATCTTCTAGAGTGCAATGAATTTCATCATCTATGATGGAACTAAATCAAAGAATGACCTCTACAAGAACAAATATGATGAAAATATTCTCTCTTTTATTCATATTAAATAAGTTCATAATTTTTTAGTTGGTTAATGATGGTACATGTGGTGGTCATCAGATAAGATTAAATCTCCCCCACCAGATTTAAATATTAGGCTACGTTTTTTCCACCATGGCCTGTGACTGGCTAGAATTTACAAATAAGTATCATGCATTCCCTATTTACAAAAAATTCATGTATAAAAATCTAAATATTCTCTACTACACTAAATACTAATGGTTGTTCACTGTATGGGGAATCAATTTTAAGGGTCCCAACCCGCCAATAAGAACCTATAAGTTCAAGATCATTAGTACTAGAGCTTATTTATTCTTAATGTGGGTTGAATAAATTTTCCTCATGGAGATAAATAATTGGTATGTTGTCATGTCTTTGGATTCTCAAATCATCTATCTATTTAGAATCCTTTACACCATCCTCATAGACAATGGTACAAGTGTTCAAACCTCAAAGTTGAAGAAGGTTTATATAAAATACAAAAACTAGTAAAACCATAATTCCTACTATTAAAAATATTGTAATATATATATGAGGCCTTCAAAAAATAAGTTCCTAAAATCCCTAATGAAGATGTTCGATTATAATAACAAAAATTTTCTTGAAAATATATCTAATTACTTTTGGGTATATCATTTGTAAATTTAGACTTCCACCCAGGAGACTCATTACACCCTGGTGTGTGGAATGAAAGTAGTGTAACCTATTGAGGTTCAAATACAATCACTTATGATATCATTCTATGACAAGTTTATAACATCCCGACTTTTTATCACATAAACTTTCATTTCATTTTACAAAACCGAGGATCTTTAAGGTTTAGTGTCTTGGAAACCAGGAACTTTAAACATAAAAACATAAAAGATTCTTCTTAAACACTTGAAACGCTTCTCCTCATGTTCATACTAGGTTCATTACTGCATCTGATAACCTGGGGACATACATCAAAAGAAAGGGTGAGCAGAAAGCCTAGTAAGGGAAACAAGAGAAACATTTTACATGTGAACTTGTGATACTTCAGTAAGGTCATGAAAAGAACATTAAGGCATGAGAAAGAAATCACGAGGCATATCATAATAAAAATAACATTTTTCATAACATGAAGATGTGGTTGCAACATTTAATATAGACAATCATGAACATATCACCAAGGTCCATCCCCAAGGTGTCATTTGAAAATTACCAAGGTTATTCACCAAGAGATCGTGAAAATTTTAATCTCTAGTGGTTACATCATTACCCAATACATTGGAGCGCTATCAGGGAGAACCCTTAAATTTGACTTTATTATCATGTGAACCAAATATATCATCATCAAACATTTCATAAATAACCCATATAGCATAAAGTAAATGGGTTTCATTTCATAATCATAACGTTTTAAAAATTGCTTTAAAGACATGATCTTTACGTCACTTTAAACCCACGGAAAGGGAAAGAGGGTCTCATGTATGTAAATACCAGAATTTAAAATAGAAAATTTTGATATATATATGAATACCCTTGTAGAAATAAGAGCTTTGAGTATTTAGTTTATAACATAAAATAGTTTTGAGAAAAGAGAGTGGCATTTTGAGACGAAAATTCTGCAGCATAACGGCTATGTTACAAGGTTTTAGAAAACATTGAAAAGAGAGGGGACATGGGTCACCCACTCATAAATGATCCATGAAATAGTAGGGGGACAAAATATAAGGTATTTAAGAACATGGTAATGAAATTTGAAAGATATACCATATGAAATGAAAAACATGGAAGTGAGAAAAAAATAAGATTTCTCTTATGAAAATTCGGCAGCCTAACGGCGTCACTTAAACTTCAATAAAAAAATGATTTGACAAGAACAAATAGGGTCTCTAATCATATGATAATAAGTGATCAGTATGATAGATATAGAGATCATACCCCAACATAATAAAAAGGAACTTGAAATACTTGACATGAAAATCGAACTTAAAAAAATGAGAAGGGTGAAAGAATCCCTTAAAAATTCGGCAGCCTAACGACGTCACTTAAACTTTCATAAAATGAAATGATGAGATTAAGGGGGGATATCTCATCATATAAACATAAATAGGTCAGTAAGTGGAATATAAAAGAACATCCTCTCACATAAGAACATGGATCATAAAAGGAATGACATAAAAAAGATTACATGAAAAGAAAGAGAGAGGTCAGATCCCTTACCTTAAAACGTAACTCTTAAAACTCAAAGGTTTGGACCTTGAGGGATTGGGGGCACCTTGGGAGGAATCCTTGGGAGGTAAGGAGACCACAACTTAGTTGGGGGAGAGTTGGGAGTGAAAACTAAAGGAGGAAATGGTGGGTATTTATAGGGAAAGTGAGGGGACAAGGCATTAATGGCCAAGGGACACCTCACATGTGCTTTTCTCAAAACCATGTGCTCTCCCATGGCATTTACCATGGAGTTAGGCCACATGGGTCCCCCAATACAATAATGCATCAACTTTGGCCGGACATCCCTTAAAATATCTCATGACATCATCATGACACAGTTATGATGTCATTAAACATACCGAAACCCTAAAACTGCATTTTTACTATTCAACCGTTGAGAGATTCCTACCGCTTGCTTTTCAATGGTTTTAGCAAGAAACCCACTAGGCTTTGACGTAGCACTAGGACCTATTACAGCTTGCTTTTTGTGGTTTATCAAGAACCCACTTGCTTTTGATGGTTATGCAATAACCCACTAGCCTTTTTACGGGTGAAGGCTAGCTCACCGATCTCAAGCCTTTTACAAGGTAAGGCTTGGAAACCTCTTCACACCTTAGTGGTGGTGTGAGAACCCAAAGAAAAGGGGGGATGAGAAAAGGTTGGGGTTTGTAGGCACAAACCCAATTTTAAAGCTCAAAATAAATTAAAACAATAAAACCCGTAATTAGGAAGACTTGGGCGCCAATTGGATTGGTGAAGCTGATGTAGCGTGCTCTCCCAAGCTTCTTGAGGTGCTCCTTGGATTGGAAAATGGTTGGAGCACTTGGGGATCCTTGAAAGTGGAGCGCCGGAGGTTCGCCAAATGTTTAACAATGTGTCCGGTGGCTTAGTTGATGATCCGGTGCTTCCTAGGCCTTTATTTATAGGCTAGGAACCTTCAAGTATCCGTTGGAGGGCTTTGGAGCCGTTGGAGAAGGCCTCGGAGCCGTTGGGAGGCTTTTGGAATTGACTGGTCAAAGCCAACGGCTAGTTTGACCAGTGCTACCGGCTGGCCGGTGCAGGGCCACCGGCTGGCCGGTGCCTTGACAGTTGAGGAGAATTCTGGTCCAGGCTCCACCGGTCGACCGGTGCCAGAGCCACCGGCTGGCCGGTGGTGAGGCAGTAGCAAACCCTGTTCATTCTGGGTGCCACCGGCTGGCCGGTGCTTGGCCACCGGTTGGCCGGTGAGATGGCAGTGGCTCAGCAACCTTCCCAGGGTCCACCGGCCGACCGGTGGTGAAGCCACCGGTTGGCCGGTGGACTGATTTTCAGTCCACTTGATGTCCATTCTTGGGCAATCTTCTTGGCAACCTTGTGCCTATCATTCACAAACACTTAAAACAATATTAGACAAAGATGAGAGTGATTGTGATCATGAAAATTAAACCTTGAGGGGTTCGAGAGGTACAACAATCTCCCCCTATTTTGATGATCACAATCACCGAAACAAACAATGAAAAAATACTAAAATTGAAAGGAAATGCTTAAGCATGATGAAAATGATTCTCCCCCAATCAATCAAGAAATTTCTCCCCCTTTGTGATTATCAAAATAGAATGGGGCATAAAACTTGATTGAGGGAATCGATGAAAAAACGAGATTTTAAAACAATTGAAAAAGATACTAATTGTTGGAAATTTTGAAATAAAAAATTGAATTGAATAACAGTTTGAATTGAAAGTTTTGAATCAAAAACCAATTGAAATTCGAAATTTGAAACCAAATGAAATTTTTGAAATTGAGAGTTTTGAAAAATCGACACCAACTGTTGGATATTTAAAAAAGAAAATTTAAAAGAAAATTTGAATTTCAAAGCCAAGTGTTGAGTTTGAAATGAAAACTTTGAATACACAACAAGGCTTAAAAAAAAAAATCCTAACTCCCCCTAAATAAAAACAAAGAATCACTGGGGAGTGGTTTTTGAAACCGAAACAAATTTAGGCCCGGAGAGACTTGCCAAAAGGGATTTTTCAATCCAAATTTGTTTCATGGCGGGTCTTCTCCTATAAAATTCATCGGAAAAGAAAATCGATTTGGGTTGGCCGTACCGGGCGTTTTTACAATTACATTCATAAATGAGATGCCCAGTTTTTTTTGCAATAGTTACAAAATTTAAAGCAAGAGCTCCCCCTTACAAAAACAGTGGGTGCATGGGAGGAGGAGGCTTGGTTGGTATAGCCAAGTCCATTGGTGGTTCGGGAAACCCTTTGTGAACCAAGCAAATTGTTCAAATTTTGTTCACCTTGGGTGAACTTGGCTAGGGTCTCTCTAAGGTCTTTGATGGTTGATTCCATGGAATCAACATTTGGAAAATTTTGGATTTTAAGGGTGAGTTCCTCCTTCTCTTTGAGAAGTTGGTCTTTTTCGGAGGAAAGTTTTTTAAAAGACTTTTTCAAAGCAACGAATTTTGAAGATAGTTCATGAAAACCTTTTTCTAATTGGTCTCTAGCAAATGAGAGTTCTTCATAAGATAAATGATTTAAAGAATTGGAATTTGAAGAGTAAGAGGAGGAGTCGGATGATGTTACCTCATGGAATGCCATTAAGCATTTTGTACCTTGATCGCTTGAGGAGGAGGAGGAGGAGGAGGTGTCACTCCATGTCGCCTTGAGGACCTTTTTCTTTCCTTTTTCAATTTTTGAGGCCCGTTTTTTGTTGAGTGGGCAATTGGGCTTGTAATGGCCCTTTTCGCCGCACCCATAGCACTTCACCTTGGGCTCGGATCTTTCGGTGGGTTCTTGCTTTCGGTGCTTGCGGGATTTCTTCTTCTTCTTGTGCTTCTTCATGAACTTGTGCATTTGGCGGGCAAGATTATCCATTTCCGAGTCGCCGCTTGATGGTGAGGAAGATGAGGAAGGAGATGAGGAAGAAGATGAGGAGGAGCTTACTTCCTTTTGTACCTTGAGGGCAATGTTCTTAGGTGTCTTGATTGGTGTGCCCTCCTTTTGAGCTTGCCTCCTCATCGTGATCTCGTACGTCATTAGGGATCCGATGAGCTCCTCTACCGGCATTTTTTTGACGTCCTTAGCTTCTTGGATCGCCGTCACCTTTGGTGCCCATGAGCTCGGAAGGACCCATAAGATCTTCTTGACCATCGTCTCGGCTGAAACATCATCACCAAGAGATTTCCTTCCATTGCAAATGTCAGTGAAGCGTGTAAACATATCGGTAATAGATTCGGAAGAATGCATAGTAAAGCTTTCAAAATCTTGTCTATACATGTCTAACCGAGTGTCCTTAACTTTGTTAGTGCCCTCATGAGTTACTTCTAAAAGTTTCCAAATTTCATGTGAGGAGGTGCATGTGGAAACTCGATTGAACTCGTTTCGGTCAAGGCCGCAATGGAGAGCATTCATGGCTTTGCCATCAAGCTCGAAATTTCTAATGTCGGCTTGGGTCCATTTGGATTCGTCGGGGGAAGAGAGAGTGTAACCTTGCATGACTATTTTGTAAATGGGATATCCTATACTTCTAAGAAAGGTAGTCATGCGGGTTTTCCAATAATTATAGTCGGTCCCATCAAAAAATGGAGCCCGACCCAAAGAGTAGCCCTCGGGGGCGAAAGAGGTTGATGCCATAAAAAAAAAGATCTTAACTTTGAAACCGGGTTAAGGAATTACTCAAAGGTCCCTCTGATACCAATTGTTGGGTCGGAAGAACACCCCAAGGAGGGAATGATGGCAAGAGGGGGGTGAATTGCCTTTTAAGAAAAAATTGATTAACAATTTAAAAATCAAAGTATAAATGCAGCGGAAATAAAGAGGCAAGACACGCAAATTGATAACGGAGTTCGGCCAAAAACCCGGCCTACGTCTCCGCTCCCAACTCAACCGTTGAGAGATTCCTACCGCTTGCTTTTCAATGGTTTTAGCAAGAAACCCACTAGGCTTTGAGGTAGCACTAGGACCTATTACAGCTTGCTTTTTGTGGTTTAGCAAGAACCCACTTGCTTTTGATGGTTATGCAATAACCCACTAGCCTTTTTACGGGTGAAGGCTAGCTCACCGATCTCAAGCCTTTTACAAGGTAAGGCTTGGAAACCTCTTCACACCTTAGTGGTGGTGTGAGAACCCAAAGAAAAGGGGGGATGAGAAAAGGTTGGGGTTTGTAGGCACAAACCCAATTTTAAAGCTCAAAATAAATTAAAACAATAAAACCCGTAATTAGGAAGACTTGGGCGCCAATTGGATTGGTGAAGCTGATGTAGCGTGCTCTCCCAAGCTTCTTGAGGTGCTCCTTGGATTGGAAAATGGTTGGAGCACTTGGGGATCCTTGAAAGTGGAGCGCCGAAGGTTCGCCAAATGTTTAACAATGTGTCCGGTGGCTTAGTTGATGATCCGGTGCTTCCTAGGCCTTTATTTATAGGCTAGGAACCTTCAAGTATCCGTTGGAGGGCTTTGGAGCCGTTGGAGAAGGCCTCGGAGCCGTTGGGAGGCTTTTGGAGTTGACTGGTCAAAGCCAACGGCTAGTTTGACCAGTGCTACCGGCTGGCCGGTGCAGGGCCACCGGCTGGCCGGTGCCTTGACAGTTGAGGAGAATTCTGGTCCAGGCTCCACCGGTCGACCGGTGCCAGAGCCACCGGCTGGCCGGTGGTGAGGCAGTAGCAAACCCTGTTCATTCTGGGTGCCACCGGCTG
Source organism: Viscum album (assembly GCA_963277665.1). Classification (NCBI taxonomy): domain Eukaryota; kingdom Viridiplantae; phylum Streptophyta; class Magnoliopsida; order Santalales; family Viscaceae; genus Viscum; species Viscum album. The sequence goes on from OY728160.1 coordinate 642,211,705, forward strand.
GCCGGTGCTTGGCCACCGGTTGGCCGGTGAGATGGCAGTGGCTCAGCAACCTTCCCAGGGTCCACCGGCCGACCGGTGGTGAAGCCACCGGTTGGCCGGTGGACTGATTTTCAGTCCACTTGATGTCCATTCTTGGGCAATCTTCTTGGCAACCTTGTGCCTATCATTCACAAACACTTAAAACAATATTAGACAAAGATGAGAGTGATTGTGATCATGAAAATTAAACCTTGAGGGGTTCGAGAGGTACAACACTTGAGGGATTGGGGGCACCTTGGGAGGAATCCTTGGGAGGTAAGGAGACCACAACTTAGTTGGGGGAGAGTTGGGAGTGAAAACTAAAGGAGGAAATGGTGGGTATTTATAGGGAAAGTGAGGGGACAAGGCATTAATGGCCAAGGGACACCTCACATGTGCTTTTCTCAAAACCATGTGCTCTCCCATGGCATTTACCATGGAGTGAGGCCACATGGGTCCCCCAATACAATAATGCATCAACTTTGGCCGGACATCCCTTAAAATATCTCATGACATCATCATGACACAGTTATGATGTCATTAAACATACCGAAACCCTAAAACTGCATTTTTACTATTCACTGAAAATTCAACTTTCTTAGAAAAATCCCAAAATTTCACATTAACCAAATATCAATGCTCTGATTTCAAAAATGAACTCCATTATATAAAAATAATTTTCTAAAAATTTTTAATTCAATTTTTAAATAAATACACTATTCACCGAAAATTCATTTTTTTCTGAAAAATCCCCAAAAATTACCTTAACATAATATCAATGCTCTGAGTTCAAAAATGAAATCCATTTTATAAAAATAATTTTCTAAATATTTTTAATTTAATTTTTAATTAAAAAAACACTATTCTCCCGAAAAAACTAATACTTGAATAATAATTTATGAAACTGTTATTTACCCATTTTATTGAATCTCATTACTTAATCTAGGTGTCTAAATTATATTAAAACTTTATTTGAGTGAAATTACTAATCCATTTGGTCACATTACTAATCCTAAGCATAAAATCACTATTCATAATTTACTATTCATCAAAAATCAAGTTGATCATATTAGACTCGAAATTTCGTGCTGAACATAATTGTAGGAGATCATTTTTTGAAAATCATTACACATTTTTATTTATTTAAGGTTTACATAAACATTTTTAAAATATACTTTCTCTAAAATTCATCAAAAATATGCATACTATGTTTATCCGGACATTTGAAAATTCATAAACTTCATCATAAGAAGAAATTCCAATTTTTATTTAAAACAAAGGATTACACAAGGCAGTTACGGTCTCCTTACATAGCCCCTTATCACACCAGCATATGACCTAAGTGTAAGGTGTGATAAGGTGAGAGAATCTGAGGGAGGCTCGACCAACATCGCACGAGTAGTAATTTCTATCAGTTTGAACTTCTCGCGAAGGCGATCCCGTTCTAGCTTCACACGATGAATTTTAGCTTGAGTTTGGTCCAGAGCAAATCCCAGTGGTGCTACCTCCTTCCCAAGTTCTGTTAGATGGGCTTCGATCGGTCCAAGACTACTGGGTGAGGCCATCGAATCTTCTTTCTATATTAATTAACCAAGATTGCTTGTATTTAGAGACAATAGTCAAAACGTTTAGTTTCCAGCAGTCATATTGACCAATGGTCATATAACAGTCAAAACCCAATGGTCTCATTTTAATTATACTCATGTTATCAAATGAAACATTTTTGTTGAGTATAAAAAAAAAAACAAAATAACACATAAAATTAGGAAACAAGATTTATTCAAAATTTCAGGTCGTTACAAAGTTAGTACCAAATAAAATATCCCTAGTACAAATTATTTAATTGGAGGACCATGATGAAAGTAGTCTCCAAATATTTCATAATATCGAGGTCTATTAGAATCGAGAATCTTAAGAGTTAAAAAAAGGGTTCATCCTTTACCTAACCTATAAGGTGATTTGATGATGGAATATAGAGAAACTATGATACCATGAATAAATCCCCTGATGATAGATCTGAAATAAGACGGCCCTTTACTATTCATAGGGTTTAGTCTAATGGTGTGTACTCAATGTTCACTATGGATGAGAGAAAATCATACACCCCACCAATTTAAGGATACTAAATAAGTACTTTTTATAACTTCTTACTGAGTTCAAATTTATCCCAACTATATGGCATTAAACTTCATAACATTTCATCTATTTTTATGGTGTTAAACTAAAAATAATCCACATTTAAATCTGTATCATTTAAAACTTCTCAAAATGAATTCAATTCCTCATGAATTTTAATTGCTTTGAATGGTTCATTACCACATGAACCTATATTTCATGATGCACTAGTCCAAGTTTTATAACCATAAATTACATATTGTATTATCCTTATCATGCGATATTAAACTACGTCTTCAATATCCCTGTTACATGATGTTAAAACTAAATCAACCTTGGTTCTAGCTACACGACCTTTAAATTTATAGATAAAAACTTTCTATATGTTATTAAAATAAATATATATACTAGATTCATCACCTTATATTATGCTCTTCTTTATTCTGGTGTAGGTTTATTACCATACCAATTTACAAAACTATGTGTGTATTGATCCCCTCTATGGAATATATAGGGATTCCTAGAACTCTTACCTTAGACCAACTAATAACATTACATCCATTCCCCCTTCTCCTACTTATGATAATACTTTTACTATTAAATGTTTGTTTTAGTCTACATTTTCTCACAAGAGTGCCCAACCATTTATTTCCCCCTCTTCTATAAATGTGTTATATATGTGTTTAAGTCTAAAAAAAAAGAACTATGCATGAACTATTTCCCATTTCATGAGATATATAAGGAAACCAGGATCTCATATCACTAGACTAGCTGCAAGTCTTTTGTTTCATCTTCCTTTTTTGGTTATTAAATCATTCAATAGGTTTTATTTTCCCTAGGACATCAAGATGGTTTCATGATTAGAAGGATATGGTCTAAGATTCACAACCATAAAGTGTATATCCATAATGGTCCAAGCATTAGGGTTATAAATAATGTGAACATATTCTAATAATCGTATATATTAGAATTAATATCGCTGAGTAAGGTAGGGTTTGGTTTGGGACCAGTTCTATATAGAATACCTCATCACCCATAGTATGAGTTGTATAATCTTATAACAAAAAAAACTTGGTTTTACTTCCACAAACATAAAATAGGAACCTTTCTCCTTAAGATAGTATAAATTATAATTAGTGTTCAATTACCCTTCATCAGGTTTAACATCTCTTTTTTTATAGAGAAATCCTCACCCTGAGTCCCAGTTATATAACTTAAATAATATATCATCATAGACTAACCTGGTTTCCCCATATCCATGATCAAACATTTCGAATTTTTCTCATGGGTTTGGAACTCCACTTGGCCTATTAAACCTCGATATGCTCAAATAATTTTGTTTTAAATCTAGGGTGCTCATACCCCTTTAATAATTTTCTACTATTTTAACTCTAATCTTTGTATCTCTTGATATTGAATCACCCCATAAAACATTCATGTCTCAATGGACTCTCTTTTTGTGACATCATAATTCCCTACTCTCCTCCCACCTCCTATCTATGGTACACATTCAGGTGGAAACTTTCTTAGTTGAAACATATTTGATCTTGATCATTAGATGTGAACGATGGTCAAACTAATCTTTTTTTGTCTACCATTTTTGATGAAATGATAGTGAAATATACTATTTTTATGTGTTTTATGGTCATACATAACTTATTTGTCAAATCCATTATGATTTAGATTCTAGAAGTCATGATTTACCCACCCTTCACCCACTATTACTTGATTAGAGTTTTAAAAATCTTGGTGTTACCCTCTCATACATCATTTCAAATTGTCTAGGTGAACTAATCCTATGGATCTCACCAAACCATTTACCCCATATTCACATTTTTTGGGGGTCAATGTAACCTTACAACCAAGATCAATTAATCCCAATATATCACTATCATGTAATTCTACCTATCTTCTATTGAACCCTTTTTGTCTCACCAAGAATAACTCAAATGTTCTTAGGGGCATTGATTAATAATTTAAATCACTAAAAAAACATGTATCGAAATAAATTGTAGGTAATTCCCTTAAATTATAGAATCATGAATTTAAACTACATGGCATAAATTCCTCTCTACATGATGTTAAATTAGGTGATAAATATCTTAAATTCATGATGTAAAACTAAACAAACTTTATCCTAACATTATGATATTAAAAAAATGATCAATATATTTGATGTAAGATTTTAAAATACATGGTACCATATCAATAACATTAATTAAATCTTCATTGTCACGACCTGTCCTCGGGGCCCGTGCCGTGACTACCCCAAGCCCGCCTTCCATAGGCCAGGGGCTGGCGACTATCAACAAAGGCATAAATCCAAATAACTAGGAAGGCATTGCGTTTATAAAAGTAACAAAACACCACATAGTACAAGAGGAAGTAAAACACTAAGTACAAAAAGGAAGTGCTGAAAAGTAAATGGGCCAGAATACAAACCCAATCGAATGTACAACTACAACTCAAAGAAAGTAAACAAACACAACAACTGGAAGAAAGGAAGCAGCTCCTGGGTCATCCTCCTCAAATCCTACCTGAAGGGTAGGTACAGATAGCGCAGCTCCTGGATTGTCCACCACGAATCCTACCTGAAGGGTAGGTACAGATAGAGCCTACAACGCCCTCACCCATCAACATCCTCCGAGTGTCGGCTCATCGTGAAGTCCACCACCAGATACTGTCTCGTCGTGAGGTCCACCTCCGAGTACCGTCCAGTTTTCGAACACTCGGCCTCTGTCTGCGCTGCCCGTCCTCTGTAACCAACAAAACGAGGTGTGGGCATAGCCTGTGCAGGGGTGAGTATAACGATACTCAGTAGGGACCTCGAGACCCTCAAGGTATCACTAAATCCAACAAGGATAACCACAAATAAGATCTCAACAGATAACCTCTACTTAGGTATATACCCATACATATACCCAAGTTATCGAGTAACCCATCTCAATCATGAGGCAACACAAAGATTTTTGAAATCAATAGATAAGAACGACCCAGGTATATGCCCATACATATTCCTAAGTTATCAAGTGACCATCTCAATCATGAGGTAAATACAAAGGTCATAGACTCAGCTCAACCAAGATTTTATTCACGACGTCGAAACCATGAATGTTGGATAACTCCTCCTCTGTCAAGTACAGTGGGCTTGCTGCTACAACCAAGCGTGCCGAACTCCTCCTTTGTCGAGTATAGTGGGCTTGCCGTTACAACCAAGCCCTCCGAACTCCTCCTTTGTCGAGTACAGTGGGCCTGCTGCTACAACCAAGTGCGCCCCACTAACCTTGGACTGCTGCAATACTCCACCTGTCGAGTACTGTGGGCATGGCGCTACAACCAAGCGCTTCCCACCATGGTTCTGCTGCTACAACCAAGCACTCCCCCTCATAGGCTCCAGAGGTACTCCTTCTGTTGAGTACCGCGGGGCTGCCGCTACAAACAAGCGCTCCTCCGCCGTGGGTCTGCCGCTACAACCAAGCGCTCCCCCTCATAGCCTCCTGAGGTACTCCTTCGGTTGAGTACCATGGGTATGCCTCTACTACCAAGCACTCCTCCATCGTGGGTCTGCCGCTACAACCAAGCGATCCCCACTGGGCTATCCGATACACACCGAGTCGATAGATCAGCAGTCGTCAAGTCTCAGCCAGCTACTAGGTCTCTGCACTCTGCTAGCTCATCACCGGGAGGGTCTGCTCCATGAGCTACTGGTCGATACTCCAAGTATCAAAAAGGTCAACGAAGAAGTATCTCAAAGTACCACCTCGTCATAGGGGTCTCAACGCAACGAACGACACGTCAGTCGAACGCCCGATCTGTGAGTTACTAAACTTTTTTCCCCAGGGGCCCGGTTGGTTTTGTGTGAGAACCAACCCGGCCGTATCTCGACTATACCCCGAACTCTCATATGGTATTCTCATAGGGACCGTTTCTCAATGTGATCACCAACGCCGCTGACGGTTCGTTAAACAGACGTCTGGTCTGAAAGTTATCAGCTTTTCCGTTCCAGGGGCCGGTTGGATTTCGGGTACAATGCAACCCGAACATTATCCAACTACATCCAAAACTTAGGCGAAGCATTCAAAAAGTTTAATCTCATCAAGAAGAATCCAACAAAGTTGACGGCACGTAAATCAGACGTTCAGAGCTTGAGATATAAGCGTTTTCGCTCCGAGGGCCCGGTTGGTTTTGTATCCGAACCAACCCGGCCATACTCAAAGTTCTCCTAAACCTTGAGTGTAATATAACTAAACGACCGTATCGATCCAAGTTTCGCATCGCAACTGACGGTGCGTCGATCGGGGGTCCATAGCCCAAGATATGAGCGTTTGAAAGAGAACTGCCCGAGAATAGGGGGTTCGGGCCCAGACAGACCCGGCCCGAGACCCCCCCTGGGTCGGCCCGAACCGGGTTCGAGTCTGGCCCAATAGGGCACAGCCCGGCCCAGACTGGGCAGCCCGGCCGGTTGGCCTACCGCACTGGCGTGGTCGTGTGGCCGCTCGGCTATCCGACTAAGTGGAACAGGGGGTGCGGTTGCCCCCTTGAAAGAAACCGCGACCCCCCACGTGGGGACCGCCCCTTTCCAACGGACGCGACCGAGCACCGTGTCCCGCCTCCCTCAGTCTCGCGCGGTCACGGGACCAGCGGCTTCAGCCACAGTGGCCCTTCCCGGCGGCGCGTCGGGCGCTGCCGCCTCGTGGAGGTCGGCCGGTGCCGGCCGCCACCTCCGGCCGCCAGCGCCGCCGTGCCGGCGAGGCGTGCCAGAAGTGTTTTCCGCGGACCACCAGACGAGCTCCGGTGGTCAATTTTGCGTGCCATCTTCGCCAATGGTCCTCCTGGGACCGGTTCTTCACTACAAAGACCTCAAAATGCCCTTGCGGCCTACGTCGTCATCGCCCGCCGATCCGCACACAAAGAACAAAGAAACGGTGGGTTCAGACTTGTTCGTTGGTCCTCACCCACCGCGTTAGCAGTTTAAACGGCTTCTGACAAAATTTTAAACACATGCCGATGATATAAATCACATAGATTTAATTGAACCAAAACCCCTACCTTAAGCGTCGTCGAGCAAGGGTTCGTCGCATAATTGTACGTCACGGAAGAAGGCCTCGCAGAAGGGGGATCGTCGCGTCACGGAGAAAGGATTCGTTGGCATCGTGTCGTCGATCTCCGAGGATCCGGAGTTCTTGTCGACCTTCTTCAGAGGTCGGCATTCTTCGCGTTCTTCGTCGAGGAGGATGAACTTCAAGAACCTGAGAGAATTCTCCCCAGCCTCTCACAACCCAACCACTTTAATAAAATAAGAGTTGTCTTATTTTATTAATACACAAGCCAACGATTTGAATTTCAAAAAAAAAAAAGAAACAATCAATTAATTGAATTAATTGAGGAGTTTTAAACTGCCCAATTAATGAGGCATTTAATATCCAGATTAAACGTAAGGGTTGACTTCATTAAAAAGGGGGTGCAGGTGCGTTACTTAATTTAAGGAGGGGGTTGAGAAAATGTGGGGCTCGTGTGGGCACCACCCCAAAAATATCCTACCTAGTGGTGTAGGATATTGTAGGTCCCACTTTAACCTCTTACCATAGGTTAAACAACTTAAAATAAAAATAAATTGGTCGCACCATTTTATTTTATTCATTTACTTAACCCGAAAATTTAAAAACCACACCCGAGCAAACGCAACTCCGAAAAAGGTGTTTCTAAGAAATTTCCGGCGCTGTAATTCCATCGGTGCCCTCAGAATTTGATTCTGAGCACCGGTTCGAATGTTAGGAAAACCCGTTCATTCGTTCACTAAACGTACCCGAGCTAAACTTTGTAAAATGATTCCGGGAACACTGGGCCTCAGAATCAGGTGCCATCAGAAACTTCGTTCTTGTAAAATCCCAAAGAAATTAAAAGAATTTCCTTGAAATTTCCGGGTCTTTACATCACTCCCACCTCAGGGATTTACGTCCCCGTAAAGATACATCAAAACTAGGGAGACAAATGTGGGTACTGAGCACGCATCTGAGCCTCCCGCTCCCAAGTGATCTCCTGGAGGTTCCCGTGCTGCCATCAGATGCGCACTAGAGGAATCGACCGTCCACATAGGACCCGCTCTTGTCGATCCTCAATCTCCACCGGGACCTCAGCAAAAGTTGCCCCATCATCAAATTCCAGCTCCCCATGGTCAAAGATATTCGTCGGGTCGAGCTCGTATCTCCTCAATTGAGATACATAGAAGTCGTCGTGCACCTGGTGCAACTGAGGTGGGTGGGTCAAGCGGTAAACCACCTCGCCTACCCTGCTGAGGACCTAGAAAGGTCCATTGAACCCCAGAGATAACTTTTCGCCTCGACCACATCTCCGTAACTCATGACGAGGTGAGACCCGTAGGGAAAACGTGGTCGCCATCCTCGAACTCTAGTGGTCTCCGCCTCCTGTCATCACAAGACTTTTTCCGGCTCTGAGCTGTCCTCATCCGCTCTTGGATGACTTGGACCTTTCTGGTCCTACAAGAGCTGCTGAGATTTTTTCTTTGCCGATAAGAGAAATCTGGTCTCATCCCCTGGATGAACCACATTCTTCGCCTAATACAGTCAATCCCGACATGGAAGATACTAATCCATACCAAGGATGACGTCGTAAGGCCTCGACGCTACTACCAAGAGATCCAACCGTTACTCTCACCTCCAAGGGTTGAGTCACACTATCGGCATCATTGTGTGGTCACTGGGTCTCCTCCAGTAGGTATCTCAAAGTGAGGGTCAAGTCAATGGTTTTTAAACCGGAACCTCTTAGTAACAACATAAAGAGAGGACAGGAAGGTAAACACCACAATAAAGGTGTATTTTATTACTGCAGCTCAAAGTACAAAGACACAAAGCATATACAAACAAACATCAACAAAGCTAGAAGCAACATGAACAAAAGTCTCCAGGTTTGGAGCTAGTCCCGCTCTGGTCCATCTACTCTCGGAGCTCCATGATCATAGGACTCAGCTTCCTGAAGCTGAGATCTCCCATGTCCACCTGTTCCCTACGGTCGAGGTGGACCTCCTGGTGGTGGTGGTGGAAACACTTCGAAGTGTCGTCCACCTCCAGCTGCACGACCAGCTTCCCTGACACGGTCTCCTGCTCTATGCGGTCCGCCTCGATCGAACCTCTACCTCTGCCTGGGAGGTCCTTCGTTCATCTTCTGGTCATCTGTATGGTGGGTCGGACAGTCACGAGCCATGTGACCAACCCCGCCGGAGGAGTAACACTGTCCACTCATGGTAAGTCGTTGTCCACCCTGAGTGCCTCGCACAAACGATCCTGTGTCATGCGGTCGACCACCGTTAGGTCTAGTCCTCTTGGACCTATGCGTCATCTGTCTACTTCCCACTGTAGAAGACTCTGCCGCATGCCGACTAGTGGTGGGTCCTGCTACTGGAGACTGCTCAATAAGGAAAATCTCCACTAAGAGGGCTCGCTCCAACACCCCTCTATGTGTCGGAATGCTGTGAGAAACAACCGAAGCTTTGATCTCTCGCCAGAGCTCCTGCTCGAAGGTTCGAGCCCTGAAGAATGGGTCCCGTACCATGTTCTTGGAATAGCGTGAGAGATCGGTAAACCTTGCCGCGTACTGGGCTACTGTCATGCTTTTTTACTACAACTGTAGTAGCTCCTGGATGCGCACCGCACAGAGGGTGGATGGGACAAACTATGAGCGGAAAAGGCTTTCAAAGTCCGTCCAAAGGATAGATGCCTCGTCGTGCACCTGGAGCATCAAGCTCCACCATCTGCCTGCTGCCGCGTGCAGGAGGCTCGCTGCGAGGATCACCATGAGGTCAGCAAGTGTCCCCACTCACCTGAAAACTCGCAGAACTGCCTCCAGCCAATCCTCAGCTGCCTGAGGGTCCATCTCCAAATGGAACCTGGGCAGTCGCTGACGCTGAAACTCATGCAGTGCACTAAGGCGACGTGCACCGTCAGCGGCTGGGGCTGGTAGCATCGGTGGCTCGGCGGGTAGAGGTACCGCTGGTGCCTCTGCTGTCAAAGGGCCCTATACTGAGGCCTCATCGCTCGGTGGGATATCGTCCCGCACAACACTCATAACCCTAGCTGGCTGCTGTTGTGGGGCCATCCTGAAAAGAAACAGGTGCTCCACGGTTAATACAGTATACCTGGTGAGCTGACACAAAGTAATCACAAAGAAAACTTTTAAAACACACATGCAATCAATGTTTTCGTGTATTGAGTCGGAAATCAGAAGTCAAGGTCCTGGTGTACGGATACGTCGGCTACCGTACCAACACTGGACTCCCTGGACTGATAACCACACTCAATACCCTTAACACTATTGCTTCACATAGAAGAAGGATCAGAGTCCTGAGTTCTGAGGTAGAACCGAACTCCTTTGATACCAATTTTTCACGACCCGTCCTTGGGGCCCATGCCGTGACTACCCCAAGCCCACCTTCCATAGGCCGGGGGCTGGCGACTAGCACCAAAGGCATAAATCACGATAACTGGGAAGGCATTTAATTTATAAAAGTAACAAAACACCACAAAGTACAAGCGGAAGTAAAACACTAAGTACAAAAAGGAAGTGCTGAAATGTAAATGGGTCAGAATACAAACCCAATCGAAAGTACAGCTACAACTGAAATAAAGTACAACAAAGACAATAGCTGGATGAAAGGAAGCAACTCCTGGTTTGTCCTCCTCAGATCCTACCTGAAGGGTAGGTACAGATAGCGTAGCTCCTGGATCGTCCATCAGGGATCCTACCTGAAGGGTAGGTACAGATAGCCTCTACAACGCTCTCGCCCGTCAACCTCCTCCGAGTGTCACCTCGTCGTGAAGTCCACCACCGGATACTATCTCATCGTGAGGTCCACCTCCGGGTACCGTCTAGTGCTCGAACACTCGGCCTCTATCTGCACTGCCCATCGTATGCAACCAACACAACGAGGTGCAGGCATAACCCGTGCGGGGGTGAGTACAACAATACTGAGTAAGGACCCCAAGACCCTCAAGGTCTCACTAAATCTAACAAGGATAACCAAAAATAAGATCTCAAAAGATAACCTCTACTTAAGTATATGCCCATACATATATACCCAAGTTATCGAGTAACCCATCTCAATCACGAGGAAACACAAAGATTTATGAAATCAACGGATAACCACTACGCAGGTATATGCCCATACATATACCTAAGTTATCAAGTGACCCATATCAATCATGAGGTAAATACAAAGGTCATAGACTCAGCTCAACCAGGATCTTATTCATGACGTCGAAACCACGGCTGCTGGAGAACTCCTCCTCTGTCGAGTACAGTGGGCCTACCGCTACAACCAAGCGCACCGAACTCCTCCTCTGTCGAGTACAGTGGGCCTGCCGCTACAACTAAGAGCGCCCCACTAACCTTGGATTGCTGTAGTACTCCACCTGTCGAGTAATGTGGGCCTACCGGTATAACCAAGTGCTTCCCACCATGGGTCTGCCACTACAACCAAGCACTCCCCCTCATAGTCTCCAGAGGTACTCCTTATGTTGAGTACCGCAGGTCTGCTGCTACAACCAAGTGCTCCTCCGCCGTAGGTCTGCCGCTACAACCAAGCGCTCCCCCTCATAGCCTCCAGAGGTACTCCTTCTATTGAGTACCGTGGGTATTCCACTACTACCAAGATCTCCTCCGCCGTGGGTTTTCCGCTACAACCAAGCGCTCCCCACTGGGCTATCCGATACACACCGAGTCGATAGATCAGGAGTCGTCAAGTCTCAGCCAGCTACTAGGTCTCTGCACTCTGCTAGATCGTCACCGGGAGAGTCCACTCCACGAGCTACTGGTCGATACTCCAAATATCACAATGTTCCATGAAGAAGTATCTCAATGTACCGCCTCGTCATAGGGGTCTCAACGCAACAGACAACACGTCAGTCAGACGCCCAGTCTGTGAGTTACTAGCCTTTTCGTCCCAGGGGCCCGGTTGGTTTCGTGTGTGAACCAACCCGACCGTATCTCGACTATACCCCGAAATATCATAGGTTATTCTAATAGGGACCCTTTCTCAACGTGATCACCAACGCCGCTGACGGTTCGTCAAATGGAGGTCCGGTCTGAAAGTTATCAGCTTTTCCGTTCCAGGGGCCGGTTGGATTTCAGGTACAATCCAACCCGGCCATTATCCAACTGCATCCAAAACTTAGGCGAAGCATTCCAAAAGTTTCTTCTCATCAATAGGAATCCAAAAAAGTCGACGACACGTCAATCAGACATCCAGAGATCGAGATATAAGCGTTTCTGCTCCAAGGGCCCGGTTGGTTTCGTATCCGAACCAACCCGAGTGTACTCAAAGTTCTCTGAAACCTTGAGTGTAATATACCAAAACGACTGTCTCGATCCAAGGTTCGCACCACAACTGACGGTGCATCGATTGGGGGTCTGTATCCTAAGATATGGGCGTTTGAACAAGAACTGCCTGAGAATAGGGGGTTCGGGCCCAGACCGACCCGGCCCGAGAACCCCCTGGGTCGGCCCGAACCGGGTCGATCCAAACCGGGTCCGGGTCCAGTCCAATATGACATGGCCCGGCCCGGTGGGTGCGGCCCGGCCTGACCCGGTGGGCGCGGCGCGGCGCGGCCTGGGTGGCCCGGCCCGGCCTGGGTGGCCCGGCCCGGCCTGGGCGGCCCGACCGGTTGGCCTACCGCGCTGGCGCGGTCGTGTGGCCGCTCGGCTGTCTGGTTGAGCGGAACAGGGGATGCAGTCGCCCCCTTGAAAGAAACCGCGGCCCCCCGCATGGGGGCCGCCCCTTGCCAACGGACGTGGCCGAGCGCCGCGTCCCGCCTCCCTCGGTCCCGCGCGGTCGCGGGACCAGCGGCCTGCCGCCGCGGCGGCCCTTCGGGGCGGCGCGCCGGGTGCCGCCGCCTCCTGGCGGCTGGCCGGTGCCGGCCGCCGCCTCTGGCCGTCGGCCCCGCCGTGCCGGCGAGGCGTACCAGCGGTGTTTTCCGCGGACCACCGGACGAGCTCCGGTGGTCAGTTTTGCCTGCCGTCTTCGCCAACGGTCCTCCTGGGACCGGTTCTTCACTACGAAGACCTCAAAACGCCCTTGTGACCTGCTTCGTCATCGCCCACTGATCCGTACACCAAGAACGAAGAAACGGTGGGTTCAGACTTGTTCGTTTTCCCGCACCCACCACGTTAGCAGTTTAAACGACTTCCGAAAAAATTCTAAACACATGCCGATGATATAAATCATATAGATTTAATTGAACCAAAACCCCTACCTCAAGCGTCGTCGAGTGAGGGTTCGTCGTGAAATTGCACGTTGAGGAAGAAGGCGTCGCAGAAGGGGGATCGTCAGGTCGTGGAGAAAGGATTCGTCGGCATCGCGTCGTCGATCTCCGAGGATCCGGCGTTCTTGTCGACCTTCGTCGGAGGTCAGCGTTCTTCGTGTTCTTCGCGTTCTTTGCGTTATTCGCGTTCTTCGTCGAGGAGGAAGAACTTCAATAACCTGAGCTAATTCTCCCCAACCTCTCACAACCCAACCACTTTAATAAAATAAGAGTTGTCTTATTTTTTTAATACACAAGCCAACGATTTGAATTTCAAAAAAATGAAACAATCAATTAATTGAATTAATTGAGGAGTTTTAAACCGCCCAATTAATGAGGCGTTTAATATCCAGATTAAATGCAAGGGTTGACTTCATTAAAAAGGGGGTGCGGGTACGTTACTTAATTTAAAGAGGGGGTTGAGAAAATGTGGGTCTCGTGTGGGCCCCACCCCACAAATATCCTACCTAGTGGTGTAGGATATTGTGGGTCCCTCTTTAACCTCTTAACTTAGGTTAAACAACTTAAAATAAAAATAAATTGGTCGCACCATTTTATTTTATTCATTTACTTAACCCGAAAATTTAAAAACCACACCCGAGCAAACGCAACTCCGGAAAAGTTGTTTCTAAGCAATTACCAGCGCTGCGATTCCATGAGTCCCCTCGGAATTTGATTCCGAGCACCGGTTCAAAAGTTAGGAAAACCCACTTGTTCATTCACTGAACGTACCCGAGCTAATATTTGGAAAATGATTCCGGGAAAACTGGGCCTCGGAATTAGTTTCCGTTAGAAATTGCGTTCTTGTAAAATCCCAAAGAAATTAAGAAAAAAAATTTCCTTGAAATTTCTGGGTCTTTACATTAATGATATTTTTTTAATAGTTCGAGAAGACCCCCACTCCATTGGTGTTGGTAATAAACCCTACCCCTCTTAGAACTACAAGTTGATTTATTTCCACCCCATGAAATACATAATGACATTTTTAATCCTCATCCAAGGCCTAGAAACAAATTATAACCATATTATATCCTAGAAATTAGGTTAGTCGATCGAATCATGTCGACCCCCCTTATTCACTCAGTGTTAAGACAAGTCCCCTTTCCCATTGTATGAGCCAGATATACATGTGATATTTTTTTTATACTTCCCTAATGATGAGACTTCCACTAATCCTTATCATGTTTTGGTCCCCCTTTTCCCACTTGGATGTTCATTTCATATTTCCCACATTCTCTGAATGTGAATAAGATTTTTACAGATACTTTTTACCTAATAACTATGTTTGGATTTATTCTTATTTCATGGGATATATAGTGATGCATAGATCTCCTATCCTAGTCCCAAGAAAACAATTTACCATATTTCCCATCTCATCTTATAATAAGGTTACATCATTGGCTAACCTTTAACCACATATCAAAGTGATGATGATACTCTCCATGGGGATAATCTAATTTACCTAACCCTAATATCGGAACCAATGTCCATGTATCATGGCCTTAAAAAAGAGAACACACTTTTTTCTGTACTAACATGATAGATCCAAATTTAAACTGGGTTCTTCCTTAACCCATTTCGCTATAGGGAAAACCTCAATTCTCCTTAATAATAGATCCATGACTTAAAAAATAATATCACTCCTACTTTTCATATAATTCTAAAAAACATGGTGTTGGTCGATGATGAATGACCTTAAAAATCACCTCACTCGATAAAAGATTCACCACATTGAATTTTGGGCACACACTTTTAAGGCTATTTATATTGGAATTGGGTTCCCAATTCACATTGGATATGACCTACCTGTTATTAATGTATATAAACTCCCTAAAACTCCCAACATAGATTAAACTATATGACCTTAAACTCCCACAAACCTTTGGTCAACACTATCTAACCTTAAATCCTAGTGTTCCAAAGGTCCGATTTCCATCGTAGTAGTCCCCTATGGAATGATCAAATTCTATTCTCATTACCTTTCATGTTGTTTTCACTCATTTTCATCAAAAAGTCACACTATCCCACATTAAATTCCATAAAAATTAGTATTCCCTATTGAAATGAACAATGCATGATAACTATCCCCATATTGTTTTATATCTTCTTGACCATCACCCTTCCCTTCATAGCCAATGTTGGAATTGTTGAGTTTTAATCCCCTTTAATCTTCCATTTTATAATAGAATCCATTATGGTGATGGGATAGTTCCCCATTATTGGCATAACTCTCATCAAGGGTTCACATATCAAAGGAAAATTTCATACCAATAACATTATGGATCATGGTCTTCAAGTGTTCCTGACAATAGACCTCAATTTTCTTTCTCCTATAAAACAATGTAGTGAAACATGATCTTTTGACGCGTCAAACGGTCATCCCCAAATTATTGATCACACAATGATATATCATATATTATCACCATTATATTTTTTTATTTCATTTTTAAGGGTTTTAAAACCCCATTTATTTCAATCAATGTATATTTTTAATTCATGTGTTGAAAAATTGTTTAAAAGGATGCAATTTCACAATTTTAAAATTTGATAGTAGTTAATTATTTTTATAATAACATTATATACACTCATCCAAATTATAAAATTATCATTTTTAGGAACATATGATTCTGGGGATTCAATTAATCCAACCAGACTAAAGTATGGATATGATTAGAAGAGACCCAAAAGAGGCCCACAATGTGAAGAAATTATGGTATGAAAAGATTGGACTTACCCGTAGTGATTGGGACACAATTCCGGATTTGGAGCTTAGATTATGATGATTATACATCCATCAGATAAATAACTAAGTGAAAAAATTATTAATCTAATTTTAATTCATGATTTAGTGTTTAAGTATATCAACCAACCTAAAAAATTATAGGGATAGATTATTCCATGAATATCGGACCTAGTCTCATAGATACTTTTTTTTTTGTGAAATATGGCATGTAATTGTCTATAAAATTAATCTCACCCTCGTTATTAATATATGTCTGACCAAAGGGTGATTTTTGAGTTCTTGGGATGTTTTTTATCATCATATATGGATTCTTCCCCTTTTATAAAGTTCAATACTCCTTATGATCAACATAGGAGGAACATGATGTAAATATTGAGCTTGTTGTTTTTAATATTTGAAAGAAAATTTAAATTCATGGTTTGTATATTTTTTTATTCATAATATATTATTATTTTATTTACTTATATAATGGTATGTCATACTGGAATTCTTATGATCATGTTTGGGGACAAACATTCATGTGATGTTTCACACATGGTTCACTACTTATTCTTCCCCCTTTAAATTGCAGTTTTTGTGTGGTTCATATTAGTATATTGAATTCACATAAAAAATTCCAAGTAATTTTCAATTAATTTCTTGGTATCAAAATAAAATAATATAAATATGTGGAAAATGATTCAAGTTCTTCATGTAATTCCTTGGCGAGTTTCGATTATAATGTTGGACACAAATCACCCAATTATCGGTGGTAGTGAGTGAATCATTTTGTGGATGTGACTAAACCGTAATATGAATACTAGTATAAAAATAGATAAAATATAATTAAAGGTGTTAAAAACCAAGGATTAAAATATTTCAATCCAATATCTTGAACAGGTAATGGATGACCATCATGAGATTTCCCCAGGTTGATCATGCTTAATCAAATATGTTAAGTTCTGATTTCTTTTATCTCTTTATTATTTATGTTTCCCTATTAAATCAACAAAACCCATGTGTTATAAAATACAATTTCCATTTTTTCCATAATCAAAACCTTATTTGAAAATTAAGGATTTAATTCTTCATCAAATATGACCCAATGTACCTGCCATACCATAAATTCTTTATTAAAAATATAAATATCAAATTTTATGTGTTTGACAACACGATAAAATTTTGGCACCATTTTCAGGGATCCAAAATAATTTTTCCTTTGATTTCATTGTTATCTCTTTTATTTAATACTTATTTCAAAATTTTCCTCTCCCCTTTTGGTTTTTTTTGTTCTTCCAAGTTCTCCCTATCTCTTTCTCTATCTATGTCTTCTTCTCTCTTCTCTCTTGTTCAATAAAATATTTTTCCCATTTTATTATTTATTATTTTTTTCTTCTACTATTGATTATCAAGTGTATTTTATTTATTAATTTAATTTGATGTAAATTAGTAAAATAGAAAAAAACTTCACAACTTATTTTTATGACTCAATCAATAAAATATATACTATTTGAAATAGATCCAAAAATTGAAAAGACCATACACTCACACTATATGTTTTCTAGAGTATAGAAATAAAGTGACATTAAAGACCCAATTGTGAAAACTAAAATTCCTAAAAATAATCTAAAAGTGAACAAAATAAAATACCTAAAAGCATGGCTGTAAATAATCATAACATTAAAGAACTCACCACCCTTGTTGTAGAGTACCAACCTCTATATAATAAATACCTAGAGAAAGAAATAAAAATTGATTTGAAATCAAGATTTATCCACAAAATTAAAAAATTTATTATTTATCCTTGTGAGGACCCTCAAAAACATATCAATGAGTTTCCCATAGTGTGCTCCACCATGAAACCCCAAAATTTGTCTGAGGACTTCACCATGTTTAGGTTCTTCCCTTTATACCTTGATGGTGTGTCGAAAGACTATATATATTATATTCATACCACAATTGGGGGATAGAATAAACTTAAATGACTCTCTATTCATAAGTTATTCCCTTACTCATGTACTGCAGCCATTAGAAAATAAATATGTGGAATTAGAAAATCACAAGGAGAGATACTTCATGAATTTTTGGAGAGATTCAAAATAATTTTCTCAAGTTTACTGCACCACAAAAGTAGTGAAAAATTTCTAATTAAATAATTTGATGAGTGAATTTTACCCATGGATTGTGGAATGATTTATGCTTTAGTTGGTGGTTCCATAGGGGATAAAACCTCAACCAATACTCATGAAATAGTATAAAATATAGATCAAAATTCACAAAAATTTGGTACAAACGTGATTTCACCCACTCAAGGTGTTCATGAGGTAGTAAATTCATCAATAGAAGAAAAGGTAGATAATGAAGTTGCTGAAATTCATACACTTATTTGAAAATTTGCTTAGGGTCAAGGTAATTCACACTCTCCACCCATTCAATTTCATTATAGTATTTGTTCTAATAACACCCATTTATATTATTAGTGCCCTTACATCCAGATTTATATGAGTATATTGTAGAATTATTTCCTAGGTTTTCATTTCAAAAATCATCACCAATGAAGAAAGAATCATTCCGTCAAAATCCATAACCCGGGTGGAAAGAAAAAACACAGTACCGACATGGAAGAAACTAAAGCTATCACAAAAATAATTACTATCAATAAGGACACAGAATAAAACCTTTTTATCCTTTACCATCTTGAAATAATCCACCTCCTCCCAAATATGAACAAAGCCTCATGTAAATAGTGAAACCAATGACATACCAGAACCACTAGTTCCAAAAAACCACACAATATACCTTTCAAGAACTATAAACTCAAGTGAGATAAATAGAAATCACAATTGGTGAGATAATGGTGAAAGGTTATAAAAAATTACCATCCCAACCTATTTTCGATCCCATAGAAAAAGGTGATATATGTTCTATCACACTTCATAGTAGTAAATATATTTATCATTATAATGATTCTATACAATAGGTATTTCCTCCTCTTGAAGACTATCTTTCTCTACCATTAAAATATTTTAGTGAGGACAAAAAAAGAAAAAGGGTAGAAAATTTTTCATTAAGGATTCTCATGAACAATTTATTACTCTTCCTTTTCTCAAATGACTTTCTAAGTCCAAGAAAAGTTTTGATAATACAAATGATAAAGAGATAATGGAAAAACTTAAGAAGCTACAATTTAATATTACACTCATGAATGTAGATAAAAAAATTCCTCATTATACCAAATGTCTTAATTAAATTTTCACCCATAGACATTGATTGATGGGGAATGAGAGATTCAACCTTGGGAGGGCTGTATTCATATTGATAAAACCAATTATTCAAACCAAATACAAAGCTCTAGGAACTTTTTGGATATCTTGAACCATAGGAGAGTCTTTATTTTTTGATGCAATACTTGATTTTAGTTCATTAATTAATGTGAAGCCTCATTCTGGGTATAGTTTTTTACAGTTCGGGGTGATTCAATCATTGTACATCATCATGAAACTTTCCAAATGGAGAATAACACACGCAAAAATAGTGATTAAGTATGTACTCGTGAGTGTTAATAATCTTATATTCCCTATAGAATTATACATTCTTGAGATATAAGATACTTAAACACAAGGATATTCTCCTCTCATACTTATAAGGACTTTCCTTAAAACAACAAAGGCAATAATCTATTTTCCTAATGTTACACTGTCCATGGATTTTGGGAGATAAAACGTATGTTTCAATATCCATGATGATATGAAAAAAATTGATCAAGATCACTAAACTCTTCCCACCCATTCAATGGAATTTCTCTCTAATGACACACACACACAACATTCTATACTTAACCCATACATTGTTTTATTTCCATATTCTTCACTTTTTGATGATTTTGGTATTAATTCATGTTTCAAGTGTTGTGTGGATTAGAAAACATTTTTTTGTTTTAATTTATGAGTGTGTTCATTCTAATGTACCCATGACCATTACAGATTTGAAAATCTCATTTCCATTAATTTTTCCCATAGAGAATAAACATGATCTGTTTGATAGTTTTGTGGACCTCATTCCCTATAAATGCCTTCCATAAATCCAAAAAACAACAATTATTTCATTTTAAAACAATTCTATCTGATAAAAAATATTCTTATCTTGAGGGTATTAACCAATTTCCTATTATTATTTCAAACAAACTCTCTTTATAGTTTGAATAAAAATTGCTAAACCATTTGAGAGAGTGTAAAAAGAAAATAGGATAAACATTAATAGATATTCTTATTATTATCACACAAATTTTCATTAACTATATACTTTTAGATGACGAGGCTAATAATCCATGGAAATTTAACCACCAGATACATATCTCCCTTCCTTTTGTAGTAAAATTGTAAGTTAGTAAATTTCTTATTTCAAGGATCATCTATCTCATATCTGATGGTAAACAAGTTTACCCATTGAAAATTGTTCCTAATAAAACTGGAATATATGCAGTATCAAATTAAAGGAATGAGTTGGTTCTAAAATGTGTGAAAATTAGTTGGTGAGTCTGTAATTACTACCATCAACTAAACCAAGGAACATGAAAGGAACATTTCCCTCTACTTTTCATTTACCTAATGTTATAAATATTTGATAGTAAGTTCCATTATAATTTCTTCTATGGATATTCACCTTATTTTAAAATCCATATAGCTCATTAAGATCAAAAAAATACAAAATTTACCTATATATTCAGTAAATTTCATATAAGAGGATTTAATTTAGCCTCTATAATTCTCCTGGTAGTTTTTATTATTGAATGTTGAATTTATTTTTGGAGCACATTGAGTATTTTATAGAAGTTTTTATGGGTTATTTCAGAGTTTATGGATATTCCGTTTATGAATGATTAGAACACCTAGGTTTTTTTCTATCTTGTTACATTGAAAAAGATAAACTATTAAATTATAATAAATTACATTTCACAGTAGAGAAGGGGATAGATCTTGGGAATATTATTTTAAGTAATGGAATTCAAGTTGATAAATAAAAAATGAGATAATTTGTTCTGTTCCATTTCTAAAATGTGTTTGTGAGGTCTTATATTTATTGTTTAATGCTGTTTTTTACCTTTGATTCATCAAATAATTTAGTAAGATCACATTTCCCTTATCTCAATTGTTATAAGGGGATTCCATGTTTTTTTTGATAAAAGTTGTAGGGATGAATTCAATTAACTAAAAAGGTTTCTCACATCACCTCCCATTATCCAACCACCAAGGGGGGATCTACCCTTTGAACTTAAGTGTGATGCCTATTACATTATAGTTGGGATAGGTTTACCAAAATGGGTTAAGAGGGATGATCATGTAATTGTATATGCCTCACATACCCTTAAACCTTCCTAAGAAAACTGCAAGACCAATGAAAAAAACTTCTTTCAATTATGTTTTCCTTGAAAAAATTATGTTCATATATTCTTGGATTAAATGTATTTATTTATTCTTATCATACCTTCCATTAGTTTTTCCATAAGAAACCTAAACCTAATACCTAACAATTATGGTGGATTCTACTCATCCAAGAGTTTTACCTAGAGATTTAAGATAAGATAGGAGTGGAAAATGTGGTAGATGACAACATTATTAGGATTTACTCACTATTGGACCACCATGTTGACTCATATATCCCCATTGGAGAATACTTCCATGATTAGAACCTTTTTGATGTAGTGAAACATACCCCTTAGTATGTAGAAATCTTATTTTTTTCATTATCTAGGCTTCACACACATTTTATCACATCAAAATCCCAAATACTTAAGAATGAGTCATGATGGTACATCTAGGATGAATCATTCTTTTGAATAATTTTTAGTGACTAGTTTGTTCATCTATGTGTCCTCTACCATGAGTTCAACTCGATTTTGAGATTATACCATACTTTGTCTCGTGGAGGACAATTTTTCTCACAATGTATTTCTCTACAAGTCCATGAATTTGTAATTTTTTACTAACATTGTATAGATATTCCTATAGGGTTTTAATTCATCCACATGATGTCAATTCACAGGGAATACCTCCAAGAGGAATGAAATTCCAAAAAAACCCATGATATTTTCTAATACCTTTGATTCATTGGGAATTAACTTCATGGAGATGTTTAAAAATTAATTTATATTTGCATACATATTATTAGTTGTTGACAATGTCTCTAAATGGTTGAAGGAAAAGGCTACTATGATGGATTAATCTCTATTGGTTGTTGATTTTTTGGAGATCTCATATTTTTAGTAGGTTTAGATTCCCAAGATTCACCATTAGTGATTGGGGTTTAAATTTTTAAAATCAGAACATGAAAAACATTCTCACTAAGTATGGGGTTGTTCATAAATTCTACACCTAATATCACCCCCAAGCCAACAGATAAGTAGAAATTTAAAATTGGGAAGTTAATAAAATATTTGAAAAAATAGTACAACCCAATAGGAAATATTGGAGTTTCCACTTGGAAGATGCACTTTTGGAAATTTTTAATGCTTTCAAAACCCCAATCAGAGTGTCACCATATAGTATTATGTTTGTAATGGCCTGTCACCTCCCCACGGAGGTATATCACCATGCATATTGGACTATTATATAATGTAATATGAATCTATCAGATGTAGGAGAGTATATGAATTTAAATATTCATGAGTTTGAAGAAATTAAACATGATGCATATAATAACTCCTAGATCTATAAAGAGAAGTCAAAGGATATGAATAATGAGATGATTCATCAATGGAAGTTTTATATTTCTGATAAGGTACTCATGTATAATTCTAGAATAATGATCCAACTATGTAAGCTTCATTCCTAATAAATCTATCATTATATTATTGGTTATGTTTTCTATTTTGGTGCAATATATGTTTTTCATAGAAGAGTGGACATAGGTTTATCATAAATGGGAAAATAAATTAACCCTTATATGAGGATTTTACAAGGAATCCAATGGAGAAAATCTAGTAGATAGATGTCACATACAAAAACACTTAGTAGGATGTCCATTATCCATATAATTATTTAGATTCATATTTATTTAATGTTATTACATTGAGGATAATTTTATTTTTAGCTATGGGTGAGGGTGACGTAGGATAATTTGGGTTTAATTTTTTTTAAAAACACTATGTTTCCTTTTTTCCCTTTCTTTATTATCTTTATTTTTTGTTTTTAGATAAAAATTTACCTTAAAGGGAATATCCAAAATCATTTTTAATTCTTGAGTCAATTTTGTGGAAAATTGAATTATTTTTTGAAAAATTATTTCGAATGAATTTTGATAATGAATCTTTTTCTAGAAATTTTTATTTTCAAATCATTCAAAATATTTTAATGGATTTTTGAAACCCATGACTAATTAGCAGTGAATAATATTTTAAATCCCTTACCAGAGAGTCATTATAATCTTTTTATTGCATATTATTCCTTTTAGTCACATTATTGAGGGTCTTGAGTCATATAGAGAAACTAGAACTTGTTTTGATTCTATTTGAATCTATAATATTCTAGTGTTCTATACCCATGATAGAGGACACTATTCAATTAAAAATCGTTTTGTATAGGTAACTTATATTTTTGGTCACCTTTACATTTAAACCTTATTATTCCTTATATACTATGAAATTACTATTATGTAGCCACATTACAATCTAATATATCTCTACCAACCCATATATTGGTCATATTTTTGTTTTATTTTCCACAAGTGTGGGGAATAGGGTGTTTTCATGGGAATTATTGGAAAAAAATTGGTTTTTACAAATTGAGTGAATTATTGCTACATTTTTCAGGCATTGGATTCATAAAAAATATTATATCATTGTTTTATCCTTGTTTCCCACTTCATATGAAAATAAAATTATATAAGAAAACAATAGTTCTTTACATTTAAAATAATAGAAAAAAAAATAAATGAATAAAAGAGGAAGTTTACTCATTATTATTCACTGATTGGATTTAAACCACATAAAAGGAATAAAGGTAAGAGTGATTTGGGAATTATAAACCCTATGAGGGGTTTGAAGAGTATATTCATTGTGGCCACTTTCTGAATTTTGACATGTTTTTTACTAAAGATATAAAGGATTTCTCTTCTACCTCATATTTTTTAAAACCTAAAATCCTACCAACCCTTAAACACTAGAAAAACATATTTTATTTCTTCTTGAGTAGAAAATTAGTTTCTACAAGTATATAAATAATAATATTTCAAATAATATGGTAGTATCACAAAAACTCTAGGAAATGAGCATAACTCTACCTTTTTGTGTTACTAGAGTAATGAAGGAAAATTTAAGGTGAAGTGGGTTATGACATGATACATGGGTAAAATAATGAAGTTGAACAAATTTGAATATTATAGAAAAATAATATTAGAAAAATTTAATTAATAAACAACACATGATGTATTTTATTTCAAAATAATCCTATATTTTTTCTCACCTTTGATTTACCAATGAGACTTAATTAGGATATTAGACTTTTCCTAGAAGCACAATTTTTTATGTGTGTGTGGGGGGGGGGGGGGGGGTGGGATCTCACAATGATAAGTCATATATTATAATCCTTATAAATTTGTATTTAACTATTTATGGGGTTTATAATACCATTATTAAATAATTTTTCACTAAATTCATATTTTTAATTATTTTTTCAAAACATACTTAAAGATGTAATTTGATAATGGCCCAATTTGAAATCATTTCACCCTTTTTATCATAACATTACATACACCCATCCAAATAAGAAAATTATTTTTTATGGGATTATATGATCATGTGGATTCATGATTCATTGATTATGTTAGTCAAAAATCCAAAATATTTATTGGGATAAAGTCTTCCATGAACAACCCACCTAGTCTCATAGACACTTGACTTATTTTGTAGAAAATGTTAGGGATTTTTACCTAAAATGACACTCATCACTCATAATAAAAGTATTTTCTACTAGATAGTGAGTTTTTGAGTTCTATTTACATTTTTATTCCTCATATATGGATTCTACCCCTTCTATGATGTTCCAAACTTCTTTTAACCACTCGGTGAGGAACATGATGTAAATCCCAAACTTCTTATTTGTATCTTTTGAACAATATTTAATAATACTATTTTATATATTATTTTTATTTGTATTATATTATTATTTAATTTAGTTATATAGTGCTATTTCATACTAAAACTCATATGACCATTTTGGGGGTACTCATTCATGTGATGTTCACAAACAGCTCACCACTTCTTATTCCCCCTTTCAACTGCAGGGTTTTTCTAATTCATATTGATAGAGTCAATTCACATAAAACTACCATTGAAATATAAATTTTTTAATGGAATGAATCTAAAATAACATACAATACCATATAACACATTAATTGCTTCATTTTTTTATGGTGAGTTTCAGTTTTGATTTCAAACACAAATTACGCAACTATCGGTGGCCGCTGGTGAATCATTTTTTATTTTTAACTGAACCCTAGGAGGTATCCCAATATAAAATCATTATAAATATAGTTATAGGTGTTAAAAATTATTTATAAAAATATATAAATCCTATATATAGAAGATATAATGGATTATAATCATGATATTTCCCAGAGTGGATCTTTCTTAATCAAATCTATTAATTTATTCTTTCTTTTATCAATTTATTATTTATGTTTTATACTTAAATAAAAATCCCAAGTTTTCTAGAATACGATTCCATTTTTTTCATAAAAAATAAATTATTTTAAAATTAATTCTCTAAGTCTCTGTCAATATTTGACCTTGGGATCTTTATATACTGTATAAATTCTACTAAAAATATAAATATCTAATTTTATGCGCTCAATAACACGATCACTTATCTATCACCCCCTTACGATTTAAACCCAAGAGGAAAACATTTACCTAACCTATAACCTTATTTATTTAGGTAAATAACTTACACTATAGTGACCCATACTTTTCATACATATATATGACATCGTAATAGATATATATTCAATACATAACATTATGATTCACACCAAAATTATAAAAGTCTAGGGTATTTGGAAAATTGGATACATAAAAAACTTGTTCATAATAGATTTGAACTATATCTGACTAAGTTATTCATAAATAGAACCCTTCTTATACATATCATTATTAAAACCATTCTTCATAACCTGGGGAAAGAAAACATGATAAGGAGTGAGGTCTAGTGCTTAGTAAGGTTAAAGAAGGGAGATATCAATGATCACATAAACATAACATGAGAATAAGGGTATGAGAACATGATCATAAAATTTGAAGACCATACCCTATATATCATATTTCATAATCTTGATTCATATCATAAATATTGGTAGTTCATAAGACATGAATAATAAAATAATCAAATAACAAGATCCATGATAACATAACATTGGCATAAGACATAAGTTTTTGACATACACATAGAACATCATTTCCCTAGTAGTAAAAGGTTACTTCTAAGACTATCATAATTGATTAGTTCACTCTATAAAACATAATACCCTTAGTCAAGGTTCACTCACATGAATTTAATAGAGGAAAAAGTCCCTTACTTAATTGGTTTCACTCCCGATTCCAGTCCTTATTGTCTCATGAGATATCCATCTTTGCCCAATGAATTTGAGGGATATATAATTTCAGGATCACCCATCACATAATGAAAATCATATATATGGCTAAAAAAAGATCATAAAACAATAATCATGCCATAACCCATGTAAATAAAATTGGTTTTATAAACATTTCATAGTTTCATCATAGAATAACCAATAAAAAATAACTGGGTTTCATAAAGGTTTCATTATAACTTAATTAACCCATGAGAAAGTAACTGATTTAATAGAATCGTACTTAAATCATCAACATTATAATCCATACAAAAAATTAAAGTGGATGGTATCATTGGATAAAAAACCCTAGTAAATAATTAGTTACATCAAATGATGTTATCATATATGAAAAATAACTTTAAAGTATCACTGGACCATTTCTTGAGGAAAATAACCCTTTTTTACTTTGAAATCAATTATTTAAAATATAAAATTTCCCACATATTAAGAAAAATATTTTTTTAGAGATGACCCTTGGAAACTATTAAAGGAATCATGAAATCATTGAGTGGTGATGATGATGTGAAATCATGTTCATATAATTTATGTTAAAAAAAATATTATCTTCATATTTTTAGTAAAAAGTCAAAAGTACCCCATTCAGAACATAACAAGAAGATTTATATAAAACCATTTTATAATTATTAAAAAATTGTTAATTTTGAATTTAATAAATCATAGTATAATATTAAAAAAATTCTTGAAAACATTTTTAGAAAATGTGGACATGTAAGAAAAAGGATTTTCTATCAAAGTGAGAAATAAAGTTGATAATCCTTAAAATACTTCTTTTGGTATATTGAATTATTAAAGATTATAAAATTAAAGGAAAAAATTTATTCCCTAAAAATAACCATAGAAGAAGAAAATTTATGAGATTCTAGAGAGATATATCATGAAGTTTATTCATTAGAAACTTAATCATAAATAATCTTGATAAATAATGAGATTGTAACATAAAACCCTTAATTTGTGTTCCACTTTCTTTTAATGAGATATAATATCATGTACAATAAATATAAATTTATAATACCTATATAATAGAATAATTTACATACTTATAATATTATATATTATCCACTTATTATATTTCAATACATATTTATTAATAATTTCTTATTAGAATTATCGATTCCAATTGTTAACTCTTTCGTTTTTCATGAGAATTTTAGTTATGTATTTTGGATATTTTAATTTTTTCATGGTTACATTATATCTATAATTTTAATAATATTATTAATATCATATATATTAATTATATAAAAATTTATAGTAATCCATAAAAGTTATGGATAGAAAACTGAATTACACCATTCTGGGAGAGGGTAAGCCTTAGACACACATTAACACAATTTTCACTTTTAAATAGATTGAATTAAAGAAAGGTAAATAATAATTCACCTTTATAGAATCATTATTAAATTATATATATTATTTATATTCATTAAATCTTTCATTATTACCATCCTTGTAAAGTATAAATGAAAAATGAATCACATCACTTCGTAGAGGTGGTAATCCCCACGTACGTGTAAACGACATTATCGTTTTCCAACAGATTGAAGGGAAATAAGGTAGATATTATATTATAATTATAGAAGAATAATTTTTTTTAATATCATACATTAAATTTAATAACCATAAATGAAATATGGAGATTAAAAATGAATTGTATCGCTATATAGAGGTGATATTCCACACATACGCACGGGAAATAATATCACTTCCTGTTCAACAGAATAAATGGTGGATATTGGTGGTTTCATAATCATAATAACATTCCAGTATAATTAGGATATTTAATTTATTATTTTATGATGAATAATAATAATTTATTGTTAGTGTAATAATAAATAAATTGAAAGTGGTCTCGTAATATGATTACCTCCTTTTTGGTACGACCCCTTTAGTTCATTTCTTGAGGACCATTGGAATTGTGTTTTGAAAATAACATAACATATAATTCATGGATAGGGATGATTATAAGATATTTGGGTAGGGTTTTTTCAATGTATAATGCTCAAATGAGTGTAAATAAGTGAAATGAGGTGTTTTCTTTTATAATTGGGGAATAAGACACACTTGGAATTTCTTAAAAGAATAAAATATAATAAATTAATTAAAAAAAGATGATTCCAAATGGAATTATATTCGAAGGTGGGATAGTATGATGTAAATATATAGACATAAAATAGGATTTAGATAAGTTCAATTGGAAATTTCATCCTTATATCGTGGTTTAACCTCTCAATAATCCCATTTTAACATTAATTATAGTGACAATTTTTTTTACTATTTTTACTGTTATTTATGACCATAATTGAAAGGGGCCTCATTAAAAATTTAAAAATTATAATTACCATAATTTAATATATTTTATCAATTTAAATATCTAAAATCATAAAACATTACTCTTAAAATAAACTCACAAAATGTACGGAAATGGTTTTTATGTAAACATTTTTTTAATAAGTATAAAATGTATTTATATAAAAATACTCAAAAAATTAATTATAATGAACATAATTGACATGAAATTAATTTTTTATTAGGATGAATCCCATTTTAATGGATAAGAAGAAACACAACACCACATCAATGACATAAAATAATAACCATGACTCCACGGTCCAATAGTTCAAGGCCCAAAACAACACATTCAAGTCTACAAATAAAAGACCTTACCCAAAATCAAAAACATTAAGACCAACTCCCACCTTCTCATCGCTGCTCGACTAGTTGTCCTATGCATGAATTCATTATCCTAGTACCAATGGAAATTCCATACCCACTCAAACATCCAAATATAGATATCAATGACTGGGTGAAAACTATTAGCTCTGAACCTCATCTGGAGTAGCTCTTTGTTGGTGAAGTGGTTACAAGTCCCTTAAACTACAAACCGCCGGGACACAATGAAAAAACCACCAAAAAATTCATTCCATGACGTTGTAAATTCAGAAAAATAAAACATAATACAGAAAACCTTCATAGTCCAGAAAACCCTTTTACCAAGAAGCTTTCATGTGTCATTATACCCACCATTGAAGACATCCTGAACGAACCCTACCAGGATCCACATGACTCTCACCACCACCGCACCTGAAGAAGCTACCAGAATATGATCCAAGGAAGTTGATGTCAAGCCATCATCACCTAGGACTGGATAAACCAACACCACACCAAGGGAACATTGAAAATGAGGGATTCTGGGCCACCCTGAACAAGATACACTGCTCTAGGAATGGATCTTCATAGATCTGAAGCGCTGATTCACCGTCACTAGAGTATGAGACACCCAAGTCATGTGAAGAAAGGGGGAATATTAGTAGGGATGGATAGGGATGAATGACCGAATTCACCGCCACATACCAACATATCCTCATACTTCAATTCCATAAAAACAAAACGTGATAATCACCGAATGAAAACATATGAGATTGAGCCGTGGAATCACCAAATTCCAAAACAAGAAAGGAAAACTCGATCCTCCACCTTCTAAGCCAATCTGGAGCTGATGCTGTGCTACATCATAAATGGAGAATCCAGAATCTATTCTAGATCCATTTCCAAGCCATGAAAACACTGAATCGAGATCCAGTGGAAGCTATTAATAACCTTGAGCCTATCCAGAGAGACAAATCTAGAAACCACGCTAGAGCCATTTTCAAGCCATGCCAACACCAAGCTGAGATCCATCGGAATCCAAAATCGAGCCACACTAAGCTGAGCTGGAGGAGGGGAAAAGGCAACTCTAGAAAAGAAACCCTAGACTTATACGAGAGAAGGGGTAGCTTCCGCTCAGAGGCCCTCCAATGTCAAGAACATAATTGGATTATTAATATTATAAATGAACTAATTTTAACTATAAAATAACATTAAAACAAAATTGAAAATTGTAACTACAACGAACTGAAGATTTATAAGTAAAATTATCTTTTTTATTTAATTAAATGTCTTATTATGTTTTATGGTTATAGAAAATACATGAACTTATTTGGTTTTATAATATCCTATCATTTTTAAAAGACCATAAAGCATCATAACTATTGATAATATAACCACTGATGAGTGATCATATGATTAGAATAAATATAGGGTTTTAATAAATCTGATTGACATAGATAATGGAAGTGATGCCCCAAAACATTAGGATCATACCCTATGAATTTTCCCATTCAGGATTCAAGTATCACTAAGATAGGGAGGGGTGAATCAGTGATATATTTTTATTTTATGTTTCTTTACTTTTGAAACAACATCCACCTCCTATTAAAAATCTCTTACCCCATTGAACACAATTCAAACACAAATCCACATGAGCACAAGAATTTACAAGGTTCACTACTCAACAAGTGTAGCTACATCTATGGTTTTGTCTAGAAAAAAACTAATACCACACAATCCACTAGAAAATAATCCTTTTGTGTGGAATAAAATGAGTAAGATACGCCTTTACACTCATGTAGCACTTTAAAAACAATCGAATAACATGCATTATTCTTATAGAAAAAAATGATGTAATACAATGTTATAATATTTCTAATTCATCTTTTACAATTTTGATCTTTTAAAACTATTTTTCACTTTCCTACCCAGAAGATGGTATGAACTTCATTCAGTCCTCCATGAAATATCCTACTTCCTCCATAGACTACCTGTATCCTCCATGAACTGAGTTACATTGTGTGTCCTGAGTGCATCAAAAACTCCTTCTTTCGCAGACTGTCTTTGCTCAGCCGATGGGAAATTCCCCACGTACTTCTGAGGATTCACAGACTTCCCCTGCTCTGCGGATGACCTCTCCTTTGTGTGCCTAAAATAGCTCACAGAACCTTTTCCATTAATGGGTATTAATCCCCAAAAACCACTTCTAAAAACTCCCTCCATGGATAATATCCTTCATGTAAATGATCTCCCATGAACTAATCCCTACTCTATGGAAACTCTTCCCCATGGACGCTTTCCTTCATGAAATCGCACTTCGTGAACTCTTCAGGATTCTACAAATTCTTCCTCAGGAATAAGATTCTTTTTAATGAAAATATATCTATCTTAATGATGGTATTAGGGTCCTTTATGTAGGAAAATAACTCTTCAAATTCCACCAATCTGACTTCCACAAAGTTTTGATGTGGTAGAGCCTTCACCGCGTACTACGCTCCTCCCACAAACTGTTTTTCTCTCCATGGTCCATGTAGCACCTTTCTTCCCTCACGGTGGAAGATTCTAATACAAAAAATCATTTCCAATCAGCCACAAACAACAGTCATTTCTATGAACAAAAAATATCTCATAAATTGTGATCCTCCCATGAACCATTTTTCTTACTTGGTCCATGTACCGTGCTTCACGGTCCATATAGCACTGCTATGAAAAATCCTTTCTTTACTAATTTTCCATTTCCCTTCTGAGAACCTCCTATGCGATTCAAAAAATATCTTACATGATCCAAAAACTATAATATCCTTTGAGAAAAATATTCCTTTACAAAAAACTCCCTATTTTGAGGCCCTAAAATTTAGCCAACATTGGGAAACAATGCTACCTTAAAAAACTACTTTGAAAAAACGTCAACCATAATGATTCATAGTCATTGATACTTTGTTAAAGATTCAACTAACTTCTACAAAACTTCACATAATTCCAAAATCAATTGATTACTTTCACCAAGAACCCAATATATTGTGATATTTAATCTTTAATCGATCACCTTTATCATTGTTATATTTTTCAAGGAAATTATTGTAACTTCCTTGTCTTCCAGCAAAATATTTCTTTCCCAATCAAACTTAAAAATGAATAGCAGCATCTTTCCCCCCATTCCTTCAAAAGTATCACATCAAAATTTCTCCAAAAAACTTATGATGTTTTTTAAATACAAATCAGAAAATCATCTTCATATTTCCCAATGTATTTTAAAAGGTGAATTGATTGATCCTTTTTGACAAAAAAAGATAACACTCTTGAAAACAAACTTTTCTTACTTCCAAAAGCATATCTATTAAACTTGGTCCCAACATTCTCCCCCTTTGTATTTTGTTTTCAACTAAGATTCAGAAATCACAAAACTTTGTAACCTCATGATATGGATTACTTATCAAAAATTATAATCCAATGTGATCTAATTAATTGTAGGAAACAATAATTATTAACAGTAAAACCATTTTTTCCAAAATTTGAGACTATAAAACATCTTTAGATTTCATCCTCAGACTTATCTAAAATATCCTCATATTTCTTCTAAGAATTGTTCCTAAAAATTATTCCTTAAATTTCTCCACTTATTCAATATTCCTATAATAAAATTTTTTTATATCCTACAACCACTCTAACAAACTATTAGAATATTTCACACACTTACATGTTGGATTCACATCTTACCCACAACTTCCCCTTTATGCATGCATCCATAAGGATAGATTTATGAAAAAATTATACCCCTTAACAACTCTATCTAAAGGTAATATGAGAGAGGGGAAACAAACATATACCTTATCTTTGATGAGAAATAGGTTGGATGCCGATTTTTAACCTCAATTTATAAAATAGTTCATTTGGTAAAGGTTTTGTGAATTTTTCAGCAACTTGTTCTGATGTTGGAACCTACTCCAGCTTGAATTCCATATTCTACACATGATATATGTTGAAATGGTACTTTATGTCAATAGGTTTTGAATGATAATGTTGTACCCGAGTCCTTGTAATATTGAGTTCCCTTTGATTATTACATCCCAGGAGCAAGGGTAACTTTACATAACAAGTAATTCTTCCAACTAAGTTTTCATCCACATAAGTTGGGTAGTAGCTTGAATGACATCAACATACTTAGATTCATACATGTTAAAAGTTTCTGAATTCTATTTTTTTGTATTAAAACTAACAAAACTTTTCCCCAGAAATAAAACTCCACCAGATGTTGATGTTCTATCATCAATATTTTCTACAAAATCAACATCTGAATACCCAAACAAGTCAATACTTTCTAAGCTATCATACCTGATTACAATTTTTTTCATGCATTTGATATATCTAAGAATTATTTTTCTAGAAATTAAATGTGATTCTTTAGGAGCACTCTAAAATCTTTCACATAATGTAGTGTCATAAAAAATGTCAGTTATTTATGCGATCAGATATAAAAAAATTCCAATCAGTGTACGGAACTATTTTTGATCACCTTTCTTACCTTCTCTATATTTAGAAAACTTGGTTCCCACTAAAATATATGTGGAAACTTGTTTTTAATTTTACATTACAAACTTATTAAGAATTTCCTTATAATAATTTACTTGAGTAAGAAAAATGTGTTTCTTATTTTGTTAATTTTTTAACCCAAGATAGTATTTTATTTCTCCCAGCATGGAAATATCAAGCAACATTTTCATCTCTTCAGAAAATATTTAAAAATATCTTTCATTATTTCCCGTAAATTTAATACGATAAAAAAACAATTAAAATGATATAAAAATCCTTACCTTATTTTATTTAAAGATTACTATCTACTCTACCTTTCTTAAAACTCATATTCCTTAAGAAAGTATCCAAGTTTGAATACCATTCCCTCAATGATTATTTTATCCCACACAAGTCTTTCATCAACTTGTACACATGACTTTAATATTTTCTAAAAACAAATACACATGGATGTTCAATGAAAACTTACTCATCAACATCCCCATTCAGAATTATGGACTTCACATCCATTTGAAAAATGTTGAAACTTTATTGTTCAGTAATAGAAATAAATATTTTGATTATTTCTAACCATGAAAATAGAGATAAAGTCTCATAAAAATCAACACCTTCAATTCGTGAGAAACCTTTGCACACTAATCCTTCCTTATTCCTTATCAATTCACCTTCTTCATTTAGCTTTATCTATAAAATCCATTTTTTACCAATAATATTCTTCTTACCCATCTTGGGTAAGAGTTTAAAAGTATCATTCTTTTCAATATGATCAAGATCTTCATTCATAGCCTGAACCCATTCTGAATGCTCAAAAAAATTATTCTCATCATTCAGATTGGCTTTTGAATACAAATAAGTGTGTTTAACATCTTTTTTATGTTCCTCTTTTTTTAACATTCTCAAGTTGATAACCAATAATACTTCAACCCTCGACTTTCTTTCTCAGACAAGGATGAGCTATTTGAGTTTCATCCTCATCACTTGAAATAGTTGACTCTGATTCTTCTTCTTGAGAAGGATTACCACTATCGATATCCTTTTCATAATTGATAACAAAATTTCCTTATCCTGAACAACTTCTTTATAACAATAAATATGATATTCAACCTCATTATTTAAATATATTTCAAATTATAAAAATCAACAATTATCCAGGTATCTTTTTTAAAACATATATATTCTCTTCCTTCTAGAGCATAGCCAAGAAAAATTTCATCTCTACCTCATTTCTCAAATTTTACAAGGTTTCCACCTTTCTTCATTATAATTCATATACTCCTAAAAACACTAATGTGTTTCAAACTTTTAGTTTTTCCAAAAAACATTTCATATGGAGTCATATTTGAGCTTGGCCTATAGAAACATTGATTGTGAATATACACAGTAGTACTCATGTCTTTCCTCCAATAGTAATGAGAGAGACCATATTCAATTAACATAGTTCTCCCTATTTCCACCAGACTTCTATTCATTATTTCACTATACCCATTTTGTTAGGTGTGTATGGTGAATTGAGATCATGCTTAATTAAATGATTCTAAATATAATTTTCAAATTATTCATTCTTATATTCACTACCATTTTCAATTATCAACTTCTTTACTAAATACTCACATTCATTTTTTGCTTTCATCTTGAAACATTTAGACATTTTCAGAGCATCTGAATTATGTCTCATGTACATAACACAAGTAATGCGAGTAAAGTAATCAATGAAAGTGATGAAGTAATTATCACCATTTGTTGATTGTTTCTTAGTAGACCATAGATATCAGAATGAATAATTTCTATGGGTCATTTTGAACAAATGTAAACTTTTTTTATGCACATAATTTTTAATCTTTCATTTTTGAAAAATAGTGAAACAAAAATATCTTATTATTAACATATTAGGAATATCTTAGACACTATCTCTCTTTGGTAATTTTCTCATGTTTCTCTAACACATGTGTCCTAGCCTTTTATTCCACAATTTATTTTCTTCCACCATACCCAAGTAGCAAATTTTTTGTATTTCACTATCTTGAAAAAATTTTCTATTTCTACATTGGCCTATTGTAACTATCTTTCCATCTTCATCACATTTCAAAAGAAACCATATTTTCGGAATATTACTTTGTTACCCTCATCACGCGGTCATGAAACACTCAGAAGGTTATGTTTTAGCCCATCAATATATAATGTTTTCCTAGATTTCATCTTTTCTTTTCCAATGATGGCTGATCCAACTCCTTTGATTCTTAGAGATTCATAATTTCCAAATTTCATCATTCCTTCTTTGAAGTATTTCAAATTATAAAATAACTTTAATTCTTCTGTAATAAGAGAATAACAACCACTATCAAGAATTCATAGTCATTCTCAGTTTATAAATTTCAAAGCAGTTTCAACAACAAGAGATTTTTCTTCATCCCTTTCTCTCTTCACCTCTGGATTATGAGAATTGTTAAGATACTTTTTTATGAAAGTAACAAAACAAGAAAACCCTTATCAATATTTCTAGGATTTTCTCATATTTCACAAATAATTTCCAGTGGTTGGAACCTATTCAAAACTTTTGGACCATCCTTATCAAATTTCTTCTGAACTTCCTTATCAGAATTCTTCTTTTGAGTGGAATAACTCACCATCAAACCATGCCTTACATAACCTAAGGAATAGTAGTAATATTTTTGGATGAACCAAAACATATTTTCTGTATTTCCAAATCCACCGTAATACAATAAATATCCATATAAATAATATTTTCCTCTGAATTTTTTAGATTGACTGGTGTTGTGAGTATGTTTCTGAGAAACCTTCTTAACAAAACTTTGTTGAACACCCATCATTCTCTTTTCAAACGAAACCTTATTATTCATCATAGATTTATTTATAGATTTAGGATTTTTAGAAACATATGATTTATCAACATTGTTAACTTTGGACACATACATAACTTTTCAATCTTTTTTCTCTTACATTGAAGGTAAATTTTTTCGATACTTTTTAGGTTCATCCTTACTATAACTTTCAACAACTTCTAAAATAGAGTTTTTCAAACTTGTACCTCTCTGTTCAACTTTAGAATTTTTTTTTGACAAGTTCTCTCTATTATTCTTTTTTCCTTTATATTAACTTCCAAATGTTCATTAAGATACTTTTCTTTCTCAATAAATTGTTTTAATCAAAAATTTATTTTACCAGCATGAATTTATCATCAATTAAACCATATTGATTGTTTAATGAGTAATTTTAATTTTTCGACATCCGATATTCCTTTTCAAACCTTCTAATATTTCTCAGATATTATTTTGTCTCTTCTTTCAAATGTGATTCAAGTTGAGTTTCTTATTCCCCTTCAGAACCACTTCTCCCAAAATCTTGATTATTCACTATTGAAATAAAGGTATTCTATATATATTTTTCAGAAAAATATTTTTTTGGATTCAACTTCACTATATTCTTCTTCTTCTAAATATTTAGACAAAAAGATTCTTCTTTTAGAATTAAATAACTTTTTATATTTCCCTTTGGATAAATATTTACCTTTATCACCTAGTTTCTTCCAAGACCTTCTTAGCCTTATTTCAACTTCACTACTATCTTCCTATTTATTTATTTGAGGGAAATTATCTACAAAGTTCCCAATTATTACACATTCTAAACACATGAAGAGAAGTTAACATTTGTATTTACATATACCTCTTCCCCCATTTTTAGAAAATAAGGATAAATTTTCATCAAAATCTTTGCATACCTCATTTTCGGAGTTTGAGTTAGCAACATCAACTTCCTCAAGATCCCTTTTAGACTTTTCTTTCTTGGTAGATTTGAAATACATTTCTCTATCATATTTTTTTTCTCTTTATAGTATTCTCCCTTATTATTTCATAAGTGATTAGAGTACTTTGAAAACCATCAAAAGATAATGTTTTTGGGTTTCTTCCTTCCAATTATGAAACTATAATATTAAACCTATCTGGGATAATTCTTAAGATATTTTCAACAACTATATAATCCTCTAAATTTTCACCAAGACATCTGATAGTACTGAAAATTTCATTTATTATGGTAAAGAAGTCCCTGAAAGATTCAAACTCTCATATTTTCAAATCTTCATAATTCATCCACCAAATTTTTATTTTTTACTTCTTTAATTTTTTATTTCATTCATACATATTTTTCACCTTATCCCAGATACTTTTAGCTATGAAAATAGATTTTACTCTTTAAAAAAAACTTTCAAAAAGTGATGAGAGTAAATCATTTTTACCTCTTCGATCATTCTAAAAATTATTTTTATCGTTAGGTGTAAGAGGAACCTTGTCATCATTAGGGGGAAATACATATATTGTAGCTTAAAGAATATCATAACCAAGAGGCATAACATATAGAATAATTTTATATTTCTAGATATGCTAATTCTTTCCATCAAATATCCGAATCCCCTTATTGTTCATGCAATTCAGATTCTCCATCATAACTTTTTTCAAAAAATTAGCAAAAAATTAACGAACAGAACCTTACCCTATAATACCAATTGAAGTTTCCCAATAAATATTCAAGTATCAGTAAGAGGGGGAGGGGTGAATCAATGATATCTTTTTCTTTTATGTTTCTTTACTTTTGAAACAACCTTCACCTCCTGTTAAAGATTTCTTTCTCTATAGAACAAAATTTAAACTAACATCGATAGAAACACAATAATTCACAAGGTTAACTACTCGAAAAGAGTGGATATGTCCTTGGTTTGGTTTGGAAATAATCCAATACCACACAATCCACTAGAAAATAATCTTTTTGTGTGGAATAAAATGGGTAGGATATTCCCTTACACTCTTTTTTAACTTTAAATGAAATCCAATAGTGTGTGTGATTCTTCTATCACAAAATTATGTAATACAATGTCACAGTGCTTCTTGTTCATCTTTCATGAGTTTGATCTTTTAAAAATATTCTTCTCTTTCCAACCCATAACCTGGTAGGAACTTCTTTTAATCCCATACAAAATGTCCTACTTCCTCCTTTGACTACCCGTATCATCCGCAAACTGAGATTCACTGCATGGAATGAGTTCTTCATGGACCACCTCTTCTTCTACGGGATCTCTTTGATTTGTGGATAGAAAATTACCAATATACTCCTCATGATTCACAGACCACCCCTACTTCATGAAAGTCCTAACCTTCATGAGCTTCCAATACCTCACGGACTATTTTTGTTTGCAGGCTATAATGCCCCAAAAATCACATCCAAAAACACTCTCTATGGACAATCTCTTTTATGCACATGATCCCCCATGAAAAAATTCTTCCACCTTGGAAAGTATTTCCCATAAACTCTTTCCTTCAGGGAACCCTCTTTCACAAAATCTTCAGACTTCATTAAATTTTTCCTCAGAGTGAAGATGTTTTCTAATGAAAGTTTTTCTATTTTAATGATGGGATTAGGGTCTTTTATATAAGTAAATAACTCCACAAAATTTTCTAATCCAATTTCCAAAAAGTTTTGATGTGGCATAACTTTCACCATATACTATGCTCGTTCCATGGACCATTTTCCTTCCATAGTCTATGTAGTGCCTTTCTTCCCTCACGACGGATGATTCTACTGAAAAAAAAGCACTACATCTCAGCTAAAAATTATGCTCCTTCCCATGGAAAAAAATTCTTATCCAAACTGAGATCCCACCATCAACCATTTTCCGAACACGGTCTGTGTACCACACATCACGGTCCACATAATGCTGCTATACAGAATCCTTCCTTTGATTATTTTCCATCACCGTTCCACCAAACTTCTATGAAATACACAAACTATCCTTCATGGTCTATGAACTGTAATATAATTTATAGAAAATTCCCCTTTTCCAAAAAAATACTTTCAATTTTGAGGCCCAAAAATTTAGCCAATACTTAAAAATAGTGAAACCTTAAAAATATTCTTCAACAAAACTCCAACCATACTGATTAGCGGTCATTGATACATCTTTAAATATTTAACCATATTCTACCAAACATAAATTCATTCCAAAAACAATTGATTTATTTCATCAAGAACCCCATCTATCATGATATTTAATCATTGATCAATCACCTTTAGCATCATCATATTTTATAAGGAAAGTATTGTAACTTCTCTATCTCCCCAAAACATCTTTCTTCTCCAATCAAACCTAAAAATTATTGGAAACATCTTTTATACCCATTTACTTCATAAGGATTGCATCATAAATTCTCCAAATAACTTATGATATTTTTGAAATACAAATTAGCATAGCACCATCATATTTTCTAGGATATTTTACAAAGTGTATTGATTTATCATTTTTGACAAAAAAATAAAGCACTCTTGAAAAGAAAATTTTCTTACTTCCAAAAGAATATCTATTCAAATTGGTCCCACCACCCTATTAATCCCATTTATCGAATCCTATCAGGGAGATAGAATCGTTGGTAATTATCATTGACTAAGAATTTTAAGAGATATAACAACTAAATCCTGATAAAAACTATTTATGGGAGAAGTTCAAGCTTATTGAGATCACAACCCAAACCATGTAAGGCGAACCACATCATGAAAATATCACCATCAAGAAGATTACCCTTAGGTTATTTTCCTGTGAAATAAAGTGATATGTATCAAGACCCTAATAATATGAATATTCATATTTTATAGAATAATGAATATATTTTATTCTTATTGTTTTTACATTATAAATTATTTTGATTTTGATACTATAAAACACAAATTGTAATTTTTGGTAACATGAAATTTCAATTAAGAAATTTATTTTGACGAATTATTGGATTTTTGAAATAAATAGTATTTTAATAAAATATTATTATTAAATTATGATTTATTAAATGAAACGATAATATAATTTTTGGGATGTGAAATGTAATTTCTATAATGGTTTGAAAACTGTTATTGTAAAAACACCAAAATTTATCAGTAAATGTCAATTGTATATTAAAGGTTAAAGTTAATATATTCAGAAAATTATTTTGATAAAATAAATATTATTTTTGGAATCATCATGTTGAAATTATCCAATATTTAGTTTTTTATATTTTTCTATGATAGAAAATTTTTATGGAAACAATTAAATACGATATAAATATATGCTATTTATTATGACATCATAATGACCCAAAAGTGATGTTATAAAGGCTATAAAATGTATCCAGAATAAAATACATGTTTTAAATTTAAATTAATTTGTTTTAGGTTATTTTATTGATTTTATAAATCCTATATAAATCTTTTAAAATATATATTATATTTTAAGGTTTTAAATTAATTTCTTTAAGAAAATGACTCACTTCTATATCACCAAGGGTAATATTTTAATAATTTATGTCCTTGGAAATAAAAAATAATTAAAAAAAATCCTATTTGGTAGAACACATGGGAAAAAAACATTTTAAAGTTAGTGGTTTTTATTACTTTATTATATGGAGTCCAGAACCTAAGTATGAGAAAAAATAAAGAACTCCCCTATATTTTCCTATATAAACCCATCAAAGATCACATTACTTTTCACTAAAAAATATTGGATCACATAATTATTATGAACTCTCCTATATATATTCCTCCAAAGGTTTCCCCAATCTCTCAATAATCTCATTTTAGGCTTTTGGAATCACCCTCTAAAGGTAAGGGATTCCCTCTCTTCTTTTTATTCAGGAACCTCTTTTATGTTAGGCCTATTAGTTTCCATTTTTTATAATTTGGGTAAGATTTTATGCATTAATATTGCTTAAATTTTAATTTAAATGTGATGATAAAACCCTTTCACTCTCAATAACCCCTCACATGAGCCTTTATGAACACCTGTTATGCTACCGAAATTGTCCTTTAATTTTTCCATAGGAAAAATAAGGGACCTCTCTATCTTCATTCAATTGAAGAACATTATTTGTATTTATCCTTTTGAATCTCATTTCTTTACTTTTTCATGAATTTATAAAGATAAATATACTTTTTAATTTATTTCTTAACAATTTGATATCATTTATCCCCTCTCATTATAGCATTTACATAAGCCATTACTATGCTGAAATTTTGCAATGGATCCCCTTATTCTCAAATGTATTCAAGAATATTCATTATGTTATGAATATTATATCAAATTAATAATATTTGGATATGTCATTTCATATCCTTTAAATACCTTATAATTTATATATGATGAGGTGCCCCTTTAAATCTCATTAATTTCACCCTTGAACATTTATATGCCCCCGTTATGCTGTGAAAATTTCACTGTGATTTTCTATGCCAAACAATTTTATAGTGAATACCTGTACCCATTTATTATCAAGGGAGTTCAAATTTATGATCTTACACTTCATTATTTGGGGAATTAAAATTATTCAATCCACACTCCGTTATCATGGTATTAAATTTTATGAAATATT
The DNA here is from genome assembly GCA_963277665.1 of Viscum album. Taxonomy (NCBI): domain Eukaryota; kingdom Viridiplantae; phylum Streptophyta; class Magnoliopsida; order Santalales; family Viscaceae; genus Viscum; species Viscum album. The sequence goes on from OY728160.1 coordinate 642,254,097, forward strand.
TTCTTATGCATATAATCTATGTGTCAAACTTATGATATACATGATATGATTATGATGGATGCACCCAGATATAACTCCAATGAATTAGGTAATGTTTTAGTCTCATGAGATTCCATGTATGGTTCATGGGAGGTTAATCCTAAGAACATTATGTTATTATGTCTTAATGGTTAAACATGAATTATGTTTATGTTGTTATGTTTGAAGTTTTTTCCACATTCCCAAGTGGTCTTTATGTTATCACGCTATATGATGCCTCATTATTCATGTTTATTATTGTCACTATTTTTATTTCCCATTTAATTTCATATTTTCTAAAATGTATTAATTTTTTCATGTTATGATGTGTTTATTTCCTTACTAGGCTTTACATCTCACCCCATTCTTATGTATATCCCCAGGTTATCCCATGTATTTTTAAGAATTATGGACTAATATGATCATGTTAATGAAGTTTTTAATAATGGAGATGTACCCTATTCTTATGTTGTTATGTATTGTACCTAATTACCCAAAGACACTAGACTTATCAATCTTATGGTTTTCATTATGTGTAATATTATGTAATAAATCAAGAATTAGTGTGTAATAAAGACATGGGTTTTCATAGTTGGAATCAAAGGAAGGTTGAGTTATTTTTGGGATTAGGATTAGAATACATTAGAGTAAGATTTAGGGATAACACTAAAAATAAGAATACATCCCTAAATTTTGGTAAAGTATAGAGTAAGTGGTTTCTAGGAAAATACGTCTATCTTTGGGTACTACAAGTGGATGTGGATCTAAACCAGATGTACCCAGGGGTAAAACCCGAAAACACCTCATTGAGCTAGACTTGATCGAGATCTATTGCATAAAAATGGGCCTTTATTTACACCTAGTTTGAAATAATAAGGTAATATTATTTAGTAAATTCATAAGCTCATTAGAAACCATTATTAAGGGAACAAAAATTCCCATAAATGTTTATGTTAGAAAATATATAATGGATAACATATATTGAAGCCTACAAATTCATATGTTAAGGAAATACATGTTATTTAGAAATTATCCCTATAATTGTATTCCCATCTACTTGTTTAATAGTTTAAACATAACTATCCTTAATTTTATATTTATTATAGAAAATGTCCAGAAATGGGATGCACCCAGTAAACAACCAATGTAATGGGTAATTTGATGACTGCCCAAATGAGATGCCAAACCCGATGGGAGTATGAATCAGGAACAATGTGACAATACTATATTATTATAAATTAACTGTAAATAGAAACCTGAATAAAGATGAATTCCAAAATCCCCCTAAAAAGAAAAAGCTTCAATTAAGACATTTATTTGAAAAAATCCTCTAATATTGAGCGGATCAGCTGATCACTTAGTCACAGAACAATGGATCAACCCCATTAAGACAATATTCTCTATCCTTTAATGTTTTGACAAATAGAATGTTATACTGGCTATTTATTATGTAGAGGGAGAGGCTGATAAGGGTAGAAAATGATCAAGAATGCATATCCTAAGGAAGATATCTAATTGATGGGGTGGAAAGAGTTCCCAAAAATGTTCTTCAATAAATAATTCCTCGTACTATCCAAATTAAAACACAAAGGGATTTTATTACCCTTAATATGAATGATGATTAATCCATTAGAACATATGCGTAAAACATCACATGACTTGAATGACAAGGATCCAAATTTTTTTTACCCCCAAATTCAAAGTTGAACACTTCTTTATTGGGCTAAAATTGAGTCTAGGAAAATATCTACATATCTGAGACTTTGATAGATATGAGGAAATTGTCTGGTGCACCCTCAAATTCAAAATGTGGATAAGTGAATCTTAAGGGTATCATAGGGATATGAAGTGGAAATTTTAATTTTAATTATGGTTGTGTGATTGAGAAATAAAAGGGTGGTGATAAATTTAAAAAACCCACTTGTCAAAATTATGTGAAGAAGAACAATAAAAATTTATTAAGGGAGAAAAGAAAATTATTTAGGTGTAGAAAGGAAGGGAACCTTGACAGTGATTGTCGATGTGAGAAACCCTCCAATATAATGTAAGAGAGGAATGTTCCAACATACCCTTAACCTATTTTCCAATGTCTCAACTACAAGTAGTAATGACACTATGCAAACCACTTCCCTAAGACAATGGTTTTTGGAGACAATCAACGCTAACTACCTTCAAAGCAGCATGGGTGAGAATATACTATCACAACTTCTGAGGTGGATCTTGAAAATAAATTAGTGATATGTAATCTAGTTATTCATTCAATAATAGAAAATATTCTTTTTTATTATGGTTCTACACATTTTTTTATATCACAGAAGTTTAGTAGAACTATTCAAACACCACCACAAATCATATAAGTAAAGATATTTATGAAAATAGAAAATAGAGAAATTATTACATCCCAAGTATATAACTCCTACCTTGTTAAAATTTATGGGATAAAATTCCCAATTAACCATGTGATACTCCCTTTAGTGGAATTTTATAAAATTATGGGTACGGATTGGTTTTCCTTATTTATAGACAACCTAAATTTCCTTAAGAAAGAAATCACTCTTTGTATCACAATTAATCCTAAGATACAATAAACATTCTAGGAGGAGGATGAATATTTGTTAGAACCAACATCTAGAGCATGGATATTTTTTAATTAAAATAAATCATATCTATTTAAAATGATATATTCTAAGGAAAAGATCATCATTGATGACATGCCAATTGTGATGGAATATGGTAATGTGTTTCCCAAAAAATTTCTAGGTCTTCCTCCTAGATGAGAGGTTTAATTTTTAATCGAGATTATAGCTGGGGAATTTCCATTATCCAAGAATTTGTATATAATGGATTCCATGGAACTTTATGAGATGAAGAAACTACTATAGGGGAATCTAGATAAAGGGTTATTACACCCAAGTGCTTCACCTTGGGGTGAACCATTCCACTTTGTCAAGAAGAAGGATGGGTCAACACAACTTTTCATTGATTATCGCACACTAAAAAGATCACAATAATAAAAAAGTATCCTCTTCCATAGATTGATGACTTGTTCAATAAACTATGTAGAGCCCAATACTTCTCCAAGGTGGATCTTCAGTCGAGGTATTATTAAGTAAGGGTGAATAAAGAGTATATCCCTAAGACTGATTTCCATACTAAGTACATGAACAATGAGTTTAGAATAAATCCATTAAGACTCACTAATCCTCTAGAAATGTTCCTGGAATTGATGAAAATAGTATTTATAGATTACCTTAACAAATTTATGGTAGTATTTGTAGAAGATATTTTAATATACTTCAAAATCAAGGAGGAGAATGCGGAGAATCTGATCACTGTGCTAAAGATATTACAAATGGAGAAGATTTATCAATAGTAAAAAAACACAAGTTTTGGTTAAAGAGAGTGTCATTATTAAGGCATATTATCACAATAAATGTGATATTTTTGGACCCTTAAAAGATAGAATTAATTAAATGATATTCGAAGCCGACATCTATGATAGAAATCTGTAGTTTTGTTGGATTATCTGTGTACTATTGTCAACTTGTGATAAATTTATCATGATTATCAAAACCTATAACCAAAATAACTCAGAAGAGTGTAATATTTTTTAGAATAAATAATGTGGAGAGATATTCTAGGAGTTAAAAAATAGGCTTATTACTATACCTATACTTAAGATATCTATAATTGGGGAACTCCTCATGGTATACAATTATGCTTCAAAGAAGAGAATGAGATGCATGTTAATGTAGAATGAAAAATTGATAGATTATGAATCAAGGTAATTAAAATTTCATGAACATAACTACCCAACACATGACCTAGAGTTTTTTACATTGATCTTCTTGTTGAAAATCTATTAGAATTATCTCTTTAGATATAAGTGTGAAATATATATGGATCATAGGATCCTTAAGTATATATTCACATAGAAGAGTTGAATATGTACCAGTTAAGATGGTTAGATATGATTAAGGATCTTTATTTCTCAATCCACTAATATCATAGGAAATAAAATAAAGTGGTAGATTATTTAGGTAGAAATGATCCAAAAATTTTATCATTGATGATAATAGATAAGGATCCAATATTCTTAGATTTGAAAAGTATGGGTATGGGAATCATAATAGAATAAAAATCATCAATTATTTCACAAAAAAATTCTCAACGATCCCTTAGGGAGAGAGAAAGGATTCTCAAAGAGATGATATGGAAATTAAAAATAAGGTGGAGGCAATAAGAAAAGGAAACTATGTAGATATCAAAATTAAGGAATAATGAGTTGTAAGATTTGGGTCATGACTATTTATACTATGAAATATTGAGTTAAAGAATGAGATATTGGATGATGAACATAGATTGACTTACTCATTCCATATAAGGAGAAAAAATACATATAGATATCTCAAATAGATCTATTGGTGGGACAATATAAATATGGAGATCATAGAATATACATCAAGGTGTCTTTTATGTCAACAAGTGTAGTCTAAATGGAGAAACATTGAAGGAGATGATGCAACCATTACCCATAACTATATGGAAATGTGAAAAAATAACCATGGAATTTGTAACTATCCATCCGAATAAATCAATAGGAAGTAATGATATATAGATTGTGACAGATATTATTAAAAATTATGCTCAATTTATTGAAATCTAAGAGGATTTATCACTCAATAAACTTTTAAGGAAATAAATTAGAGAAGTAGTGAGATAACACAGAATACCACTATCGATTATATCTAATTGAGTTTCAAGATTTAACTCCAAGTTCTGAAAGAGTCTCCAACATGATCTAAATACTGAGTTGAACTTAAACATGTCTTATCTCCCTAAAAATGATTGTTAATCTATGTGAACTATCTATACACTTGAGGAAATGTTGAGGGCATGTTCAATTGACTTCAAAGGAGGATGGAATCAATATCTTCCTATGGTTGAGTTCTCATACAATAATAGTTTCTAATCAAGAATCCAAATGTCTCCCTATGCAGACCTTTATGGGAAGAGGTGTAGAACACCGATATGATAAGATGAAGTTGGGTAACACAAACCAATAGGTCTTGAAATAGTCAAGGAAATGGTGGAAAAGGTCAATACCATTCAGTAAAAAATCTGGGATACTCGTAGTTGACAAATGACCTATAATGATAATTTTCAACAAGACCTAATGTTTGAGGTTAGAGATCAAGTATTCCTCTCTATATCTCTATGTAATAAATTCCTGAGATTTTTGTAGAAGTAAAAGCTTAGTCCAAGATACATCAGTCCCTTTGAGATCCTTGATCACATCAGAGTAGTGGCATATCGACTAGCACTCCCACATAACCTATCACAAGTTCATGATGTGTTCCATGTATCCATCTTGAAGAAGTTCATACCAGACCCATCACATGTTCTAAATCCAGATTTGGTACCATTGGTTAATGATATCTCATATGAGGAGAATCAAATAAAGATCTTAGATCGTAAAGAAGATGTTATACAAAATAATACAACACATGTCATTTGTGATGAGGAGATACAACATGTTTGAAGAAGAGATGTGGGAACTAGAGGAGGTAATGAAATATAATCAACCTATTATTTTTTAGTGTGTGAAATTAAAATTTTGACGGTGAAATTTATGATAGAGTGAATATTTTAAGGACCCAAAATTTTATAAATAAAATTCCTGCTGTGATTTAATTAAATGAATTGTTATGTATTATGGTTATATAAAACACAAGAAATTATTTGGTATTATTATATCCTATGAGATTTAAAATACATTTAAGCACCATAACCATTTACAATATTTCCATTTAATAGCGATCACATGATTAGAATAAATATAGGGATTTGAAATATCCAATTAACACAAACAAAAGAAGTGATGACCTCAACAAGTAGGATTATACCATATGAATTTCATTTATCAAAGCTTCTAAGGGAGATAGAATCACTAGGATTTTCCCTTTTCCAATCCCAAGAAAAGATCAAACAACCAAAGCATGAGTGAAATAATTTACATAAGAAGTTCAAGCTCATCAAGATTACAACCCAAACCATATATGCTGAACCACCCCATGAAAATATCTCTATCGTGCACCTTACCCATATAAAATTTGTGGGTGTAATAAAGGTATATGCATAAATAACCCAATTATATGAATATTTATATTTTATAGAATAATTAACATTTTTTCTTCTTATTTTTGTTACTTTATACCTGATTTTTATTTTGATATGATAAAACAAAAATTGTATTTTTGGGTAATATAAAATTTCAATTCAGTGTTTTATTTTGATGAATTAATGGATTTTTGAAAAAAATATATTGTCAAAAAATAATTATTAAATGATTATTATTAAATTTAAATTATAATATATGTTTTATGACGTTAAATATACTTTCTATAATTTTTTAAAAATAATTATTGTAAACAAAAACGAACATTTCTCAATAAAAGTTGATTCTATTTTAAAAGTGAAAATTCATATAATTAGAAAATTATTTTCATCAAATAAATATTTTTTAGATTAAAAATTTATAAATTATCCAATGGTTAATTTTTCATAACTTTTTGAGATAGTTGAATTTTGGGGTAAAAATTAAATAGGGTATAAATATACATTGTGTATTATGACATCATATTTTCCCAAAAGTTATTTAATTAATATTTTAAAATAAATAAACTACCAAATATATGTTTACCATTTATATTAATGTGTTTTTGGGTTATTTGATTAATTTGGTAAATCCTTTATGAATCCTCCAAAACTTATATTATATTTTATGGTTTTAAAATCATTTCTATAAGAAAATAACTCCCACATCACCAAGGGTAATATTTAAGTTCAGCCTATATCCTTATAATTTTTTTTAAATGACTTATATTTTTTAATTTTATTTATAAAACCATTATAATGTTTAGGGTTCTTATTAATTTATTATATAACATCCAAAACCTATGTTTGGAAAATAATTAAGAACAACACAATCTTTTCCTATATAAACCACCCAAGCTCCCATTCCTCTTCACTAAAAAAACTTGGAGAATGTACTTACTCTATCATATAATCTCAATATTAATCCCAAGGTTCCCCAAATTTCTCAAGAAGATGATCCTAATCTATTGGAATCAACCTCTCAAGTTAAGGGATATCCCTCTTTTCTTTCTATTCAAGAACCTCTTTTCTGTTATTCCTCTTAATTTCCATTTTTTATTGTTAGGTAAGTTTTTATACATAATTATTACTAAAATTTTTATTTACACGTTAAAATATACCAATTTCATCCTTATTATCCCTCCCACGAACCTTTATGTACAACTGTTATGCTTCAAAAATTTACTACATTTTTCCATACCAAACCTAAGGGACCTCCCTCTCTTCTTTCAATTCAATAACATTATTTGTATTTATAATTTTGAATCTCAATTGTTTATTTATTCAAGAATTTATAAACATACATATATTTTCCAATTTATGTCCTAATAATGATAGATAATTTATCCCCACTAATTATAGCCTTTACCTAAGCTGTTACTATGTTGAAATTTAGAATGGGATTCTCTCCTTACCATCATTATTCAAGAATATTCATTATATCATTCCTTTCATCTCTAATTCATAATGTTGGGATATGTACTTCCATATCCCTTTTACTTCCCTTATGTTTTATAAATAATTAAATACCCCTTTAAATCTCATTAATTCTTCCCATGAACATTTATGTGCCCCTGTTATGATACTGAAATTTTACTATGATTTTCCATGCCAAAAAACTGTATAGAAAATATGCATATCCATTTCCTGTCAAGGGTGTTGAACTTTATGTACTTATAGTTATTTTATTTTTGGAATTAGATGCATGAAATCCACACTTTATTATAATGGGATTAAATTTTATAAAATATGTTCTTTTTATATGATATATGTGGCACATGTAGGCATGTACATGATATGATTATGATGGTTGCACCCAGACAATGCTCTAATGAATTGGGTAAAATTTTAGTCTCATGAGATTCCATGTATGGTGTATAGGAGGTTATCCTAAGCACATTATGTTACAATTTCTTGGTGGTTAACCTTGAATTATGTTTATGATTTCATTTTTAAAGTTTTTTCCACATTCCAATGTAGTCTTTATATTATCATACTATATCGTGCCTCATTGTTGAGGTTTTTTATTCTAACCCTTTTTTATGTCCCATTTAATTTTATATTGTCTAGCATGTAATAATTTCTTCATGTTATGACATGTTTTTTACATTAATATGACATATAGGTCACCCCTTTATAATGTATGTCACCATGTTATTTCATACAGTTTTAATAATGATAGAATTATATGAGAATGTTAAGGATGTTTTAAATAATGGAAATGTACCCCTATTTCAAGTTGTTATGTAATGTCCCTCAATACCCAAAGACACTAGACATAATAATATTCTAGGTTGTATTGTGTGTAATATTATGTAATAAATCATGAATTAATGTGTAATAAAGATAAGTTTTTTCATAGTAATTACTTCAAATTAAATAATAGTTTTCAATAAAAATAAATATTTCAACTATTCATCAAAAAGTTAATATTTTTTGAAAATTATAAAAAATTAACTCTAAGATAATTTTTATTTTTTTATTTAAAAAAATTTAATATTTTCAGATAAATATTATAAAAGTGGAAAAAATTAATTTTACTATTTGTTAACCAAAAGTAATAAAATCCATTTTTGAGGAAAAATTCATTTTTAAAACATATAATGAATTTATAAATATTTTAGTACTTTTTTATGAATGTATTTTCTTTATATAAAACCATTATTCATAGTTTTAAAATATGTTTATTCCTATTAATACCACCAATTTAATGACTATGGGATAATGATATACTATATTACAGTTAATTTGGACTAGGGGTTGCAAGTATCATAAGCTATCAAAGAAATTAAATTGATTTAAAGGGAAATATATCATAAAATGTGGATATTACTATTTCATCACATCATCATGTTCCCATATATCTTGTTAAAATTTATAATTCATCCAGAGAAATTTATGGAGGTGATCGGTCTTGTTTCGTAGAAATTTATCTATACAATCCAATATTTCTAATAGTTTTTCTTCATAGTAAACTTCATGATCTAATGGCATGACCTTCTATTTCAGTACATGCGAAGGATCATGTATGTACTTTCTCATGAGAGATACACAGAACACATCCTAAACTTGAGATAGGTTTGGTGGAAGCTCCAAGCGATGACCTATCTTCCTTACATGATCAATAATACTGAAGAGAAAAATATCCCTAGGGCTTATTTTTCATTTCTTTCCTAATCTAAAAATTTTATTTAATGGATAAATTCATAATAGTTCCTACTCACCAACATCAAAATCCATATTTTACTGATGGGAATCAACATAATTTTATATTGGCTCTTAGTTGCCTTTATGTAAAGCTAAATAGACCTGACTTTATCTATAATTTCCTTAACTTAATCAGGAACCGATATATTTATTCTCTAAATTTATCCCAACATATTAGAGTTTAAAAAATAATTTCATATAGGGATTTGTAGGGATCCATATGAATTCTTGAGTTGAATATATTATTATAAGAAAACTCAACTAGAGGTTTGTGTTAATCCCAACAACCTTTGAAATCCATAGAATAAGATATCAACATATCATCTAGGGTTTGAATGGATCACTTAGACTAAATATCTATCTTAGGATGATAAGTAGTTCAAAAAAATAGCTATGTATCCAGAATCTATTGAAGACTTCACTAGAACATTGAGGTAAACATCAGATTTTGATCTAATTCAATAAAATATGGCACTCCATCCAACCTTACCACTTATTTAGTCTATATTTGAGAAATATAATCAAGAGATAGATCAAATTTAATAGAAATGAGTTGTGATTAATGTATAAGGTGATCAACTATAACTTAAAATATAATTATGTCCATAAATTTCTTGGGGAGTTCGATGATAAAATCCATAGTGACATTTTACCATTTACATTTTTGCGTGGGTAATAGGTGTAACATCTATTTATACTTCTACCACTCATCCTTAACTTTCTAGGATACCCTTAATTAAGATACATACACTGAAGTATCACTTTTCACTTTTCCCACCAAAAATATGTTTCAGATCTCTATACTTCTTCGTACTTCTAGGATGAACATATAATGATGAACTACAATCATTATCCAATAGCTCCATATTCAAGTTGTGTATTAATGAAAAACATTCAACATTCCTGAAACTTATACTTCCACCACAATCATGGTTTAGATCCAGAACATTTCTAACCTTAATATGTATTTCCACATCTTCCTTTTACACTTTTTTCGCCACATGGATAGATGGTCAAAAACTCATTTGAGCAAGTTAATATTTCTCCATGTCCTTAAAGATTTCAAGATCCAACCTTTGAAAATATGTAAATATTTAATATCTTTTTATCCTCATCATAGATAATATAACAATATCCTTTTGACTCAAATAATCAACCTCCTTGTTCACTTTCCCAGAGTGGTAATTTATAGAGATCTGATAATATTTAATCAACTACAACCATCTTATCTGGTGTATATTTATATATTTTTGAGTGAATATATATATATATATATATATAAATTTTGTAATGATTATATATGTCACACATTTCTCCATAAATATAATGCCTCCATATCTTCAAAGAAAATATTTCCATAGTTAACTCCAAATCATGAATTGGGAAATGTTTCTCATGAACCATCAATTGTTGTGAGCCATTAGCTATAACCATATCATTACAACAGTGGAAACATCCTAATACCTTCTTCTATTTATCAACATATATAAAAAAACTTTATCCAATATAGGTTAGTGTAAGTATATGTTCACTGAATAACCTTCTTTTTAGTTCCTCAATTTGTTTTCACATTAATTTGTGCAAAGGTACTTGGATCCCTTCTAAGTTACATTAGTAAGTGGATTAGACAAATATGAGAAATTCTCTACAAAGAGTTGATAATATCTATCAAAACCATGAAAACAATAGATTTCAGTCATAGAGGTTAGTCAAATTCAATGTTTAAAAACTTTTTTATTTTATATAACCATATATATAACCTCTCTTATGATTATATGACCCAAAAAGTATTATTTTTTATAACCAAAATTCACACTTGGTAAATTCTTCATACAGTTTCTCATTTCTTATAGTCTTCAGTACAATCCTTAGGTGATATTCATTGTACTACTTTATATTTTAATATATAATAATATCATCTATAAAGACTACTAAAAACTGATAAAGGTAAACTCTAAATATTATATTCATTAAATCAATGAAGATAATAGTGGAATTAGTAAGAACAAATGCATTAACTATAAATTCATAGTGTCTATACAATAGAGCTTACATTTACACTATTTTTCATATGAAATTTAATTATTTAAACCCCACAAATTTAATAAATTTAACTTATTTAAATCATTTTTGGATTTAGAGTGTATTTTGGGCTAAAAATTACAAATTTCACAATTTTGGATTTTTAACAGATTTTTATCACAGGGGTATTTTGCTCATTTACTTTAATGTATTTTTCCAAATTGATTAATTATTTATTTTGGAATCTTGGATTTATTTCATTCAAAATTTTCTTCTTTTAAAATAACTTATTCAAACAAAATGATGCTCTAGAAAATCAATCAAGTTAAATAATTGTTCGGGCGTACAGCATGGACCCCACCTCTGTAATTGAAGCTTAATTTGGGATACACAACTCCAATTTAGGTGATTCTAATTTTATTAGAAATTAGAAACATAAAGGAGATTCTAAACATAATTTGGTGGAGATTTTCACTAATTGAGGCTATAATTGGGCGTTATTCATTTGATGTAGAATACTAGAAATCCTATATTGAAAAATAAATGATCAGTATTTAATCCCGAACGTCCTATATGCATGCCAAATAAATGTGAAATATTTAGGAATAATATATAAAATATTTTTGAACAAATTTTATGAAGACACCTATTACATATTATGAAATTTAATGGGTCCTATATACATAAAATTTCAGAGTAAATATTTTGAATGAAATTTTTTCACCCATTCACCTTTTAATTTGTTCCTCTTATCCCATTTCAAAATATCCAATTTGAAGGGAGTTGTCTTGAGAGAGAAAGGGAAAGTTGGGGATGGAGATATTGATGAAGATTCCATGCAATGATTTGAGAATGGAGATGAAGGAGGCTTCCCAAGTGATGCACAACTAAGAACTAAGTGGTTGTGGGTGGCGACACCCGATGAACACTCTCTTCCGAGTTTCATTCATATCATGTAAAATCTTTTTGAATTTATATTTAACATATGTTTTTAAATTAATGAAGCTGTTTTCGTTATTAAATATATTTTCAATAAATTGGATTGGGTCTCTGTTCCATCCATGAAGTAAACTATTTGATTTCACTATTTAAAATTCTTCAGTGAGGTTGTCCTGTTGAGCATAGTGATTTCAATTAGGTTTGATTTATTGGAGGTCTTAAAGATATAAAATCACTTCTATAGGTGGGAGAACAATCATATGAAGGTCTCAATATGATTTCTATTCAAATATGACTATTCACTTGGGGGTCCTTTGGGGGCATTTTGAGATTCAATTAAGAAATATTTTTAAAGGAAGAGGGTAGTGTTCATGGGGTTAAAGCTTGTCCACAACTACTATTTTAATCCTGATTTAAAACCCATTTCATTCAATAAAATTTCTACCTTGTTATTTAATTTTCATTAATTTTATTTTTATTCAAACTTTTAAATAAAATCCCCCAATTTTATCTTCTTGAAAAAAAATCAAGCAAATGTAAAAATTTTCCAACACAAACTACAACCTCCTTGAGAGACAAACCAGGGACTGCTATATTGAATTTATCTATGGGATAAATATTGATTGAGGTTTTCATGACAAAAACACTTACATCAACTAGCTCCATTTCTGGGGAGGTTTCCTCAGTTGATTTTATTTTTTCATTACCTGAACTGTTGACCCAAACTTGTTACCATTTGATTTTGAAATTGATAAAACTTTTAAATCTATGGTTAGGGACACCAAAAATACCCCTGTCCCAACTTTGAGTCTTACACTAGCACACCAACAAAGAACTTGGTTGATACTACACTTCCAATGGCTGAGAACAAAATTTTAAAATAATTGGATTCATATTATGATGAAAACCAAGAGAATCTTATGGAATATCCCTAATCACCTACTGGATTCAAAATAAAACCTGTTTTCATCCACCAACTACCTAAATTCAATGGGTTTCGTGGTAAATACCCACACAAACACCTCCAAGAATTCAACCATCTTTGTGTCAACATGAAAAATCATGGTGTCGATGCCAATCAAATAAAGCTAAGGTCATTCCGCTTTTTTCTTGAAGGAGTTGCAAAGGAATGGTTTTTCTATTCTCACTCAACCTGGAATAGATATTGTAATGAAATGAATAAAATTTTCCTCAAAAAATTCTTCCCTGCCTCAAGAACTAAATACATTATCAATGATATTTATGGAATTAGGAAGACACAAGGAGAGACATTTCATGAATACTGGGAGTGATTCCAAAGACTCTACTTTAGCTAACCCCACCATTAAATCAGAGACTGACTTTTTATTCAATTTTTTTATAAGGGATTGTGTCTTACTGATAGAAAAATGATTGATGTAGCTCGGGACGAGCTTTAGTTTAAAGTACACCCCTTACTGCTAGGATTATAATTGAAAATATAGTCCAAAATGATCAAAACTTTGGAAGAAGAGGCCTTCTCCATGTCAAAGTTTCATAATAGTTCCCCACTACAGGTCCAAAAAAAAACATGATTGCAAGTCAACCATGTGATATTACCACCATGGTAAGGTCAATGATGTTATCAGACAACCCTAAAACACCCCCTAAACCTGAAGCAAAACTCTAAGTACAAGTTTTCTATGGAATTTTCTCTTTGAATGTACATTTCAGTGACCAATGCTGACAAATTCAAGAGCTGTATGAGAACTGCAATATAGTTTTTCCTAGATAAAATTTTCAACATAGGCTATTTTAAACAAACAAAAATTTCAATCAAGGATGGAACAACCCATCTAATTAAAGTTTTCGATATCCTGAAAAACTAAGAGGCTTCTTATAAAGAAAATCATGTAATTCTCAACCAAGATATTTTAATGATCAAGACAATGATCATTCGAGAAGCAATGCTCAGCCTTATCTAGCCACTCAAAAATGATAAAATAACCTTATAGAAGAATTCAAACAACAATAAAACATCCTGAGTACCTTGATGACTCAAAAGGGTCAACTTTACTTTGATGTTAGTTACTTTAAATATAAATAGAGTGGATTTTTACCCGTATAACCACAAGTGAATCTGAGGGTTAATGGGAAGGAAAATGTGAGTTCCATTGAACTTAGGAGTGGTACAAAATTTAATAACTCTCAAAATGAGAACATCAAGAAAGCTGATAAAACTATTAAAGAGAATCCCACCACTAATAAAAAGGCTGGAAATTATAAAGTTTCTTTAGATGAAAATACAAATTTAGGAGAGGAAATATTGTTTGAAAGAATAATTAATGATTGGAAGAGGACGTATGGTCCTTATGTTTCTCCAAACCATTATCAGAATATACCAGAAACATACAAACCTCCACTACCTTATCCAATGTGTAAACCACCAGTGAAGTCAAGTGCTGAAAAAGATTTAGATAAGGAGGTTTTGGAAACTTTTAAGAAACTCCATGTCATCATTACTTTTCTTGATGCTGTGAAAAAAATTATAAGTTTTGATATGTTTCTGAAATACATGTGTATCAAAAAGAGGAAGTTTAAAGGAGGAGAAAAAGTCAAATTATGGAGAAATGTATCATCCAAGATTCAACATTCATTGCCTATCAAATTTAATGACCTAGTAACCTTCACCATTACCTGCACAATTGGGAAAAGTCAATTCAAGGATGTCATTCTCAATTTAGGGGCCTCCATCAATGTTATTCCACCTTTGTTTACTCGTCTATTCCGGTTAGATATTGGAAACCCTATATAATTATCATTCAAAATTACAATAAACATACCACCAAGCCTATTGGAGTGATAGAATATGTTCTCATCCATGTGAGATACAAGATTTTCCAGTGGATTTTTATGTCTTAGATATGGAAGTTGACCAGTTCAGCATCCATGCACCTCTCATTCTTGGGAGGCCATTTTTGAACACTGAAAAGGAAATAATCAATGTTCACAAAGGAATAATTTCACTAGAATTTGGAGGGGATGTTTTTCATTTCAACATTTTTCAATCCATCAAATACCCAGTTCAGGATCATTCTTCTCCCCAAGTGAATAGTATTTATTGGTTTTCCAATGACATGTTACTAGATTTTTCCTGTGATGAAATACCAGCTGATAAATATTGAAATTTGATTCTTTCTAAATAAAATCAATAAGAGGATGAAATGAGATATTGTTATGAGTCTTGGTATGCTGAGACTATTAATCTCAGTATTAATGAGGATGAATTTATAGAAACCCTATAACTAGATAGGGGTCTCCCTATAGATGTTTCCAATTTTCCTCGTGAAACATGTCTTGAGAACAAGTAAATTCATCATCATGATGAATTTCATTTAGAATTTGGAGCTTCACTGAGATATCATATAGGTGAGAAGTGTCCCTTAAATCCACCTGAGTTAGATTCGAAACCACTTCCTAAGAACCTCACATATTCTTTATTTGGTGAGGATAAAAAATTTACTATAATAATTTCAATTTTTTTGAAAAGGGACCACGATAACCAACTTATTGGAATCCTCATATCCCACAAGAAAGGTATAGGATGAAATATTTCTAATTTAACATGAATAAGTCCCTCGGTGTGCATGCATAGAACTTTTTTGGAGGAAAATGTGAAATCGATGAGACAATTTCAAAGGTTATTGAGCCCAACACTGTTGGAGGTTGTCAATAAAGAAGTAACCACACTACTGGCCAGTGGAATTATTTTTCCCATATCTGATAGTAAATGGGTATGTCCGGTTCATGTGGTTCCAAAAAAAGGTGGATTTTTAATCTCATAGAATGAATTTGGCGAGCTTGTTCCTATCAGGTTTCCAAATAAATGGAGAATTTTTTTTGATTACAAGAAATTCAATATGGTTACAAGAATAGACCAACTCCCATTTCCATTCCCTTATCAAGTCCTTGAAAGGCTAACTGGGAAAGACCACTACTCTTTTCTTCATGGATTATTCAGGTGTTTATATGTTCACATTTCACCAGAGGATTAAGAGAAAACCACATTCACATGCCCCTTTGGAACCTTTACATATAGGAGGATGACATTAGATTTTGTGTACTGAACATGTAACTTTTCAAAGGTGTATGATGTGAATATTATATGAATTTATAGAAACATTCATGGAAGTTTATTTGGATGAAATCATGGTCTATGGATCATCATTTTAAAGTAGTTTGAAAAAACTGGTTTGTGTTCTGAAAACATTCATTGATAAGAACCATGTTCTCAATTATGAAAAATGCCATTTCATGGTTGTTAAGGGGATTTTACTTGGATATGTTGTGTCCCTATATGGAATTCAAGTCGATAAATCCAATGTTGAGGTAATTTCTTCATTTCCATACCTAAAAACTGTGAGAGATGTGAGATCCTTCTTTATCCATGCTAGCTTTTATAGGATATTTATTAAGGATTTCAGTAAGGTTATAATTCCAATGTCAAGATTGCTCCAAAATATTCTCCATATTTATATGATGAGAAGTATAAAAATGTCTTTGTGGAGGTGAAATAAAAACTTGTAACTCCTCCCATTGTTAAACCACCCAAATGGGACATGCCATTTGAAATTATGACTGATGGATGTGACTTTTCTCTTGGGGTAGTGTTAAGTAAAAGTTTGGGAAAAAAATCTCATGTGATTTCCTAGGCCTCCAGAACTTTAGATCATGCCCAATAAAACTACACAACAACCTTGAAGGAACTACTGGCTGTTGTCTTTTCTTTGGAAAGATATAGATGTTATCGGCTGGGATCAAAGGTGATTGTTTTCACAGATCATTTTTCAATCATATTTTTAATGAAGAAACATGACGCAAAACCTAATTTTTTTTGATGTATTTTGATTTTATATGAGTTTTATATTTAAATAAAGGATAAAAAATAATGTGAGAACCTTGTTACTAATCATTTGAGTAGGATACCATCGGTTTTTAAGGAAAAACTTCAGATCTGTCCACCAATTAAATAATCCTTTTCTAGATGAGGAGTTGTTTTCTTGTTAATGTGGAAGTCCATGGTTTTATAATCTTTTAAACTCTTTATATTTTTATGAAATTACCCACTTATTTTCCTAGAAAAAATTTGATAAAATTGTGAGTGATTCAAAAAATACATTTGGGATGATCCCTAGTTGTGGCACATTGGTAGTGATCAAATGATTCAGAGATGCATTCTAAATTCAGAATTTAATCTGTCCTATATTTTTTTACATTTTGAGTTGTGGAGGAAAATTTGGGCCACAAATAACTATAAGAAATGTTCTTGATTCTAGTTTTTATTGTCCCACCATTTTTAAAAGATGATTTTGAGTTTTGTAGAACCTTTAGAAATTGTCAATTCCAAGGAAACATTTCCAAATAGAATAAGATTCCACAAAAATCACTTGTGTTTTGTGATGTGTTTTATGTTTTAGGAATGGATTTCATGGGGCCTTTTCCAAATTATTTTGGATATATTTATATCTTTTTTACTATTGATTATGTCTAAAACTGGGTAGAGGCTATTCAGAGAAGAAATAATGATTCCATAATTGTGTCTAAATTTTTGAAAGGATTTTTTTTGATGAATTGGATTTCTAATGTTTCGGAATATGGATCAAGTTAACAAGTCTTTTAATAAGAAATTGGAATATCTATTGAAGAAATATGGATTTCATCATAGGGTCTCTACACCCTATCATCCTTAAGAAAATGTAATGACTGAGTTGTTTAATAGAGAAATCAAATGGATTCTACAAAAAAATGTGAACCCAAATAGAAAGGATTAGAGTTTGAGACTTAATGGTGCACTCTGGGCCCATAGTACTACATTCAAAACCCCAATTGGCATGTCACCATTTATATTAGTCTATGGAAAGGTTTTTAACCTACAAGTTGAGTTAGAACATAAATCTATTTAGGATTTCAAAACATGTAACATGAATCTATTTTTCTACTAAAAAGGAAATAAAATTTTGATTGTTGGAACTAGAGGAGATATGAAACAATGCATATAAAAGCTCCATGTTGTACAAACAAAGAACCAAATCATTTCATGATGCGATGATTCTCAATAAAAAAATCAAGAATAGAGACAAAGTGCTGCTGTTTGATGCCATATTGAAGTTGTTCCTTGGTAAATTTCGTTCCAAATGGTATAACCCTTTCATTTTTAATCAGGTTTTTCCTTTTGGCTTCACACAGATTAAAGAACCAGATTAATGAACACCATTCACACTAAATGGGATCAGGTTGAAGCTATTTAGATAGAATTTCCAAGGTCCTCCAGGTGAGGAGATCCAACTTCAAGAATTAGAATACAATTGATGCTATATTGTGTCTTTCCTTATCACTTAATTTTGTTATGTCTTTAATTTCATGATTTTAACTCTCACATAATTTTTTTTCACAATTATTTAATTGCATAGAATAAGTGGGGGGAGGGGGGAGGAAAAATGCTGGGTAGGGTTGGATTTTATATCATTTCCTTTTATTTTTTTTAAATTTTCATTCCATGTTTTGTGTATTTCTTTTCATAATTTTCAAATTTTGTGAATTTTATTTTCAAATTTTTAGTGTTTTATTTCCAATTTTGTTATTTTTTTTGAAATTCAATGAAATAAATTTTGAAACTCATACTAAGGAGTGAACTAATTGGTCCTTGGAAACTAAACATAAATTAATACTTAAAATGAAATTATTTCAAGTTCAAAAATTTGAAAAATTCTTGAAAATACCTATGATTTTTAAATCTCATGCCACATATCACTGAATTTATAATTGAAATTTCCATTACTGTGAGGCATCTGAAGCCATTTTTAAATCTTCTCTACATTCACCTCTTTTATTGAGAGAACTAACCCATGCTTGTTTGAACCAGAACTTGATTTATTTCTATCTAAACTTGAGGGATGGGATAATTATGATTAAAATGATTGAGTCATTTTTTTGGATTTTGAAGCCCCTTTTTCATTATAATCATTTTTATTTTGGCCAAAATTTCACATTTGATATTTATTGATCCCTTAGTATACATGTATGACCTGTTAGGTTATCCACATTACAATCCAATTGTAACTTTCCAACCTTCTCTGGAAGTTTAAATTCATGATCTAGTTGAACACGAGTGTGGGGTAGATGACTTGTGATGTTCTACCTTATATTGTGTTTCTTTGGGAGGTCATTCAAAAATTGAAGAGTATGAAGGATTCCATACTAGAGTGAATATTTGTATCATGCAATTTTTTCTTCTAAAATATCAAAACTTTCTTTTAAACCTCATAATTTTCAACCTTTTAAACCAACCAACCCCAACCCACAGAACCACCTTGTTAAGTCATCATGATAGTAACATGTTCTTATCTCACATTAGGCAGGGATTTAGAAATTTA
Source organism: Viscum album (assembly GCA_963277665.1). NCBI lineage: Eukaryota > Viridiplantae > Streptophyta > Magnoliopsida > Santalales > Viscaceae > Viscum > Viscum album. The sequence goes on from OY728160.1 coordinate 642,273,830, forward strand.
TAAAACCTATGGTGATTCTTGTGTGAGTTTGTATGTGGAGAAGCCTTGTTGAAAACCCATATTTATTTGTTGAGAGAAAATTAATTTATGGTAAGTGCATTGTGTGTATGGGAGGATAAAATAAGTGGAAATGGATTGAATGATCTGAATTGAGAACTTTAAATATTTGTTTTTAATGAGGAAGGAAATATTTAGATTCTTTTTTATAAATTGGTAAACTCCATTGGTATATGTTTTTAATTTGACTATTTATTGCTCATTTGTCTAGGAGTCCAAATGCTAAGTGCGAGGGAATTGATAGAGCTAATTTTTACACTATTTTTCATATGTAATTTAATTATTTAAACCCCACTAATTTAACAATTTGAGTTTTTTTTGTAAGAATTTTAGATTTAGGGTGTGTCTTAGGATAAAAAGATAAAATTTCATAATTCTGGATTTTTAACATATTTTTATCATAGGGGTATTTTGGTAATTTCTTTTAAAATATATTTCCAAATTGAGTAATCTTTTTGAATCATAGTTTTATTTCCTTCAACTTTTTCTTCTACGATAAGAACTTATTCGAACAAAGTGATTCCCTAAACAATCAATCGATTTGAACAATTGTTTGGGCGGACAACGTGGACCCCACCTCTGTAACTGAAGCGTAATCCAGTCTATACAGCTCCAATTGAAGTTATTCCAATTGTATTTGAAATATGAAACATATTCGAGCTTATTAAATTACTTTGGTGGAGTTTTTCACTAATTAAGGGTGTTATTGGGCGTTATACATTAGAGATAGAATTCTAGAAATCTCGGCCAGAAAAATATATTCTTAGTATTTAATCCAAAAAGTCCTCTATGCATGTCCCATAAAATTTAAATGTTTATGATGGATTAATAACATATTTTGGAACAACCTTTGTGAATACAGCTATTAAATATTATGACATTTAATGGGTCCCATATACGTAATCTTTCAGAGTAAATATTTTGAGATAAAATTCTTCACCCATTTGCCTATAAATATGTGCCTCTTTTGCCTTTTCAGAATATCTGTTTTGAAGGGATTTTTTTTGAGAGATAGAGGGAAATGTGTATATGTATATCCTAATGATGATTCCATACAATGAAGCTAGAATGGATATGAAAGAGGTTTCCCAAGTGATGCGTGACTAAGTAACAAGTGGTTGTGGATGGAGACACCCAACACACACTCTCTTCTGAGTTTCATTCTTATCATGTAATATCTTTTTGAATTTCTATTGAACATATGATATTTAATGAATGCATTTTTTCCTTATTAAATATATTTTCAACAAATTGGATTGGATCATTGTTCCATCTCTAAAGTAAACTGTTTTATTTCACTGTTTAAAATTCTTTGGTGTGGTCTTTCTATTGAGCATAGAGATTTCAAATAGGTTTTATTTCTTGGAGGTCATCAAAAAAACAAATAACTTCTATAGGTTAGAAACTAATCATATTGAGGTCTCAATGATACTTCTATTCAAATTTTAGTGTTCAAATGGGGGTTCTTTGGGGGAAATTTGAAATTTAGTTGAGAAATATTTTTAAATAAGGAAGGGGTAGTGTCCGAGATATTGAAGCTTGTCCACAACTACTGTTTTAATACTAATTTAAAACCCATTTAATATTGTCAAATTTTTCCTTGTTATTGAATTTTTAATTCATTTTATTTTTATTCAAAATTTTAATCAAATCCACCAATTTTATCTTCTTGCAAAAAGAAATAAACAAAAGTGACAATTTTGCAACTCAAACAGCAACCTCCTTGAGAGACAACCCAGGGACTTCTGTTTTTCATTTCTCTAGGGGATAAATATTGATCAAGTTTTTCCTGAAAAAACCCATACATAACTACAACTTATAAGGAATTTTATCTGGGGTATATCTTCCTTCACAACCCTTAACTGATGATATTCATAAGGAAGTTCAATCATAAAAAAAAAATAAATGAGCTATATGAGTTTGATCAAAAAATTTATCAATATGTGGTATAAGAAACTTTTTTTTGATGGTGATCAAGTTATGTTGCCAATAATTAATTCATAGTTTCATCTATCCATCATTTTTCGTAACAAAAATAATAGGTCCACCCCATGATGATTCACATGGATGAATGAATCTCTTATCAAGGCTGTACTGGTGTTCCTTCTTCAATTACTACAACTTAATCAGAGCCATTCTACATAGAGTCTTCTAAATAGGTTTAGCACCAATTATGAGTTATAGAAAACTTAAATTCATGATTTTGTGGAAGACTAGACAACTATTTTGGAAAATAATCAATAAACTCCTACATGATAGGTATATGTTCAATGTTGAGTTTCTCTTTAACCATATGAGATACAAATTCCCTTTGAATGTAAATATAGACCCATAAAATGGATGCAATTTCCATTGGAAATTCATATTTTTCAACAAATAATTAGATGATCATAGGTTTATTTAGAATATCAAGCACAACTTCCTTTCATCTAAAATTAATTTTGAGTTTATGTAAAGAAATCCAATCCATGCCTAAGATAACATCAAATTCAACAAGGGGGAGAATAACTAGATTTGATGGAAGAACATTACAATAAATTAAAATTGTATAAGAATCATAGAATTGAGATGAGATCAATATACCATTAAAATTTTAAATAATAATTCAACATCGAGTCATTAATGATATAAATTGACATTCCTTGATAATTTTATTGTTATTAAAGAATTCATATAACTATGATAAAATAGGTTACTTCAGTATTTTAGCATACTTGTAACCACATCAATAATTTCATTCAATTTTAAATCCATTAGTAAAACAATAATGGTTTTCATGAACCTCAAGATTCTTTGATTAGAGTGATCAAACATGAAAAATAATTTATACGATGTACATATGATGTCAAATTCTTTTCAATCAATGACACCTTAAGTTTAACCTATGCGATCCATGATCATTACCAAAAAATTAGGATTTTATCCTATACATAGACTTATACCTAGGGTTGTCACTGAATTTTTATCATACCATTTTCCAAATGTTACTAAAAAATAATCTGATACTAACTATAGTGACCAATACATTTCATACACAGACATTATAACTTTAAAGAACAATACCCAAAACATAACATTATGTTCCATGACAAAATTGCACAAGTCTAGTTTTTTTGGAAACATAGATAAATAAACAAGTTATTCATAAAATATGCACCCCATATAATACTATGTTATTTATAACTATAACCCTTCTAAGACATATCAAACTTAAAACATTTATTTATAACTTAAGGAATGGAAATATAAAAAAGGGTGAGATATGATTCTAAATAAAGGTAAATAAGGGAGATATCAGTGATCGCTTAAAGATTACATGGTCATATAGGTATGAGAACATGATCATAAATTTTAAAACCATACCATATATATCATAGATCATAATATTGAGTCCTAGCATAACGAATTCAATTTCATAAGATTTGAATCATAAAGGAATCAAAGAACATGAGCCAAGAGAACATAACATTTCCATAATACATAAGTTTCTAGAATACACATATAGAAAATAATTTTCTTAGTAATAAAGGATCACTACCAATATTATCATAGTGTATTGGTTTCAATCCCTAAATAATCATATCTATATTCAAAGTTTGCACCCATGACTATCAGAGTGGACAAAGTCCCTTACTAAACTGGGTTTAATCAATGTTCAAGTCCTTATTATCTCATGAGATATCCATATTTACCTAATTAATTTGAGGCCTATATAATTCTAATTTCACTTATAACATAATGAAAATCATACATATATGTTCCAAAATATCCCAAAAAATTCATAATAGCATAAATATTGGAAAGGAAATTGGTTTCATAAGAATTTTATCATTTCATAATACTATAAAAATTAGAAAATAAATGGGTTTTATAACAATTTCAGTATAGATTAATTAACCTATTGGAATTAAATGGGTTTCATAGAATCACCCTTAAATCATCACCATCATAAGACATCCAAATAATGAACTCAGATGGTATCATTGGATCATAACCCTAATAAATAATATGTAAGATCAAAGGATTTTTTCATAGTTAAAAATTACCTTTAAAATATCATTGGAACATTTCATGATAAAAATACCCTTTTAAATTTAAAATCACTTATTTAAAATCTAATGTTTTTCCAAATTTTGAGGAAAACATTTTATTTGAAAATAACCATCGAAATAAGTAATGTATGATTCACAAAATTGAGTGGTCATAATGGTGATAAATCCCATTCATGTTGTGGATGTTAAAACAAGTTTTCCTTTCATATTTTTAGTAAAAAGTAAACAATATATCATTTATAACACAACAAGAATATTCCTTGTAATCCATTTTTTAAAAATTTAAACATGGGTAATAATGACATTAAACAATCATAGGATAATAATAAAAACATTATTGTAACATTTTGAGAAAACATGGACATTGAAGAAAAATTATTTTCTATAAAAAATAGAAATAAATTCGATTTTCCTTAAAAAAATATTTTTATATCTTAAATTTTTAAATAAAGGAAAATGAAAGGGAAAGATGTATCACCTAGAAATAACCAGAGCATAAGAAAATTTAAGAGATTCTCGAGAGGTAGATCAAAAAAATTTTATCATCAAAAAATTAATCACAAATAATCCTGATAAACAGTGATATTTTAATATAAAATCCTTACCTTGGGTTTCACTTACTTTGAAAGAGCTCCAACCTCCTCGATAATAAATATAATTTTATTACACGTCTATACTAGAATAGTGTACATAATTATAATATCATATATGATCCAATTATAACATGCATATCTAAAATATGGAATCCATTTTATTGAATTCAGTATCTAAAAGTTGTGGAAATTTCTTTTCAAATAAACTCACAAAACACGGTGAAAAACTGTTTTCAAGAAAAATGATTTTTATAGTAATTTTTTATAAAAAAATACCCATCAAATTAAATACAATGAAAATAATTAGATAATTATTAATATAAATTATGTAATTTTACTTTTAAAACCATTTTAATACAAAAATATAACTTTGTAAATTCTATAAATAAAAATTTTCACTATTCATCAAATAAATAATCTTTTTATAAAATTCTCAAAAATCAACTCTAAACTAATTTTTACTATTTAATTTCAAAAAATATGTTCATTTTGAAAATTAAATTTTCTAAAAGTATAAAAAATTAATTATATTATATTCTCACTAAAAGAAATAAAAAAACATTCGAGGAAAAATGTATTTTAAAAAATATAACGACTTTAATAAAAATTGAGTACTTATTTATAAATATATTTTATTTATCTAAAACTTGTATAAATATTTTCAAAATTTGGTAATTCCTATTCATACTGCCATTTTAATTTCATGTTTATAACAATATACTATATAATAGTTCACTTAGACTCGGGGTTGCATGTATAACAAGATATCAATGAAATTAAATTTATTTAAAGGAAAGTATATCATAAAACCTTAGGGGGTTAAGTGAACCATCAATATCACCCCATTTTTCATCCTCACTTGTTGGAAGATAAAATTGTGCTCATGGAGTTATAAAAAATTGACTTTTCCCTCTTTACATAATTCCTTTATGGTCTATTTATTATTCTTATCCCGACCCATTAATCTCTACTGAAAAATCATATGTGACACGAGCGACCATTAATTGCCCCATGTTTCTCACATCCATCATAAATTAGGTGAACATTTAATTTTTTTTATTTCCTCCCGTTAGAATGATTGGGATTCACTAAAATAAAAGGTAAAGAAACTCCAACAATTTGAAAACATGAGAAAAAAATATAATAACCCAATAGTCCTAGATACTGGACATTAATTTACACAAACCCCGTAATCCTTGTATCATGATGTTAAATTACACTGTCATGGTCTTGGTTTCCCAACCTCAAAATTAATTACCCCTAGTACTGGTTTAATGATCTTAAAAGGCACACACCTTGATATTAGTTACATAAAATAAAAAGAATACGTCATGTTTAGAGTCCCATGAACTTAAACTAGGGATAACCCCTTGGTCAAAGATATATGAAATTAAACATGAACACCCCCATAATCTAAATTATACAACCCAAAATCATTATCCCCTAATTTTTCAAATCTTCGTGACCTTAAACAATGAACACTCATAGATCATATTGGTCTCCTCTAGATACTATGATCAAATCCCATTCTAGTGTCTTAAATGGGTTGGAATTTATACTTTTCCCACTAGAAAATATGCTTCCCAACCATGTCCCATTGATATTATTAATTTATGGAAACATAACCATATGAGTTCTTGAAATATTTGTGATAATAACTCTATTCCATAGGCACACTTTGTGTTCCATAATTTGTATTGACAACCCATTAATTTCTAAACATACTTCCTTATAGTTATAGAAAAACACCCCAGTCTTGGTACACTTACTATTCAGGGTACATGCCTTGGATGATCCAATTTCATCACTTTTTTAAATTCTCCAATTTTTTGATGGTACAATTTAATGACCCAAACTCTTATAAATTAAATTCTCTTTTTAAATGAGTAAAGGCCTTATCAGGAAATGAAGTTATATAAAACACATGCACTACTTTGGCTATTTTGAATAGTTATATGTCTTGTAAAATTTAATATACAATTAATAATCATAACCATTGATAATATAGTAATTGAATAGTTATCATATGAATAGTGTATAGAAAGGGTTATTATAAAGTATAATTGGAAAATATTAAAGAACTTATAACCTCGACAAGTTAGATTATACCATATAAACCAATTTATCAGAGATTTTGAGGGAGTTAACATCACTATGTATTTAAATTAACTAATAAAAAGATAAGAATAAACAGATAAATCTGGAAAAAATGGATATTGTGAGAATTTCAACCTCATCGAGATCATAGCCCAAAAAATGTACACCGAACAACCCCAAAAAAATTTCACCATCGAGCATCTTACCCTTAAGTAATTCACTGGTGTAATAAAGGGTTGTGTGTCTAGACACGAAAAATATGATTTTTTGTATATTTATTTTTTTATAATAAATTAATGATTATATTTTTTCCTTTTATTATTAATTTAAAATTATTAAAAAATAAGTTTTTTAATATTGGTTTTCAATGCGATGAAACAAAAATTGTATTAATGGGAAATTTATAGTTTCAATCAAGAAAATATTTTTAATGATTTGAAGAATTTTATTAATAAATGATTTTTTAATAATTTTTTATTAAAAAATATTTATTAAATATTAATTATAATATAATTTTATGAAATCAGAAAATATTTTTTATAAGGGCCAGAATTCTGTTATTATCAAAAAAACATGTATTTTGTAATAAATTATATTTTTTTGATTTAAAAGTTTAAATTGTAATATTTAGAGAATTTTATGGATAAAATAAATATTATTTTATAAATTATAATTTCTAAATTATCCAATTGTTATTTTTTATTAATTTTTAGAGATAGTTAATTTTTTGGGTAAGAATTAAATACGGTATAAATAAATGGTGTGTATTATGACATTATAATGAATCAAACGTGATGTAAAATATGACATGAAATATATAAATTACGAAATATATATTTATTATTTAAAATAATTTGTTTTTGAGGTTATTTTATTGATTTTATAAAGACTTAATGAATCCTCAAAAATCTATATTATATTTATGGTTTTAAAATCAATTCTTTAAAAACATGCCTCACTTCCACCTCAAAAGGGTATTATTTTAATGATATGAGTTATAAAACATGTAAAATAATGAAAACCACTCTACTTTTATAGAAACCATTTGTATAAAATGTGGTATGAATTTTATTTTTGATTAATTTATTATATAGGTTACAAACCCCATGTTTTTAAATTTATAAAGAACTCTCTTCTATTTTTCTATATAAAACCACCCAACCTCTAATTTATATTCACTAAATACTCTTGGAACATACAATTACTCTTACATTATTTTTATTTATCCCTCCAAACTTTCCACAAGATCTTAAGAAGGTATTTACATGCTTTTAGACGCATCCTCTCTGGGTAAGGAGACCTCTCATTCTCCTCTTTTTTCAAGAACCTCCTTTATGTTCTGCCTTTTGTTTTTCATTTTTTATTATTGGGATATGTTCCCAAACCTTTCTTTTACTTTTAATATGATGTAAAATTTATGATATTCTACTTTTTATTTCATTAATCCCTCCCATGAATCATTATGTACCCACATTTTTCTGTGGAAATTATCTTGTGATTTTCCATGTGAAAATTTTATACTATAAATACCCATCACCATTTACACTTAAGGGTATACATATAGATATACATATCATTAATTTATTGTGTAATTTCATATATATAACACACAATCCTTTATTTTGTGATTAAATTTGATGAAATATTACTTTATGTTGAATGATCTATGTGGAACACATGAGCATGTACATATTATGATAGGTGCACTCATATAACACTCCAATGTATTGGGAAATGTTTTATTCTAATGATACTTTATGTATGGGGTTAGGGAGTAAATATAATCCACTATGATACTCTTTACACTATTTTATGATGACTTGATAATTATCCTTGACTTATTTTTATGACATGATTTATGTTGTTTCCACATTCCCATGTTGTCTTTATTCTATCATATTATATCATGCCTTATTGTTCAAGATTACATCTCTCCCCCCTAGTATGTTAACTTTATATTCCTCTTGGATCACATGTACTTATTTGAATTATTGAATTATTTTTATTCCCTTAATATGATTTATGGGCCACACTTTCTTATGTACATCCCGAGGTTATACCACAATGTTTTAGAGGAATGATAGGTTTTTTGGAGCATGTCAAGGAATGTTTTAATAATGTGATAGGTTGAAAATTTCCAAAATACACTAGGCTTAATGAACTTATAGTAATTTAATATGTGTACCTTTATGTAACAATTCATGAATTAATGTGAAATAAAATATGGGTTTTCATAGTTGATATTAGAGGAAAGTCTAGTTATTTTTGGTATTAGGATTAGAAAACTCTAGAGAAAGCCTTAGGGTTAATCCTCAATATAAGAAAAAACCTATTTTTTATAAAGTATATAGTAAGTGGTTTTAAGGAAATATATCCCTATCAAGATAATACTAGTGGATGTGGCTCTGGAATAGAGGTATTTAAGGGTAATAAACATGAAAATGGAACATTAAGGTTGACTCTATTTTCACCTAGTTAATGACAAAATTCATTGATATACACTTTTTTTGAAAATATTTAGGGATATGTTTTGGTATATAAACCATATCCTTATGAACTATTAATAAGGGAAAAATTCACACATGGATTATGTTAGGAAATAGATTTTTAATAACCTATATTTAAGCTTAAAAATATATAGGTTAAGGAATATATATCATTTGTGAGTTATACCTTTAATTTTTGATGGTCTCAATTTTATGTGATTACTTTTTTAAACATAATAATCCCTAACTTTACCTTTACTTTGGTCAATGTACGGGAATAGGGGGACCTGATTCATCAACCAATGTGAAGAACAATGTAATGAAATCTCAAATGAAATGCCCAACCTAATGGGAGAAAAAATAACAAACTTCATGATAATAGTTTCTCAATTGACTAATGTTTTATACCCAAAAATTGAGTTTGTAGGAATACCCAAATCCTCTAAAAAATATAATGTTTCAATTGATACCTTTATGTGACAAATGAATTTGACATTCAATGGATCTTATGATCCCTTAATCGTGGAGAAATGGATCAAATCCATTGAATATATCATATCTATATTTCAATTATAAGATAAATAGAAGGTCATAATAGATTCTTATTTCATAGAGGTAGAATTTGATCAGTGGTGGAATTTTATAAAAAATAAAAAGAGAAAATTAAGGGTCAAAGTGATATATTAGATGGAATTTGGGATTTTTTTTTGAAAAATATTATCCTCACTTTGACTGAAAATCGAGAGTGACTTTGTTAGCCTCATCTAAAAGCAAAATGAATCTATTAGGTCATATGAGGAAAAATTCACCCAACTTTCATGATACACCTCCAGATTTTTTGTTACCCCTCAATGTAACATTGGATGCTTCTTTGGTGGGATGAATCCAAGTCTATGAAAATACTAGTAAATGTACAACTTTGAAACTTATGAGAAAATATTCCAATGTTACCTCTAAGTAAAAATTGATATTAATAAAACTCAAGGTTATCATGGTGATAAGAAGGGAAAAATGGGGTTTTATTTTGGAAGTATTATGGGGAAATGTAACAGTGTAAAGAAATCCCAACATCCCACTTTTCAAAAAGTGTGGGAGAATCTTCTCGAAAATAGCTTGAAGGTGATGAGTAAAAGCTTTGGGTGTGGAAAGGAAGGAAACCTACCTAGCGATTTATGAAGGGAGAAACCCACCAATATGATGGTAGAAAGAAATTCTCTAGTCTAACCACATACAATGGTAATGTGTTTCAATTGAAAGGAACACATGCATTAATCTAGACAATTCCCTAAGAGATGAGTTTTCAGAGGTAATATATGGGAACAACCTCCAAGGCATCAAGGGTGAGATTATGGTATCACAACTACTAAGGTGGATCCCTATAATGAAGTGGTGATATGTACATTTTCTATTCCTTCAAGGATAGTGTTAGAAATTTTTTATTCTACTTTTATAGATTCTTTTGTATCACACAAGTTTTGTAGAACTATTCAAACATCATAAAAAAGCATAGAAGTAGGGCTATCTATGAAAAAAAACAATTGATGAAATATTTTCATACCAAGTATATAAATCCTTCTATATCAAAATTTTTGGGTGGAAATTCCTAGAGAACGTCTTAATACTCGATTTAGTAGAATTAATTGAAATTATGGGTGTCTATTGTCCTTAATTATATAGAGCCAACAAAAATTTCTGAGTAAAGGAAATGACCCTCCATATATTGAATCATCATCGGATTTTATACAAGTGTGAGGATGTGGATGAATATCTTTTAGTATTATCTTATTAGGCATTGATATTATTTCCCTATGAGAAATAATATCTATATAAAATGAATGATTATAAAGAAAATATCAACCTTAATGACATGGCCGTTGTAAGGGAATTTTATGACGTGCTTCCTAAATAATTTGCTTATCTTCCTCACAACCTTGAGGTTGAGTTCTCAATAAAACCTATACCTGGAGCTTTTATAATATCCATGAATTTGTATACAATGAATGTTGTTGAACATGATGAGGTGAAGAATAAACCATAAGAGAATCTAGGTGAAGGGTTTATATGCCCTAATGTTAAACTATGTGGTGTATCAGTCCTCTTCTTCAAGAAGAATGATGGGTCAATGAACCACTACATTGATTATTGTGATCTTAACAAGATAGTGATAAGTAAAAAGTATCCTCTTCCATGGATTGATAAATTATTTGATCAGCTATGAAGATGATAGTATTTATCTATGGTGGATATTTTGTTTGCATAATATCATGTAAAGGTAAATATGAAGGATATCCCCATAATTTCTTTTAATATAAGGCAAGAGAACTATGAATTCATAGTGATTCCTTTTAGAATCACTAATTAACTAGAAATCTATATGGACTTTATGAATAGAGTCTTTAGAGACTTCCTTGATTTTTTTTATATTATTTATAGAAGTAATTCTGATATAATAAAAAATTAAGGAGGAACATGAGGAGGTTTTTAAGACTACACTGAATTCCTTAAAAAAATAAAATATATATATAGAGTAAAATAAATATGAAATTTATTTATAGAAAAAAATATTCTTGGGGAATGTTATCACCAATAATGGGATATCACCAAATCCTTTAAAAATATAGTCAATTGAAGGATGGAACAGACCATACCTTCTAATGGATATGCTTAGTTTCCTTTTATTAGATGGGTACTATCATCGATTTTTGAGAAACCTCTCATTATTTTCAATCCCATTAACCGAGATAACTATGAAGGGTGTAAAGTTAGTCTGGAATAAATAATTTGAGGAAAGTTTTAAAGAGATAAAAAATAGGCTTATCACTACACCTATTCTCACACTACCCACTAGTATGGATGTATTTATGATATATAGTGATGCATAAAAAATTGTTTGGGTTTTGTACTCATGAAAGATGAAAAGGTGATAGACTATGCCTCCGAGAGACTAAATATCCATGAGAAAAAAATACCCAACTCATGATCTAGAATTTGATGTAGTGATCTTCAAATTTAATAATTTTAAGAATTATCTCAATTTGGATAAGTGTGACATATATACGAATCATATAATTCTAAACTATATATTCAGATAGAAAGATATTAATATATACCGATGAAGTTGGTTAGAGGTGATCAGGGATTATGATTATTAAATCCATTTCCATCTTGGTAATGCAAAGAAACTAGTATATACTTTGAGTAGGAAGGACCCTGAAACCCTATCCATGATAAGTATTGAAAGAGTTCCAATCTTATTAGGCGTTAAAAAGATAGATATTGGAGTAATAAATTAACATTTTTCCTACCTTGATCTAAAAACTGCTCAACAATCCATTTTTATGAGGATCAAAGAGTCTCATAAAGACGATGAAGTTCTATAGAATATGATAGTGAGTATTATAAAGTTCAACTTTTATAAAGATGGATATATAAGGTTTGGAACTCAATTTGTGTCCCATTAAAACTAGAATTGATTAAAGAACAATTGGATGATGCAAATAGATCATACTACCCCATTATTATGGGAAACACCAATATTTATAGATATTTGAAGAAAAACTTTTGATGGGATAACATGAAAAGATATATTATAGAATTAATTCTCAATTATTGGTTTGATAGTGAGTCAAGGATGAATGACATAAGTCTAAGGGTATAATGAAACTATTTCCCATACTGGTATGAAAAAGGGAAAACACAAACATGGATGGATTTATAGGTATCCACATGGAATATAAAGGTAATAATTCCATCTATATGGTAGTCTATCACCCTAAAAGGTCATCACTTTTCAATAATATTAGTGAAGATTTCAATATTAACCAATTAGAAAAGATATAAATAAGTGAAGTGGTAAGACTCCATGGAGTTCCACTATCTATTGTATTGGATTGAGATCTGATGTGTAACTCAGGGTTTTAGGGTAGTATTTAGTAAGCAATGATTATAGGATCAAGATTTAACACTGCATATGTACCTAAAATGTACAGCTAGTATGAAATGACCATTAAAACACTATAAATTATTTTTAGATCATATTCAATAGATTTTCAAGGATGTTGGGATCAATGACTTCCCTAGGTGGAGTTCTTATATAAAATTAGTTTTCTATTCTATAATTCAAATGTAACTTTATGAGTCTCTGTATGTGAAGAGGTATCTGAATCGACATGCTAGGATGGATTTGGAGTGAAGAATATGATGATAAAAAATTATACCCATGAAATTATAGAGAATTTTAAAACCATTCAGTGTTATATGAAATCCATAAAAAGTGAGAAAAGCTATGAAGATAATCATCGATGTGACATGGAGTTTAGGGTCAGAGATAAAGTGTTCCTTTTTATATCTCTAGGGAAGAAATTCATGAGGGTTGGGAAGATTGAAAATCTTATTCCATGATACATCAGCCCTTTTTAGATCCTTGATCTCCTTAGAGCGGTTTCCCATTGACTAAAACTCCCACCCAACCTATCTCAAGTACACAATGTGTTCCATATATCCCTCTTGAGGAAGTAAATACCAGAACCCTCACTTGTACTTAATCCCAAGGTGGTATCATTATAGAATTATTTTTCATATAAAGAGTAGCTAGTGGAGATCTTACATCATTGAGAAAATGTTCAATGAAAAAAATACAACTCACCCAGTCAAAGTGATGTGGTGGAACCACAAGTTTGAGGAAACAACATGGGAACTAGAAGAGGTGATGAAAAAAGTACTCTAATTTATTTTAGTGTATCAATGTAAAATTATTATGGATGAATTTTTTATAGGGGAATAATTTAAAGAAAAAAATTATAAATTAAATTCCCTTTTTAAATGAGTAAATTCCTTATTAAGAAATGATGTTATAGAAAACACATGCATTACTTTGGATATTTTGAATAGTTACATGTCTTATCAAAATTAAAATACCATTAAGATTCATTACCATTGATAATATAGTTGTTTAATAGTTATCATATGATCAATATATATAAATGGTTTCAATAAATTACAATTTACACTAATAGAGGATGTTATGGCCTCATCCAGTAGAAGTATACACTATGATGACCATTTATCGGAGCTTCCAATGGAGATAGAATCACTGGAATTTTCTCTTGATAAAGACCAAGTTAATATTTTATAACAAAATAACAATAAAAACCATTTATGATATATTTTTAAGCTCATCGAGATCACAAACCGAACCAAGTATGTCGTACCACCCCATGAAAATCTCACCATCATGCACCTTAACCTTAGGGAATTCACTAGTGTAATAAAGGGTTATGTATCTTAACCCTAATAGTTTGAATTATATATATATATATTATAATAAATTAATGATTATATTTATTATTTTATTATTACTTTACTATTATTAAATAATAATTTTGATAAAATTGGGTTTCAATACGATGAAACAAAAATTTTATTTATGGGAAATATATTGTTTCAATCTACAAAAACTTTTTAATGAATTCAATTTTTCATAAAATAAATTACATTTTAATTAAGTTTTAGTATTAAATAATATTTATTAAATATGAATTATAATTTAACTGTAAAAAGTAAAAAAATAATTTTTATAATGGTCAGAAAACTGTTGTAAAGAAACCAATATTTTTTCAATAAATGTAAATTTTTTTTATTTAAATTTGTATATTATCATACTTATAGAATTTTATGGATAAAATATATATATTTTTTAAATCATAACATTTAAATTACTCAATGGTTAATTTTTCATAATATTCCAAGACTATCATTTTTTTTGGGGAAAAAATAAATACTGTAAACATATATGGTTTGTATTATAACATCATAATGACCAAAAAGTGATGTACTATATTTCATGAAATCTATCCAATACCAAATATATATATTTCCAATTTAAAATAATATGTATCGTTCTTTTTGATTAATTTTAAAAATCCTTAATTAATCATCCAAAATCAATATTATATTTTAAGGATTTAAAATCAATTATTTATAAACATGACTAACTTCCACATCACCAAGGGTATAATTTTAATTATATTGGTTCATAAAAATTAAAAATAATTTAAAAAACTATAATTTGGTAGAATCTATAGGAGAAAATTTTGTATGGTTTTTGATGTTTATTACTTTATCCTATAGAGTCTAAAACCTATGTTTGTAAATTAATAAAGAACTATCCTATATTTTTCTATATAAACCCACAAAACCTCCCTCAAATGTAATCCTTGACTCTTCAACTCGTTATATTTATTAAAAAAAATATTTTTCAAAATTTCATTAGTTTTGGAATATACAGTTGGTTGAGAATTACCATGTTAGTGACTTTTGGATTCTTAGGCTTCAAATCTCCTTTTTGGTTGTTGAAAACCATATTAGTAAGGTGGAGGCTACTGAATGCTTTGTTGAAAAGTGGGTATTTGTAATTATCTAGAGCTATACATCATGTCTGATTAATCTTTATATCCTTGGTTTTAATTTGTTTCAAAGGAATCATACTT
The DNA here is from genome assembly GCA_963277665.1 of Viscum album. Taxonomy (NCBI): domain Eukaryota; kingdom Viridiplantae; phylum Streptophyta; class Magnoliopsida; order Santalales; family Viscaceae; genus Viscum; species Viscum album. The sequence continues at coordinate 642,289,603 of OY728160.1, forward strand.
CTTACTAAGAAGTGTATTTTGTTTCTAAGGATATATTTTCCAAGGGAAGGATACTATGCAATCCTCCATCACTTGTAATTTGGGAAATAGTTCGTTGGGTGGTCTGTTTTAGTGACAATTCCACAAGGAATTATAGGTGTGGGTTGGGATTCCTTTTTAACTAAATAAATATATCTCATTATAGTGGTTAATTTATTTAACTTAATATAAATTAAATTATTTTCATTAGAAAAAGAAATTACCTTATGTACTCCTCTAACATGTGGTTTACCTTAATGACCAAATTATTGGGAGTTTTTTTCCATCTTGTGAATTAGTTGATATAAAGATGCTAGGGTTTTTTTGACCAATACCCCTCTACTTGAATCATCCACTATTATCCTCTCCATATGTGTGAGATCTTTATAGAAGTACGAGATAAGAAGTTTATCATTGATTTGGTGATATGGGAATCTTGCACAAAAATTCTTGAATTACTCATAGTACTCATACATTGGCTCCCATTATTCTTGATAAATCCCAAATATCTTCTTTTTAAAGGAATTGGTCCTTGATTATAGAAAAATATCAAAATAAAATATGTTTCAAATAATTCCAACATGTTATGTCTTCAGGATGTAAATATTACATCCAATCCTTCATAGTTCGATCAAGTGAAAATGGGAATGATATTATTTTGATTTGATATTCAAAGATATTTCTTGGTTTCATTATTTAGAATACCACATTGAATTATTTAAGTTATTTGTTTGTGTCCTCACCGAATAAGCCATGAAATTTTTGAATAGGGTGAATTAACCCATTTTTCCATTCAATGTCTGATTTGATATTTGGATATGAAATTCTTGTGGGTTGATAATTAATATCTGCTACATTAAAAGCAATCATAGTACTATTGGGTTCATTGTTATTATTTTCGGCCATTGAAAATGGTAATTTTTTTTCATATGATCTTCATATTTCTAAATCACCCTAGTGGAGGTATTCCCTACTTGGGTAAATATAGAAACATCCCATATAACAAGATTGTCTGACTTGAGCCCTAAGGATGAGCTCAACCCCATAGTCTAGATTAAAGAGATCCTCAGGATGGGATCATTTCATAAATAAACTAAAATAGATAAATTAAAAATAATATATCATAATATAATGATAATAATTTTTAGTTGATGGTCTAAAAGAAAATAATAGAGAGAGAGAGAGAAAAATTGAGAAAGGGGAAGGAGAAAAAAGAATAAAGAGAAAATGAATGTATAAAATAAAATAAAATCAATACCTAAAATTAGTTGAATAAAATTGTAGCCTTATCATATATGAAACCAATTTTAATGGTTATGTCCTAGGATTTTTCAAATGATGTCTGGTTTTTGGTTATTTAGGTGTAGTAGAGTGTCTGACCAAGGTCATTTCTCAAAATAGGAAGTAATTAAAACAACATATTAAGGGTATTTTAGACATAAAAAAATAGACACCCTACTAAAAAGTATGGGGGGTCATTAATTTTTATAAATCATGAATATATATTTTATAAAAAGATTATTTTTTATTATTTTCTTTTTGAAATTTTATTGATAAAACACAATGTGAATATTTTTTAGAAATAGTTTTAGAAGGAGTAATCGATATAATTATACCTATTAACTTCATTATTAATCATTATAATTCGAATAAAAATACACTTAATTATGATCCTACATTTTTTTAATCCTTTAACCCATTGTGAATTTACTTCAACCACAATGATGAAATGAAAAAATCCCTAGGATAGCTTCAGAATATGAAATCATAACACCTTATTCTGAATGTTGTTTCCTAGATAACTTATTATAACTAGTGAATTATGGAGAATATCCATACTTTATGTGAGGATTCATTGGGTTTAGGGATTATAGATGAAATCTACAAATTTATCCCGAGTTTTGTTTTTCCGATTAAGATCGCGCTCTCCCAATTCACACATCACTCAACATCGCATGATTTTTTTGTTAAATTTTTAATTGATTTATTAGTTTATTTTATGTTAAAAACACAATTAATAAATCATAATATTTGAATTAATTTTCCTAATATATTTAAAATAATTAAATGAAGAAGGTAAGATATTGATCGATTACTAATAAAAACTACGCTTCCATGGGCGGTGTATCCATCATAGAACTAATTTCTTCAAAAATGTTTAGTAAGGGTACAACCCAATAACATTTTTACCAATGAGTTATAGAAAAAAGAAGTGAAATAATAAAGAATGAAAATTAAAATAATAGAATAAATGGTATAGAAATAGAGAGTTTATTGAAAGAACAAAAATATTATAACAAAGCAGAAGAAAAGAAGATCTTTTTGGATGAGATCCTATCTTTAGAGCTTACCTCCTCTAATAATGTTGTTAAATGTAAATTCAACACTTACAATATTCTCACAATCCTATAATTCTTGTAAAAACACCTCTAAATGAAATAAACACTCACTTATATAGTGTATGGGAGGAAATAATTTCAGTACTTTTCAAGTGAGAATGGAATATTTGGAAAATTATTTTAACAGGAATTGTCCCAACCATTTGACCTTGAAAATGAATGAACAAGATATCCTTTAATAAGGATGATTTGTGAAAAATTGGATCTTAGAGGATATTTCCAAAATTTGACCTAATCAGATCAATTATGAATAAGTTATGGCCCAAATACTTAAGTGGTGTACCCAATTGAGTGAGTAACACTATTACAAAAGTTTAAGTTCAAATACGTCATATAAAAATATTTATATCTGAAATACCACAATGATCATTTAAGGGTGAAAACTATAATTTTCATAAAATTTGGAAATGAACGATCTAATAAAAGAATATTCCATAGGTGAACATATTTAACATAATTTAAAGAAATTAAGTCATTTCATATCAATATAATATTAAAAAAATGTGTTTTATCAAAGACACCATGGATCGAACTTGGTAAATGATTATCCATAACTGATTCCCCCTTTTTAATATGTCATATAATACTTATGGAGTCAAAATTATCCTTTCTCTCACTTTTTTCCCAATTATATTTCCAATTACATTTGTATTAAACCCCCATTCATCCATGCACATTTATAAGGAAAATTAAACTTCTATAATAGAAAAAATTCCCTTCACTAATCTATATAAGTTTCTCAAAAGTGGTTGATATGATATTTTGAACAAGCCTTAACCAACCCTATTATGAACTCACATGTTATGTGAATTGACTTTTAATTAACTCTTGTTCATCATAGTAATCATAAATCATGTGGGATAAGATATTTAATGCTGACTATTTCATCAATTATATCAAGATTCAATTAAATAAAAATAGGGATTTAAAATGAGTTGTAGTTTTATTAGATAGGAAAAAACAAGGTTATCCATAGACCAACTACTCTCATTTAAAGAAATTTTTTCCAATATTTATGCTAGGGATATTTCCCACTTAATATCAGAAAAATATTTCATAGAGGATTCAATAACTTTTTATAACCCTGATTGCTTTTATATCTCCACCTATACCTATAGACAAGATTCAACTACATGTATCTAGAAATAATCTTGCTCATACATATTCTCCACTTATTGTGATGAGGTTTGATTTAACATAAATTTAGTGGGGGATAACTAATTAGTTAGGTGCACGAACTCCTAATCATGTATTTGGGTGAGGTCCTATAGTTGACATCCCTTTGAATCCCACTCAGAAATCCCTTTCTCACCCTCTTAAAGAAATTATATGCTATGATCCATAGACACATATATGATATAGTTGGAATATTTTCCCCTAAATGCTCCTTCTTGGCCTAGAATTTGTGTTCCATCATGTGGAGTTCTCATTAGTTGAACCCACTAGCATACATGTTTATCATCTAGTGTAGGAGGCTTCCCATTTGACTCTCTATCTCCCTGGTGATGTGTAGGTGGTGAACCCTAAGGATCTATTCTACACCAACTACCCAATCAATATATTTTCTTCAGCTAAATATAGGCACAAATCATCCTTGTATTTAGGTGAAGGCTCATATAATGGAAACTATTAATGTATTGGATATGTACTCTTACCTTTATGATTTATCTATAAATCACTAAGATTTATTTTAAGTTGTGAATCAATTAGATTCCTATCTAAATTTTCTAAGGGAGGCTGATCAACCACTGATTTCACAACGTATAATTGTTGGATAGTTGGAACCATTAATACTTTCACTAAATCAAATGAATTGGAGAAAACACTATCATGAGTGTATGAAACATTAGGTGATTTCTCTACAACCTCAATCATCAAATTGACGATGAGTTCTTCCAGGCCTATAGGTATACTAAGATCATACTCTTCTAAGGGATGTGCCTCTTGAGGAACCACTTACAAAAAAGTATTGCATTAAATCAAGATAGAATTATAATACATTTAGGAATTAGATATAGTATGGGGGATTATATGATGCATTTAGGACCACAAGTCCACTCTCCATTATAAAAATAGGGGTCCTGGGTACCTCTCTATGAACATTCCATATAGATTCTATTAGGTTGAGTTTGAAAGCACCAAAGATAGGCTCTTCCACCCATGAATCATTAGCTTCACTAGGATTCCACATTCCTAGAGATACTAATGGATCACCTCAAATGGATAATGACTTAGGGTATTTCTCTTCTACATGTTATTGGGAAATCTCACCATCATGTAAATATTCAATTCAATTTCCCACTCCACTTTGGCTCATACCAGTTTAATGATAGGATCCTTTTAAAAAACTGAAATTCTAGACTCCTTTTCCTCCTCCATAGAGAAAAATTCTATGAAAAATCCAATATTAGTGTGTGTGTTATAGTGAAATAATTAAAAGTTGTAATATGAAGACTCACCCAACTCAAATAGGATAGTATGTTCAGATTCCAATTCAATTGGAAGAATGAGGTGTTTGGATGTTAGGATCTGATTAATATGATCCTTGTATGCCTCACCATTTCCAATAGCCATACCTACTAGTATATTGAAACATAAATCAATAAAGGAACTTTACACAATTCGATACCCCTTAGTGGTAATATGCCATTAGTATCCACTAGTAGACATTACTCAATCAGGATTATTGGATTTATTAAAAAAATAAATGAAAGTTAATCCAAAATAATTAATAAGCATTAAAAGGATTAAAGAGTATTAGAAAAAACCTATTATTCCCCATGAGAAGTGGAAAGTTAGGTTAGTCAGATATAGAACCTCATCGGTATCCAAGAGTATCTCCACAACATTTGAATGTGAAACTTCCTCACCAGATTGGAGATACCAACCATATCTCATTATTTTTTCCTCTATAAGATATTATGAAACCTCACCTTCCTAATAAATCACTAATTCCTACACAAGATAATCTGTAAAATTATGCGTGATTACAATTTAACCCAAGGCACTGCAGAGGTTGTAGGATTGTAGATATTACCTCATCCAATGTTATCTATTTAGAATCATCCTCATGTGGATTCTATCCATACTTTGATAAAGTGTCAAAATAATCTACAATGATTATATATGAGTCTTAATTATTATAATCCCTAAGATCAACTTCCTCAGTTAACATAAGACATTCAGGGACCTCAATGAACTATCTCTTGAATGTAAAGTACACTAGGTTTGTGAAGGGGATTCCATCACTGTGATAGTATTCTAGTTACTTAATATCATGGATATATTAAATCATTAAATAGAAAGGAATAATAGATGAAACTATGGTGAGCATAAATATAGAGAGTAAAATCCATGTTGTTTGGATATCATCCCATGATTTATTTTACATGAAGGTCCAAAAAAACCTATCCAACTTCAACAAGACATCAAATAATTTCACGTATATAGGACTGTTTTTGATGAATCAAAAAATTATTCTCAAAATCTAATTCTGGAGTCGTTCCATAGGCCCTAAAAGCCTCATCTTTCTATAAGACTCACTTTCTAATATCCCTTCACTACTAGGTGCACCCTACATAGAACCCACACCTTGATGATGAAATAGAGGCCTCATAAATCCCTTATCAATAGAAATGGATTCTTAAATATCCCTCTCTCTTGGATGATATGAAACTTTATTGAAACACATATTTCACCTTACCACCCCAGTGCTTGTTCCATCAGTCCTGACTGGATCACTAGATACTACAATATTTACATTAGTATTATTGTTATTACATATCTAAGATATTATTTAAGTATCACAGTTAGGGTAAAGACTACTAGAAGTATATTTCAATCACTAATTCCTTCATGAGCAATCATTCACTAGTGTTGTCATATTTTCATGGGGGGTCTTTCATGGAAGAATCTAGTATAAAACAATTGTTTGAGATACGAAACCTAGTATAACTAGATTATAAACATATTTCACATGTACGGTTTAAAATTAAATTTCCATTTATGCATGTGACCAAATTATCCCCCTTGACGGTTATCACATATAACACCTGATTTATGCATCCATGTGTGTCATCCGTGATATCCCAAATTAGGGTGGGGAAAGTGTAAAAGAAGAATTGATCCAAATAACCTGTCTAGTTACATCAATTAATAAGGGTTGTATCTCATAAATATTGAGTAGTGATAGTTTGAAGATTGTATCTAGGGGTGTAATGGAATGAAGATAATTATACTCCATGATGTGTGCAAAAACCAACATATATAAGAAATAGAACGGGCCATAAAGGATCATGGGGATGTACTTTCAATAAAAGTGACCCAAAAGGTGATATAGCATCACCAACAATTGTAAAAAAGGATGATCATAAGTATATTAACTAGAAGTGTCACCATAAATAATTTTCTTGGACTCAGTACCATGTTGTCATCCCAAACATGTAATAACCTTCCACTCCAAAAATCTTCCAACCGCAATTCAGATTCTGAGTCCTTCATGTCTGAACCCCACTAATTATACTGTACAAATTCTAATATTTGATACTATTACTTGGGATTGTATCATTTTTATATCCATGAGCATTACATAAACAACCCTAGTATTTGACCATGATGTATAGATCTATGTATAGTTTAAACAGTTTGATTGAATTTAATTTCTAAAAATTAAAACCAGGAATACTAATAAAAATTCAAAATAAAAAAATAACAAAGATATATACTACATGTGAACAAATATAATATTAATTAAATGTAAAGTGATGATTAAATTCAGTTGAATAAAGTTATCAATAATTAATTTGATATTATGATGAGTGTAAGAACATACTTATCAATTTAAAGAGATGAAAAATGAAATCAGATCATGATGATTTTGATATGATTTATAAAAGATATTCTCAATGGGAATTATGAAAGGAACATATCAGGATTAAAAAATATGGAGTATCGAAATTGTACAATATAAATATCAATTATTATATAAAAAATCAAAGATGAATTTAAATGGAGATAGATAGAATTGATAAAGGATTTTAGTAGTAGCTTAGTGTGATCCCCTATGTCTACTCTCCTTGGGTTGAGTTATTTCATTATTTATACCATTATTTTAAAAGAAAAAAATTAACCAATTCATTCCTTTCCATTTTTTAGTTGTGATAAGAAACCCAATTCCCATACTTTATTGGTAGTAGTCACTCATTAATAAAGATCCATCACATTGTCGTTTGGAGTACATATCCCATTTCTTTTCAATGACTATAGAAAGAAACCCATTATAGAATAAGATTATAAAATTTGATATTTTCTTTGTTAGAATCCATCACCAAGGAACTAAGATATATAGAAAAGAAATTGGATCCTGAATGAAGGATTTGATAATGATGGAGAAGATCAATTTTATTTATCATCGAAACACTCGAATTATTTTTCAAATCCACTATGGTTGAGATAATCTCCATGGTACTATATTTATATCCTCAAAAGTTTCAAGGAATATTCTGAAATTATTCCTAGGTAATAATAATCCTAAAATTATAATTAAGAGCTATAGGTTCCACAAATAAGTGAATATAGGTGAATATATACTTATAGTTCGAAGTGTATTGGGTAGAAGGTATACACCACTGGGTATCTAGTGGAACACCTATTGATCTTTTTGATCTATCTCTTTCCATAGGTTATCCCATTCATATATATCATATTTCGAGTAGAACTAGATGTTTTTATACTTTTGGAACTATTTCATTGGATGGATGGTGATTCTTTTCTATATACCTGATGGACTCCTGTAGTTTTAGGCGGTTCTTTCCACATGTCACTGGATGGTTGGTGCTCTATACTAGAAAACCGGTGTTTCTTGTAGTTTCCTAACCTCTAGTATTGAGTTCAATCTTCCTTTATAACCTTCAATTGGTCCTAGTATCTTTCTTCCATGATATCAACACATCACTCAAACCAAAAAAATATCAATAATTTTCTTCCAATAGTCATTTTTATTTCATAAAGAAGGATCCTTCAATACCTTTTTATTCCAACATAAAACCATGAATTTATATGCATAATAAACACTAAAACTTAGTTAAATGAAATTATTTTTAAACAATTTAGTGATTTAGATCATGGAAACATTATGATAAAGAAATATACACAACAATATACCCCTTTTTAATGATCATAAACACTTAAAATAAAATGATATATCAAGACTAAATCAATAGATAATTATATAATGATGTATTGAATATATTACCAAAATGATATATTATATTTTCATTAAATAAACATAACAAAATAAACCATAAATATAAGCACTATTTGAAACAATTAAATATTTTTTTGTTCATAAACATGATATATGAAAAAGTTCTTTAAATTTGAAATATATATTCAACAATTTATCCACATTTGCTAGTTGACAAGATTCTCCCCCTTTATTATTGTAAACAACAGAAAAGAAAAGTAAATTTAAGGATATTAAAGATAACATCAAATAGAATTTTAGAAATTTAAAAGTAAAGATAAGATAAAAGTTTAATATTTAAAAGAATAATAAAAAATAGATTTTAAACAGAAAAAGATTTTGAAATAGAGCTCAATATCTAATTCGAATTAGTTCAAAAAAAAAATAAATGATCAAAATATGTGAAAAAGGAAATTTAAAAAACAAATTTCACCCATTTAATGAATAAGAAAACATAGATGAGATAGAGAGAGGAGATACTTAAAAATGAATTTCAAGAGATCCGATCTAAAAATAAAGTTTAAGATATAATAAGAAGAAGAGGTGTGGAATTAGAGCGAGAGTAATAATAATTCTAATGATTTCATGAGAAAACATATAATGATATATTAATGCATTACAGTGTTAAATATAAAAAAATATAAAAAACATATCAAGATACCTTTTAATAAAAAAAATGTTTTGGTGAAAAATTGATATTCAGTATTTTCATGGAAAAATATTTTCAAAAAGATTCAGGAGGGAAATTAAAATCTCCAATGATGGAACACTTTGCAACACAAGATAAAGATGATATCAATTTCAAAAAAAAGTAAACACCCCCAAAGTAAATCATTTAAAAATAGGTTTACTATTATCATTTAATGTAAACATAATGGAAGAATATTTTAAACCACTCCATAAGGTAAGACTTTCATGTATATTCTTAGAGACTAAATCTAATAGCACCAAGATATTACATTAAGTGATATGAAATTTTATTAATAAAAATATTATAATATTAGGTATAAACTATTAAAAATAAAATAATGAATTATAGAACATAGAGTATGTAATAAAGTGGAAAAAATAGAATCAATGTTAGATTACTTTGTATTCATAAAACAATTAGCAATCATCAACCAATTACAAAACTAAAAATTTAAATGAAACACATTTATGCTTGATTGAACATCCTATAAATACTTTAGAGTTTCTGATAATACATTATGTGATATTTACATTATTTTTAGTGGTACTTACCTAAAAAATATAAAAATTAAAGTTCTTTTGGGTACCCAAGTGAACATACATCTAGAAATGTTCATAACAAACATTTTGATTATAAAAAAAACCTGGGAAAAAAATGTTGGATAATTAATATTTTGGAAAAAAACTTATTTTTTACTATAATTTTTATGATGTGATATGAGAATAAATATGGATACTTTTGTGTATACCATATCGATCATTTTTATAAATTCATTAATAAATTCAATTCTCAGTTTTATGAAAATAATTACAAAACATATATTCTGAGCATCATTTTAAAATTTTTTTTCATAGTTTCTATATTGATTTGAAAAACTGAAACCGTAGTTTTTTACATGAATTTAGCATCAAAATTTTTTGTTTAGAGTTATTTCACATTTGTTTAATTTCCTGAGATAACTTTTTATGTCATTAAATTTTTATTCTAAATTTTCAACATTGAATTTTTACATTAATTTCAAAATCAAATATTCAAATTATTTTTATATTAGATCCTTCCCATTGAAAATTTTATCCCTTTCCATGAGAAAATGTTTTTATTAATTTTTTTATATTATGTGTATTTATAAACAATTTTATTGAAATATTTTATAAAATCATTATAATTTATATAATCAGAAGAGAAAGAGGAAGATCAAGAACAAGAAGATGAGGGAGAGGTAGAGTTAGATGAAGTAGGATAAATAACCTCATAATTTTCCTTGATTTAATCCATAATAAATTTAAAAGTTGATGTGGTTGTAGATGCAGAGTTGAGGGATTAAACACTAGAACTCTAGGTCAAATCCCTAAGACATTTCTTATATTGTTTCTTATTTTTCATCATCTTTCTATACATGAATCACTATGGAATTATGTGAACCCTTTTATTTCCTTCATATCATGTAACTTGTAGTTATTTATTTCAATTTCCCTTTTTTATCATGAGTAATGATTTAGTTTTCCTTTTTTCCTAGTTCAATTTCTTTATCAAGAATTTAATATTAATATCCCTTTCAGATGATTCATCATAATTGATACCATTGAATGAAATTTTTATTTGGAATTATTTTATTTTATTATGTTCATTTTTAGATTGATGCTTCATGGTTTTTCTATATTTAATTATAGATCTGATAAGATCCCCACCCGTAATTTTTTGAGTATTTATTATATTGTATAACCTTTACATTTGATTTCCAATTTCTTGGTAATAGCTATAGAATATTGTTTGCTAATTTTTTTAAAAAGGAATCATGAAGATAAATTTTAATAATAAAAAGTTCATTAAAATGTGTAAACATATCATAAATTGATTCATTTGGATGAATATTATAACTTTCAAAACATTTTATATATATCTCCAGACTAGTATATTTAACTTTATTCCGTCCTTCATGAGTTACATCCAAGAGTTTCCATATTTCATGATCCATTTTTCAAGTTGATATATGATTAAATTCATTTCAGTATAAACCAAAATGAAATTATTTCATAGCTATACCATCTAATTTAAACGTAGTAATATCATCAGGTGTCTGTTTTTCAACTTTTTTACTAGTAGCAAAATAACCATGATAAAAATTTCCAACACAAGTTATCCAAAATATCCATAAAATGTTGAAATATGTGTATTCCAATAACTATACTTTGAATCATCAAAATAGGGTGGATGGCCCATTTATTTACATTATGGAGAACCATGGGTGTTTGGAAAAGATTCTATTTAATAAAGATATAAATTTAAAATATGTTAAGACAATGAAATAAAAAATTAATTTTTGAAAACTATGATTTTTGGAGAGAACAAAAATATATCCTTTGATATAAAATAAATTAAATATTTGAATGGAAAAAGGGGTGATGGGGGGGATTTCATTTATAAAAACTTAAATAAGGAATATGTTGGAACATATAAAAAATATTTATAGTATATTCGTAGTGGAAATATAATATTAAGTAATGATAAAGTAATAATGAATTTAAATCAAAGAATGTACTCAATAATAAATTTGAGATTATTATAATAATGAGTGAATGATTATCAATTTTAAGGTATTATAAAAGAAATTAAATCACTATAATTTCAATATAGATTATAAATAATAATTTCAAAGTTAATTAAGTGGGAAACATATTAGGATTAAGATGTTTTAAATATTTAAATTATGAGATATGAGTTTTGATTGTTAAATTATAATGATATCTGGAAAGTAAAAGAACATAGATAGATTTAATAATGGAGTTTTGTAATAGATCGCTGTGATCCCCTATGTATCCTCACTTTAAGTTGAGATTTTTATTATTTATTTCTTTATTTTAATGGAGATCAAGAAAAAATCCATCCTTAAACATTTCATGGTAGTGCAAAGAAACTCCTCTTATTTAATTCAATGGTAGTAATCATTGATTTATTAAGATACCACACTTTTTTTTATGAGATCTTTCCCCCATTTCTTTTCAATGTTTGTAATAAGAATCTGGTTATAGAAGAATATAAGAAGAATATACATTTTCTTGGTGAAAAAATATTAAAAAGACTCTATATAATCATTCAATATGGATAATAAAGTTTTAGAGGAGAGTAAGAGAGGTAAAGTATAAGATATCTGAAAATATTGAAAATAGAAATTGTCTCTTGAAATAAGGATTTGAGAATGATTTAGAAGATAAAATTGATTCATCATTTCCAACCTCTAATTTATTCTTTAAATACATTATTATGGAGAGAGCCTATAAGACCCATTATTTATATACTCAAAAGGTACAAGGAACATTATTAAGTTTCTAAAAGTCATTAGCAATTATAAAACAATAATTAAGAGTTGTTGTGTCCCCCCAAAAATAAATTCTGACTTTTTATTTGAAGGCCATTGAGTAAATGGTATACACCACTGGGTAGTAGGTGGTAGACCTCTAGATCTCATGGATCTATCTGCTATCACCAGATAGCCAGTGCTTATGCAATAAATATATGATGAATTTGGTAGTGTTTTTTCTTCTGTAATTCTTACACTAGCTATCCGGTTCTCCTCTATTATGTAATTGGTGGACTCTAATAGTTTTAGAATGTTATATCCATATGTTATGGGATGACTGGTATTCTTCACCAGCCAACTAGTGCTTCCTATATCTTTTCAACCTCTTCCATTTTCCCTTGAAGCTCCCAATAAACTCTTCAATAGGTCTAGCTATATTCCATTCATGATATAAACACAACAATCAAAACATCAAAATATCTTCAATATCATTCCAATATTCATTATTATTCTTTTAAGACGGACCCTTCAATGAATTTGTGTTGTATCAAAAAACGATGACTTAATATGAAACATAAACACTAAAAATCACTTAAATAATGTGATTATATATTCAATTGTGTGTCTTTGACCTAAAAACAACATGAGAGAGAGAGTGGTACAACATAAAGGACATTGAGGAATATTTGGATTCCCATATTAAAAGATACATCATGCTAAAGGTGATGGTTCCATCAAATTTATAAGGACCCGAGTTTTTCATAAAAAAATATTATAACTTTATAGATGAATGGTCAATACATTTCATAAGCACATTCCCAAGGACAATTATAATTTAGTGTATTAGGAGTCTGGAAAAACAATATTATTATTTCGTTAAATAACTTCAAAGTCTTTAAGAAATATTTTCTTATTTAGTAGTCCTATTAGGAATACCATACTTAAACCTTCATTCATAAACTTGGGAAGGAATCATAAGAAAGTGTGATTTCAGATTCTTATTAAGGGTACACATAAGAGATATCAATCTATGGTCATATGAAATCATAATATTAGAATAGAGTAATGTGATTATAAACATAACTTATGATCTTCATACCCAACCTCACATAGATTATCATTAGATTCAAGGAATAAAACATTATCATTCCAGAAAGGATGGTCCATAAGAGTGATAAATCAACTTAAATCCATCATGAACCATAATATAATGTCATAAAAGTTCATAACCATCATATATATGGAAAACCATTTCATATAACCCTATTAAAATCCAAGACCATCAACATAGTGGATCGGGACTCATCACATGTTTCCTATTATGGGTCTGGACACACCTCTTTCCTATAGTGGATCAGGACTCACCTATTTCACATAATGGATTAAGAATCACATATATAACATTTGGATAATGTCTATTGACTTGTTTACCTTTGTTATCTCATGGGATATTATTCTTTACCCAATAAATTTTAAGAAGAATAGGACCCAACCATATCATAAAGAAAACCATACTTATGTGTTCGAAAATACCATAAAACATTATTCATATCATAAAATCATAACCTGTGTAAAAAATGGGTTTCATAAAAATTTCATCAATTCAATGTAGAATAAACCATGAATAATAAATGGGGTTCATAAACATTTCATTAACATAAAAATTAACCATACATGGAAATATTAAGAAAGGTACTATTCAATATTATCCATAATAAAGCATAAGTGACATCAAAAGATGTTATCATAGATGGAAAATTATTTTTAAAGATCACTTAGAACATTTATTGAGGAAGATATCCTTTCCACTTTGAAAACCAATTTTTAAATTAAAATAATTCCTTAAATATTGGTTAAATAATTTTCTTTGAAAATAATATTTAATTATTTTAAATGAATCTTTAAACAATTGAATGGTTATGACGGTGAAAATTATCTTCACATATTATACATTAACATAAATAATCCTTTCACATTTTCAGTAAAAGACAAACAAACCTTGTTTGGAAAACAACAAGAAGATTCCTTTTAAAAAATTCTGTAAAATTAAAACATGGGTAATAATGTATTTAATAAATCATCTGTATAATGTTAAAACATTTTTATAATAAATAGATATGGAAGTAAAAAAGGGTTTTCAACTGAAGAGAGAAGTAAATAAAGATAGGATAATGAATTGAAAACATGTATTCTCAGGACATAATCACAGGATAAGAATATTAATGTGCGTTTTGGGGGTATGGATCATACAATTTTTTCATTTGAAGCATAAATGTAAAAAATACTGATAAATGATGTGATTTTATCATAAATCCCTTACAAATTTATTAACCTTGAATCATATGACCCATAAAAGAATAAAATTAAATGAAACTTAAAATATAATTAAAATAAATAAATTCATTATATTTAATTTAAAAGGGGTTGTATATTCACCTAATAAAATAATATAGGTTAATAACAAAACATATGTATCAAAGAAGAAAAAATGAGATAAAAATCCATTATCTTAAGTATTGAATTCCTTAGTAAATGTTATATACTCCTATATAATAAATATAATTTTGTAATAAATATATTATAGAACCATAATTATACATATAATACCATATATTATTTACTTATGACATTGTTTTACTAATTTATGAACAATTCCATGTTAAAATAACATTTTGGGAAAAAACTTCTTTTTTCATGTATGTTTTGAATTTTTATTTTCTGTATTGTTAATTTTATCATGGTTAGATAATATAATTTTTTAACCATTATATAAATATAAAATATATATTTAGTATATATTTATTTATATTAATCCACAAAAGTAATAGATAGAAAATGAAATGCACCATTTGTGGAGACGCGTGTCAGTACATACGCATGAACACGATTTCGTTGTTCCTGACAGATGAAATGAAATAAAGGTAAAAAATAAATTACCTTTAAATAATAGTTCTTATTTTATATACAAAACATATATTCATTAAATTTACCTTAATTAACTTCCATCAAATGTGTTATTTAAAAATGAATCACATCGCTTCATAAGGCGATAATCTATCGTACACACGAAGGACTTTATCATATACCCCATAGAATGGAAAATAAGAAGGTATATGTGATATAATAATTATAAAATTATTATTATGTTATACATATCAAATATATAAATTATATCAATCATCATACCCAAATGTGAGAGGTGTTTATGGAAAACATCTCACACCAGTTTACGAGGTGGTAATCCATTGTACACAAGAGCAACATTATTGTTTCCCATTTGAGGGAAGTAGTGATGGATGTAGGTCATTCACCTAACATAATAAAATATAAATATATTGAAGATATTGTTGTTATTATAATATCACGGTTTAAAAATAATTTATGTAGGTGTAGGAATAAATAAAATAAAAACACTCGTTGAAGAATGTTACCTCTTCTTTAGGCAGCCTCTTTAGGTTTGCACAAAAAGTATTCTAAGGTTAGATTTTTGATCAAAATAAGGATTTTAGGATGATAGGATATAATTAAGGTATTTATTTAGTAATTTACTTTTCTATCCAAATGGTTTTGGAATTGTGAAGAGGAGAGGGGATGGGTGGCTTTTTATAAGTGGGGGAGAGGACACACATGATATTTATGAAAAGAAAAAGATGTACCCACTTTTTTATCATGTCACAGGGATCCAAAAAAGACCATTATAGATACTATAAGAGATATGGTTTATATATATATATATATATAAAATGGGTGTTGTAAAAGTTTTCAAGTCATTTTATCTCCTATATATTTATTTTAACCCCGGTAAACCCATTTTCACGTTAACAATGGTAATTAATTTTTACATATTATAATATTCTAAATTGTAAAAAAGTTATGTTTACCTTATTTGAAAATATAAATTATCATGTATAAAAATTTTAAAATATTTTTTAAAATTTAATTAATGAAATTGGTATAATTTAATTTAAAATTAAATTTGCAGACATAACGAAGAAGTGATTTTCCAAAAGAGAAAATTCGCATAAGTATAAAAATTTTAATATACGAATTCAATATGGAATTGATAAAAGTGAACTAAATTGAATTAATAAAAAAATTGAACTAATTTATTTTTTAAACCATATTAAAAAATTATTATGTTTTTTAATTTTGTAAACAAAAAGAAAATTCTTAACAAAACTAGTATTTTTCACTATTCACTGAAAAATTTTTCTTTTGAGAAAATTATCAAAAAAATTCTTGAAGATAATTTTTACAATTATATTTTAAAAAATAAGTTTATTTTTTCAAATAAATTCTCTAAAAGTGGTTAAAAATTTTTTATTACTTTTTTCACAATATACTATAAAAAAATATGTTTGAGAAAAAATAGTATTTTCAAAACATATAAATAATTTTATAATAATTAAGTAATATTTATCTATATATTTTATTTACGTAAAAACATTATAATTAATATTTAAAAATTATTTATTACTACTCATATCACTAAGATTAACATGTTTTCTATAACAGTATTATTTATATAATAATTTTAATAATATATCACAATTTGTTAAAACTCAGTGTCACATTTAACACAAAATAAAATTTGTTAGGAATATAACACAATATTTCTAATAAATTTAATTTATTCCAAAAAATATAATTTATAAAAACTTATAGTATTAAAAATTTTATCTCTCTATTTCCTCCAACAATTCCCTTGTTAGAAATGAGGTCTAGTTTATATCCTCCCATGTGCTCACTACCAGAAAAATCACATCATACATGGAAACATTTATGGGGATCTATCTGATCTCATACAGGTCTATAGACTGATTCATAAAATTCCATGATGGATTTGGATGGTGTTTATATCTGGATACCACCTACAAAGTATACCCATCATCAGGTCTATATGGAGGTACATTAGAAATTAAAAGGTCCACATTGCCTCAAATATCCCAACCCAAAAATATAGATCTATATAATATACACATGACTGGTGGACCAAATAGGCCTACACCCATTCATCAATGAAGTTTAGTTCTGAGTGATTGTGCCACTCATTCATCCAATACTTAATGTTATCCCATGTACTTTCCAAGAATATGTTGGAGTAGTGCAGGGGAGACACATCAGCTATTTTCATCATTCTATTGATCATCCTCATTAAATTTAATTGTTGTAAATCATTTTTTTTCATTTTCTAAAAGTCAGTTTAAGGGTGGATAGTACCCATTACAAAACTCACCACTCCCATTCACCACTCTACAACAACCATTTCAAATTCTAATTTCAAACATCAACTTGACCGCTTCATACAATCCAGCATTACCAAATTCAAAATTCAAAAAAATGGGGGAACATCATGACCAACCACAGTTCTTGATCTTCGTAATCCACGCGCCCTTCTGTCACCCCTCAATCCTTATGACAACATACTCCACACCAATCAAAAAGATTCATCATCGAAGCAGCTCACCGGAAGACACCCTGCTTCAATGCCCATCGCCACAGGTAGCCTCTAACGCCGCCGCCTCCGACGTATCACCATCAACAATCCAACACAGCAAGAAAAAATCAAATGTAAACCCCAACATTGAACAAACATCATCAGCAACCAAGCTAGCTTCATCTTTACCAACTCGCTCATAGGAAACCAGAGTCGCCAACGGACCCTCCGCTGCTATACCATCCCCACAACATGACAACAAAAAGGGAAATCAAACCGATAAAAAACTAAATGTGAAGAAATAATCATTTTTTGATACCTTACAGGGTGGAATAAAGAAGTAATTTTCCACTAAATTAATTCTTTCATAGTTTAGAACCAATAACAGGGGTATCATGGTTGGTTTCTTGGATGATAACATCATCATATAAGCCAATCCCATATAGTGGTAGTCTCTTATAAAATAGTAATTACTTCATATCTTGTATCAGTCTGTATCCTAACATATGTTTCTAAGCCTAAATCTATATTATTGATCCATTTATAGAAAAATTAACAATTTAAATCTTCTAAGTATCCATAGTTTCAGCTTCCTAACCATCTATATGATGAGTTATCTAAATTTTATATGTATACTTTTCCCAAAATTAAACCAAAAAAATCTCTCATGTAGATGATAAGTGATGATTTGATAATGTTCACACTACAAAACCTTTATGCGTAGAAGTTTTTCCAGATAATATGTGATTAGTGAAAAAACCATGTATTTTTGTCATCATATGTTCAAAAAGGAAGAGTTTCATGAAAGGAGAAAAACCATTCAATTTTTTTGAAAATATTGTAGTACCCTTTATCCCCCACCCCTATTTATAGGTGAATGGTTGACTCTATTTATGTGAACTATGAAGATAAAATTCATGTATTTTAGTGTTTTCCTTATAATTAATCCCACCTCTTACCCATCATACCCAATTCTTAGTGGGTATTTTTTTGGAACTGCAAACACATTTAAGAAGGATTTGGGTGGAAAGATGTCGAACAAAAGAAATTATAGTGTAAATTGGAGGATTTAACACCCCTAGAGTCATATAAGCCTATAATTAGATTTCCTATGTAGGTTTAGGGTTGATAACACGTGGAGACTTTCATGAGTGTGTTGGACTTTTGAAAGCTGTCCCATTCCATGTGTTCAAGTGAAATAAATACCCCTCAAATCACTTTTTTAGGGTATTATTCATCTTGAAGTTTGGGATTATGGATTTTACGTAAATCAAATCTCTCATATTATAGAACCTATAGTTGGAAACTTCATGCAACATAAATAAACCTCTATGGATCCTTGTAGGTGAGAAACTATATATATTCCCTTACAAAATCCCTTCCTGGAATGAAAGTGAGATTGTGTTGTTCAAATGAATCTCCTTCCCATGAAGAACACATTTCATGTAATGAAAAAATATATAGGTAAGTAGTAGTTTGGAATAACACACGACATTCATGAAACCTATATTATTGTCACACATTTGCAGCCATAATTTCACAAAACAAACTTTTTAAAATGTTTTGGGATCATGTGAAACATAACTTTATGATTTGTATTTACTCATGAAAAATTCTTATGTTTTAACAATATCATACACTTTCACCTGATAAAACTTAACACCAAGTATTCGTTTGGACGAATCCATCCCCATTACTCATATGCACTAGCTGGAAAAATTAATGCATAAGAAACTCTTTATCCTTTGATATAACCCATTTCACAGCACACAAACCCTTACCGAATAATGATAAACTGCATGAACCGGTCCTCTCATACAACTTAAAAACATGCTACCTAAACTACATGGGTAATGATTCCCTCTCTAATAATATATATCTGACACCTCTCAAAGCATTAATATGAATATCCTGACAACTTAATCATCCAATCTTTACTTTAGCGACATGATAAAGACCATACCTTCCTAGAAAACCATAATCCTTCCAGTGTGTACCTATATAACTTTAAACTATTTTGACCCTTACATGATGATCGAATGAGGATTCATCCCCACTGGACATTAAAAATGTGCCTACCCTTATCTGATGAGAGTATGTGGATTTCTCCGCACTATATATTAAAGATTTGATTACCCTTACATGATGAGAGAAAGTGGATTCAACAACCTTACATGATGAGCGTAATAGGACTAACCACTATTATGTTATGAGAAATAGAGAACCACATTCCTTATGTGATGAGTATATGGATCCCTATGTGAGAAATATAGTATGAACCTCATCTGATGCACCATAAATCTCATCGTTATTTATTTGTTGATCATAAGGAGTCTTAGGATTATAAACCCAAGCCTTAAACACACATTATTTCAAAAAAATTTAATAGATTTACAAAAAATAAAAATAGAGGATCTAGTTTTCTAGAGGCTTTGTAAGATAAGATACATAAATACATCATTTTAAACATAAAAAAAATCTTTATTTAACACTATACATAGTGCACATAATTTCCATAAAACTGCAAAAGATACATTGGGGAAATTACATAAGGTTAAGCTGAGCTAGAAAGACCATTAAGTGTATAAACAAGAAAATAAAACATAACCTAAGATTCAAGAGGCATAACATGATATGATAAATAGAATGATCATAAGTATGAAAACAAGACATAAGAAAATTTAAAAAATAAGATCTTGGATTTATGGAATATGTGGAAGAAACATAACACATGAAATCATACACATAATTCAATCATTACTCCCAGTACCATAATCATAATGTTGGAAAGTCTCATGGTGGATTGGGGTCACTCCCCATTCTGATAAAAAAAGCTGAAAAAGTTCCATGGTGGATTATGTTCACTCCCCATTACCTTACATAGTATCTCATCATATATAAATCTTTTCCAAATTAATTATAGGGATATATAATTTTTTGATCACCCATTATGTATGTTAAAATAATATATATGTGTTCCAAATGAATAAGAGAAACCCTACATAAATTATAAGCATGATTAAACCCGTGAAAAAGAAACGTGTTTAATAATTACGATTTGCAACATAAACGAATGATATTTCATATGTATTATAAAGAGAATAAGTAATTAGATAATTTTTAACTTTTATAATGTAAAAATGAAAATAATAATTGTACAAGGAGTTAAAATTTATAAAATTCAAGAGAAGGATTTATGGTAAGAAATAATTAAAATGAACCACTTGGGAGATGCTTTATAAAATATGTAATGTTATTTTCAAAGAAGAAAAAAGAATATTATTTTCTCTAAATCTATAATTAATCCCAGAGGATTCTCCATAAAATAATTATATTTTTTATAGGCTATTAATGTTTTAAAAAAAATCACATGGTGTGATTCTTGACATGAGAAAATAAATAATCAAGTTCCCATAAATCGTGTTAACATAAGAGAGAGAATTTATAAGGGAACTAAAAAAATATATAAACCAAGAAATGAAAAAAATATTTTTCTAGGTTTATATTTTAGATAATTATATAAATTTTTTTAAGAAGTTCATTGGAATAAAATTTCATAATAGGTTGAAAATAATAATAAAATGTAACTCAAAATTAAATAGGGTGGCATGTAAGATCTCTTACCTCATGCCCGAATGTGATATGCAGTTACAATAAATATCATAAATATTCAAAAAAATATTATTAAAATAATAACTATGAACCTTCTATATATATATATCATTTTATAATATCTATTTATTATCACGTGTCACCAATTTATTACATCGTTTCTGCTTATATCGGTTAGTTAATATTCATTGGTCAATTTCTTAGAAATATTCATTGTATGTTGACTAAGGTTAAAATATTGTAAAGTAGTTTCATAATATAAATAATTTATATTATTATTTTATTTGTTGTTAAATTATCACATACATTACATAGGAAAATAGTTTTCTCGTGAATGATCCCAAATTTGAAATAGTACGTGGATATATCCTACTTAGAAGTTAAATAATATATAATAGTTTATTATTAAGATAACTTATAAATTTTTGATATAATAATTATATAATTTTAATTATCAATTAATTAAATTATTAGTCATTACATAAATGTTTTAATCCACCCATGTTAGTTGGTATTGAAAAAAAAAGAGTTACTTAATTACATGGAGGTGGTAGTTCGCATGTAAACATGATGTCGTATTTATTTTTGGAAGTGTTTTGGAGAAAGGTAAAAAATATATGTTTCCATAAAATAGAAACCAAAAAAATATTAACAATATTTATGTTATCATAATCTCATGTATATAATCTGTTTTTTGTTCTAGATGTAGAAAATAATTGAGAAGGTGTGGTGGAAAATATTATCTCTTGCTTGGGAAGTTCTCCTTTGGTCACCACATTATGGAAACTTTGATGAGTATTTTGGAAATAATATATATTTTTTGACATGAGGATAGTGTTTATTAAATAATAAGGAATATAATGGGTTAATCGTAACGGGATTTTTAGGTACAAATAGGTAGAGGGATGGTGGTTCCTTTTATAATTTAAGGGAAGATAATTTTTGACACATATAACTCTTTAATATAAAGATATCGCATGTTTCAAATGGAATGTGAAGATAAAGTGGATAAAAATAGATTGTGTTAAGTTTTATGGTCAAGAAATACTCAACCGCAATTTTACACACATGGGTTGAGCATTTTTTATGTCATTTACTCTTAAATTTTAACTTTTACCTTTTTTGGATTCTATTGAGGTGACTATTTATTACATAAGTAATTTTTAATGAATAAAAATGAAATAATAATTATTAGATAATTTTAACACTAGGATTATAAATATTAAACCAAATTTATCAAATAATTTTTTTTTGTGTTCGGAAAATTAATTTTAATATTATAGCATGTAATGCTCACAGTCCCTTTTTTATAAAAAAAATATTTCTAAGAATAACTTTTATGTTTAGGATAAAATTTTCTATTTTATTTATTATATTAAAATTAAAATGATTTTAATTATGAAAAATATATATTATTATCATTAAAATATTTTTTAAAACGAATTTTTCCATGTGAAAATTTTATTAAGAGAAACAAATGAAAACCGGTATTCATTAAAATATTACCTAAATTTTCTAAAATGTTATGCATGAGTTTTATATATGAAAACAATATTTTAAAATAATTAATATATATTTTATATAAAATAATTCTTATATTTAAATGGTTTAAAAATATTTAACTACATTCTTGTAAAGTGATGTCATAAAATTGAGAGTATTTGTAAAATTGGTATTTTTGACTATTCAAATAAAAATTAATTATCTTAGAAAAATATGAAAAATTTATCCTAATATAGTTTATATATGATGAATTCAAAAATTATATTCATTTTTAAAAACAAAAACATTAATATGTATAGTTTTTTACAAATATAATTTATTATATAAAAAATTAATTTTATTGAATAAATTTCCTTTTAGAACATTAAGGTTTATTGATATTATTTAATATAAACTTATTGTATAAAGGATTTTAATATATTAATAAATATTTTATAATATTTTAAAAGTTCTCAATTTAATCTATTAGTATAAGATATCCAATACTTAACAAAATTGTTTAAAAAAAGAAATATTACTTTTATATGAAATTAAATTCAACAAATACCATTAAAATTAATTATTTATATTACAAAATTTTATTTTACTACTCCATTAATATCATAATATTTATTTTAATTTTATATATAAATTATAACATATTTTTGTAATAATAATATTTATATTTATATGTATCCTGTATATATATATATATATTATTTTAATATCATTTTTTTCATAGTGAGTTTTGTTATTTTAAATTAACTAATTTAAAATACATTAATTTAATATACCTATCGCATATACGACTGACAAATATTATATTTTCAGTGAATATATTTGTAAATACCATATTTCTAAGGACCATATTTGTAATGACCATATTTATAACGAAAAAAATTTATTCCTATATATAAACTTACTAAAAATTCATTCACTCTACTCTCACATTGTAATGAATAGTTATTATTTAATATTTTTTAAATACTTTATCCTTTCATGGGGATCTTAATCATTATAGGATCTCTTTATCTATTATAGATCCTTAAGGTTGAATATGATCTAGATAATTTACTCGTATTAAATATTTTATTCTTTTCTATATGTTATCACCTAATTATTTATGCACTTTTAATGTATGCAGTTCATCTAGGGTGAGTAATAATCCATGGTATGCAATAATTACATTTATTTGTTTTTTTAATGTCCCAAATATTAAATAATTTAGTGTATTTAGTTTGGGTTATATCTTATAGGGAACATTATCTTATCATGTTTCAGTAATTTTGATTGATTAGAGATATTTTATTTAAAGTTATACATAATAATAATGATGATGGTTGTGGTGGTGATGATTATGATGATGATTATGATCATCATAATAATAAAAACAATAATAACTTCTTCTAAAACCTTGGTCGTTACATTCCCCCTTGCATCCTTGAAATTTTAAAATTTCACATACCAACAGAAATAGTTCAAGGGAATCTAAATTTTAGAGATGATACAAGATTTTTTTTCATGATTGATATCATCCTTTAAAACATTAAAACACATATATTTCCCCAGAATAGTCATATCCATGATATTTATTTTTTACCCAACTATTTAGGCCCTTATTCTACTTTTATTTTGTATCAAGAACCATATTAAATAATTTTTCTCGAGAGGGTGTTTATTATTTTCCATTCATTGATAGAATATCATAGTTTAATATGAAATATGTTTTCATTAATCTAGATTATTTTCCCATTTAGTGTAGGGAACTGATACGTTACTTAAATCATGTTCAATTTATCTAAACGAAGGATAAAAATATCTACACAAGGCATATTCCTATAATATTCAACATGGAATACAATAATAATACCTATAGAATATTTATTTGATTATAAAATCATATAGGTAGTGATTTAATGATCTTAAAAACATCATAGATATACTAGTGTTCTTAGAATAAAATTCCTACAAGAAATCTACAACTTAGGATTAGAGGGTATGTGTACCATAAATATCATGACCAAAATTAGGATTAGTTCTTTCATAGGTATTTCATTTTCCTCTTGGTATTAGTCGTTGGTGATTCTCATTATCCTCATTACTCCTTAGATTTGGGAGTTGACCTGGAAAATTCTGAATTTCCACATACATAAAACCAGGTATTATTAATGGTGCCTTAAAATGAAATTTATTTATTTAAATCATTCTAACTAAACTATATATTTTTCTAAGGTAGTTTGATTCTTGATGACCCCATCTTACATAATTAAAGCATTTTATAGTTACCTTAAGAAAATTTCCTTGGCGCCTCTTCCTACATTTTTGACATATAAGAAGTTGAATATCCATTCATTCATCATCTTAAATTCATAAATATTTTGAGTCCCAATCCTTGTCTTATTTGGGGCACTCAATATTTGAACTATGGATATATTTTTAATCATGTTTTGTGATATTTGGTTTGGTATAATCACTGTGTTTCTCAGTCTATCTCCCATTCAAATGAACTAACCTTTGAGGTAATAATCTTATTATCCTTCACACTCATGTTGAACATGGATCATTATTGTCCAATCTATCTCTAAAAATAAAATTATTAATACAAGTTATAAACATTAAAACCATAGGGGGATTATCATAATCAATAATATAAATATCAATCAACCTTAAAACCGTTTTCCCTTTTACATCATCTTGTTGTAACATAATTCCTTTTGTTAAATCTATATCAATATTAGTTTAAACCTATTTAACTTAATTTGCGTTATATTACAGTTATCATACTATTCCATAAAAGTAACTAGAAAATAAATCCTTCATAGAGGTTCTTAAAGAGTATTTGATCAACCAATTCATATCCCTCAGGATTTCTATACCAAGTGTACAGCTAGGTCCCTTTTTCATTTTTTGGGTGATGATCAAGTTGATAACCAATATCCCATTTTAGTGTTATTAAAACTTGTTTCATAATTTTCAAAGCCATTATACACTTGAAGTAATAGGGATTTAATTTCTAAGAAAACCACATAATCAAATCCTACAAAAAAATTATGATGTTATCCAATACTTTGGATTATACCCTATAGTTTTCACTAATTCATTTTCTTCCTAATCACCAAAACTAACTAGAACTTGCATTTAATACCAAATATAGTGACCCAACCACTGAAAAAAATTTATTTCATAATTTTTAAGATTTATTTACTATAAATATTAATTGAGTATTTATAGGTATAATATCAATGGGATATTAGATACATAAGTACATCATCTTAAAGGTAAAAAATAAAATTTTCTTTACATAATGTCAATACCTTCCGTAGATATTCTAAAACTATATAGGATACCCTTGGGAAAATATATAAGAAAAATTGTGAGATATAAAGTCTATTAAGGGAATAAACATGGAAATAAAGTATAACATGAGAGTCAAGAGGTATAAAATGATATAATAAATAGAATGATCATAGGCCTGAAAACATGGAATAAGGTAATTAAATAAAAATATAACTGAATAATTAAATATATGGAAAAAAATATTAAATGACATCATAAAAATAATTTAATGTTTACACCCAATACCGTAATGATAATGTGGAAAAATTCCTATGGGGGATTATGATTACTCTCTATTCCAATAGAAACAGTTCATAAAGTCCCATGGTGGATTATGTTTACTCCCTAATCCCTTACATAACATATCATGAGCTATAAATCATTATAAAATATATTATATGGATATAAAATTAAAGTCCTACCAATAAAATATATTAAAACTAAACATATGTGTTCCACATAAAGAAAATTAATCATACATACATCATACTCATGATCAAACTAATAAAAAAAATGGTTTTCATAATTTTTATTTATAGAATAACCAAAGGATAAATCATTAGTATTATCAAGATACAAAATTTGTTAATTAATTTTTAAATTTAATAATTTAAAAAGCTATATAGGTCTTGAACATGTATTTTCAATGTATAAAATTATTTAGAATGATTTAGGAGAAGAAGGAATAAATGAACCACTTGAGTGACGCTTCACAAAATAATTAAGGATATTTTTAAAGAATAAAAGAGAATATTATTTTATTTAAAAATAAAATTAAACCAATAAGGTTATGAATACAATAATTAGGTGTTTTAGAATATATTCATGGTTTAAAAACATTTTATGGGGGTGATTATTGTCACAAGATAATAAATAAGAATGTTTTATTAATTATTATTTACTTAAGAGTGACAATTTCAAAGTGAAATAAAAACATTTATAACCATAGAAATTAAAATGATATTAACCTAGATATATATATAATAAAGAATTATAAAAAATAGAATATGTCCATAGTAATAAGATTTATTAAATGGGAGAAAAAAATAGGAACACATAACTGAAAAGCAATGTGGGTGGTATTGAAGATCCCTTAGCTTGTGTATGAAAGTGCTCTTCACATGTACTTAATATGATGAATAATAAAAATTTGGTTATTAAAAAAATTTCAGAGAACATTACACATATATATTTCTTTTTATAAGGACCATTTAACTTCGTATGTCACAAATTTATTACATCATTTCCACTTTTATTAGTTAATTGAATATCTTCTCTCAATTTCTTAAAAACATTCATGTTATGTTAACAAAGGTCAAAGTATTATAAAATAGTTTCATAATACCCATAATATATTATTATTATATCCTTTATTATTACATTAGAACATAATTCATACATGTAAATAGGGTTTCTATGAAAGGAATTAAATTATAAAAGGTAGTTTGATATGTTCTTTTTAGCGGTTAAATTTATTCTAACTGATTACTATTAATATTACCTATGGAATTTATAATATTTTCATTATAGAATTATAAAGGTTTTTTAAATCTCCTTTTTATATATTAAATATACATTTTATTTCTCCCATGTTTTTCAGTATAGAAAATGAAAGAGAAACATTATCACTTGGAGGAGTTAGCATACACATAAACATGACGATATCTTTAATTTTCGAAAGGTTTTAGAGAAATGTGTAAGATAGAAGTTAAATTAATATAAAAATATAAAATAATAATAATAATAATTTTTTATCATAATATCATGAATATAATAGGCTTACCGTGGTGGAAGTAAAGAATAATTATGAAGGTGTGGTGGAAAATATTACCACATGCTTTGGATATTCTTCTTTTGGTCTGTAACTTTTGATCCGCCGATTAGTCTTTTAGAAATAAAAAAAATTATAAATGGGGAGAGGATTTATGAGACTCGGGTAGATTATTTTCGAAACCTAATTGTATTTTTATGCGTTGAGAGTTTGAGAGGTGGTGGTTACTTTTATATTTGAAGAGAGGGGCATTTTTGGATCATTTAACACTTTAATATAAATAGATCTCATATTCCACTAGGAATGTGAAAAAATAGTGTATAGTAATAGATTATGTGAAGGTTTAAGTTTTTTAAAGCCTCAAAAAAAATTTACACTTATTTTAACCATGTTTTTATGTAATTTACTCTTAGATATTTTGTTTACCATTTTTTGTTTTTATCGAGGTAATTAAATTTTACCTAAGTAATTTATTTCAAATTACAAAAAATGAGACTTATTATATAATTTTAACATAATTATTCTAAATATTAAATCTATTTTATGAAAGAAAATTTTTCTGTGTGAGGAAAATTAATTTTAACATTAGTTTTTGTAACACGTAAATAACTGATTTTATAAAAAGTTCATTTTTTAGATTAAGGTTTATGTTTAAAAAAAAATTACCAACTATATTGATTAAATTTATTTGAAAATGATTATTATTATTCAAATGAAATTTAATTTTCATTAAGAAATTTTATATAGCAATTCAACCATGTGATAATTTTATTAAAAGAAAAAGATGATGAACAATTTTCGTTACAAAATTACATAAATATTCTAAAATTTTATGTGTGAATTTTAAATAAAAATATATTGTTTTAAAATAATTATTTTAAATTTATAAGATATAATTTTTATATAATTTTTTTCTCAAAAATGCTCATTTCAATATTGTATAATATGTCATAAAAGTGAAAGTATTATTAAAATTAATATTTTCACTATTCACATAAAAATAAACTATTTTAGAAAAATGTAAAAATTTTATATTAGTATAGTTTTAACATGATTAATTCAAATAATATTTTCATTTTAAAAAATTAAAACTCTAAAATAACAATTTTTTTAAAAAAAATTAATGTATAATGAAAAACATTTTTTATTGAAAGAAATTTTATTTTTAAACTTTAAGGGTTCTTAATATTATTTCATATCAATTTTTAATGTAAATGATGTTAATATATTAAATATTTTAAATGACCATATACATCATATAATATTTTAAAAAAATATTAATAATTATATATAACACATAAATATATATATTTATAATATTTTAATATCATATTTTTACTTTGTTTTGAGTTATATTAGTTTAAATTTACAATATAAAAATACATTAATTTAGTATATCTATTGGAAAATTCTCCAATGACAATATTTTAAATGACCATATTTAAAATGGACAGATTTTATTACTATATATACACTTACTAAATCATTCATTCATTCTGCTCTCACTTCACATGATACTATTTTTATTTAATATTATATATATTGAATAATGACTTATCCCTGCATGGGAATCTTCCTCATTATACACTATTTTGGATATTGGTGATCCTCAAGATTGAATACGATCCAAGAGATATTCTACCGTTGAAGATTTTATCCTTTTTTACCAATTGTGACATTTTTAATTATGCACTTTTAATGGATGTAATTCATCTATATTGATTAATAATCTATAGTATTTATTACTTCGTTTAATGTCATTTTATCATAATGTCCCAATTGGGAATAAATAAGGCATATTTAGTTTGGTTTATATCTTACAGGGAAAATTTTCTAATCATATTTCAATCCCTTTTAAAGAATAGAGAAACATTATTTAAAATAATTGACATAAATAATAATAATAATAATAATAGTAGTAGTAGTAGTAATAATAATAATAATAATGGATCTTAAAATAGAGGGACTTATATTATGTGATATGCCTTAGATGCATTATGTGAAGAGAATAAGTTTCCACATGTGATTAGCATGGGGATACTTAGGTGTAAAGCCTATAGAACCTTTTTTTGAAGAGGCTAAGATGACTTTTTTGATAGGAATAAGATTCTTTATGTGATGATGATGAGATTCCTTAGGTGATTATCCAGTACTTCCTTTTGTGACATGAATAAGATGCCTCATTGTATTATCATGGGATTCATTAGGTTACGAACCTAGGATGTCTTAGGTAATGAGACTAATATGCAATTGTAACCTCACTTGAGGAAGATAAAATAAACATATTTCCCAAATCTGAACTATAGAGCCATTTTTTACCTTTTGTAACAAGAACATGATAATTCAATGGATCTACATATGAAAGATAGAGCAATTCCTAAGATACATTATTTTCATGATAGAAAAATGTTCCCCAACTTAAGGTGTTCACCCTAAAAAGGCTTCAAGTGAATTAATTAACTAATGTATGCATGAATATTTTATCAAGAATGATATTCATGAGAATGTATTGAATATATGAGGGAGTTTTAAACTAAATAAATAAATCATTGGAAGTAATTTAAAACACCCCATCCTCCCATCCTAGTCAAAGTCCCATCACCAGAACCCCGATAGTGACACATTTACTACCTTTGAAATGATAGAATATGGTTACCCATATCATGACCATACAAAATAAAGTTCCATGTAGAAATACTAGTGAAAAATTTCATTAAAAAACACCACAAAATTATCTCAAATCAAATTTAGTGCTCATAAAATATCTATAATTTAGTTGATCCATTTATCACATACACATATCATCTATTAGAACCAATATTGATAAAAAATAATCATTATACTCATGAAATACCTATAATATAGAAAGAAAAATTACCTTATTTGAATGTATTGGATTCATCAGATGTAGTTGATATGAATCCCAACTACTTGATCCTTGCCCTTATTACCCTGTCACAATCACTATTATCAACTTCCCTCACCGCTGGGTATCGCATCCATCCCTTTATCAACGCATGCTATCATATCACTACCACCATCTTTTTGTAAAATTCTTGGTCCAACCTCAGATATCTAAGTCCGACTCGATGAAAACCCCCAACCTGATTGAGGGGCCACTCGATAAGACCACTCAATATGTACCACATAGCTTTAATCATGAAACTCAAATAGTTAACCACCCTAGGATTTAAAATTTTTTAACTACCAATAATGGAAACACTTTATTAACATCTGACAATATTATGGAATATTTATCCTCTGTTAAGACTTCCCTTTTGGGTCCCCTCATGTATTTTCTTCTAGATACCATGATCTCCAAAACCTATCTGACCTAAAAACACTATTCGACTCAGTATGCTCCCTTATATTTAGTTCCACTCTTATATAAGTGCACTGTTCATGTCCTTTATGAATATGGTTAACCTGATTCATTTTACCTATGCCCAAAAAACATTCCATAACAAATCCTCTAATCTCCACACCTTTGATATTTTATCACCTATTATCATTTAGGCCAACCAAAATAGATATATAAACCTCAAAGAATAATACACAATGTAAATATCCCCTAAAATAGTACATAAACCCATGGAATCTATCTTTCATCAGTTTATTAGGAAAGAACCACTCAAAGAACCCAATTTCTAAATATTTATATTCCATCCCTGTAGGCCTATCTTCTTGAACCTATAAATCACCACCACTATTACCCTAGACTTTAGATAATATACATAGACAACACTATCCTCCATCATTCTGGTGTTTTTTATTTGATCAAAGATTAATTATTTTAACTCAATGTAGTTATTCACTACTTGGGGTCCACAATTTCACTAGAAAAAAGAATAGTAATATTTCTAGAACTCCTATGTAAAGTATACATTTGATGGAAAATATCCTTGATCTCCCATATCAATGATCTATATAACTCACACCAAGATCCCAATGAGTTTCTCATCCATCCACTAACCCAACTTCTATAGCCACAAAAGTTATCTAGCCTACCTTAGAGACTTTGTGGCTCACACTCACCACAACCCCCAAGGGCCTCATTTAGTGCACACTTCTATGACACCTTATCTCTACCCTATTTAATCTCTAAAAGATGATGTCAAGGTAGATAATTACTAAGACCCAAACACCATGATCTATAAAAATATAATATTATTGATTTTAAAAATAGTGCAAACTATAATACGAATCATGACCCACTATACTTTACACTTCCCTACCGCACCTAAGTCCCATATTGTTATTCTTCACAATCCTACCTACCTATACCAAGGTCTCATACCACAAACACTATAAACTCCAATGATCATATTATTATACACACTAAGAATCACATCCCAAATTGTCTTCATATAACTCCACTAAAAATATATATGAGAAAACATGATATGGATTCTCTCTAATAATTTTAACAATTGAAACCCATTCCATTACTGAATCCAAAATAAAAATCACCTAAAACACATAAATTTCATGTGGTTACTATAGGTCTAAAATGATGTATGATTATAAGCTATTTTGTCTAATATCCAAGATTATATGAACATAAATTCGTAAAACTAAATACCAATTTATCCAAATAAAAAAACTCAACTATTACCATGAAAACCATAATAGATATCCTAGTTCCTTTGGTAACATGAAATTCAGTCCATACATGAGCTAGAAAGGCACATAAGATTACATATTTCACATGTTCCAATTCTAGATGTTTCAAAAAAAATTCCATAGTCTCCAATATACCACAACCTAAATTTAAACCACAACTTTCTTAGTAATCACTTAGAAATATACTTTCTCCAATTCCACTTTGTAACATCTCAAAAAAAAACCACTCTATAATAACCAGATCGGTACACCACTAGACCGTAGGCACACTTCACACCAAATTCAAATGTTTTTAAATTATCATCAAGGATCTCCAATGTTATAGTAGGTTGAATACAATGTTATAATATAAGTAATAACATCAACATGAAAACACTGGAAGCTTCTTTAAATAATGAAAATAATAATAAAGTCATATATATATATAGTAAAAAATTTATTTTATATAATTCCATTCCATTCATACAATGATAATTATAATCCCCTATAGATCGATCACATAATTACATGAACAAAATTATTGAAAATAAATTGTTCATCTGCCACCATGGGATGACCCAACCTATCTGAAAAAGCATAACATCCAACTCATTCACTATACACACTCCCACCTCTACTAGGATTCAGACAATAAACCCTTACTCATACCCATTCCATGATACATAAAGTCTTTACATGCCCTAGAGGGTTTGTTTAAGGTTGATATATAAACTTTTTATGAAACCATAAACAAAATCTCTATCTAATATCTATAGGTAAAAAATATATTAAATGAAAAATAAATGGAAAATAATGAGAAACAAACAATGTGATAAAATCATTCTTGACCATCACTAAATGAAATTTTACCTACCTCAGATGGTGTTATATTGGAATAAAACATCCATTGTCTGCCATACTAGATTTTATCTCAACCTTACAACAAATATTCAATTCACCTGGCATCAAAAATTCACCCCTGACTGATAGGAATCACAAGTACCCATTATTTCCAACATGGCATGTTCTCAAATCATATCATAAGGCTTGCGGTCTTCTAATATATTTACCAACTACTGATATTGAATTTTGACACATACCAAATATATGAAAATAATTCATCTCCTATTCAATGATCTGAATCATCACCATAATCACTTGGACATCTACAACATATCCTCCCTTTATAAAAACAATCAAAATTATCACCGAAATATCAATCAAATTTAGTGGATAATTCCCAAAAAATGTTTCAAAACCCCCTCATGGGATCTATCTTGTGTGAATAAAACCCCAACATCCTCATCCAAATGGTGAGTGAAAATCACAAATCAATAAGGTTGCAGCTTAGTGAAACTCAATCTCTACCCACAGTAATAGTCCCCACCATCGTCATCCAACCAATAAACCTAAAAAATAGTCACATACCAAGAGTATTTATAAACAATATCTAGAATCATATTCATAAAACCCCATAACCATTCTAATGGACTATATTTGAACCATCCCTTCATTTTCCACCTAAGATGACACCTAGGTATCTATTATTAATGATGAAAACTGTAAGTAGTTCCCTTTTTGGATATTAATGTACTATAATACCAACATAAATGTACCAAAAATCACATTTCACATATATTGAATAGGATATGGATATGAAACAAAAAATAAAATTGATAAGGACTCAACTCATCAAATAAATCTGGCCAATCTGGCTTTGATCGGAAGAAATCCATAAATCTAATAGAAATCCCGATTTAAGGGATCATCATTTGTAGATGTCACCTACATCAAACCATATGATAATACAACTTTAAAAAATGAGGAACCCACTTGGATATGATGAGAAGATCAAGAGAGAAATCTTGGTCTTTTAAAAACCTATAAATAATTCATCATATTCTATTTTTTGATATAAACTTGGACACTTACACATAGAACTTACCCTTATGTATTATCCAATTGAAGACCCATATATAAAGGAGTTTTACAACTGACATGAATTTCAATTTGAATAAAAAATATACAAAAAAATTTGAATGATTTTTTAAGCTTTAAATTTCATAATATCAGGACCAAAATTCACCTCCAACTAGTAGTTCCCTTCTAAATACCACATATTGATGAATTTTAGAAAACACCAGACCCTAGTCCCAAGGTAATTTAATAGACTTGATTCTTCGACTATACTGACACCCCCAACACCTTAAACGGGTCCTAATTCATAAAGGAAATGAAATATTATACTTTCATCATCATTCATGAGTACCGAGTTCATTATAGTCTGCATCTACACATTATCTCAGATTTAGAGTGATATACTGGGACTAGGTAAATCAAGCATGGATCCTCCTGGTATAGAGTATTACACATCCAATCTATTATTGTACTATTTTAAGTATCTCTTAAATTTGAATATTTTTTATTTTTTTGTTTTTTTGTAATAATTACATAAATGAGTAGATTTATTTGATTCATACACATAACTTTATGATATCTATATTATAATTAGGGTGTTTTATAACTGAGTGTTTTATGATCACACCTTATAGGTTAACTTTGGTGGATATATATAATCATATTTTTAGGGAGGTAATAATATTTACTAGTATATGTATATATAATTTTTTTCCCTAAAGAAATTGTTTGAAATACTTGAGTTCTAATCGGAATTAGAGAAGAGGATTGAACTTTATATTTAGAACTTATCCATGTTCATTAGATACATACTTTTCTTTTGATTTTTACCAGGTATGTTCATTATAGCTCAATTAAATTAAATAATTTTATTGAGTATTACTTTTGTTTATTTATAATTGATTAATTTGAAGTGGTAAAATAACTCTCTAACAACACTCTAAGACCCAAAACACTAGTTTCCATCCCCAAGGGATTGGGGTTCACACTTCGGGTCATGTGGTAGCTGGAATCAATGATCCTTGGGAGATTGGGTTGGTATATATACACTTAGTCCCCTCATAAAACCTACTAAACCTATGAGGTTTTTATAAAGTTTGAATCAGTTATATATCCACAATATATTTTGGTGACAACTCAACATCCATGTCATAAAATATTCATTTTTATTGGATTTTATCAGCACATAAATTATATTTCCTTCCAATGATTCCAAAATAATTTTTTTTGAAATAAATTAAATTATAAAAAAACACTTTTTTATCTTCTGGTTCATAAAAAACATAACATTTTATATTCAACATTTCTATGTAATAAGACATTTTAATATTTAGGGATAAGTTTATCTAAAAAATATACTTCAGATAATCATGAATCCAATTTTTTTCTATAAATATAATTGGGGATTTTTTTCTAGACCATATATCATATAGTGTCTCTCAAACTCCCACTAATAGAATTTAGTGTATTATAAAGGAATTCATTTCAAGATAATAACACCATACATATATAAAAAAAAGGTTAGATTGACTCATCATTAATCAACCCGTATCTAAAAAGATATGATTTATCTTTTCAAATATACTATTCCCTTGGGGTGTGACAAGAAGAGTGAGTTGTGGAAAAATTACACAATCTGTTAGATGACCAATAAAATATTAAATTATGATTCTCTACATAAATCTAATTGAATTATATTTATATGTTTTCCAATTTGATTATCTTCTTTATTTTAATAACCTTGAACATTTTAATGGTTTTAAACTTATCCTTCATAAGAAACACATAACCATACTAACTAAATTCACTATTAAAGGATACAATGTTATCATAAAAGCCAAATTTTTGTGTACTCATTTCCCCACATACCAAAATAATAATTATGTGCAATATATGAATTTTTATTTTTTGGAAATAAAATTATTTTTGATGAAGGATGATAGTACCTTTGTCATACTCGAGATAATTTTTAAAAGTATAAGATGAGTTTACATGATTGGAAAATATTATTTGTATGTTGTGTTTATTTTCATTCCAATTTATAATTACCATACTTAGATATACAAGGAGTATGTAGATAAAGGGAGATATATCATTAAAGTATTCATTGATGACAATAATTCCATATGACTTGGAGAGGTTCAATATTTTGTTCACATATGGTAGAAATCATTATCTTCTATAGGAGATTATATTCTTTTTATTTGTGTGATTTCATAGAAAAGGATTATTTTTAGAAAACATTTGGAGTCTAGGGATAAGTTTCACGAAAAATAATATTTATTGGATGTATTTTTCATAGGATTTTCATGAATGTTTTTTGTTAATTATAGGATATTTGTGTGTTATAAAGTATTATATTATAAGTAGAATAATTTCTTTAAAGTACACGTTTGTAAAATAAAAAATAGGATCTTATACACAGGCCATGGAGGATTTTTTTGTGTGATTATTCAAGGGTAACATTTCCCACTCAATACACAAATTATACAAAGGGGGTGTATATGAAGGGCCTAAGAATAATCATGTGACTGATGATATTTTCTAGAAATGTTACATATAAATGCCCTATTAATGACCCCATGATAGTGTATTAAGAATAAATAAACGGTATATCATAGAAATAATCTCTACGTTTGTAGGGAAAAGAATTGTACATAAATTATAACCATTTTTATTTGGTGGTAGTGTGTAGAAGGTTGAGCAGTAAGTGAAGTACTATTTTTCCAAAAGTTGTATCACTCATTAAGAGGGGTCATTTGGGAAGTAGAAATTTTTATTAGGAATTTTTTTTCATAACAAAAAATCATTCATGAAGGGGATACCTTGTAGAATTTAAGTGTAAAGAATAATTTAATATATTTTCATGAATAATAGATTTAAGTGAAGGATTTTATGGGGTGAAAAGTATACTACAGAAAACAGATGCACTTTTTACTATTTTTTATTCTTGAGATTGTGGATTCAACCAAAGCATCATATTTTAGATTTAATGTCAAAAATTAATTTAAAAATTCATTATAATATGGAAGAAACCAACAAATTGATCAACTGGGAAGACATTTATCTAATGTAGTGCATAAAAGAGGATTTTTTGGAAGTTCTCTAAGGGAGGTAGTGTGTTATACCCAAAACATTATTGTAAATGTGGTGCGCCTATCATGGAGTGACTATGATCATAAACTATATCCCTAAAACTGGTGAATCTAAGTAGATTTTGGTATATAGACATTTTTTGGTGCTTTCTCCAAGGATGTATCCTATATCGATGAACCGTGTAAAATTATTGTGCATGTTTTTATTTTATTAATTTGTAATTACGGTGAATGTGTGATTAGTGGTGATAGGTTTACAAAGTTCTTATCAATTAGTTAAAAAGGTTAAATATAATTAAATAAAATGTTCACACCCTAATTCCCCCCTCTCTTAGGGTGTATCAAGACACAAAAAGGGGTATCAGATCTAGTTTTTAAGCATTTAATCTTTCATATAAAGCTTTCCATTATAGTGAATACTTTGAATGAAAAAGGGGTACCTATATTTAATGGGTGAAATTACCATAACTGAAATAATTGAATGAGATAAAATTTTATCATCACTTGGATTTTATGTTTTATCTACTTCTACACATGGTATATATTTTTGGGATGTCTCAAAACTATCCAAGACTGATTTGGAAAAAAATTGATTATAGTATGACAATAAAGCTCAAAATTCTTTTTATAAAGATCTATAAATCTAGATTTTCATGAATGTAATGAGTTTCAATATTTCCAAATCTGTGTGGGATAAATTATCCTATATTTATTAGGGTGATAATAATTTGATGGAGGATGATTATTATGTTCTATTGGATATTTTTTATGTCTGGAAAATTATCTACAATAAAAATATTTTTAGATTCTTCAAATGAATCATTAAGGCTATTTGAGTTATTTGGAGACTTAGTGAATAAATAAATGATGTTGGGATTGTGAAGAATATATTTTAAATGTTACAAACTCTTTATAATCCAAAATTATCATCTTATGAAGATATAAATTTTGAGTAACATTCATTAGGTGATATTTATAGTAATTTGGTTGCATATGAAATTCATGTGAATTGATAAGGAATATCAATTCACCCAAATAAAGAGATTGAATTTAAATATTTAGAAAAAAAATGAAATTATTATGGTGTAAACATGGGAAAATATGTAATTGATGATTTTATAAACCTTTTTTAAAATAAATTCAATAGAAAAAAATAAAATATTCGACGTTATGCCACCCGGGGCGTATTTCCGATGTGGTGAACTTGAGTACCATGAAACAAGGAGTCCAAGGGGATTTTATGATGATGGAATTGAAGAAATTTTTTTAATGAATCCATAAATGTGGTTAACCTCTAAAAGATACATGGAAACTAGTAAATTCAACTAGAAATAAGTTTTATTAGAATATCTTGGTGAGAAAACATGTAGATAATGATGGAGATTATTTGGAGGAAGTAGAAATAGAGTTTATGTTTAAGGTAAAAGATTCGATTTTATATATAGTTGAGAAATATGAATCTGAATGGGTAGAGGAAAATTAACCAGAATGTGTGGTTGATCTCAAAGTAGAACTTAAGGGGGGATCTTAAAGAGATTGATGATAAAGAAATAAAAAATTATTTTTTAGAAACATTTTTATGAATATGTGGATTAATTTAAAGATGATATTGACTAACTAGAAAAATGGATAAAATATTAATCAGTATTCTTGGATAACATGAATGAATTTATGAATCTCAAGACAAATATTTATGAACATGGTATGGTAATGGATGAAAATAATTATTTTTTTAAGTTAGAATACAAATGAGGTAGAATGATTTGATTCAAAGATTTGTACATTAATAAATAAATATGAATCATAAATAAAATCAAATATTAAAATAAGAATCTTCACATTGAGAAGCTCCTTGATGAAATATTATTAGAAATGGAAAAAAAGGTACTATAATTTGATGAAAAAATTATGAATAAATAAATACCTAGGTACCTAGTTAAAAGTGTAGTAAGCTGTGATGTTGAGAAATCAAAATATTAAATAGTGAAAGAAGAGAACAATTGGAAGTAGAAGGATAGTGTTTTTAGAATTAACACTAAGATACCAGGAGTGAAAATAATGATAGATATGAATTAAGGATAATGGAGAGCTATAAATATTCAGGAATATTCAAGGGTTAATCAATAACTATGGATCAATTTGGAAGCTCGAGACATGTTTATGAATGAAAGTGAAATGATATTTCCACTTATGATGTGTTAATGTTTTGGATATCTTGGCTACAACATGTTGAATAGTGAATAATAGATGAGTTATCGAAATAGAGAATCACCTAGGAGATGAAAAAGAAGAATGAGACTATATCCATAATCTCATAGAATAAATTCATTCTATTAATATTCCTTTCATTATTCGAATTTTTGTAATAAATATTTTGATTAAAAATATAGAACAAATGAAAATTACCACCAGGAGTGTCAAAGGTGTATAAATACAAAGAAACCCAACTAGATTCTATTATTAAATAGATACTATTTCATGTATGAGGATGATGAGTATGATTACCCAACCTACGATGACTATAAACTTTATAAACCATCAAGTAACTTAAATATACAATTTATATCAAAGAGTGAGAGATAAGTATAACACAGATAAAATATATCTTAAAAAAACAAATAATTGTATCACCAATATCCTTGATAATGGTTATTTTACTCATATGATAAAGAATATAACCCTCCTAAAAAATTTGAAGGGATGATTTGGTGGAATATTAAATTTTATAAATAATAAATGCTTATGGATTAAAGGTGGTGTAAATACTTTATTAGGATGTGATGGAATAAATAAGAAAAAAACGCCTATATGTTGATGGTTACACCCAATTTAGTGTCCTGATAATCCATGACTCATTACTAATGGCTGCATTGATCTGATATGGGTGATTAATCATAGAAAAAATAAATATATTTTTCTTTAATGGTTTATGAAAAAAATAGTAATTTTTACTAAGTGGATAATAAATAAAACACTTGTTTTATAACTATTTTATAGGTTAGTTGCTTGTGGAATCATATGATAAGCCACATTCACCAATAGAGCATGAGGATCTTATCCAAGTTAAATGCTTGAATGGATATTCAAAATATAATTCAAGAACATAAAAGAATATGTGTATATATATATGTGAAAGATAGTATAAAATATTTATCTATAGAAGAATAAAATTAGATCAAACCTAATTGATTTGGTTCACATTGATGAATGAAACCCAATTAATCAACCTAGAAAATTCGGGTAATAAATTTTCATCCTTTTTAATGATTATCATCACCAGAATGGGTTGTGTTATGTTTATGTGTGACAGGAAATAAGTCATGAAATTCATAAATATTTATTTAAGGAAAGTATAAAGTGACACTATATTCCAAATAATAATTTTACAATATGATAATAGAATAATGTACATATATATTCAAGTGGAATGCTACCTCAAAAAACATGAAATTAACCATGCATTTTATTGAGTGTGAACTCATCAATAGAATAATGTTTTTGAGTGATGAAATCTACTTGTAAACAACATAGATAATAAATTTCTCATCAATAGTGTCATATCTTAACACTATAAGAAGGATGAAAAATGTTTTTTGGTGTACACACAAATGTGGGTAGTGTTAATCCTTGGAGAGGAGAGGAATCCCTATGAAATTTGATATGGAAAGAAAAACCATTCTGAAAAATTTCCATACCTTTTGAAATAAATTATATATCCAAAATAAATAGCCTAATCGAGGAATGTGTTGATTTTTAGTAAATTAATGATTATTTTTAGGATACTTGATGAATAATAATCCATACAACTGCTAAAAAATGTTTTATAAAATTATGGAGATTAATTATTTTAAATTCATTATGGAAAAAATAAAAGGAATTACATAAGTTTAAATTATGATGATATATGTGAATAAGGGGATGAAATTGGTACACATTATGATGTTGTAAAAGGTTATCTTGATGATAATAATTCCATGGTTGAATCAGAGGATGAGACCATGATCTAAGAGAGTGAATCTACACTATAGATTTGAAAATGATAATAAAATTTTATCCATAAAATATAGTTAGAGATAGATAAAACAAAAAATAGACACAAATAATGAGGAAAGAAGAGTGTGTTGTTATATTTTCAAAATTTTATCCAATTTCATTTTAAGAAGTGAAAAAAGTGAATCATGGTTTAGATCCATTAATAAGGAATTTGATAAAATTAACAAGAATAAAAATTAGGAACTTTTAAAGAAATATAAACAAAACAATGTTATCAGAATGATGTGGATATTTAACAATAAATTATATGATCATTGAAATTTTATCATAAATAAGGAACTTCTAGTTTGTAAAATCTATACTCAAATTGAAGGAGTTTATATTGAACAATTTTTTTCTCTAATGGATCACCTTTAGTGGATCATTACCTTTTTTTGAAAATAGTGATACAAAGAGGTTTTAAGATCTATTTTAAGGATGTAAAATGAAATTTTCTAATGGTGTTCTCAAATAAGAGGTTTATAATGAACAAATAATAGGATTATTAGTTACAAATGATGAAATAAATTTGTAAAGATCAAATCAGGTATTTTATAGTCTAAAATAGACACCATGAGAATGGTATGATTGAATAGAATTGTATTTAAGGATGTTGGAATTAAAAAGGGGCTATTTTGATCACATTATATACATGAATATGTCTAAGTAAGAATAGTTTGTGGTTTTATTTTATGTTGATGATATCATATTTCATAGAATCTATTATAGATCTATAGATAAAATTTCTAATCTAATGAGGTCAAAATTAGAAATTTATATGATTAGTAAACACCTATATTTTTGAAGGTTATATGTTGATCATTGTGATAAATGAAATTTCATCATTCAAGCTAAATATTTGAGATATTTTCTCAATAAATTTAATATGAATTATTCTAGACCAATGTCAACTATAATTTCAGTTAGAAAAAAGATTGGAAAGCATGAGGATAGAAAATATATGGATCAAACTTTTTAAAGAAGGATAATTAAAATCATAAATTATTTAATTACATATTGTCCAGATAAAATATTTGCAACATGTTTAGTAGCCTGTTTCCAATGTAGTCTCAAGGAGTATCTTGTAAGAATTAGTAGAAGCATGAGGTACCTCAAATGCATGAACAACCTTTTTATACTCTTTAGTTCAAGATAGGATTATGAATTATCAATATTTCATGATGCTGACTGGGATGGTGATGTAGTGGATTGAAAGTCTACATGTTATGGAACACAATTGTTTTAGAAGTAAATTTGAAGGTCAGTTTAAGAAAAATTGGAATTTACTTCACTGAGCATGATAAAAGATGAATATTTATCAGTAACTAGGTATTGAACACACCTTCAATGAGTGATGTAACAGTGACATGATATTGTTGAATAAGTGAAGAAACTAATGATGATAATTTATAACAAAAAATAGTGAGAATGAGTTGATGAAAAATCACATTCTACCTTAAATTACAAAACTTATTGAGATTATATTTCATCTTATGAATGAAAATGTAGAGAAAATATTGATAAAATTGAGGTATATTGGGAAAAAAAATTAAAACAGGAATATATTATTTCTAATATATTTCCACACCAATATTTTAGAATCATCTATTGAACCATTTTGTTCAACTAACTTTGTCACTTTGAGAAGGTTAGGATTATATCCCCTCTCCCTATTTTAATCTAGTTAATTATATATTTTTTGACTGGTTCTTTCCCTTTAGTTTCATCCTCAATTATAGATGATGCATTATGCTGGAGAAATTTAATGGAAAATACTGTTGAAATTCAATGACAAAGT
Source organism: Viscum album (assembly GCA_963277665.1). NCBI lineage: Eukaryota > Viridiplantae > Streptophyta > Magnoliopsida > Santalales > Viscaceae > Viscum > Viscum album. The sequence goes on from OY728160.1 coordinate 642,333,335, forward strand.
GAGAGTAAAATCCCCTTTGGGGGACTAGTGTAAAAGGAGGAGAAACCCCTTTTTAGGAGATGGAAATTAAATTTCCCCTGTTCTTTCTAACAAATGGTTTTAGTACTGTTAAAATTCATGGGGAGATATGATCATTGGGGAATGGAATTTGAGTTAGTAAGTGGAACAGTGGAGTTATGGAATGTGGAATATACCAATACATGAGATACTTTATCATTTTTTTCTAAAATAGAAAATTAACATATAGATTTAGATATATTTTTGTGAAATTATTTTTATATTTGGAATGATAAAATTTCATTTCTGGTATTCAATTTTACTTTGGATTACTAATGTACACAATGGGAAATTATTTTTGAACATAGATTATCTATACTATAGGTTGAAAAAATCTAGTTTAACAATTAGATAAATTATGGGAAGAAGATTATGAGTTGACATGTCTAGAAAATACAATGGGTTTGTGGTGTTTATTTTAAAACTTGTTTTTGATTAACCTTCCAAGATATATAAAGATATTCAATAAAAATTTATATGAATAAAAAAGTCTTGATTGAGATCATTCTTTCAAAGAAACTTGTATAGTTTTGATGTTTCATTATATCTTTCACGAAGTATTGTATTCTATAAGATTCAATATAATTAATGTACATACAATTTTAGATAAAAGGATGCTGTTTAGAATAAATTTCATGTCTATATATATGTTCTGTAAAAAATCTAGAGTAAAGGATTGATTTTCATGTAGGAGTTTCACGAAGTAGTTTGTCTGTAAAATGATGTATACAACCCATAAGTATTGTCATCAGAGTGAAATTTTTTGTAAACAAAGTAGTTTGTGTACCATAAAGGATGATATTATGTGATGGCCATGAAGATGATTCATCTTGTGATTATCCGTCTATAAAATTTGTTTTCATAAAGTAAAAAATATACGAAGAGGGTCAATATAAAGGGAATCAGTTTAATCTTATTATTAGTAATATTTATAAGGATCTTTGGCTATAAATATCATATTAATCATGTCATTGGAGACAATGAAGTAGTAATAATGGGAATTTCAATGGATTATATTTTTGGTAATACAAGTTCATTGAATGTAGAATCATTTGGGGTTTATTTTAATGTAAAGAAAGTATAACCTTACATGAATAAGAGTTTTCTACAAAGAAATATACCTCATGAAGAAATACTATTCAAGAAGTTGAAATGATCACAAATAATAGTCATTCAGGAAGTAAAATAATTTTTGAAACAGATCCCTTGAAGGAGTGACTTGAAGGGTATACTATGAAGGAGTTGCGTGAAAGGAATATTTGAGGAAAGGATTTTACACTTTGAAAATTATACCACATAGAACACACACACTTATTACTAGTGTTTATTCATAACATTTTTGATTAATTATAACATCATGTTTAATTTTTTTATGAAAATTAAATTATAAATTATTGAAAATATAGAATTCACCTACACATTGATAAATTTATTTGACATTAGTCTGAATTTGTGCATGAATAAGGTGTTAATAAAAGTGTTATGAGGAAGGAAGTGATCTATTCCCAAAACCTTATCGTAAAGACATTGAGCAAGACAAAAAATGATCTTGAAAAAAATATATCCACAAAATAGTAAAAATTAATGGATTATGGAACATTTAAGCAACCTCAGCAAGTGCCCCCTAAACATTGCCCTTGTTGGTGAACCAAGTAAAATTATTTGTCTTGTTTTAATATCTGGATTTTTAATTATGGTAGATGTGATATTATATTGATTTTTTTAAAAGTTTTAAACCAAAGTGGAAAACAAATCCAAGGTAACATGGAAATTAGTTCACAATCATATTTTTACATACTTTCAAGGTGTGTTAAGTTGCTACATTATTTCACCTTTTCCACCAAGTGATGTTTTTCCAAAATTTTCATCTAAAAAATATTCACATGTATCAAATGATTCATAATGAAATTATTCTAACAATAAATACTTATATAATATTTATATTCATTTCACATTTATATGTCTTGGAAAATAATTAAAAAAGATAGTAATATATGGTTCATTTACTTTCACCTTGTTATTTTGAATTATATATACTAGATAATCAATGTTTAGAATATATAAACCATTAAGCATATTTTTTTATACCATAACGCATTTCATTAATGTATTTAGAATAAATAGTTATATTAGAAATAATATAAAATTATTCCTCCCCCAAACTAAAAACATAAATTAATCATCAATTTATGGCTAGAACATAGTAAATTTTTTCTAATTTTATTATTAATCTTATCGGTAGGAATAGATCATATCTTCTCACATCTACTATAGTAACCATTACACTATTTTTTTAAAAAAAGATTTACTTTTCACTTAATCAATTAACTTATATTTCTAAGTCTATTTACAATAACACAAATGTGTGATACATAACAAGTATGTAATTCAGATGATCCTCAATTTTAGAAAACTAATTTATATAAAATTCAATTATTTATGTTTATAGTACTTCTATATATAATTGTTAATAATCCCAAAGTTATATTAGTGATATATAATACATCATAAATATATTTATGTGATTAATTCTCTTCTAATCTATAATAATAAATATTTTTTTATTATGTTTCATATTTTGAAAAGTATATAATGAATAATTTTATTGAATATAATCCCATTAATATTACGAACCCATACGTTAAATTTATTAGATGAAAAAGATTCATCTTAAATAATATTTTTAGTAAACTTAATTTTTTTATCAAAATACATTTATCTAGATAAAAAATAATATAAATTATATCACATAAGATTCTTAGAAACTACATTGGATAATTTTTTTCTTGATTTAAATAATAAATCTTGATGACTTATTTCCCCTAATTTCTTAAAATTTATTGATATATGAAAATATGACAGTCAAATTTTGAAAATGGATATAGTTTTCTAACTTTTAGGTTCACCTATACAAAATTATCAAGGCGTTAACGAGTGTTGATTTGGGATGTTATCCAATAACATTTATTTTTATGGGTTTTACTTTTCTCAACAATTCTTATATTTATCTCATGTATTACCATTACACATTCATGCTTTAAATAATTTAATTTTTACATCTAATCTGTTATTTGATATTAAAATTCTTCAATCATGTTAATTTATAACTCGTATACAACAAATTATCTTTGTTATAAATTCAAAATAAATATTTTTTATTGTAATATTTAATATATATCTATCCCATAGATAAGTTACATGAAAATTTAACCTGTAATGGATGAAAACACATAAAAAAAATATTACTGAAGTTCCAAAACCACAATCCCTTATTATAAATAATTTTAATATAAAGTCTAAAATTTGATAAATTTTTACTCAATAGGGATATTAATTTTAACATAATTTTGAATCCCAATAAAAAAAATAAAACTCCCCATAAAACTCCCATTAAAACTCATAATAAATCCCCATTTAGAAATTTTATTGAATAAATATTTAATTTTGGTCAAAACATAATTAATTATTACATTATACATATTATCAAACTCCTTAAATACATTGAAATAATATTTATTAGAAGTAATTTAAAATATATAAATTTAATATCAAAAATATTTATAATATAACAACAAATTTATACAAGAATATTATATTATAACTTAAATAAATAATTTTAAAATTAAAATATGTATTATTAATGTAAAATATTTATTTTATCAAACAAATAATTCATTAATATGAACATTTATTATTTTAACAAAATTATTTATATTTTACATATTTTAAATTTTTTAAAATTCATATAAGATGTTAAATTTATTCAAAATATATTTCTTTAAATTAATTTATTCTTGAAAATGATATCCCCATATCATTTCACATGATGTAGATGATCGCATTACATCGCTCATGGTCATTTAACACTGCCCATGTTATCACATATAGTAATATCTCTATCTTTATTACTAAAATAAAATAGATAGATGATATGACTGTAAAACCATGTCATGTTCCTAGTCACATTAAATTTCACAGATAATGATATATCTTTATTAAATTATATGTTTTATATTGAAAAGGTTTTATAAACTAATTTTTCATATAAAAGTGATGATACTAGAAAAATATATATTTTTCAATATTAACCTAAAAATTAATCTTATTTTGAAAAATCCATAAAATTCATCCTAATATAATATTGTCAGTATAAATCCAAAAATTGATTTTAATTTTTTAAAACTAAAATTTATAAATTTATAAATTCAATTTTTTCATGAAAACAAATATTATAGTAAAACACTATTTTTACAGGAAAACATCTCTTTTAAAAAAATTAATTGTTTATATTTATAATTTTTATGAAAAACTAATAAAGATATATTAATTTTTTAGTATTATATTTTATTTAAATAACAAGTTAATAATGATATACTTATTTTTATTTAATAAAATGTTCAACACATGGATATATAGATTCATAAATACAATAATAGATTAAGTAAACTTGCATAAAATAACCTATATATAAACATATATGAATATATTTCTTAATTATATTACTCATATTAATAACTACAAGCTCAATGTATAGGTTTTAGTAGTATAAATAGATCTCATTCTTGTTTTGGTTCAGTGTTGTGGGTGGAGAAATCAATCAAACATATCTGACTTAATTAGAGTAAAAAATTTAATAAAATCTAGTGTCGTTACATGATCAATGTGCTATTTGTTATTCTAGATATGATAGGGTGTACTAATAAGAAATTAATAATGTGGGAACTTAGTTAGATCATGCAATCTATGTTATTTATTCTAGTGAGTATAGAATATTTGGGTGGTTATTTGGTGATGTGTTGTACATATGGGTTGACATTATAAAGGGGATATATGAATGGTATATAGACCTTTATTTCCAACTCATAGGTTAATTATGAGTTTGGAATGTGATGTGTGGTAAGAGTCCACATGTGGACTAATGTGATAATAGATAATAGTTCACTGAGGGTGGAACCATGGTTTAAACACCCAAGGAATTAATCTTTTGGGGGGTTATTTATGAAAAAGGGATATAGGTGGATCTTACAAACAATGATATCACATTTAAGGTGATTGAAAATAAGATAATATACTGAGTGTAGTAAAAAGTTACTAAACATGGTGGCTTGAAAATGGTAAAATAGGTTTCTATTTTGTTAGTTTTAGTTAAAAGTTATAGATAATTGGCCTTATGATAATCTAAGAGAAGATCATGGATTGTAATGAGTTGTTCCCAGGATGGTCTTCAACTTATTAGAGAGTATTGGGTTGTGTGACATGTGAGATTTTTTAACTAATAGTTGAGGACATGGAAAGGCAAGTCGGGATATGGGAAACATGTGATGTGTTGGGTTTTTGTAAAGGGCTAGGATGTTAGTGTATGTCATGTCACACACACACACACACACACACACACACACACACACACATATATCCAAAACATTGATATTACAAGTTACTATGAAAATAGAGGTATCTATTTATCATAACTTATGATCATTTGGATGATACAATGACTATGGAAATGTCTATATGAATTTATGAACTAAGGTATATAGGATACTAGGATATGATATATTGCTTTATGTAGTGATGTTTTGAGGCGTGGATAATCATTATGATATGTTTTCCAACACAAGTGTCATGGTACACCATAATTTTATCTTTCTATTACTAGGATACTAAAACAGTTTCCCATGGTTAATATATGATAATGACTTGTGTAGTATATCCATAGTGTCTGAAGTAAGTAAGTTTTAAAACTTTTTTGATACAAAAACACACAATCACTCAACATGGGTGTTTATTTAATGACTAATATATATTTTTATATGTTATTATACATTCATTGATATATATATATATATTTAAAAAACTAATTATTATCATCATAATAAATTTCATACTCATACCCCACTTTTGAACAATAGTGGGAAATACTAACTATTGTTTCAAATAAATGTTAAGGCTAAGGCTTGATGACATGTGATTTAGTTGAACAAGGTTGGTAAGGTTTGGGAGATGGTTCCTATCTGAGTTCAAGTACTTGTTGGGTGATATATTTTTTATTATTTTATTTATTTTATTTATATATTCTAATATATATATATACAATTGAACAGTCAGTAGAAGTACTTTTATGTATGAATATACAATATTTGATGTGTTTATTTTTTTATTGTATGGTGCATTTTATTATTTATGGTTATATATTTTTCATAAATAAAAATATTTATTTATGATGTTTTGATTTATGTTATTTTTTTATTCATTATTGTTTTATGAAAATTCTATTAAGGGTGTATTCATCCAAAAAAATGACCATTAACCCTCACCAATATTTGGTATCAGTTAAAAAAGAGAAAGGATTTCCCAAGGTCACATGGAATTACCCTAGTGGAGATATAATTTAGGAATCATTATATGAGTTAGGATAGTCAGTTATAGATTACCAAGCAGTCAAGTGAGAGTGTATTCTTTCTGGGTATGAGGTAATTATAATTGTATTTCAAGTGATAGTTTTCATAATAATGTGGTTTTGATATATTTAGTGGGGTAAATTATGTTAATTATCATAATGGATGATTAATATAAATCTATTGTTGTTTATAGATCCTGTATCATTAGGATTCTACCTTTGATAATTTGGTTTCTCTGACCTCCCTCTTTAGGAGATGACTCATTTGACTATATATGCTCTTTCTCTATACTATTTCCTTCCTCTTCTATTATCCTTAGTTTTGTGTTGAATATTATTTTATTTGTTTTTCCTAGGTTTTTTTATTCAAATAGATAGATTCTATTTTTAGAATCTATTCACCCACTCTTATTCTGTTCACCATCATCTATTTATTGTGTTACCTTTATGATATTTCATTATTAAACACTTTCTATTATTGTAAATTCCCCATTTTGTGATTTTTATTTTCTTGAAGTTTTTGAATCTTAGGTTAGTTGAAATTTTAACTACCACTTCCTTATTGGATTAATTTTCTATCCTTGTTTGAATTTTATATGATCAAAACATGCATTTACATACTATATACAGCTTCCCATGCTTCGTATTGGGGTCTCTCTAAAATCTTTAGTGGAATTTCTTGGAATATGAATATTGAGATGTATTTTTTTAATGCTCTTTTATTAAGGTGGATAGTTCTCCAGTCCTGTTAAGATTATTTTTCACCCACTTCATAATGGTGATGGTGAGATTTTGGTTTCTAACCTTATGTATCTGAGATGTATAATTGGTTTGTCTTGTGGTAGTGAGGATTTCATTAAGTGAATTAAGTAATGGTGCTGGATTTAGGGACATGTGATTAAGGGATATGGTTACTCAGACATATCAGTTTCATTAATTTTTTAGTTATTATGTTTCCCATTTATTCTTTGTTCCTATATTATTTTTTCCTTTTTTCTAGGAAATTTACTAATCATTGTGATGCTTTTTTGGAATTTCCTTTCTGTATAACATTTAGGGATTAAAATATTCATATTTTTAGAATGTGGCTCAAATAATGGATGATGTTTTTTGATAATATGGTGAAAAAATCTAGTGTATACCTCCCTATATTATTGATTAATTAGGATGGGTTATGTAGGAATTAATCAAGTGGATATAAGTAGATGCATTTTTTTAGATATTTGGTAGCTTTCCCTTTAGAAGCTTTTGATTCTCTACTATTTCTCCACAAGCTATATTTTCCTAGTGGTGATGGTGTAATGGTTTATATAGTAGAGATGTGATCTTAGTAGGTTGTTATTATCAATAAAATATTATGAGTAAGTGTGTTATCATATGGTGTCCTAATATTTTCATGGCTTATGAGTCTTGGGAGACGTTAATGTGTGCGCGACCCAAGGTGTGGATAGAAAAATTTGGGACTCATGACTCGTGGGTCAACTAGTTTCGATTATGTTTTAATTTATATCTATGTTTATATCTAGTTTTGAGGATTTTAGATGGTTTATCACAAAAAAATTGACATTATATAAATTTTAATGAATTATATATATATATATATAGAATTATATAAAGTATCAATATTTGATAGATGTTTTATATTGGAAAGAGAGGATGTGTGTTGAAGGATTATTAATTCTATTCTTAAAGCTTATGTAATTATGGAATAGAGGAATGATATGTGAATTATTAAATGGACATCTCAACATTACTCTAGGGAGATTTTTTATATACTTATTGGGGTAAATTTGAATGATAATCATGGAGAAATATTGATTATGAGACATGTTTCATGTTAGTGACTATGTTTTGGACGAAGTAAACTTTTCATAAGAAAATGTTAAAGTAATTATTTATGATTGAGTATTGATGTGTTTGAGAATATATTGAAATTTTAGATAATATTAAATAGTGTATATCTATTATTTGAATTATTTAAAAATAGTAAGGTTGATGTGTTATAATAAAATGTCTATTTGGATATTAACCATGTTTTTTGGAGAGACGTTTGAGAGATAATTTCCCATGTATCATTTATCAGAAATGATGAATATTCTTTTGATGGTTAGAAAACTAGTATAAATACCCCATATTAGTAAGAATAATACTATTATATAAGACTTTTGATAAAGGTTCTATCGAAAGAGAAGTGGAGGCAATAGGAAATAATTATGAATTTTATGGGTGATATGAGATCACTGGATGCTGTATAATAGTTACCTTTGATTTGTATACATAAATATTACATAATTTTATATGAATATTCAATACAAACATTACAATTCATGCATGAACCATGATTTTTTAGTGTATTTGGAGACTAAAATCATGTTACTCTTATTTAATTAATGATATCCATCATTTTACACCTAAAATGCTTCTTAGATATACCCTGTTTAAATATTTTATTAATAAACCAAGGAACAAAAAACATACGAAATGGTGAGCATAGATTATCAGTGTGGGTAAAAATAGGATATATCAATAAATGACCCTACATGAGCATAATATATGTATAAGTGTATTATTTTATGATAATAAATTATAGTGTTCATACCCAATCTTTCATGGAAAATAATCATGATTCATGACATAACAAATTGTAATTATAATGGAAAATATTCATAAGATTTTATAATAATCAATAATCAATAATGATACATGAGAGAATAATATAGACATATAAATATGGAAAATCAAAATATTAAAACATAGTGATTCTGTATAAATAGAAACTAACCTACTCGTTAAGTTAAGGACATGAAATAAGTCCCTCTCATATATATATATGAACATGAAACCATGTCCATGCATAATCTTATGGACATAAAAATAAGTTCCACGAATAAGATTATGTAAATGAAAACTAGGTCCATGAATAACCATATAGAAATTAAAACCATGTATGTGATTAAAATTGTTAAAATAACATCAGGTATACAAATAATATAGTTATCTATTTAGTCATCCATCTTTAGACAATCCCTTAGAGGGATATATATGTAGCGACACAAGACGTAGTAGCCAGAAACTAGTTTATACTTTATTATATTGGAATAAGATACATGGAATTTCATCCCAAAGGACTGATTAGTTTAGTAGTCTCCGATAAATAAATACACTCTTGAAATTCAAAGTAATTTTTAAAACATAAATTACAAAAAGAACTTTCTTTTATAATTCCATTATTCCCCTTATTATATCCCTACATATCAATCAGAAAATAATTTCTCATATCCTAGGGAAAATAAAACATAATAAATGGGTAATATCAAATGCTCAGTTAGGGTATGCGTACAACCTATGCTATGAATAAATAATATATAATCAATATATAAAGGTAAATAACTAAAACACATTCTATTAAATAAATAAATTTAGAATAGTATAGAATGAATAAATTATGATCAAATAATTCAATATAAATAATAACAAGAGAGCAAAACGTAAACATGTAGACTATAACTAATTTAATAATTACATGAAATATTAATAATTGAAGTCATAATTATAGAATGCATAACGTTATACATCTAAAAAATACCATCAAGGCTTTGTGATAAGAAATATAATATAGTCAATGACTTATTCTAATACATCTATATTAATGGGTATGAACTTAGTAAAAAACACATCTAGTTTGTCTCATGATTCATATCTATGCATGAAGGGGCTATTATAGGACCCAACCATCAATTACTGGGTCCAATGAATTTTTAATTTGAAAGGGGTGAAACATAATCAACCTAAAAATTCATATTTGAAAAATAACATATTAAATTTAAATAATTTCTTAAATAAATAAACATATTCATAAATCATACAAAGTAAAATTAATGGTATCAACATAGTACATCCCCAGTCAAACTGATCATACACCATCCAGAGAAATAATAATGATTGTTACGTTGGAGAATATTCCCATTAATTGATAAGTAACATCAAATGATTTCATCTTATATGGAATGTGATATTGAATGATCACATGGAAAATTCCTTGAGGGAAATAAGAATTATTTGAAAATCTACATTTTATTTTTAATCTATAAAATTCAAAAAATATTGTGAAAATACATTAATTTTAAAATCACTTTGAAAACTAAAAATTTATAGAATATTATGGATTTTTTTTAAAAAATAACCATGTAATATTTCAAATTAAGCTTCATATAAATGGAATTCAATATGGTGGGTATTTCTATAGATGTATTATAAGTTAAAAAGAACATTCCTTTTGTATTATAGAAAATTTAGACAAGTATCTTATCTTGAAAATGATAAGGATATTCATTTCAAACCATTGTGTAAATGTTAAAACATTGGTAAACATGTTTTTAATAAATAATTTGGAGAATATTAAAAAAATTAATTTCTTTTACAAAGCATGGTTTTGGAAGAGAAAATATTTTTGACTAAAGATAGAAATAAAGTATGATTTTCTAAAAATCATTTTTGTAATCATTTTAAGTACCAAAGTGAGAAAAAATGGTACTATTACTTGAAAAAGTTAATTAATTACCACATGAGAAGAAAATATATTTAATTCAAGATATAAATATCAAATAATTTTCTAAAGGGTGACTATAAAAACAATCTTGAATAATGAAGAGATTGTGAAATACACCCTTACCACTTTAGTAACATTTTGTATCATAAGCCCCATGAAAGAAATAACATTAAGTGTAACTTTAAAAAACATTCTGATAAATAAATAGATGATATAACACAAAAAAGGGTAGTATGTAAACCACACAAAATAAATTAGTGGTGAATATGGTGTAGGTCTCATAGAAGAAAAAGTGAGACGAGAAACCCTTACCTTAAGTCTGAATCATCATGCATGTTCTTTATCTACATAAAAAATAAACTAATGTTAAATAAAAAATTTATTTAAATATTTTTCATGTTTATTATTACTTTTATTTCATTTTTTACCATGTTATATATGACTACCTAATTAATTAAGTTTACATCATATGTTTCGAAGCTGTTTGGATTATGTGTGAAAAATGACTTTGGTAGGTTGATTATGGTCAAAGAGGTAATTATTTAAACATATACAGAATAATAATCAGGGAATTAATGTTATATTTACTCATCAATTATAATTTTAAAACCATTAAGGAATGGTGGTTATAAAAAATGAACTATGTTACAATCATGGAGATGCTATACCAAACATACACATGAGTAACATTTCTATTTTTTAATTCTCATTATGAAAATATGGTATGTAATATTTTATATTTATATATTAATAATTATATAGTATATTCCATATAATTTCTTTAATGATACTTATATATATCATCATTATAGAGTGGTGATGAAAATCTATTCACATCTCATCGTGAATGCGATAATCTACACAAACACGAATGACATTATCACTTTTTATTGAAAGAGTGAAAATGAAATATTTTCATTTAAGAATGATAAATATGTCATTAATATCATAAATACGTTTTTTGATACTAGACTTAATTTTGGTATGTTCTTGTTTAAAAATTATTATTTAAATACCATTAAGATGGTAAATGTAATGGTTTCTGAGTCTATATGGCGTCTCCGGGTTTTCTTGGGGGTTTAGGACATGAAATAAAAAGGAATGGGGCCATCTAGTGCATTTTTAATAGTTGGATCATGGTAAGTAATAACATTGTTCCCAAACCATGCTTTCTTGGAGAAAGGTTGTACCATTTGATGAAACCATTCAAGTGAGAAGGACAAATCATGGGGGCATGGATAGAGCCACCCACAAAGTCATCATAAGGGTATTCAAACTATGTAGGATCTACATGTTACTATGTGGTTTGGAACCCTCTTGGATAGAGCATGGCACACAATTGGTTCACAGTTTGGCTAACCATGAATCCAAACCGTGAGCCCCTTAATAATTGGGAATTTACCATTTCCCCTCTTGATCCTCAAGTTTTATAACTTGGTATTTTCCTTATTTCTTCCTCCAATATCCCTAGTGATGAAACTAATCACCCAATAACTCCCAAGGATCGATATCTGTTATTTATAGGCCATTTGAAGTGCCATTGGTTGTGAATCGAAGCTCTAGGTGAGTATAACACTCATCCTTCTAATCTTTTTTTCTAATTAGGGATTGTGTACCCATTTTTCTCCTTTAGAGACCTAAATCCTTATTTTTACAGTGGATCATAGGTTTGGGATTCAATTCTTTTTTTAATATGAACTACCAGCTAGGCTTAAGTGAGCATTCATCTTTGGGGTTGACGTAGATGGTGTACAAGATATATACCATTGTATTAATGTGTTTTATGTGTATGAGGTGGTGCTATGGTGCCTTCTTATTGTTCTTTTGGTTACCTCTGTAATATTTGATAAATTATTTGGATAAATGATGAATTGAACCCCTAATTATTCCCTTGAGATGAATTAAAGTGAATTAGAATAGTTATTGGGCCACCCATTGGGTGTGCCACCATGAAAGACATGAAAAATGGTAATAATAAGAATATAATTGATTACTGATGAAGTAGATCCACGATAAAAATGTTGGAATGTTAAAGTGAATTAAAAATGGAAATAATGTTAGTTGTGTCTAGTTGTTGACATGAAAAAGGAGTTGTCTGGAATATTGTGAATGGGTTAAATGAATTATTGTGAATGTGATTAATTATTTATGGGTTGAAATAGAAATATGTAAATGAGTTAAGGCATATAAATGGTAATTATGTTAATGGGTTAAAGAATAAATATGATTTATGTGTCAAATGTTCTATAAATCATAAATGGCATGTGTGTTCAATGAATTTTATTTGTGATGTTGTGAAGATGGTGTCTGATTAAATAATTACGTGATCATGAATTGGTGCTATGTGGGGTATTTAATTGAGGTTCCATGCCAATGGGTTGGGTTGAACTGAGGCTCTAAACCCCACCCCTATAATGCTGGGGGTTAGGGAGTCAAAATTATACTCTATTCCCCTAACTGTTTTATTAGACGAGACTTCATGGAATGAAGCTCCAAGGTATGTGTGATGTGATTGATTGTAAAAAAATTTACCTAGTGAGATAGGGAAATTGGCTTATCCCCTTATTCTTAGTAGTTGACTTGTATGGGCCATAGTGTGAATGATGAAAATTTCTAACCCATGGAACAAATGATAAATATTAATGAAGTGATTATTGATAATTAATGTAACCTAGTTTAATTCATTTTTTATTTTTTTTATTCATTTAGTACATTAATACACTATCTTTAGAAACTGTATATTTTATAGACATTGCTGGTGGTTTCCTACTGATTTTTTATCACACCCTTCTCAGGCAATTGTTGGGTACCCAAGAAAACTTTATGGTTTCAGGTCTGGATAAATGAAAAGGCCCTATTCTAGAGGGTTGATTTGGGAATGGCATTTACACGGAAGAGGGATCTGGACTTGGAGTCGATACCCATTTTGGGACTCATCTATTTATCTTTATTTTTTTCTTTCCTTATGCTTGGAACTGTATGAGATGAAATTTCATATTTACTATTTGGTTGTGGGCTTGTACCAAATTTTGGCAATTGGTTAGAAATTCATGTTTACTTTTAGTGTTTATTTTTTTCCTTTATTTTAACATTTATCTACTTGGAATACGCTGATAAAGATGGTATAGTCTCCCCACATTATTTATTAGACCATCACTACTCTTTTCCATCATTTTACATGTGGGGAGGAGTGCCTGAGGTCATGTGGTGACCTAGCTCAGGGCACTGGTCTAGTGGAACCACGATTGGGGATGTTAAAAAGTGGCATTAGAACATGTTTTAATATCTATTGTATTACTATTTTTGGGATGGTATATGAGAGACATGGATGTGTCAAGTCATGGAAATGAGCTCATGCATGGGGGTGTCCAACCCATGTATAAGAGAAAACCCAAGTACCAAGGGTGGGATTGTTGTTCTTAATGCGTGTTATTATAATTGGATGATATTTCACCATTGGGTGATGCACTTGTTGTGTGATGTGACAATTTTTTGATATTTTTCTCATGGACATAATGGCATGAGGTTATAAATTCATGCATCATTTGAGGCACCTAGGTATATAAGTTCCATGCATCATGGTAGGAACACATGATGAAGATATATGGGTTGTGAGGGAAATAATGCATTGCACTTTCTTTGGAAATTTTAATGAAATGTTGTCTCATAAAGGTGATAAAAATGCGTAAATTGAATGAATGTGAAAGAATGGTTAAATACTTGTTCCTAATTAAGGGTTATAAATGGGTTAAAATTTTGGTTTTAATAAGTCATGATGGTGAAAAGGTTTATAAAAGAGAAAAAAATTTTATGTTTTTGAAGTGATAATGGTTGAAAAGGGTGTTTAATGAAAATTATTAAGGTTGTTTGAGTTATTTAACCCCATGGTGGTCGTGACCCATGGTAGGGATGGCTATGGGTAGTGTGAGGGATGTGACTATGTTCTTTGGGGATAGAGTATGAAGAATGGGTTGTTATGGCTAGTGGAGAGCCTTTTGTTGTGAAACTAGGGATGTTTTATGTTATGTTTTATAAGATATTTGTTGGGAATTTTGGATAAATTCCATGATTATAACATGTTCTAGTTGAGAGACAAGAGAATATTTTTGAGAATACTCCGCTAGAAGTGGGGAAAGATACCACAGTGATCCAGTGTAACAAAGGAGAGGAGAAGTTATGTGAGAACTTTTTTTATGCAGATGATTGAATGGGACCCAAGGTGGGATGTGTTGAGTATGTATGAAATGAATATGGAGTTTTAGGTGCAATACACTCTAATTTTTTTCTAATGAGGGTGGAACTTTAGAATTTTTTTTTGATATAATCCATCTAGATGATTATTTATCACATAAAGACTCCTCATAAGTAGGGAGTTATGTTGGTGGAATACATGTTGCAATGAATGGAAAAGAAATTCTAGGATGTCATGGTTTAGACTGACCTGGTTGAGGGTAAGTAATGAAATGGTTTCTAGGAGATCTTTTTGGAAAATTTCTATCAAGAGTTCTTGACGTAGAATAAGGCTATAAAGATTATGAGTTTAACTTAGGGGACTATGTCAGTGATGAATTATTATAGCAGCTCCACTATCCTTTAACGCTTTGTTCTAGTGTTGGTAGGGGATGAGGTAGCTTGAGCGATATGTTTCTAGGATTGATATAGAAATGAGATCATGTCCCAAGAGAGTATCTTCCAATTAAAGAGGTTTGAAGAGGTGGTGTATCAGTCCCTGATTTCAAAAGGAAATCTTTAGGAGGCTTCTGGTTGTGGGCATGTAGTTTTAGTTGGGCGATCTAGTGGTGTGACTTTTAGTTGAATTAACTGACACTTTGAGAGTATTTACAAGGGAAGTGGTTTACTAAGTAGTTAGAATAGGAAATTGACCTCTTAGTGTAGTGATTGAGCTTTCTTATACAAGTGTGGTAGGCTAGGACACATGCGAGGTTAGTGTCCCTGACCACCAGTTGAGTGTTGATCTTGTGTAAGGATGGGGAATGAGCAGATGTTCTGATGAAACCCTCGACAAATGGTCGATGATGGAGGCCTGAGGCTAGTTCATAGTGTGGGCATGGGATTGGTTTCCCCATATCATGTAGGAATTTGGATCTCTACCGGTCTTACCAGACAAAGTAGTGGTTGTGGTGCTCCATGACAAGGAAATCCTCATTCATAGGGTAGTGGAACACCAATAACTCAAATTAGATCCCAGGGCATAGGGAAAGGTCAAATTCATGTAGTTAAACCTATATCTGGTGGTGGAGAGGATATACTATTGATAGTTCGTGGTATGATTCTTGTAAAATCCATTCTTGTTAGTGCTTTATTTGATATAGGTTCCTCACATTCTTTTAAATCTTCCCAATTTGTGAGTGTGTTTGGACTAGAAGTCAAGGAAATATGTGGGGTTATGTTAATTGATAAACTATTAGGGGTGAAAGAAGAAAATATTTAGCAGCGTAAGGAATGTACCCTTGAGGTTGGAAAGTACTATTTATTATGGGACTTTCTTATACTCGAGATATTAGGTTTTTAATTGATATTGGGAATTTATTGTCAAGAATTGTATCAGGTCCATATTTATTGTTACCACTATAGGGTAACATTCAAATCCCTAGAGGAGAATACGTATGTTGACCATGGGGAATGAGATATTCGAGAGGGCCATGTAGGTCTAGTCTATCAGCAGTTGGGTGAAATCACATACCAAGTGTCTTGTATTATGATTGATGATGGGGATGTATAGTAGATTTTGTTTCCTCCTTTAGTTGATCAGTTTCAGGATGTGTTTTCTACATACATATCAGTACTTCCACCCTAAAGAGATATTGAGTTAACAATAGAGTTGTTTCCAATAAAGGAAATAGTTTCTATTCCACCCAATAGAATAGCATGGGAAGAACCCCAAGAACGTAAGAATCAGTTAGGGGAATTGAAGAGAAATGGGTTTATTGATCTGAGTATGACACAATGGGGATCTACAATGTTGTTTTCTAAGAAGGTTGATAGATCCTTGCAATTTATTTTTTCAATTATAGGAAGATGAATTGGATGAAAGTTTAGAATAGAGTCCCTATTCCATGAAACGATGACCATTTCCGACCAACTAAGAGGTTTTTTATGTTATAAAATATTTATTTGAGATTAGGGTTTCATCAAATGAGAGTCAGAGAATTTGATATATTGTAGACAACTTGAAGTATCCGGTATAGTTTATATGATTTTTTTATGATTCTCTTTCGGTTGACCAATGAATCAGTGGTGTTCATGTCGCTAATGAACTGAATCATTAACCCATAACTGGATTAGTTTGTTGTTTTCTTTGTAGATGATATCATAGTGTACTATAAGACACATTATGATCATTCCAAACATCTTGACATTTTACTGAGTACACTAAGAGATCATAAGATAAATTCCAAGCTATCAAAATTTCATTTCTGGTTTTCCAAAGTACATTTCTTTCATGACATCATCTATGAAAAAGGTGTGTTAGTGGATAGAGAGAACATGAAAGCCATTGTATCATGGGAACAACCCAAGAATGGTTTTAATATATAAAGTTTTATGGGTCAAGTAATAGGATGTTGTATCATGGGAAAATCCCAAGAATGTTTTTAGTATCTGAAGGTTGATAGTTTTAGTGAGCTGTTAGAGGAGGTTCATCAAAGACATATCCCATTTGGAATCACTAATTTTATGTTTAAAATATAAGGGAATCATTCTTTAATGGTGTATGGAGTGGGATAATTCTTTATAAGAGTTGAAGAAGTGGCTAAATAGTCAACTAATTTTGATCCTACTTGAACTGGGTAAGGAGTGTACGTTGTTTTATAAGGTGTAAATTCTTGATCTTTGAACGGTGTTGATGTAGAATGATTGGGTTGTGGTGTACGAGTCACATAAATTGAGGAATGATGAATTTCACTACCCTACACATGATCTCTAGTTGTTCGCATTGGTTTATGACTTGAAGTATGAGGGGAATTACTTTTTCGGAGAATGGTTTACTATGTATAAAAATCATAAAATACTTAAGTATATATTCACTCAATGTAACCTTAATATTTGATATAAGGGTTTGGTTGAGTACTTGAATTCCTTTTATTTTGAACTGGAATACCCAACAAGAAATGGAAACAATGTTGCAGATGCTTTGAGCTAGAAGACACAAAACCAGGCACTTCAGGAATCCAGTTCTATGTGGAGGAAAAATTTCATTGTTTGCTGAAATGAACCTTCAGGTTCAGAAGGAGAAAGGGAAGATGACCCTTTCATCCTTTTAATTTTATTTTACCCTTTTTAGATGAATCATGGAGAGGTAGCATGAGGATCCATAGTGTTTGGATTTAATGGAAGGTCTTGAAGGTGGGGTATCACCTTCTGATTGGAATATTGGTGAGGATGAGATCATTTATGATTGTCATCGTGTTTTCATGATTACATGTATGTGAGATGAGTTGATGAGTGAGTTCCATGCCTCAAAGTGGGAAGCGCGTCTTGGTTTAACCCCAATGTATAATGATCTTCATATATTGTACTATTTTCCATGGATGTAGAAAGATGTTTAAGGTTTTGTGATGTGATGATATACCTATTAACAAGTGATGATCGAGAATAAACTACCAAGTGGTTTTGTTGTATCCTTTTACCATTCTGAAATAGAAATGGGATAACTTGATGATGGATTTTTTGGTGGGTATTCTGAGTAGACCTCAGAATAATGATGCAATCTGGGTAGTTCTAGATCAGTTGACCAAGGTGGAACATTTTCTACTGATTTGAGAGACCCTTATAATTGACCAATTTAGTAAGTTGTAAGTTTAGGTGATAGTGCAGTTTCATGGGGTTGCAAAAAATATAGTTTCATATCATGATCCATTTTTTACTAAGTACTTCTGTCAGGGGTCATAGAAGGATCTTGGTACCTAATTGTTTTTAATTACGGATTTCCACCTGCATAAGTACATGAAATAAAACTGTATTATTCAGGTCCTAGAGGACATGTTGAGCTAACATGTCTTTTATTTTTATGGATTATGGGGGAATAAATTGGTTCTTTTTTATTTCTATTATAAATTCATTTACTAGGAAATGATTTATATTGCACCATTTGAGGTACTATATTGGAGACCGTGTATATTTACGTTGTGTGGGATAGAGGCTAGAGAATCAGAGTTGTTGGAACCGAGTCTCATGCATGAGATGTTGAAACTATTTTAGTTGATTTAGAAATGTATGGACATGGATCAGAGTTGGAAGAAGTCATATACAGATAATTGTTGTTGACCTCTTGAGTTTATTGTGGGTGATCATGTGTTTCTTCAGGAGTCCCTAAGGACGGGTCACCATCAGATTTGAAAATAGGGTAAGTTGGCTTCCAGGTACATAGGGCCATTTGAGTTGTGGAGAGGATCATCCCAATAGCATACCTACTGGATCTTCCACAATGGTATCATGAAATGCATGATTTTTTTCATTTCTCACAAATTCAATAGTTTTACCCTGAAACATATCATGTGATTGATGTTTATGATTTTGATCTTGATGTCAATGAATCCTTTGAGGAGCATCCAGTTCTTATTATGGATCAAAGTGAGAATGCCTTTTGGGGAAAGACTGTGACTTTGGTCCAAGTTTTGTGGAATCATGGTAGTGTTTTGGAAGATATTTAAGAGAGGGAAACATATATGTTGGCTCTGTGGCCTGATATTTTTACCTCGGATAGTCTGTGATTCTTTGGAATACGTCTTGAAGACGAGCCGTTGTAAGGTGGGGATGTTAAAAGATCCCGGGACTCTTTGATGCACATTCTTGTTTTAAATTATCATTTAAACACCTTTTAGATGGTTAATGAAATGTTTTACAAGTCTATGTAGAGGCTCAAGGGTGTTGTGGGGGTTCAAGAAAGGAAAGAATGGGGAAATGGTCCATCCAATGTGTATTTCATGATTGGCGCACAATTAGTAGTAACTATGCACCCGAACCATGATTTCCTGGAGGAATGGTTCATGGTTTGAAGAAACCATAATAGGAGGAAGGAAAAACCATGTGAGCTTGTAAAGATACACCCCACATGATCATTACATGGTTTTTCAAACCATACAGGGTCCCCATGTATCAGTGTGGCCTCACCCCCTCTTGGATAGAGGGTAGTGGATGATTGGTGCACGATTTTGAAAACCATGAAACCAAACCGTACACCCATTAAAAGGTAGGATTTTACCATTTTCCAATTTTATGTCTTAAGTTTTCTAACTGAATATTTTTCTCATTTCATTTTCCAGCATCCCTAGTGAAAATCAAAATCACTGAAGACCTCCCAATGATCGATCTCCCTCATTTCTATGATGTTTGGAGTGATTTTGGTTGTGAATCAAAGCTTTAGGTGAGTCTTAAACTCCTAAATCTACTTATTTTTTTTTCAGAATAGGTATTGGGTAGCTATTAATCCCGATAAAAATCCTTGAAACATTCTTTTTCAAATGGATCTTATATTGGGGATTTTATTGGTATTTGAATATAGAACAAATGTTAGGGTTAAGAGAGACTTCATCTTCAGAGTTGAGGTAAGTGGTCTAAAAGTTATATCCCATTATCTTAACATTTGGTTTATGTATATGTAGTTGTTATATGGAGCCTTAATTTTGTGATTTTTATTCTCTTAGAAAGATTAGGTAAATTAGTTTGCTAAATTTTTAATTGAAACCTCCATGATCCCCTTAGGATACATTGTGGTGGATTAGACTGGTTATATGGCCACCAATGGGGCGTTCAATCACATTGAACATGAAAAATGGTAATAATAAGCATATAATTTATTTGTGATGAAATAGAGATATGATAAAATGTTTTCATGTTAGCTTGAATTATGAAAAGGCATAAATGATAATTGTGTTTAGTAGTTTACATAGTATAATAAGTTGTTTGGAATGTTTTGAATGGCTTAAATTAATAAAAGTGAATGTGATAAATGACTTATAGATAAAAATGGAAATATGTAAATGAGTTAAGACATGTAAATTTTAGTTTTATTAATGGTTTAAGGCATGAAGATGATTTATGTATTGAATAATCTATGAATTGTAAATGGTATTTGTGTTCAATGAATTTTATTTGTGATATGGTAAATGTGGTGATTAATTAAATAAGAATGTGAAAATGTCTTAGTGGTATATGGGGTATTGACTTGAGTTTCTAAACCCATGGGTGGGGTTGGACTGAGGCTCTAAACCCCACCCCATAAAAGCATGGGTTAGGTAGTTGAACTAATGCTCTATGTCCCTAACATTTACATTGGATGAGATTATCGAGACTGAGGCTTCATGGGAAGTGTGATTTAATTGATTGGGAAATGTTTTCCCTAGTGATATAGGGTACTTGACTTGTCCAATTATACTTGGTAGTTGTCCAACATAGGCTGTAATGTGAATGATGAAAATGGATAACCTATGGAATAAACGATTTAAATTATTGAAGTGATTATTTATAACTAATTGAATATGGTTTAATTGTTATTTACATTGTATTCATTGAGTACATGTACACACTATCTATTTTGTAACACCCCAATATTTGGGGAAATATAGTTTTTTTGGAATTAATTTAATCTATTTGATATTTGTAATTTCACGCAACAATAAAAGTAGTTTATTTTATATTAAAGAAGCATATTTGGATTATGTCATATGCAAATTCAAGTTAATAATACAGTAAATTCAACACAATTTTCCACTTTATTTTAATGTAACACTGAGGTTATCTTACATTACATGCAAGACTAACTTTCCTCAATGGCTTGCATAACATGCAAGACTCAGTGTTATCGAACAATAATATATTATTAAAAATATTAATATTTAATATAATAAGATAACAATTAACTGTTAATTTGATAGTTATGAATAGGACTAACGTAATTATTTAAATAAAGTTTTAAATTGATTATTTAAAAATGAATTATAAATTAATTTAAGAACCAATTGAACATAGAGGGAATATTTTTATAGAAAACTATTTTTATGATCACAAAGCTATTTTATCTTAATAAATGAAATAAATTACAATTAGTGAGTGATACTAATGTAATATATATACTATGAATCAAATCAAATGTTTTTTATATTTATACTATATGTTAGATAAAAATAAGATAGGAACAAGCCCAATTTTATACAGAAACCCTATATTTTTATTGAGGCACTTTTACCATCTTTTAGTGGAGAACTTATTTTAAATCAATTTTTTGTAATTTTTATAAATCTTATATGTGAAAATAAACTTAATAATTGAAATAGGATCTCAAATTTAGGTTAGGTTGAATTTTTGGTTTTTTCTGTGAAGTTTCATATTTTAATGAGTAGTTAAAAAATACTGAATTTTAATTCAATACTACTTTTTTCGTATAATGTATTTGTGGTGTTAAATTAAATTTTAAAATTGTTTAAATGTTTAATTAGATTAAATATTTATCAAATAATCCAATTTAGGTCATTTTAATAAATTTCACATTGAAATTGAATAAATAAATATAGCAATCCTTTGGACGTTTTTACTTCAAAAACCAGCACTGTCGTCCCGTCTGTAGGATTAAATTTTAATTAATTTCTAATAATTATGTGACTAGAATTTATAAAAATGGATTCCATATTTGGAATAAGAATAATTTATAATTTCTAATAAGATAAACATAGTTTTTTCCAAAAATATTAGTGAAAGTAATTAAAATTAATTACAACAATTAAGGTAAGATTAAACATAAAAAGGGAATAAACCTTATGTTTAGGAGCCCAAATGACCTATAAAATTATAAAAAATCCTTTTTTGAGACATTATTTTTTCATGAAACTTAAATTCTTTAGTTTTATTGTTTTTATGACTTTTTTTGGTAAAAACATGGGTACAATTAACTTGTTTTTAAAAATATGATGTGAGTCCTTTCCCTCCCTTATAAAAGGAAACCACCTATACCCCTTCCTTACTCCTCTCAAACAACTTAGGATCATAAAATCTATACCCAATACACTTAAAAAAAATACCTATCTTTCTCCTGGAATCCTTCCTTTGGGAATAAAGGAATCAAATGAAGCACTTTGGTGAAACCTAAAAGGAGTTACCTAAAAAAGAGGCACCATCCTTCCTCAAGATGATTTCATTTATTTTCTTTCTCCACCCCTAAACTCTAATTATCCCATTATTATAAAATAACTAGTATCCTCAATATACTGATCTATTATTTATTCTAATGGTTCTACCTACACTTATACACACTTCTATCTAATGGGTAACAACCATAATGTTTATGTGTACGACGAACTACCACATCATGAAACAAGGATTATTTATTTTTCCATTACCACCTTTCATGGTTCCAAATTATGATGAACATGTTTTTTATATATTATACATATGATACATATTCTATATTTAATATCCTTTAATTATTTACAAAAACATATCCTTATACTTTTCATTTTATGTAAATACGATAATTTCTTTTGAGGAAGTGTGGACTACCGCCCTCTCAAAGCGATATGATTAGTTATCACCCTACATGGAATGTATTATTTATGGGTTTAGTGATATTATATAATATATATAACAATATAATTATACTAAAATGATATTATATTCATATATAGATATATGTCATTTTATTTTTTCTTCCAATGGGATAATAAAAACGGCAACAACATTCATGCGTACATACGACCTATCCTCTCCATGAATAGTGTATTCAATTTAATACTTCTATATGGATCACTATAATAAAAATTTTATAAATATAAATGATATTAATATAATTGTTGAAATTTTTTAAATCATTATATAATTATAAGGAAAAAATATATAACAAATTAATACACATGCGATGAACAAAGAGGTTATTACCTGAAGTGAAACCTTAACATAGAATTGTTAAAAAGTGGGTAATATAACATCATAATAGAATCATATATGATATTAGATAAAATAATACGGTTTTTTGATAGATATATAATAATAATATATTTATTATACATGAAGTATGTACGAGTACAATAAGATTCCAGACACAGGGTAAGGGAATTTCATCCCACTGTTTATTTTCATGAGATTCATGGCATATTCACCATTCATTTCATTTGTGTGTTATGTATACTACCCATGAATTTATAATATTATTCGTATTATTAAATTTATTTGTACTTTCATATCCATTATATGATCTTTATTTTATGGGGTTAATGCTTCAAAAGCTACAAAGTCGGTAAGACTGTTTTGTCTCAATTTGTCTTCTTTGAGACACATGTTTTGTTATACACAAATTTTTTTGAGGTGTACATACATCCATTTGAAATTTTATATCAGTAATATAATTTATTTTTTGTTGTTTTATTATTTATTTAATTTCATTTTATTACATATGGAGTATTATTCAATGTTACAAAGCGGTAAGAGTTTATTGGAACAATATCATCGTTTATCGATATGGTTTATTATTATGGTTTAATTGATAAAATATTATTATACAAATCTCAATAAATATCATTAAATTTATTACCCTCTATTTATTAATTTCATATTCAAGTAATGGTACCATTTTTTATACTCTTTGGTATATAAAATTATCAATAAAGTGTTTTTAAGAAAGTATGACTTTACCTCTATCTTTGGTTGGAAATCTCTATTCCATTAAAACCATTTTTTCTAAAAGGTTTCCATAAATATTATACTATTATCCTATGATATTTATATGAAAATTTTACCCATGTTTTACATTTTAAACAAAATATTTTTTAAAAAGGAATCTTCTAGATATTTTATGATGGTGTAAATTTTCTAAAAATTATAGAGTGTAAAAGGAATGTTTGACATGTATTGATTTACCCACCATCATGACTCTCATTTCATTGAATATTATTTTACATGATGTCAAATTTAGTTTTAAAAATCAAATATTTTCCTAATATTTTGTACATTTATTATTTTAAATTAGTTTTCAAGAAAAAAATTTCAAAATGTTTTCATTATTATTTGATAAATTTTAAAGGGAAGGGGTTTTAAAAACATTATCAATATTTATTTATAAATTTTCAAAGAATTTTCAATGAAATAGTTTTCAAAACGTTTAAAATATTTATTTTTATGTTTTCAATTTTTTTCAGTGAAATTATCTTCAGAATGTTTCCAAGCTTTCATTACATGTTTTCAAAGTATTTTCAACGAAATGGGATTCAAAATGATTCAATATTTGTTTATTAGTCTTCATAGTATTTTAAAAGAAATTATTTTGAAAACATTTTCAATATTTATTTATAAGTTTTCGAATTATTTTCATCGAAATGGTTTTCAAAAAAATTTTAAGCTTTCTTTCTAAGTTTCAATGTACTTTCAATTAAATGGATTTAAAAAAAATTAAAGATTTGTTTTTTAAGTTATCAATGTATTTTAATAGATATTGTTTCCAAAATGTTTTCAATATTTAATTATTTGTTTTCCAAAATCTTTCAAATGAAAAGTTTTTCAAATTTTTTACAAATATTCCTTGATATTTTTTCATTTTTATTCTAATGAAAATGGTTTTCAAAAGGTTTTATGTTTTTAAAATCATTTTCCAAAAAATAAAGGACATTTTCCACAATATAATTTTTAAAAAGATCTTTCAAAATTATTTCCCATCTAAGATGAAAGTCATTTTTGTTACTCATTCCTTTATATGGAAATGATTCAATGTTTCCATTCAAAATATTTATCAGAATGGATTATGTTTTGATGGCATAATTTTTATGAAACCCTTTTATCTTTCATGGGTTATATGATTTTGAAACTCTCTTCTTATCATGTTTTATGCATATGATGAAATGATTATGAATCCTATATCTTTTTCCGTAGGTTACGATATGAATAAATTTTTTTGATACCCATTTCATTTCATGCGTTACGATATTATTTTAAATGACATTGTGGTATATGTATTTATGATTTCAGTATGAGATGGGTAGGTCTTATATCTCTTTCCAATACATTGGATAAACATTTATATCTAATGAGATAGACTAAGATGGTCTTAAGAGTATACCTTGACTACTAATATGGCCACGTGAGTGAACCATGACAACCAAGATGGTATGATAATTGAACCCATGGGGAGGGAACCCTTTCTAATAAGTTGGACATGGTAGTGAACTATGTCTACCGAGATGGTATGGGGAGTGAACCCAAGCTACTAATATGGCCTTGGTAGCAATTACTTGACTAAAAAGGATGTCATTTTATATGCTCATGTGTTTTCCACCATTGCATGTCTTATTCCAATGTTATGATTTTATGGATTATGTTCTTTAGTTACTTATGATTCATGTCTTATGAACTACCAAGATTTATGCCATGATTCATGATAATGATCCTTGATATTTAGGGTGTGATATTCTAACGTTATGATCACATTATCATACACTTATGCGCTTGTTTATGCTAACATGTATCCATTTTTTACCATTACTGAGCATCTAAGATGACCCATTTTTATATTTCCTTCCCCAGGTTATGAAGATATATTTATTATATGGTATGTCTAAGAGGGATTCATGTATTAGAGAACCTAGTGGGAGATAATGTAGCTCTCTCATATACTAATGTTTATGTTTTCATGTTTCAAATGTCACTAAACTAATACAGACTTCGGGCATGTATTTATATTATGTTTTCAGTATTTGGAAAACGTTATGTAATGCCTATATATGTTAATATTGGGTCGTTGTAGTTGGTATCAGAGATAGGTTTTACTTAACCATTAGATTCTCGGATGAATTTTTTTTTGTGATAACCCTAAGGACATTTATAAGGATATGTATAAGGATAAGGAAAAGTATAGAAAAATGTTGTGAAATTTTGGTAAATGATAGAGTGGGTGGTTTCCAAGAAATATATAACAGTCTAGATTTTACACGTGATTGTGGCTCTGGAATAGATGTACCTAGGAGTAACAACTCTAACAAGGTCTGTCAAGCATAACTCTACACAACCTTGTAGACAACAACATTCCTTGTTTGAAAGTAGGTTTGACACTCTTGGGGGATATGCTTCGGGAATTCAAAAACTCTTCACGAACTAACATGAATGATATAAATAGAAGTTGGCTATGAATAACCTAGGATAAACCTAAGGTGTTATAGTTTAAGGAAGGTGTCATAATTTAGACATCATATAAGTAATTCTTTTTCAGGATTATGGGGTTTTCAATAATGATAGTTTCACTCACACTATTCCGTTTGGTTGTAGTAAATGGAGGGGTCCATAAGGAACTGGGTTAGTGTTGAATATGATGGAAAATTTTCTGATGGGTAGTCAAATGGGATGATAGTTAGAGTCAAGGATGTTTTGATCATGCCTAGTTAGTTTTCACAGAACATGATTAACAATGTGCACCTTAACAAACTGTTGGACTCACCAAAGAAGAAAAGGAAGGAGTTCACTAATATTTCAGGGAATGGAGACTATTGAATAAAGGAGAAATGTTTTCCTTTGTGTAAATAATGTTGAAATAATCACCTAAGTGAATGTATTAGTGGTACAAGAAGGTCTTTTTAATGTGGAAAAGGAGGACACAATGCAAGTGAATGCAAAGGGAAAAAGAAGAATTAAATTAACAAAGTGGATGATAATGTTGTCCTCCCTAAGAAAGCATTGAATGTTAAATTTTTCAAGTGTGAAATGAATGGTCATTATGAAAATCAATGTCCCATGTGGAAATATCTCGATGAAAATCAGCATGGTGGTACAAGTAATGGTTATGCTGCTTCTGATGATGTGACTACATATGAAATTTGAAATGAAATAGGTATTAATTAATAAGACAAGATATTTTTATTAGGGATTATAGATGAAGTGGAATAATCAATGTTTTTATTTATTTTTATTCATTCATTATGTTATAGGGATGGTGAAATATACAAGGATTTTCAAGTTTATGTCTTTCACTAAGGATTTACAAGATTATGTTGAGTGTTTTGATGGATAGGAAAAGTGATTTAATGACAAGTTGATATTTTGACTAATAGAGGGTAACCCTTAATATTTCATGATATAGAGAAAATTTTGTTTATCTTGGATAAAGAGATGATTGTTTTGGATAAAGTAAATAGGATAATATCAATGAATATAGAACCAATTAAAGAATTTTCTGAAAAAGTGGTCTATGTCATCATGGATGATGTTTAAATATTATCAAGTTTAATGAATATATCAATTAACATTCAGAATAAGTAATAATTCGTGTTTTACAAAAAGGATTCATAGTAATTTAGGATATTAATATGTTTCAAGAGAATATGCGACGAGGGTATTCACATGTTTCAAATATGATAACCAAGTGATATTGTGCGATATATGGGGGATCAATGTTAAGATGATTTCATGACATTATTTCTACTATTTTGGGATTTTAGTCATTCAGAGGGGCTATATGGTTAACCATTCATGTAAATATTAAGATAAACTTTGGATGAAGTACTTATGCATTGATATTGTATTAAAAACCTTGGTTAAAGAATATTTATTAATTAAAATTATTTCAAGGATATCTATAATATTTATTTTGTAAAATATATTAGTTTGGTTTTAGAAAATTACATATTGTATGTCAGGTGACAACAATCATGTCTGAAAAGGTCGTGGGTCTTGAACCCATGACTAAAGGAAAATAAGGGTTTCACACCTGCCACTCTCCTACATGATTTCCTTGTTAATGTGTAAGTATTTTTTATAAATTAATATTAATAAGGAAACCGAAGATATAACATATATGTTTATATATTGATTTATTAAAAATATTTATTTTTAGGAATAATTAGAGACAAATAGGTATACATTTCATTCTTTTATGGATTACAAGACCAGATAAAAGTGTATTTTAGTACTTTAGGAATCAAAGTTAATTTCTAACCATCCATTTCATGATGTAATGGTTGAATTAGAAATTGGAAAAAGCCCAACCGAAGAATGATATTTTATTTATAGAAATATATCAAATACGAATATTTCCTTATATTATTAATTAATAAAATAAATACTCAATGTTAGGAAAATGATAAAAAAATAATGTTGTCCTAATACTTTAATGATTGTTGAATCGATGGCCTTTTAAATAGTCACATATTTATTACTTTTAGTCCCATTAGAATTTCATTTATCATTAAATTGTTTGTGATTGATGAGCTGAATCACTCCCAAAAAAATTTTATGATTTCCTGAAAGTCGATGCTTTCACTTTTAACCTATGTTCGTCTATTTGGAAACCAAGTGGTATGGTACATTGGGTAACCGTTATAATTCCAATATTATATTTTTGAAGGATGTTTTATGATTAATTTTTTGAAATGTGGGTTTCTATAACACCCCAAGATTTCATAGTTCATTATTTCTTCAAAGTAATTCAATAACTTACACTACACGTAACACCGAGTTCAAGCACACCACAACTTACCAAACTAGCCATTCAAAAATGGTTATGAATAGTATTAACTGAATTTTAAACTTGATATAATCCTTATAATTTTAGAATCCATATTATGAGTTTCTTAGACATAATGTAAGAACAAATTCATTTTTTTCAGATAAAAGAAGTATTTTTCAAAAAAATGCACTTTTACAAACTTTTAATGGTGAACCCTTTTTGAATCCAATATTTAAACTTTTATATATTCAATCTGACAAAATAAACTTCTTCTTTAGAATCGAGACATAAGAAATTAGTTTCAATAATTTTTTGGTGCTTTTCTGATAACTTTCATATTTTGGGTGAATAGTGAAAATTACTAAATTTTCATTTAAAAACAACTTTTTTAATAAAATGTTGGTAATTGGACATAATTTAACATTTAAACTGGACAAAATCAAGTATCAATCATTTGATAGTTATTATTTCTTAAAAACACATTTTTTGTTTTGAAAACAGGAATTAATTTTAAATTAATTTCTGCCACTTCTGTGTTTTGAATTTAGAAAAATGGATTCCATATTTATAATTAAGAGTTTCAAATTGTGTAAATTGGTTACTTTTATTTTTTGACATTTTGAATAATTACTTCGGTAAATATTTTAATTACCATGGTTAAATGCTAAATCCAGTAAACAATGGTAAACAATAATATAATAATAATATTAAATTACCCTAAAACGTGTCCTAACCCTATTGGTTGATACATTTCCGACCATGTGCATCTTTGGGTCGACTTTGGGACCCCATGAATCCACATGTAAGTGATAATGACACTTTATATTAATTAAGTTAAAGTAAATAAAAAAATGACATAAGCATATATGTTTTAGAAAAACAAATTTTACATAGGGTTATATATTTTATATTTTAAACTATAAATATAAATTAAAACACTAAAAATATTTCCTAGACAATGGTATTTTATTTATAATTTTTAGAAATTGAATAGTTAAATTTACTTATGACATAATAATGATGCCAATATTTTCCTTATTTATGAAGGAATCAAATTATTGGTATTATGGATGTTAAAATAAGTATAATTTGAATGTTTTGATGACATCCAAGTATTTTATTGATTAATATTACATGTTAGTATTTATTAAATAAATTTGTTTCAAATTAATAAAGTTTTTAAGACTTTAACAAAAAGCAATTATCAAATAGTGTCAAAATTGACATAAAAGGGTTTTAAAACAAATATTATATTATAAATTGATATAATATTCCTAAAAATATAATGTTAGGCCAAAGAACTTATATAATTATAGGTGTATCATTAATTAACTAATTGGGGGTCTCTTGGAAGTTTATTGTAAGTTTATTAACCATATAATATAAAAATACAAACAAACATGGTAAATGTTAAACTAATTATCTAAGAGTTAAAAATAAAATATAAGGTTAATAAAGTGACCCAAAGCTACTAAAACCTATTTTTTGGGTTGTTTTCGACCCATCCCCACCTTATCCTAGAAATAAATTAGTTTGGAGCCATTATAAAATGAATATGAATTCGTTATAAAATTATATTTCTAGCTTTTCCTAAGGTGCCCCTCACCCCTCTTATAAAAGGGCACTCCCACTTATCTCACATTAATACCTTCAAATCCTTTTGGTTCAGCCAAACCCTGACCAAATATCCTCTCAACTTCCCTCAATTTATCCTAGAGGCCTTCCTTTAGTCAGAAATCCAACTTAAGAAGCCCTTTTGATCAAATAAAAAGGAAGAACCCGAATAAGAGGTAAAAATCTCACCACCTCTTTCAACTTCCTTTCTTATTCCACTTCTTATTTCTTTGTTATTTCCATTATAAAATAATAAATCCAGTATATTCTATATACTGTGATGTTATTAAAAATATGGTACAACCATATTCCATATTCTATCCAACTTTTGAATGACATGTCACCATACATGTGTAGGTATGAGCTACAGTCTTCACGTCGTGGTGTAATTGTTATTCAATACATTATTATTTGGATGGGTTTGATAATGATGTGTAATTGATTTAAATAATTAATATAACACAATAATGATTCTGTATATATGATATACTATACAATTATGTATTATTTTAATATCAAAAGAGTGATATTGCGGCTCGTGCGTACGTACGGACTACTGTCTCCACGAACGCGATGAGATTGATTCCCCATCGTATCCATTCAAGATTAATTTTCATTTGATGGTTAAAAATAATTTTTAAAGACTTAATATCATTCTGGATATTAATAATATAAATCCTATCCCTAAAAAAGATGTGTTATGTAACAAATCATATAAAGGAAAACGAATCAGTTAACACCCGAAACAACGATAATACTAAGATATTATTAACAATGAAATGTTAAAAGATCATTTATGATATCATATTAATTTATATGATTATTTTATAATTTAATAACAATTATTTCACCGTTATACAGGAGGTTATCCTACCCTTGACAAAGGAAAAGTACATGTTAAGGGTTTATTTCACAATCTCTTCATTATCCGTGGTTGTTTATACGTAATTATCTACTAGGACCTCTTTATCATCCACATCAATGTTTATTAAAAATGTATTTCAAAGAATTATTACTATTTTATAGACTGTGGGTTAAAGTAATTTATACCCTTGTTTAAATTTTTATAAGATGTTTATAAAGGAATATTTCTGTTGTTTTCTAAACAAGGTTCTTTTTAACCTTTTCGACAAAATTAAGGTAAGAATGTATTTTTTAACTTATACGACGGGTGTAGCTATTTTCCGCTATTATAAAATCATCTAAAATTCCCTTACAATATTATAATAATATTTTCAAAGTAAATGTTTTCTTTTATAATTATGTGACTTTTAAATGATTTAAAGAAAAAGAGATATTTCTCTAAAATAGTTTTTATTTCATCTATGTCAAGATCCTTTGATGGATTTTAAGATTATTTGAAGTTGATTTATTATGATACAAAACTTCCATATTGCATTAAAGCTTTTGAGATATATTTTACTGTGGATGTGTTATTTTTATACCATTCATGGTTTATGGAGAAATTATTGACATTTAGAATCCTAGTTTTAATACAAATGTTTATGTTATGTGTAAACCTGTTCATATGGGGAATGCATTGGACTTAGTAAGTGACGGGTGGAGCCCACTATAGATCCTCGATGCATCGGTAGGTCTCATGATACAAAATAGTGTCTTGGCACAAGGCCTTGACAAAATTTTATTGTTAGTCTTGGCACAAGGCCTTGAGTATGTGGTTATGATAGTATGTCATTATGAATTCTATCATTATGAAAGTGGTTATTGATATTTCATGTGATTATTCGACTAGTAGAATATCCATGTGAATAAGTAAATGGAATTATTTCATTTTATTTCTACCAAATTATGCTGATGTTCAAGTTTAAAACTCTTTTGTTTTAGTTATACAATTCCTTAAATGTTTAACCTTATTTATGAAAGTTTCCTCTATATTGTTATCCTTATTGAGAATCTAATCTCACCACTTTCTATGTTTTATTTTTCCCAGGATGTGACGAAGTATTTTATGACTGACTTGAAGGGATAGTCTGAGGGGATATGAGTGTGGACTATGAAGACTATGTTTTTTTAGTTTTTTTCACTTTATGATGTAATGTAAAACTTATGAATGTATCTAGTGTTTCCAAGGCTACTAAACTAATCGGCCTTTCAAGACTTGATCTTTCATGATCATGCCAATGCTATGTAATAAAGCACCGACTCTGGGTAAATGGGGTCGGGGTGATACAGTTGGTATTAGAGAAAGTTTAGTACAAACTTTCAGAGCTAGATTTAGATAAACTCTAATTAGAGTACATAGGCCTAAGATGGACTTTGAGGATTAGTATAGAAGAGCTTCCTTGAATTTTGGTATTGTGGAGATTTTGTGAGTTTTTCGAGAAATACATCCCTATCTGGATATTAGCAGGTAGGGGATGATCTGGCATAGATGTACCTAGGGATAAAACCCGAAAACACCAATTTGAGCTAGACTCGAACGAGAACCGCTGCACGACAACAGGCCTTGCTGCACTCTTGGTTAAAACACTCCTGAGGGATATGCTTAGGATAATTCTCATTTTACTTACAAACCATTATGAAGGGTTTATGAGTATATAATTCCTCATAGAAATTTTTTTTATGATTATGGATTATATCCATAAACTGTTCAATTTATGTTAAGTGTTTTACAAGTTTGGATTTATGTATTGTGATTCATAAACTAATCTAGTGTATGCCATTGTATAGAAATGGCACCCAATAGAAATAATGTGAACTCCAACAATACGTATGATCCAGGGAATAATAAGGATCATATCTTTCATAGTATTAAGCCAACATTTAGAAGGTAAATTGTCTCCCATGTATTCTCAACATATGAAGAAATAGTATCATGTGTTAATAAGATAAGTAAATAATTCTTTGAGTCCTATGGCTTTGAAGGGAAGAAAGAGATGAAAAGGATGGAAGAGAGAAAGATGGATAAAGGGAAGAGGGAAAAGAAGAATTTTCCCATATGTGATAACTATGGGAAGAAACACCCTGGAACTTGCCTGAATGTAATGTGAGTTTGTTATAAGTGTGGAGAAAAAGGACACCAAGTACGTGACTGTAAGGGTAAGAAAAAGGTTTTAAATGTACAATGCTTCATCTATAAGGATTTGGGACACTACACAAACCAATGTACAAATCATCATAGTATACCCCAAATGATGCTATTGGATAATAATAAAGTTATGATACTACCTCAGATGAAGATGAATGACTAGTGTTCTTACGTTGTTATTATAGGATTATTTCATTTGAGTGCTGTATCAACAATATACTGGTTATATGAATTATGGAGATAAATAAGGATTGTACTGTAGTACTATTTTATTGAGTATTTGAGATTACATGGTTCTAATAAATTTGATTTAATAGTGAGCTACACTTTTGGTAAAAAACATGGTTGAAGGAAAGGTATTCCTTAATATGGTCTCAATAATGAGGTAGTGATTTTGGAATAAGAGATGGTTGATTTGAATAAATTATGTTGGATATTCTTGACTACATTGAAACTAATTAATGATTTTTTATTGTTGGAGTTTACAAAATTTTTGGATAGAAGGAGTATATCTAGTATTCTATAAAGAATAAGAGAGCATGAATGTAATCGATAAGGTTTTATGGTAATTTAGGATGTTGCAGTGTTTTAAAAGAATACACGATGAAGGTGTTCCCATGTTATTACGCGGAAAAAAGGATCTTCATTGTGTTTACATTCCTTATGAATTTTGGACAATGAGTTTGGACATAAGTATTTTGGATAATTCTAGTTTGAGATTATTTTTGGATTTCCATAAAAGGACAACCCGGAAGTCGGGCGACAACTCGTCGAGTGTAGCAAGGCCGCGAGACTTGAACTCGCAACCGAAGGGCGACAAGGGTGTATCACCTACCACTGGCCCATGTGATGTCCTGGATTGAATAATGTAGTTTTATTAAAATTTCTGGTAGATGAATTAGAAATTTATTTTTTTTGGAACCCTAGAGGAATAGGACAAATGGAATATTTATTTAAGTTCTATTATCTTTTAGAGTGAAAGATGAGTTTTTGGTAGAAATTAGTGAAAGGATGGAACTATATTTTTCAAGTATATAAATTTTTATATATATTTTTATGCACTTATTCTATGAATAAATTAATTCTTAAACATTAGGTAAGAGATCCTAAAACTAAAAATGTGTTATCCTAATACCTTATGTTTTGTTGAACCGATGATATTTTAAATAATCATAGATTGATGGCTTTGAGGCCCACAATTCTACAATTGTTTGTGACTGATGACCTCAATCACTCCGTATAAATATTTATGTTTTTCCTACAATTATATGTCTCTAATTTCTACCAATGTTCTCTTAATCAAGATCATAATTTGGTGGTGACCCTTTCATTTCTCTTTTCCACTTATTAAGACTAAATTTTGTTAACCCAATTTCTGATGTGGGTTTT
Organism: Viscum album; assembly: GCA_963277665.1. Classification (NCBI taxonomy): domain Eukaryota; kingdom Viridiplantae; phylum Streptophyta; class Magnoliopsida; order Santalales; family Viscaceae; genus Viscum; species Viscum album. The sequence continues at coordinate 642,368,823 of OY728160.1, forward strand.
CCCACAAAGATATTTTCTATTTTCAAAATTTTATTTTCAAAGAACAATTTCAAATTGTGAGGACACAGTTTATTGAAGGAGGGAATAATGTAAGACCCCAAGATTTCATAGTGCGTTATTTTATTCAAAGTAATTCAATAATTTCCACTACACGCAACACCGAGTTCCAGCACACCACGACTTACCAAACTAGCCGTTCAAAAGTGGTTACGAATTGTATTAACTGAATTTTGAACTTTATATAATCCTTATAATTTTACAATCCATATTATGAGTTTCTTATACATAATTTAAGAACAAATTCATTTTTTCAGATAAAAGAAGTATTTTTCAAAAAATGCACTTTTACTGACTTTTAATGGTGAACCCTTTTTAAATAAAATATTTTAAACTTTTATATATTCAATTTGACAAAATAAAATTCTTATTTAGAATAGTGAAATAAAATTTTTTTTTCAATAAATTTTTGGTGCTTTTCTGATAACTTTCATATTTGTGTGAATAGTGAAAATTTCTAAATTTTAAATAAAAAACATCTTTTTTAGTCGAAATAACAAATAGTGATAAATTATGAATTTGAGTGATTTTAAAGTATAATTAGATTATATTTTTACCATTTAATCCAATTTTTTTCATTAAACATAATTTTACATTTAAACTGGACATAAGCAAGTGCCAATCTTTTGATAGTTATTATTTCTTAAAAACACCCTTTTTGTTTTGAAAACAAGAATTAATTTTAAATTAATTTTTGCCACTTCTTTGTTTTGAATTTCGAAAAATGGATTCCATATTTAGAATCAGGGGGTCCAAATTTTTTAAATATGTAACTTTTATTTTTAGACATTTTGAATAATTATTTCGGTAAATATTTTATTTACCATGCTTAAAGGGTAAATCCAGTAAATAAGGGTAAAAAATAATATTATAATAATATTAAATTATCCTAAAATGTGTCCTAACCCTATGGGTTGATACATGTATGAACATGGGAATCTTTGGGTCGATTTGGGGACCCCATGGAGCCACTTTTAAGTGATAATGACACTTTATATTAATTAAGTTAAAGTAAATACAAAAATGGCATAAGCATATATCTTTTAGAAAGTTTTTTTACATAGGGTTATATATGTTATATTTTCGACTATAAATATTAATTAGAAATCAAAAAATATTTTCTATATAATTTTATTTTATTTATAATTTTTATACATTTAATAATTAAATTTATTTATGACATAATAATGATGCAATATTTTCCTTATTAATGAAGGAATCAAATAATTGGTATTATAAATGTCACAATAAGTATAAATTGAACATTTTTATGACATCAACGAATTTTATTGGTTAATATGACATATTATGATTTCTTAAATAAATTTGGTTAGAATTAATAAAGTTTTTAAGACTTTAAAAAAATCAATTTTTAAATAGTGTCATAATTGTCATAAAGGGTTTTAAAAAACAATATTATATTATAAATTGATATAATATTCCAAAAAATATAAGGTTCGGCCAAAGGACTTATATAATGATATTTGTATCATTCAAGAACCACTTGGGGGTCTCTTGGAAGTTTATACTAAGTTTATTAACCATATAATATAAAAATACAAAGAGACATGATAAATGTAAAACTAATTAACTAAGAGTCAAAACTAAATGATAAGGTTAATAAAGTGACCCAAACCTATCTAAAACCTATTGGTTGAGTTTTTTTCGACCCATATCCACCTTATCCTTGAAATAAATTTGTTTGGAGCCATTAGAAACTGAATATGAATTTATTACAAAATAATATTTCTAGCTTTTCCTAAGGTGCCCCTCACCCCTCTTATAAAAGGGAAATCCCCCTTCTAACAAATTCATACCTTCAAAGACTTTTTGATCAGCCAAACCCTGCCCAAATATCCTCTAAAATTACCTAAATTTATCCTAGGGGCATTATTTTAGTAATATAGCCAACTTAAGGAGCCCTTTTGTTAAAATCAAAAGGAAGAACCCGAAGAATAGGTAAAAATCTCACCACCTCTTTCAAGATCCTTTCTTCTTCCACTTCTTTTTTCTCTATTATTTCAATTATAAAATAATAAATCCAGTATATTCTATATACTGTGATGTTATTAAAAATATGTCACAACCATATTAATTATTCTAACTATCCTTTGAATGACATTTCACCATATGTGCGTACGTACGACCTACCGTCTCCACGTCGTGGTGTAATTGTTATTCAATACATTATTATTTGAATGGGTATGATAATGATGTGTAATTTATGTAAATAATAAATATAAAATTATAATTATTCTTTATATATGATATAATATCCAATTTTATATTATTTTAATATCAAAAGAGTGATATTGTCGCGCGTGCGTACGTACGGACTACCGTCTCCACAAACGCGATGAGATTCATTCCCCATCGTATCCATTCAAGAATAATTTTCATTTGATGGTTAAAAATAATGTTTAAAGACTTAATATAATTATGGATATGAATAATATACAACCTATCCATAACAAACACGGCTTATGTAACAAATCATATAAAGGAAAACGAATCAGTTAACACCCGAAACAATGATAATACAAAGATATTATTAACAAAGAAATGTTAAAAGATAATATATGATAACATATTAATGTATATGATTCTTTTATAATTTAATAACAATTATTTTACCATTATACAGGATGTTAAAATACCCTCGAAAAAGGAAAAGTACAAGGTAAGGGTTTATTTCACAATCTCTTCATTATCTGAGGTTGTTTATACGTAATTATCTACTGGGACCTCTTTATCATCCACATCCATGTTTCTTAAAAATGTATTTCAAAATAGTCTTAATATTTTATAGACTATGGGTTAATGTAATTTATACCCTTTTTTTAATTTTTATAAGATGTTTAGAAAGGAATTTTTCCGTTGTTTTCCAAATAAGGTCGTTTTTAACATTTTCAACAAAATTAAGGTAAGAATGTATTTTTTAACTTATACGGCGAGTGAGACTATTTTCCACTGTTATAAAATCATAGAAGGTTCCCCTAAAATATTATAAGAATATTTTCAAAGTAAATGTTTTCTTTTATAATTATGTGACTTTTAAATGATTTCAAAAAAATAGATATTTCTCTTAAATAGTTTTGATTTCATCTATGTCAACATCCTTTGCTGGATTTTAAGCTTATTTGAAGTTGATTTATTATGATACAAAAATTTTATATTGTATTGAAGGTTTTGTGACATGTTTTACTGTGGATGTGTTATTTTTATACCATTCATGGTTTATGGAGAAAGTATTGACATTTTGTATGCTAGTTTTACTAAGAATATTTATGTTATGTTTAAACCTGTTTATATGAGGAATACATTGGACTTAGTAAGTGACGGGTGGATCCCTCTATAGCTCCTTGATGAATTGGTAGGTCTAATGAGACAAAATAGTGTTTTGGCACAAGGCATTGGAAAAATCTTATTTTTAGTCTTGGCACAAGGCCTTGAATATGTGGTTATGATAGCCAGACATTATGCATTCCATCACTATGAAAGTGGTTATTGATATTGAATGTGATTATTCGACTGGTAGAATATCCATGTGAATAAGTAAATGGAATTATTTCATTTTATTTGTACCATATTACGTTGAAGTTAATGTTTAAAAGGCTTATGTTTTAGTTAAACATTGATTTAATTGTTTAAGCTTATTTGTGAAGGTTTCCGCTATATTGTTATCCTTACTGAGCATCTGAGCTCACCCCTTTCTATGTTTTATTTTTCCCAGGATTTGGAGAAGTATTTTATGACTGACCTGTAGGGATATTCTGAGGGGATATGAGTGTGAACTATGGAGACTATGTTGTTGTAGTTTTTTTACTTTATGATGTAATGTAAGACTTATTAATGTATCTAGTGTTTCCAAGGATACTAAACTAATAGGTCTTTCAAGACTTGATCTTTTGTGATCATACCAATGTTATGTAATAATGCACCAACTTTGGGTAATTGGGGTCGAGGTGTTACAGATTCTATGAATAGAAATTTCATGTATTAAACCTTTGACAACACAGATAAATTTCTCGGGTGAAATTCATTTTAAGGGGGTAGAATTTAACACCCTAATATTTTTCGAAGTAATTTTTCATTTCAAATTAATTTAACCATTTTGAAAATCTTAATTTCACACAACACTGAAAAATAGTTTATTTTTTGTAAAATCAAAATGTTTATATTATATTATATGCAACAAAAATTTAATCATACACCACAAAAAAATAAAGATTATATTTATTTATAAGGAACTCTATGGTTAGCTTACGTTATAATAAATATTGACTTTCTTCAATTGTTGCGTAACATGAAAGACTGAGTGTTACTGAACAATAGTATATTATTAAAAATATCATTATTTAATATAATAATTTATATCATTGATATTAAGTTGATAGTTATAAATATTTTTTACTATCTTATGAAAATAAATGGTTAAATTCATTAGTTACAAATGAATTATAAATAAATATATGAACAAATTGATCATAGGGAATATTTTTATAGAAACCAATTTTTATGATCAGAACGCTATTTTAGAATAATAAATTAAATTAATTACTATTAGTGAGTGATATTAATGTAATTTATATACTATATATCCAATAAAATATTTTTTATATTCATTCAATAGATTTGATAAACATAATATAGGAATAAACCCAATTTCACATATAAAAACCAATATTTTTATTACAGCACTTCAATGACCTTTTAAGGGAGAACCTATTATTAATCCAATTTTAGATTCTTTATAAAACATATATGTCAAAATAAACATAATATTTTATATAGGAAAATAAAAATTAGTTTAGTGTAATTTTTTAGAATTTTTCTGTGAAGTTTCGCGTTTTAAAGAATACTTAAAAACACTACATTTTAATTCAGGACACCATTTTCATATAATTTATTAGCACTATTAAATGAATATTTAAATTGGTTTTAAATTCTAATTATGTTAAATTATTATAAAATAATCCAATTTAAGTCATTTTAATCAATTTCACATTTAAATTGAATATAAAAAAGCGAAAACATTTTGGACAATTTTTACTTTTAAAACCCGCATTGTCGTCCCCATTTATGAGATTACATTTAAATTTATTTCTTGAACTTCAATTATTTGAATTTTAAAAATTGGAATCCATCTTTTTAATAATAATAATTTATAATAGCTAATAAGTTCAAATTAGTTTTTGACCAAAAATATTTGTGAAATTAATTATAATTAATCACAACTATTAAGTCAAAATTAAACTTAATAAGGGAATAAACCTTAATCTTAAGGGTCAAAATGACCTAGAAAAATTTAAAAAATACAATTTATGGAAATTATTAGGTTATTAAACATAAATACATGACTTTTTTTTGTTTTGGTTGAATTGTTTAGTTAAAAATGTGTGTACGGCTAACAAGTTTTCTAAAATACCATGTGAGTCCTTTCCCTCCCCTATAAAAGTCCACCTCCTATCTCTCTTACTTATACCTCTCAAAACACATTGGATTAGAAAATATCTACCTAATAAGATTAAAAAAAAACCTAAATTACTCTTTTAATCCTTCTTTTTTCCTAAATAAATCCAAGGAATCCCTTTGGTGAAAACCAAAATGAGTCCCCCAAAGAAGAGGTGACGTCATTCCCCAAGATCCTTTCTTCTATTTTTGTTGTCCACCCCTCAATGATCCTTATTATATTATAAAAAAATACCCTAAATATACTGATAATTTTTATTCTATTTCTTTTAACTACACTTATACACACTTCCATCTACAAGGTATTGAACATACTATATATTTGTACAACAAACTACCACCTCACAAAACAGTGATTGTCCATTTTTCCTTTACCACCTTTTCTGGTTGCGAATTATGATGGAGAAAATATTTATATATGATATATATGATACTTATTATTTCATTAAGCTTCATTAATTCTTTTACAACACATTTTCTTATCCTTTCCATTTTGTGTAAATATGACAATTTCATTTGAGGAAGTGTGGACTACCACCCCCTCAAAGCGATGTTATACGTTCAAACTCTAAATGGAATGTAATAAGGACGAGTTTAGTGATATTACATGATATACATAACCTGATTATTCATCTTTAATGATATTATATACATTTATATATATATATTTCATTTTTTTCTTTCTTTCAATACGGTAATAACAATAGTAACAACGTTCATGTGTACGTATAACCTACCACAACCATGAACAATGTATTCCATTTAATACATCTTTATTATATGGATTATTATAATAAAAATATAATTAATATAAATTATATTTATATCATGGTTTAAATTTTGTAAATCCAGATAAGTATAAGGACAAAATATGTAACAAATTAAGAGACATATAAAGAACAAAGCAGAAATTACCCGAAGTGAGACCTTAATATAGAATTGATAACAAGAGGGTAACATAACGTCATAATAAAACATTATACTGCAGTATGTATAAGAATATTGTTCTTTTATTGATATATCGTAAAATTATATTTATTATATAGGATGTTTTAATGAGTACGATGAGTGTCAAGACACAAGGTATGGGAATTGCAGCTCACTGTTTATTTTTATGAGATTCATGCCTTATTAACCACTCATTTCATATGTGTGGTGTTTATAATACCCACGAATGTATTATATGATAATTATTATTAAATATATGGGATATAAAAATCCATTCTTTGATATTTATTTCATGGGGTTAATGTTTCAAAAACTACCAAATCATTAAGATAGTTTTTTTCCTCAATTTTCATTCTTTAAGTCACATGTTTTGTTATGCACCAATATTATTTTTCAAGGTGTATATAATTCCATTTGACATGTTATATCAGGAATATCCTTATTTTCATGATATTTTAAGATTTATAAAATTTTACTTTCTTACACTGGGAGTATGATTCAAAGTTACCAAGTGGTAAGAGTTTATGGAATGTTCTCATTGTTTATCAACATTGTGCATGATTATGGTTTCAATGATAAAATATTGTAATCCATATCTAAATAAATCTCATGAATTTTATTACACTCTTGTTAATAATATTATATTCATATAATGATACAATGTTTTCAACTCTTTGTTACATAATATGATCAATAAAGTGTTTTTAAGAAAGTCTGACTATACCTCTCTCTGCAGGAGGAAATCTATGTTCCTTCAAAACCATATTTTCTAAATGGTTTTAGAAAATATTATATTATTATCTTATTATATTTAAAAAAAATTTCCACGTTTGAACTTCTAATAAAAAGGGTTTTTAAAAATGAATCTTCTTGTCATTTTGTGCTCAAGAAACATTTATAAAATTTTTATGGTGTAAAAAGAATGTTCAACATTTACAGATTTTCCCACCTTCATTACAGTAATTCCATTGAATCTTACATTACAAGATTAACAATTTTTTTTTAAATAAATTATTTTCCTAATATTTTGGAAATTCCTATTTTAATTTATTTTTTATGAAAAAGTTTTTAAAAATGTCTTCAAGCTTATTTTTAAGTTTTCAAGGGAAAAAGAGTTGTCAAAACATTGTTATGATTTCTTTTTAAGTCTTGAAAGTATTTTCTTAGAAATAGATTTCAATTTTTTCTTCATGTTTTCATTATAATTGTAAAATTATATTCAAATAAATGGCTTTCAAAACATTTTCACGATTTATTTATAAGTTTTCAAAATATTTTCAATGAAATGGTTTTCAAAATATTTTCATTATTTATGTATAAAATTTCAAATTATTTTCAAATAAATGGTTTTTAAAACATTTTCAACATTTATTTATTAGTTTTACAGGTATTTTCAAAAAACTTGTTTTAATTTTTTTTTCAATATTTCTTTACAAGTTTTAATATTTTTTTAAAGAAACTTTTTTCAAAATGTTTTACTGTATTATTTTTATGTTCTAAAAGTATTTTTAAAGAAATGGTTTTCAAAATGTTTTCAATATTTCATTATATGTTTTCAAAGGAAATGGTCTTGAAAATGTTTTCAAATGTTCCTTTATAAGTTTTCAATTTTATTCTCTTGAAAACGTTTCTAAAAGGTTTTATGATTTAAAAATAATTTTCCATAGAAGAAAGAATATTTTCCTCAAGAAATATTTTTAAAAGATATTTCAAAATTATTTCCCATCTAAGATGACATTCATTGGTGTTACTCATGCCTTTCTGGGGAAATGATTCTATGTTTCCATTCATTTTATTTATCTAAATGAAATATATTCTGATGGAATAATATTTATAAAACTCACTTCTCTTTCATGGGTTATATGATTTTGAAATCCGCTTCTCTTCATAGGTTACGATTGTGATGAAATTATTATTAAAAACGTATATTTTTTCCATAGGTTATGATATGATTAAATTTTTATGATACCCATTTCATTTCATGGGTTATGATATTATTTTTAATGATATTGTACAAAAGTTCTGTATTATTTCACTATGAGATGAGTGGGACCAATATATCACTCTAATGCATTTGTTAAAGATTTATATCTCATTTGATAAACTAGGATAGTCTTGGGAGTGAACCTTGACTACTAAGATAACTATGGGAGTGAACCATGACTACCAAGATGGTCCGAGGAGTGAACTCATTCCACTAGGATGGCCATGGGAGTGAACCATGAATATCAAGATGGTATATTAGTGAACACATGATACTAAGATGGCCTTGGTATAAATTCATTGACTACTATGGATACTGTTTTATGTGATTATGTGTTTTCCATAATTATATGTCTTATTCCTATGTTATGATTTTAGGAATTATGTTCTTTATTTTCTTATTATTTATGTATTATAATCTACCAAGATTTATACCACGATTCATGTTTATGATATTTGATATAAAGGGTGTGATATTATAATATGATGATCATTTTCTCATACCCCTATTCCCATGTTTATGCTTATGTGTCTCCCTTTTTTATTCTTACCAAGCATCGGAGATCACCCCTTTTTATGTTTCCTTACCTAGGTTATTAAGATATAATTGTTCTAGGATATGTCTAAGAGAGGTTATTACCATATAGAACTAAGTGGGATAAAATATTACCCTCTCATGTACCAGTTTTTACCTTTCCATGTTTCTAAATGCACTTAACTAATATGGTCTTTAGGAATCTCTTTGTGTAATGTTGTAAGTATTCTGAAAAATATATGTAATGTCTATGTATGCTAATACTAGGTTGTTATATGTTTTGATTGGATATTTTTTAAACATCATTGGTGGTGGCATACTAAGTTGTACTCACATCCTATGTGGGACACCATTGGGTAACAAAGTATAATTAATGGTTGCAAGTCAAGATAATAGAAAAGGCCCTAAGATAGAGGGTTGATTTGGGAATGGGATGTTCATGGATGAGGGATCGAGACTTGAAGTCGAGACCCATTTTTGGGATTTTTCTATTTGTATTTATTTTGGTGTTTCCATATAATTGGAACTATAAGACATGACATTGCATACTTACTATTTGGTTGTGGGATTGAAACCAATTTTTGGAATTGGATGATAATTCATATTTACTATTAATGTTTATTTACTTTTGCTTTTTTTCATTCATTTTATTCTATTTCATTCTCTGATGAAGATGGTATTGTCTCGAAAAATGATCTATTAAACCCTCACTACTAGTAAAAATCCTCTAGAATACGAGGAGACGCACCTGAGGTCATGTGGCATCCTAGATCGGGGAACTGGTCTAGTGGAACCCAGGATGGGGATGTTACTATCATGAACTGACCCAAGATGGGCCTCAAGACACAACTGCCCCATTACAACCTCCAAAGGACAGGGCTGAAGACCAGTTCCAAAGGAATTACTAACATTGTGTGGAATTTTATTAAGTAAAAGTATGCACACACACAACCATCTTAATGAAAAGGTCCAGAGAGAAAAATATATAAAGGAAGTAGAGATTTAGGGGAAAACCATGCATACAGAACCTATAGATAGTACAAGGGTACATTTGGGTAAACTGAAAATTAACGGAGGAAAAATACACGACTAAAGAAAAATATGTCCAAACATTACAAAACTAGAAAAGTAATGTGCCAAGAGAGTCAAGATCATGATTTCCAAGATACATTTACAATACATTTTCCAATGTACTAGGTATCCCTAAGCTCCCCTATAGTCACCTCCATCCCGTCTGTCATCTACATAAGACATGATTTTTTTGGAAAAGCCCATACAGGGGTGGGTATATGCGTACCCAGTAAGACACCATAAAAGATAAAGTGGGATTAGTAAGAGATAAAAAAATAATGGAAAGACAATAGATAATAAATAGATGTGGATCAACCTAAATAAAGAGAAAGAGTAACCTCATGCAAACATAGGGGGATCAACACATTGAGTAGATGAACTACACATCTATTCTTTTCCACCCATAATATGAGTGTAAAATAATAAATTCATGAGAATCTAAACATGGAAAGCATGTGGAATATCCCATCCATCTTCACCTCCCATAGAAAGTAATTAACCAAATCCAATGTTATGGAAATATATATATATATATATATATGCCTAGTCAAAATAATCCAAAATTAAAGAGTGAGGGGATATCCATCTCACACTTCATCCTAGAAAGAAGAGTCTCTAATAGTTCCAAAAGTCCATCAATAATGCCCAACATCAAACACGTCTGCTCAGAAGTAGTCGTCCAAGTCCATCGACACCTCGTCACTATGCCACATAGTCGAGGGGCCAAAAATCAAGGTAAAGGACCCATTAACTGGTATAATCGGAGGGTTCTACTTATAATTCATCGAGGACCCACTACCCACCTCTACTGAAGGGTACCACTCAGAAGTCGTTGAAGACGCACTTCCCAACTCTAATGGATGGTACCACTTAGAATTCTCTGAGTACCCAATGAAAAACTCTACTATAGGGTACCACCTAGAAGTAATCAAGGACACACTTCTAATATCTATAGAAGGGTACCACTAGGAATTCATCAAGAACCAATTACCTAGATCTACTATAGGGTACCACTCAGAAGTCATCGAGGAACCACTACCCCATTGTACCAGAGGTTACCATTCAGAACTAGTCAAGGATCCTCTTTCCAACTCCATTGGAGGGTACCACTCGAAAGTCATCAAGGAACCATAGACCATCTATACTATAGGACACCACCCAGAACTCATCAAGGACCAAATTCTGAACTCTATATGAGGGTACCACTTGGAAGTCAATAAGCATATCTTAACCAATAGTTTTTCCTAGAAAATTCTATATTATATCCCAAAATCCACAATAGAGGGAACCATAATATTCTATGTGAAACAACAATCAGAATAGGCCACTTGGGGATAAAATCCAATTCCAGAAAAAGGTTATATGAAACCGTGAAATTTTATAGAAAGCAAGTGAGGGGTACACGAAGTGTGAGGGGACCCACATGGCATGTAGTCTCACTCCACCACTAGGTCGTGTCCCTGGTCAGCACACCGCTCCCAACCCATGTAGTGGTACATACTGTACATGTGGACTACATGATGTTTCCAAACTAAATGGGGTATGTAACTATCCTTCTTTTCATGTCTATTTACTCAATCTATGTACATGTAATTGAGTACATGGTGTGTTGTTTCACACGGGGTGCCGCCCGTGTGCTCTAGCTGTGTCTGTGTACTTCTATACAAAGCCTTATACATGTCTATGTATTCCCAAATGGGGTACCACCCATGTGTTATTACACATGTCTCATCCATCAGGGAATAAGGTACACGATGTTTAGGATATCTATACACCATTCCATACTTAGGATTTTCAAAAACCCTAGTCGCCGCAACTAGGGGCTATACGCCATGTGTTCATCATTATACACGATGTGTAGTTTATTTTCTCATTGAATATAAAATCCATGATATCTACCTTTGAAATTTCTTCATCGCATATATTTTGTCCCTATCTAAATACAAAAATAGTATATATGTATGAGAAACACTGTTTCCAGCCGTTGTTCATCAAAAATTGGATTCCAGGATTTCTCACTTATACACCATTTGTCCCACATGCCTTAGCATCTTCAGGTGTTGAGGATTTGATCACTGATCATGGAAAATACCATCCATATCCTAAAAATATCCCAGATTTGTTTGTTATTCACTTATATGCTCTTCATATGAAATTTCATTGCGATTCCAGGGGTCCGATCAGACTTGGTACCACCCGAAAATGTCGAACCAGGACCACAATGTCTAAATAGTAAATAACATGAAGAAATAAATGGGATAAATGAAAAATTGAAAAAGGTTAATAAATCATTTCCCAAATTTGTTGCTATATGATCAAAAATGGGGATCCAAGTTTAGAAAAATAACAAAAAACAATTTTATCTAGTACGTCTGAACATGACAAGGATCTGAAATTCACACATATCAATAGATGGGATTGATCTGCTCAATCTATTTAATAAAAAGGCTATAAACCATAAATTGATGAGTCATAATTAGATATTGGATTGATTTCCATTAAATAATGAACCTGATAATGATCAAATGAAGTCATTTCATTTACTACATCCCGATCTACTCTGATCTGGAGTTTCATTGTCGTCCAAGATGATTCCCCAATAAAGGTTAAAAGAGAACCTCTTAGCAGTTCCTAGAATTATGAGGATAACCTTAAGAATATATCCATGAAATTATTCTTATAGAATTGATGTTTAGGTTAAAATGAATTAATGACTGAATGAATGAATGAATTAATCCATTAAACATACAACCAATGAGCTCAATGTCTGAATGCCCCATGCCAACATATTTAAGGTTGTCCCTTGGGTAAAACTATGTTTTTGACTGAACCATGGTCTCATATCTATATTATAAGATTCTAAATAAGAGTTATCACATTTTATTTAATAACTATTCATTCTTAATATAAAATATAATTAATATATTTTTTTATAAAATTAATTCCAGGCACACTGGGCCACATAATTGCACACCTTCTTAGTGCATAAGTCTTTATATATATATTGAAATATTTAAAAGTCTTACAAGAAAAAAAATAGGACTAAATCATTCCATCCATAATGTTTTTCATGTTTTAAATGAAAAAATAAATAAAAAACTGAGGTTACTGAGACCAGATCTGGCTCTCACGTTCTGAGGAACTCTCGTACACATTCCTATAATGGCAAAACATGTAAACCAATGGGGTTTTAATCCACTCAGGGTCCTCTCATGTTGACCCTTGGTCGCCACAAGGTTATTCAAAAAGGTTGCTCCATCCTCTATGTATATCTCACCATAGTTGATGACATTCATGGGGCCATGAACAGATCTCCCCAACTATTATACATGGAAGATGTTGTGAATCCCCTATAGCTATTGGTTTAGGGAAAGATGGTAAGCATTATCGCCAACACTTTGCATGATATCAAATTTCATGATGAACCTGGGTGATATATTTCCCTTAGATGAACATTATCAATCCTCATCATGGGGAGAATCTAAAGAAAACAAGTTCTCCCTACATGAACTCCAAGGGCCTATGATGATGAAATGCGTATGATTTTTGCATGATCTTGCCCATCCTTATCCACTAACAGATGGCCTAGACCTTCTTCATCATCACCTGTACCATCATTGTCCACTCCAAAGATATCTCACTTATCTCTTTCTAGCAATATACTGACCTATAGGGTTTCCCATATAGGGTCTCAAAAGGTTCATTACTGATAAAAAAGTGGCAACTGTTATTTTATGCAAACATTAAGAAGGTAATTTGATCCTCCTATCTTCGACTGAAGTCTAACATGAAAGCCCCCTGTATTTTTTCTAACACCTGGATAGTGCACTTGGTCTTCCCATTAGTCAGGGGGTCAAAGGTTGTACTCATTCTCATTTGGGTATTGAATGCCTCCTCCAATCCTCCCCACAATTTTGGTTTAAACTATGCATCATGATCAAATACGATCATCTAGGGAACCCCATGAAGTTGAATGATATCCTTTAAATAAAACTACTCTAAAATTTCAAATAAACTCTGATCCCTGATAACATGGATATATGATGACTTAATGAGTTCGCCATCTATCACCCAGATAGCGTCATAGACCTTCACTATGGAAAAAATCCATATCACAATGTTTATGGATATGTTGTCGCACTTCTTCTCCAGGATCTCAAGGGGATGTAGAAAACATTTCGGAATTTGGTGTTTAGCCTTTACCTTCTGATAAGTGAGGCACCGAGATATAAAATCAGTAATGCTTTTTCTCATTCTGGACCACCAAAAAACTACTAAAGGTCTCTATAAATCTTACACACATCGGGACACACATCTAGGGGAGAATTGTGTGACTTTTGAATTAAATGCTCACGCATGATGACTAGAATAACCATACGTCAATAGAAAAATATGGAATAGTTCCCACCTTCAGAATATCCATTTGGTGATTTGAGTATGGATATATATCACGTAATACCTCATAGTCGATTTCTCCCAGTTGGGACTATCTCACAAACTCAATAAGCTGTGGAGTCAACACCATCAACTATAGAAAAGCTATACCTTCCTTCTCCTCTAGGGTCAGCTGTATTAAGGAAAACTACTCTAAATAATCCAACTCAAAGCGATCTTGGGACTTCAAATTAAGGGAATATACTACTACATTTACCTTCCCTAGGGTATAAACTATATCAATGTCATTATCCTACAAGAACTCTAACTAGTGCCACTTTCTCACATTCAAGTATATCTATGTGATTACATACATGATACTCTGATGGTGTTTGTAAACAAAAATCACTCCCCCAGAAGATAGTGCCTCCACATCTTCAAGGAGAAGACTTCCACTTGCATCTGCAGGTCACAAGTCATGCAGGTATACTCATGAGGTATTGACTACCTCGACTCGAATGAAAAAACGGACTGCCGCTGCATCAACACATACTAATTTCTAGCTCTTGAGGATGAAAATACACTATGTACTCCACACCCTTATCTGGTAGTATAAACACTATAGAACTTTTGAGCATTATCCTCAACTCCTTGAAGGTCTTCTAGGACTTCTCAGACAAAATAAATGGCTACCATTTTTATGTCAGGGTGGTCAATGGGGATAAAACTCTAGAGAAGTCTTCCAAAAACCACATGTAGTACCCCACCATGACAAGAAATATGAACACTTCTGATATTCTATTGGGTAGTTCCCAAGGAAGATATGCATTAATTGTTTATTATTCCATGTCTAAACCATGTTCAAAAAATGGCATTCTACAGAAAGTGGATCTCTTGAATCGAGAGCTGGAACTTTGATAGTTTCCCATAAATATGGTGCACTCGAAGAAAATTTAGGACCATCCTCAAGTGTTCTGCATTATCCTCCTCTATTTCAAAGCATAGGAGTATTAATTTGATGAATTCAACCAAAAATAGGTCCATGTATAGTTGGAATACCTATTTCATCAAATCCATAAACATGGTGGGGTCATTTTTCACACGAAAGAGAATCCCTAGGAACTCGTACTATCTGTAGGGACATAAGAATTCTAACATTGGAATAATATCCTCGTGAACCCTCAATTAGTGGTAGTCAAACCGAAGATCCATATTTGAGAACCATATCACACCTCGAAAATGGTTTAAGAGGTTATCAATCCTTGTAAATGGATACTTGTTCTTTATCATATCCGGGTTTAGGAAATGATAATCCATGCATAGCTGCAAGATCTCATCCACCTTTTTCACAAAACAAGTTAGGACTGCCAAGGGGGATATACTAGGCCTGATGAAACCATCCTGTCAATGGTCATATAACTACAACCAGATCTTTTGGGTCTTGGTAGGGGATATACTATATGCTTCACAAGATATTGGAGTGGTGACGAGATGTAAGTTGAAGAAAAACTCCATCTCCCACCTCTGAGGTAGTCCCAAAACATCATCTGAGAAGAATTACATATTATCTTCCATAACAAAAAGAATTCATATTTATGAGGATAGTGTTAAACCAAGGGTCATACTCACTAACTTAAGGGTGATAAGATACAACCTCTTGCTCACAAAACCCACTTGTCCCGCTATGGGATATATGTTGACCATAAAAGAGAATCTCATCCCACCATTGCGTATGCAGTTGAATCGTCTATGTTGGTAGTCAATATGGGTTTAGAACATGGACAACCTATCCATACCCAAATTATGTCATAGGGTCCATCTAATGAAAAGATGGTCCCATGAGAACCTCTCTCCATTAAGAAATAACATGAATTTTCAACTGATAAAATATACAAAAGAAGTGTTCCTTATAAGAACCTCTAGACGAAGCTATTGCGATAGCACCGCAATTGGGATCTACAGCTCTCACACAAGGATTATAGAGATAAAGTGATTACAGGCACTTGTGTCAACTATTAATAAAGAAATATTTGAACAAAAATAGATCGTACCTGTAATCAACTTGTGCACTGCATGGTTATAAAACTCTAATTCATGCAGCTATATGTGACGCCAACCACCACGTCCTATATCCTGACATGGGATTCCTAATGATGATTATGGAAGGATCTCATAGCATTGTACACTGCCCATAGATCATCCTTATCCTCTTATTGATCCGCCTCACTGGGGACCACCCTGTATGTGGTTGGGAGATCCTAGATCACGGTGCTGCCTCTACCGTAATGGTTCTCTAGCCACCTACCTTCTCTCCTCAACATGTCTAGTTGAGTAGTCACATGATGTGTGACATATCCCTTCACAATAATGACAGAAAACCTATCTAGGATTCCTTAGTTCTTTGTGATGTCTTTATACCATACAACCAAACTCCTGAGCTTTGTTTTAAAAGGGCCTCCTATGATGAGATCCCACCCACTGGCACCTGCTAACTACTAAAGATGACTCTGCTCTTTTATTCCATCTACTAGTTCCAAATTCCGAGAATACCTATAACATTAATCTCTATATCATTAGAGCCTTCTCTAGCACCCCAAAATAGGTGGAGATTCATAAGGGAACCACATTGTCATAACTCTCTCTATGGAGTCCATGCTCAAACATCCGTGCTCAAAATTAGCCATCATATATCATGTAATAGGAGTGTTGGGTAAGGTCTGTGAACCTCACTGCATACTCAACCACCATCATTCCTCCCTGGGCAGCTCTAGATGATACCGAGTGTGAACTGAACAAAAACCAGATGGGTAGTGCTCCTCACAAAATAACAACTAGAAGTCAAGCCACAATAGTGGAAACTCATCGTGCATCTATGTAACAAGAATCCACCAGTGCCCAACTGCTATGTAGACAAATCTAAATTCTAGTGTAACCACAAGTTCTATCAGGGTCTAAATAATAATGAAGATACAGACCACCGACTCTAACCAATCCCATGTTTCATGAGGATCTGGCATGCTTAAAATCCTTAGCAACCACTGGCGCTAGAACTCACAGAGTTCTCTAAGCCTATACACTTCCTCATCTTGCTCTTCTGAAAAAATCAACTACTCAATAGATGTAGGGGCATCTACATTCAACCCTATATGATGAATGTTGTAGTATAGACCCTAAAAGGAGGCCTCATCTCTCCTCAGATCATCATCATGATTCAGAACTGGTTTCTTGGATGGGTTTGATTGGAGATGTGTCCTAAAAGTTATCAAGATGTACCATGGTTAGATGAGAATATATATATATATATATAATCAATGGGGATATTAATCAAGGATTAATTTAAATGACTCCATCCTATGTGATTCATGTAACATTGATCTCTACAACTATCTTGGTATGCCGAGTTGACAAGCATGTAGTCAAGGTCTAGGTGAAAGGATACATTGTCCGCCCATACCATCACTAGATTCCCTAGTATGTGAGATTAAATCAACACACTCGAACACTATTTCCCTAATCCTAACTAAATCCTCATAAGGGGACTAATCCAAAAACCATCCCAAGGATTGAAAAACCTCTGATACCAATCTGTCATAGCCTGAATCAAGATATGGCTGGAGTCCTAACTACCCCAAGCCCACATCCATAGGCCAAGGGATAGAGACCAACACTAGGGGAATATGTAACATTTGGAGGCGTTTTCCTAAGTACAGACACACACACACACACACATCCATATTGATGAAAAAGTGAAAAGGGAGAAAATGTAAAGGGATCAGAAAGATAAGGGGACAACCCTGTATATAAATCCTTTTGAAAGTATAGGATCACCGTAGTGTAAACTGAAAAGTAAAGAGATACAAATACACACCAAACCAGAAATATTTACCAACCTGAAAAAAACTAGGTAAGTAAATTTTAGACAGATCCTAGATCCTAATCCCCAAGATGCGACCAACATATGTAGTCCAATATACCTTGTATCTATAAGCTCATCTATAGTCATCACAGACCTATCCGTCGTCTACATAAGAAATGAAATGTGTGGGAATATCCTATATAGGGGTAAGTATATTCATAACCAATAGGACAACACAAAATATGCAAGTGGAGTAGTAAGAGATAAAACTAGAAATTAAAGATAATTGATAGTAAACAGGCGCATCTCATCCAAAGTAAGTGAATGAATAACCTTTTCCAAGAACAGGGGGCTCAACATAGTGAGTAAATGGAATACACATTGAGTCTTTTCCACCCCAATTTGCAGAGTAAACTCATCCAACTATGAAAATATAAACATGTAAAGAACTTGGAATACACTGCGTGTCTTCACCTCCCATGGAAAGAGATAAACCAAATCCAAAGTTAAGGAAACAAGATATATATATATATATATATTCCCAGTGAAAATAATACCAAAAAAGTGTGTAAGGGGATATCTATTTAACTGATCATCATAGAAAGAAGAGTCACCGACATTTCTAAAATTCCATAAACTATTCCCATCATCTCATGTGTTTGCTTAGAAGTAACCATCCAAGTCCATCCATGATTCTTCACAATGCTTCTTAGTCGAGAATCCAAAAATCTAGGCAAAGGACCTATGCCCTGGTGTAATAGAAGGGCTCCATGAGTAATTTGTCGAGGACCCACTGCCCAAACCTATTGGAGGGTACCACTTAGAAGTTGTTGACGACCCACCACTCGGATCTACTAGAGGGTTCCACTTGGAATTTATTGAGGAACCACGACCCAACTCTATTGGAGGGTACCACCCAAAAGTCATCAAGAAACCACTACCCATATCTATTAGTGGATTCAACTCGGAAGACGTCGAGGACCCCCTGCCAAGATCTACTTGAGGTTATAACTCAAAATTCAGTAAGGACCCACAACCTAGCTATACTGAATTATAGGACAAAAAAGTCATTGAGGACCTACTGCCCAACTCTACTGAAGGGTACCACTCGAAAGATGCTGAGGACCCACAACCCAACACTTCTAGAGGGTTCCTCTTGGAAATCATCGAGCGTTTCCTAACCAAGGGTCATGCCAAGAAAAGTCCACATCATATCCAAAAATACACATTAAAGGGAACCATTATGTTCAAAATAGAAACACACTAAGTATTGGATACTCACATGTCAAAATCCAAGTCCAAACAAAGTAGATAATGAACCTTGGAGTTTCTTAAAAAGAAACCAAGGGGAACATGACATGTGAGGGGACCCACATAGCTTGTGTTCCCGCCCTACTACCTGTTCAAGTCCCTAACCATAAAACATATCTGTACACATGTATAAGTACACACCATGCAGGTGGACTAGAGGACATGCCCAAACTATTTGGGACTGGGTCATGTCCTTCTAGTTATGTCTGTGTAATAAAGCCAAGTCTCAGTACTTGGGTACATGATAAGTTTCTTTATATGGGTTGCTGCCCATGTGATCTAGCCATGTAATCTTACATGAGGTACATCCCATGTTTACCTCCATAAGGATTTTATATTTGAGGATGAGGTACATGGCATGTACGAGAGCTACACACTGTACCATCCATACGATTTCTTGAGACCCCAAACATCACAGCCCGGGGGGATACATGCTGTGTTTTCATCACTGAACATGGTTTGTAATATATTATTTCATATAATTAGTGATCCAAGATATCCACCTCTGATATGACCTCACCACTTCTATTTTTTCTCTATCTCTATTTGAAAATAGTTTATTTGGATGAGGAATGTTATTTATGACTATCATTCATCAGAAATTAGATTCTTGCATTGCCCTATGATATAGATTTCATCCTGCACACCGAAGAATCTCTGGGTGTTGATGATTTGATAATAAATAATTAAAACATTCATACACATCCCCCAAACATCATAGATTTATTCCTTATTCTCTAATATGTTCCTTGTATGAGATTTAGTTGCGATTTTGGGGGTCCAATCAGTCTTAGTACCACCCAACAACTTCAAACATGGACCACAAGGTCCAACTAGGTATGAACATGAAGAAATAGAGGTGGTAAAAGGCATAATAAAATAGTATTAATTGATCATTTCTGATATTTCTTGGACAATGATCATATACGAAGATCCGAGGTTAGAAAATAAAAGAAAACAATTTAATCTGATACGTATGGACATGCTAAGGATCCCCAATTGGTGTAGATCCATATAAGGTACTAATATGCTTATAAAATTTATTAAATAAGGGAATATTACTTAAATTTAAGTTCCCTACCTGGATATTGGATTGTTTTTCAATAATGAACAAACCCACTAATGGTTAAAGGAATTCTTGCATTCACCGAGTCCAGATATGCTCCGATATGGTGTTTCGTCCTTGTTCGAGGTGAATCACCAATGAAGGATGAAGGAGAAGCTCTCAATAGATCCCATGATTATGAGGATAACCCTGGTATTATCTCCATGTATGTATTATTTTATAATTCATTTTTAGGTTAAAATTAATCAATGAATAAATTAAATAATAAATTAGTTCACTGAACGTACCACCAATGAGAATGTTGTCTGAACACCCCCCACCAACCTATTTAAGGCCGTGTTTAGGTTAAATGCCATGTTACATACTCAAACATGGTCTCAAATTTATTATATTAGATTTATTGTAAGATATTTTCTGTTTTCCTTAATAATTTTATATGCATAATATACAATATATTTAATATATTTTCAAAAAAATTAATTCTATGCACATCAGGCATTGAAATCGCACGCCGTCTCAACACCTAGATGTGGAACTATATATTGAGATATTTAAAAGTATTAGGAGGGATAAAATGGGTCTCAAAAGTTACATATTTAATTTTTATCTCATATATTCATTAAAATTATCCTTTTTAACATTCATATATAGCGTTAATGATAATCTAATCACGTTGTTTAACGAGGAGGAAGTCCATCTTACACATGAGGGATGTTATCATATCTATTAAAGAATTTAAAGTAATGGTATATATTATATAATGAACAAAAAAGTATAACTATGTTATAATTTTAAAATATATGCTTTATATCCATCATTATACCCAACTGTGAGTGGTGCAAATGGAAAACGTGTCAAATCGGTTCGCAAGGCGATAGTCCACTATAAAAAATAGCAACATTATCATTTCCCATTTGCGAATAGAGGAGATGGATATAGGTCATTAACTTAACATAATAACATCTATTTATATTTCATATAATGGTGTTATTATATAATCATAAATGAAAAATATTTTAATGGGGAGGAATAATAAAAAAACAAAAATGCATAGTTTGAAAAATTACCTTTTCTAGAACTACCTCTTTTGTATTATACCTAAACTATTCCTAGAATAGTTGTATGACCAAAAAAGGATTCTAAGATGAGGTTATATAATTTTAGAAGTTATTTGGATAGGTATTTAATGATCCAAAATGATTTTATGGTGTTAAGAAGAGATAAGAGTGGATGTCCTATTATAACTGAGGTTGGTGGCACACTTGTTATTTTTGAAAAAAAAGATATACAACTATTTTTCACATGACACGTGGGTCTAAAAGGGAGTATTATTGAGAATTATACATGATATAGTCAAAATATGGCTATATAATAAATTTTATACAAGTTTTTAGGTAATTTTAATCCTTTATATTTAGTTTAACCGCCTAGAAAACCCATTTTTATCTTCACCACATTAATTATTTTTTACATTTTTTAATTTCTATTAGGGTAAAAAATTGAGATGAACTCCTTAGATATTAAAAATTATTATGATACAAAATATTTAATCAATTTTTCCAAATTCCATTTACATAAGTGAAAAAAGTATTTTAAAAATTAATCCTATTGGCGCAACAAGAAATAGGGTTTTCCAAGAGAAAAAGTTCAAAAGTTTACTAATTTTTGTATAATATTTCAATAAGAAAATGATTTTAGTTACCTAAATTGTATTAATATATATAATTAAAAAAATTACTTAAAAATAAATTTAATATATAATTTATCTTTATCAATAATTTAACCAAAAAGCATTTTTCAATTAAAATTCATTATTTTTTACTATTCATTAGAAAATGAAGCTTTATAGAAAAATCCCAAAAGTACACCAAAATATAATTTTGAAATGATTATTTAAAACTTAAAGTGTATTTTTCAAATAAATATATTAATTTTAGTAATAATAAATTTTAAATTATATGCACAAAGCGTGACTAAACCAAATTTTACAAAAATATAGTTTTTCAAAAAACATTTCTTTTTTCCATAAAAATGGTTATAATTTTGTCTCTAACAAATATATATACATTTTTTATTTTATTGAAATTTAAAACATATAATATTAATCATTTAGTTATTACTATTCATACATACCTATTTAACAGCTATGTTATAATGATAATTTCAAATAGAGTATCATGTTTTGTTCAAACCCAGTGTTGTGGGAATTGAAAGATGTTAAAGCGATTAAATTTATTAAAAATTAATATATCATAGAGTCTAATGATATTATATTCCCTTATATTCATAGTGTTCATACCATAAATTCTATATAAAATTTTGATAGCATTTTATAATCTTTGGGTGTTACATCTACCCCCTTAAATAAATTGTGTCCCCGTAAATTAATCTTAATATTGTTAAACAAGGGGTTGTCATTTGAAAATACCATTTTTGAAATCCTACATCATGGTAAGGGTTAATAAAAAATTCTCTTAATAAGAGAGAAGGTAAATACAAAGGTCATCTGAAATAACCAATATCTATCTTTCTATGTAGAAGAATATTGGTGGTGATTAAATATATTCAAATTGAATAAAAACATAAATAATTTTAGAGAATGATAGAGGGAATTGATAAGAAGAAAATGAATGATCAATAGAATGTGAATAACCTAAAAACTATTAATATGGGATATTTAAAAGGAAAAAAATTCAACAAAAAATAAGCTATTAGGATAAAATTGGTTTTAATACCCTTTTCCTAGAGTCAGTAATTCCTTTACAAATTAGAATGAGAATATATGAAAATGTAATTATATGATATCTTTATATTCATAGCCACAATTTCATATTTTCATTTTTCTTCAATAAATTTACACTTAATTTATTGGTATATTAAATTAATAACATTAAAGAAGTTTTTATTCCCAAATAACTAAAGATAACTTTTAACGGATCATATGATCTATAAAAGAGTGAAAATTCATTCCATTTATTTATATATATATTTTCAAAAAACATTATGGTTATCACATGTAATCAAATATAATACATTAATATGTAACCCTCAATAGTAGAACCAATGGTTCAACATTAGTATTTATTAGTAAAATAATTAACTAAAAAAATACCATATTAACCAGGACATCATGTATATCAGTGGTAGGAACTAAAACCTTATTTCCCTTCAATTATGTATTCATGCCCCGCGAAATTGCCAGATGTGACAAGTTTTCACACGAAACGTGGTTTTTCCTTTTTCAAAAACCATATTGATATAATTTCTACAATTTTACCAAATTGTAACAGCCCATAATTACCTTAACATCAAATATTGAATAAATCATAAAGGTAACCAATAATTTTGGGAAAAATATTTTATCATTATTATCTCAACATATGTCACATATTAATTATTATACCCCATCAATCAAGTGCTTTACAAGAAGTTACACTTTCCACTGAATCAATTTTCTTTGTAGCATTCAACATATTATTTCAAATCCTTAAATAAATAATACTATTGTACAATACATTAACATTTCATAATTCATATATCATTATATAAATGATTAAAATACTTTTAAAACATAATTATTAAATACAAAAAATATCATTAATCATTTCAATTCTTCGGTAGTAATAACATTAGCTTAAACTTGGTCCCTTATATTATTTTTGAGGTATATTCCATTGAAACTTTGGGAATTAATTAAATAGTGACCCATCTACTTATAGTGAAAGCTTTTTGCATTGGAATATTCTTTCTTTCCCTTGAAATCATTAGCATCATGGAATTTTTCCCCATGCTTGAAGAAAAATCCTTTTACTTTTAAGAATGTGACATGGTGTTTCCTTCAAAAAGTATCACATGTTAGAAAATATTTCTTTACCATTTTCCTTTTATCTATATTTTTATATACCATTCTATTCTTCTCACACATACCTTCAAAGTCACAATACTTAATGAATTATTTCTCTATCTTGATAGTACATGATACTATATAATTTTATTATAATAATGATTGGGTGACTAGATCCCTTTTTGGTATTGGATTAATCCCATAAAATAATTGGTCAAAAATTATCTTTTGATTATATTTGTAGTCCATATAATTCCTTGATAACCTTGTATAATTAGCTTCACAGTTGGTAGAATTTTCCTCTTCATTCTATCTTATACACAATACCTTTCATTCCATATAAGCTCATTGCTCATGATGAAACAAATTTACCATGAAGAGTACCTTGAAACCCTTGAAATATATGATTTTTATTTCATCCTCATCCTTATTGTTTTGAATAAATTAACATAGTTGATCAACATATCTTGAGAGAAAAAAAATACAATGAAAAATTTCTCTATTTCACTACATCTCATAGTGAGATATGTATTCTCTATGAAACTTATCCATTAATTATCTAAAAACGGATTTTTAGTCCCATTTAATGGAATAGTTTTCTAATTCATTAAGTTTTCTAACATCATTACACTGCATGGTGGATCAGCAAGCTACTTCATATGGGAAAGGTTATTACTTGTAACATAAAACATCTTCCCCAATATGGTTTTAATTTGATCAATTATAGCTCTAGATTTATATTCATATTTATTATCATTCCCAAGGTAGAAGTCCCTATATTGGGTATGTGCATTGATACTTATTCCATTCCTTGAGCCACCATTTTTAAATTATTTCATTAACTTGATTAGATCAAAACATTATAAAAACATAATATATATTCCCCAAACTAGAGAGACAATTAACATAAACAAAAATTTTTATGCATAGATAACATCATAATCCCAAAAATGGTTCTTTTTTGGATATATTTATTTTCAAATCCTTCATAATAGTTTATAAAGAATATTGAATTATAATAGGCATATCCCCCAGGAGTGTCAAACTAGGTGTGTGATAATTATTGTTGTCAGGAACCAGGTATTGATCAAGTCAAGACCAATATTTCGTTTTAATATTTATCACCCTTATCCATATCTGTTCGAGAACCATATCAACTTGTATAATCTAGAAAGAGATTTATTTTCTAGGAAAAAACACCTTATAAATTCATTACCAAAACATTAGTATGTTATAATACACTTATCCAAAAATTCTCCTCATGGGGTTCTGTTCCCTAATCCATGTTTTCCCAAATCTAGTTCCCAAGGTTTCTAATAAAATTTTCTCTCATAACTATTGTAGCTACCCCAACCGCAGTAGTCTAGCACTGATGTCTAATTTATTACATTGGAATAAGATACAAACAATCACATAACAAAGGACCTAAATATTTAATAGTCTTGGTAAAATATAAATATATTTTAAATTTAAATTATATTTTAAAAAATATGATACACAAAGGTTTCTCTTTTATAATTACATTATTCCCCTCTGCATATCACTTCATATTAATTACAAAAAACTTCCTATTTTCTTGGGGAAAAAACAAAATAAAGGGTTGATCTCAGATGCCCATTAAGTATAAGTATATAACTAAGTCTATGAAAAAATAAAGAATAATTAATTTGGAAATTTAAATAACCGAAACACATTCCACCAAGTCAATAACATGAGAATAATATTGTTTGAATAAATAATGATCAAATAATGCTACATAAATAATCACATGAGAATGAAACTTAACCATAAATATTCTCAATAATCGAATAATCCCATGGAATATCAATAAATGAATTTGAAATTATGGAATGCATAATGATAGACATCTAAAACATACAATTGAGGTGTGGTTCCATGGAATCTAATAGTTTGAGGTCTTTTTTCAAGACACATATATAAACGGGTTACGCCTGTAACACCCCAAACCCAGTTACCCAAAGTCGGTGCATTATTTTAATACATTGGCATGATTACAAATAATCAAGTCCCGAACGACCGATCAGTTTAACAGTCCTGGAAAATAGAATAAATACTTGGACATTACATTACACTTTAGAAAATAAAACACAATAGAAATGATCCTTTGAGAATTCCATTAATCCCCTAGCTTAACCCTACTAACAAATCATAATACACTTCTTGGAATCCTAAGAAAATTAAAACATATAAAGGGGTGAGCTCAGATGCTCAGTAAGGAAGAAAATATAGCGGAAACCTTCATAAATAAGCATAAACATTTAAGGAAATGTATAAGACTAAAACAAAAGCCTTTTTAAACTTAAACTTCAGCATAATATGGAAAATATATAATAAAATAATGCAATTTAATTATTCACATGGATATTCTACTAGTCGAATAATCAAATGCAATATCAATAGCCACTTTCATAATGATGGAATGCATAATGACAGACTATCATAACCACATAGTCAAGGCTTTGTTCCAAGTCTACAAATAAGATTTTGTAAAGACCCTGTTCCAAGACACTAGTTTGTCTCATGAGACCTACAGATGCATCGAGAAGCTGTAGCGGGCTCCACCCGTCACTTACTAAGTCCAATGCATTCCTCATATTAAAAGGTTTAAACATAACATAAACATTCGTATTAAAACTGGCATACGAAATGTCAATACTTTACCCATTAACCATGAATGGTATAAAAATAACACAACCACAGTCAAAAATATCACAAAACCTTCAATACTATATAGAAGATTTGTATCATAATAAATCAACTTCAAACAATTTTAAAATCCATTAAAGGATTTTAACATAGATGAAAATGATTTGTAAAACTCTATGAGAGAAATATCCCTTTTTCATGAAAAAATTTAAAAGTCAAACAATTTAGAAAGGAATAAATATAAATACATTTTTTGAATCAAAGTTTCCCATACCACTTTGAAACTTTTGAATGTAATTAAAATTTTAATACATTCATGTCCATTTAAATAAATCCTTAAAACCATTTTGAAAACATGAACATTAATGAGAATAGTTTAGAAGAATAAATCTTTATAACATTTAAAATTATTTTTTAGTAAAAAGTCCCTTAAAATAACCCCTTTGAAAACTATTTTATGAAACACGGACATGGATAATAAACATGTCCCAGTAGATACTTACATAAAAACAACCTCGGATAATAAAGAGATTGTGAAATTAACCCTTACCTTTCACTTTCCTTTAGTCGAGGGTACGTTTAACCTCCTGTATGAAGATTATAGTATGTTATTAAATTATACCAGAACCATATTAATATTTATGATATCATACATGATTCATTTATGCCTTTATACTACCCATTTAATAATAATTTCAATGTTAAATTAACATTTCGTGTAATAATCACTTTCTTTATCGTACGTGTTTTAACTTCTTACTCTTCATTGTATCACTTAGAAAAAGATTGAAATACTTCCAGAATATAAAACATAATTTATGTATCATATATATTTAGAATATAAATATTTATAATAGAAATTTATATGAAATTAAAAACACCGTTTATGGAGACGGTAGTCCGTACGTACGCATAAACACTGTTTCCATTTTCATATCGTATTGAACAGAACTAAGTGAATAAGATATATATAAGTATATATATATATATCTCTCTAGTATAATTATTATGTCATATATTACATACTTATTAGTAAAATATATTTTTATAATTGTCGATGAATAGTGAATGTGGAAATGAATCTCGTTGTGTCATAGAGACGGTAATCCGTACGTACGCACGAGTGACAATATCATTTCCTTAATGGTGTGGAATTGGATTTTATATTAATTTTACAAAGACATTAGTATGTTATTTTTATTATCTATATACATATTACTCATCATTATATACATACAAATAATATAGTGTTGAATAAAAAATTACACCACAACATGGAGACTGTAAGCCGTACATACGCACGCATGGTGACATTATCATTAATACGATGGATAGAATAATGAATATAGTTATGCCATATTTATAATAACATCACAGTATAGAAAATATATTGGATTTATTATTTTAGAATGGAAATAACAAGGAAAGATGAAGTGGGAGAAGAAAAGAACTTGAATGAGGGTGGTGATATTATTACCTCTTCTTCGGGTTCTTTCTTTTTATTTGATCAAAAGGGATCTTTAAGTTGGCTTTCTGAATGAAGTAAGACCTATAAGATGAAGTGAGGGAAGTTTAGAGGATATTTGGTGAGGGGTTGGCTGAGCCAAAAGGATTTCAAGGTGTGAATTAGAGAGAAGGGGGGGTACTCTTTTATAAGAGGGGTGGGGGGCACCTTAGAAAAAACTAGAAATATTATTTTATAATAAAATAATTTTCGGTTTCTAATGGCTCAAAAATGGATTATTTAAAGTATAAGGTAGTATGGGTCAAAAAACACTCAACCAATAGGTTTTAAACAGGT
Organism: Viscum album; assembly: GCA_963277665.1. Lineage (NCBI taxonomy): Eukaryota > Viridiplantae > Streptophyta > Magnoliopsida > Santalales > Viscaceae > Viscum > Viscum album. Next base: position 642,397,808 of record OY728160.1, read on the forward strand.
TTGGGTCACTATAATTAACTTAAATTTTAGATTTAACTCTTAGTTCAATAGTGTGACATTTACCATCTCTCTTTGTATTTTTATATTATATGGTTAATAAACTTACTATATACTTCCACACAAACCCCAAGTGGTTATTTAATGATAAAAATATCATTATATAAGTCCTTTGGATAAAACATAGATTTTTAGGAATATAATATCAATTAATAATATAATATTTGTTTCAAAAACTCTTTTATGTCAATTTTGACACTATTTGGTATTTTGTTTTTGCTAAATTTATAACAGCATTATTACTTAAAAAAATTCATCTAACCAACCCTAATATGTCATATTAACCTATAAAATTAGTTTAATTCATAAAAAGTCTAAAATTAAATTTATTTGGATATTTATAATATCAATTATTTTATTATTTCATTAATTAGGTTATTACTGCATCACCATTGTGTCATAAATAAATTAAATTATGTAATGTCTAAAAATTATAAATAAAATACAATTATAGAGGAAATATTTTTATAATTATAATGAATATTTATAATTGAATTTATCTTTTGTATAACCCTTTCTTAAAAATGTTTTAGTTATTAAACATTGATTTTAATTCTTAACTCTTATTTGAATTAAATAATAATAAATGTCCTAATCTAATCCAAGTGGACCAAAAAGGTTAATATTTTATTCCTAAGGTTGTTTCTGGTCGAATTATACTTATCTAATAGAATAGAGACACGTGTTAGGGTAATAATAATATCATTTTTACCCTTAATTACCCTATTTACTTTTAACCGTGGTAAATTAAAGTAAAATGTTACTATTCACCAAAAATTATTTTTATCTTATTGAACCACATTTTAATCCTTGATATTAACTTTGTCTCTCATAATTTCAAAATTATACTCATAGAATCGGTAAAATTATGTTTTATGAGAATTCACAAATTCTCCTAGGAGGTGGGTAAAAGACGATGAAAAGTTCAATAAATTTTTTATATATCTAAAATTATTATAAACTGAATCAAATTAATTACATGGAACATATATAGGTATTACATATCTATTTTTATCTAAAATAAATTTAAATTAAATAAATAATTATTTAAATAAAATTTTGGTTTTAAACTATAACTCAGTGTTTTTCACTATTCATAAAAAATGGAATGTTTTCAAAAAAATACCAAAATTTCACCCTAAGCTAATTTCGATATTCTTGAATCCAAAAATGAAGTCCATTTTACCAAATTAAAAATATATAAGTTGAATTTATTAATTTAAAATTAATTCTCATTGTCAAAACCAAAAGGCATATTTTTAGGAAACAATACCTATCAAAAGATTGACACATATTTATGTCCAATCTCAAAGTGAAATTAATTAAAATTACCATAATTGAATTAAATGGTAAAAAAATAATATATTTTTACTTCCAAACCATTAAAATGTATAATTTAACACTATAAATTATTTTGATTAGAAACGTTTTTCTCAGTTAAAATATAGTATTTTTCACTATTCACCCAAATATGAATGTTATCAGAAAAATAACGAAAATTTATTGAAACTAAATTCTTATGTCCCAATTCTAAATAATAAGTTTATTTTGTCAAATTGAATATATAAAAGTTTCAAATATTGGATTTAAAAAGGGTTCTCCATTAAAAGGCGGTAAAAGTTCATTTTTAGAAAAAAACTTCTTTTATCTGAAAAAAATTAATTAGTTCTTACATTATGTCTAAGAAACTTATAATATGGATTCTAAAATTATAAGGATTATATATTGTTCAAAATTCAGTTAATAATATTCATAACCACTTTTGAACGGCTATTTTGGTAAGTTTGGGTGCACTTGAACTCGGTGTTGCGTGTAGTACAAGTTATTGAATTACTTTGAAGAAATAGCGTACTATGAAATCTTGGGTTGTTAAAAAGCTTAGATGAAAACACATTATAGTTTTTCTCTCCATACCCATAGCTGTATCAAGGGGCTATAGCGGCCTCTTCCAATAACATACTCAGTCCTATGCATTACTCATATGAAAGGGGTGAAACATATTCAATATAAACATACATATTGAAAAAAATAACATATTGAATATAAATAAATTCCCCAATGAATAAACATATTCATAAACCATATAGAATAAAATGAATGGTATCGTAATAGTGTATCCTCAGTAAAACTAATCATAAAATATCCATAGAAATAATAATTATGTTATCATTGGACTATATCCAAATTAAATCATAAGTAACATTGAAGGATTCATTCTTATATGGAAAATTTTCTTTAAATAACACTTGGAACATTCATTGAGGAAAATAACCTTCCTTTGAAATCCACCCATTATAATTTAAAATAATAAATTTCATAAAATATAATCAAATAATTTTCTTTGAAAAAAACTTTTATTGAGTAAGAAATTAATGATTATAATAAAATTCTTTAAAAATAACCTTGAAAAAAATAAAAGGAATATTTAAAGAAATTATGATCATGACAGTGAGTAATTATGTACATGTTGTACAATATAGGAAGAATATTCCTTTTACACTATAAAAATGTACGAAAAGATCCTTGTTTGGAAACCACAAAAATATTCATTTCAAACAATTTTAAAAAAAATTAAAAAATACTAAAAAATATTTTTTAAAAATAATTTGCACGAGTTTAAAATATTTTTGAATTTTTTTAAAAAGCATGGATTTGGAAGAAAAAGAATTTCCATCCAAAGAAAAAAGTCATATTTTATTAAAAACATTTATCTAATTCATTTTAATTACCAAATAGAGGACAAGTGGTACTATTAATTCAAAAAGTTTGTGAATAATAATTGGAGTAGAAAGTAGATTGATTTTAAGATAGAAATCTAAAATAATTCCCTAAGGTATACTTAAACAAAAAATCTGGAATAATGATGAGATTGTGAGAAAAACCATTACCACTTTGGTAACTTTTGTATTATAAGACAAATTAATGAAATAACATTAAATAAAGATTTAAATACCATGAAGATAAATTAATTCATGATAATACATATGGAAATGGTAGTATATACAACACACAAAAGAAATAAGTGGTGAATATAGAACATGTCTAACAAAAATAAAAGTGAAATTTAGAATACCTTACCTTATGTCTGACTCATAATGCATTCTCTTTATCAAACTGAATAATAAAATTATGTTAATTATTTACTTACTTAAGAAACATTTTTGATATTATTATTCATTTATTTACTTATTATCATGTTATATATGATTACATAATCAATTATGTTTATGTTGGATGTTTCAACGTTATTTGGATTATGTGTCAAAAATGAATTTGGTAGGTTGAATATGGTAAAAATAATAATTATTTAAACATATAAAAAATAATAATAATGAAATAATTATCATATTTACACATAAATTATACTTTTGAAAATAATCATGAATAATGGATATGAAAAAATGAACTACGTAACAATCATGGAGAAAATAGTCATAAATATGCATGAGTAAATTTTCCGTTATTCGATGATCATTATGGAATTAATGTAAGTAATATTTTATCATTCCATAATGATAATAATATAATATATACCAAATTATATTTTGAAATAAAATTATATATATCATCCATGTGGTGTGGTGTTGAAAAGGTATTCACATTGCTTCATAAAGGTGGTAGTCTACACTTACATGAACAACCTTATAATTTTTTTGTGTAATAAATAAAATGATATTTTATTTATTTATAATGATAAATATTTCATTAATATAATTAATATTTCATTTATGTCACATCTATTCATTAACATTACCCTTATTACCTTCCATTTAAAGTGTTAATAATAAATGAATCAAATCACTTCACAAGGGGATGTCCACCATACACATGAGGGATGTTATTATATTTCCTACTAAATGGAAATTAAAGATATATTTTATATAAGTACAAGATAATAATAATTATGTTATAAATATCATATATATACTTTTTATCTGACACAATACCGAGCCACACGAGGTGTTTCTGAAAACATGCCACATCAGTTCGCGAGCTGGTAGTCCACCGTACACATGAGCGTCATTATCATTTCACATTTTTGGGAAGAGGATATGAATAAAGGTAATTAAATTAACATAATTAAATATTATTTTATGGGAGATAAGTTTTTTATTGTATTAAAGTAATTAAATATATTTTAGGAAAGTGTTAAAAGGAAAAAAACTAAAGACAAAAAGTTACGGATTTTACCCTTTTCTCAGACTACCTATTTAGGATTACACCTAAAGTATTACTAGAATGTATTTATGAAAAAATTTATTCTACCATAATGTGATGGATGTCATTTTTATAGGTATTGTATTAACCAAAGAGTTTTATGGTGTGAAAAATATAGGAGAGGGGATGGAATTTTATAACTGATGTGAGTGTAAAACTTGTAATTTTTTAAAAGAAGAAGGTTTAAACATGTTTGTTCACTATCCAAAAGGGTAAAAAATTGAGAATTATATATCCTCATACATTTTATGTTCTAAATATGTCTATAAAGTTGATTTTATAAAAGTGTTTATATCATTTAACCATTTTCTTTTTAGTTTAATCCTTCAGTAAACCCATTTTTACCTTAATAGTGATAATTAATTTTTTCTATTTTTAATATTAATTAGGGTTAAAAATTATGTTTACCTCTTTAGATAATAAAAAATATCACTCTTTGACATATGGAATCAAATTTTCAAAATTATATTAATGGAAGTGTAATATTTTAATTTCCAATTAATCCCGCAGACGCAAAGAGGAAATGAGTTTTCAAAGAGAAAATATTCGAACATTTTTAATGTTCTTATATCAAAATTCAATATGAAAATGATTAAAATGAACTAAATTTTTTTAATAGATATATAATTTTATTTATTTTACTTCAAAACCAATTTCAAATATTATTTAAATTTAAATATAATTTAAACAACAAAGATGTCATCAATTAAAAATCAATATTTTTCACTATTCAACAAAAAATTAAACATCTTATAAAAAAATTCACCACACAATAATTTTGATATTTTTATTTAAGAAATTAAATTTATTTTTTTAATTAAACTACCTAAATTTGGTAAAAATGATATAAGAATCATGTGCACAAAGAGCTGTTAAACTGCCTTTTAGAAAAATATAGTTTTTTAGAAAACATTTTTTTTCATTAAAATGGTTATAACTTTATTTTTAATAAATAGATATTTATTTTATTGATTTAATTTTTTTTAAACCAAATACTTTTTATAATTTATTTTTTTCTTCATACCCACCGATATAACAACTAGGGTATAATGGTAATGTTAAATATTATATAATGTTTTGTTCAGACATTTTGTTGCCTGAATTGAATTTTATTAAATAGATTTCATTTATTAAAAATAAATATATCATAAAGTATCAAGTTGTAATATTCACTTCCATTCTTGGAGTTTTTCCCATACATTTAATTTAATATGATGTTCATATTTTAAAATCTATCAGTGTTACAATATAATTTCAATCTCAACCATCATATAATCATAAACCCTTAATTTTTGTTCTACTATATAATAAATCATTAATCATATATCATAACCCATGGAATGGAAAATTGTTTCTTACAGATATCATAATAATAATAATAAAAAATCCAAGGAAAGAATTAACATGGAATCATTGGATCATTTACTTAGTAAAAAAATAATTAACATCAAAAGTTGTCATCTTAGAGGAAAGTGCATTTAACAGATAAATTGGAATTTTTCTTGAGGAAAAATACATTTTCACTTTGAGATAACTTTTTGAAAACTAAAAATATCTAAAATATTATAAAAAATATATTATTTTAAAATAACCTTGGAAAAACGTAATAGAATATTTAAAAAAAATTGAGGTCGTGATGGTGGTAAATTCCATTCATGTTGTATACATTAAAACAACGATTCCTTTCAATGATTCGATAAAAATTCATAAGTTCCTCTTTTGAAAAGTAAAAAATAATATTCATTTAATTTTTTTTTGTAAAAACTCACAAATAGATTAAAATGAATTCTAAAAAGGTTTAGATAATATTTAAACCATTATTGTAATTTTTTAAGAAAACATGGACTTGTAAGAAAAAGGATTTTCGAATGATGCGAGAAATAATGTAAGATTTTGTTAAAAATAATATTTTAGTATACTATGTACTTAAGGAGAGGATAATTCGGCAAAAAAATTTAATTTATATTAATAACCATAGGAGAATAAAAATCGTGAGATGCTTGATAGGTATACCATGAAATTTTATCATTGAATATGTAATTATAAAGAATCAAGGTAAATAATGTGATTATAATAGAAATCCATTATCGCATTGTTAACTTTTGAATAATGATCCCCATGAAATAAATAACATTAGATATATATTAATATTGCATAATATTTTGGATTATCATTATAAATGACATTCGTGGGTAGTATATACACAAGATAAAAGAAATAAGTAGTGAATATGTCATGTGCCTCACAGAAATAAAAGTGACATGAAAATCCTTTAACATGCATTGGAATTTATTTATAATCACTTTAAAATACTATATAAAAAAACTAAATTTATTATAATTCTATAAAATTGTAATATAAATACATATAATATCATATATTATTGACTTATATCATTTTAACACCCACTGGTTAACAAATCAATATTAAAATAATCATTTCCGGGTGTTCACTGTATCATTTTTCATGAGAATTTTAGTTTGGTAATTCTAGTCCTTGTATTGGGATCATGGTTCTGTAATTTTAAAAAAATTAACCATGATATAAATATCATATATATTCATTATATAGGTATTTATATTAATAAATAAAATTTATATATTGAAAAATGAATTACACTATTGATTGAGATGGTAGGTCGTACGTACACATGAAAGATATTTTCACTATAAAATGGATAGAAAGAAATAAAGGTAAGTAATAATTAAGCTTTCCAGAATATTTATTATATCATATATATCATATATATTCATTATATACATCCTTATTACCATCCAGGTAAATGATTAATGAAAAACGTATCTCACCGCTTCATGGTGGTGGTATTCCACCCAAACTCGTGAGAGACATTATCATTTTCCAACATATTAGAAGGTAAGAAGGTTGATAATATATTATGAATAAATAAAAATAATTATATCATATTTATTATATTTATTAACTACTTACATATTTATAACAATACATATAAATTGGTGATAAAAGAAATTACACCACTATGTGGAGATGGTAATTTGTACATACACATGCGCAAGGTTTTTGATTTCAATAGGATGAAAATTTTCATCAAACAAGTTGAAGTGACGTCCAACCTAACACCCGACCTGATTCGTGGCATGTCCTGAAGGGATTTCCTGATCACAACATGCTAGAAAATAATACTTGGAATTAGAAATAGATATTGGGAATGATTTTACATATTTATAAAATCATAAACAACCCACATGAAAAAACATCACAATTATTGAAAACCATAACCAATCAAGGTTAAAAAAAATTTAGATTTAAAGTTTAAAAATTTTAACAAATAAAAATGGCACTACAATAGAATGGGAACAACAGAACTATCCCAAAACCTCCATGTAAAAATAGGGATATCACCCTCATTCCACCACCACCAACACTTGTAAGAAGTGGAACACTAGGAACTAGATCAACCAACACCACCACAACACATCTTTACATTACATGCTAATACATAATAAAGTCTACATACCCTAAAAGGTGTATGTAGAGTGTGAAAAGAATTCTAAAAGGATTCCACCCAAAATAAAGATTCCATGAAATAACATAAGATGAAAAATCGACATTCATATCTACATATGAATATTTGAAACCCTTCTAGATAATAAATACAGTATGGGGATGAATAGAGGAGATTTAGGGTGAAAATCAAAGAGGGAATAAAGTTAATTTTCTAATTTTTAATGACCCATACAATTTTCATGGTTTCCCTATATAGTTTTGCAAATGGTGTAGCAACTGCACATCCTTCTATATCTAAGAAGAACAAGATGCATGGTTATCCCACATGGTTTGACAAATCGTGCACCAACTATGAATTCACCACTATCCAAAATGAGTATTCTCCACATAGTTTCTTGGGAAAGGGAGGATGATTTCCCCAAAACTGCGCACCAACTGTGCACCACCTGCCGTAAAGCCAAAAATCTCAATTTTCCGAAAAAAAAACATTGGGAAATGATGAGATAAATGACAAAAAAAATAAACAAAATATTACCTCAAAATAAAAACATTGATGTGAAAATTCTCCCCACCCCAAAACATTTCCCCCCCCAGAAAGTCACTACAAATATTGATTAGAGAAAAAAATAGAATCTTCTTAAACTAAAGAAATTTCTCCCATATCTTGTTCATCATTAATATTATTCCAAATAACTCGGTCCAACAAGATTTAATTCCCATGAATCGATTTCTCCTAGGAATCTAAAATCCACACTGGCTGGTCAAACACAAATAAAACAGCTATAGCTTCAATTCCTCACAATTTAACACATGAGATGAGTCTAGGTTATAATTTTTTAGTTAAGAGACAAAGAAAATGTCATGAATTGATTTCAAGAAGGAGGGAAAATATAACATATATGCCAACTTATAAACTCTCTTGGAAATCTCAAATGGTATGACATACCTCAATGTTAGTTTGAATTTATTAACCAAATGACGATGAACCAAGTGACATGTCACTTTCAGGAGCACTCGGTAACCCAAAGATAACTCTGATGTTTGGTGCCTATAATCATCATAAGACTTATGAAGTCTCTTCACATTCAAAAACAACTTATATATCAACCTAACATTATTAGAAGTTTATTGAACAAGGCTTGGTCTAAATTACTTGGTCTCACCCACCTCATCCCGACACAAAGGATACCGACAAGACTGACCGTAAATAACCTCAAAGGGACCCATTTAAATCAAGGTTTGGTAACTATTACTATATGAAAACGCAACCAATCAAAAATGGCTATCCCAAAAACCTCTAAAATCCAAAAAATAACATCTCGGAGTATGTCTTCCAATGTTTGATTTACCTACTCCATATGACCATCAGTTTGTGGGTGGTATGCCATACTCAACTTGACCAATGACCCCATCATCTTCTGAATTCCCCCCAAAACCACGAGGTAAAACATGGGTCCCTATTAAAAACAATTACCGATAGAACACCATAAAGACTCAAAACCTCTTAAACATAAAAAGGACCCAACTCGCCCACATTGGCTGAATCCATGATTGGAATGAAATCAAATGGTTTGGTCAAATGATAAATCACTACACAAATGGAATTCCACCCATAGGATGTATTATGTATGAAAATAATAAAATACATGGTGATATATTCGCTCTTCTAGGTAGGAATATATTCCTTCTGAAGTATCCTAGAGGGCCTTTGGTTCTATAATTTAACCTTTGGCATGTATAACTAGAAGATACAAAATAAGATATGTCTCACCTCATACTAGCACACTAGAACTGCTGAATTACACCATACAACATACTTGTGGAACTAGGATGAATTAACCATTGGTACTAATGGATATTATACATCAACACCTTCCTCAAAGACAATGACACCAATAGGTGGACTCTAAATAATAAATCTCCCTTAGGGGACAACGACCAATAAAAAGGCACCTCCCTACCATTTTGAAACAACATAAACTACTGGAAAAAATTATCACAAGGAATATCTCACTAAATCAGTTCTATAAGGGAAGGTGTTAGTTAAACATTGGCCAATGACACACCTTCACTATGCTCCTTGGTCTTGAAATTAATTTGAGAAAAAACACCCATGAACATCCACTCATAACTAGAATCATTCAATACTTGCACTTTTACTTTCCAGCTAAAAGAATCTAAAAACAAATTTAATTTTCCGGGGCTATACAAGATATTAGAATTGAACTCCAAAAGATACTTAATAGAATGATGTTTCACTACGGGAAAAATGGGTATTTGCGACGGGAATAAATCCCGTCGCAAATAGCCCCGTGAAAAACTTATTTGTGACGGGGGTATTTACCCGTCGCAAATAAGTAGGCTTTTGCGACGGGATTGCTTTCCCCGTCGCAAAAGAACTGGCGCGCGTTGCGCGCCAAATCGCGGGAAAACTATTTGCGACGGGGGAATATTCCCGTCGCAAATAACCGGCGGCCGTAAAAGGTATTTGCGACGGGAATATTCCCCCGTCGCAAATAGTATGTCGGCAGGTGGTTATTTGCGACGGGTCCCGTCGCAAATAACTATTTAACCGTTGACCGTAATAAATGTTGGCTAAGGTATTTGCGATGGGTATCGTCGCAAATAACACTATTTGCGACGGGATTCCCGTCGCAAATGGACCCGTCGCAAATAATCTAACCTATAAATACCCCCATCCGTTTTTTTCAAATCATTCTCAAACTCCTTCTTCTTCTTCTCTCAAAGTTGTATTTCTAAAGTTCAGTTTTTCTCCAGTTTAATTTTTTTCTCCGGAGTTGATATTAAAGTTTTGAAGAACGATCAGAGCAGATCAATTTTCAAGGTATTTATGTTCATTTTAATTTAATATTTATTTTTAATTTTTTATTAGTTTCAATTATTCTTATTTAGTTGTAATTTAATTATGTTTACATTGTTTTGTTACTTAATAAATTTAAATTATTAGTATTGTTCATAGTTAATGGTAATTAGGAATAATTAGTAATAATTTTTAATAATTAAGAATATATATTAATAATTAATAATAAATACCAATAATTAGTAATAATTAGTAATAATTAGTAATAATTACCAATAATTAGTAATAATTAGTAATAATTAGTAAAAATTAGGAATAATTACCAATAATTAGTAATAATTAGTAATAATTAGTATTAATTACCAATAATTAGTAATAATTACCAATAATTAGTAATAATTACCAATAATTAGTAATAATTAGTAATAATTACCAATAATTAGTAATAATTAGTAATAATTACCAATAATTAGTAATAATTAGTAATAATTACCAATAATTAGTAATAATTAACAATACTTACCAATAATTACCAATAATTACCAATGATTAGTAATAATTACCAATAATTACCAATAATTGGTAATAATTAATAATAATTACAAATAATTAGTAATAATTATTAATAATTAGTAATAATTAATAATAATTACCAATAATTAGTAATAATTATCAATAATTAATAATAATTACCAATAATTAGTAATAATTAATAATAATTACCAATAATTAGTAATAAATAGTAATAATTAGCAATAATTAGTAATAATTAGTATTAATTAGTAATAATTAGTAATAATTAGTAATAATTAGTATTAATTACCAATAATTAGTATTAATTACCAATAATTAGTAATAATTAGTAATAATTAGCAATAATTACCAATAATTAGTAATAATTACCAATAATTAGCAATAATTACCAATAATTAGTAATAATTACCAATAATTAACAATGATTACCAATAATTACCAATAATTAGTAATAATTAGTATTAATTACCAATAACTAGTATTTATTACCAATAATTAGTATTTATTACCAATAATTTGTATTAATTACCAATAATTAGTAATAACTAGTATTAATTACCAACAATTAGTATTTATTACAAATAATTAGTATTTATTACTAATAATTTGTATTAATTACCAATAATTAGTAATAATTACCAATAATTCGTAATAATTACCAATAATTAGTAATAATTACCAATAATTAGTAATAATTACCAATAATTAGTAATAATTACCAATAATTAGTAATAATTAACAATAATTAGTAATAATTACCAATAATTAGTATTAATTACCAATAATTAGTATTAATTACCAATAATTAGTATTAATTACCAATAATTAGTAATAATTACCAATAATTAGTAATAATTAGTAATAATTACCAATAATTAGTAATAATTAGTAATAATTACCAATAATTAGTAATAATTACCAATAATTACCAATAATTAGTAATAATTAACAATACTTACCAATAATCACCAATAATTACCAATAATTAGTAATAATTACCAATAATTAGTAATAATTACAAATAATTAGTAATAATTACCAATAATTAGTAATAATTACCAATAATTAGTAATAATTACCAATAATTAGTAATAATTACCAATAATTAGTAATAATTACCAATAAATACCAATAATTACCAATAATTAGTAATAATTACCAATAATTAGTAATAATTACCAATAAACACCAATAATTACCAATAATTAGTAATAATTACCAATAATTAGTAATAATTACCAATAATTAGTAATAATTACCAATAATTAGTAATAATTACCAATAATTAGTAATAATTACCAATAATTAGTAATAATTACCAATAATTAGTAATAATTACCAATAAATACCAATAATTACCAATATTTACCAATAATTACCAATATTTACCAATATTTACCAATATTTACCAATATTTACCAATAATTAGAAATAATTACCAATAATTAGGAATAATTACCAATAATTTGGAATAATTACCAATAATTTGGAATAATTACCAATAATTTGGAATAATTACCAATATTTATGAATAATAACATTAGTACATTATTTTTATATTTTATTACTAATATTAAAATAATATAATTTTCTATATTATATACAATTCTCTTTTCATCTGTGTGTTTTCTGTCTCCACATGTAATATTTGCATTCTTTTTCAAAATTATCAACCTACTCGCCAATGGAGAGGTGAAAGTGAATGCAAATATTACATGTGGAGACAGAATGTTAAACACATAGATGAAAGGAGAATTGTATATAATATAAAAAATTATGTTATTTTAATATTAATAATAAAATATACTAATAATGTAATAATGTTATTATTATATAATTAATGTTTATGAAAAAATTATATTAGTATTATTAAAATAATAAAAAATCAATAAAATATTAAAATTATCAATATTTGTAACATGTTTTGCTTTATTCTCAATATATTCAATCTTTACTTGAGTGTTTTTTCTAAAAAATTATTCAAAACCAGTAATGCTTTTATATTTTATAGATAAATATGGAACAACGAGGTCGTCGACAATCATTATTAGGTGACCGCATATGGATAAATCAACGTAGAAACCCAAACGGTTCTGGTTTAAATCTAGTATATGTTGAGGGTGTGGAGACTTTTTTATCATTTGCGACATCAAATCCAGAATTTGTTTTAGAAGGAAAAATAAAATTCCCTTGCAGAAAATGTGCATTGAGAACGTTTGACACGTTTGACAAAGTGGGAGAACATCTCTTGCGTTTTGGTTTTCAACTAGATTATGTTTTTTGGTATCAACACGGTGAACGCAGTTCCAGAGCAGGTGATACCAACTTGATTCCGGATCCATCCCGGTTTCAAGATTTAGTACATGATGTTGCAGGTTCATCTGTTCAACATACAGAAACTCCGGCTGATATAGCTTCAAATCCTGAGTTGACACCGTCTGAATTTTATGAGTTGTTGAAATCTGCTGAGGATGCATTATATCCTGGCTGCAAGATGAGCAAACTAGAAGCAGTTGCAAAATTTATGGCTATCAAATCAGATAACGGAATGTCAAACACCTGTTTTGACCAGATATTTTCTTTGCTGAAAACACTGTTACCTGAAGGAAATGTTTTACCTGCAAATTACTATGAGAGTAAGAGGCTGGTTCGAAATTTGGGACTTACTTTTCAGAAGATTCATGCATGTTCAGATAACTGCATTTTATATTCTGGGGAAAATGAGTCGTTGGATAGTTGTCCTACATGTGGGAAACTGAGATATAAAGAAGGACAACACGAGATGTCTGGTTTGATTCCTATAAAACAGTTGAGATATTTTCCGCTTACATCTAGACTTCAGCGTTTATTAATGTCTAAGAATACAGCGACAATGATGTCATGGCATAAAGAGAATATTTCAACCGATAAAAGCTTGAATCATCCAGCCGATGGTGATTCATGGAAACATTTTGATAGAGTGCATCCATCCTTTGCTTTAGAAGCTATAAATGTTCGACTGGGCCTTTCCACTGATGGTTTCTGTCCGTTTGGATCTTATGGCAGTCAATATTCATGTTGGCCTGTTTTTTTAACTCCGTACAATTTACCTCTATGGATGTTGATGAAGGAGCCATATATCTTTTTGACTTTACTAATTCCAGGACATCCGAAGAAAAATATTGATGTTTATTTGAATCCATTGATTGATGAATTAAATTTATTGTGGAGTACTAGTGTCAGTACATATGATGTTGCAACAAAACAGAATTTCATACTGAGAGCAGCATTGATGTGGACAATAAGTGACTTCCCGACTTATGGGATGTTATCTGGCTGGGGTACACATGGTCAGAAATCATGTCCTTACTGTATGGGAGAGAACAAAGCATTTATGATCATTCATGGAAAGAAACCTTTTTATTTTGACTGTCATCGCAGATTTCTTCCAGCTGATCATCCTTTTCGCAGAAATAGATCTCATTTCAAAAAAGGAACAGTTGAAAGGGATGGACCTCCAAAAATGCTATTAGGTTCGGAGTTAAAATCAGTTGTATTTTCATTACCTCCCATCACTTTTGGTCCCACAATAAACCAAAAGAAAATTTCTGGTTTTGGGAAAGAACACAATTGGATTAAACGTAACATATTTTGGGATTTTCCATATTAGTCTGATCTGTTGGTCTGACACATGTTAGATTTCATGCATATTGAGAAGAACTGTTTTGATAATTTGTTTCATACAGTTTTGGATACGCCAGGAAAGAGCAAAGACATTGTAAATGCACGTTTAGATCTTGCCCAAATTTGCAGGCGTCCAGAATTGGAACTATTTGAGAATGTCAGAACAGAAAGGTTACTGAAACCAAAAGCAGCTTATACACTGTCTAAAGAAAACCGTTTATTATTTTGTCAGTGGATTGCAGATTTGAGACTTCCAGATGGCTTTGCTTCTAATTTGGGTAGATGTGTAAAGAATGGTCATATTACTGGATTAAAAAGTCATGATTGTCATGTTATAATGGAGAGACTTCTACCCATTGCATTAAGAGGTCTGTTGAATTCTGTGATTTGGGATTCCATAACAGACATGTCTCATTTTTTTTCGGGAAATTTGTGTGGCTACGACAGATTATAATGCTCTAGGCAAACTTGAAAAATATGTTGTTGTAATTATATGTAAACTGGAAAAAATATTTCCGCCGTCTTTCTTCGACTCAATGGAACATTTGATGTTACATTTTCCATATGAAGCCAAATGTGGAGGTCCGGTACAGTTTCGATGGATGTACCCATTTGAAAGATGCATGAAAAAGTTGAAAAGAAAAGTACGTAACAACGCATCTGTTGAAGGTTCTATTGCAGAAGCTTATTTTCAAGAGGAAATATCTTTTTTCTGCTCCAATTATTTTGAATCTGAGTATGCTTCAAAACACAACCGAATGGGACGGAACGAGAGGAATATTGATGAAATAGACAATCAATTATCTATTTTCAACCAGTCAGAGCTTGGTTTTGGTGGAGTTTATGAACACTGGCTTTCAGATGATGAACATCAGAGAGCTCATACGTATGTTCTGCTCAACTGTGAAGAAATGAAATCAGTTGTACTTTAAGTGTTTATATCACTTATTCTATCATTTATGTTACAGTAAATAACTTTGGTTTTTATAGGTTGTATGATAATCATATCAAGAAACAAATTCCACAAATTACAGCAGCTGCTCTCGAAGAACATCGACTGAAAAATTTCTCTTAGTGGTTTCAAAAACTGGTTACATAAATTCTTTATCTTTTAGCAACTCATTCAATGTATAGTTTACTATTTTGATAATTATTTCACAAATTTTCAGGTGTCTCGACATGCTGATAAAATTGACAAACGGCTGTGTGTATTGAGTAACCCACCTTCCAAACTTGTTAAAACTTATAATGCATATGTGGTGAATGGATTTCGATTCCACACACATGCATATGGGGAATCGAAAGAAACAATGAACAGTGGAGTTAGCTTGAGAGGATCTCATCATCGAGAAAATGAAGTTGACTTTTATGGCATACTTGATGAAGTCATTGAACTCTGTTATCTTGGACAAAATTACATAACCATGTTCAAATGTCGGTGGTTGGATACAGAGAGAGGCGTGCGTGTTCATCCGACTCATGGAATCATCGATATTAAATGTAAAAGTGTTCTCGCAGTAAATGAACCATTCTTATTGGCTCAACAAGCATATCAAGTTTATTATGCAAAGTACTGTGCAACATCAAGAGACTTGACTGATTGGTGGAGTGTAATAAAAATCAAAATTCGAGACAATCAGTTTAGTCAAAGTGAATGTGCTTTCACTGATGTGCAAAGAATTGAAGTTTTTCAAGAGAGTACTCAAAATCAATCTTTTTTACAAAGAGACATGAGTATCAATGAAGACACCCCACATTTAAGATTCGGTGATGACGATGATGTTAATGATGTCACATATGAATTTGAAATGGTAAGAGATGAAGCAACTGTAACTCGAATGGATATCGATGATGTTTAGGAGGAATATGAAGATGACATTGACATATATGAAGATGATGATGAAGATGAACACTGATAGCATTCCATGGTATTTATATACAATCATAATATGTATATATGTATATATAATAGTAATTATCAATTATTTGCTAACATTAACATTTTCTATTTCAGATGGACGACGCCACATTTCGTGAGTTGGCGGATGCTGACCTGACTTTCGATGCGGATGCGTTGCTAACAGATGACCCTCAGCCTGCAGGCGCTCCAGGGAGTACGCGGAGGGGGCGCGGTCTTGCACAATTGATGATTCCTGACCCCGTCCCCGAGCGACGTCCACGTCTTGGGTTTGATCCACGCACACGGAGGTGTGATAACCTGTGTGATAACCTGTGGATTTGACTAAGATTTCATTAATCTATTCACATAATAAATGTTTATTATTTTTTCAGTTTTCCGCATATAGCAGTCGGACAGGGTAGCGCTATTTTGCACAACTATTTCTCTCAGCCGTGGACCACATGGGAGCAGATTCCCATTGATGTGCAGCAGGCCATGTTCGGCCATTGGTTGGTACGTACGTAAATAAATAATTTTTATATTGAAAATTATTTCATTCCTAACTTGATATTTTGATTTATTTGTAGGGTTTATGGTATCCGATCAAGGATACCATGCGTGACGCCATCCACAAGGCATGGGAGGTGGCCATGCGTGATCGTCTTCGTCAGTTTTTGCACAATTTAAGAAAAGATGCGATCAAGAAAGCAGGAGTGTCAGATTTTGAGGAGTCATGTAGAGCACACCGACCAGAGTATATTTCATCCCATGTATGGGATGGATTATGTGCGCACTGGTTGAGTGGTGCCTTTCAGAGGAGATCATCGGTGGGGAGGCAGAATCGGGGGAGACAGGAGGTGACTCATCGAGCTGAGAGTCGTTCTTTCAGTACTCATAGACAGCATCTGGTACATACATTATTTATAAATATTTTATATAACTATAAATATTAACAGTTTATTTTTTATTCTTATAGGCTGTCGAGCACCCCGATATTACAGAGTACGACGTATATCAGAGGATGTATAGTGATCCTGCTACTGGGGAGCTCAGAGGTGATCGTCAGCATCACATCGTGGTCAGTATTATTTGTTTTCAAGTTTAAAAATTAACTGCATATAATATATTCACAATTTTAATTTTAAATTGCAACTATAGGAGTCATATGAGGCTGCAGCGTCACAGGCCCGGCCTGAGAGTCAGGCCGAGTCATCAGATCAGACCACTGCCCGTCAGTTTGATGAGGCGGCATGGATGCAGGCCACCCAGTATGCCTTCGAGAAGGACCGGGTAGTTGGTATCGGCTCTTGACTGACTCCCGGAGATTATTATGGCAATGCTGCGATGTCGGCGTCCAGCTCGAGAGGAGCTCGTGCATCTTCTTCTACTACACAGTATGAGGATCAGTTGCGATCTCATACTGCACAGATAGAGAGTCTCCGACAGGAGCAGGAGCAGATGCGTCAGCAGCATGAGGAGGAGCGTCGACGCCAGCAGCAGTTGTACGAGGAGCAGACGAGTCGGTGGCAGCAGCAGCATCAGGAGCAGATGGAGTACATGTGCCGACTCACTCATGCTTTAGGGATGGAGTTTCTATAACGACCCAAAGTTTCATTAATGGAAAATCCCTCTTGATCCAGTTAAATGTTTCTTTATGAAAAATGTTTTTATAAGATGTCAACTTCTTTAAGTTTTACGTTAAGATTTGTGACCGTTACTTTTATAGCCGTTGAACAGTGATCGTCTGGGTAGTTTAAATATAAGGCTTTAACAAACCAATTTTCTACTCAGACAAAGGAAGCGATGGCCTCATCCAGTAGAATTTCCCCTTACGAAGCCCATTTGTCGGAGCTCGGAAAGGAGGTGGCGTCTTTGGGCTTTGCCCTTGACCAAGCCCAAGCTGAGCTTCATCAAGTCAAGCTCGAACGTGATCGTCTACGGGAAAAATGGAAGTTGATAGAGATCACCACTCGAGCGATGTTATCCGAGCAACCCCAAGAGTCTGTCACCATCGCACACCTTACCCTTAGGTCTTATGCGGCTATTTTAAGGGGTTATGTAACAAATAAGTAGCACCATGTTCATGTACATTATTTTTTTTGTATATATAATTTCTAGTCATTTTTGATGCATTGTAATTAGTTTTTAAAGTACAAATGATGTTTTTAGTTATTATTTAATTAAGAATTATATGTTATTAAATTAAAGGATTTTTGAATTAAATAATATTTTAATAAAATATTATTATTAATATTAAATTAATTTTTATTAAATATAAATGATCTTATAATTTTATGAATGCAATTAAAATTTTTATTAAGGTTTGAAAGCCATTTCTGTCAAAACCCGTGAAATTTTTATAAATGTCGGTTTTTATTTTAAAAGTGAAAATTCACATATTTAGAAAATTATTTAGATAAAATAAATATTAGTTTTGGAATCAGGACGTCGAAATTATCCAACGGTGAATTTTTCATAATTTTCTGAGACAGTCAAATTTTTGGGTAAAAATTAAATACCATTTATATATATAATGTGTTTTATGACATCATAATGACCCAATGGTGATGTAATAAAATACCATAATCCATATGTTCGGCCAATATATGTTTTATCATTAAAATAATGAGGTTTTGGGTTTGTTTGACTCACTTTTCAAAGCATTAATGGAGCCCTCAAGACTTATTCAACACTTTGCCTTTTTAAATTAATTTCCATGGGAGTGTGACTCACCTCCACATAAGCAACCCTAATTTTTTAATAAGTTCGGACCTTGGACTTGTAAAATATTGTTTTCCTCTTTCCTTTTCCAGAAACCATGGGCAAATACCATGGGATGGTTTGTGGTTTGGATTATTTTAATATAAGGGGTCCCAAACCTAAATATTAAAGAATTCTCTCACCTTTCCTATATAAACCCACCCAAGATCCCACTTCCTCCTCACTCAAAGCCCTTGAAGTTCGTCCAACCTCTGCCCTACTCTCTCTAGTATCCTCTCAAGGTGCCCCAAGCTCCCACGAAGCCTCTCACAAGCCTCTCTCTAGCCTTTGGAAGCACACTTCCAAGTAAGGGTTTTTCTTCCTTTCTCTTTTTTGTCAATTTTCTTTAAGTTGTATTGCCCTTTTAATTTAATTTATGAATGTTGGGGTATGGTTTCGCACCTCTCCCATACTTCCCTCTTATTGTTTGAATGATGGGAGACCCCTTTCTCTCTCATTAAATGCCTCCCATGTACACCCGTTACTATGCCGAAATTCCGAAAGGAACCTTTTTCTCCTCTTCTATATTCAAGCAATACTTTTGTATCATGAATCTAAATTCCTTTTCAATTGTTGCGACATGTATCTATATGAACTTCTTACTGTCCATTACATGTAAATATGATGAGGAACCCCTTTCTCTCTCATCAGCCTTTTTTATATGTCACGCCGTTACGCTGCCAAAATCGCACCAATTTTCTAAGCCAATGTCTTTGTGTAGTGAATACCATGCCCTTTTCTCCATCAAGGGTATTCACCTTTATGCACATATACGTATTCATTGTAAAGTTTCATGTATGAATTCCACATTCCTTTATCGTGGAATAAATGATTATGTTTTATGAATCCATGTTTTATGATCCATGTGGCACACTTATGCATGAAATGAAATGTTTAAGAAGGGTGCGCCCTGATAGCGCTCCAATGCATTGGGTAAAGTATAGTATCATGATACGTCATGTGCAATGAGTGTTGACTCATGCTAATTCAAGTGCAACGAGGGTTTACTCGTGCTTCAAGTGCAATGAGGGTTTACTCATGCTCCATGTGCAATGAGCCTTGGCTCATGCTAATTCAATGTTAAGTGTTGTTGCCACATTTCCATGTTATGATTATCATGCTTTATCATGCCTTTATGTTCATGTCTCTCTTATGCTCTATTGATATGCCTATTGCCTAACATGTATTGTACTCCTCATGTTATTCATTGTGTACTCCCTTACTGGGCTTTATAGCTCACCCTTTTCTTATGCATGTCCTCAGGTTATCCCATGCAATGCTAAGTACGAAGGAATGTAGTGGTCATGTAAAGGAAGTTTTCAATAAGGATGTTGTATTTCAAGTTTAAAGTTTTTATGTAATGATCCTAAGCCCCAAAGACACTAAACCTCTCGATCTTCTTTGTTGTATCAAGTGAAGTTTTATGTAATAAAGCATGTTTAAGTTGTAATAAAAAGCTGGGTTGTTATAGTTGGTATCAGAGGATAGGTTTAGTTATTTTTGGGATTAGGAAACCCTAGTAAAGCCTTAGATACAAGACTAAGCATAATAAAAACATCCCTAAGTTTTGGTAAATACTAAGTAAGTGTTTTATCAAACAAATACATCCCTGTCTGGATACGAGCAGGTAGAGGCGGCTCTGGCACAGATGTATCCTAGGGGTAAAACCCGAAAACACCGCTTTGAGCTAGACTCGAACGGGAACTGGTGCACGAAAACGGGCCTTGCTGCACTCTTGGTTACGACACTCCCGGGGGATATGTTTTGATAAATTCACAATCTTAGTATGAACCCTTATTAAGGGAAAAATGCCCCTAAGAATATATGTTAGAAGGAAGATCATGAAAAGCCTGGATTGAATCCTATAGACTCATGAGTTGAAGAGATTAAAGTTTATTTATAAGTCATCAACTTTTGTCTTTGGATTACCCTTTATGTGTTACCCCTAACTTTCCTTTTATTCCAGCCAATGTCCGGTAATAGGAGAACTCGGGCTAACAACCGTTGTGAAGATCAGTGTGATGATTGTACCAATGAGATGCCCAATCCAATGGGAGCGGGAATCGCGAACTTTGTCACGCTTCTCTCTCAGCTAACTCAAGTTTTGAATAGAAACACTGGTCAAGAGGAACGTTCAACCCCCCCTAAGAAAGAACAAGTCGCTATTGAATGCTTCATGAGACAAAGGCCTCCTACTTTTAGTGGATCATCCGATCCCACGATTGCTGAACAATGGATCAACTCCATTGAAAAGATATTCTCCATCCTCCAATGCTCTGAAAAAGAGAAGGTTCTCCTGGCGGCTTATCGTATGGAGGGTGAAGCTGATCAATGGTGGACGTTGATCAAAAATACGAAGCCTGAGGAGGAGATCGAGGCTTTGGAATGGAAGGTATTCCGGAAGATGTTTTTCGATAAATATTTTCCACGCACCCTCCGTCTTAAGATGGAAAGGGACTTCCTTTCCCTCAAGCAGAAAGATGAGGAATCTGTGGGAGCGTACGAGGCAAACTTCACAAGGCTTGCACGATACGCTTCCGGCTTTGTCGTTACCCCCGAATGCAAGGTTGACCGCTTCTTTGGTGGGCTGAAGCCTAGCTTGCGGAAAGCATTAGCGATCCGTGACTTCGACAGCTATGAGGAAATTGTCCGATGTGCCCTCAAGGTTGAAATGGAGATCGTAGAATCACAGGGGTATCATGGGGACAAGAAGCGGAAGGCGGACTTCAATGCTGGTGGTCCGATGGATAAATCCAACGGCACTAAGAAATTCCAGCACCCCACTTGCCAAAAGTGTGGAAAGAAGCACCCGGGAAATTGCCTTAGGGGGACAAGAAAATGCTTCAAGTGTGGAAGAGAAGGGCACCTAGCTGTTAACTGTCAGCAAGAAGGACCCGCGGCTGCGACGGATGGGAGGAACGCTCCGTTCGAACCTCAACGCGTTGTTCAATGCTTCAAATGCAAAGAACCGGGTCATTTTGCGAATCAGTGCCCTAATCCAAGGGTTATCGGAGGCAATCAACAACCTCCAAGACAGCAAGGAAGAGCTTTTGCCATCACTTCTGCCGAAGTGAACCCCGACAACGAAGTGGTGACAGGTACGCTAGTTATTCATTCAAGAATAGCGAACGTACTTTTTGATTCAGGTTCTACACATTCTTTTATATCTCAAAAGTTTAGTAGAATAATCCCTGCACCACCACAAATCATGGAAGTAAAGATGTCGGTGAGTACGGCAAATGGGGCAATCATTGCATCCCATGAGTATAAGTCCTCCCCTGTTATAATCTGTGGATTGAATTTCCCGGCGAACCTCGTCATACTCCCTTTGGTGGAATTTGATGCAATTCTTGGCATGGATTGGCTTTCCTTATATAGAGCCAACATAAATTGTCGGGAGAGGGAAATCACACTCCATATGGAGAATCGACCCCCGATTCTTTACAAGTGTCAGGAGGAAGATGAATCTCCTTTAGCTCCATCATCTCAAGCATGGATATTACTGCCTTATGAGCACTCATATCTGGCTCAGATGATTGAGTCCAAGGAAGAAACCACCCTTGAGGAAATGCCTATTGTGAGGGAATTCGCTGAAGTATTTCCCGAGGAACTTCCTGGTCTTCCTCCAAGAAGAGATGTTGAGTTCTCAATTGAACTTATACCTGGGGCGCTACCAATATCCAAGACTCCATATAGAATGGCTGTGGTTGAGCTTGAAGAACTGAAGAAACAACTACAGGAGAATCTGGATAAAGGGTTTATACGCCCAAGTGCATCACCATGGGGTGCACCAGTCCTCTTCGTCAAGAAGAAGGATGGGTCAATGCGGCTTTGCATCGATTATCGCGAACTTAACAAAATCACGATAAAGAACAAGTATCCTCTCCCAAGAATCGATGACTTGTTTGATCAGCTGCGTGGAGCTCAATACTTCTCCAAGGTCAACTTGCGGTCGGGATATTATCAAGTAAGGGTGAAGAAGGAAGATATCCCCAAAACTGCTTTTCGTACAAGGTACGGGCACTATGAATTCATAGTAATGCCTTTTGGACTCACCAATGCTCCAGCAATATTCATGGACTTGATGAATAGAGTCTTTAGAGATTACCTAGATAAATTTGTGGTAGTCTTTATAGATGATATTCTGATATACTCCAAAACCAAGAAGGACCATGAGGAGCATTTAAGAACTGTACTGGAGACTTTGCGCAAGGAGAAGCTCTATGCCAAGTACAGCAAGTGTGAGTTCTGGTTGAAGGAGGTCTCATTCTTGGGCCATATCATCACAAGCAACGGGATATCTGTGGACCCCTCCAAAACAGATGCAATTGAGGGATGGCCGAGGCCAACATCGGTAACTGATATCCGTAGCTTCTTGGGGTTAGCTGGATATTATCGACGATTTGTGAGAAACTTCTCACGATTGTCCAACCCTCTTACCAAGCTAACTCGAAAGGGAGTAAAGTTTGCTTGGAGTGATGAATGTGAAGAAAGCTTCAAGGAGTTGAAAAGGAGGCTTATCACTGCACCTGTGCTCACTTTACCCACAAGTGGGGAACTTTTTGTGGTATTCAGTGATGCTTCGAAGAAGGGCTTTGGATGTGTGCTAATGCAGAATGATAAAGTGATATCCTATGCCTCAAGGCAGTTGAAAATCCATGAGCGAAACTATCCAACGCATGATCTGGAGTTGGCGGCGGTGATCTTTGCCTTGAAAATCTGGCGGCATTATCTCTATGGAGAGAAATGTGAGATATATACTGACCACAAAAGTCTTAAATATATATTCACACAGAAAGAGCTTAATATGCGCCAGAGAAGATGGATAGAGCTCATCAAGGATTATGACTGTTCAATACATTACCACCCTGGGAAGGCGAACAAGGTGGCGGATGCCCTAAGTAGAAAGGATCCAGCAATTCTATCAATGATGAGAATTGAGAAGGATCCAATCTTCTTAGACTTGATGAAGATGGACGTGGGAATCATAAAGAAGGGAACATCATCAATCCTTTCACAAATGATTGCTCAACCATCTCTTTTGGAAAGGTTAAAGGATGCTCAAAAGAATGATGCGAGAATCCAAGAAAAAGTGGAAGCTATCAAAAAGGGAAAATCCTCAGAGTTTAATGTTAATGAAGAAGGAATTGTGCGGTTTGGGAAAAGACTATGTGTCCCATCAAGTTCGGAGATGAAGAAGGAACTTTTGGATGATGCACATAGTTCAAATTTCTCTATTCACCCAGGGAGCACAAAGATGTATCGAGATCTCCGAGAAAACTTTTGGTGGGATAATATGAAGAAGGAGATCGCCGAATATACATCAAAGTGCCTGGTGTGCCAGCAAGTGAAGGCAGAGAGGCAGAAGTCTAAGGGGATGATGCAACCATTGCCCATACCAGAATGGAAATGGGAGAACATCACCATGGACTTCGTCACTGGACTTCCAAGGACATCCAAAAGCAATAATGCAATCTGGGTTATTGTGGATCGTCTTACAAAGACTGCACACTTCATTGCTATTCGAGAGGATTTTTCTTTGGATCAACTGGCACGAATATATATCAGGGAAGTGGTACGGTTGCATGGAGTACCAATGTCTATTGTGTCGGACCGAGATCCAAGATTTACCTCTAAGTTTTGGAAGAGTCTTCAACATGCTCTGAATACTGAACTGAACTTCAGTACGGCCTATCATCCTCAAACTGATGGCCAATCCGAGCGGACTATCCAAACACTTGAGGATATGTTGAGAGCGTGCTCAATGGACTTTAAAGGAGGATGGGATCAACATCTTCCTCTAGTTGAGTTCTCTTATAATAATAGTTTCCACTCGAGCATACAAATGGCACCATATGAAGCCCTGTATGGGAAAAGGTGTAGAACACCGGCATGTTGGGATGAGGTCGGTGAACGTAAGCTGCTTGGACCAGAAATGGTCGAAGAAATGGTGGAGAAGGTGAAAACCATTCAGCAGCATATCAAGGCAGCCCAAAGTCGACAGAAGAGTTATGCAGATAATCGTCGACGAGACCTTGAGTTTAAAGTCGGAGACATGGTGTTTTTACGCATATCTCCGTGGAAGAAGGTCATGAGGTTTGGAAAGAAAGGGAAGTTATGTCCAAGGTACATCGGCCCCTTCGAGATTCTTGATCGTGTTGGGGCTGTGGCCTATCGACTAGCACTTCCACCTACTATGGCCAAGGTGCATGATGTCTTCCATGTATCCCTCTTAAGGAAGTACATACCAGACCCTTCACATGTACTCTCTTCTGAGGTGGTACAATTAGAAGACGATCTTTCTTATGAGGAGCAACCAGTGAAGATCTTGGATCGTAGAGAAAAAGTTCTACGAAATAAGACAATGCCCCTCGTCAAGGTGTTGTGGAGAAACCACAAGTTTGAAGAAGCAACTTGGGAGTCGGAGGATATGATGAAGCTAAGTTACCCACATTTGTTTTAGTGTGGGAAAAGGAAAATTTCGAGGGCGAAATTTCTTAAGGGGGGAATGTTGTAATGACCCAAAGTTTCATTAATGGAAAATCCCTCTTGATCCAGTTAAATGTTTCTTTATGAAAAATGTTTTTATAAGATGTCAACTTCTTTAAGTTTTACGTTAAGATTTGTGACCGTTACTTTTATAGCCGTTGAACAGTGATCGTCTGGGTAGTTTAAATATAAGGCTTTAACAAACCAATTTTCTACTCAGACAAAGGAAGCGATGGCCTCATCCAGTAGAATTGCCCCTTACGAAGCCCATTTGTCGGAGCTCGGAAAGGAGGTGGCGTCTTTGGGCTTTTCCCTTGACCAAGCCCAAGCTGAGCTTCATCAAGTCAAGCTCGAACGTGATCGTCTATGGGAAAAATGGAAGTTGATAGAGATCACCACTCGAGCGATGTTATCCGAGCAACCCCAAGAGTCTGTCACCATCGCACACCTTACCCTTAGGTCTTATGCGGCTATTTTAAGGGGTTATGTAACAAATAAGTAGCACCATGTTCATGTACATTATTTTTTTTGTATATATAATTTCTAGTCATTTTTGATGCATTGTAATTAGTTTTTAAAGTACAAATGATGTTTTTAGTTATTATTTAATTAAGAATTATATGTTATTAAATTAAAGGATTTTTGAATTAAATAATATTTTAATAAAATATTATTATTAATATTAAATTAATTTTTATTAAATATAAATGATCTTATAATTTTATGAATGCAATTAAAATTTTTATTAAGGTTTGAAAGCCATTTCTGTCAAAACCCGTGAAATTTTTATAAATGTCGGTTTTTATTTTAAAAGTGAAAATTCACATATTTAGAAAATTATTTAGATAAAATAAATATTATTTTTGGAATCAGGACGTCGAAATTATCCAACGGTGAATTTTTCATAATTTTCTGAGACAGTCAAATTTTTGGGTAAAAATTAAATACCATTTATATATATAATGTGTTTTATGACATCATAATGACCCAATGGTGATGTAATAAAATACCATAATCCATATGTTCGGCCAATATATGTTTTATCATTAAAATAATGAGGTTTTGGGTTTGTTTGACTCACTTTTCAAAGCATTAATGGAGCCCTCAAGACTTATTCAACACTTTGCCTTTTTAAATTAATTTCCATGGGAGTGTGACTCACCTCCACATAAGCAACCCTAATTTTTTAATAAGTTCGGACCTTGGACTTGTAAAATATTGTTTTCCTCTTTCCTTTTCCAGAAACCATGGGCAAATACCATGGGATGGTTTGTGGTTTGGATTATTTTAATATAAGGGGTCCCAAACCTAAATATTAAAGAATTCTCTCACCTTTCCTATATAAACCCACCCAAGATCCCACTTCCTCCTCACTCAAAGCCCTTGAAGTTCGTCCAACCTCTGCCCTACTCTCTCTAGGATCCTCTCAAGGTGCCCCAAGCTCCCAAGAAGCCTCTCACAAGCCTCTCTCTAGCCTTTGGAAGCACACTTCCAAGTAAGGGGTTTTCTTCCTTTCTCTTTTTTGTCAATTTTCTTAAAGTTGTATTTCCCTTTTAATTTAATTTATGAATGTTGGGGTATGGTTTCGCACCTCTCCCATACTGCCCTCTTATTGTTTGAATGATGGGAGACCCCTTTCTCTCTCTTTAAATGCCTCCCATGTACACCCGTTACTATGCCGAAATTCCGAAAGGAACCTTTTTCTCCTCTTCTATATTCAAGCAATACTTTTGTATCATGAATCTAAATTCCTTTTCAATTGTTGCGACATGTATCTATATGACCTTCTTACTGTCCATTACATGTAAATATGATGAGGAACCCCTTTCTCTCTCATCAGCCTTTTTTATATGTCACGCCGTTACGCTGCCAAAATCGCACCAATTTTCTAAGCCAATGTCTTTGTGTAGTGAATACCATGCCCTTTTCTCCATCAAGGGTATTCACCTTTATGCACATATACGTATTGATTGTAAAGTTTCATGTATGAATTCCACATTCCTTTATCGTGGAATAAATGATTATGTTTTATGAATCCATGTTTTATGATCCATGTGGCACACTTATGCATGAAATGAAATGTTTAAGAAGGGTGCGCCCTGATAGCGCTCCAATGCATTGGGTAAAGTATAGTATCATGATACATCATGTGCAATGAGTGTTGACTCATGCTAATTCAAGTGCAACGAGTGTTTACTCGTGCTTCAAGTGCAATGAGGGTTTACTCATGCTCCATGTGCAATGAGCCTTGGCTCATGCTAATTCAATGTTAAGTGTTGTTGCCACATTTCCATGTTATGATTATCATGCTTTATCATGCCTTTATGTTCATGTCTCTCTTATGCTCTATTGATATGCCTATTGCCTAACATGTATTGTACTCCTCATGTTATTCATTGTGTACTCCCTTACTGGGCTTTATAGCTCACCCTTTTCTTATGCATGTCCTCAGGTTATCCCATGCAATGCTAAGTACGAAGGAATGTAGTGGTCATGTAAAGGAAGTTTTCAATAAGGATGTTGTATTTCAAGTTTAAAGTTTTTATGTAATGATCCTAAGCCCCAAAGACACTAAACCTCTCGATCTTATTTGTTGTATCAAGTGAAGTTTTATGTAATAAAGCATGTTTAAGTTGTAATAAAAAGCT
The DNA here is from genome assembly GCA_963277665.1 of Viscum album. Taxonomy (NCBI): domain Eukaryota; kingdom Viridiplantae; phylum Streptophyta; class Magnoliopsida; order Santalales; family Viscaceae; genus Viscum; species Viscum album. The sequence continues at coordinate 642,426,384 of OY728160.1, forward strand.
GGGTTGTTATAGTTTCCTCCACCACCATCTGCAGATCCCCCACCTCCCCCCCTCCTTCATATTAGAGTTTGTATTTATGTTATAAAATTTGGGAGATCAAAATATTTTTTTTCTATTCTTAGTTTTTGTCTCATTATAAAATATTAATAATATTATATTTTTAAATAAAAATATTAATATGAATAATAATATTATTTATATTTTATAATATTAAATTATATATATATATTAAAATTTTATAATATTATAATTTAATTATATTTTTTGTAATACTTGAATTATTTTAATATTTGAATGTAAAATAATTCTATTATTTTTATATTAATTAAAATAACTTATTAATATTTTTTTTATTTATGAATTATAATTCTAATATTATTATATTAATTAAATAATTTATTAATATTCTATTATTTTTTATTTTTGAATTATAATTCTATTATTATTATATTAATTAAGATAATTTATTATTTTTATTTGTGAATTATAATTCTATTATTAGATTAATTAAAATAATTTATTAATAATTTATTATTTTTATTTTTTTTATAGTATTTGCGACGGGATACTATGCCCGTCGCAAATACTAGTATTATTATATGCATTAAAATAATTTATTAATAGTTTTTTATTTTTTTTTAAAAATAGTTTTTTGCGACGGGTTCCGTCGCAAATACCATTTTAAAAGTTTTATACAAATATACGGAGTACTATTTGTGACGGGGAGAATAACCGTGGCAAAAAAAGGCTTTAGCGACGGGCCCGTCACAAATAAGTGTTGTTGCGACGCCGTTTTCAGCAACGGGCCATTTGTGACGGGCCCCCGTCGCAAAAAGCCATTTGCGACGGGATCCCGTCGCAAATGACCCGTCGCAAATACCTGTTTTTCTAGTAGTGTTTCCTCAAATTGAGATCTTTTTGGGAGAAAATGTAGTCCAAACTCTTATGATCTGAATAAAATAGAAACTTATCCCAAAAAAACAGTGGAACCATGTATTCAAGGCATGCATGAATGTTGCATACTCCAGGTCATGGATTGGGTAATTATTTTCATGTGTTTGGAGTTATCCTGAACCATAATTCACCACATTGTCATTCTACATCATCACAAACCAAAGATCCATACCCAAGACATCATAATATAGAACATATATATTTCTAGACTCTAGAAAAATCAAAATAGGGGATGTGGTCAACCATCACTTAAGATCCTCAATGGATACCTGACTCTCTAGGATCCATTCAAACTTTACTCCTTTCCTAGTAAGTTTTGTCAAGGATATATAAAGCAGAGAGAAATCTAGAATAAACTATCATTAATACCCAACTAGGACAAAAAACTCATGATCTCAAAAACATTATTCATCTTTTCCCATTACATAACTATAATAATCTTCTTGGGGTCCACCGAAACCTCTCATTCTGAGATCAGATGGCCTAGAAACCTCGCCTCCCTGATCTAGAAGGTACACTTAGAAAATATTGCATAGAGGCTATAATCCTGAAGGGATATTAGCATAATTATAAGATACTTATCATTCTCTTACTTAGTCCCATAATGGATTAGGATGTCATAAATGAATACCACAACAAAAGAATTGAGATATTGGTGGAAACACATATTCAAGAGTAACATACAGATAGTTGGAGAATTTTTCAACCCAAAAGGCATGAACTAATACTCAAAATGGACATAAGAGATTTGGAAGGTTATTTTCATAACATTTTCCTCTCTAAATATGAATTGGTGATACTCGTAATGAAAATCGATCTTAGAGAACCACCTTTACACTTAAGATGATCAAGAAGTTTTTCACTGTGGAGAAAACAATAATTATTCTTGATAATCACCTTATTTGGATTCCAGTAATCAATGAACAACTGAAGAGATACATAAGTTTTCTTTGCAAAAAGAACTTGGGCATCCCAAGGTGAGATGCTTCAGAAAATGAATCTTTTTTATTCCTAATCATCCAGCTATACCTTTAATTACCTAAACATATTGGGGGATATAAAGTATGAGGTAAGACATATCATATGTGTTCCCAATTAAAAATAATTGGAGAACTCCACATCCCATTCAAAAGGCAAACCTGTGAAATCCATTGGAAATACCATTGTAAACTGATCCACTATAAGAGGCAATCCACCCTCAAGAGAACCATTAATGTCCTCCAATGTGAGTGATGAGATCTGATAAAATAGGGTTTCCTAATTCAGAAAGGGGAGTTCTAATATGTACCAACCGTGGATCCAATTCACCTTGAAAAACATGGGTACTTCCATTAGGTGGACCAAAACCCACTCACTACTTATAAAAATTGATGTGCGCTTGGAAATGCACCAACCAATATATACCAAGGATCACATCATTACAGTCCATTTCAAAAACAAGAAAACCCCATTCCATCTCGACCCTTGACATTATGAGTGTGCATGAAAGCCAATTAAAACCCTTCTCTCACTAATTACAAAGTAGATTTACCAACACCATCGCATAATACATAAGATCAGTTGTAAACATTAACATATCCTTAAGATAGGAAAAAATAAAATAAATAGAGGAACCAATATCAAACTGAACATAGCTAAATACAATGCAATAAGAATGGTAACTCAAACTATCACATGCCCTACATTTTATTCCACTGGTTCACGATCCACCAAATGAAGTTTCCTCATCTCAGCCTGACCCTGAGAACAACTACTAACTTGTGGCACTTCAATGAACTAACACTACCTAGAAAATAATCCATCCCTACCACCAAGACCTCCAAACTGAGAAACCACTATCATAGATTATTTGATGAGGCTGAAATCCCCTTGTAGGCTATAGATCCTACACCACTAAAGTATGGGCATGCCACTTTTAAAAATCAATGCTTGTTCCCCATAACTATGAACTAGTGACAAGGCCTCAGTGGAGAGGAACAAGATGGTTTGATGTACCCTGATTTCCCACAATGATGGCATACAACCAACCCTATATTAGAAGCCATAGACCAAGAAATATATGAATCATGGATTGAACTACTACCTCCTATATTCTTCAACTGGCCCCGCTTCAACTTCTTCTTAGAAAACCTTCACTTACCACTAATGATATTATTCCATTGAAACCATACATTCATGAACAATTGATTTCCACCATCATGACATGATCGAACACCTCAACATAAGTTTTTAGATTGAATAAGAAAAATTTAGATTGGATTTCATTGTGCAATCCCATTCCAAACTTATGAGCCTTCATCTTATAATTGGAAAGGATCTCAGGTGCATAAAGAACTAGATTTGCAATGTGGTTAGAATATTACACTATGGTTTGATCTCCCTGAGAAAGATCCAAAACATCCTGGTAACTGGTGAATGAAAAATATCAGGACACCAATACTTGTTGAAGACGAATATTAAATCATTCCAACCCATCAACTCATGCTTCAAATCTTGCACCAGTGAGTCCCACCACTTATTTATTGGACCTTATAAAAATAATGAATAACTCTTAATTCTAACAACATCAAGAGTATCAATAAATTTGACTATTATTCTTTTTTCTCAATCCACACCTCTACTTTTTGAGGTTCCATGCTACCGAGGAAAGAAAAAGGCTAGTTATTGAGGAACTCTTCAGCTTTTTCCTTTCCAGGACCAGGTTTGGCTTCTTTAACTTGAGCTAGACTAGAGCCTGATCCACTTCCGAAATCTTGGATAACCCGAACAATAATTTACACTAACCTCTGATCAATTAGTGTGGGATAATTTCCCCTGTCCACTTTTTATGGTTGTATAACAGGTCTCTAGGGATGCATCTGGTTACATAAAGAAACAAAAACATTAAAAAACTCATCAAAAAAACTTTCTAGAAATTATTAGTGATAAAAAAACCCAAAAAAAATCCATAAATAAAAACATAACTAAATCCATCACAATAACAAGTCAACCAACCGACTCCACCACCACCTACTGTCCATACATAGTCGGTAGCCTCAATGTATCCACTCTAGGAGAAGTCAAACTAAATTCCAACATGCAATGGAAACTCGAATTATGTCACGTTGTGTGTTGTCTAGACACCCCACTCCCAACTATAAATTGAATCCATGATAATCCGAAATTCAGTATATCCAAAATATTTCCCCAAATAACCTAACCTAAAAGAGATTGACATGCTCTGATACCATTTTCTCCCAAAAAAAGACAAAGTTCCATTTAACCCAACTCCAGACCTGAATCATGGCATTGAACGAAGGGTGTTTCTAATCCCCATGGGCTAGAACTAATACACGAGTATCAACAATAAAAACTTTAAAAGGGATCTTTACAGAGTTCAAAACCATGAAATAGGCCCCAAAATCATGGCTATAGGCTACAACCACGGTTTTGGCCAACCGTGGCTGCTATCTCCATGGTAGTAGGTCCCGACCTATTTCCACAGTTTTGAAAACCGTGGGAATATGCATCCAAAATGGCCACCCTAGCAGTTGACCAATAGCCATAGTTTAAATAGTGGCTATAGTTGGTATTTCCACAGTTTTAACCATGGTAATAGCCTCAGAAAGCCGTGGCAATAGCCTAAATAAAAAATGTCCCTGGCGGGTTTTGAGCCTTGCTCCTCCAATTTGCAATCCAACACACTTACCACTACACTGCACCACAATTTGGGTATATATATATATATATTATGATATATATATTAATAAAAACTATGGGAATAACCTCAAAACTGTGGTGGTAGTGATTCCCACCAAATATTTGGCAGGAATTTTTGTTCCTGCGGAACTGCAGGAACCCCATAGCCTTGATTTTGGAGAACCGTTCTTATAGGGTGTCAAAAAAATTTTCTTATAGCCATGGTTTTGAAAACCATGGCCCTAGGCCACAGAACATAGGCCTATAGCCACAGTTTTAAAACCATGGCTATAGAGCTGTGGTAATATCTCTATTTTATAGTTGTGAATATACGTTGGAAATGATTTCAACCATTTACATAATCTTAAAAACCCATAAGTATAACATCAAAATAATTCATAACCTTAACTGAACAAGGTATAATGATTTTCAAATTTAAAGTTTAAACATTTAAAAAACCAAATGGTAATACAATAGAATTATTACAATAAAACTATCTGAAAACCACCATGAAAAAGGAGGGAAATCACTCTCAAGACACCATTACTAACCCTTAGAAGAAGTTAAACAGTAGAAAATAGATCCACAATCACCCCAAGACAAATGTTTCTTTCACATAGGTCACACATAACAAAGTATACATACACTCAAAGGTGTATATAGGGTGTGAGCCAAAGCCAAGTAAGATTCCAACCAAAATAAAGATACCATGCCATAACATTAGAATACAAATCAACTTTTATATCTCTAGAAGAATATTTGAAACATTTATAAGAATTTTTTGTAAGAAAAAAATTCTCAAGAAACACTTTTTAAGGAAAAACTTTTTCACAATTAATCAGTCTTAAAACAAAAATGTACCTATGGTCTACTGTATGCTGATGGATAACACCACATCAAATAAGAAACATGTCATATGAGATCAACAAGGGAAAATCAATATAGGTAACTTGAAAAATTGGAACACTATGAACCTCGTGCCTCAGTGATCAAAATCCACCAACCCAACTACCAACAACATTAACGCGTATGATTCACTAGAGAGGAACACATCCCAAGGACCATTGGTATCAGAAACATAATCCGATATAAAAAAAATTCCCATACATGAGACACTAGAGGGGAACTCATCCCAAGGTCTAGTGGTCTAAAATCACATCACACGTTTGTTTAGTATTGTAACTTTCAATCCTTCTATATGAATTTGGGCCTCGACCACTTAAAAATCAACTAGCATACTAGTTCTAGTTTTCTCACCTAGATATCCAGAATTCCCTTTGTGCTCAAATTCCATTTCACATATCACATAAATCATCACTTTTAAATACACATTCCAAGCATCATAAGAATATAATAAAATCCCCACCATCACAATTTCACAATGATCCAAATCTCAAACTCACATATAAAAAACCCCTTTCGATAAAATAATCCACTTTACATTTTCCAAACACACCAAAACCATAAGGAAATACATTTTTCACCATTTTTAAAATTTATGACACTCATTAGGAAAAGAAACAAGAATAAGAAATTTGAAATCCAAACCTTTACATGGAAAAAACCCTATCAGATTTATACTCACATCAAATCCATTCTATAAAATTCATCTCACCACTTTCAGAATTCAAAGACACATTTAAGGTCAACAGAAAATATCCAAAATTCAGTAAAAAACCGATTTCCCTTAGAAAATAAACATCTAACAAATTTTTATCAATAAATATATTTAAAAAAACATTTTAAACCTTCTAAAAAAGGCATAAATATTATTTAGGATACACCATAATAAATCAAACATTAAATATAACCAATTTCCTTTATAAAATCAATTTTAAACAAATATACATCTCAAAACCTTTCAAAAACATATTTCATACCACTAAACAATCCATAAGACACAATTAAGAAACCAAAAAAGCATATTAAAATCATCTAATAATTTAAAATCATGGAACCACCTACCTCACACAGGGAAACTTCTAGAAATCAGTGAAAAACCACAACCACTTCACCACAAGACCCTATAAAGGTAATATCCCATAATAAACATCATGATTTCAACCCCATCTCAATATCAGAACATTATTAGGTCAAATAACCCAATTAAAAACAAGAACTCAATAAATAGGGAGGGGAAACCCTAAAAAGATGGAGAATTAAAAGGATAAGAGACTTACTTGATGATTACTTGAAGAAACAGGGTCAAAACCACCAAAGGATTAAATCTCAAGAGGTCGAAAATATCTCAGAGGATGCTCTAATGATTTAAAATCCTGAATGAGGAGAAATAGAGGAGATTTAGGGTTGAAATAGAAGCAATTACAATGGTAAATTTACATTTCTCAATGAACTAGAGATGTCACATGGTTTTCCCATATGATTTTCCAAATTCTGTAGCAACTGTACATCCCTCTTCATCTAAGAGGAACATGCCGCATGCTAAGCCTGCATGGTTTGACAAACCATGCGCCAACCATGCGGTCACCGCTTTCCAAAAGGAATATATATCACAAATTTCATGGGAAAGGGTGCATGGTTTCCCTAAACCATGCCCCAACTCTACTCCACCTGATGTCAAGCCGAAAATATCTATTTTCACCAAAAAATCAAGGGGAAACTAGGGGATACATTATTGAATGAAAATAAACAACATTAACTCAAAATAAAAACACAAACATGATATAAAAGAGATGTAAAATGGTTATCCAATAATTATTATAACATATCAATATATTTATGATACCAAATTTATTATGTTAAGATGGCTAAACAAATTTATTAGCATTGTAAGAATAAATAAACATGAAAATGTCGGTAATGACGATTACCACTTCTTCGGTTACTTACTTAAGATCCCTTATTAAAGACCATTGGAATGGTATTTTAAGAATAAAAAACCTTTAATTCCAAGATACAGAAGTTTAAAAAAGTATTAGGTAGGTTTTGGTCTTTCTACATGGTTAAAAGTTGTGTAAATAAAATAGAGAAGGATTTTTCTTTTATAAGGGAGGGGAAGGACACACATGAAATTACTAAAATGGTTAAAATATTATTAAGAAATTATCAATAAAAATGATTCCAATTAAAAAAAATTTCCAATAAAATGAGTATAATGTCAAAATATCATAACAAAATTTAGTTTATACATGTTTTTCTGTAATTTTAAACTTTATCTTTTGGTTTAACCCCTTTGTTAATTGATTTTAACCTTAACTTCAGTAATTTCATTTTCAATCCTAAAGGGTAATAATTTTATTTATAAGTTAAAAATCAGCTAATAAGTCCCCAAGAGAAGATATTTAAAAACCTTTATGATCATAATTTTCCTCTTTATGGGTTTTTATGTTTTTTATATAATTTAATAAAATGTTATTTTTCATAAAATATTATTAATGTCATTTTTGACACTATTCATTTACTTTGACTTTAAAGTCCTCAAAATAGTTATGGAATTCTATAATAAATCATTAAAACATCTATAAACTTTTATATTTAACTAAAAGAATCATCGATCTTAATAATTTACCCAATTTTTTTTACTTTTAATATTCTAAAATTATTAATTTTCTTTTTTATTGATTTAATAAATATTGTGTTGTTGTTGCGTAAGAATTTAAGGAAATTATTAAATCACTAAAAATTATAAATAAATTAAAATGATATAAATAAATAATTATTCTTAAAATATAAATTTAGAATAGAAATTATCTTATTTTAATCCTTATGAAATCAATTTAAAGTCATTAAAGTAAATGGACTAACATTTTTATAATTTTCTTTAATTAAAATAATACAAATTTATTTATCAAGAGAAAATGGATCCAAAATTATGAATATTCTAATTTTGTGTATATATAGTATAACATATTCCTTAAAATGAGATAATGGTATTCATTGAGTAAATATTTAGACAATATCTAATGGTTTTACCTTTGTTTTACCCATTTTATTCTTATGAAGGTGATAAATATTTATCACATTTAATACCCATTAAGACCAAACATAAAAGAAAAATATTTATAAAATATGAACCTCATTATCCAAAATATGGTATCCATTTTTAGTGGAACAATATTTTTAAGGGTTGGAAGTCAATTTTAATTTAATTTCCAAAAAACAATGGAAAGTAGTTTTTAGAAAAATGTGTTTTTAAGCATAAAATTTAACTTATATCAAAATAATGAATATTAAAGATTTAAATAGAATTTATAAGATTATTATGAATAAAAGTATTCATATTTAATTTTAATATCAAATTAGAAAATTTAATGGTACATTTAAATTACTTGGAGAAATAATAGTATTCAAAAAATCATTATTTTTTCACTATTCACTGAAAAATCAATAATTTCAGAAATATCCCAAAATATCATCCAAAGTAAATTATTAAGGAGAATTTAAAAAATTATCTTTATTTAATAAAATATAATTTATAAAATGGCCATAAATTAATTATTATTTTCACACACAAAATTCAATAAGAATCATTTTTGAATAAAATGCCATTTTTAAGCTTAAAATGACTTAAAAAAATTGTTTTCTTATTTCAAAAGAAAAAATCAATACATATGTATTCTGAATGGAAATTATAAATATATTTTATAATTCAGTTTCCAATATTAATACTCACTAATTCAATGACTATGTTATTACAGTCACATTTAAGTACTACTATTTTTATAATATATCTCAATTCATTTACTGCTCGATGTTGCTTGTTAAGAAATCTATCAAGATTATTATTAATATTTTAAAAGAATTGTTGTGTTACATGATAAATGAATATATATTTTTAAATTCAAAATTATATTACTGTATGATTAATGATTTACGTATGGTGAGATTACTGGATATAAATATTAGATATAAAGCTTATATATGGTGGATGATCATTTTAAAGAAGGGGAAATGTAATGAATATTATCAAATATAGTGAGTTAGATAATTTTTGGATGATTTATAGGAATTTTCATAGAAATATACATATTTTTTAGAATGTATGATTATGGGTATAACAAAGTAGTGATCGATGTTAATTGATTTGTAGGAATGACTTGGACACTTTGTTTATATGTAAATTTTTTGGGTTATCAAATGAGGTTTCTGGATTATTTTATGTGCGTATTGTATGTGAAATATGAATAGAAACTTATGTAATTTTTATGGGGGGATTATTATGATGTATAGTGGTATAATTGAGCAAGAATATATCATCAAATCCAAGACTGAGGCCTATAAGACATGTTACCGGATTATATCTAGCTAAGGTGGCGGGTGATGGTTTTTAGATTAAGTTAAAATTTAGTCATGTTAATGTTTTTTTGGTATTGATATGAAAAATTATAGGATGAGGATGACCTTATTCATTTAACAAAGGTATTTGACTTATTAATGTGAATTATGGTTAACATAAAGGTTGGAATATATAGAAAACCGAAAAAATTACAGATTGGCTAATCTATATGAGTACTCAAATGAAAGTGGATGAGTTATATCTAGTTTCTAAGTGGTATCCAAATTTATAAATCATTATATGTAATATTATCATTTTTAGTACAAGTATCAATAAATGGTTTGTAATATTAAATGAATGATTCATGTTTGACTTAGGAATTTGGTATTTTTAGTACTCGAGGAGGGATAATGACGACTGTCACATTGAACTAAAGATTTAAGCAAGGAAACGAGTCTTTTATAGGAGACTATAGATCAGGTATAGAAATTTAGACACATATGGATAGAGATAGATATATAAAATGGTGTTACACTATCCATTAACATAAATTATTGTATGTTTATGTGGATGATTAGGTGTTTCTATAGATGTCATGTCAATGGTGGATATTATGACCAGATAATTTGAGTAGTATTTGTGCCACAAAACTTTGGACACTGTTTTTTTAGAAGTTTAGTGTCGTATAGAGTCAATTGTAATTTTTAATCTATGATTAATAGTGGTATGAAAGAACTTGAATATGGTTCATTGTTCACGGAATGATTGGAATGTTACAGATCAATGTGAGAGAACATTAGAGTACATACTATTCCATTAGTTTTTGTGTGATAACAGCATGAATGTATCAAGTATAGGCCAAAACGTTAGGAACATGCATGGGATCCTCTTTCCTAGGGCGTATCACTATAGATACTTGGTAATAATTCTCAAAGATGATAATTCATAAAGAATAAATTATATAATGAATCTTAAATTTTTAGTTCATTTAAGATTTTAATTTCGGTGTGGGAGTAATAAATCTAGTATAAATTTATTGAAGTTTATAAATTTTATAGTGAATTAATAGAATTTAAGTTGTAATTGGGCATGTAGTGATGTTATAAAATGCTATTAAACACCATCAAGTATCCTCTAGGAATAATTTTGAAACTCATGAATTTAATGTGGGTTTTTAAATCCACTAGATGTCGACTTGTCAATTAGTGTCCCAGGACTGAGGGTCACGTTGTCCCCCATGTAAATGGTTGTATCCTCAGGGTGATAAATGGTTTGTTAGCCTCTCTTATTAATAATATTTTGGTAAACATATAGGTAAAGGTTATATAAACATCACATTTATCCTCCTCTAAGGTAGCTTCTTAAAGAACTCCCTCTCCTTTTGGATTTCTTCCCATATTTTGGAACTATAATTATATTTTAACAAAACATTCAAAAAAACATTCTTGACTGAGATTCTATATTCAAAATAATAAGGTAATTAATGAATTTATTTTCAATTTGCCTCATTGATTGACAATATTTACTTCAAAATCTAAAAAGGGTCTTTTGATAGGTTTTGTGATTTCTATCAATTAAGGATGAGTTAGACCGTGAAATTAGAGGGATTAATAAATACTTATAAAAGGAAGGTGATTCCTTATTTATTTTTTAAGTATTTATAAGATTTATTTTTGATTTATTATACACTAATTGGTATTTAGGTCTGGGAGACCTGGATATGAATTGAGAGAGTTCAGAATTGTTCAATAAAAAGGTAAATCCTCTTAGGATTGGAGTGAAAATTCCACACATGAGAGGTAAATATAAGGATCTATTAGTGACCAAAATATTTTGTAATCATTGTAATAGTGTGGATATTTGGGATCTGATACGATTATTGAGTGATAGATACATTTTGATAGAACTCGGTCAGATCCTACAACATTTTTTCATGGTTTTAGTGAGTATATATCAGATTTTTTTACTTCAATGATGGGGTTTACATATTATTTACTATTATAAATTAGATAGGCATGATCTATGGACTAGGAATTTCACCATAGTGGTGAATTATGTGTTTTTATTGGATGATTTGTATGATGAAAACAAATGATTATTTTGATAAGGGTATTTATTTTTTGGATAGTTGATTAATGTATTTACATGGAAAATTATTTCTCCATATGTTTTAGTGTATGAATGGATAATTAAAAGATCCTACTAGTAAGTAAATCAGTTTATAGGTGACCATAAAATTGGTCATAAATCAAGTGTTTTTATAATTGATGAAATGGGATAACCATCCTAGGGTATTATTGTTAGTTGATTTATAAATTCCATTCGTCCTTAGGCATGAAATATAAAAATATTGTGTTATTACTAATTAGACATTGGACCATATAAGATATGATAATTGTGTGTCTGCTGAGCTATGTCATGGAGGGAAGAGGTCCACATAGAGTGTTTTAGGATATGTATTGAATGAGATGTGATCATTATTAGTGAGTGATATGATTGATATTTTTAGTTATGTTATACATGATATGCATTAGTTTATGCACAATAGTTATGATACAAGACTCTGTGATAACATATTTTTGTTTATGATTATCCAAAAATTGTGATATTTAATTTCAATTTAACTAGGGAGGTGGATATATGTTGTGATGCACTATTGTGTGGATGATACTATGACTTGGGATGTGTCTATATATTAGGATGTACTGTGGTGTGGAGGTTATTATAGCTACGTAGGACACTATATGATGTGAAGTTAATGTGGGTAGATGATATCAAAATACATAGGAACCAAAAAAGTGTCTTGGTTCTATAATAAGGGGATAAATACCTATGTTATGTTACTATTAAAAGGGTATATTCAAAACTCATTCTATAGTGTGTGTATTCTTTCACCCCTAGTTATTATAATATCTTTTCTCTTTAAATCAGTATCTCTAAGATATCAAATCCACTTGGAAAAAATTTTGATGTTTAAAAAATAAGCATCACCAAAAACATTTTCACACAATGAAACACACATACCTAGCCATCAGATAATTCCAAGAAAAAAACATTACAGTGAAATTTATAATCTAACCAATATTATTGATAATATAAATTAATTTACTCAAAATAAATATATATATTCATGAACTTAACATCAAAATTTATATGTCTATGTTAGAAAAACCTATTTATATTGAGAGATAAGATGATATTTATAAGTGAAAAAATAAAAGAAATAAAACCTTTGATTTTTTGTCAATATGATCAATACTAAAGAACTTTCAACTGATCATTAATTTTGAGGACATAAATTTAGTTTCACGAATCCCTAGAGCCACAAAAGTTTTAAGAAAAAATAAATAAATTAAAGTTTCATTTTAAAAATTTTCTTTAAAAGTCAAATATTAATTTTTTCCATGACAAGCACGATTAGGACACATGGTTATGATGACCATACATATAATCATGTTAGAATTCTAGACCCTACCATTAAGTATGCATTGTTTTGTTGAATGGGTAGCATAACCATGTGAATAACCATGTAAACACTTTTATATTAATATTTTCTATTAAATCTTATCCAATATATGTACAAACCCCACCATCTAAAACAAATTAATTTTTTACCCTATAAAATCAAAAAGATAAAATAGGAATTTACCTAGAAAATCTTAGGTTACAATTCTCCCAACCATATGGATTTTAATCCCTAAAATGTCACATAGATCTAACCTCTTCAAAAATACCCTCCAATTCCATCTAACCATTATCTCTCTCCTCAAACATTCTTCATACAACTTCTTATTCTAGAATAGCACTAACGATGATAAAGTTATACATACACTTATAATATTATCCTTGTAATCCATAAGAAGAATTTATATCTCCACATAAAAATCATATGGTTCCAAACTATGTTCCTCCAAACTCAAGATATGTTCTTAATTTTTTTCATACATCTTTGTATGAGCAACGTGAAAAAAGTTGTAAACTTCCACATAACACTATTTCAATGAAATCCATTAATAGAATTAAATTATTCTATTAATATTTTTAAAATTTCACATCCAATACAAAATCAATTTCCATTTGTTTCTAAAATAGCTATACTGTAACATCAATTTCACTTTCAATAACACAAAATGTCCAAAATAAAATCTAAAATTTCATCACTGATGATCAATGTATGAATTTTTCTAGATATGATCTAAAATTGTAGGATTATTAATAAATATATCATTATTTATATAACATCCCACCAGTCCTCATTGGCTTGAATTGAGGCATAATTGCTACTTGTCCATATGTGACATCCCCATGACACTAAAGGATGGAAATAAATGCCAATGGATTTAATACAATTTTTGGAAAATTATAAATTTATAAAAATAAACCACAAAAAAGATAACCATAACCAACATGAACTCTATGATGAATAATAATAATTTAATACACATCAAAATAATATAAAACTAACCACAAAACTAAGAACCATATCTGAGTACAAATATGAAGACAAACCAACCAGAACACAAAGACTGCAAACACCCCAAGACATAAAATCCATAGATCCCAACATGATCCAATATCAAAGTCCACAATGTATTCCCAAAGTATCAAAATGAATCACTAAAAAAATGAGATACTGTGACATTACATGTGTCTTGATAAACAATATCTACAAAGGCACCAAAGTTACAAAGTAGGGGGTGAGTAATGAAACTCAGTAGGTTTTCCTAAAATGAATTCACTAATCATTCCACTAATATAGAACATGTTAATATATATATATATATATAACACTATATATATAAAAAGTAAAACATTTTTAACAGTTTATATTGAATTCAAATATTTTTTTAAAAAACAATTTCCATGGAAAACAACCAAAAATCCATTGAACCATTCCACAAGCCATTTTGAATAACCCATTACAATCCACACATCCACACGTGAATGACCAGGTGATATTTCTATACTCATGAGTTGTATCTTGTTGAACTACCTAGTTATCACAAGGTAACCATATACAAGTGCCCCAATGGCACACACCCCTTCCACAAGGTCACATCAATGAAAATTAAAATACACCATCCAATTTTTCCAAAATAATGCCATGAAAATTGTTCCAAATAATTTCAATAAAAAATAATGTTTTTAAAAAATTCAATTTTTTTTCTATATATCAAAGCAAATAACTATTTTTAAAATAATTATCTTAAAACCATTCAATAATGCACTTTATAGAAAAATTTTATAATGTCAAAAACTATCACTAAAGAAGGGTTCTACCATGCGATGTACCATAATTTCACAATAAATTCCATGAAATTAACACAATTTGAATCCAAGGCTTCATGTTCTAATAATAGGCCTAGTGGGTGAATCCCCTACCTTAAAATCTATGGAGGAAATTAAGAATGAAAAAAACTCTTCAACAAAATGGGTTAAAACATTAAAAACCCACCATAGATACAATTCCATATCATAAAAACAACCAAATATCATCATTATTGAAGTCAACTAACATAGATATATCCCTAAAAAATTAGATATATGTATCCAAGGGATGGAAGAATATGATATCTAAGTATACCCACCAATAATGGTGACTTACCAAGAAATCTAGGCTTCAACACACCAAGAATTTCCAAAAAATCACTCATGGATAGAAGAGAAGGGTATCTAAAACATTTGGGAATAGAGGAAAATGATTTAGGGTCATAATAGAGGAAAAAATATGGGTTAAGGGACTAAAATGAGTTAGATACACAATTTTTTGGATATAATATTTGGCCGGGCATGTATAGGGTGCATGGTTAGGGAAACTGTGCGCTGACCATTCACATGACTCTACCATAAGAATAAACTTTCATGGTTGGACCACATTATTAAACAAAACATGAAGTAACCATAGAAAATAAATCTTTCCAAAATTAATTGTTAATCCTGGGTGATCGCACGGTTTGGCCAAACCGTGCACTTACCACATGGGCTTTGTTTCACTTGGAATAGTTTCTTGGAGATGTTTGATGGTATATAATAATCATTCTCACACCATGAACCACTTGAAAAGACCCAAAAAAACCCAAAATTACACCAAACTATCTTAAAAATCACCCAAATACTTTACATGCTTAAAATACATAAATAATTGTGTACATACTTGAAGCCAGGGCTGCCTTTCCTTCCCAAGAAATTAGAAAACCATCGGTGTCTAGAAAGAGTTTGGTCCATTTATTGACCATTTCCTTCATTCATTCCTAGGTTTCTCCTTGAATCTCAATATGTTTCCATAAGATCCACACTATACTGATTATTTTACCACAAAAGACTTTATTTTGGATATCTAAAATCAGTACTAGTACAAGAATGAATGGAGAATGTGGCTTTGGGACAATGTGATCCCATAAAATCAAATAGTCAGGATCAGAATGTTATTTTTTCAACTAATATTCACAAAACACATTATACACAGAATTAAACCTTGGTGGATATTCAAATAGATATACCACCTCACCAACCCTTTCAAGTATCTCAAAGGGTCCTATGTATTGAGGAGATAACTTAACCTCATTTCCAAAATAATAATGCCAAAGCCATAGAGATATTCCTAAGAACACATGATCAATCATTTTGAATGAAAATTGTTGTCAATGATGATTCACATATGATTTATGATGACTCTTATCCATTTCCATCCTTTTCATAATAAACTGAATCTTCTTCATTTTCTCTTGGAGAGGGGTTGGTCCAACTTGTGATGTATCTCCTGTTTGCTCCCAATAAAGAGGAGAACGACAAGGATTCCCATAGAATGATTCAAACATATCCATATGTATCGTGAATTGATAACTATTTTTATGTGAGAACTCTTCTAATGATATGTGCTCTCCCCAATAGCCACCAAAATCAATTACAGAATCCCAAAGCATTTCTTCCAATGATTGTATACTCCTTTTAGATTGTCCATCTATTTATGAATGATATTCCATACTCATAGTCAACCGAGTCCCAAGGTGATTCTATAAGGTTTTACAGAAACATGACATAAACCTATGATCTCGATCAGATACTATTAAAACTGTCATGCTATGCTTCTTTACCACATTTTGAATATATATTTCAGAAAAGTCCTCCACCATGTGAGATTCATGAATTGGGGTCAAAGGAGCCGAATTTGTGAGCTAATCCACTATCACCCATATAAAATCATGTTTAGAAACCGTTCATGGGAAAACTGTCACAAAATCCATTTCTATCTTCATCCACTTTAAAACACGGATATGTAAATAATGAAATATTATTATTGACCATTTTTATGCCTTAACCTACTAGAAAGTGATGCATCTTGAAGAAAACTTATAGAACTCCCTTTTTTATGTCATACCACCAAAATTATGCTTTAAATTACTTATAAATCAACTATATTCAATGATGAATAACCCATATCAAATTATTATAAGCATGAAGAATTTGTTTCTGACAAGTCAATGGAACGAACATCCAATCTCTAAACCACAACATTGAACCACTATCCAGAATCCATACCTCAATGATCTCCCGCAATAGAGATTTGACTGCATAGCCACACATTTTAAATTTTATTTTAGTTCCTTTTTACCAAATATCAATAAAACCAAGAACCAAAGGAACTAAAAATAAAAACATAAGACTACCACAGTCTTCAAAATCCAGGTACATGTCAGTTATCACCGACATCAACAACCACTAATCTGAATACTATTTTTCCGAATGACCATAAGAATTTATAATTTTTGAATAAAACACTGAATTTCCTTCACTTTAAGTATAAATAAATTCATAGAAAACATTTTGATATACTCCATCCACTTTCTCTATATCAGATTCAAATATCTCTATGAGAAACTAGGTTTTAAGCTCAAATGATTTGTAAACACCATAAATTTATCACTAAATAGGTAATGATGCCAAGTCTTCCAGAAATGTACTATGACAACTAAATCAAAATTCATATAATGGGTAGTTCTTCTCATAAAACTATAACTACCATGATACATAACAAACAACTTGATATCCCAATATGAGAACACATCCTGAACTAGATCTTGAAGAATTACAATACACAACGTACCCTTGTCCTGATTCTAGAAATATAAAAATAGTTTCTAATTTAAGGAAAACTTTATTCTCCAAAATAGAATTATAAAATTCATCATTCCATCAAAATGGAACATTTTTACTAGTCAAATCTATCACCAGTGAATGTATTCATGAAAAATTAGGTTCGAAGTGTCATTAATAACCATCCAAACCAAAGAAACTACATATCTATATGACATTATTTAGAGTTTTCCAAGAGATAACAACATCTACCTTTTCTGGATCCATAGAAACTCCTCTTTAAGATACAAAATGTCCATGGAAACATACTTCTTATATATGAAAATCACACATTTATAATTTTTCATACAGATAACGATCTTACAAAATTTCTATCCTTCTTTGCATGTTTTTATCATGCTCATACCTTGTCCTTGAATAAACTAATATGTCATACATGAAAACCACCAAAAAAGAATCTAAATACCTTTTAAATATCTGATTCATCAATACCATAAATACTATAGGTTCATTTGTAAGACTGAAAGGCATAATTACATACTCTTAATGGTCATATCTACTTATGAAATCCATCTTCGCAATATACTCATTCTAAAACCCCAATTGGTGATATCTAGATCACAATTCAATTTTAAAGAACCATTGGGCTCTATTAAATTGATCAAAAAAATCATCATTTCATGGAAGTGAATACTGATTATTTTACTGTAACTTTGTTAAGCTTATGATAATCTGCACCCAATTGAAGATTTCTATACGCCTTTTAATGAACAAAATCGAAACTACCTATAGAGATGTGCTATGAAAATTGAACCCTTTTCTTTCCAGATATTCTAACTACACTTTCCATCCCATAATTTTTTTGATTCCATATGATAAGACCGAAGATAAATAGGACTATTCCATAGAAGGATATCAATCATAAACACCACTTCTCATTTGGGTGGGAGCCCCTGAAAATTTTCCAGAAAAACATCCAGAAACAGATCAATAACTATCAGAAAATAACTTTTATCAATCTCATCCACCACATCCAAAGTCAAGGATTCCCATTAAAAGGATAAATATATAACTTATAGTTCCAATAATATTGTTGAACCTTCCTTTATATTCTACCCCCTTTAAAGATATGTTCAACTTCATAATCCATTGTAAAACTAACCGTTTGAGTTTGACAATCAGTGTAATCTTTGGACATAATTAACCCATACCTACTCATGATTATATCATTGAAATCCATATCAAAAAATGATAAATCCCATATCAATCCATCTCCATCAATCATTATAGAACAAGATTTTCACACAAAGGCTTGACATTATCTTTGGCCAAGAGGAGTTTGAAGTATCAAAATATAAGGAATTATCTCAACCTAAAAAACCAGAAGATCAAAAACATGAGACAAAGTAAATTAATGGGATTCAATCCTATAAAAAAACAATCAAAATGGTAGAATTCAAAATAATCATACCTCTCACCATTTATGTTCATGATTGATCATAAAAAATAACTTTCTTAGCTCTATATAACTACTTACTCACTACACTTTGTTCTTTGTTTACCTATTGTGATCTTCCTTTCTGTAGATTCATGGTATTCCCAGAATCACTATGGACAACATGGTTCTATTGATGATAATTATTTTTCTTCACTCATACCATTGAAACATACAACATCTCCAAAACATGAGATATATCCCTAGCACCCAACCTTAGAGCACTGAGACAATAGAATTGAATATAGCACCATAATTAGAGTTACCATAATTTTCCATAGGTATACACATGCCTCATCCACTAGTAATTCATGGTATGTCCCTTTCCACCATTTTCGCTCTATTTATAATAACCCTTATCTTTATTACGCATTAATAATTTATTTATCAAATAATATTACTCTTAATACAACCCAAAAGATCTGTAATTATAGTGTATTTTGGAATTAGGTAAATATATAACAAATTAAAACATGAAATACATCATCTATATTGAAAACCTCCTTAACATTTACATAATATTTCATCATACTTAAAACTACATGGAATATCATGGGGATAAACATAAGAAAATGGGTGAGATATAAAAGCCATTAATAAAATAAACAAGGAATAACATGAAGAAAATAACACATGTTATACAATAGGAATATCAATGCAAAATAAAAGGAATATGAAGAATAAGGCATGGAATATTGTGATTATCATACCATGGAAAATGTTGAAACAATGTAAAACTATACATCACAAACACATTTCAAGGCTAAATCTTCAAAGACATCAGGGTGGAAAAATTACCATAATGGAATTAGGTACAACCCTATCTCAACATGATTTATAATGGTACTAATAATTATCCAATGTATTGGAGTGCTATCTTGGTGCACCCATCATAATCATTTCATTCTCATACTTAAGTTTTCCATATAGATTATAAAACATGGATTCATTCATCATAATAATTTATTCCATGATTATGTTTTTTGGAATAAATATATTTATATACCTAATAAATAAGTATATGTGCATAATGGTGAATACACTTTTCAAAAAAATGGGAATGATATTCACTACACAATTGTTTTGGCTTGAAAATCGTTGTGAAATTTTTCAAGCATATCAATTTTACATAAAAATTAATAAAAATTGTTGATGAGAGAAAAATGGGTCTCTAATAATCTAAATATAAAATTCTCAGTAATAGGGACATGGATGTAAATGTCTCCATGTTAGGAAATTGAAATAGAAGGCATAAATTCATAAAGAAACGTGAACAAAGAAGAGAAGGTGAGGATCACTAACGGAATTTTGGCACAGTAACAACTCAGTTAAGGGTCCAAATGGGGAAGGATAAATAATTATTCATTAAAATAATAATTAATGCATAGTAAGGTAATTATTATAAATTAATGACAATATAACCATTTGAAATTACAAGAACTAATTTCTAATATGTTTCTTGAATTTGAAAGGATGAGAGGAAAGTCCATTACATTAATGTGTGACACCAAAGTCCTAGGAGAAGATTAATGAGAGATTTGTGGAACCTTTTGGGGACAATATGGAGTGGGGGGAAGAGTATGGAAATGTTACAAAGATTTTGAGTGAAAATAAATTATTTCTTGGATGGATTTATGTAGGAAAAGGGGGATTTCATTATTATTTTTGTTTTGGACACTACATAATTTTTTTTCCAAAACCACAAACCACTGAATAGTTTTTTCCCATGATTTCTACCAAATATTAGTGTATTAAATTATTTTATAAGGCCAAGGGACGAAATTCCTAAAATATTACCATTGGTGATGTAGAGGTGAGTCACACTCATAATGAAATGATTTTAAAATCTTAAAAAATATTATAAGTCTTGGAGGATTCAAAATAGATTTAAAAAATAAGTTATATAAATATATAATATAAAATTTCTTAAAGGAAAGAATATATTTTGTCATGAATACCATTTATATTACTTATTACATCACTTTTGGGTCATTACGATGCTATAAAACACAAAGTATATTTATAAGGTATTTAATTTTTCTCTGAAAATAGATTTGCCTCTGAGAACTATGAAAAATTAACCATTATTTAATTTGTATGTCTTAATTCCAAAAAAATATTGATTTTATAAAAATTATTTTCTAAAAATGTGAATTTTCATTTTTAAAATTAAAACTGACATTTATTTAAAATGAAAGGTTTTTAACAATAACATTTGTTTGAACCCTTATAAAATTTAAATTTGTCTTCAAAAAAATAATATGGTCATATATATTCAATAATAATTATTTAATAATTATATTTTAATAAAATATTTTCTTTTTTAAATATCCATTAATTCATCAAAATAGATATCTTAATTAACCAAAAATACTATTTGTGTTTTTTTGAATAAAAAAATATTTTATACAATAATAATAATATGATAAAAATATATTCATTATTATATATATAAAAATTTACATATTCATATTACTTGGTTCATGATACATACCCCATTAATACACCAGAATACTCCCGAAGAGTAAGGTGGGCAATGGTGGGGCTTTCATGGGGCCGTTCAGTTAGCATAGTTTGGGTCATGATCTCGATAAGCATGAAATTATCTCATAAACTATTTCTCTCATGCTTAAGTTTTTGATGTCATCTTTGGATTAGTCTTGGGAAATCCCATAAATTCTATGTCCATTAAAATCTCCAAAAAATGGGCTTCATAGGTTATGATCTTATTAGTTGAGACCATCAAACCCTTTGTCCATGAAAGTTGGATTATTTAAAACCCCATATTTATACTAATCTTGTGATCAATGTTCAAAGACTATATTATCAATGTCAAAGATACTTAACAATTATTAAAATGAAATTGTATATAATAAAATAAAATATGTTCATGTGCTTTCTATAAACATAATACATTTAATTAAATAAAAATTGAAAATTTTATTCATAATAGTTTGGTTCATTACAATATTCTCACATTTAAGGTGTTTTTTCCTCAAAATTTTCTTTTACCACACTAAAATAGATGTGGGTAAGTCTATTTTATCTCTTCCACCAGTTCCCACATTTCTTCTTCAAACTTTTGTTTTCTCCACAACATTTTTACTATGGGCATTGTCTTATTTCTTAGTACATTTTCTCTATAATCTAGATCATCACTAGATGATCCTCATATGAAAGGTCATTATTCAATGGTACCACCTATATATTGAGTATATGTGATGTTTATGGTATGTAATTTCTTAAGAGGAATATATTGAATACATCATGTACTTGAGACATGTTTGGTGGGAGTTATAGTCGATAGAGAATTACTCCAACGTGATCAAGGATCTCAAAATGGATGATGTACCATGGGATATTCATACCCTTATTCCCAAATCTCACCACTCTCATGCATGGATATATTCAAAGGAATACACTGTTCCAACATCAAACTCTAGGTTATGTCGATGATTGTCAGCACAATGCTTTTGTCAACTCTGGGAAGCCTAGATGTGCTACTGAATGGTCTTAACCTTTTCCCCAATTTCCTATATCATTTCTGGGGCTAGAAGATTTCCTTCCCCAACATCATCCAAACAAGCCAATGATATGCACGTCTTCCCTTAGAGGGATTCGTAGGGAGCCATTTTGATGCTCGAGTGGAAACTATTGTTCAAAGTGAACTAAACCAGAGGAAGATTTTGATCCCATCCTCCTTTGAAATCAATTTAGAATGCTCCCAATATGTCCTCAAGTATTTTAATATTCTGCCTTGATTGGAAATCAATTTGAGGGTGATAATCCATACTAAAGTTGACCTCAGTTTTTATTACATGTTGGAGACTTTTTTAAAACATAGAGGTGAATCTTAGATCTCAATCGAACACCATAAATAGTGGTACTCCATAAATCCTTACCACTTTTATGATGTATATCTGTGCCAGCTGATCCAGTGGGAAGTCCTCGTGAATCGCAATTAAGTGTGTAGTCATTTTATGATGATCCACAACAACCCAGATATCATAATTACCCTTTGATATATTTGGAAGTTTTGGTGACAAAGTCTATAGTGATGTTTTCAAATTTCCATGTTGGTATTGGTAGTGGTTGCATTGTCCCCTTAAAATTATACCTTTTAGCCATCACTTATTTCCATAACAGACACTTTTATGTATAATCATCGATCACATTCTTCATGTGATCACACAAGTAGTTCTCTCAGATATCTCAATACATCTTATGTCTCTTGGGTGAATGGAGAAAGTAGAACTATGTGCGTAATCCAATTGTTCCTTCTTTAACTTTTGATATAATGGAACACATAGTCTTGACACAAATCTCACAATTATATATTCATTAACATTGAACATTCAGGATTTAACTTTTCATATAGTTTCCACTTTCTTATTTATTCGCAAATCATCTTTATGATCATCTTTTAACCTTTCAAGAACAGAAAATTGATAAATCATTTTTGAAAGGATTGATGATTTTTATTTCTATATTATTCCAATGTCTATCCTATTAAAATATAAGAATATCATATCCTTCTCAATTCTCATTGATGATAGAATTGATGGATCCATTCTACTTAGAGAAACATCCACTTTTTTCTCTTTCCCAAGACTGTAGTGGATTAAGAAGTTGTAATCCTTGAAGATCTCTAACCACCTTCATTGGCGTATATTAATCTCTTTCTATGTGAAAATATATTTTAGTCTCTTGTGATCAATATATATCTCACAATTCTCCCCGTAGAGATAATTTTTATACTTCTTCAAAGAAAATATCACAATTCCCAACTTCATATCATATTTGGGATAATGTTTCTCATTAATTTTCAACTACCTTCAAGCATAGGCTATGAATTTGTCATTATGCCTTAACACATATCCTAATCCAGTCTTTGAAGCATCACTTAATACCAAAATAGTTTCTCCAAATGTGGGTAGTGTTAGAACATGGGTAGTTATAATACTTGTTTTCAAATCCTTACATATTTATTTACATTCATCATTCTAAGAAAACTAGACTCCCTTACAAGTTATCTTGGTAAGAGGGATTGACAATCATGAAAATTTTTATCAAAAATCCACAATAATATCATATTTTTTCTTGGAAACTATGGATATATATCATAGATGTTGGACTCAACCATCTTTAAATTGATTTTATCTTTAAAGAGTCAATAGTTATCCCATTTCTTATGATGATATCGCCCAATAATGAGATTTACTTCAACCATAAATCACATTTTCAATATTTAGAAAAAAAATTCTCCTTTCGTAAGGTATTTAGAAAAGTTATCAAATGTTTCTCATGCTCCTACTTGATTTTTGGGTATATTAGAATATCATCTATAAAGGCTACAAAAAATATGTCAAGGTAATCTATAAAGATTCTATTAATCAATTCCATAAATAATTCTAGAGCATTAATGAGCCCTAAAGGCATCACTATGAACTTGTAGTGCCCATACTGTGTATGAAAAGCGGTCATAGAGATATCTTCCTTATTCACCCTTACTTGAAAATATCATAAACAAAGATCCACCTTGGAGAAGAATTTTCTCCATGTAGCTGATCAAAAAATTGATAAATAATTGTTAAAGGATACTTTTTATTTATCATTATCTTATTGAGCTCATGATAATCATTTAAAAGTCACATTGACCCATCCTTCTTCTTGATGAAGAGGATAGGTGCACCCCATGGTGAAGCACATGGGTGTATGAACCCTTTTTCTAGATTCTCCAATAGTTGTTTCTTCAGTTCCAAAAAATCCACAATAGCCATCCTATATAAAGTCTTGGATATTGGAAACAACCTAGGTATAAGATCGATTAATGATTCAACCTATTAGTAAAGAGGAATACTAGATAATTACTTGGGAAACATATCAGCGTATTCCATCTCAATAGGAATATCTTTGAGGATGATCCTTTACATAGAATTAATAATTTTCTCGAGATAATCCTTATCCTAGGGAAATAATATCCATGATTGAGATTATGGTTCTAAAGAATATTCATCCTCCTCTTTGAACTTGTATATAATTTGGGGTTGATTCGTAATATAAAGAGTGATTTCCTTATACCAATAATTTATGTGGGTTCTATATAGGTAATTTCAATCCAACCCTAGAATTTTATCAAATTCAACCGAAGGGAGCATGAAAAGGTTCTTCGGGATGTTCAACCCAAAAACGTTGAAAGGGGATGATTTATATACTTTGTATTCAATAATTTACCCATTTTTCATTTTCACTAACATCTATACTTTCATTATTTGTGGAAAAGTTTGGATAGTTCTCCTAAACTTTTATTATATGAAGGAATGCATAAAACTCGAATTAAAAAGAAATTTCTTTATTCTTTAATGAATAAATAATGTATGTATCTCCACTTCATTTTCTATATTCACTTCGGTGATAGTGATGAAAAAATATCACCCTTGATACCTTGAAGTTCGTTGTTTTCCTCTAAAAACCCTTGGCATAGAGAAATAGTTTGAAAAGTTACATAGTTTTTTATAGTTGAAGAAATAGATAATTCATTGAGGGTTTAATAAATCATTACATTACTTCATCACATTATTGTCTTTATCTTGTTGTGAATTATTAGCATGGTACCCTTCTTTCCCACACCTAAAGCATTTCCTTGCTCCCTTTAGCCAATTTCTGGGGTTCTTCTTCCCACACCCTTGACACGTAGGATGTTGAAGTTTCATAGCACCATTAGATCTATTTCTCAGACCTCTGAAATTATACTTTTCTCTCCACTTATTATTCCCATGATACAGTTGACACTCACTAATATCCATCTTGAATTTTAGGGAACATCAGAGAATTTATTCATAGCTATCAATGTCATGGATCTCCATGGATTTTCATAGACTAGGATTTATCCCACAAAAAAGTGTTCAACCTTTTATTCAAGGGTAATGAAAAAACTATAGGTGTATCATGAAAGTATTGTGAAGTTTACCTCATATACCCTAATAGATTAATCATATTTTTTCTTGAGGGAAAGGAAACCCCTTTCTATTTTAATATGGAGAGTGCAAGGAAAATATTTCTCAAAAAACATTTTCATAAATTTGTTCCACACCATCACTTCGATCTATTTCTCATGCATCATATTATTGATCAGTGTCCACCACTGATCAAATTATCATTACATATGATAAACAACTAGAATAAACTTCTATTATTTAGAACATTTATGTTTGAGTAATATCTTCTCAATGGAGTTGATTCGTTGTTCTGCAATTAAGGGATCAAATGATCTATTGAAAGTAAGAGGCCTTTGTTTGAAGAAGCACTCGATTGAGGCTTTCTCTATCTTAGGGGGTTTGGGTGATCATATTGATCTATGTTTCAATTAAAAATCTCATTTAGCTTAGAGTGTATAATGAAAAATTATGTGATTCCCGCTCCCATAGAGTTGGGCATCTCGTTGGGGAAATCTTCACATTTCCCATCACATCAGTTGTTAACCTGGTTCCTTAAATTAACGACCATTAGCTCAAATGAATGGAAATCTAGGATGAGTATTTTAAAATCATATAAAATGTGTAATCCAATGAAATTGAGGGAATAACCTAAAATTTTATTTATTTTTTAACTTATGGATATTTTTGGCTTCGATATATGTTATCCATGATTTACTTCCTAACTTTTATTCTTATGGGATTTTTTTGTTCCCTTAATAATAGATCATAATGAGGTTATAAATTTACCAAATAATATTCAATGGGAGTGAATACCAGCTACACTATAAGGAATATTTTTATATACCATATTACCCCGATTCTAGACCATATTATCTTTTCCGAGATGTTACCAATAAGTACTTTTGTGTCTGAACCCCATCCACTTGTAGTATCTAAGAAGGGATTCATTTTCTTGATAAACCACTTGCTCTATTAAATACCAAAATTTAAAGATGTTTTCTTATACTTATTCTTATCCCTAATGATTTCTCAAGATTTCTCTAATTAGAAGGTATTTAATGGAGTTTTTTAATCCTAATCCAAAAAATAAATAACTTTTCCTCTAATACCAACTATATCAACCCTGCTATATTTTGACATATTAATATTTGATTTATTAAATAATATTACACATAATAAAACCAATAATTTCAATAATTATAGTCTCTTTTGGGATTATGTTCGATACACAACAACTTAAAATGTGAAATACATCATATTTATTGAAAACATCTTTAACATGTTTATAATATTCATTCATACTTAAAACTACATGGGATATCCCGGGATAAACATAAAGAAAAGGGGTGAGATATAAATCATAGTTAGGGAATAAATAAGATATAATAAGAAGAATATAATACATGTTAGATAATAGGCATATCAAGGGTGAATAAAAGAGACATGAAAAATATGACATGATGTAACATGATAATCATAACAAGGGAAATGTGGAAACAACTTAAAACACTGCATCATAAGCACAAGTCAAGGATAAATCGACCAAGACTATATGGTGGAAAAATTCCCATAATGTAATCAGGTTCACCCATATTCTAACATTATGTATCATGATTCTAAATATTACCCAATGCATTGGAGTGTTGTCTAGGTGCACCCATCATAATCATTTCATTCAAGGTATTAAGTGTGCCACATAGACCATGAAACAAATATTCATTCATCATCATAATTAACTCCATGATTAAGGAGTGTGGAATAAATATATTTAAGTCCTAAATTAATAATTATATGTTCATAAAGGTGAATACACATTATAGAATAATGGTCACGGTATTCACTACACAATTGTTTTTGTATAGAAAATCACAGTGAAATTTTGGCAGCATAACAACATTACAAAAAAATTCATAAAACTTTTAGATGAGAGAAAACAGGTATATCATCATTTAAAAATAAAATGGGTATTAACATGGGCCTATAAATAAATGTCTCAAAATTAGGAAATGGAAATATAATGTAAAAGTTAATAAAGAAACATGAAAAAAAGAGAAGGCAAGGATCCCTCACAGAATTTCAGCATAGTAACGACATAGTTAAGAGCCAAAATGGGGTCGGATAAATGATAAATAATTAAAATAAAAAAAAATTGATATTTGGGGAGTTATTAAAAATGAATTAAAATATATCCATTTGAAATTACTAGAACTAATTTTAAATTAGTTTCCTGGATTTGAAAGGAGCATATGAATGTCCCTTACTTGAATGTGTGACTCGAAAGGCTAGGGAGGGGCTTATTGAGAGACTGGGGGAACCTTGAGTAGAATATAGGGAGTATTTTTCAGATTTTAGATGATATAAATATAGTTTTATTGAAGATAAATGGGATCTTGTGTGGGTTTATATCAGAAAAGTGGGGGATTTCTTTATTATTTTTATTTTAGACACTACATAATAAAATATCAAAAAACAAAAACCATCCAATAGTTTTTACCATGGTTTATGAAAAATGGGATTGTATTACATTATATTATAAGTCCATGGGTGGAAATTATTAAATTATTACTATTGATAATGTGTAGGTGTGTCACACTCGTAAATAAATGATATTAAAATCTTGAAATATATTATAAGTTTGGGATGATTAATAATGGCTTTAGAAAATAAATCAAAAAATAAAAATCAAATTATTTTGAAGGGAAAACATATATTTGGTCTTTTATCCAATTTATATTACTTATTACATCCCTTTTTGACCATCGTGAAGTCATAAAACCCAAAGTATATTTATACGGTATTTAATTTTTACCCAAAAATACGTTTGTCTCAAAAAATAAAGAAAAATTTACCATTGGATAATTTTGACATCCTAATTCGAAAAATATATTCATTTTATGTTAATAATATACTAAATATTTAAATTTTGTTACTTTTAATATAAAATCTGACATTTATTGAAAGTGATGGGGTTTTGACAATAACATTTTTTTGAACCCTTAAGAAAATTAAATTTGACTTCATAAAAATTATATAATAATTTTTATTTAATAAAAATTATTTAATTATTTTATTTTATTAAAATTTAATTTATTTGAATAATCCATTAATGTCTCAAAATATATATATTAATTAAAAAAATAATATTTGTGTTTTATTGGATCAAAATAAAAATCCTTTATAATGTACAAATAATAGGATAGAAATATATTCATTATTTTATAAAAAATAATTTATATATTCCTATTGTAAGGTTATTGATACATATCCCTTTAATACACCAATATACACCCTAAGAGTAAGGTGCGCGATAGTGGGGATTTCATGGGGCTGTTCAGCGGACATGGTTTGGGCTTTGATCTAGATGAGCTTTAACATATACCATAAATGGTTTCGCTCATGCTTAAGTTGTTTGATATTGTCTTGATATTGGTATAGGGAAAATCCCAGAAATGTTATCTCCATCAGAGGCTCTCATGAATGGGCTTTATAGGGCATGCTCATACTGGTTGAGGCTATCACTTCCTTTTTCAGTTAAAATTGGGTTTGGTAAAACCCTATATTTATACTAATCATGTGATCACTATTAAAGGATTATGTAATCAATTATAAAGATACTTAACAATCATTAAAATACAATTTTTTATAATAAAAAAAAATAAGTTCATGTGTTTTCTATAAACAAAAGACATTTAATTTTATCAAAAGTGGTAATTATATTTAGAATAGTTTAGGTCATTACACTAATACCTCGTGTTTAGAAAATTTCTCTTGAAATTTTATTTTCCCATATTAAAAAAAGGGTACGTTTGCTTCGTCACTTCCTCCAGTTCCCATGTTTCTACTTTGTCCTATTGGTTTCTCTACAAAACTTTTTTAACGGGAATTATACTATTTTATAGGAACTCTTCTTTTTGATCTAAGATCTTCACTATCTGATACTCATAGAAAGGTCATTCTTCAATTTCACCACCTTTTTATTGAGTACATGTGATTGGTTTGGTATTTACTTTCTCAAGAGGGATACATGGAATACATCATGTACTTAAGATAGACTCTATGGAAGTGTTATTCGATAATCCAATTCATTGATGTGATCAAGGATATCAAAAGAGATGATGTATCATAGACTAATCTTTTCCTTCTTCCCAAATCTCACCACTCTCTACCATGGAGATATGTAGAGGAATACCATGTCTCTGATGTCAAACTCTAGGTCATGTCGATGATTTTCTACATATATCTTTTGTCATCTTTAGGTATCCTTGATGTGATGCTTAATATTTTTAACCTTTAACCCTATTTCCTTGACCATTTCAGGACCTAGATGTTTTTGTTCCCCAAATTCCTCCAAACATTTCAGTGTTCTGCACCTCTTCCCATAGAGGGCTTTATGGGGATCCATTTGGATGCTTGGGTTGAAACTATTGTTGTAAGAGAACTCAATTAGAGGAAGATGTTGACCCCATCATCCTTTGAAATTAATTAAGCATTCTATCAACAGGTCTTAAAGTGTTTGGATATTCCGCAAAGATTGGCCATCACTTTGAGTGTGATAATCCATACTGATGTTCAGCTTTTTTTGGATCATGTTGAATGATTTTCAAAAAATGTTGCGGTGAATCTCAGATCTCAATTAGACACAATAGATAGTGGTATTCCATGTAACCTTACCACTTCTCTGGTTTATATCCAAGCCAGTTGATCTGGTGAGACATAATCTTGAATCTAAATGAAGTGTTTAGTCTTTATAAGACATTCCCCAAAAACCCATACATCATTGTTTCGCATTGATATCTTTGGAAATCTGGTGAAAAATTCCAGGGTAAAATTTTCAATTTCCATGTTGGTATGTGTAATGGTTGCATCATCCCCTTATAATTATACCTTTCAGCCTTATCTTTCTAACACAAGAGGCACTTTGATGTATAATCATTGATATCATTTTCCATGTTATCCCACTAATAGTTCGCTCAAAGATCTCGATACATTGCCCTGTTCCCTGGGTGAATGGAGAAAGTATAACTATGGGAATCATCTAATAGTTCCTTCTTTAATATGTAATTTTATGGAACACATAGCCTTGAACCAAATCTCAAAATTCATTATTCATTAAAATTAAACTCTGAGGATTTCTGTTTTCTCATAGTTTC
The DNA here is from genome assembly GCA_963277665.1 of Viscum album. Taxonomy (NCBI): domain Eukaryota; kingdom Viridiplantae; phylum Streptophyta; class Magnoliopsida; order Santalales; family Viscaceae; genus Viscum; species Viscum album. Next base: position 642,457,929 of record OY728160.1, read on the forward strand.
TAATTTATTCTAAATTCCCTCATCATCTTTTTGAGCATCCTTTATCCTTTTAAAAAGATATGGTTGAGAAATAATTTTTGAAAGGATTGATGATGTTCCTTCTTTTAGGATTCCCATTCCCATTCTCTTCAAATATAATAAGATCATATCCCTCTCAATTCTTAGGGATGATAGAATTGATGGATCCTTTCTACTTATAGAATCTACCACGTTTTGTACTTTCTTAGGATGGTAGTGTATTGATATTTCATAATCCTTGATGAGATATAACCAAATTTACTAGTTCATATTAATCAATTTCTATGTGAATATATTTTTTAGGCTCTTGTGATCAGTATATATCTCAAAATTATCTCCATATTAATAATGTCAACATATTTTAAAAGAAAATATTATAGCTTCGAACTCAAGATCAGGGATGGGATAGTTTTTCTCACTAAATTTCAACTTCCTTAAAGCATAGGCTATGAATTTTTAATTTTTCATTAATAGGAAACTTAATCCCTTCTCTAAATCATCTCTTAATACCATGAAAGGATATCAAATTTTGGGTAGTGTGAGAACAGGGGAAGAGGTCTGCCTTTTTTTAACTCCATGAATCTTACTTTACATTCAACATTCCAAGAAAACATGACTCCCTTATGATTTATCTTGATAATAGGGTTTGAAAATCATAATAAATTTCTCAAAAATCGGTGATAATACCCATATAATCCAAGAAAACTACAAACACCTATCATAGATGATAGCCTTAGAATTCCTTCAATTTCTTTAGTCCTTGGAGGTTCAATAGATATCCCATCTTCTATGATGATATTCCCCACGAATGAGGTTTCCTTCAACTATAACTCACACTTTCTATAATTTTAATAAATCTTTATCATTCATATGGTCTTTATAATAGTTTTAAAATGATCCTCATGACCCTCCTTTATTTTGGAATATATTAGAATATCATCTATAAAGACTACCTCAAATTTTTCAAGGTAATCTCTAAAGACTCTATTCATAAATTTCATAATGATTTCTAGAGAATTAGTGATCCATAAATGAATCACTATAAACTCTTAGTGCCTGTTACTTATACGAAAAACAGTCTTGGGGATTACAATGTTCTTCAACATTACTTGATAATATCCCGAATGAAGATCCACCTTGGATAATTATTGTGCTCCATGTATCTAGTCAGAAAAGTCCTCAATCCATTGAAAATGATACCTATTATTTATATTGATCTCGTTGAGCTAATGATAATCAGTGAAATTGTGCATTTACCAATCCTTATTCTTTTTGAAGAGGATAGGTTCACCCTATGGTTTATCACTTGGGCGTGTGAACCCTTTATCCTGATTCTTCTATAGTTGTTTCTTTAGTTCCTCATGTTCTACAACAATCATCTTATACGATTTCTTGGATATTAGAAACACCCTAGGTATAAAATCTATTGAAAACTCAACCTCTCATCTAGGAGGAAGGCCAAGAATTCATTGAGAAACATATCAGTGTATTCCCTCATAAATAGGCATGTATTCAAGGATGATCCTTTCCTTGAACTTAATCATTTGATCTAGATATGCTTTATCACATAGAAATAATATCTATTCATGAGATGATGGTGCTAAAAAGGATTCATCCCCCTCCTGTCACTAGTATAGAATCAGGGGTTGATTCTTTGTATGGATATTGATTTCCTTCATGTGGAAATTTATGTAGGATAAATATAGGAAAATCTAATATGTGCCCATAATTGCATCAAATTCCACCAAAGGGAATGTGAAAAGGTTCTCCAGAAAGTTCATCCCACAAACATTGATAGGGTAGGAGTTATATACTTGGGATGCAATAATTTCCCCATTTTACTTTTTCATTGACATATCTACATTCATGATTTTTGGTGGGTTTCAAATAGTTCTGCTAAAAATTAATGAATGAAGGAATGCATATAATCAAAATCAAAAAGTATGTTTTCTATTCATGAATGAATAAATATAGTTATTATCACCACTTCATTTTTGGGATTCACTTTGGTTGTAGTGATGGAAAAAGCTCCCCCTTGATGCCTTGAAGGCTGTTTGTTTCCTTCAAAAACCCTTAGCTTAGGGAATTGGTTTACAAAGTTCCCTAGTTCCTTGTAGTTGAAGAAATAGACGATTCCCTGAGGGTTTACTAGAGAATTACTTTCCTCAATTACATTAGTGGGTGTCTCTTATTAGTAACTATTATCTTGGTTCCATTCCTTCCAACAACTAAATAATTCTTTTATTCCCTTTGGGAAATTTCCTAGGTTCATCTTCCCAGACAATTGACAAGTCATGTGTTGAAATTTATTATCACTATAAGATATCTTTATCGAACTACCATTATTAAACTCCACTTTTTTCTTCTTATCCCCATGATACCATTGACATTCATTGATATATGTATTTAATTTTAGGGAAAAATGTACAATTTCTTCATATCTATTAATGTCTTGAATAAAAAGGGATTTTCATAGACTATTATTTAAACCACCAAAAAATAAGTCAACCTTTAATTCAAGGGTAATGAAAAAAGTAGAGGAATATCGTGCAAGTCTTTTGAATTTTTCCTTATACGACCCAATAGAATTGTCATCTTTCATTCATGAGGGTAAGTAAATCCCTTCAATTTTATGACGTAGAGTACTTGGATAAAATTTATCGATAGACATTTTGCATAATTCCTTCCACTCCATCACTTTCATCTCTTTCTCAGACTTATTATTCTTGATCAATTTACATCACTGATCAAATTATCCTTCCATATAATAAACAGATAGAAGATAATTCTCTTGTTCAGAACATTGAAGGACAGAGAACACATTTTATATGAAGTTGTTCCATTGTTCCATAATTAAGGGATAATATGATCCATTGAAAGTAGTAGGCATTTTTTGCATGAAGATCTTGATTGTGGATTAATATATCTTATGGGGGCTTGGGTGCTCCTCTTGATCCATGTTTCTATTTATATATTGAGTTAGCTGAGAGAGTATCATGAATTTGTTTTGATTCCTACACCCATCGGGTTGGGAATATCGTTGGGGAAGTCCTCACGTAACCCTTCACATCGGCTGTTAACCAGATTCCTCCTATTACCGGGAGTTAGAGATAATATAGGGAAAATAATGTATGATTATTTTTAACTATTAAACACAAAATGGACTCTAATTACATTAATTTAATAACATATAAATTACATTTATTTCATATTTTTTTTTTCTAGGATTCAATCTATGTTATCCATGATCTTTTTCCTAACATGTATTCTTATGAGATTTTTCCCCTTAATAATGGTTCATAATGAGAATATGAATCTACCAAAGAATATCCCTTGGGAGTGTCAATCCAGGTGGACAGTAAGGACCATTTTTGTGTACTATATTTCCCCTATCCAAGCCCGGATCATTTGTTTGGAGTTATTACTCATAGGTACATCTGTACCCGAACCACATCAACTTTTAGTATTCATATAGGGATGAATTTTCAAGATAAACCACTTAATCTAAACTTACAAAAAATTATCAATGTTTTATTATACTCAGTCTCATCCCCAAGGATTTCACTATAGTTCTATAATACGAAGGCTTTTACTATAGTTTTCTAATCCTAATCTCTAAAATACCGAAACTTTTCCCATGATACCAACTATAACGACCCTTCTATTTACTATACATTAATAATTGATTCTTTACAAAAGATTACACCTAATAAAAACCAAAAGATAGATAAGTATAGTGTATTTTGGAATTAGGTACAATACATAACAACTTAAAATATTAAATACATCGTCTTTATTAACAACCTCCTTACCATGTTCATAATATTCCTTCATACTTAAAACTGCATGAGATATCTTGGGGAAAAACATAAGAAAAGGGATGAGCTATAATTCCCAATAAGGGAATAAACAAGGACTAAAAATAAGAATAAAATACATGTTATGCAATAGTTTTATCAATGGGTAATATAACGAACATGAATAATAATGCATGGTATAGCATCATAATCATAACATGGGAAATGTGGAAACAACTTAATACACTGCATCCTAAACACAAGTCAAGGATAAATATACCTATACTTAATGGTGGACAAGTTATCATAACAGAATCGGTTACACCCCTATCTGAATATGATGTATCATGATACTAGACATTACCCAATTCATTAGACTGTTATCTGGGATCACCCATCATAATCATTTCATTATCATGCATTAGTGTGCCACATAGACCACAAAACTTGGATTCATTCATCATCATAATTTGTTACATGATGAAGGTGTATGGAATAAATATACATAGGTAAATAATAAGTATGTATATTTTTCAAAAAGATTAATACCCTTAATAGAGAAATGGGTATGGTGTTCACAATATAATTGTTTTGGCATAGAAAATCACGATGGAATTTCCATAGCATAATGATGTTACATAAAAATTAATAAAAATGGTTGATAAGATAGAAAAAGGTATATAATAATATAAAAATAAAATGGGATGTATTGGGGATTTGGAATGACATGTTTCAACATTATGAAATGGAAATGGAGTGCATAAGTTCATAAAGAAACTCAAATAAATAAGAGAATGTGAGGATCCCTCCTGAAATTTTGGTTAAGTAACGACTTAGTTAATAGTCCAAATGGGGAAGGATATAATATACCACATTAAAATAACATCAAATGAATATTAAGGTAATTATTATAAATGAATTAAAATATAACCATTTGAAATTACATGAACTGATTTCAAATAAGTATCTTGAATTTGAAAGGCGGGGTAGAAAGTCCCTTACTAGAATGTGTGACTCCAAGTCTTAGGAAGTGATTCTTGAGAGCTTGGGGAGCCTTTGGAGGACTCTAGTGAGTAAGGTTTAGAGTTTGGACATCATCCAAGGAGTTTTAGTGAAGATAAATTGGAGTTTTGGTGGGGTTATATAGGAAAATAAGGGGATTTCTTTATTGTTTTGGTTTTGGACACTACATAATAAAATATCCAAAACCAAAAACCACCCCATAGTTTTTTAATAATGTTTCTACCAAATGGTAATAGTTTAAATTATTTTATAAGTACAGGGGCCGAACATGTTAAAATATTACCATTGGTTATCTGGAGGCGTGTCACACTCTTAAAGAAATGATTTTAAAATCTTAAAATGTATTATATGTCTTGGAGGATAAATAATGGATTTAAAAAATTCAAATAGCCAAAAAATAACATTATATTCAAAGGAATAAATATATATGGTCTTGGATCCCATTTATATTACTTTTTACACTATTTTGGGTAATTATGATGTCATAAAACACGAAGTATATTTATATGGTATTTAATTTTTACTCGAAAATTTGACTATCTCAGAAAATTATGAAAGATTTACTAGTGGAAAATTTTGATGTCCTGATTCAAAAAATAATATTATTTTATAATAAATAATCATATATATATGTTCATTTTCACTTTCTAAATAATAACTAACATGTATTGGAAATGAAGTGTTTTTTGCAACAATAATTTTTTTGAACCCTTTTAAAAACAACATTGGACTTCATAAAAATTATACAATATTTTATATTTATGAAACATTATTTAAGAATAATACTTTATTAAAATATTATTTATTTCCAAAATACATTAATTTATCACAATAAATATATTAATTCACCAAAAATACTATTTTTTTTTATCGAATCAAAATAAAGATCATTTATAAAGTAACAATAATAGGATGAAAATATATTCATTATTTTATAAAAAATAATGTACATATTCCTATTTATAGGGTTTTGATAGATATCCCTTTAATACACTCGCATACACCCTAAGACTAAGGTTCATAATGGTTGGGCTTTCATGGGGTCGTTCGATGAACATGGTTTGGTCATGATCACAATGATCTTTAACATATCCCATAAAAAGTTTCTCTCATAATTATTATACTAGATATAGGCTTGGGATTGGTCTAAGGAAAATCCCAGAAATTCTATCTCCCGCAAAAAGCTCTAATAAATGAGCTTCATAGGGTACGATCCTACTATTTGAATCCATCACTTACTTTTTCTATGAAAATTGGATTTCTTAAACCCCTATATTTATACTAATATTGTGATCACTATTCAAATACTATATTATCAATGGTAAAGATACTTAACAGTCATTAAAATCCAATTGGATATAATAAAACAAAACAAGTGCATGTGTTTTTTATAACCATATGACATTTAATTAAATAAAAATAGGAATTTAATTCCTAACCATTTGGATCATTATAGTATTGACCATCTCTATATAATCCATCATATAAAACATGATAATAATTCAGAAAATTTCTCGACTGAACCTCGGTTAAAAAATTTGTTCCATCAAGGATGAACTAGGTATAACTTTGGGGGGAAATTAGAATAAATTCATAAATTTATCCACATACTCAATCAGTGAGAGGCTCCCTAGAATCAATCTGAATAATTACATCATTCTAGTAGTTATAAATGTTTGATGATAGATTTTTTTATTGAACAATTATTTAAAACCCTCTCATTCAATTTCTTGGTCCTATTTAGTCTAATTTTAAAAAACCTACCACTAATTTACTTGAAACTCAAGCATTTATGTTGATAGATTGACTTTAAACACAATTGGTGAGACTAGTAAATCAAATAATCAATTTATCCTATTTACCCACACCTATTATTTTTATGGTTAGGAATCACCCCCTAAGATGGGTGTATTCTTATTATATCCATACCCTTCTTTTAAGGTACTTTTTTTCTCTTCTATTCTTGTCCTAATTCCCCCTTGGTTTCAACTTCCCCCTTGAATTTGGAATGAATTAGAGGGTTTTTGGTTGTCCAGAACATGCCATATGGTTTCGTCGCACGTTTTACTTAACCGTGCAGCCAAAGACTGCACAGGTGTCTAGGTCATAAAAAATGTTTTTAAATTCCAAGTTTTTGTTTCCTTGAATAAACATAACTCTCTCATTTCTTCCCTCATTCGACCCTAGTAGCAATAGAAGCCTCCCAATCTCACTCAAGCACCCTTGGAACGCAATTTTGAAGGGGGTTTTGTGGTGTAACTTCAAGATATTTCAATTATGTGATTCCCTTTCTTGTTTCTTCCATTATCTGTAGGTTTTCTTCCATAATTCATGAAGTTCCACTTTTCTTAAAGCTAGGGATTCATACCTGGGGTTTTATTTTGGGTTTAATGGTCCATTCTTGTGGATTTAGGTTCTTTTTTAGTCCCTTGTGGTGTGGCTGTGGTGCGGTTGAAGTTTCTCATAAGGATTTGAGTTTTCTGACATATAAGGTAGGTGATTCCATGTGTATAGATTCTTGTATGAATTTATCATTCTTTTTTATCATGTTTATCATGTTTTATTTCCTTTTCGTGTGGTGAGAAATTCATTTTTGGAAGCGTTGATTGAGAATTTAATTTTAAAGTTTCATTTTGACATGTAAATGGGTGTTTTTCATGTGTATTGAATGTCTTATCATTTGGGGTTATTTGGTGATCAATGGAACTGTTTTATCAGATGTTGTTTGGGCTACAAAATCTGGTTGATTATGGTATTGGTGTACATTTAGCATTAAAAGAGGGTTTTAAATGGATTTGGTGTGAGAAACCATATTTTACTACTTGAAGTTTTTTTATGAAAAGTTTGAAAGGTTTATTGAGTTACAAAAATGGTGAAATGGAATGTTGGGTATTATTTGGTATGTTTATGTTATAGAAATTGTGTTTTTATGTGCAAATGGTATTCTTTAACATGTGGACTTGTTTGAGTAGAAAGAGGGAATCCTAAGTATCTAGTAGAGAGGAATAAGACTAGTATGATAGTGATCCTGAGAGGTATCATCCCTATTTCACATGGAATGTTTGACGATTACAATACTTACTAAACTTTTATGAAGTTTGGGACCACTAGGACAATGGGGTTTCCCCTCCTAGTGGCTCATGCATCATTAGGATGTCGATTATGGATGCTTTGCCACTGAGATATGATGTACCTAGGCCCCCACAACTATTTATCACCTTAGGGTGTTTCCATGATTAGTGTTCATCATATATGTTGTGATTACCATTGTAATATGGTGTGATTGGAAGGAAAATTTCATTGCATGGATATTTTAATTAAAAGTGTTTATTTCTTAAAGTTTGTCCCATAAAAACTGTTTTTGTTTGAAGTTGCATCCTTTTGAATTTATTACTAGAAGTTCTTGTTTATAAAACTTGCAAGCTTTATTTTTCTTACATTTTTTATCACATGGAATCTTTTTGGGTGGAATCCTATTGAGATTAGGATCACACCCTACTTACACCTTTGGGTGTAATTATACTTGGTTATATTTGACATATGTAAGGGAAAGGTCCTTAGAGACGGTGGTCCGGGTTGTTATCTTCCATCCTTGGTGCAGTGTTGTGGAGCAGGATTGGGGATGATGACACCTTTCCATTTGGTGGTTCTAGAATTTTAGTTGCTGCAAAAATTGAGTTATTTCCCTCTTGTGCTTTGTCTAAAACCATGAATTTCAGTTCTGAATTTTAATTGTAGGTTTTTTTGTAATAAATTTTCAGATTTAGTTTATTTGTTGGTTTGGGTTTTTAATGCTTCTAAACTAAAGTAAATCATTCCAAAACGATTATTTGTGATACTAAGGAACTTGTTCTAGCCTGTGGGGATAGGGAATACCCTTCAGGGCTTTCCATGGACTGGGTCAGATTTGAGTTTTAATGGAGACTAGATCTGGTATGTGAAAAAATGGTATCAAATGAGCTTTAGATTTTAGGAAATGTTACTATTTGGTATTATTCAGGTTATATAGGAGCTAGGACTATTGGGGCTCAGAGTTATATATGCGAGTAGGGTGCTTATACTACACCTCTCATGATATACCTCGAGTCGCCAAGGGATGTCAGGATTGTTTTTTTGAATTCTCTTCTAGGAGGGACGTGGGGGATTTAGATTGCACTTGGAAATTGGGTGGGATTGAAGTAATTGTTTATGTCATTATTCTGAAGAGTTTGAATTATTTTTATTTGATGTTTTTTTCTAAAAAATTTCATAATTTTTATACCAACATTTTCTTTTGTGACTATTGTTTTTGTAGAAATATGCTTCCCTAGAAAACTCCCATTCACCCATGAGAGGAATCTGGAGAGAGTTATACCTCACAGAGCGATCAAAGGTTTGTTGAATTTATTGTCTGGGATTTCCAATCCTGGGGAATGGAGCAGGTCCTTCTTCTACTCTATCTTGAGAAGATGAGTCTAGTTCCAATAAGGATAAATCCTAGGAGTTCTTGAGGAATAAACCCCCTTTATTCAATGGGATCTCATAACCTCAAGAGGTTGGGGAATGGATTGAGAAGATAGAGAATATTTTTGAGTTCCTAGACACACCTGATGAGATTAGGGTTAAATGTACTTCATTTTATTTAGAGGGAACCAGTTGCATGTGGTGGGAATCAGTGTTTCAAACTGGGAAGAATGAGTAGATGAGCTAGAAAGATTTCAAGGCCATCTCAATGAGCTATATTATCCTGATGTCCTAGACTATTTCTGATCCTAGGAGTCTATGGATCATTACCAGGGAGATAAGATAGTAATGGAATATGCTAATTGTTTGGCTGAGCTACTACAATATGCACCTGATATTGATCCTTATGGGTCGTTGAATGCTCATATGTTTGAGAAGGGGTTGCGACTAGAAATTGACTCTCAGGTCTACTTGTTCATGTTGGGAACTTATACTAAGGTGGTTGATCGTGCTTGTATAGTCAAGATTGATCAGAAAGGAATGTTTGGGTTTTATGGAGTGGGGTATTCTACAGGAAGTGGTAGCTCATCTGAAAAGAAAAGGAAGTGAGAGGAGTATGGGAAAAAGGGATGTGGTAGTTTAGGCTATCCTCAAAGACAATTCCCATCCATTTCTACTAATGCGAGTTCTGTTGTGTGCCAAAAGTGTGGGAGGTCTAGGAACACCCTAATATCATTTAAAAATACTCTGAATCCTTATTTTCATTGTGGAGCTATGGGACACTTGCAACACTTATTCGAGGTGACACATCCACTCCAGAGTGGGGCATGATCTATGGTTTCCAAGGGAGTGCCAGTTCAGACATATTTTTCAAGGATGGGGGGATCTCAGTTTGGTGGCCGTAGAAGTAGGGCCATAACATCTTCTGGGAAGTGGAAGTTTATGGCAGAGCCACAGGCAAGTGGATGTTCTCAAGAAGAGGCTAGGAATCTTCATGTAGTGGATCAGGCACCCACAGGGTCAGATGCAGAGCCTTAAATAGTTTGAGGTACCCTTTTGATTGCATCTTTAATAGTTACTGTTATTTTTGATATAGGTGCTTCTGTTTCTTTTATATCGACCCCTATTGTGCACCTACTAAATTTTCCAACCAAGTTAGTGTCCTTTGCGATGTAGTTGGTGATATAATTGTGTAAAAAGGGGGAGCAAGGTCACAAGTGTCTGTCGTTTGTGCTTATCGTGTTAGGGGTTGAGATGGATTGGGACCTCCTGGTCCTAGATATGGAACTTTTTGATATAATACATGGCATTTATTGTTTAGTTAATTTTCAAGGGTATATCAATGCTATAGGCATCAGGTGAGTTTCATGGAACTAGATGGGAATCCTCATATTTTTCTTGGGGAATGGGATCCTCGGACGAGTCGTGCAGGACATCCACCCCTAGAGTTGAGAAATCTTGTCTTCTAGTTATCATCTCTCATGCTAGAGGATTATGGTCATTCTACTAAGGTTGGATTACCTTATGTAGTGGATGAGTTCCCAGAGGTGTTTTCAGATGATTTTCCAGGCTTTCCCCCAGAGTGGGATAGGGATTTATCGATTGATTTGGCTTCATGAACAAATCCTATACCTCTTCCCTCGTATCATATGGCCCACACCGAGTTGAAGGAATTAAAGATACAAATGTAAAATTTGTAATCCAAAGGATTTATTCATCCAGGCATCTCTACTTGGGCCTCTTCTATTCTTTTTGCGAAGAAGGATAATGGATCCCGCCTCTTGGGCATTGAATACCAGAAGATGAATAAGGTTACCATAAAAAATATCCTTTACTGAAATAGATGAATTATTTGATCAGTTTAAGGGGGAAATGTGGCATTCCATGATAGACCTATGTTTGTGTTACCACCAAGTAAGGTTGAGAGAGGAGGATATCCCGAAGATAGTTTTCCAAATTATATATGACCTATTAGAGGAATTTTTCCTACCATTTGGATTGACCAACGCTCCAATGGTCTTTATGGAACTCATGAATAGGGTGTTCCACCAGTATCTTGAATCCTTCATCGTGGTACTCATGGATGAAATCCTTGTTTATTCTAGATCCAATTAAGCGAATGAGTGTCACTTACAGATCATGTTGGGAACTCTACAGGATCAACACCTTTATGAAATGTTGTCCAAGTGCACTTTCTGGATCTAGGAATTGAGGTTTCTAGGCCTTGTGATATCAAATCACAAGGTATTAGTGGACATAGAGAATATTAAAGTAGTTATTTAATTGGAGAAGACATAGAATGTGTTTGAGATCAGTAGTTTCCTTGTACTAGTAGGTCATTATATGCAGGTTTTTGGGATTTCTCTCGTATTGAATCACACATGACCATGCTCACCTGGAAATGGGTGAAGTTTGAATGGGCCCCAAAATACTTGGAATCCTTTGAGCAGTTGAAGTGATAAATGACTAACACCCATTTATTTATATTTCTAGAATCTTGAAAGGTATATGTGGTGTATTTCGATGCTTCTGGTATGGGTATTGGGTGTCTGGTTATGTTGGGTGATCATGTGGTGGCGTAAATCTATTTCCAACTCCGAACACATGAAAAGACCTACCTGACCCATTACTTGGAGTTAGTAGTGGTCATTCATGATTTGAAAACGTGATATCACAACCTCATTGGGGAGAGTTTTGTGGCCTACTCTGATCATAAGAGCCTAGATTACATTTTCTCTGGGAAAGATCATAACCTGAGGCAGTTCCATTGGATTGATTACTAATCAGTGTTCCCTTTTGACATTTTCTATACCCTAGGAACTGGTAATGTGGTGGATGATGCCTTGAGAAGAAGTATACCATTGAAGTATTTGAGGAATTATATTGATAAGTGGACTTTGATGGGGCTCTTTGCTCAAATGCTTGTAGAGACCAAAGAGTAGAGTGGAGGTGCATTCTTAGAAAGCATTCAGTTGATTCCTACTCTTTTAGAGTTTTTTTCGGAGGAAGTAGACTATTGATGAACTTTTTCAATAGTCTATTCAGTTTCTTCATGGTGGGTAGACAACATCTGATTGGTCTTCATCTCCTAAAGGAATCTTGTACTTTAAGGGATGTTCAGTGGTACCGCTGTTTCTGGGGAAGGTGGTGATAAGGGATATCATCCATTCTCAGCGGCTCGTTCATGCTGTTGGTACCAAAATGTACTATGATGTTTGTTGACTATTTCGGTGGCCAGGTATGAGGAGAGATATCAATGATTTTGAAAGGGTTTATACTTTCCAATAGGTGAAAGTAGAGTATCAGAGGTCCTCTGGTTTTCATAAGCCATTAAACATTTCTACCTGGAAGGGGTACTAGGTCGCCATGGACATTATTGTTGGCTTACCTCATACAAATCGTGGTAAGAATGCTATTTTGGTGGGGATTGATATTATGACCAAATAAACCCACTTCATTCTGATCTGGGATACAACTAATGTGGCCAAGATGGGCTGGTTGTATATTCAGGATGTGGTAAGGCTTCATGGTGTGCCATTAACAGTTCTGCCACATAGACACCCCTGCTTAACCTCTCAGGTTTAGTAAGGCCTTCAGAAGGATTTCAGTTCATAGATTAAGATGATCATGGAATACCATACTTATATGGATGGTCAGATAGAGTGGAAAAATCATATTCTCGGAGACATACTTCGTGCATGTGTCTGGGAATTCGGTGGTTTGTGGGATAACTATTTGGGATTGGTTTGAGGTATTCCAGAACTTTTGAGATCAGTGAGCACATTGTAAATGTGGAATAAAAGTTGGATTTTCCCAGTCATTTTCCATATATTCATGATTTATTCCATGTTTCCTAGTTAAAGATTTATAATCAGGATCCGTCTCATGTGATGAATTGGATGGAGTTGGAGATAGAGGCTGATTTATCAGTGTTTGAGCGGCCAATGCGAATAGTGGATTATAAAGAGAAGGTTCTTCAAGGGAAGTCTATTAAAAAATTCCCATTTCTATGGAAAAATTATAATGAGGTGCATGATACTTGGGAGAAGATGTTGTTTGTTGAGAAAGATTACCCAATCTTGTATTCTGATCAAGCTTCAGGTTGACATTTCGGGGAGGAATGTTTTCATTGAGGGAAGAGTTGTCACATCCAAACCCATATTTTAAGGTACTTTTTCTATTATATTTTTATCCTAGATTTCCCCTAGGTTTACCTTATCCCCCCATGAATTTGAAATAAATTGGAGGTTTTTTTGGTGGCTAGAAGAGGGAACACGGTTTACTGAACCATGCATAGGTGTCTATGTCATATTTCTTTTTGTAATTACATGTTTTCCCATCTAGGATTAAACATAAGTCACTAATGTCTTACCCCATTTTACCATATAATCCATATAAGCCTCAGAAGCTCCATCTTTCTCCCTTGGAACTCAATTTTAATGGGGTTTTATGGTGGTGGAACTTCAAGATCTTTCCGGTAAGTGATTCCCTATCTTTTTTCTTCATCCTCCTTAGGGTTTCTTCCATCTTTCTTGAAGATCCACTTGTCCAGTTTCTAGGGATTTGTAAATAGGGTATTATTTTGGGTTTCTTGGTCCAATATTGTGGGTTTAGGTTCTTTATCACTCCATCACGGTTCAGCGGTGGTGCGATTGAAGTCTCACACAAGGATTTGGGGTTTTTTGATATATAAGATAGGTGATTCTAGGTGTAGACATTCCTGGATGAATTTCACTTTCTTGTTTAACTGGTTTAGAGTTTTTTCAATCATTTTTGTGTGGTGTGAAAGTCATTTTTGGTAGACTTGATTGAGCATTTAATTTTAACGTTTCATTTTGACATGAAAATGTGTGTTTTTCCTGTGTATTCAATGTTGTGTCATTTGGGGTTATTTGGTAATCTATGGAATTATTTTATAAAATGTTTTTCGGGATTTCAAATCAGTTTAGGTATTATATTGGAGTACATTTGACTTTGAAATATGGTTTTTAAATGGATTTTGTGTGCAAAACCTTGTTTTACAACTTGAAGGAATTTTATGAAACTTTTTAATGGTTTATTGAGATAAACAGAGGATACAAAGTATTGTTGGGTACTTTTTGGTCTGCGTATGTTACAAAAATGGTATTATTTAACACGTTGAACTTGTTTGAGCACAAAGAGGGAAACCTAGGTATCTTGGTGGGTGGACTAGTACTAGTATGATAGTGATCCAGAGTGCTATCATCCCTATTTTACTTAGCAAGTTTGAAGGTGAGAATAGTTACTAATCATTAACGATGTTTTGGGAAAGTTGGAAAATAGGGTTTACCTTACTAGTGGCTCATTCATGAAAAGGATATTGATTATGGATTCTTTTACACTGGGATACGAGTAACTAGGGCCCCAAAAAAAGCAATTTCCTTAGAGTTTTCTTGTGATTAGTGCCCATCCAATAAATTGTACTTACCATCAGAATATGGTGTGATTGGATAGAAAATTTAGTAGCCCATATATTTTCTTTAAAAGTGTTTATTTCCCAAATTTGCTTCCTTAAATGATGTTTTCTTTTGAAGTTTCATCCTTTTAAAGTTATTACTAGAAATTCTTGTTTATAGGACTTTTAATATTTCATTGTCTTAAAATGTTTATCATATATAATATTTTTTTGTGGAATCCTATTTGGATTAGGCTTAGACCCTATGAAAACCATTATGTGTATATATACTTTATTATGTTTGGAACAAGTAAGGTAAAGGTCCTTAGAGACGGTGGTTCGGGTTGTTAGCATCCACCCTTAGGGTAGTGTGGGGGAGAAGGCTTAGAGATGATGACCCCTTTATGTGTGGTAGTTCTAGAGTCATAGTTGTTATTAATCTTGGGTTGTGGACCTCTTGGGTTTTTTCTAAAACCATTTATTTCATTTATGAATTTTTATTTAAGGATTTTTTGAACTAAATTTTATGATTCAATTTATTTGCTGTTTTTGGTTGTTTAATGATTCAAAATTCTGGTAAATCATTCAAACCCCATTATTTGTGATACTCAGGAACTTTTTCCAGCCCATGGGGATAGGTAACACCCTTTATGCCTTACCATGGACATGGCCGAGTACCAGTTTTGATGGTGACCATATCTAGTTTGTGACAATTATTCTTCTATAACTAAACAGAATAATCCAGTTTAATTGTTTCATCACTTATATTCCCTTAATCAATAGCTTGAAAAGATTTTAAAATACTCAGAACAATATGTTAGTTCACCTGTGGCTCATGTGCCTAATTATAATCATCTAGCTCTATTTGGTTTCTTATATGCCTAATGGGTGTCATTTTTATAACAAAAAAAATGCAATAGGTCTCACTCTTTAGAAACTTATGTTTTATGCATATCAAATTCTACCATATCAAAAATATCACAATAAGACTTTCCAAAATTAAAAAGTAGTCCTATTGAATTAATTTTTTGAGAATTCAACCATTCATTTGAAAATAATACCATTATCAAAATACCACTATCATGACTTTTTTAAATCTCTAATTTGAAAAAAAATTCAACATTTATACAAAAATAACACATTTACACCACATCATAAATCATTAATAAAAATAGAATATTCAATTCTAGTGGGAAGTCATTTCTAAAAGTGAACTTAGGCACTTGTCATTGGATAAAACTATGAAAATGAGATTACTACTCCAACAAGTGTCCCAGAACACTCATGTAACCAACTCCCTGGTAACTTGAGGTTCAACATAAATAGGTTGACTATGCCTTTTTATGATCTACGTTTAATGTTATGAAAATCCTCCTCTTTTCTTCCATCTCTACTCATGGACTAATCAAGAATAATTTTCAACTATAAGACTAACACAAATGAAAATCAAGGATCAAACAAAATGATACCACTTGTAAAATTCCAACCCTCATTATTGGCTTGAGTCACAAAGAAATTTCCACTTTTCCTTATGTTTTATCCCAAAGACACAGAATCTTGAAAATAAATTCCAAGGGCTTAATTAAAAGTGGGGGATGATCTTCCCTTTGAAAAAAACTAGAACCATGATAACCATAACTAACCATCACTATATGATGCATGAAAACAATGTTATATGACTCTAAGTGATACTAAACTAACCATAAAAAAATAACCACATCATAGTATAAAGCAGAAGAAAATCAACAAAAATCAAAGTCTCCAAAGACCTTAAGAAATAAACTCAACAAATCCCTACATGCTCTAATCTATAACTCCAAAATCAATGGGAAAAAGTAAAAAGGTTCATCAATAATAAAATAAAATACTTTTACTTTACCTGTGTCATGATAAAAAATATCCAGAGAATCACGAATGTTATAAATTAGGGGATGAGCAATGAAACTCCATAGGTTTTCCCAAATAACGTGCCTAATCATGCCACTATGATAGAACATGACAAGAAATTTATGTCAAATAATTTATATAAAATACTTTATTTCATTTTTAACAATTTATATCAAATTCAATAATTTTTTCAACAATAAAATTTCCTTTAAAACAAAAAAACATGACCTTCAAACCATTTCAAAAACCATATGGAATAACCCATTTCAATCCACACATCCACACATGTATGCCCATGTGATAATTAATTACTCATGAGTGGTATCTCATAGATCTACTAAGTCATAAAAAGGTAACCATATACCATCTCTTAAATGGAATGTTCCCCTTACACGGGTCTATGTCAATGAAAATGAACACACTCCAACCAATTATCCCAAAACCTCACCAAAACAATTGTGCCAAAAATTTCAATAAAAAAACAATTTTATTGAATAATTTTACACAAAACCTTTTTCCATGAATCAAACCAGACAACCATTTTTAAAATAACCATTTTAAAACCATTCAATAAATAACATTTCACAACAATTTTACAATTTCACAAACTATCACTAAAGAAGGATTCTGCCAAGATTTTCAAAACAACTTCACAATAAATTCCAAGAGATTAAAACAATTTAAAACCATGTCTTTATGTAATTATAAGATTAGTCAATATAGAATCCACTTACCTTGATAACTATGGATGAAACAAAAAACGACACAAATTATTCAACCAAATAGGTTAAAACTCTAAAACCCCACCATAGATCTCTTTACCTATCAATAACATAGCCAAATATCATCATGATTGACATAAATTAACATATATATATCCCAAAAGGATTAGATATATGAATCCAAGAGAGGGAAGAGGAGGATATCTAAAAAAACATGAAGAAAAAAGGCTTACCAAGGAATCCTTGCTTCAACACACCAAAATTGTCCAACAGAACTATCACATATTGAAGGGAATGGTCTCCACAACCTTTGGAAAGATAAGAAAATGAGTTAGGGTCATAACAGATGGTAAAAAAAGGGTTAAGGGGATAAAATTATTAAGATCCAAAATTTTAGGATATATCTTCTGGTCGTTCCTGGTTAGGGTGCATGGTTAGGCAAACCATGTACTAATCAGGCACATGCCTCAACCTTTAGAAGAAAATCACATGGTTTTCCACATGGTTAGAAAAACCGTGAACCAATCATGAAAAATAAATCTCTCCCAAAATTATGGTTTCTTTGAGGTAGCCACATGGTTTCTCTAAACTATGTGCATACCCAGTTGCATCTATTTCACTTGGAACATTTTTATGGAGGTGTTTCATGGTTTCTAATAACCGTTCTCAAATCATGCATCTCTAGAAAAGCTCTAAAAACAATACAAAACTAATACAAACCATCCCAAAAATCACCCAAGTAGTTTACATGCTTAAAATACACAAGGAATTGGGTACATACTTGAAACTAATGGTGCTATAATTTATTACCTCTTTAACTACACTAGGTCCGACAAGATACCATAAACCTTTCAGCACTCAACAAAAAGGAAGCCTCCATAGCTAGCCAAATTATACTTTAAATAGTTTTATATGATTTAATAAATTATAATTATCATTATTAATGATGTTAAAAAATATTTAATTGTTTTAAAAATAATTTATAAAATTAAACACGTATTCTTAAGGTGTATCTTTGAAAACCTAAATAATATGCTAATTCTGACCCTTCTTCTAAGTATGATATAACATACTCATCTTCAATTTCATTTCCATATAAATTTTAAGTCCCTTATAAAATCCATATGTAAAGATTGGATCATTGTATGAGAATATAGACATTATAACTCCATCAATTCAAATGATTTATTTTATATAAATCCTTCCACGATTATCAACCAAAAGGTTATCTTTTATTAGAATGAAATTTACTAATTTCTCGAGTCGATTTAGTTTAACCCAAAAACTGCCATGCTTCAAATATGATCTTAAAATCCTTATCATGATGTATATAGAAATAACATCAAATATTCACATTTTGGTAAAAAAAGTCTAAAATAACACCAACAACCATTGATGATCTCCCTTCACCCACTGAAAGGTGAAACAATTTAAGACAAAATTTAGGTATATCCTTCTTCATTCCAAACCACTAGATACTGTGTTTGGTCTCATGATACATTTTCATATTTTTAAGGCACACTGCCCATCTAGAATGATGAAATTAATTCATAACATCACTTCTAAGATCCATATGAACCACTATATAGCCTAAAAAATAATGAATAAAATTTAACACAACTGATAATCACATGATAGACTACCCGCTATTTATGGATTCCCACATCATTTTTCTACCCACTTTAGAAAATACCACTCTTTTATTTTGTCTAAAAATTGGGATTTCATATCAAGTCTAGAGACAACCACAAAATCCATATCCTCCTCTTCATCCAGTTTAAATTATACCCATAATATTATTAATTCCCACTAACCACTATTATCAATTACTCCATGAGTTTGTTATTTTATTGTCATGGAATCCTATTATATTTTTCCCTTTCCAAGTTTATATAAGTTTTCTAAATCAAAGAATTTAATATTCCAACACACTAGTTCTATATCAAATTAGGATCACATAATGATAAAGTATACTTAAAACACTTGTGAACTATATATACCATAAATCTGTACTTAAAATGAAATGCCTAAAACACCTTAAATAATAAACTAACACAACTAATTATATGTCATAGGTAGTGTAAATATTCTATTTAGGACCCAGCTAACTATTATTTTATACAAAAACATTACACCCCTACAATATATTCCATCCCAATATATACCCTGATGTATTAGAAAATTCCTCAAACCTTACTCTGGATTGAGGAGTAGTCAATATTACGGATAATGTAATAATTTTATTTAACTATTCAAATAAAACAAGAAATATCTAATTTTATTTAAATATCAATCTATTATACTCCAAGAACCATATGGGTAAAACTAATTATAGATACCCCAGACTGACACGTTTTAATATGGTGATAAGAGTGCATATATTTTACACATAACTATAAAATTTATCCCACTCTCAGAATCAATAGTTTGGTGGATTTGTGGAATAGTTACGTATTCATCATAACTAATAATAAAATTTAAATTTATTACTCAAAAATTCTATACAAATGAAACTATCTTATACATATTATTTCAAAAATATTCCTTATGAAATGGACAAACATAAGAAAAGAGTGATCTCAAACACACAGTTAAGGAAAATAGATTATTGATGTGTCATGGAGGAGGTACTAATAGATTAAAATCAATTTAGAGATCTAATCATGATAAAAATTTCACGATTAAAGAAAAGTATTAAAAGTGAAAAATATTCATCATAGCATAAGGATAGGCCATGAAATACATCATATAAAACAGTTATCTTGAAAGCATATAATATACCTTTTAGAGAACTCTATATATGGATACACCTCTTTGGTGGGTATCTTACCCCCATTCCCTTTTGTATCCCCTTCCTCATGAAATTATAATGTGATATATAAATAATTATTTCATCATAAACATAGGACAAGAATCACTAACAATATATTATAACATGGATGATGAGAAAAAATTCACTCAACCTACATTTCTAATTTTGGATAAGACTAACCACATCTAGACCATGCATAATAATCACATGTGCTATAAATAATTACACAATGAATTGTTGGGAAATAAAATTATTATACCACCATTCACCATATATATATCCTTAAGTATATGAGAAAAATGAATATGAAATAAATCATAAATCTAGTAAAATATTTTCATGATTAACCCATTGAAATAAAATGGTAAACTAAACAAATGTAGTAAAAATGAAGGTAAATACCTACCATTGAAATACTAAGGTTTAGACTACTATGAAAATATAGAATAGAGGATATAAAATCATGTGAATAATTTCCCTAGTAAATTGAATGTTTGGGTATCTAGGTGGACACCCTTCAATCAGAAGAAATAGGTATAGGGTATTCATAAAGGATAGGCATTGTATGAAATGATTTATTTATTTGTAGTTGTTTAAAAAGAAATAATAAGTTATTGGAAAATCATTACTTTCACAAATATTTCATTTCCACCAACACACAAACACACACACACACACACACATATATATATATATATAGGAACAAATATGATGATCTAAAGGATTATTTTATTATGGTATCCATTTATGATAATAATAACATTTAACGGAATACAACATATGTAAAGGAAAAATGGGTGGAACTTAATTTTTTTAAATATATGAATAATATTTTATCAGAAGATATAGAATTTTAGTCATTTTATAAAATAGCTGTATAGTTTTCTATAATTTTTAAATAAGGAAAATATAATATTTAAATAAAGAGAGAGATGTAAGATTATTTTAAATATAAATTTAAAATATGACAAATTAATTCAAAAAAATAATGTCTTTTAAAAGGAATTTCTTAAAAATAACTATAAAAATTGATGAAAAATCTTTATATTTTTTTTCAAAAATGTTTGGTAATATTTTCATAAAAATAGATTAATAATTAATTTTAAAGAAAAATTTTATTAAATGTAATATGAAGGATTTTAAAACATTATTTTAATTACAAAATATCAGAATAATGGAACCTAGAAATTAAACACCATTAAAGAAAAATAATATTATAGATGAAGATAGATCTTAATAAATGTTCCCTAACAAAAATCAAGTGTTTTTAGATAATGAAGGAAAAGTAAGGGAAGAATGAAGATATGCATATCTATAAAAAAGTGGAAGGAATCATAATTAACATAAATGAATCATATTAGAAAGGGTTAAAAAGAGAGATAGATAGATAAATGGTTATTACAAATATAACCATAACAATGGAATATATGGGGAAATAATTTTTATAGATAGAGTAAGGTACGAGGTCAAACCCACATTATTGAGGTTTCTATGAATCAGATACTGTAAATCAATAGTCAAGATAAACTGACTAAGATGAAAAATATATAAATATATTTTGAGTTAAAATGTAAGGTGAGTAAATCAGGCTAATTAAAATCCATAATCCATAATTATTGAAGAATAAATGATATGGTTTACAGTAAGGCCAGTATCAGAATTGGGTTTAATTGATTCTTTGGTGTTGTTTATCACACTACTATCACTAAGATTTTTTTTCTTATTTTCATGTAAATATGTTCACTTAGAAATTAAATAATACAAAACCATATTTAGGCATAACATATATGGCACAAAATGGTCATGAAAATGGGTATACACTTATGAATGCATAAAAAGATCACTCTATCACTCAAGAGATAATTATCAGGCTTGAGGAATAATAGAGATGTATAAATTAAAGGCCAAATGAAAATACACAACATATAATACTTTTAAGACAAATTTTAAAATATATAATAAACCCCCTTTATTAAAATACACAAAAAAAAGGCTAACCCTCATGATAACCAAGAAGTATAAAAATAAAAGAACCTAAACTAACTAGAGATGTCAGTAGTTGAAAACCGAAGAAATAACCCTCTCTTCAGTCTATATTACATATAGTGCATAAAACTGGAATTCATTTATAGGAAGATTCCGTTTGATATCTTCATATGTATCCATATTATATATATAGTATATATCACCCTTTAATATCCAACTTGACCCCATATAGATAGGCAATACAAGTTTGACTTCCCAAAATTTCAAAATATGAATATCATATTCAATATCGTGTATGACATGTAACACAAAGCGTATAAAGGAATATAATGTCCTGAGACATTATGATATATTCAATATTTTAAATAAATTCAATATATTCTATATCTTGGATTGAATTCAATACCGAGTTAGCTTGTATTACAAGGAACCAAGAGATTCTTTGATACCTTGCGCTACACGCAAGACCTAGTTTTACAAAAAAAATATACTTTTAATATTGTTATTTAATATGATAGTTATCTAACATAAATTAAATTATAGGTTATAAAGAGGATTAAATATATTATGAAAATATATGGTATAATTCATTGGTAACTAATTAATTATCAATTAATTTGAAAACCAGTTCAATATAATGGAAATGTTTTTATTAGAAAACTATTTTTATAAGACAAAGGCGTATTTTCCTAAAAAAATTAAATTAATTACAATTATTACATGATATTAATGAAATTTATATTTAATTTATTCAATTATATTTTTAAATTCATCCATAAATTTTTATTGGCATAAGATATAACAAATCCAATTTTACATATAAAAACTATATTTTTCTAAAGGTAGTTTTGCTGCCTTTTAATGGAGCACTTATTTTAAAAATAAATTTTGACAATATTATAAATTTTATTGGAATAGATAATTTTTTTTGAAAGATTAATTTCATAATTATATTTTGGTGAATTTTTGGTATTTTTATGAGAATTTTTATTTTTTGGATTACTATTGAAAAATATTTAATTTTAATTTAAAACTAACTTTTCATCTAAAAAATTTATAATGTTAAATTATATATTATATTGGTATTAAAGAATAATTAGATCAATTATATATATATATATTAATCTATTTTATCTCATTTTAATCATTTTACATTGAATTTATATATGAAAACTTAGTAAACTTTTGAATATTTTCACTTTAAAAACTTACTTTCTCATCATGTCCACGGGATTAATTTTAAATTATTTTCTTGCACTTATGTGGTTTTAATTTGAAAAAATGGATTAAATATTTGTCCAAAACCAATTGGATGGAAACATTTTTTCTTTATAACTTATATTATTTAGTTATGTTCTTTATTATATCCAATTAACATTGTAAAAACGTGGTGGGAATTCCCTTTTAAAAAATTAACAAGTCTTCCACTCACCCCCTTTATAAAAGGACCCCCCCCCCCCTCTATCACTTGTTTAAACCCCTAAAACCAATTTGTTCATACAATTACTACCCAATTAACTATCAAACTTACTTAAAATCGTCATTAAGTCCATATCTTATTCACAAATATAACTTAGTAATGCATTAGTGCAAACCTAAGGAGGATACTTGACGAAGAGTTAGTGATCTTCTAAATGTGATTTTATTTTATTTCCTTCTCCACCTCCATAAATTTTTCATATAATCATTATATATAAACATAAGTATCATTAATATATTGATATTTTTTATGTTATGTTTGTAACCTACAACTTCACACACCTCCATCAAATGAGAATCACAATCATCGTTTGTTTATACGGTGAACTACCGCAATGCGAACCGATGTTGTTGGTTCTTCCATTACCACCTCTCAAGGATGATAGTAATGATATAAATACTATTTTGATATGATATATATGATGTATATGATGTATTTATGATATTGAAATTATTATATAACATAAACCTCTATACTTTCCATTTTATGGGAACACGATAATGTCATTCATGTCTATGACAGACTACTACCTCGTGAAGCGATGTGATTCATTCACACTTTACATTGATTTTATTAAGGACTATATTAATAAAAATATGGGTTATATATGAAATAAAAGTGAAACTAAAATGATGATATATATATATATAGTATTTTGTTTTCATTCTTTCAATATAATAATAAAATGGAAACAACGTTCATGCATGCGTATGGCCAACCATCTCCTTGAACAATGTATATCATTTCCTATCACTAAATATAATGAACTATGATAAATACATATATACTGATTATATATGATATTTATATCATGTTTTATATTATATATATGATCAAATCATGATCTATGTAAGATTAACGAAAAAATAACATGTCTAAACATACTCGAAAAACAAGGCAATTAACATCAAAACCATTAAAATAATAAAATATTTTTTAAGAAAAAGTAATTAAATGTTATAAAAGGATCATATTTGATATCATAAATATTAATATGGTTCTGTAATAAGTTAATAACATGTTTAAAACTATTATACAATATGTTAAATCATGTACGTCCAAAAGGAAGTATATGGTAAGGGATTTTATATCAATTTCATTTCATTGAGGCATATTGTAATATTTTGAACCTAATCAGTTTTATATTATTCCCCTTTACATGTAATATCATGAATAATTCATTATTCTTGGTATTTTATTTTTTTATTTGAATTATTTCATATAAGGGTAATTTAATTAAAAGTTTTTAGGGGGTAAATAATTTCATAACAGAATTCCTTTTCATTTGGTTATATTGCTTACTCATTTTTTTTAATATTATAAGATTATGTGTGTAATGAATTTTGAAAATACTTTTTTCAATTTTTATGAGTATTTAATGTTTATAATCATAATAAATTCATTTATTAATTCTCCCATCAATATTATGATCATTTTAAGTGTTTAAATCACAATCTCATTTTATTCGAGATTGTCTACAGTTGAATTTCCATTGAAAGAAATTATTTGATAATTTTTTGGTAAATCCTTTAATTTTATTATCCTATGTTTATTCATGAATCTTTTCAATTAATAATACCATTTTCTATAGTTTGGTACAAAAAATGTTTTAATTTTTTTATAAAAACCAGACTTCCTTTATCTCTTCATTCAGCAAACTATTATCTTCTAAAACCTTATTTTCTAAAAAAAAATTTAGAAAATATTTTTATACTTTTTAAGATGATTTATTCAATGAATTTTTTACCCATTTTTCTTTCTACAAAATGTTTTCAAAGGAATATGTGTTTCCCTTTATGAAAAAGTCGCATTTCTAACATTTTTTCTGTGAAAAAGAACTATTCTTTATGATATATATGGAATTTTATTCGAATATGGCCATAATTATTTATAATATTAATTTTTATGTGTATGAGTTTCATTTTAATGATTTTTCTTGGAAATTAATTTTCATATAAAAGTATCTTAAAAATATATATTTAAAATTAAAAGGAAATTTTTCCAAAGAAATTTTTCAAAAGATATTTTATGGTATTTCTATTAATCAAAGAAAAAACCCTTTACTCATACTACAATGGGTCATGTTGTAATGAAATCATATTTATTATTTTTTCCCAATTTTTTATGATCACATTGATAGGGGATGTACTATTTTTATACCCTCCACTTTAAAATATATGTTCTATGATTTTGTTTATTGATTGAGGAATGTACTTACATTTCATTTGTTTGTTTTTAATAAGAATGTTTATGTTGATTTTGTTTCACCACTTTTATATGATGAATGAATTGGAATTAGTATGTTATGTGTGGATCTAGATATAAAAATATCCTTAAAACATCGTTATATTTCATGGGACAAACAAGATATGGTTTTGGATGAGATCTTTCCCATTTATTTGAATCTTTGCTTGAAGACTTTTGGATGTTAGATTGTTGTAATTAAGCCTCGAAATTATTAGGTGTCTTGACAAGATTCCTTGATGGTAAGTTTTAGATATCCATAATTATGCATTCCAACATTATAAATTTAGTTATTGATATTTACCTTGATTATATGATTTTTTATAATATACAAGGTTAAATTTAATTCTCATGTGATTATTTATATGGAATTATTAAATCATCATCAATTCCTTCCAAATTTGGGATAAAATTATTAATAAAATGCCTTGTGTCTCAGTTATTTACCTTTCTATATTGATTATTCTAATTTATTTATTATTTCTTCCATTGTACTTTACCCTTATAGAGCATTTGATCTCACCCTTATTTTGATTTCATTCCCTAAGAATCCATGAAGTTTACTATGACTGATATACATTGATAAGATATATGGAATAAAGTTATTCTCACAAAAAAAATATTTATGATGTAATTTTAATTTTCAAATGTAATGTAAGATGCATGTTAATGTCTTGTTTACCAAGAGTACTAATCTGATAGGTCCTTCAAGATTCATTTCCCTTTATCTTATGCCAATGTAATGGTTGGAGGAACGGACTCTATTATTTTTGGGGCTGGGTCTCTTAAATTTTCATCAGAGGATGTTTTGTAAAAACATAGGAACTAGATATAGATAAAAATAGATTAGGGAACATAACCATATTATTGAATTCGAGGATAAGTATTTAAGAACATCCCAAAAAACTATGTTTATGAATATTAGATTTTCTACATGAAATTTTTTCTATTTATGTTATATATTTCAAATGTTTTGGAAATATAAATTATATTTCATAATGATATGATCTAGTATATTGTATGGCCTTATATAGAGATAGATTCTATAAGACATATTGGGAACCACATCAATACATGTAATCAAAAGGTTATGAATGATCATTTCATTTATGGTTTTAAGAAAATCGTTCAAAGGGAACTAATATACCAAGAATTATCATCATATGAAGACTTAATATAATGTTAAAAAATAAAATAATATATTTATCTATCTATCATGGATTTTTAGGGAAGCATGAGAATAATAGGAGAAATAGGGAATATATGGATAAATGAAGTAGGGAAAAAAACATTTTCCCATATGTGATAATTATGGAAAGAGACACCCTGGTACTTATTGAAAAGGATTGAGAGTTTTCCATAATTGTGGAGGGAAATAATACTAGGAATTTTATTTCACAAGAGATAAAAAATATTCCAAACTACAATGATTCATCTTTTGAGATATGGGGAAGTATGAAAACTAATTCCCCAAGAATCACGGGAAAATTCTTATAAAAAGTTAAGGTTTCAAGGTTAAGCTTATGCTATTGAAACAACTGAAGAGGAATGATTATTGTGACCAAGTTTGGATCTAAAAATTATTTAATTTGAATTTTTTATCATTAATTTACTAGTATTAAGAATTATTATATATATATAATTATTGGTCTATATCACTATTTCATTAATAATTTGAAAGAACATGTTTAATGTCACCAATGACCCATACAAAGGATTTATTGATAAGTTGAAATTGTTGGAAAATATATGATTTAGGTAAATACAACCCTTAAGATGTTCTTGATGTTTAGATAATGGTATATAGATAATGATCAAATTTATAGGGATAATGGAAAATAAGATATTACAGACTACCTTGGAACCGATTAATCATTTGTTGATAAAGTGGTTTATAATATCATTGACGGAGTTTATAACATTTTTTGATTTAAGGAATATATTCAATAACATATGTTCTACATAAGAAATAATAATAAATTCATGTTTTTATTTTGGTTTTATTGTAAGTAATGTAATTACCATGTTTTAAGATAATACGTGATGAAGGTATTTACATGTTTGGTATTTGATGATTAAGAGCCACTATATTTTGCCTCAGGAAAATAATGTTAACATAGCCTTACATAAAAATTTGGTTAGAAATATTTCTGAAGAGATTGAATGTTAAATATTTATGTAATGAATAAGTTGATCTTCAGGTGTTATTGGATATCTTTTACTAACCATTTTTTTAGTAAAGACAAGGGGAATATCTTGTTACTCTTTTATTAATCATATGCGATTTTAAAGGATAATCAGGAAGGAAAGTTATATTTTTGAAAACCATTTATTACTGTAAGGTATGGGTGGGAAATTGATCGAATCTCCAAAAAAATATGAAATTATTCTAATAAAATAGAAACATATCAAGGATGTATATTTCCTTATATTTTTGGGGACTAAAATAATTCCTCCACTATAGAAAAAGGGTCTTGAAACGAAAATGTTATCCTGAAACCATAATTTTTGTTTAATATATGGTCTCTTAAATCATCCCAGATTTATTGATTTTAGGGAATAAAATTTCAACTGATCATTCAATTAATTTTGATCAGTGAACTCAATCAATATCTTTAAATACTTACACATTTCATCCATGTCCATATCTTCACTTTCCACCAATGTTATTCTAATTATATACCTAGTTATATGTTACTCCATGTGACCTTTGTACATCCCATTAAATATTTTATGGGATATTTTATTAATTATTTTAAAATTATGGGTTTTGAAAATTGGTATTTCCAAAAATGAAACCCCAGATTACCAAGTTCATACCTAAATTGATAGGATGCAATTTATTTAAGGTGGGGAGAATGTGATGTGCAAAACTTTTAAAATACAAACATTATATTCAATAGTGTGTGTGACACACAACACCACGAGTAGAAAAGAATATAATTTCTAATAGCTTTATGATATATTTACTATTTTAAATAAATTAAATCAATTCTAAAACTTGAATTAAATTCAATATTCAGTTAGGTTACATTACAGACAACTGTGAGTTTTTTCGATTAATTTTTCTATATATAAGACAATGTTTTATAGAACAATAATATATTTTTTATATTATTATTTAATATGATATTTATCTCTTAACCATTAAATGGGTGTTTATAAATAGGATTGAATATCTTGTGAAACTATATGGATGAATTCGTTGCAATCAAATTAATTACCAATGAATATGAAAACCAATTCTATATAAGGGAAATGTTTTTATAAAAAACTTATTCGCCAAAGGAATTTTTCCGAATGAA
This sequence comes from Viscum album, assembly GCA_963277665.1. Taxonomy (NCBI): domain Eukaryota; kingdom Viridiplantae; phylum Streptophyta; class Magnoliopsida; order Santalales; family Viscaceae; genus Viscum; species Viscum album. The sequence continues at coordinate 642,487,062 of OY728160.1, forward strand.
TTAAATTAATTACAATTAGTGAATGATCTAACTGAAATTTATAATTTATATCTTCAATTAATTTTTTTAAAATTCATCCATTATATTTTATAGGTATAATATAATAACAAATATATTTTTATGCATACAAAAGATATATTTTTGTAAAGGTAGTTATTCAGCCTTTTAAAGGAATAATTATTTTAAAAAAATTCCTACAATTTTTTTAATATTATTTGAAAAATAAAATATGTTTTTAAATTGGAATTTAAATATTATACTAAGGTCAATTTTTGTTAACTTTCTGAGATATTTCATTTTTTTTATGAACAGTGAAATTTTTGAAATTTAATTTAAAACCAACTTTTTAAATATATAATTTATAATGCAAAATTATATTTTAAAATAGATATAATATAATAAATAGATAACTTTTCCATATATTAATCCAATTTATTTCATTTAAATGATATTTACGTAGAATTTATATATAAAAACTTATTAAACTTTAAACATTTTAACTTAAAAAAAAGATATTTCATCCCGCCTCCAGGATTAATTTTAAATTCATTTTTTCCATTTATGTGTTTTCAATTTTAGAAAATGTATTCAATTTTTTATATCAGAATAATTTATAATTTTTACTAACTCCAACATAATTTCATACCATTGTAATTAGTGAATGCATTTAAAATTAATTACAATGATTAAGAGAAAAACGAATTTACCAAGGGACTAATCTTTAAACATAAGGGGCCAAATCACCTAGAAACATGTAAAACACAAATTTTAGGGCCATATTTTCTTCATAAAAATTTCTAGATATATTTTTTATGAAATATTTTATCGTCTTTACATAGAAAAAATTTGGGTGGAATTCCCTCTTAGAAATATTTACATGTTCTCCACTCACACAACTTATAAAATTCCTCCCCATATCTCTATAAATAACACCTATGAAAACACTTTGATTCAGAAAAATACCTACCCAATTAACTACCAAAAGTCCCTCCCCTCATATTATATTCTTTATATGGGGAATAAATCCAACCATGAATTTAATTACTGAAAAAAACTATGATACTCGAGGAAGAGTTAATGATCTTCAAAAAGTGTTTTAATTTTTTTCATTCTCCAAAAAAATTATTATTATATAATTATTATACAAAAAAAATATATTCAATATAAAGATATTTTTTTCATGTTATGGGTTTTAAAAATAACTTCACACATTTCCATCAAATTAGTTTCACAATAATTATTCGTGTGTACGGTGGACTACCGCCTCGTGAACCGTTGTGATTCGTTCATGATTTACAAGGAATGTATTACGGATGGATTTTATAATAATATAAGATATATATGAAATAAAAAAATTTCAATAATGATAATATATAATTTTTTATTTTATTTTTTCAATACCATAAGAAAATGGAAACCACGTTCATGCATACATACGACCTACCATCTCCATGAATGTTGTATTTTGTTTTATATAAATAAATATTATGGACTAATATAAATATATAAATATATATTGATTATATATGTTATTTATATTATTTATTATATTATAAACATGATTAAATCATGATCTATATAATAGGTATAAAATATCATGTCAAAACAAACTCGTAAAATAAAGAAAATTAATACTCAAAAAAATGAATGTAATAAAAGATTATTAACAAACACATAATTAAATGTTCTAAAAAGAGAATATAATTTAATAACATGTTTAAAACTATAATAAAGGATGTTAAATCATGTATAGCCAAAAGTATCGTAAGGTAAGTGATTTAGTCTCAATATCACTTCATTGAGGCATCTTGTATTGTTATGAACCGAATAAGTCTTAGATGGTGTGTATAATACCCCATGACATGTATTGTAATGAATAATTTATTATTCCTGGTATTTTATGCTTTAATTTGAATTATTTTAGATAAGGGTATTTTAAATAAAAGTTACCTAGCAGTAAAACATTTTGTTAACAAATTCATTTTCATTCGGTTATAATACTTCCTTGTTATCGTTAATATTATATTATTATATGTCTAATGAATTTTATTATCTATTATGGTATTTATAATTGTTTTATTTTTATTTATATTTTATATAAATAATCAATTCACTGATTTATTCTCACTTCCAATTTATGATCATTTTAAGGGTTTACTTCAAAATATAATTTTATTCAGGATTCTTTACACATGAATTTAGATTGAAAGAAATTATTGGATAATTTTTTAATAAACCATTTAATTGATTCTCATATGGTTATTCATGAATATTTTCAAGCAATATTATAGTTTTCCACCATATGGTACATAAAATGTTTTAGAAATTATTTTTATGAAAACCCAAAATCATTTCTCTCTTCAGCTGGAAACCTATTTTCTATTAAAACCATGTATTATAAAAATGTTTTTAAAAAGTATTTTTAAAATTATAAAATGTATTTATTGAATGAAAGTTTAACCATTTTTTTCTTTTTAATTTTTTTTCAAAAGAAACTTATTGTGGCTTTCTGAACAAGTAATATTTTTAATGTTTTTAACGTGAAACAGAAATGTTCTTTATATTTTTCCTGAAATTATTTAAAAACATGACAATAACATAATTGAAGAATAATTTCATGTTTATGAGGTTCTATTTAAATATATTTTTAAAATTGGTTTTCAGAAAAAAATTATTTTCAATTTTTTTTCAAAATGGAATAGATATTTTGCTCAATAATATTTTTTAAAGATATTTTTATGGTATTTCTATTCACCAACTACAACAACCCTATACTCTTACTCTGACGAGTATATGAAGTAAAAATATCATAATTTTTATATTTCCATATGGTTTATGATTATTTTAATTGGGGATGTATTATCTTTATACCATTAAATTTAGTTTAGATGTTATATGACTGTGTTTATTTATTGGGGAAAGTACATAATTTTCATATACTAGATTTTAATAAAAAAAAATTGTTGATTATGTTTCACCTCTTTAATATGAGTAATGAATTCGAAATAGTATTTGATAAGTGATAACATATATATATATACCCTTGATGCATGAGTATATTATATGATACAAACTGGATATGGTTTTCGTCAAGGCCTTACCCATTTATTTGATTCTTAGCATAAAGCCTTAAAAATATTAGATTCTTGGAATTAATCCTTGATAGTATTAGATATATTAGCATGAATCCTCACCGACATGTTTTATATATCCATAATTATTAATTCCATCATTATAAATTAAGTTATTCATATTCCATGTGACTATTAAATTAGTTAGAATACCCATGGTTATGTTTCATTCTCATGTGATTATTTATATGGAATTATTTAGTCATCCTATATTTCTTCCATATTATCCTCAATTTATTGGTGAAATGGATGATGTTTTTTTATTTACCATGAAATATTGATTATTATCTTTGATTCGTTATTTCTTCCACTATTCTTAACCATTACTTCAGATTTGAGTTCACCCTTATTTCATTTCATTTCCATAGATAACAATAAAGTTTACTATGAATGATATAGAGGTATAAGCTATATGGAATAAAGTTATTTAGAGAATAGAAGAATTCTATTTTAATTTGATTTCAAAAATTTAAATTAATACTCATGTATGTATCTATTTTACAAAGATTACAAAACTAGTTGGCCTTTAAGAATTATTTTCCTTGTATCTTATGATAATGTAATGGTAGCACACATCAGTGCTGGTCTTTCTAGGTTTGGGTCGCTACATTTGGTATCATTGGATGTTTAATAGAAACCTTGGGAACAAGATTTATGAAAACATATTTATGGGAACAAAAACCTATGATAAAATCCAGGGATAATTGTAGAAGAACATCCCAAATAAACCATGTTTATTAATATGAGATTATCAACACATAAATTTTTAAATTTGTGTTAATTATTTCACTAGTTTTTGGTAATACATTATATCTCATAATTAAATGATCTAATCTAGTGTATTCCCTTATATATAAATGGTTACTTGTATAAGGAATGGGAACCACATCTATGCACATAATTTAAAGGGTAAAAATGGTCATTTATTTGATGGTTTGATGCCAAAATTTTGAATGTATATAGAATCCTAAACATTATCATCATATGAGGTCATAATATCAATTTATAACGATACATAGAAAGAGTAATCAATGTATTATAGCTTTAGAGGGAAGCATCAGAAGAAGTGGACAAATGGAAAAAAGATGTATAAATGTAAGAAGGGAAAGAAGTATTTTCCGACATGTGATAATTATTGAAAGAGACACCATGATACATGCTTAAATGGATAAGTATTTTTCAATAAATGTGTAGAATTAGGTAACCATATTGATTTAAATGTTATAAAAAATGTTCAAATTGAAAATTATTAAACTATAGAGATATGGGGCACTATAGAAATTAATTCTATAAACTTCAAGGGAAAATACATTATAAGAAGATTGGGGATCAAGTTTATGCTAATACGATTGATATAACCAAAGTAGAATGATTAATGTTCTCATGTTTGGATACATGGATTATGTCATTTGAGTATTTGAATAATTATGTACTAGTTATGGTAATTAATAAAAATGTAAGTTTTATTTACTATAGTACCATTTCATTATGGATTTGAGAGCACATGTTAAACTGTATCAATAAGCACGGAACATTATTCAGTAATATGTTGATATTCTTGGAAAAAATGATTTTGGGGATAGAAAAACCTTAAAAAGATATTTATGTTGAGATTATGATGATCGGATAAATAGATTATTAATATGGATAAAGTAAATCAGATATTACTAACTACCTTGGAACTGATTAATGATTTGTTGACCAAGTAGTTTATACTATCATTGATGGAGATTACAACTTTTTTGGATTTAAGAAATTCATTTAATACCCTATATATTACATAATAAATAATAAATAATACCTGTTTTTAATAAGGATTTATAGTAATTCAATTTACTGATAGGTTGTAAGATAATACATGAGGAATATATTCACATGTTTGATATGTGGTGATTAAGAGCCACTTTATTTTGTTTGGGGAATATAATTTTTATTCAGTAACCTCCATTATAAATTTGGTCAAATTTATTTTGGATGATCGTGATGGTTAAATATTTATAGAAGGGATTAAGTTAAAATTTATGGGTTATTGGATAACTTTTCATAACCATTTTAGTTTTCGTAAATATTGGATGAATATATTGTTACTCTTCTGTGGATCATATGATCTGTTAAAGGGTAATCATGAATGAATGTAAATATTTGGATGTCCATCTATTGGAGTAAGGGATGGATTGTAAATTTATAGAAACAAAACCAAAAGATAAAATTATTCCTCTTTAATAGAAATGTATTTAGTAAGAATAATTCCTTATATTCATAGGGAGTGAAATAATTCCACAACTCTAGGAAAAAGGGTCTTGAAACAAAAATGTCATCCTAATGCCTGGATTTTTGTTGAACTAAAGGTCTTTTAAAACATAAAAATTTTATGTATTTCAAGACCTCCACATTCCATTGATTATTCAGCTGTTTACAATAAATTACCTCAATCAATCTCTATAAATATTTACACTTTTCTTCCATTTACATATATTCACTTTCCATCAAGGATCTTCTACGTACAGACCTAGTTATATGTTATTCCACATGAGCTTTTTTACATCACATTCTCTTTTATTAAGGGGAAATTTTATTAAATCTTGTATGATGTGTGTTATTCAGCATTGGTATTTTTATATGTAAAAACCATGATTAGCATTAACATGTTTAAATTTCATGGACATAATATATAGAAGGTGGGAGGAATGTAACATCCAATTTTTTTAAAATATGGATATCATATTCAATAGCATGTATGAAATGAAACACCAAGTGTAGAAATGAATATAATGTACTGAAACTTTATGATATATTTACAACTTTATAAAAATTCAATCAATTATATTCCTTTTAATTGACACAGTACTCAGTTAACTTGTATTACATGCAATGAAAAGATTGTTTGACTGCATGTGCTACACCCAAAATCAGGTTTTAACAAACAAAAATATACTATTAATATTATTATTGAATATTATAGTAATCTCCTTAAAGATAAATTTGTGGTTATAAATAGTATTAACAATATTATGAAAATATATGGTTGAATTAATTTTGTTCTATGTAATTAGAAATAAATATAAAAAAATAATTGAACATAATGGAGATGTTTTTATATAAAAAACAGTTATGTGCCAAAGGATTATTATATAAATAAATTAAATTAATTGGTATTAGTGAATTATGTTACTTAAATTTATATATTATTTATTTATTCAATTTTTTTTTCAAATTTATCCAATATATTTTATTAGAATAAGATAAAAATTAATCTAACTTTGTGCCTAAAAAGTTGTATTTTTTTAAAAGCAGTTTTTCCACCTTTTAATAAAACACTTATTTAAAACTAATTTTTAACGTTTTTATAAATTTCAGTTGAAATAAGAAACTTAATTTCTGAAATATTGATTTCAAAAATATCTTAGGGTAAATTTTCATTATTTTTTGAGGGGTTTAATTTTTCATGAATTGTGAAAAATACTGAATTTTAATTGAAAAAAGTCTTTTCATCTAAATATTTTATAATGAAAAATTATATTATAAATTAGTTTTAAATTTAAATTAGAAAAATTTTAGATATATTAATAAAATTTATTTCATTGGAATCATTTCGACAATGAATTTAGATATTAAAAAATAGTAATATTTTAAAAAAATCACTTTAAAAACAAGCTATCTAATCCCATATATGTGATTAATTTTAAATTTATTTTTCCACTAATATGGGTTATATTTAGAAAAATGGACTCAAAATTTTCAATAATAATAATTTATAATTTTTAATAAGGAAAAATCAATTTTTTCCAAATTAATTAGTGAAATCAGTTAAAATTAATTACAATTATTAAGACAAAAAAAGTTTAGAAAGGTACTAAACAATACGATTTGTGGTCCATATAACCTAGAAAATTGTGAAAAATACAATTTATATCCATATTCCGAACTTATAACTTGTAATATTTTGTTTCGGTCATTAGTTGAACCGCTTTTCGTGGATAAAACATGGGTGAAATTCCCTCTTTATGAAATTTACAAGTTCTACACCCACCCAACTTATAAAAGGCCCACCTCTCTTCCCATTATTCACACCTATAAAATCAATATAGTTAAGAAAATACCCAAAAAATTCACTCCCAAAATTCCCTATCATCATCCTAGATTTCTTTTCTTGGGAATAAATACAACTTAGGAGGGTTTTTGTGAAAACCTGAGGAGGATACCCAGAGAAGTGGTAATAATCTTCTATAACTGTTTTTATTTTACTTCCTTATACACATACTAGAATATTTTATATCATAATTATATAATAACCTCATAACCGTAAATATATTGAGATTTTTTATGTTAAGTGTAATACATACAACATCAGACACATCCATCAAAGGGTATATGCTATCATCGTTCATGTGTAAGATGGACTACCCCTTACAAAATGATGTTGTTTTTTTTCTTACATTACAACAACTCAATGTTTGGAATAATTATATAAATACTATTTTTATTTAATATATATGATATTTTTGATTTATTTATTCTTATATAATAATTTTATAACACATACCTTAATACTTTCCATTTTATGGGAATAGGATAAAGTCGTTCATGTGTATTGCAGATTACCGCCTCACGAAGCGATGTGATTTTTTCACGATTTACATAGAATATATTAAAGATATGTTTAATATTAATATGTGATATATATAAAAAATATACTATAATGATGATATATATATTATTTTATTTTCTTTATTTCAAAATGACAGGAAAATGGAAACTATATTCAGGCATATGTAAGACCTGCTCTCTTCTTGAACTATGTATTCTATTTCTCATCACTAAATATTATTTAATACTATAAAAAAATATATTGAATATATATGATTTTTATATCAGGATTTTAGTTATGGATATCATTAATTAATGATGTAATTAAGAGGAAAAGAAAAATATCATGCCAAAACATACTCGGAAAAACAAGGTAATTAACACTAAAAACGATAAAAATAATAAAATATTTTTAGAAAACAGGAAATAAAATGTTGTAAAAAGATCATATAAGATATAATAAATATTAATATAGTTCTGTAATATGTTAATAACATGCTAAAAACCATTATAAATTATTTTAAATCATGTACAAACAAAAGGTAGTGTATGGTATGAGATTTTGTCTAAATTTTATTTCATTGGGGCATGTTGTAATATCATGCAACTAATCAATTTTATATGGTGTATATAATTCAAATTGACATGTAATATCATGAAAAATTAATTCTTTATGTATTTTATGTTTTAAATTTAATTATTTTTATTGTGGGAATTTTAATTAAAAGTTTCCATGTGGTAAAAAATTCTATAACCAAATTCTTTTTATTGGGTTATATTACATTCTCATTGTGATAAATATTATAATATTATACACATAATGAATTTTAACTATATGTTTTTGTATTTCCACATATTTTATATGGATTTTATAGTTTATTCACAAAATCGATTCATTGATTAATTCCTACATCAACATTATGTTCATTTTAAGGCTTTACTTAAGAAACTAATTTTATTCAAGATTTCTTATAACTAAATTTGCATTGAAGAAGTTATTTGATCATTATTAAATAAACCATTTAATTTTATTATCCTTTGGTTATTAATGAATTGTTTCATGTAATTGTTCAATTTTCCACTATTTGGTACTTAAATGTTTTAAGAATTTTTTGTATAAAAACCTAACTTATTTTCTCTCTTCAGTTCGAAATTTATTTTCTTCAAAAAATATGTTTTCAAAAAAAAATTAAACTTTTCAGAATTATTTTTCAATGTAAATCTTTTCTGATGTTTTCTTTTTATTTTTTTCAAAGGAATCATCTTGTCGCTTTCTAAACATGTCAGATTTATACACTTTTACCATGGAAAAGTATGATTCTTTACGACAAAAACAAAGTTATTTTACTATATTGAAATAATTTATTTGAATCCTTTTTTCCATGTTTACACAGTTATTTTTATTTATTTTTTAAAAATATATTATGAAAGAAAATAATTTAAAATAAAAATAAAAATCAATGGAATATTTTCCTCAAGAATATTTTTAAAGATATTGTTATGGAATTTTATTAAATAATGAAAACAACCCTATGATCTTACTAAAATGGATATATGATTTAATTATATCATCCTTATTATTTTTCCATATGATCTATAATTTGTTTTACTGGGGATATATTATTTTGAAACCATTCACTTTACTCGAGATGGTTGATGATTAAGTTAATTTAATGGGGAATGTATTTACATTTTGTATGATACTTTTCAGTACAAATGTTTATTTTGATTATGTTTCACAACTTTCATATGACTAATGAATTAGAATTAGTAAGTGATGGGTAGGGGCTGATATAGATAGCCCCTTTCTGCATTGGTAGGTTTCATGAGACAAAAAATATATGGTTTTAGATGAGGCCTTACCCATTTATTATATTTTTTTAATGAATCCACATTAGTATTAGATATCAATGAACAAATCCTTGATGCTATGTTTTATATGTCCTTCGTTATGAATTCCATCATTATAAACTCAGTTATTGATATTTCATGTGACTATTCAATTAGTTAGAGTATTCATGGTTAATTTTCTTGTCCGTGTGATTATTTATATGGATATATTTAGCCATCATTTATTCATTCCATATTATTCTCAAGTTACTAATTAAATAGATTGTGTTTCAGGTATTTACCTTCCCATATCGATTATTCTCATTGATTTATTACTCCTTATTATATACTTAAACCTTTCTAATCATTTTATCGTACCATTATTGTGTTTCATTTACCCAACACACCAAGAAGTTTACTATGAATTCTATGCTTGGATAGGCTAGATGAAATAATGTTATCATCAGAATAAATTATATAATTTTTTAGTTTTAGTATTCAAATGCAATGTAAGACTTATGTATATATCTATTTTAACTAGATTACTAACCTGATCAGCCTTTCAGAGATTCATTTCCTTGAATCTTATGCAATGGTAGTGATAATAAGAACTAGAATCATGATTTCTAGGGTTGGGTCACTACAACAAACTAGTATAAAAAATCACACCCAACACCGTAAAAAATACATTTAAAAATACCGCAAGGATTGAAAAAATCTATAACAAATATATATAGAAGATATCAAAATAATAGTCCTACTGTCCATCTAATAGTGAAAACCTTTTCTCATCAAAATTACCCTAATTATAATATTATATTAATTAACAACATCTCTTATTGTATTACATCTACATATCCAAAATTTCATGGCATTGTAGCAAGACAACAATGCACACAACATATTATTTCCTTATATAATTTTTTTTTGACCCTGTATTGAAAATTACTGGTTTATTTGATCTTTATACTAGGATGAATAAAAATCACTAAGATTCCATCATATATATTACGGTCTTTCCATAGTATTTTAGGCTATAGTTGATATGCAACCCTCTCTCTAGGAGGAAGGTTGCATGGTGTGACATATTTCAAAACTTCATATAGTATTCACCAAAGTGTGTTGAATTTTTAAATAATTAAAACAAATTATATGGTCTCATATCAGAGTTTTCATATATATAACGGTTTTTTTATAAGTAAGAATGTGAAATCCAACAACCTTTGTTTTTAGGTTGTTTCCCCAAGCCTGGAAAAATTATCTCTCACTCAGCGCAGGTGCATGCTAGGATTTTATCCACTATCACTACTCAATCATACACCATAACTGTGCATATTTATGCCACCTCAGGTTGGCCATACTCTCTTCGGTGGTGCTATGATAGGGCCAAAAATATTTTTATATCAATTTAAAAATAATTTTAATTCATTCCTATACTTTTTAGTCAACCATAGTCTTACATATGGGTAAAAATACCTAAACATATCACATTAATTTTTCAAAATCCTATCCAATATAAATTATTATTTTTTCAAAAAATACTGAAATAAAAAAATGAGCATTTCCTACAATATAGTCACTACATACTCATTTAATTTGGAATGATAACCTTTAAAAAAAATATAATACCAAAAAATATCCATGAATTTTAGATATCTGATGCCAATACATGTAGACTATTCTTTATCATAATGTTTAAAATATATGAACCATCACAAAGGAAACCTATCTTACCCATGTTTAAACACTATTATCGCAAAATATAATAAATAATATACATTCAGGTATCACATGAGAAATATTTTTTCAACTCCTATTTTTTCCTGAAATTCAAATAAACATTCATTTTACTTTTTATTTTTAAATGTTTAATCCTTTCATAACATTCATTAACATCCATAAAAGATTAATAAGTATAAATTTCATGTGATTTACCTTATTAGAAAATGTTTCACTAATCACTTAAGAATCATTCTCTAGAATTGTGGGGGAACCCTAAGTGCATGAATTATAACAATATCTTTACAAATCATATCAATCTTCATATCATAAGGAAAATAATTAACATTAATCATGAGTTATATAATTAAAGGACCAATTGAAACTGATGTCATGGGATGGTAGAAAATTTATGTGAAAATAGAGAACTCTAAAAAATATGGTTAAACTCTTATGTAAAATTCATGATAAACCCTATATTGGAAAAATAATATTATCTTCAAAAAAAATTCAATCAACACCTCTCTATCACTTATAATAGGTTCAAAATTATGAAAATAAGAATAATCAAATATACTCTCTTATTACATTAATAAATATAATTTCAAAATCAATTTATTAATTTATCATGATCTTTTCCAACAATTATTTTTTCTTTTTTATGTTCCTTTATATTTCATTTAGATGATAAAAAATTAAGTAGTTTAAAAATAAATTCATGAAACTTTCCCCCACACCAAATGATATAACCTAACATCTTCACATTTTCAATTCACAATATCCCTTTCACAATATGGAGATATATTTTCCCCTCACTAAATCCATTTTGAATCAAAAAAATACTCAAAGTAGGGTTTGGAGGATAAATATAAATTTTTTATTGATTCCATATTAAGGTAATTACTAGCATCCATAAGCTAAAAATTATGATCAATTATAATGGTAGGTTTTAAAGGAATAATGGGATCAAATTTAAAATTCCTCAAACATTGTTATGTGAATTGTTTTCACATTTTTGAAAAATATATCAATATATTTTCTAGTAGTTTACACGTACCAATTATCTCTCAACAAATATGGTATAATAAGGAAAACAATAGTATGAAATATATCCCACTTGGGAATGGGACACAAATCAATAAATACGATCACTCATTAAATGAATAATAAAAAAACCCATCAAAAGAATCTTCATCAGATCATTGTTTGAAATTTTTTGTTGAATTTCTTCCACTTTAATCAATCAATCATCTTGAATTGTGATTTATCAAATCAATACCATCATGATTATATTTACTCATTCATTTTCTATCGCACTCTTTATATCTTAAAATAAATAACATCTAAAATATGGAAATATGATATTCCTTAGAAAGAATTGATTCTTTGATAATAAATATATATAAAGTATAAGAGTTGTAAGAAAGTTCCCTTAAACTAAAATAATCATATAATAAGTAATATGGGAAGAAAAAATGATACATAATTCAAGATAAATACTCTTATATCCAAGGATACTCTTTCCTATTCTACTATATCAAATTCAAATTATTTCTTATGCCTTCATATATCTTGGATCAGAAAAATTAAAACCAGCCAATGAATATACAAGATTCATTCTATCTAACCTAAAAAATATATTAGTTTTATTGAATCCAAATCCAAATAAAATTCTTAAATTCTAAAAAAATATTTTCTAAATATCCTAGAATGTAATAAAAACACATGTTTCCACCCACGTATTCATTTTTAATGTGTTCGGACAATAAAATACATATTTGTACCACATAATATGAGTGTGGAGAGATGTTACCCAACCTGGATTTAATTATTATTGAAATTCATTATCATCTATGGTGATACTCTTCCCCTTATTGAATTCATCTTAACATGTTTTTTAGGAAAAACATTGTATTGTATCATATTAAAGAATATGGAAATAACTCATGGGAAATAAAAACCAGATAATATTAAACAATTATATCTTCTTATTAATTCTATTATTAAAAATCTTCAATGATCATCCTTTCTTTAGTAGTCATCCCATCATATTTTTATTCTGTTTTTAAGGATTCCCGTTATCATGTTTTCATCTTCTCTTACATAAAACATTTTAGAGTGTCCTCTAAGGGTTTTATATCATATTTAGCTTCAACATTTTATGTATCCTTATATCTATCCTCAAAATCAGTACCACTATCCAAATTATCCTAATGCTTTTCATAGAATTTGAATTCCTCCTTGGGTAACTTCTTTGATTCATAATATTAATTTAAAAATCTGTTAATGAATCTACAAGAATCTTTGAACACTTCCTCTAATATATAAATGAGTTCCTCATCATCAATTGGGTTTTTTGGGAAATATACCCCTTCCCTTTTAATATTCTATATTATTTGATCAATTCGATAGAAAATATACCAAATGTGTTTGAGAAACCTGATATTTTTAATGATGATGCATTATGAACCTACCATTAAAACATAAAAAGCACATAAACTCTTAACATGGAAAAGGGTAAAACTAAACTAAAATTATAATATAGAAAGAGATGATAATTGTTTTTTACTATTATATGAGACTAAATAATACTACTATATCCAAGTCCTATAAAATGGTGCCAAAAAATTGATTACCAAGAGGGTTTCATTACTTCCAATAGTTTAACATTTTTGGAAATTAATAAACCCAAAATAAAATCACTAGAACCAAAAAATTGATTACCAAGAGGGTGTCATTACTTCCTTTTGTTATGAAATATATATTTTTTCTTATTCAGTTGTTCCTTCTAACCATGCCTATATTTATTTCATGTTTCCAAATTTAGGTTGGGAAAAATCATTCCATATGGTTGTTTTTGATTCCTGGGCACTAGTCAGCAGATCGTGGGGATCAAGAATTCCCTTCAGGTATATATCCATTCGGGTTAGGTTCTAGTTCGAGAGGGTATCCAGGTTGGGTTCTCTATATTTTGGGATCGATGGGAGTATTTTCCTCCATAGTCCATTTCATGGAACATTTGGTAGACAATAGATTGGATTGTTGGTACTTGAGAGGATAGTTATGGTAAGTTCCCATCCCAATCGTTTTATAATGAGACTCAAGTTCCCATAGGACATCGGGATGTGTGTCTTTAGTTTTTTTTGATTTTTAATCTTTATCTCAATTTTCTATTATGGCTTTCTATTTTTCTAATAGATTTTACTGTATTCCGATTGTTTATAATGTTTTAGTGTACAACATCATTCATCTGAGGTTCCTTTCATAGGTTCCTCAAAAGTGTGCAATAGATTCGCATCAAAGGAATCTACCTATAGGTCAAAATCTTATAGAGTCTTTCATTCAGGTAGTTTTTCTATATACCAAAATATACTATAATTCAAAAGCACAGTTTTTGAGGTACGACCGGAAGCTGTAGGATAAATGGATTGATCATGTGGGTTCTTATAAGAGAATCCACCATCCTTTAATTATACGAACCAACCTATGGAGGTAAAACACTAAATGGACAATATTGATCATATAATTAAATTATTAGATGAAAATAAGAGTATCATAGATAATATTGTAGAATTCAGACATGATTGTTTTATAATGTAATGGGGGGATTCTATGGTACAGGAAGAAAATCACTTGGGTTTATACTAGAAGGGTTTCAATATTCTATTATACTCATAGTTTTATCTATAGTGGATAATTATAATGAATTCTTTGTAGTTCCTCTCGTCATAGAAGAGTGTGTTTGAGTACACCAATAAGTTTGTTGTGATGGTTCATTTCTCTACAGAGGTAGTAAATAATGATCAACTGAAGGATCCGAAGTACCTTCAGGGTTTGTGAATAGATATCAGATCACATGTATTTGTGCTGAAAATTTTGACTAATGATGAGAAACTAGATATGGCTATGATGGTAGAGATGAATATGGTAGGTAAAGTTGGTTATTTATCCCTTTATTTTCATCTATTGGTTTCTTCAATGACACTCTGGGGGAAAAGAGGAAGTGACACGGTCATTGGAAGATTGATGGAGGTAGTTCTAAGTATAAGGGATCCTATGAACCTTCTATTATAGCTAGTAGTGTATTTTTAAATTTCTATCATTTTAGTATTTTTGGAAATACCCTATGATAATTTCTTACACCTATGAATATTTTTAATGTTTGTGGGAGCTAAAACCATCTGTACGGTTTCTATTAGGCTATTTTTATGCCCCACTATGGGCAGAGATCATCTGTTCTGAAGGCCACTAAGGTGAATTTATATGAATCAACTTTTAAAGTGCTATAGCTGCATGCCTCAAGAGTGAAACCCCTTCACACAATAGATGAATATACAATGGAGGTGAATGCGGGTCTACAGATAGTTTGAGGTACCATATTTATTCTGTCTTGTGTAGTGATTTCATTATTTGATATTGTTGCTTACCATTTATTATTACCTGGTCATTTTTTATGTGCATAAACATCCAATGAATCTCTTGTTCTTTTTCATAGAGCTAGAAACAACTCTTGGGAAGAGGAATGAACATGGTTTCCAATGTCATTTTTTTCACTATTAATAAGTAATGTGGAGTTACTCAAGAATTTTCTAATTCTAGATATAGATTTGTTTCTTGTCATCATTAGAATAGATTGTCTAGTAACTCTTCATATTGGGGTTGATTTTAATCATCATTAATCCTTGTTTAAATTATCTAATTATAGATCAGGAGTGTTTTAAAGAGAGTGGGATCCGAGGTCTAGATAAATTGAACATTCACTCCCAGAGATTGGGAGTTTCTTATGTGTTATAGTACTTGTGACCAATGACATTTCTTCTGTTTTAGACCATCCATCTCTTTTCTTGGATTTTCCTGATGTATAACCAGAAGACTTATCTGGTCTTCCTATAGAGTGGGAGGTGGGATTTATGATTTTTCATTTTCGAGGGATGCTATTGATTTTGATACCCTCTTATCATATAAAAAATGGAGATTAAAAAGATCCAGAGTCAGTTGGATGGCCTGATGATTTTTTTTTTCATGAGTGTTTCTCAATAGGAATTCCCTGTGATATTTTCCAAGCAGGAGTGTGGTCAAATTTGATTTTTTTGTAGACTATCAGAAGATAAACTGTGTGAAAGTTTTTATAACGTATCATTTTCCTCATGTGGATAATTTTTTTTATAATTTAATGGGGGAAAGTCATTTTTGAAGATTTATCTTTAGTTGGGTTATCATTTACTCAGGTTTCAAGAGCTTGATAAACCGATGACATCTTTCAAGATTAGAGATTTCTATTAAGAATAACATGTGATGCTATTTGGACAGAAAAATGAACCTACTATTTTTATGGATTTCATGAATCGGATCCTTCAGCATCTTGAATTTTTCTTAGTAATTTTCATAGTTGATATTTTGCTTTATCTAAGGTCCAAGCATGAGAATGTGAACCATTTAATTTTTTTTCTCAATATCATGAGGGGTGACTGTTTGTATGGAAATATTTTGAAATTCAATTTTTAGATTCCTGAAGTGTTGTTCTTACGGTGTGAGATTTCTGAACCTGATATATCAGTTGATCCTAATAAGGCGAAGGATATATTTTTTCGGGAAGAACCATAAAAAACATTGATATTCAAAGATTTTATGGTCTTTCTAGATATTACCAATGGTTCATAAATTATTTTTCAATGATGGAATCACCTTTGATTTATCTCACTGGCAATGGGGTGAAATTAATATGATATTAAAATGATATTTTTATTTGGATGACCTGAAACAACTTCAGAAATCATCTCTTATTCTGATCTTACCTGATCCAGGTAGCGGTATGTAGTTCTCTATGATACTTTTGGCACTGGTTTGGATAGTTCTATTATGTAAGAAGATCATGTGGTGGATTACAGCACTCACCAGCTTCGACTGGAAGAGAATAATTACCCTGATATGATTTCGATCTTACTGCTATTATGCATGAACATAAGTATTAGTATCCCTATATTTTTTGGGAGAGTTTTACCGTATTTAATGACTATAATAGTAGGATTTATATATTTTATTAGAAAAAATTGAATCTCAGACATATACTGTGGGTGGAATACCTTCAGACAATTGACTTCAACAACTCATACATCCCAGGGAAGGGGAATGTCGTAGAGTATGATCTTATCAAGAATGTACCATCACCTACTATTCTAGAATCAAAGGAAAAGTGGATAATCATAGGAATTTTCACTAAGTTGAACCTAGATGTTCAGGAGGATGTTTCAGTTATGGTTTTATCTAGGGATTATTTATCATCATCTCTTAATGATTCTATTTTGTAAATTAATCTATAGGAGGTTTTATTTTGAATAATTTCCAAAAACATCAATGGTGGGGAGATCAATTCTAGTTAGTCTCTCTCTTCATATGGTATTCTCGGTTTTGTGGCTCGGTTAATCATCCCATCATCTTTGAGGGGATCAATTTTTTTTTCTATCATAGTTCATAATGGTCTATTCTTCTGATCACTAAAAAGATGTATTGTGACATGAGATGATGATTATGGTGGTTAGGTATGAAGGGCGACATTGCAGATCATGTGTCCCACAGTTACACCAAGCTATAGATAAAGACAAAGCATCTAAAACCATATGGTTTTTTTCATCCTCTTCCAGTGATAGTTTAGAAATGGGATGATATCTTTATGGAATTTTTTTATTGTATTAACATTGAATCCCAAGGGGATGAATGATATCGGGTTGGTGATTTATTAGTTGACAATGTCAGCTCACATCATTCTCATCTGGGACACCATTGAATTTGGAGATCTGGGTATGCTGTCTATATAAAGGATCATGAGGTTACATAGGGTTCCTTCTTCCATGATTCCATATAGGGATTATAGGTTTAATTTTATGTTTTAGAGGAGTCCCCATGAGATTATTGGTACTCATGTCATGTTGAGTATAACTTACCATCCACAAACAAACTGTTAGATAAAGGGTGCTATTCAGATCATGGAGTATATGGCATGTTTCTATGTCTTTTATTTTATTAGATAATGGTATATCCATCTAGAAATAGTTATGATTTTGTATAAAAATAGTTATCAATCATCAATCAGAATGGATCCCTTCGAGGATTTATATGGTCTCCTGTGCAGATCACTTCTTTTTTGGGAAGTGCTGGGGAAAGCCTTTTTACTGGGACTGCATATTGATTAGGAGATGTCAGTAAGGATTCATGTTATACATTTTTATTTGGCTATAGAATATAGTTTAAAAAATCACATAAGAATCAATGATGACATACTTTGGAGTTTTCCATTGGTGGAAATGTTTTCTTAAATGTTTATATACAGTTGGGTCATCATTAGCTAAGAAAACATGGAATTTTTGCTCCAAGATATGTCAAACCAATTTTGGTCACTAAATGGTTTGGGATTGTTTCTTATCCATGTGTATTTCAAATTTAGTTTTTTTATTCATGTTGATTTCCACATATAAAATCACTAGAAATACGATCTTGATCCTTTTCACATTTTGAGTTGGGAAGAGATTTAGTTAGATCCATAAATTTCTATCATAGAACAACTAGTTTAGATCATTGAATCTCATGTAAAAATCTTGTATGGGAAGTTGTCTCCATTGTTCAGAGTGTTATATAGGCACATACCAGATTCTCATAAGACTTGAGAGAGAGTTGTGTTGATGAGTGGGTAATGGAATAATCTCTTTTATAAACATCATTCTCCATATAGATTCTCAGGGATCGTAATTCTTATCTTGATGAGTTTTTAAAATCTAATTACTCACTCTCAATTATTTAACTTCTTTAATTTAGTTTAACTCTATAGTTGGGTGAGTTTTTGGACTCTTGTGTATTGAGGTAATTTTATAGGGAATATTAACTATTGTTTATTGATGTATGGTTTTTGAATAAATTGATACAAGGTATTAATGTGTTGAAAAATTTCTAGGTTTTTCCACAAGTTCAGAGAACACTAGGGTAGGTTTGGGCTATCAAGTAGAATCTAAAATTTTTGCTGTCTTCAGAAAAAAAAACTTAGTGTAATGGTTTAACTTCCGTAAATTGTTATATGTTATGTATTTTTCACTGGGAAGATATTGTGATTCAGTATAAGGTATTAAGCATATACACACTGTGAAAAATTTACACATCGAGAAAAATAACAAATCAATATTTTTAACATGTGGCGATGTGTTTTTGACATTTTTGGATTTTTTTGGATAACATGATGTGAAATGGAATTACACCCCATAAAATTATCATAGTTTCAATTTTTAGGGTGCAACATATATGATTTTTATTTCATTTAGCCAAAATTATTTTCTCTCTCAACCTAGGATATCTCCCAAGAAATTTTGGAGGCCTCCACTCTTTCTAGATCACTTAATTAATTGACTAGACTTCATTGCAGTTTTATTTGTTTTCTTCAGGTGATTAATCCTTCTACTTAAACCTTTTCCATGATCTTGGTAGAACTATTTTGTTTTATTATTAGATTCCTTGATATATGATGATAATTTTCTTGATACTTTTTAGATCCATTCCATGATCTTCCTTTAGAATCTGACCTTTTGTTTGTTTGTATTAGGTAGGAGAATGGTATCTAAGGTATGTTTTGACATACCTTCTTCGATGACCCTTTTTTTGTTTAATCAATTCTCTTATGTGAGGATTGATTCTAGGTTTTTCATTGTAGTCTTTGTGTTCTTACCTGATGGTGGATTCCATTATAGGCATGTGTGATCCAATATTAAGGTAGGTGCTTCCATCTCTATCCTATTATTGATGAAATTCATTGACATGGGTTAGATAAATTGTTTTATCAAATGAAATTTCATGATTGGTTGACTTCTTTTTATGTGTAGAAATTATTTTTTTGTAAAATATGTTTTTCCTCATGTTTTGGTAAAAGAAAAAATCATGTTTTCAATGAATTGTAAAATGGAATTATGAAAAAATTTCAAAGAATGGATTTGATGAAATAGTTTGGAAACCATATCACATAAGAATTATTATGTAATTATGTGGAAGGGGTAGTAAAATGCCTCTTCTATTTTTCAATGGTTCAGTCATGAGGGGTTCCTCTTCTACATTGTCTTGTTGTTCTGGGTACTTCATTAAACTATTGGGGGGGTCACTTTCTAGTGTTTTCTTCCTCTCTCTATATTCTATGGATATGTTAAGAGATGTGATGTGTGTGATTTTCTATGTTTTTGTGATGAGTTTCCTTACAATCATGAACTATAGTGATCCATGGAATGATATTACCTATACATTGGATTCCTTTCACCTTTTCTATTTTAGCTTGTATTTATATGGATTTTTAATGATATGTGATTCATGATTTAATTTTACTTTAATTCTTGGATGTATATGAAATTCATTGAACTATTTTACCCGGATTATTTTGGAAATGTGAAAAAAGGAGAAACTAAATGTTATTCCATTATTTTTATATAAGTATTATTAAACTATTTATCATGCCTTGGTTTCTATAATTTTTATCATTGTTCAATGGACTATACAATGACATTATATGGAATACATGGGTGGGATCTAACTGATCAAGTTTACCTCACACCCTTCACACCCCATCAATAGTGTGTATAAATTTGTTGGAATTTTTATGTTGGGAAAGGAAAGGCGCCACCATTATGTGGTTAGGTTTCTATCATATTTTTCTTGGTATCAGGTGGTTATATGTTGGGATTTTTCTTATTCTATAACTTATATTAGTTATTTTTGTGGTCTTTTTTAGCCTTTATTGTGGACTTGTCTCTTGGAGATTGTTTACCTAACATTGAGTTTCATCACTTATGTAGTATCCCTTTTTATGTAATTTATATTGTTTATTATTTTTATATTTATTATCATCTTTTATATGTGTTTGTGTGAGTGTGATTTTTCTAGATTACGTTGGGAAAAATCTTTCCATCTTGTCGTGGTTGATACCTAGGTGCTAGTCATTAGCCCCGGGGGATCGGGAATGTGCTTTAGATACATGGAAATTAATTTCGAGTGCTAGTTTGAGAGGTTATAAGGGTATAGTTTAAGATAGTACATATGATGGATCTACTATTTATTATCTCTAAATTGATACATGGAACACATCATGAACTAGGGAGATGTTTTGAGGAATCGCCATGTGATAATCTATCATCATAATTCCATCAAGAATCTCATCGGGACCAATACATATGGGGTGTTACATCCATTTTCTTCCAAATATCATTTCATTATTCTAATGAGATATTCTAAAGAATACCATATCTCAAACATTGAATAATAGATATCATGTACAATTGTCCCCATAACTTTTCAATTGGCCATGATATGGTATAATAATCAATAGAACATCTCTAACTTTATCTATAATTTCCATAGTTATCTTAGGTCATAATATTTTTTATTCTCCATCTTCAATGAATCAGGTTGGACTCTTTCAAATAATTCCCAAGATTTAGTCACAAAGAACCATATGGATTCTCTATTAAAAGCTATTATTATAAACAAATGACTTGAAGATAGCGTTGATTCTAACCTCATTTTAAATCTATATATTATGAACTCAAAATATATTTTAGGGTTTGAATCGTTCCCTTATAGGGATCATATATAAAAGTATGACACGATTTTCTAAATCTTAACTATATTATCAAATATTTAAAAATAATTCTCCAAATATTCTAGGTAAACATTAGATCTCAATCAGATAATTTTGAGAGTGGTAGTCTATAAAACTTCACAACTAACTTAACATATAACCAATTAAGCTAATCAAGAGGAAATATTTCTTCAATAGAAACAAAATATGCATATTTAATAATGATATCGACTAAAAACCAAATAGTATTTTTCCATTTAGATGTATTTTTTAGTTTCACGATGAAATCCATAGCGATATTTTCTAGTTTTCTCCCAGGTACATGTAATGGTTGTAACAGACACATAAACTTTTATCTCTCATCATTAATTTTCAAGTATACCAAGTAGTGTGATGCATACTCCAAAATATCTCTCTTTATGTTATCCCACCAAAAAATATATTAAATATCTATATGAATATTTGTACTTATTGGATGAATAGAGAATGATTAACTATGAAATTTATCTAATAACATATTTTGAAATTCTAATATTTTTAGGAAACAAAATCAATTCTTGATCCTGATCATTCCATAACAATTAGAAATGAATTTTGGAACATTAATTACATTATTTTAAAAATTCACATATTCCATCTACCCCATTTAAATCATTACATGAGTAGATGGTTAAAAATTCATATGAGAAATCTTATCTATTTCTTTCTTATGATTTAAATGTCTATACTCTATAAATAAATATGTATTGTACATCTTTCAATCATCCTCATGGGAAAACTATCATGTTGTTTACAACATAGAGCATCCACCACCATATTCACCTTCCTAGCATGGTAATGTATTGGGAATTCAAAAAAAATTATCAGTTCCCACCATCTAACATAAAGAATATTCTATCGTATCTATTTGAATATATATTTCAATCATTTATTTCTAGAATATATGTATCACCTTTTACAATAAAGATAGATCCTACATATCTTTAAGGAAAAAATTAATGTTCCAAATTATGAATCATTATTTGAGGAATTATGTTCCTGAGAGTTCATTTGGCATGATGCATAAGTTTCTAAAAATTAATTATTCATCAGAAAACATCCCATTAACTTATTAAATTCATTACTAAAAATCCCAAACCCTTATCTAATAAAGGGTAGATTGAGCATAGTTTGACTGACTAACCATCTCTTCTATTACTTGATTTTTTTTATTGATCAATCATTATGAACTTGGACCCCTTTCACATTAACATGGTTTGTGGATTTGATAGTAGGGATAAAATTTTCACAAATAATCTATTTTATCTAATGAAACCAAAGAAACTATAGATTTTAGTCAATGTGGTTGGTCAGATCCATTGTTCTATCATGTCTATCTTTAAAGGATCCATCGATATACCCACACTGGTAATTACCCAACCTAAGAATGATGATTTGTTTATAAAAAATTAATATTTACTAAATCTTTCATACAACTTATCCTACCGTATGGTCTTGAAAACAATCCACCAAAAATCTTCATGCTCATTATTTCTATTGCAATGTGAAATAATAGGTTTTATAAGGACTAACGGAAATAGATCAAGGTTATTTCTAAAGACTCTAAACATTATATCCATAAATATAGTCGTATAATTGGTAATTCCAAAGGGAATAGATATAAATTAAAAGTCTCCAAACCTCATATGAAATAATTTATTTGATATTTACACCCTTGGACCCTTAACAGATTTTATTTGGATCGGGGTTAAATCTTTTAAAATTACTTTGATCCTCATAGTTGATCAAACACATCATCAATATGCACAGAAAAAAATTCTTGATCATAATATTTTTATTTTCATGATAATCAATGAAAATATGAGTTAATCCACCTTTCATGTTAATAGAAAGAAATATTTCACCCCATGGTGACATACTTGGATGAATATATCCATTATCAAGATTCTCTAAGAGTTTTTTCTTTAATTCCACAACCCATTCAGGGCAATTCATTATGGATTATTTGAATGAACATATCAATGGGTATGAGTTTTATAGAAAACTCAACTTCATTATTTTAGGGAATCCAAAAAAATTATTCGTGAAATATATTAGTATTTTTCTGAAAAATATGCATATCATAAATTTTGATTTTCTCCACAAACATTGGTGATGAATACCCCCCATGGTTAGTTAGTAGAATACAAATAATGGAAGTAGTTTCCATTTTAAATTTATATTTATCCTCTCATCAATAGGAAATCGTGGGCTGATATGGAATATAAAATGTTACTTCCCTTCGAAATTTTTAATGGCTATATATAGATAGACCCAATCCATGCCGAAAGTCATCTGATATTCAAATAGAGGTTGAATCCCAATATTTCTGGGAATCTCATTCCAAAAAACTTATTTAATAGGGTAGATATAGATTTAAGTTGGTATCATCATACCCTTTAGATTTTTAATCCAAAATTATAAAAAAAATTATTGTGCTTGTGATATGATACCGTTATAAAGATATTAAGATACAAAAGAGTGGGTAGATCCAGAATCAAGTAATGTATTTTTAATTAGTGTATAAAAATTGTACATTTAGCTAATTTATTCTCATGACTCTGATTATCAATTATGATCACATGATCTTTCCCTTAACCTTCTTTATTAAGAGGTTTTGGACACCAATTTTCATTATTTACCCATAGATTCTAACACTAGTTGGAATATTGTTCATACTACATGCAGGTGTAACATTAGAGTTTGGGTGGGGTATTGAACTAATATTTCTTCAAAAAAATCAATAAAATTCCTCTTTTAATATCTTCAAAATCAACATTATTAATTTCTTTGCATTATATACTATAATCTTTTACCAGACACTTGGAGACAATTTACCCCATGTTTCTTTTCAAACTTATTGCCTATGGTAAGATTAAATTTCATTCCACCATTATTTATAGAAATTTCAATAAAACTAAATATTTCTCTTATTTTCATAACCATTTTAATTATCATAATTTCCACATTTTAATTATAACATGAGATAATCAAAACTAATTTTTTCATAGCTACTATATTCCCTTATGGATATCACCTTTTAAAGGAATTGTTTGAGGCCAATAAAAAACTGATAATTTTTTCATTTATGGCTGATGAAAAAACAATATGTGTACCTTAAAAATGTTTCAAAATTTTCCCCATTGGTACCAATAGATCCATCATCCTTATTATTGAGATTAATGAATTCCCTTTATATTTTCGTGAGAAGATCTGGGAGGATATAGTTTCTGATAAATAGACTCATAAACTCATTCCATTTCATGGGGTCAAATTTTTCTTCTATCTCAATATTATTAATAATGTTCCTTAATTGGTATTATTTACCTTAAAAGAATTAAAAATTCTACACATCTTTGAAATCATCAGAGTATCAGATAATTTAATATATCTTTTAGTGGTACTGATCTATTTCATGGATACTAGTAGATCATAGGACCCATAGAAAGAATATGTTTTTTTTCTCATGAAATAATCAACACTGCATTGGTTTCTCCTCTCTTATTTTAAATATTAGTATGTTTCTTTAATTTAGAGGGTTTTGTGGGAATAGTATAAAGATTTTTCATTCCATCTCCCATGAAATTCAGTATATCATGTAAAAAATTATGACATTTATTATCACACTCATTTTTACATGATTTATCTATGGTCTATCCATTAAATAAAAAACTTAGAGTGAGCTTTAAGTTACAATTATTATAGTGAGAAAATATATTATCATGGAATCAATTTCAATGATGTCTTATATTTTTTAAAAAAATACCAACTTTTGAAACATTCAAGTTCATGCTATATCACCTTAAATTCATCATAGATTGTATAATGTTATATCCTTATATTATTTATAAGCCAATATTAAAAAATTACTAAACCCTCCAATGATACTAACTAAGGTGACCTAAGAACAAGATTCAAAAATAATTCATCATTTTAGTTAAATATTCAATAAATTAAAAAATAATATATACTAATAGGCTATATTGGTTTAATTTATTTGAATACACGATATATTATAAAATAATTTCATGAATGATCATCAATATCTCCCACAAATTTATTCTCTCATAGTAACCTCTTTATGCATATCCAAACTAAAACAATTCTTTATAACCATTGGAAAATGAAAACATAAGAAAGGTTTAGCCCATATGATTAGTAAGTGTAAACATGGGAGATAATATTAAATTATTATATGTAAGAATAAGATAAGAATAACGATATCGGAGAATGCTAATAACTTTAAATGATTTATTCATATTAGTTAATGATTATAAATTCCAATTTACAGCATAAATATTTATAATTTAAAAACGTGTGAGTCATAAGATAGAGGAATCATAATTAATAAATCACCATTCATGACTGGATATTAAAAGAATAAGAACATGTCATAATAATTTTTTCACAATCATAATAATATAAAATCAATTCATTAGTTAAGGTATACTTATAGGTCTATCATAGAGGAAAAATACCATAGTGGATTGGGTTCACTCCCCATGAAATCACTTCCTTAGTAAGGGTTCACTTTTAGGACTATCATAGTGGAAAAGTCAATTATTGAACATAGTTAACTTCCTGTCACATTATATATTATATTATGATATATTTATTATGAACCAATTCATTATAGGGTGTTGTAATTTCGGTCCAAATCATCACATAATGAAAACTATACATATTTTTTCTATAATATCATAGAATCAATCATCATTCCATCATAACATAACCTATAGAAAATAAACGAGTTTCATAGAAATTTCCCCATAAAATAGTAATAATACATCAATAGATTTATCTTTGATGGTATCATTATATTATATCACTGGTGTGTCATAATTTCGTTGAAATTATGTTTTCATTGTTGAAAATTACCAATAAAAGATCATTTGAACATTTATTTGAAAACATGGTAAAATATCATTTTCCATTAAAATATTTAAAAATAAAAATTTTCTTGAATATTCAAAAAATATATTTTCATTAAAATTTGTGATTTAAATATTATAAAAGATATTCAAAATAAATAATTTCATGATGTTAGGAATGTTTATTCGTGCTGTAAACATTACAAAAAAAATTCCTTCCACATTCTTTTTGTATAGAGTGATAAATAACTGGTACATATTTTTTTATAAAAAATATATTTTTATTCATTTGAAAATAAATTAAAATATGGATGAAAGTAATTTTAATAATTTTGGTATCATATAAAATAACATTCTTGAATCTATTTTAATGAATATGAACATGGAAGGAATGTTTTTCAGCCAAATAGAAAATAAGGTTGACTTGTAATAAAAACATTTTGTCGATGTTTTAAATACCCAATAGGGGAGAATGAAAGGAAAACACGAGAAACTTATAAATAACTAGAGTAGAATAAGAAATATATTGTTTAATATATAAATTGAATATAATTCCTTAAATGATATTTAATTATAAATAATCTTGATTAAAAATGAGATAGAAACATAAACCCTTAATCATTGGGTAACATTTGAATCATAGCCCCTAAAAATGTATAAAATCAGAATCAAACATTAAATTTAATTTATAAAATTATATTCATGATATAAAATATCATAGTTCATTATATACACCATATAAACACAAATATGTTCATAACATGAAAAATTTCTCCTTGAAACAATAATACGATGAAGAACCCTTACAGTCATAGAAATATCTAAATTAAAATACCATTAAATAAATAAGATTAGATATGTTGTTGAATACTGTTAATTGTTTTTGTAAAAATATCCTAAAATACTTCCATGGGTGGTACATTCCCTACACAGTTGAAACAATTGGTGAACATGTAATATGTTTCATAGAAATAAAATTGAGAAGAGAACCCTTACCTAAGGCCTTGTGATTCTTCATAAATCTTCTAAAGATAATTTATACTAAATTTATATTTATTATAAATAGAAAAAAACAATTAATATACTTATTTTATAATATTTAATCTCCTTATAATATCTAATTAACCATTAATTGAAAATTATTCTTTAAAATTGATATTTTGGTGAAAACTGGTATGTTTTCCACGCATGTTTTAGTTTTATGGTTCCATTACTTGAACCTTATTCATGGGTTAAACATATATATAATTTTAATAAAATTATAATTATCATATTTATTCTTTATATACAATTTTAAAACCATTCATATATGGTGGTAATGAAAAATTAATTACAAATCTTCATGGATACAGTAGTCCATACATACCGGTGAGTAATTCCTTCATTTTACAATGAGCAGAGATAAAGAATAAAAAATAATAATAAATATTTAAATAATAATAATGATATAATATATATAATGTATATTCATTAAATCCAAACTTATTACTATCCATGTATGGTGGACATTAAAAAAATAATCAAATCACTCCATGGAGTGGGTAGTCCACAAGTATGCACAAATGATGTTATCATTTCTCACAAGTTGATAAGGAGGTATATAATAGATGAAACATTTACATAAAAAATTTAATTATATTAATGGTAATAATTTATCCATTTAAATATTTTTATAGAAAATGAATATGATTTTAAGGGTGAAGTAATCTTGAAATAGATCGGTAAATACATTTACCTCTTTATTAGAAAATCACATTTATCTTATATCTTAAGCCTTCATAGGATATAATTTTTGGAAAATGATAAGATCTAAGAAGTAATGAAGGAATTTATGAAGGTAGTTTTTATGTATTTCATGATATATATATTCTAAAAATTTGTGAGGGATGGAGGGGTACGAGACCTAATTTTATAAGTGAGGTGACAGAAATCATGTAAATACATAAAACATTAAAATATAATAAATACATATTCAAGTGAAATTGGCTCCAAGGAAAGAATAATTATAATATATGATAATTTATGGTCAATATATATTCTACCAATAAAATTTTCACATGTTTAAGTTATATTTAAAACTTATATTTTACATTATCCCCTTATTAATCTTTTTTAACCTTAAATGAGGAGGAAATTTTATACTATGGTTATGATTAATTTTGACCAAAAATGAAAGTAGATTAATTATTAAATTTAAACATTATTATTTTAAATATTTAATAATTTTTATAAAATTCTATTTGTTAATGTTTTAAAAATTAGTTTTAAAATAAACCTCCAATGTTCAAAAAATTTTGTTTTTATAAAAATTCATTTTTAAGCATAAAAATGAACTTATTTTCAATAATTTCTGAGTAATAACCCTTAAATTAATATTAATTTTTTTATTGAACATATTTTCATATAATTTCATTATAACCATTCATTAATAGTGATTAATTTTATTTATTAAAATGGAAATACATTATGTGGGTAAAAGAAATTTTTTATGAAAACATATATTTTCTGCTTCTTATGTTTTATTTTAATTTTAGAACAATTAATAACTGATGATTTCATTTTTAAAATGCGAAAAAAACAATTTTTCATAGGTATAGCACTCATAAATACTTTCAAAATAAAACATATATGATAAATAAAAGGCATGGAACCAAAATAATTCAAAACAATTTTATCTGATGAAAATTAAATCCTAAATGAAATATAAATTATCATTGAAAATTATTTCCCTTTAAATACCACATAATGTGATTAATTTTAGAATTTATAAGAATTATTCACATAATTATAGGGTTATATTATTCATAATATTCCAATCCCATTTATTTATTAAATAGAAATATTTTCTAAAATCTCGAGGTGTAACAGGATATGAGAAATAAGATGCCCTGATTGACCGTTAGGGGGACAACATTGATGATAATGATTGTTGGATGAAGATTATATATTAGTTTTAGAAAAATATAGGTGATTTATTTAGTTTTTTTCTCATATTAATAAACCAATTAGTGGTTAGAGGATATTGAGTTATCTTTAAGTTCTTTATGCATTAAAGCAGAATTTTATTTCATTTTCTTTATGTCTCCTAAGGAGATATTATTATCATTAATGGATTTCGATTCTTGGTGATCACAAGGAGTGTAAAATATCATATGAATATTTACAAATGTATTTTTAGGATGAGTTTCTCCCATTATATTGTAATGGAAACAATGTATAAATACTTACTCACACTTTGAAAGAGATTTTGAGTCTCTCAGTTCTAGGAGTTGGTTTTAAAGATATTCCTAATTATTGTATTGATATTATCCCTAATGAGGAGGATAGTGAAAAATATGTTTCATAGTTATTTAATTTCAAAATTCAATTCCATGTCTCCCCATTTACACAACTGACGTCTCTTAGGGAACAAGTGGGGTTAAAGGTGATAGAGACGATTCTAGTGTGAATAAGAATAATTTAATATAGATATTTGAAATATATTACATAAAGTAAGGTAATAAAAGGAGGTCCTTGGTTATCTGAATAGTCATAATTTTGAGTAGAGGTAATCTGTCTAAGCCTTCTTGTAACTTCTCCAAAGCTGGCAGTTCTGAAGCCTCTACCAAAAGTTTTGATATAGTATATTTTTCATATATAGGTCAAGGAAATGGGTGGTTCAATTGGGAAAAAATAATTAGTAGTTATCTTGGAGAAGGTGATTATTTTCATGTATAGAATTAGTAGTAGTTTCTTATGAGGCCTTATCGGAAGCAGTATGGGCAGTTGGGTTTCTAGTAACATCGAGGACAAATTGATCAAAAATTATATCCTTGTAATGTTCCTATTTCCAAGAGACATAGGGACAATAAAAATTATACGGTAGGCCATAATCATGTTTAGTGTAGTAGAGGATTATAATCTTGTTAGTTAAATTATAGAAGTTACCAATTTTTCAAGGGCCGTAGATTGTCTGATGCACCGTCTATTTATCTTCTACATTGTATGATACATTGTTTGATTCACAGCTATCACATATGTTTGTTACATTGACCTTGGTATAAACTTTTGGACTTATGGTAGAGATAAATTCTAGTGAATGTTTTGTTGTCTATGAAAGTTATAGGTTGGTATATTCTTTATAAGGCATGTCAGGGTTGTAAGATAATGATGAGACTCTATCATTTATAGGTGCATTTCTTATTACTGTGAATACAAACTTACAAGGCCATTCATAGTATATATTGGGTGAATTTTTAATGTTATATTGTTGATATCTTCCCATGGACGGTAGTTTTGTTTTATTTTATGGAAATGAATATAATGTTCAATTTTTAAAAGGATTATCAAATGAATTATAGGTGCATGTTTCCTCAATCCTCTTAAAAGGAATATTTTATATAGATATTAGTTGAAATTGGTGAATCCATTTTTCTTGGTGATATAAAGGAGTTTCCTAATATTTTAAGAAATAGATTTTAAAGCTACACCCTTGTCTTAACATTGGGTTTTGGCTAGAGTTAGACCTCATTGCCTCACTGATTTTGATGTATTATTATTATATAGAGACTAATGAGTGGAGATAGTTATTGATTTCAATTATTTATATATTTTATAAGGGTTCAATCCATCGTAGTGTGTCTATATTGGGTGATCTAGTTTTGTTTAGGAAGAAAATGTTGGTGGTTTATTGTTCTTATGAGCCAATTACCATTTCTTGAATCAATTAATAGTGTAGAACCCTTATAACCCTTTGAGGAATGAGGATATATTTAATCATTTTAAAGGATATTGTTGGATTATAAAATTTAGTCTATGGTCCATGTTTTATGAGATTATGTTGAAAGAGTAATATATCACAAAGGCTACATTCATATATAATTATGGTAACATATATCTTGTGTTAGTTCCTTTTAATATCATGAAATTTCCATTTTTTCAAAGGAATGGTGAAATTTATGTTTTATATGTTCTTGGATAAATTTTTATTTTCCTTAATAAAGAGTAAAATCATATATTAACAGATTAATGTTGATCATGTGAACCATATAAGAGTTGATTTGGGGGTTTTTATTCCAACTTTTTTGAAAGTTTACTAATTGTATTTTCTGAATTTTAGAGGTGTATTTTCTTAAGAATGTTGTTTTAGAATAAGGAATGATAATTTTCACTTCAATGATTGAAGTTTTTTTATTATTGTGTGGCTCTTAATAATGTTATAGGGGTTAATAGATTCATTTATATCAATGGATATTATAATAGGGTCAGGTTAAATTTATCATAGATTATATATCCTTCGATATATTTGACTAGGGTGTAGCATACCTTTATGTGAATATATTATTGTTTTGTGACCATTAAATACCTTTATAAAAAGATAATTAGATCACTTATCCTATATTTGTGATATGAGAGAATTATGTTTGAGGTATTTTGTTATTATCATTGTCTTGGATGGTGTTTTTTAGGATTTTTTAGAAGGGGGTGATTACATATGGGTTTCAATAGTTGTTTCTATAATAAAATAGCTATTCCACCCATTATCTTAACTTTTGAAAAGTGTTGTTTTATAAAAAACTATGGAAAACTTACCTAATCAGTGAGAAATTTTTGTTCTTCACAGATCATAATATTTTGAGAATTATTTTTCTCAGAATTATTTGAATTTATTTCAATAATGGTGGATTGAGTTATTTAAATATTATGAAATTTAAATATTTTGTACATAATTAAAAGGAAATGAGGCATCTGATGCACTATAATGGTTTTAATGTTTATATATTGTCCCATAGTCATGTGATGCATGAATAGTGATGGAGGTGTTCATGTATTTTTATATTTATATAGAGAAATATTATGGTAGGGGTTTCCTATATCACATTATAATAAAATCATATTTGATACAATAAGTGGTGGAGTTTCAAAAGGTAAATCTTTATGAGGATATTTCTTTATCATATTTTCTTTTTTGATGCTTCATAAGGTTGATATGAGGATGATCAATATAATTTGTTATTTCTAAAATATCTCATAATTTTGTATGTATGGTATAAGGTTGTCTAGTTTGTGTTCCATATCTCACCATTGAATCATATCCTTGAATATCCAATTTGTATCATAATTTGAGATTTTTTTTAGAGATGAAGTGGCACAATGGCCTCGAAGATTGTAATTTGGAATGGGGTTCACATATTCATATTCAGTTTCCAAATCTATTTTTATTTTTTTTGTTTTTCTATATTTATATTTTGTGTTTCTGGTTAACATAATTTAAATTCATTTTTTTGTGCTTAATTTTTTCTTTGGATTTTGGAGTGATCCCTACTTGAGAGGTTTCTCATGGGGTGGTTAGATTTCATGGTTTCTTTATTATCATATATATTTTGGTTTTATGATAAAAAGAATCATTTAATATTTATATAATGTAATTACAAAGAACTTCCTGGATCATCAATTATTTTTTTTTTAAATATAGGTGTAACTTGAATGCTAAATTTGATTTAGATGGAGAAAAGAATAGTTTTTACCTCTATAGGGCCAAAAAATAACATATTTTGTAGTTTTATACAATTTTGGTGGGGTGGGATAATTATGAATTTAATTATTTAACTGGTTTCTTAGTTTCGAGACTTTGGGGTCTAAAATACCATTTTTGGGTGGAATATTATATAACTATCTTCTATGAAGTGGTGTTAGGTGTTTTGGTTTTTTTACTATTTGTAAATTCTTTGTGGCTGTCTCTAGAAGAAACAAAAACTCTAAAATTACAAATATATGGAATATAGAACCATTATAATCTATTTATTAGGGTTTTGTGTTATCATAATGTTTTAGTGGAATTGTGGAAACAATGTGGGTGGTCCATCTATGTAAAGATTATTCACTGATTGATTATGATTATATGGATAAAAATTCATTTCAAGGGTCACTATATCATGGTGGAGGTTTTGGGAGGGGGTAAATAGATTTTAAAATTGGTGAAATTTATATGATATTATATGTGATATAGAAATTATAAATTTAATGGAATTAGGATCTTATTTGATAGACCTACACTATGATGTGGTGTGGTCCTAAACACACTATGGAGGAATTACTAAAGGGTTGGTTAAAAATTTGGGTTGGTATATTCCATTGGTTCAATTTTTCTTTTGTTATATTAAACATTACCAGAATTATATGCCTCAATTTGCACCCTATGGATTATTCATTATAGAACTAAGGCTAGATCTTTATAGGATTAATCCATTTTGATACTAGTTATCTTCATTGAAATATTTTATATATTATCTCCCTCTTTTTTCTATTTCTTCAATATTATTTATCACTATACATCTATTTTAGAAATTTATCTTCAGTTTAATTTGGTTTTGGTCAAGGTTTTGATGAGAGTTTGATGTGATTCGGGATTATAGATAATTGTTGTGATTTTGGAAGTGTTTTATCACCTATTATTATACATTCTTATGAATTGTTTTAAATTTTTACACTGGAATGGAATTACAAATTTGTTTGCTTTCATAATGTGTGAAGGAAGAGTTATCATCAATATTTTTTCAATGGTTTTATGTTAAGAAAATGACCTAAAATGAAATGAACTTGAATAATAGTACTGTAAGGAATAAATGACATTCACATGAAATTTACGATATTTTATGTTACTTTCTATTTATATTTTGATTTTGGGGAACCTTGTGTGATATTATTTATATTCACTACCACCTTTAATATTAGTTAATCCACATTAATATGGTAATGAAATTAATAAAATGGAAATATAGAACTTACACTATTCTCATTTATATATAATTTACTACGTGAATTTAGATGCATGATTTTAATTGAATGTATGCTATTGTTTGATATAGTAAATTTGGTTGTTTACGACTATTTTTATTACCCATACTATATTCAGAGTAGTATTGGTAGTGGTTTAATGTGGTTGTATTTAGACTACCAATATAATATGGTTGTGATAGTGGTTTGGTTGATTTGTGCAAGAGGTGGAATTGATTTTTTGGTTTTTGTTGTGAGATGGTATGGTGGTTAATGTAGTGTTAATAGATGTTTTATAGTTTGTTTTGTAGTTTCTAAAAATAGTAGATGATATGGTTTTGATCAATTATTAATTGATACAGACTGATCATGGTGATTATATGGGTTGTAATTGGCGTATGAAATTTCAAAATAATATTGAATAAATTGTGATTAATACGATACACTATCAAAAATAAATGAGGTTTAATGACTAAATAATTTTAATAATTAATGTGATATAAGTAGTTTAATATGGATGGTAAATGAAAAATATGATATTTAGAAATAATATTATAAAATTGGATTGATTTTTTTTCATGCATTGTTAGTTTGGTTAATTTTACCATGGTTAGTTATGGAAGCATTTGTCGATGTGTGGTGTTCTGAATAGTGTAACGATTATAACATTTAGTAGTAAATTTATTGTTTCGTTGAGTCAATACATATGTGGGGTCCTTTTATTCTATTACATCCACTGTATTTTCCTTTTATTTATATGAACCACCAAAAGGGTTAGGTAAAAATATTCACACCTACACAAGGTCATGGGTTTTGGTTGTATTCTATAATATATTAGATTGAGGTTACATATATAGTTTAATACTCACCCTTCCCAACTAACTCTTCAATACACAATAGAGGCTGGTATGGGTTGAGACTTTTTGTGATGTTTTATAAGAAATGATATGGGTGCACGGTGGGGGAATACATTAGTGAATGAGGGATGGATGCTAATGTAATTCCTGACTACATACCTTAACATAGAGATGTTGTGATATGTGTGCATGAGGTTGTATCACATGGTACTGATATAGTATGTGGTAAATGGATGTGGTGATATGTGTGTGGTTGTGATGAGGTTATGTGTATATAGGGATATTGTGGGGATGGGATTCCCATGAAATATTTGATTGGGGTGTGAAGGAGACTTGATCAGTAATGAACTAGTTTCTAGGAACCTTTCTAAAATATTGTATACATATTATGTTACCAAATTTCATTGGGATATTACGTGAGTGTGCCTTTTTAAGTTAATGGAATTATATGACCTAGTAGAGGTGATTAGTTGATACAACTATTTATTCATTATATTATTAATATAATTATTCTACATTTATGTTAATGGTTTAGTGTAAGATATTACTAAATACAGTATAATTCCAATTAATCTCTTTATATATTATATTTTTAAACATATTTAGGATGATGTTGGTGATAGGGTAGGACATTACTAGCTCATGATAATTGTATCTATCCAAAGAGTTTATTTCATAGGAATCAATTATGGTATTGATTTAATTTTAGAGGCCTTTAGTATTGTGTTACATTCATATTTATTGTTGGATTATGTGTTATTTTATTTTTATGTTATAGAGTTTTTGTGTATATATTGTGTAATGTTCATGGGATTTATGAGGGTAATTACACCCCAATTTTTTCATAATAACCTTAGTTGTTTTTCATGGGATGCCCTAAGAGGTGGTGGGGAGTTATAATTTCCAATTTATCTATTAACCATTCTCTATATTGTTTTTATAGTTTGGAGGTAATTGTGATCAACCATGCCATCTTTGTATATAATTAAACAAAAAAACAAAAATATATAGGGAATTAAATCAATTAACATTCTGATTTTACGTGATTCACCCCTAATGAAATGTCCATGGAGAATACAAAGGAAACTGTAATTGTTTTTGAGAATCTAGTAATTATCACTAGTTCCATGGATATAATATTTCTGTTAGAGTCACTCATTGATATGATTACAATCTTTATAAGGTTTTGGTTTTGATCACTCCTAACCAAGGGTAATTCCAACTTATTCATCTTCACACACTACTTTTGTAAAGGGGAATGGATAGTTTATATACATTTAGGTCCCTTTGACAGATAATATATGTGATGGTTTGTCTCTATTCAATGTGAGACATAACATGCATCGAATCATTAAACTACATAGTGTGTGCTTTGGGAATATGTATTCAACGATATTTCTAAAAAACAGTTTGCCCTCCACATGAGTATAATTTCATGCTGATACTATCCTATCACTTTCAACCTCTTCAATTACTAGATGTTTCATGAAGGTTATTCTTTTTAATAAACTTCTCATTCCATTAAAAAATAATTTTTCTAAGATACTATATGTACTCCTTTGTCTATATAACACCAAAATGGAATCATATTGTTAAAATTCATGCCTGAATCATTCTTATCTAAATAAACTAGATAGTATACTATTCACCACATACTCACATTTTCATAATTATAATCTATATCGTGGACTACACAATGTACTTCAAAGAACTCCCTCATAGGGTTTCCTACCGTCATATACTCATCCTCCATGGAAATCCCTTCAGAACTAAATCAATGAAATTAGTTCTCAGATCACCACCCCTATGAGAAATTACTTCATTGTAGCGTGATTCATGATCAAAATTTATTGTATGACCCCATGAAATTCATTTATATACTACATCTAAAATACTAACTCCACGAAATCCTCTTTAGAATCCCTCTTCAAAGATTTACCCTATGAAAACCCCCCAAATATCTCTTAGAATACAGAAATTAAATTTTTCTCCATTTATTATTCTGATTCATATAGTCCCTTCATGGGGTTCTTACAACAGACCTTCTATATGAATTATCCTTTCTAAGCCTCTAAAGATAACTGTGTACTCCAATAGTGGTCATCCAAAATTCTATCTTCAACATCATGAACAATACAATAGAAGAAAAATACACTTATAGTCAACAAAAAAATCATGATTATGATATCACATGGTGTGCTAACAATTTATGACTCCCTACCTGGAAATGAAACATCATGCTAACTTCATGGGAACCCCTACCATGAACCTCCATCTTGAACTTTCCTTTGTGGACTATGAACTTTACTATGTGGTCTTTGAACTGACTAGGTGAACCACATTACTTTTGTTAAAAATATTTAGGAAACTTCTATATATCCTTATTTTTACACCAAAAAATATATAAAATAATGGAAAATAATAAAATTGTACAAACTTATTCAATTCCCCAACTGGACGGCTAAATTCACTGAACATAACTTATATGTTCCTAAAATAAATTTTCTTCATATATGATCAAATCTAATGATTAAGTCTAGTACCTTCCCTCACCTACTCTTATGATCTCATTAGGTTTTTCATTTCCATTTTTAAGCATAGGTGCCGATCCAGAACATAGGATATTGCATTGGATTCTAGAGAATAACATCAACAAATTCAATATATTATTCTCAATTAGGCCTAGTGAAATCATAAATACCGCTAAAATCATCCAAAACATCCATATATATAATCATCTCCTCAAAAAACAAATCATGTACATTATATATATAGATATCATTGTATATCATTGTATTTTCTCCATCATCACTGACAAGTGAACCATTTCTATAGATCTTTATTAAAAATTGTTTTATAACTTGTTTTTCAATTCCTATACCTGTATTATCTACATTATCAACAAATATTACTAAAAACTTCTTTGTTTCAACATTCCTCCATTTAAATTTTATGGAATGTATTATCATAAATTCTAATCCACCTTTAGATGAAAAAACTTCGAAGACATTTTATTGATTTATAGTGGATTTAGATCACTCCCTCTATCTAATAAATGGAAAATACCCCCTTATATGAAAAATATACCTTTGTGATCTCTCCCTATAAAGGGTTCCTCCAATACTCCATTAACATTCACATTGTCTTGAATTTCTATGAATATATTATAAAATAAGAATTAGAGACACTAGATTCAATAATAAAGAGTTTTTGATACTATTCCCCGCCTTTGTCATATAATTACTTAGGGTAAATCCTATTATATCTATTCACCCATGCTTTTAGATATTTTAATTGGAATACCTTATTGGGAAATAATGATTTTTCCTCCCTATGTAGCACTGAATGTCACCACCAACATATTGTAAACATAATTTCACTAATCCACTCTCCGCTCTATAATGAACATAATTTCTATCCAATATTTATAATATATCAAAAAATGAGAAATTGATGTCATTTTCCATCACAATATTTTTATATTCTTCTAAAAAATAATTGATAGATACATTCCATTATTCAAATAATTTCCCCATTCTAGCTATATTTTCCTTTACTGATAGGTTTTTAATGAGTGAATTTTCCATTGTAATTTGAATCATTAAAATATATTTTATTCCAATAGAGTAAAAACTAGTAATAGGAAAAAGTATTCAATGTTAACAATCCAAAATATATCCATATGACTCACGGACCTCTATAGATGATAGTATTTTAAAACTTTTTTATTCTTTATCAAGTACTAGGAACTCAATCACACTAAAAACAATCCATAAATGAATAAGAAATAAAGTAAAAGAGTATGAGACATACCACATATAAGATTAATTGAAACCACTTGATTATGATAAACCCATGATCCTATATGATGAACATGTAAATTATTTATTATGGAACAATTTTTTCTTTAGATTAGGATAAACAAAACTCGAGAACATAACACCAAATTTCTATGATTATGTTAAGATAAATTCACAATATTTTAAAGTAAATTTTTAGTAAGGTATTCAATTTGATGGAAATTCAATTTTATTCAAAATATTCAAGGAATCCTAAGAACCCTCAAACCATATCACATTGTCCAAACATTATAGATAAACATGAAATTATAAAACCATTAGTTGATACCACTACTTTTTTCAGATTCAATCTTGACATAATTTGCTCTAGAATGATTTTAATTCTTAGTTTTTGAATTCCTAAAAAAAATTAATAATTTAAATATATTTGATATCATTTCATGAATAGTATACTTTGAGTTCAATCAAATATACAATTCTCAACACTTCCACACCATCCATCTCATACGTCTCTTCTTTCACCTCTTATACACCCCATAGATCAAATATACCACATCAACATGTAACAATTCCAATTTATATTATAATCAATGAACACATGTGGATAGGGTTACCTTTATAATCCTCAGTTAACTAATTTTGGATGGTCATAGACCATCCCCATACACAAAAAAATTCTTATATTCCATGATAATGGTTCTTCTTTGTATCAAACCACTGGTGTCTTTTTAGATGATTAATTTGAAATTAACCTTTATTAGTTTATAATTACTCAAATATTCACGTAAATAACATTCATTTATATTTTATTGTTCCATATTTATAGGTTTTTCCAATAGTTCTAGACATATGATTTTTTCATTTTTTTCATACACACTCTATCTTATTTTTGTGTATTGCATCCATAGATGTGGTATTGTTCTCTATATTCCTTCTCCACAAGAGGTATCATTCTATTTACTTCACTTCTCACCCTATGGACTGACATTAAAAACCAACATGTAGCTTTCCATTAATTTACTATTCAATAACCATAATATAAACCTCGATATTTTCTTGATGTGGTGAGTCATTATTTAGGTGCACATCCTTCATACTCAAAACTATATGCAGTTTAAATTGATTTTCTTGTAAATTTTCCTTATGTTATTGCAAGAGGGATATTGTGAGTTTAACAGAGCCATTTCTTATGAAATCTCCATTGCGTATGAAATTTTTACTATTGAACAAAAAAAAATTCTAAATTAATATGTTTTCTTCTAGTATAAAATATTAATTTATTAGAAATTGTGGTATAGGTTATCTTTGTAACTTATAAATATTTCTTCCCACTATAGTTCCTTCAACTAAGACCATAGTTGGAACAAATAATATATATCTAATTCAAATTATAAATTAGTAAGACATTTCCAAGTTGGTATATTGATGCAGTGGGATTTCTTTCACATATTAACCACTGAGATTCAAGTCACATGCTCATAATGACTCCAAGTATTCCAAAATAATAGAATTTTATAGGTAGTTTATTTGTGTAGTCTTTACTTCCATATTATGAAATAAAATTATATATACATACATATTATATATTTTAATGCACATTCATTCTACATAATCGTGATTTCAGGGAGGTAATCTTCACTTACCATTTTCCCTTTTAGGATATTATATTTGACTCATTTTATTCAATTTGTTGATATTTTTTTCCTAAACTAAGTTGTCATATATTTTATTCTAGTGATTAATTTACATTTCAATTTTATCCTCTCCTATAGTTCTTAATTGAGTGAAAAAATTGATTCCTTTAATTCTATCTCTATGTTCATATGTTTTTTGATTGATGGTCCATGTTTATCGAGTAAGTCATTTAGTTCTTTCATATTAAAAACCCATTTATTTATCTCCATTTTTAAGGTCGCCTTTACTCACATCATCTACATATCCTATATAAAAAAGTCAATGATTTCATAGTTCACGTCTTTAATAATCTCCCATTGATCTATATTTTGTAAAAGGGATTGAATATTTCC
Organism: Viscum album; assembly: GCA_963277665.1. NCBI lineage: Eukaryota > Viridiplantae > Streptophyta > Magnoliopsida > Santalales > Viscaceae > Viscum > Viscum album. The sequence continues at coordinate 642,528,278 of OY728160.1, forward strand.
ATTGTCTATATATGCACATTCACCAAAATGACCAGAAGTTTCTATTTCCAATTCTTACTTGTACTCTTCACTATAATGTTTATATAATGAGAAATATTAATTCCAATATTTTCAATAATTATACAAAGTAACTTCACTAAAAATTTAATCAAGGATATCAATCCTAATTACCTCAGTATGTGTCTCCTTCTTATTATTCCTTATGTTTTTTTTATTCTTCTTATTTATTTAATCATAATCTATTTTTTAGAAACCCTTCTATTAGATTATGGTCTGGAATTGTTTTTCATCCTTCCCTTGATGTTGAAATCACAACCACCTTTTATTTTACTGGTTTTCTATAGAGTATTTTGTGGGAAACCATATATCAAAAGTACTTTCCCATTATATATTATTATTTTAAACTCCATTCGATATTGATTTTCACGATCATTTTTGTCTCCAAAAAAATAATTCTTTCACATTTCTTAGTAGGATATGTATCTTGAAGAATTTACATTGTAATATCTTTTCTATATGGATATAGGAACATTATAATTTCTTTTCAACTCACCATATATGTTATTTCATATAGAAAATTTTGGATTAATCAGTGAATACATAATGAAATAAATCCAAAAAATATATTTTTATATTGACCAATAAGAAAAAATATAGATCTAAAACCTCTTTTTGCCTCAGGAAACCAGAGGGTGGGGTGAATCATATTTTTGTAAAATGTAAATTTTATCTTTAATTTGATAATATTTTTCTAGGCTCTTGTTCCCAAATTATAAGGAATTATATTCAACTAATCATACTTAACAGAGAACTCACCAAAAAAGGTGAATGTATTGGAAAGTAAAAAAATAAATTAAAAAATATATTTTACCTGGTTCAGAACTATATTCTAGTACAATATGTATACACATGACAATTTTCTAGTAAACTAGAATATAATATTATTTTATAGTTCTTAGAATATAATTTTTTAGCTGTGGTCACACTTTGATAACCTCAACGACTTTACGAGATTATGGTTTCAGTCACTCCTCACCTAGGTCTCTCTGCCACTTCTTCACTTTTCCAAACTACTCTAGTGAGGAATCTTATATAGTTTATAGACATGTATTTATCTTCAATATATAATTGAATTGATAATCCATTTCAATTCAGATAAAGGCATAACTTTCATCAAAACTCAAAATTTGATACTCTACTATAAAGAAATTTATAACACACTATTTCTTAAATTCTATATTAAATCAACTCCATGATGTATAAGCTATGTCTATATGTTTAATGATATCTCAATATAAATACATCCCTCTCCAGATGTTTGAGATTATCCTGTAATGATCCTTCTCTTTAATAACTAGATAATACAATTGGGTTCTTATTTTTAGTCTATTTATTCAACAAATAATTTCATTTCTTTGATTATGTAATGTAATACTTAATCTAAAAAATACTCACTTGAGAACTTAATGTTAAAATAACTCTCTAAATATTACATATGTGAAGAAACTAATATTTATATTTTTCATAATGTACTCACATTATAGACTATGTACTCCATTTCATAGACCGCACATAACACTTTACAGAACTCCCTTATAGGGTCTCCTTCTCTCATGGGATCCTCCTCCATAGAACTCCCTTGTGATCCTACTTTTATTATCATTACCTATTAAAAAAATTTCTTCATCATTATATTATTTGTAAGAGAACTTTGAATAATGATCCTCAAAAACATCATTAAGGGATTATAGCTGATGAACAAAATTCTTAGACTCCTATCTACACATGCTCCTCATATACATACTTTATACATTCACTTCCATCATGGACAATGTTCACCTAACCACTTAATTCATGTATAGACTTAATGGAAAACCACTTTAAAAACTGCTTCTGGGAATCCACCTTCACATATAGACCTTCCTTTAACAATTTCATGATCAATTTTCTAATCACCACTTTTGTATTTAATCTATGCCTAAATATGTGAGTAGTTTGGATTTATAGGAAAAATTCCCTAAATATATTTCTAAACCTAGAAATTACTATAAATAATTTAACAATTTTCCTTTATATACTATTTTTTAAGTATGAACACCAAAAACCTACTTCATTAATCATCTTTTATAGAACTAACAAGAGAACAATGAACATTGTTAATAGTCATCCAGAATTATCTTTTCCAAAACTATGAATATACCATGTGAACCACATACTACATTCATGGCTAATTGAATAACACCATTCTAAAATCATGTAATGTGGTATTTATCACTAACACCCTACACAGTCAAGCTAGAATATACTCACTTCATGGGTACCCCTTCCACAAACATCCATCATGAACAATCATTCCCATATGATGAAATCTACTACCAAATCCATGAACACACAATGAGAAAATCCATATTTTACCAAAATGCTTCATTTATAATCATAAAAACTTATATTTTTACAACAATAAATGTGTCAAGAACTAAAAAATATCACCATTATATAAACTAATACAATTTTTCGAATAGTATTCCATATTTTCTTAATATAAATTCTGATCTCCCAAAGATAAAATTCCTTCTTCTTTGATCATATCATCTAATGAATTCAAACAATTTATCTCCCCCATGTAACTCATCTCCTTAGGTTCATTCATATCTATAATCAACAATAACTCCCAATAAATAACTTTTCCTATTACCCTACTTTTAAAAATATACCATACATAAATTCAATATATTCTCTTCTTCCAAACTCAAAGATACTAGACCTCCTCCTTAGACAATCCACGTTATCCTAATTTAGAATCATCTCCAAAAACTTAAAAACTAAGTCCTTGATATATATATATATATTAAGGTATATATTTTCCTCTCATCCACCATAAATAACATGTGAACTTCCTCTTTATGTCCACAAAGAACATCCCCATATTTCCATGTCTTAAATGTATATACATACTTCAGTCACATTGTAAACAAAATCCATCACAATACCTCTTATCTACAACATTCCCCCACTTTTTATTTAATGAAAATAATAACTTAAATTCTAAACAACCTTTTAATTATAAAAACTCCAGAACATTTTACATATTTAAATTTCATTCAACTCATTCCCCATTGTCTATTAAAATTCAAAGTTTCCCTCATATCCCTAATTCACCTTCAAGATCTCTCTTTGAAAAGTGTTTCTAGAGTTCTACATTGAATCCCCCTTTTCAATAATTTCCTTGTACCTAAAATATAATAATCTTTAGACACACTAGATTTTGAAACATGGAGTAGGTGATTTTATTTTTCCCCTTTTCATAGAATTGCCTTGGCGGACCCCTCTTATATCTACTCCCCCTTGATGAGATTTTTCAGTACCGATAACTAATTTTGGGAGATATAGCTTTTTTGTGCCAATGGAACTGAATGTTACCATAAGTATATTTTGAATTGAGTTTTATTTTTCCTCCCCTTTTTTCATACACATCATTCCATGAAAATTATAAAAAATCCACAGTACATGAACAATTGATCCACTTCTCCACAACCTAAACTTTAGTTTTTCCTAATGACTTATTGATTGATACTTTATATTATTCATGTCATTTCATCCTTCTTGTGGAATTATAATTCTGTCATACATTTATAATGAATGAATTTATAAATTGTAATTTGATTAATTAATATATCCTCTAAACCTATAATGTGGAAACTCAATATTGGAAACAATATTCAATGTTTACAATATAAAAGATAACTATGACACTCAATTCCATTTATTCTAACGACATGACATTTTTTATTCTCTCTCACATCATTTCAACCTAATAATACTAAATCTAAAACAAAAATGATTAATAAAATAAGAACAAGAGTTTGATATATACCATATATAAGATCAATTGAAGCAAATAATTTTTGACGAAACTGTCATTCCATGTGATGATCATATAACTTATTCCTAGGGAAATTCCCATTTCTTTATAATAGGCTGAACAATTTTTTAGAACTCAAAACCAACTACCCTTTAAGATCTCCAAAACTTTTCATAATATTTTGAGATAATTACTCAGAATTAAAATCCATTTTATGGAAATGCCATTTTCTTTTTGAAGCTTATAGATTTCTTAAAATCACTATGTTCATACCACATTTTTAGAAAATTAAAATCAAATTGGAAATCATAAATTATATATTTTTTTCTCCATAATTATTATCTCTAATTATTTTATTAATATAGTACCACTTTGAATTATAATTCTCTATCTTATTTAGTATAGAATTTACCATGATACCACTGGGTTCATCTGATAAGTTTTTGAAAGAAAAAACAAAACTGTTTTTTGGCAACACCCATTAATTCAGATTAAATATTAAGACTAATTATTTAAGAATGATACTAAATCATGATTTTATAAATACATACTACTAATTTATAATTTCAACATTACAGGAACTTTCCATCAATTAGATCTTATTTTGGTTAAATCAAAAATCTATTTATCAACACATCCACATATTCCACCTCATAGATCTTTATTTCCTCTCTTATACCCCCCCCCCATGGATCATATCACTACTATTCGTGCACCACATCCCGTTGATATTGGGGAAAACTAACACTTGGGGAGATATTTGAATCTATAATCCTCAAGTAATGGATTATGGTTGGTTAAAGACCAATCTTGTTCTTAGCACTTTCTTACATGACTCAACCGTGATGTTTTTATAGCGAACTAATTGTTTATTTTTAGATGTTTTCATTGAAATTAAACATTAAATGGGTTTTCTTTCCTGATAATAGAATGTAAATAAATTTCATTCATATATTCTAGTTATATTTTCCATGTTAATTCCAACTTATCCATCTATATGATTGGGAATTAATTTCATAAATGCCCAATATTCACTTTTTTATCTGGCCCCATTAGACGTAGTCTTATTATTATTATTTATTCTCCAATATTGGGTTATTTCAATTTACTTCACTTCATGCATTGTGGAATTACATGATAAAACACCAAGTAACTATTCATGACTTTCCATTTTAATAACTATAACATCCACCTCATCCATTTCTTGTTATGGTGCGTCTTTTTTCATGTGAATATCCTTCTTACTCCCAATATTAAAATATTCTATATTTTTATTCCAGATTATTCTTATTTCCAAGAGATATTCTATGTGGGTAAAAAAAATTATTCTTATTTAACCCATCATTGTACACTATTTTTTTGGTAGAATAGTGAACATTCTTTATATCTTAACAGGTTTTCTTTGAGTATAAAAAATTTCTTGACAATTCATAAGAGTAGAGGTCCTCCTTATGAATTTAATGTTTCCTTCCAACTATTACATATTTCTATGTGATTTTGGATAGAAAAATAGACAATTTCATATTAAATTTATAACCCATATAGTTATTTTTTGGTTGAGATGATTATGAAGTAGAATTTATTTCACATTTGGGCCGCTTTGATTCAAAAAACATGCTCACTATATGCACAAGTATTCAATAATATTAAAATTTTATAGTTACTTTATTTGGAGATCATTAAATTACAAATATGGTTGTATAATTATGTTTAAATTCATATTATAAGTTTTATATTACATTCATTTACTTGTTCTGGATTTCATAGTGGAAAAGTCCATCTTCTCTTCCCCCTTTGAATATTTTAGCATTAACTCTAGCACTTTTATTTTCATATAATTTTACTTCAATTGAGTATTAATATCCTTAATTCCAGTGATAAAATCATTTTCTAATTTCCCCTCTCTTTTAGATATGTCATGGGAGGTATAATATATTTTTTCTTTTATTTCCACATGGACATCCAGTTTTTTTTTTGGAAAGTACTTCAGGTAAGAAACATTGTTCTTTTATCTTTTCAATCATCTTATTTATGTTAACATTCAAGGCCACCTATACTCTCTTCATCTATTTTTTATCTATAAATAAATATTCAATGATTTTATAGTCCACTACTTTCATGATCTCTGATTTATTTGTCCTTTCATCAAGGGATTGTACATTTTCATTGTCTCGGAACAATATTTCTCCAAAATTATATCCAAATGTCATTTCCACTTGTTCCATCGATAATTTAATTATTTTTTTCTCTATATTAAAAATAGGATTAATTGATGTATATATATTATCTAAATAAATTTCATTAGTATATTTATAAATTATATCAATACCAGTTACCTTAGTGGGAGTCTCCTTACTTATGGTCCTATTATTATTATTATCGTTATTATTATCATTATTATTATCATTATTATTATTATTGTTATTTCCTTTAATAATGAGGAATTATTCCTAATCCTTTTTAAATAGATTCACATATTTAATAGTTTTTAAACATTCTCATGAGGTAGAAACAATAATCTCTGTTTCAACTATTTCTTTTAAATATACATCTTCCATTGCCTTTAATATATTGAAGTCAAAGACACACTATAAAGTCTTATAAAAAATCCTTAGATAATTAAATTGTTTTGTTCTTTTCCATATATGAATTTTAAATTCATTCATTGTCTTTAAACTAATCTAAAATAAGATTAATTTACTCTATAACCCCTTTTCTACAATATTATAAGGATATAATTTTTTTTCTTACATCCAAACAAACTAGGCCATTTGAAAAATATATTGGGAGGGGGTGAATAAGGGTGTTGAAAAAAGTAAACATTTCTCTATAATCTGTTGTAATTTCTTTAGGATATTGTTATGAAATTAGGTTAAACTGTGTATAGCCTGTTAATATTAATGGAAAATTGAAAAAAATGAATTTCAATATTTTTTAAAGTGGGGAATGAATAGGTAATTTTTTATATATAATTCAACAGTAAGGATAGTCTAAGGAGAACACAAACAAAAATAAGTTAGTGTACTAGAATCCACCAATATTCACTAGTTTTGTGGATAAAATATTTTTTCCACCATCATATTATACTAAGCTCAATACCTATATTTGAATTTTTCTTTAGCTACTCCTTACCCAGGGATAATTGCCTCTTTTCAATTCCAACCACTAATTTAGTGAAGTCTCTTCCATAGATTATAAATTTTTTGTCTCATTAAAAGATAATTGATGTGATGGTCAGTCTCTATTTATTATGAGGCTTCAATGTCATTAATTCACCAAATTCAATGATCTATTATACTCAAATCTGATGAACTCTCCTTATATTCTAGATGAAATTAATTACCCAATGTAAGAGTTGAGTTTGTGCCTTATATAATATCTTAGTAAAAATATTTCTCTCTCTATAGGATGAAAATTTCTCATTGAGGTTATCCTTTAAATTTCCTCATCTTTAACTACAATATTTATCCCTCGAGCATATATTTCCAATCTTCTTATTCATCCATTAAAAAAATTATTCAAATATGATCTAATTTACTCCTTTATTTCTATAATACCCACTTGATATCATTGTGTGAATATATGATAGAGTTAATATTTTAATTATTATTTATATGTTTTTAAATTATTTAATCCCTCCCAATTATTCAATGTGAGTGTATTTGCATCATTTATGTGTTTTTAGTGTATTTTGGGCTTAAATGTGAAAATGGGGTAATTCTGTAAAATTTTCAGTTTTATAGAGCTTCTGTTTTTCAGGCATAACATTTATAATATGGGTCCAATTGAAGTGAATCTTGTTTTTAGGATTCCTATACTTGTGGGATTAAAATGTTACTTCTGGACCAAGACCCAATTCGAAACTCAATGGTGCAGCAAATTCAATCAAGTGGAGAAATCAGTTTGGAAGGATGAATGGACCCCACTTCATTAAATATGCAATATCTCCTTCAGCCGACCTTATAATGAGGTTATTACGGCTTTTATCAACAGAGGACTTCCAAAGGACGGCTCACATTAAATTTCATAAATTATTGAGCTTATTAATGCATCCTTTTGGCGCGTCCAAGTGGAGTGGGTGAAACAGTGTTTGGTGTCCAGAAACGTAATGGTCATTGATTCGGCCATATCTTTCATTACACTAGTCAAATGACTCTAAAATTGTGAGGGCCGATAGAAAACTTAATTTTCAACATTCTATAAGAAGGGACCTTAGTGAGTTTCGGCCGGCTGGTGGGCATAACAGAGGAAAAATTCTGGAGTACAGATTCTGGAGCATCAAATTTTCTGTTCTTTGTTTTCTCTCTTTTGTTCTTCTTAGTTTTGTAATGAATTCTTCCTTCCCCTTAGTCACAATTACCCTTACCATGGTGGGGTAAACATATGGGTGACTGTGGAAGGGGAGGTTTTCCATATTGTATTTCATGAGTTCCTTCTATTAATGTTTTAAAATCCTCTTTTCTCTTCTGCGAATCTGTTTCAATTTCTTATAATAGTTTTTATTATCATGTATGATTGTATCTGATTTTAGATTCTGTTGTTCATTTATATTTGGTCAATGATAAATATCTCCCTCCATTAGGTTCTGCTTTATAAACAATGGAATATACCGGGATTTAGTGGTGTAGTACTCGGTGATCACCGGTACGTGTGTGAGGAGTAGTGAATGTTCTTGATTACTTGGGATAAACAAGACCCGATTGGGAATTCCCTAAGATAATTGGGGGTATTTTCTACAACTGTATTACAAATTGGAAGGAGAGTATACCAACCTAATATTTTATTAAGGTTTATTCTCACATTTTTAATTGACCAAGGGATTGAGAAGAAATGATTGTGGATTCTCACTCTTAACGATTTAGCAGAGGAGAATTGGGTAAAATGAACAATGATAGAATTACAATTAGAAAACTGACCCTAAACTGATCACCATTTCATATCACTGATTTAGATCACATCATTTGTCAATTTGTTTCAAAACTTTCACTTAATTACTTTACTTTATTTAGTTTCTTTCTTGTATTTTCTAAATCAAACAATTTCTAAAAACAACCTCACTTCTTTCTATTTTAAGGTGACAGCTTAATTTTTGTGCACTCCTCTCTGGAGACAACCTAGGTAATCCACTCTACTGCATTTTAACTTAGGTAATATTTGTTTTTGTCACACCCCAAGACAGGCACGTGTCAAAATTTGGCGTCGTTGCTGGGGAGGTAGTGCCAACATTTCTTTTCTTTTCTTTTCTCTCTTTTCATCTTTTCTCTTCAAAATTGCATGACTATAACCTCAAAAACTGAACCTTTACCCATAGATCCTGAAATTGAAAGAACCTTGTTGAATAGAATTAGAAACATTAATTTAGAATCTGAATTTGAGGACGTTCCCCTTGAAGACTCAAGTGAAACTTCAAGTGTTCACTCTGAGCCTGTCATCATGGATGAAAATCAAAACCAAACACTTAGAGACCTCTGTGCACCACAATTCCTTAATAAAAACAATCAACTTGCCATGCCAGTGTTACAAAATGATTTTTTAAATGAAAACTAACATGATTCCTTTACTTCCAAAGTTTCATGGTTTGGCAGGTGAAGATCCAAACAAACACATTAAAGAGTTCACACATGTGTGCTCAACTTTCAGACCTCGTGGAATTACTGAGGAGCAGGTTAAGTGGAAGGCATTTCCGTTTTCATTGGATGGAGCTACTAAAGAATGGTTGTACGGCCTACAACCAGGAGATGTACATGACTGGAATGACCTGGTAAGATGTTTTATGCAAAGATTTTTCCCCACCTCTAGAAGCATAGCCATTCGTAAGGAAATCTACGCCATACGACAATCATCTGGAGAAACTCTTTACGAGTATTGGGAGAGATTTAAGAAGCTATGTGCCAGCTGTCCACATCAAGCCATTGAGGAACACCACTTTCTTGTCTTCTTCTATCAAGGACTACTGGACAATGACAGAAACCTTCTTGATGCATCATCTGGAGGTGCACTGATTGACAAGTCGCCAGAAGAAGCCAAGGTCCTGATTGAGAAGATTTCCCAAAACTCGCAGCAATTTGGAACAAGAGGTATTCATGAGGTACGCACTTCTCATCCATCACCCGTATTAGAAACTATGATTTAAGAGCTTACTAGTATGGTGAGGCAGATGGCCTTGAAGAAAGTTAGTGACCAACAAGCACCAGATAAGTTATGTGGTTTATGCTCATCTCCTGATCATTTCACTGACCAGTGTGCTGAAATACAGGGAATGGAAAGTTGTGCAGCAGCCTTTCAACCAAGGCAGTTCCAGAAAAATCAAGGATGGAGAGAGCCTAACCAAGTCCAATATGGATTTGGAAATCAACAGAATAAAGCTAGGCCCCCGTACCAAAATCAGTTTCAAAACCAACCCCCATTCCAGAATCAATTCCAGAACCCTCCACCATTTCAAAAAAATCAGTCTTATAATCATCCTTCATACAAAAAACCAACCAATATCCAAAGACCCTATGAGCAACCATCCACTAGTGTCCAACCTCCGATTCAAAACCAAAAAAAATCTTAGTTTGAAGGACTGAAAGACACTGTTAAATATTTGTCCAATAAGTTTGAGAGTCTCATGGACTTTCTAACCAAAAATCTAGGTAAAATCCCTTCCCAAACAGTCCCAAACCCAAAAGAAAATGTTAGTATTATAACTACAAGAAGTGGAAAAGAACTCCAACCACCATCCACCATTAAACCTGAAACAATAAAAACTAATATGGGTTAGAATAAAGTTAGAAATGATGAAAATTCTATGAAAATGCATCTGGAAGAAGATAAGAAATAGGAGGATGATAATGATAGGACAAGAAGGAAGAAACAAGAAACACCATTTCAAAGGCAACAAAGGGAGAAGAAAGATATAACACCAACATTTCAATCAAGGATGATTGAATCCAAGAGGTTACAAGAAGAAGCACTGCAAAAAGAAATTCTGGACACCTTTCAGAAAGTGGAAATCAACATACCTCTTCTTGAAGCACTCAAACAAATTCCAAAGTATGCTATGTTTTTTAAGGATCTTTGTACCAAGAAAAGGAGACTTTAAGGGAATGAGAGGATCAATTTGGGAAGAAGCGTCTCAGCCCTTATCACACTACAATTTCAAACCAAATGTCAAGATCCAGGGACGTTTTCTATTCCATGCACCATTGGTTCATTAAATTTCTCTAATTCGTTGTGTTCCTTAGGTGTATAAATTAATGTATTTCCTCACTCAGTATATACTTCTTTGCAGATGGGATACTTGAAGCCCACGAGAGTGGTGGTCCATCTTGAAAATAGATCCACAGTATTCCCACCAGGAGTTCTGGAGGATGTCCTGGTAAAAGTCAAAGATCTTTTATTCCCTGCTAACTTTTATGTGTTGAAAATGGAAGTTGATAGGATCCCATCACACTCACCCATCCTTTTGGGGAGACCTTTCTTGAAGACAGCCAAACCCATTATCAATGTCCATAAAGGGAAACTTACCATGGAGTTTGGAGACAGCACCATCCACTTCAATATTTTTGAATCCATGAGGCACCCATCAGATGATCATTCACTCTTCACACTCTCTCATGAAGATGACATAGAACCAATTGAATAATCAGGTATGTTTCATGAATTTTTATTATTAGGAGATAATTTTTCCATTAAAGATATCACTGAACATATGGATTCCCAAACTCTTGGAGGTTCTGATTTCCTGTTGGAAGAAGAGGTAAAATCTGATTTCTTTGATAATTTGTTAAAGGATGATGAAGATGATATGATTTCTTGTGTGCAGGATGTCAAACCATTGGAAGTGGAGAACCTCAATTTATTTTCATCTCTTGAGCATCCTCCTGATCTAGAATTAAAACCACTCCCCACTGATTTAAAATATGTTTACCTTATGGAGGGGGAGAAACTACCAATAATAATTGCTAATAATCTATCTAAAACTCAAGAAAAATCATTGATTGAGCTTTTGATAGAGAATGTCAAAGAAATAGGGTGGAGATTAGGTGATATCCCAGGAATAAACCCAAACATTTGCTCACATAGAATTTTTCTTGAGGGAGATTCCAAACCTGTCAGACAACCCCAAAGGAGGCTGAACCCTACCCTGATGGAGGTTGTGAAAAAAGAGATTGAGAAGTTATTAGAAGCCGAGATCATCTATCCCATATCATATTCACAATGGGTTATCCCCATCCATGTATTCCCAAAGAAAACCGGCCTAACCATTGTGATGAATGAAAAGAATGAATTAGTCCCTGTGAGAATTCAGAATAGCTGGAGAGTATGCATCGATTTTAGGAAGCTAAATCAGGCCACTCGAAAAGATCATTTCCCTATCTCATTTATTGACCAGATGTTAGAGAGATTGGCAGGGAGAACTCATTATTGATTTTTGGATGGATTTTCAGGTTATTTTCAGGTACCCATTTCCCCCGAGGATCAAGAGAAGACTACCTTTACTTGTCCTTTCGGTACTTTTTCATACAAAATAATGCCATTTGGATTGTGTAATGCTCCAGGTACATTTAAGAGGTGTATGGTAAGTATATTTTCTGATCACATTGAATATTTCTTGGAGGTTTTCTTGGATGACTTCACAGTTTTTGGAAATTCGTTTGACCATTGTTTGAAAAATCTGGAAAAAGTTTTGAAACCTGCATTGAAAAGATCCTTGTTTTGAATTTTGAAAAGTGTCATTTTATGGTTGAGAGAGGAATTTTCCTTGGTCATGTCATTTCATAGAAAGGCATTGAGGTTGATAAATCAAAAATTGAAGTGATAAATTCATTGCCTTACCCAACTTGTGTGAAACATGTTAGATCATTTTTAGGACATGCAGGATTCTACAGGAGGTTTATAAAAGATTTCAGTAATATTTATCTCCCTCTCTCTAGATTACTTTTGAAAGATTCTGATTTTGATTTCAACGGTTCATGTAGGGAATCATTTTATGAGTTGAAGAAGAAATTGATTACACCACCAGTGATGCAGCCACCAAATTGGGAAGAACCATTTGAGCTACTTTGTGATGCTTCAAACCAAGCAGTTGGAGCTGTCCTTTCTCAACGAATTGAGGGCAGGCCACAAGTCATTGCATATGCCTCGAAAACCTTAGATGCAGCCCAATTCAGCTACACAACAACAGAAAAAGAGTTTTTAGCAGTTTTTTTTGCTTTATAAAGATTTAGATCGCATCTTCTTGGAACTAAAGTCATTGTGTTTTCTGATCATGCAGCTCTTAGGTACTTGATGAAGAAGGCTGAAGCAAAACCAAGGCTAGTCAGTGGATACTACTACTACAGGAGTTCAACATAGAAATCAAAGATAAGAAGGGATCTAAGAACCAAGTGGATGATCACTTAATTAGACTACCCAACACCGCTGAAGTTGAGATTCCAGACACTGAACCACTAAATGATTGCATTCCAGGAGAGCAGTTGTACTTGATTGAAGGAGAAGTACCTTGGTATACTGACATGGTCAATTATCTGGTAACATCTCAGGTCCCATCTCATTTAAATTCTCACCAAATTCACAAATTGAAATCTGAATCTAAATATTACATCTGGGATGATCCATTTCTTTGGAAGATTTGCAATGACCAAATGATCAGAAGATGTTTGCCTAAAAATGAAATTGAATCAGTCTTTAGGTTTTGTCACACATTACCTTGTGGAGGCCACTTTGGACCTCAAAGGACTGCAAGAAAGGTTTTAGAATATGGACTTTATTGGCCAACACTTTTCAAAGATTCTCATGAATTTTTTAAACGGTGTGAAAACTGTCAGTTTACAGGAAATATTTCAAAGAGACAAGAAATGCCTCAAAAGCCACTTAATTTTTGTGAAATATTTGAAGTTTGGGGGATAGATTTTATGGGACCTTTCCCAATGTCATTTGAAATTCCTATATTCTTCTTTCTATTGATTATGTTTCCAAATGGGTGGAAGAAAAAGCCACCAGGACTGACGATGCTAAAGTTGTTTGTGATTTTGTCAGGGCAAACATATTTTGTAGGTTTGGAGTTCCTAGAGCCATCATTAGTGATCAAGGGACTCACTTTTGTAATTGGAGAATGACGGCTTTGTTGAAAAGGTATGGGGTGCATCATAAAACATCAACTCCCTATCATCCACAGACTAATGGGCAAGATGAAGTGTCCAATAGGGAAATAAAAGGAATTTTGGAAAAGACTGTTAATCCAAATAGGAAGGATTGGAGACAAAGGTTAGAAGACACATTATGGGCTTATAGGAAAGCCTACAAAACCCCAATTGGAATGAGTCCATATAGGCTGATTTATTGGAAAAGTTGTCACCGACCTGTGGAATTGGAACACAAGGCATATTGGGCTGTGAGGAAGATGAATTTGGATCTTGAAAGTGCTGGGAAAGAGAGAAGGTTGCAGTTACAAGAGTTGGAAGAAATTAGAAGGGAAGCATTTGAAAATTCCAGGATTTAAAAAGAGAGAACAAGAGTGGCTCATGACAAACTGATCCAACCAAAGGACTTCCATCCAGGAGACAAAGTGTTGTTATTCAATTCAAGACTCAAGCTGATGCCAGGTAAACTTCATTCCTGGTGGGAATGTCCATTTATAGTTACTCATGTATATCCTTTTGGTGTTGTGCAGATTGTGAAGGATGGAGTGAAGGATCCATTCACTGTTAATGGGAAAAGATTGAAGAAATTCCTTGGGACCATGCCATCAGAGCCAATGGAGGAGATCACACTCCTCCAACCTGTTTATTAATAAACTCCATCAGGTCGTACCTCTCCTTTATATTTTCATGATTTTTTTGATTCAATCTCCAATATTCTTACATGTTAAATACATTTGAATGCATTGTGGACACTACATCATTTAAGTGTGGGGGAGGGAACCTTTGTATTGTAGGATTTTAATGTGTTGTTTGTTTTCCTATTTGTTTTTAAAAAAAACATGTGAGTGTTTAAAATTTTGTGTGTTTATTTTTAAATTTTTGTGTGTTTTTGAATTTTTTGAGCTGAAATGATTATCATTGATATTTTTGAAACCCATATCCATGAGTGAAATAATTTATTCCTTGAAACTGAGCTTAAATGAATGCTGAAAATGACATTGTTTCAAGTTCAATTCTTTGGTAATTTCATGAAAAATACTATATTGTTTTGAATCCCATGCCACATATCACTGTCTTTATATTTGAAATCACATTCCCGTGTGGCTTCTGAACCTATTATTTTCATATTCTTTACATTCACCTCACTTCTTGAGAGAACCAAATCATTCTTGATTTAACCAGAATTTGATTTATTCCTGTCAAAACTTGAGGGTTTGAGGTACTTGTGTTTTAAATGATTGAGGGATTTCTTTGGTTTGAAAGCCCCCTTTTCAAGATAATCCCTTTCATAATGGCCTACCTTGAACATTTAATCCTTATAGCCCATAGAAGCCATGAAAATCCTATTAGTTTAGCCACATTAAAATTTTGTGTGTTTATTTTTCAATTTTTGTGTGTTTTTGAAACTTTTGAGCTGAAATGATTGTCATTGATATTTTTGAAACCCATCTCTATGAGTGAAATAATTTATTCCTTGAAACCGAGCTTAAATGGATGCTGAAAATGACATTGTTTCAAGTTCAATTCTTTGGGAATTTCATGAAAAATACTCTATTTTTTTGAATCCCATGCCACATATCACTGTCTTTATATTTGAAATCACATTCCCGTGAGGCTTCTGAACCTATTATTTTCATATTATTTACATTTACCTCACTTCTTGAGAGAACCAAATCATTCTTGATTTAACCAGAATTTGATTTATTCCTGTCAAAACTTGAGGGTTTGAGGTACTTGTGTTTTAAATGATTGAGGAATTTCATTGGTTTGAAAGCCCCCTTTTCAAGATAATCCCTTTCATAATGGCCTACCTTGAACATTTAATCCTTGTATCCCATAGAAGTCATGAAAATCCTGTTATTTTATCCACATTACAAGCCAATATTCCCTATCCAACCTGCTCTTGAAGTGAAATTGCATGATCTATTTAAACATAAGTGTGGGGGGAAGATGTCTTGTATTTTACTACCTTATTTGGGGATACTTTGGGTGAAAAAAAAAATGTTGAAGAGATGTTATTGCTGCAAAAAAAAAATCATTCTGCTGAAATCTGTGCCTTTTCTGGAGCTTTCATGATGAGAGAAGCTGTGCCTTTCTGGAGCTTCTAATGTAAAAAGGAAGCTGTGCCTTTTCTGGGGCTTTCAAGAAATATTATATTTGAGAAGATTGAAATTTTTTCTGCTGAAATGATGAACTATGGGAACATTCCTTGATATTCCATGGAGAAGGAGTTTATTTTCTACTAAGGGGAGTGAAGAGAAGAACATAATTTTGTGAAAATTAGAGTAATGCAATTTTGCTTCAAAAAGAGCCAAGCCCTCTTCATTCAGCCTCAGAATATTCACATATAAATCCTACCAACCTAAAGCCACAAAAAAACCTTAACAATTCCTCATGATAAACATATGTCTTTAACTCATGTCGGGTGGAGATGTAGGAATTTATCAAGCCTATGGTGGCCCTAGTATGAGTTTGGATGAGAACGACGTTGCTAAAAAATTGAAATTTGTGTAATGAGAGATAATGAAAGTTAGGTAAGTGTTTTGTGTGCATGGGAGGAGAAATGAAGAGTAAATTTATTAAATGATCCTAAATTAATAACATGAAATAATATAGTTTGAGGAGGCATGATATATTTTGTTTCTTGTTTTCAAATTTGTGGACCTCATGGATATGTGTTTTGAATTTACTTTGAATTTATTTTGATAGTGACTTGTCCAGGAGTCCAACTGATAAGTGTGGGGGAATTGATAGAGTTAATATTTTCATTATTATTTATATGTTTTTCAATGATTTAATCCCTCCCAATTATTCAATGTGAGTGTATTTGCATCATTTATGTGTTTTTAGTGTATTTTGGGCTTAAATGTGAAAATGGGGTAATTCTGTAAAATTTTCAGATTTATAGAGCTTCTGTTTTTCGGGAATAACTTTTATAATATGGGTCCAATTGAAGTGAATCTTTTTTTGTAGGATTCCTATAATTGTGGAATTAAAATGTTCCTTCTGGACCAAGACCCAATTCGAAACCCAATGGTGCATAAAATTCAATCAAGTGGAGAAATCAATTTGGAAGGCAGAATGGACCCCACTTCATTAAATATTCAATATCTCCTTCATCCGACCTTATAATGAGGTGATTCTAGCTGGTGTCGACATAGGACTTCAACAGAACGGATCACAACAAATTTCATAAATTATTGAGCTCATTAATGCATCCTTTTGGTGCGTACAAGTGGAGTGGGTGAAACAATGTTTGGCGTCCAGAAACGTAATGTTCATTGATTCGGCCATATCTTTCTTTAAACCTGTCCAATGACTCTCAAATTTTTAGGGTCGATATAAAACTTCATTTAAAACATTCTATATGAAGGGACCTCAGTGAGTTTCTGCCGGCTGGTGGGCATAACAGAGGCAAACTGGTGGAGTACATATTCTGGAGCATCAAATTTTCTGTTCTTTGTTTTCTCTCTTTTGTTCTTCTTAGTTTTGTAATGAATTCTTCCTTCCCCTTAGTCACAATTACCCTTACCATGGTTGGGTAAAATTCTGTGTAATTAGGGAAGGATAGGTTTTCAATATTGTATTTCATGAGTTCCTTCTATTAATGTTTTAAAATCCTCTTTTCTCTTCTGTGAATATGTTTCAATTTCTTATAAAAGTTTTTATTATCATGTACGATTGTATCTAATTTTAGATTCTGTTGTTCATTTATATTTGTTCAATGATCAATATCTCCCTCCATTAGGTTCTGGTTTATAAACAATGGAATAGACTGGGATTTAGTGGTGTAGTACTCGGTGATCACCGGTACGTGTGTGAGGAGTAGTGAATGTTCTTGATTACTTGGGATAAACAAGACCCGATTGGGAATTGCCTAAGATAATTGGGGGTATTTTCTTCAACTATATTACACATTGGAATGAGAGTAGACCAACCTAAGATTTTATTAAGGTTTATTCTCACATTTTTAATTGAACAAGGGAGTGAGAAGAAACGATTGTGGATTCTCACTCTTAACGATTTAGCAGAGGAGAATTGGGTAAAATGAAAAATGATAGAATTACAATTGGAAAACTGGCCCTAACCTGATCACCATTTCATATCACTGATTTAGATCACATCATTTGTCAATTTTTTTCAAAACCTTCACTTAATTACTTTACTTTATTTAGTTTCTTTCTTTTATTTTCTAAATCAAACAATTTCTAAAAACAACCTCACTTCTTTCTATTTAATGGTGACAGCTTAATTGTTGTGCACTCGTCTCTAGAGACAACCTATGTAATCCACTCTACTGCATTTTAACTTAGGTAATATTTGTTTTTGTCACACCCCACGACAGGCACGTTTCAATATACCTACCTAAATATTCCTTTTTTCGAGAAACTGCATGTTAAAATGTTTACCATGTACTCCCATTCATGAATTATGCATTGTGATTTTTGAAAATCCAATATATAATATCACACACTTGTGAACTCCTCCTCTGTAGTGCTCCCATGCAAGACTCTATTGTGAACCTGCTTCTGAGATCAGCAACCCTTCTTGAACTACCTTCATAGTGATGTGACTCATGATATAACTTCATTGAATGGTTCTAGTGATCTTCTTTCTTAGGTTTCCCATCATGAGATAACAACTATACATACAAGTCTTTGCACACCCTCCCCATATACTAACTTCATATACTTAAATACTTCATTAACTCACTTCGTGGAACAATTTATTTACTAGAATGAATTCATAGAACTCTAATTCATTAAATAATTTTCATAATCACCCTTCATGGGTATAATTCTTAAATTGATCTTTCTTCATCAATTTTCGAAAAAATATTCTAATCCCTTAATTTAATATTTCATCCATGACTAATGATGTGAATTTTTACATCCTGAATTTTATAAATGATAAAAACAATTGGTTTGTTTAAATTCATTAATTTGGCTTTAATAATGGTGACTAATAGAGTCATGGAGTTCTTGAGAGTGTATAATGCTTGTACAGATCCCAATGTTTAAAATTTTAAGAGATAGAATGGACCAAACAGTTAGTAGAAACCATGTATTCTAGCTTGCAATGTTTCTCTAACCATGCGGGTTGAGGCAGTGGGGTTCTAGGGGTCACACAGTTTTTTTAAAACCATGTGACCCCAGGCTCATGGTTGTGCATAATTGTACACCAAATTGACAGTATCCTTCATCATATATGGTGCACGATATGACCAACCATGTATCCAAACCATGTTCCCCTTCTTGTGTGGGTGAATTTCCAAAATATCCTTTGAAATTTTTTATTTTGAATCCTCTTTATATTTTCCTCTTTTTCTAGTAGACCCCTCCTTCCCCTCCTATAAATACTCCTCCTAATAAATAAGTTGATAACTCCTCCATATTGTATCCATTTCATTCACCATCAAATAAATTAGAAAGCTTTAGGAAATATCTTCAATCCTATACTTACTATTTCAATTTTCTCTTAATATCTCATGTTAAATCTTAGTGCATGATCATTTTCTCCATTTTCAAGGAATTTGATGATTCATTAAGTATCTTATGTTCTTGAATAAATCAAAGGCCGATGCTGGATGAGTTAATCACTATAGGGATAAGTTAAATGGTCTATCATCCTTCCCAAATTATCAATGTATATTTTAACTTTCTCCATTATGACACACTTTAGAACATTATATAGACACCAAAAAGATGTTAAATAAATAATTCTAAATGGTTTCACATGTATAATATCACCCCAGATTGTAGAAAATCACCTTTAAGAACAATCATCTTGACCAAATAAAACACTTTAGTTCTTCCATGTTTTTTATAGCCTATCTTCAATTGTTCTAAATAGTTAGTAACATTTTTATGTGTAAATAACCTATGATAAAAGACTTAAACTAATGTTTTAGATTGAATAAAAGGGTGAGCCATGAGTTCGGTCATACACCTTATTCCATAAATTATTATTTTGACAAAATACATTGTAAAACATGTTAAACCATGTTATAAAGTCTTAATTTGTAAAACTGTATGTCTTTACTAACTAAGTAATATGATTACCCAAATGTTGAGGGAGATAGAAGGCGTACTGACTTAAGGACCTCTTGGAAGTACTTATCATTCATTATTTATAAATTATTAATGCATTGTAAACATGTGGGAGGAAATAATATTTTTTTATGGGATGAGCTCACCAAGAGTTTTATTTTTTTACATCCAGAAAAATGAAAATAGTTCCCTAGGGACCTTGTGGATGTGATCAGAGGTGTGATGGTTTTACGATTCCATAAGAGAGACTTGATCCTCTGTGTCAGATACTAGGGATGGACTCGAAAGATAAATCATGATGATATCACACCATTCATGGAGTGAAACTAGCGATTTCATACATGGGACACCTTGGATGAACTCCTATGGCATTGGTCATATACAGAGAAACTCGGGCAATACCTATGTCCCATATGGATTTCCTTTTATGGGATCAAGGTGAATCTTTTTAAATTTAAATAATAAATTTAAATAATAAATGACATGGTAAATCTAGAAATGTAGGTAAATGTTAGATAACATAAATAATAGGTTTATGGATAGTCCACCTATTTATAAATTATACCACTAACTTTACTTTTGCAGGACATCTCGACTTTGAGATTCTTGACTTAGGCTAAAGAAGGTAGAGTTAGATGGGTGTCCCGAGTGGAACCTAGAATTATCTTCTTATTTATTCAATTATTTCATTCATTTTTTAATTTTGGTAGACCATTCATTTTATTTTTCATGATATGGATTGTTTTAGATGCCGTTGGTGGTTTCCTATTGAGTATACCCCACACCTTGCTTGGGAAAGATTTTGTATCTACAAACACTTCATGCTTGTATGTATTAACAAGGGGAAGTGTCCTGCCTCTGATTCCTGATAATTTTTCTAGGTTGTAGTATGGGAGTAGAGTTATAAGCCTATGCTTGGGATGTTATTCATAACTATTTTTTACCATTTTGTATTTTGATAGCATGAGAAATATTTCTGTATCCCAAGTTCCCCACATACTTATTTTTTACAACTACTTGAGCACCATCATCACATTGTATATGTTTATTATTTAGATTCTAATTATTTTTAGTTATCTTACATGTTTTATTATTATTATTTTTCTACTATCAGACAATTGAAACATTTTTCCCTATGATAGTTTATTATTCTGGTCAAATAGGGGTTACTTCTTCTTTTTTTAATAATTTATATCTTGTTTTGTTCCACTATGATCTATGAGGGAATTGTCTCCCCAAGGGGACACCCTAGGTCATCACTTCTAGTCGATAGCCTATGGGATATTTGGGATGTACGCTTGAGGCCTTGTGGCCTACATCTTGGGGCATCGCTAAGAGACATCTGGGGTCGGACACTATAATGTGGTATATGAGCATTATTTTATTTTTGTATTTCTATTTGGGTTTATAGAATTGACTATAATATTGGAATTTGGAAATGATCCTATGATGAGGAGCAGCTAACCCACATATCAGGGAAACCCAAATTATCGGTGGTGGGTAAATGATGTTATTTCTTGTATTGTTACAGTCTCATGGATTTCACTATTGGGTTATGCACTTTTCTTTGTTTTTACTAATGTTGATGAAATTATAACTGGTTTTTTAGATTTATCCCGAAGATAGTATGGAATATTAAAATTATTCATCGTACTAGGACACATTGGATTTAAAATTCCATGAATTATTCCATGCCATGTAAATTTTACATGGTGCATTGCATGAATTTCATGGGCTTATTATGGATCCATATTTGTTCATTGTAGTGTTGTGAAAACATAATTGACACTTAATGTTCTTGTATTAAACTAATCATTTTTTCCTGAATAAGGTAATGAAGACACCTTAAGTAGTCAGTTATGGCACCTTGAGACATGAACCATATATCTTAGGGGATGGAACATGTTATTGTTAGGACTAAATGGTTGCCACATTTCATTTTATAATGTGTATGGTCCCTTAAATATTGGAAATGTTCATCCATATAATACAAACATTTAGTGATATTTAAATACATAAATCAATGAAAATGAGTACGATATTTAAAATGAAATGGTCCTCTTAGATGTGTGAAATGAGACCTTAAACCCGACCAACCGTTTTAGTGGGTAGTAGGACATGTCTCTTAGGATATTTTTGCAAACTCTTCAGATCACCCATACATATCTTATAGAGCAGAATGTTAGTTGTAATGTGCTTATAGAAAGTCCTTCTTTTTGTCATTTATTTATAAATTTCCCTATCTATTATAATTCATATATGAGGTTATCACATAGAAAATTGTAGAGATATTACACTAGGATGATGTCAGGTTGTATTCCAAGATAGTGGTGATGAGAAAACTCCTAAGGTCGTGGGCCCTTAGATACTTTTAGTACATCATGTAGATCTAGTTGGGAAACCTCATGAAGAACATACAATAGTTTCAAGTTCTTAGTTAGATGAAAGTTTCATTCAGTTCATTTAGTCTATAGAGGTTTATCACTAGCTTTCCCCTACTATGGCAGAGATAACCCGAGAGTTCCAATAGTAACATCCTCCCACCTTCTCAGGGGATGGTGATCCTTGAGCTGCAAAATAACTGCTAGAGGTTATGATATTTTTCGTTGCGAAGATTAGGATGCCTATAGAATGTAAGGTCAATGTCGTGACCTACACGATATGTAGCTATTCCAAGCATTGGTGTGATGTCCTTACTTAGGCTAGACGACATTAAGGAATGGTGTATTCATACTTCAAGAAATACTTCTTAGAATATATATTTTTGTAGACCTTGAGAATAGACCATTCTTGGGATCTCATTTACCTCCATAAAGATTACATTTCAGTGATGGAATACTCATCTCACTTCACCAAAATATAGTGTTTTTCACTGACCTTTTCAGTGATGAGAAAATGACTTCGAGGTGATTTGAGGATGGGCTTGCATACTCCATCCAATCATAGGTGAATGCCTTTTAGATGACCACCTTTTATGGAATAAAAAACCAACCCCTCATCATTGAGAATAACCTGATGGAATTTAGAAATGTTGGACATGGAAGTTCATCTTCAATGCAGGCAAGTTGGTTATCCAATGGTAGGAAATATCGACTTCAGGGTACACGCCGGGGCAGTACCTACTAGGTGGCATCCATCGTCTACTATGTGATGTGTCACAAGTATGGAAAGAGAATACATAAAAATCCCTAGTGTATGAGGATCCTAATTGAGTGCCAGGTTTGTGGTAGGATGGGTCTTCTCCAACATTCCTTTTGATCCATTCCTCTAGTGCCCATTGAATGGGGTTCAATTCCATCAACACTATCAGGTGATAGATCCATGACACTACATTACATGTGAAGTTGGTTTTCTATAGGCTGAATAGGTCAAGTGATTAGTTGGGGCTGAGGAAGTCAGTCCTCCAAATTTCAGTGATATTAGAGTGGACCTTCATAGGATACTTAGGAAACATCTCAGGGCCACATATTTGGATATATATATATGTAGTAAAACCTCTTCCAGAGGACCAGAGTCCCATGACCTCAATAGTTAGGGGTAAAGTTATGGTATCATCCACTCTAGTCTCAAACATTTTTTATATAGGTTCATCACACTATTTTCTATCTTTTGTAGCTATGGGAAGTCTGGTCCAAGTGATAGAGTATTACATCATCATTATGTGTATTAGCATACCATTAGGAGTTCGTGCTGAGGGTATATTCCAACGCAATGAGTTCCCCCTTGAGATAGGTGGGTACATTTTTATGTGGAGTTTCTTTATCCTCGAGATGACCAATTTTGACTTCATTCTTAGTACGAACGGAATTGTCCTATATCAAGACTAGGTGGATTTCAATAACCATTGGGAATCCTTTACATCACATAAGGGAAACATTTTTATCCATAAGGGAGAATGGGATAACCAGGAATGTCGATATGGACCCCAGTACACTGAGATAGGTGGAGTGATTCCCCAGATGACTTGTCTCTTTATGAGGGCCTGGGGAATGTTGTTCATGTAATTATATAATGTTGTGGATCATTTCAGATACGTCTTCCCTGGATAATTCTATAGATTACTTCCTAACAGAGAGTTTGCTTTCACCATCGATCTTATGGAAGGTGTGGGACTTATTTCAATTCTTCAATATAGGATGGAACCTATAGAGCTCCAAGAACTCAAGAAGTATCTTGAAGATCTAAAGGATAATGATTTTTCCTGACACAGAATATCTACATGGGTTTCACCATTCCTTTTCTCCATGAATGGGGTTGGTATGCTGAGATTGTTCATGGGTTACCACTGACTAAACCAAATTATGATAAAGAACTAGTATCCACTTCCTTGTAAAGATGAAATCTTTGACCAACTCCAATGAGTGATTATATTCCCCATGATTGATTTGATGTCATTATATCATTAGGTCCATGTGAAGAAATCAGAAAAACAATGTAAAAAGTTTCAGAGAAGGTACAACTTGTACAAATATTTGGTCATGCTGTTCGTTCTTACAAACATTCCAAAAGTCTTTTTGGCTCTGATGAAATAGGATTTCTAACTGTATCTTGATTCATTTATGGTATTATTCGTATATGAAATCTTCATGTATTCTAACACTATACATGTCCATCCATCCATATTGAAATCATGATAAATACACCAAGAGAGAACCATATACATGTAAAGCTCTGTAAATGTGACATTTGGATTAGTAAGGCTCACTTCTTAGGTCATATCATTTCATAGGCCGGTGTATATATTGACTGAGATAAGGTTATAATTGTGGTTTCATGAGAGTATCCAAATAATGTGTTTGACAGATGTAGTTTCATTGGGTAGTCTAGCTATTATAGGTAATTCATATAGGATTTCTCATGTCTGGAAGGACCACTAATAGGTTTGACCTAGTAGGGTGTGCAATTCGACAAGATTTAATGTTATAAGAAAAATTTCCAGGATTTAAAGGGAATACTAAATTCATCATCGATCATGGTTCTACCTAAGCCATGAAAAATATATTCTATTTATAGTGATGCTTTAGGAATCAATCAAGGGGAATTTATGATGTAGGGTGATCAAGTCATGAAATATGAGTTCTTCCAGCTAAGAAATCTTGAGCATAACTACCGTACCCATGACCTCAAGATAGCATCCATGGAACATGATCTACTCTATTAGAGTAAATACTTTTTGTGAGAGATAATAATTTTCTGTACATATCATAAAAGACTCAAATATATCTCTACACAGTGAGACATGAATCTGAGGCACCTTAGGTGGGTGTAATACCTAGAATCGTTTGACATTGATCCAGAAGAGTCATAAACAATACATCAATGAGGCCAACAATGAGTGGATGTTGATGGCTCTATTATCTAAGATGCAAATGGAGGTTATTAAGCAGTAGAGGAAACTAGATTTAGTACCTCTTGTAGTGAAATACACTCATGTAGAGTGGATATAGATGAGTCATTACTCTAATTCCATTTTCCTCATCAGGAGAGAGTTATAGGTAAAAACCCACCATATGGATGGTTTCTTAATGTGAATGAAATCCTACTCTTTCATGGGTGTGTTTGGGTACCTTCTAATATAAGGGACGAGATGATACGAAAATATCACAACTCAGTTTGGGAGGTTTAACCCGATATTACCAAGATGTATTCATAAATCTTTGATTTTTATTAGTGACTAGGTATGAAGAGCATGATAGAAGACATTATCACTTGGTGCTCCACCTATCAACTGGAGAAGGAAAAGCACAAACGACATGCTAGACTTCTGCTGCCTCTCTCCATTATTGAGTGGAAATGGAATTACCTCAAAATATATTTCATGATGGGATTGACCAGATCCCCTTAAAGTAGAGATGTAGTATGGGTGATCATCGATATGTTGTTGAAGGTTTCAAACATCCAATAGATCTGGGAGACCTTATCAGTTGATGATATTGGGATGATTTACATCCCAAAGATAGTGTGCCTTCATGGTGTTCCTCATTCTATAATATCAAACAATAAAACACAATTTACATCACAGTTTTGGAAAGGGTTGAAAAAGGCATTGGTTTCAGAGGTTATATTGAGTATAACATATCACCCATATTCTGATGGGATGTCTGAGTAGAATATATGGGTGTTAGAGGCTATTCATTGAGCCTACATCCTTTATTTTTTAGGTTCATGAGAGAAACATAGATCAATAGTTTTGTTTTCCTATAATAATAGATTTCAGTAAATAATTTGGATGGATATATATGAAGCCCTTTATGGTAGACCATTCCATTCACCTCTTTCATAATTATAGGTAGGTGAGGTTTCTCTATTGGGTCCTTGTCTCCTTTAGGAGACCATATTGAAAATCTATCTAATTTAGAAGAGTATGGTTATAGATTAGTCTAGAAATAAGTCATATATTGATATTTGTTTGACCTATAGAGTTAGAGGAGGGAAATATGGTCTTTATATGTCTATCAACAAGATTTGGTCATAAAAGAATCAGGATATAGGGAATCTTATTGCCTCGATATGTCGGTCCCTTCAAGATAGTGGTGAGAGTCGGGACGATAGACTATTAGTTTCAGCTACCTCAGAGGTACTATGCCATGAATGACATCATCTATGAATCATAGATTCAATGGTATCATGCTTTCCCATGTCATTCATTTGTACTTGAGGATATTGAGATGGAGGTCGATGCGTCCTTTGAGAAGCATGTGATGCGTATCATTGATTGGATCATGAATGGTATCGTTGGTTGGTGTATTCCGCTAGTCTAGGTGATATGGTAGAACCAACATGTACATGATGATACCTAAGATTGGGAAGTCAATGTGTATGCATAATGGCAAAAAAATTATCATATAGTGTTTTACCACCCACAAAAGGGAATCTCAGGATGGGTTGTCTTAATGAGGGGAGGTTGTAAATTCACTGATTTTTTTTTAAAAGGTACAAACTGTTTTTGTCTAAATTACATTCTTTGACTCTAATAATTGTTCATAATGGAGACATGGATATCTTTGGAGGGTTTTGGTCTTATTCTATGCCCTGAGACTGAATTTTGAAGAGACATAATCGGTCACACAGTTATTAGAAACCATGCATCCCATCTCACATTGTTTCTTTAATAGTGTATTTTGAGGTAGTGGGGTACTGGGTCCGCATGGTTTTTCTACAACCTTGTGACCCCATGCATCCAAACATGTGAAATTATAGAACACATTGGTAGTGGTCATCCACATGGTCGGGGCACAATTTGGCCAATCATGTGGCCAAATCATATATGACTTCATGTATGGGTGAATTTCAAAAATTTCCCCTAAAATAATTTATGTTTAAACCTTCATCACTTTTCCTTTTTCTCCAGTAGACCTCTCCTCCATCTCCTATGAGGACTCCTCCTCCTATGTATGTCGATAACTCCCCATATATCATATGTTTCGCTCACCATTCGATCCATTTGAAATATATATGTATTCTATTCAATCCTATTCCTTCTATTTCAAGTTTCTATTTTTTATTTTTTTCGCTATCTGAATGCAAGACTATTTTCCAATTTTTTAGGGAATTTGAAATTTTCTTCGATATATTCCATTCTATCTCGAATAAAAGGATGAAGCTGGATGAGGGTAACAATACAAGGATAATGAAGGTGTTCTAGATTATTTCCCCAGGTGTCAAATGATTTTATAACCAAAACCATTTTTTCAGCACATGACTGTTATGACGATTCCTCCAAAACATTAAATAAATTATCACAAATGGGTTAACATGTTTAAAATGACCTAATCTTCTAGAAACTCACCTCTGAGGTCAATCACCTTGACCTAAAAAACCCAATGGGGAATTCATAGTTTATTAAAAAATATATTCCAATGTTCTAAATTGTCATTAACCTTTTTAGGTGTACTTCCTTAGTGATAAAATCCTTAAAATATTGTTTTGAATAGAATAAATGGGTGATCCCTAAGTTAGGCCTTACTATTTGTTCCATAAATGGTTTTCTTGACTAAAGGACTTGGAAAATTTGTTAAACCTTTTTATTAATAAATTCATTATTGAATGCTATGGATTACTAAACAAGTCATATCGTCCCCTTATTTCAAATGGTGATACATGGGGTTATGACATAAGGACCTCTTGGGAAGGATTGTCACTCTTTAATTGGAATTTATAAATACCTTGAAAACATGCCTAGGGAAACACTATATGTGGTTAGTATGGGATCACCATGCATTTTATTTTTTTTACCTCCAGATGAATGAAACTCGTTCTCTAGGGGAACCCAATGGATGGGATCAGTGGTATGGCAGTTGTAACATGCCTCTAGAGAGACTCATACCCCAACATGCAATAAAAAGTAAATTCTTAGAGGTTAGTTCATGATGATATTAATCCATGACTAGAGTGAGACATGGGATTTTATACATGGGTCAACATTGACAGAATATTATGGAATTAGTAATATAAAAATACCCTATAGGGATACTAGGGTCCCACCTAGACAGTCTTGGATGGGTATATGGTGTATCTACTTAAATTCAAAGAAAGAATTTAAATATGAAAGGACACCTTGAATCTCTGAATATAGAGACATGTCTTCCAAGATAAATCCCAAGCTTAGGGATAGTCCAACTCCTTATAAATTATACCACTTACTTTACATATGCAATACTTTTAGGCTCAGACACACCTATATTTGGCCAATATAGGTAGATTTAGATGGGTGTCCCAAGTGGAACCTGGTCCGATGTACTTATTTAATTTTGTATGTCATTTATTAATTATAGAACACCATTAATTTTATTTTTCATGAGATTTATTGATCTAGACACATTTTTTGGTGGCCTAATGATTATATCTCACACCCTTATTGTGATGCCTTTGGTTAACATACAGACTAAAGGGTTACAGTTATAAACTAGGGGAAGCAGCAGCTTCTGATGCCTGATTGTTTTTATTGGATGGGTTATGGGAGAAGAGGACCGATATTTTTTTTGGGATTCTAGTAGTACATTTTTTTATTCTGTTTTTGTATTTTTACATCTTGTGATTTTTTATTTGTATCCCTTATTCCCCACATAGTCATTTTTTGTATAGATACTTGAGAAATAGAATCACATTGTATCATTTTATTATTCATTTTTCCACTCACTACTGGAAATCTAACCTTTCCCAATGCTTCTACACCAACGGTTCATAAAAACCATTGGTATAGGTTCCCTTTCCCAACGGTTTGGCCAAACCGTTGGGAAATCCCACTTTGAGGCCACCTTTCCCAACGGTTTGGCCAAAACCGTTGGGAAAGGTCCCCACAATGTGGGCTTTCCCAACGGTTTGGCCAAAATTGTTGGGAAAGGATATACCTTTCCCAACGGTTTGCCAAAACCGTTGGGAAAGGTCCCCCATGGATCAACCTTCACCCAGAATCAAATCTAGGCTCAAAATCTATTCCAACGGTTGTCAAAACCGTTGGTATAGGTCTATACCAACGGTTTTGACAACCGTTGGAATAGTTCCTTTGATTTTTTTATCATTTCTTCTTACCCAAAACATTATATAAATCAAAATTTAATATAATTATGAGAATAAATATATATATTTATGTAATTATATACACAAAAGTCATGTTAGGTTAGTGGTTAAGTCGTTCAATAATAAACTAGGGGTGCTGGGATCAAATCCCAGCGAATGTTTTTTTTTGAAATGCATATACCAACGGTTCCACAACCATTGGTAAAGATTTTCATATTAATTATACCAATGGTTTCCAAAACTGTTGGCATAGGTCTATACCAACGGTTTTGGGAAAACCGTTGGTATAGACCTATCCCAACGGCTTACTTGGCCACGGTTCTCCAAACTGTTGGTATATGTTAGTTTTCCAGTAGTGACTTATTATTTACTTATCTAAAATGTTTTATTATTATAGTCCTTTAGTTATCTGTATGTTGATACAAATTTCACTACAAACTTTTACTATTTTGTTTATATAGTCTTTTATTATGCTTTTTATGATTATTTATATGTTATTTTTCTCGACTATACTCTATGGGGGAATAGTCTCCCCAAAGACACACCCTTAATCCTCGTTGATAGCTAGAAGCCTCTAGAATTTGGGGAGGTAAGCATGAGGTTTTGTGTCCACTATCTCAATGCACTGCTAAGCGGAATTATTGTTGGGAGACTACATGAATAGTATGGTATTTATAGTAAAAATCTCCTAAAAATATCTCTAAACATAGAAAATAAAGTATACATAATTTAGTAATTCCCCTTTATCATACTCCATTTGTGGTTTTAAAATAATTAATCTACTTCTCAAATCATCCCTTACCTCCCAAGTGAACTACATCCTCCCATCATGTCAACCAAAATTATTTACTCTAACACAATCAAACTATCATGAAACCACACGCTACCTTTATGGTTAACTAAAAAACATATTTTTGAGATCACTTGGTTTCATCACAATCAAAGACTCCTTATGTGGTAAATATACCACACAATCAATTTATGGGAACCCCTACAGTTAAAAAATAACCATCCTTCATGGAAACCAATCTCCACTTTACGGACCATGAATTCACTATGAGAACCACCTTCGTATTCCCTAAAACTTTTGGGAAACATCTCAAAATCCATTTTTTTCATAATTTTTTTAAACACTATAAAATAATTCCAATGTAAACAATTCCCTAATTCATGACCTAATGTATTATATTCTATAAACATAACTTATGATATACTTTATTTAATTTTCTTTCATATATGATATAAAATTTAGATGAATACTATAAATTTATCACACACGCAGGGCTCAACTCTTCATGTTATTTCATTCCCATCTTCTAGAAAGACTCACAGTTAATAAATCTAGATGTTCCCTTGGTTTCAAAAAAATAATTTCTATAAATTAAATATCTTATTCAATAATAGACCTAGAAAAACCAAAACTACCACTTAAACCATCCACACTATTTGGATAAATAATCATCTCCCCAAACCATAATCCATTTCCTTGACATATATAAAGATATCAAGGTATCTCTTTGAATTTTATCCATCATTACTGACTTGTTCACCTAATATTCAGATTATCAATGATCATCCTCACATCACCAGGTCTTCAAAGTTTATACCTATTTTTAACCCATTTTGAACTAATACAATTCACAACTAATTCACTATAATATTAATTTTAGATGTAATCCCATGACCAATTGGAGGTGGGATTCTGGGGTAACACAAGAATAAAAAACCAAACCAAGGGGTTTACGTTGTTGGTTGCTAAAAAAATATGTGGATGTTTTAGTGAAAGGGTTCAAAATGAACTCATAGAACTTATTATTTAAGAAATTTTCTAGAATATTTTTATTTATTTGTTCTGTAATGTGGTAAATGTTTTATGGTGAAACCAATACTTATATTATTACATAACATGATTACCATTAATATATACATTATTGATAATTTTTATAATATATTGATCAAATAATCACACATGCATAAAATATTTATAATATCA
Organism: Viscum album; assembly: GCA_963277665.1. Taxonomy (NCBI): domain Eukaryota; kingdom Viridiplantae; phylum Streptophyta; class Magnoliopsida; order Santalales; family Viscaceae; genus Viscum; species Viscum album. The sequence continues at coordinate 642,559,829 of OY728160.1, forward strand.
ACACAATACAATAATTTAATACACAAAAAATTTTAATATATTATATGTCGTGTACCAACCGAATTTTTCAATATGTAATTTTCTTATAAATAATACTGTGTTTGGTAGATTACATTTAACGAAACAAAAAATAAAAATATGTAATGGTATATTAAATTAATTCCTATACTAAGAAATAATTATAATAAAAAATAATGATAATCAAATAGTATTATTTTGTTTTTAATGGTGATATGTAATGCTTAGAAAATAATTAATAATGGTGCTCTTATAAAAACAATTCCAATGGTAAAAAGAGATATATTTAAAATAATTGTTTTTATAGTGTTATTTATTTTAATAAATTTATCACTTTTAAATAAATTTATTGTATGAAAAAATAAATTTGAACTAATTTAGCAACAAATCGATATGATCTTATGAGCATTGGAAGTTCCAAAATTCCATTTTCTCTAAAAACAATATTACATTGTATTTATTATTTTCATTTAAAAGTGATATTATTGAAATTTAATATTTAATTTAATGAAATTAAATTCATTTTTTATTCATTATATTAGTGTGAAATTTTGGTTTTTTTCTAAAATGATTGATTTTCGTGTGATTAGTGAAAAATTTTAATTTTACAAAAAAAGTAAATTTTATGACATTATCATGATGTAACAATGACTTGAATATTTATATAAACTTATTGATATGACAAATATGTATTTTAGATGTAATATAATTCATTTAAAAATATAATTTTGATCTTAAAAAACTCTTTTTTACAATTTAGGAATCTATGTAATGTTTTTATTTGAATAAAAATTATTTTTATTCTTATTATTCAATCAATTACTCATAAGGTTACATTCAATTTTTGATTTTTAAAAATTCAATTATCTTCTATTGGATTAATAATAATCTAATTAATTCCATGAAAATCAATATTTTCTATGATTTTAGAATGAAATTTGTTTTATACTTAAGAGGTTATTTTTATAAAAACATCTAATTGTTTTTTAAGAACATATATTAAATATAATCTTTACAACATATATAATAAATATATATTGAATATTAGAAAATAGAATCCATAGTGTGTAAATTAGTGTTGTAATTTTGTAATGATATCAATATAAATTTTATTCTTAATACCATCCAAATAAGTTAATCAATTACATATAGTCTCAAATATTATGAAAATATGCATCATAGGAGGCTTAAGGTGCAATCCACATTAAGATATTCCATGAGGTGGTATTAGTATTAGCCAAAATCTTTAATAATTATTTCTCGTTATACCTCTATAAAATGAATTATAATGGCCATAATATAATTTAATAATTATATTTTACCTAATTAAATGTTATTATATTGTTGAATAACATATTTTATACTTTCTTTACATTTAATGGGAATTGAAAACATCGCCCATGTGTATATATATACTACCGTCTCCAAGAATAGTTTTATTTCTCTTTTCATAACCGCCTAACATGGATTTTTATAAATATGGAATTAATAAATATATGTGAGATTTATTAAGTAATTATTATTAATTAATGATAACATATTATCTAATTTCTTAACCTCCTATTGGTCGTAAACTAGAAACGACACTCTTGCATACCTGTGGGATATCGCATCCACAAATCGATGTAAATATTTTTTTCATCACTTATTCACATGGTTGGTCATATTGGGGGACATAACAAACAAATATGATGTTTATAAAATAATTTTTATTTTTAAATCCTACATTATTTTCTAATTTTATTGACTTCAATTTTTTGAAAAATAAAAGCATCACCCTTGTGAATGTATCGATTACTACCTTCATGAATGTCATATCTCTTTTTTGATAATATCCTTTCATGAATGTTTATAAATATGTATTTAATTTATAAATATAACACTTATTAAGTTATTAAAATTACTAATTTTGTTATATAATTACCAAGGTTCACATAATAATATTTCTGAATCAAAACATGCATGAGAAACAGAATATTTTACAGCTAAATAATTGACTTTAACAGAGAATTATGGGCAAATGTTTAGAAATAAGTTATGTATAATTGATATATAGAAATATATATATAAATATGGATTTTATATAGATTAATAATAACTATAAATTTAATATTAATGAGTAAAGAATGATCCAGAAAATGAGGGAATCAAAGGTAATGGTTTTTATCTCAAACATTCTTCTTTGGGAGATGATTTGAATTATGCACAAATTACAACTATATAGTGTATATTATTCAAATTTTAAATGTTATATAATGATAAAATATTTAATAATAAAAATTATAGTTACATTTCAATTTCTCTTTCAATATATTTTGATATAATTTTTATTAATTCTATAAGAGTTTATCCTATAGTCCCATCTTAATTTAGCTTGTTTATGTTAAAACTACCTTTGAAAAAATAATATCCAAATTATCTATTAAAACCCATATATTTTCTTATCAAATAATTCTTCTCATCTTTAAATTGTCTTATAATTATTTAATCCTCCATTGGTTAAAAAAATATCCAAATAATGCTTATAAGAAAACCAAACCTTATTTTTCTTATTTGGATAGAAATACATTTTTCCATGTCCATATTATTTATTCTGTTTCAAAAATACTTTAATTTAAATTTTAATTTCTTTTCAAGTTCGATACTAATTATATTTTTATTTTGAATTTTTTTAAAAAATAATATATTTAATAGTTTTAATATGTGACATATTTTACTTTTTACAAAAAAAACTGCGAAAAGAATATTTTCTTTTAACATGTATAGATAGATCAAAATTTTCCATTGTCATGAATATTATTCATTATCAAGATTAATCTATAATTTTTCCTAGTTTTTCTAAAAAAAATAAAATTTCCATTATTCATTCAATTTTTTGATTAAAAACATTTTCAAGGGAAATTAAATTTCTTCTTGTTTTCAAAGGGATTTTTTATGCCTTTATTAAGGTGTTTTTTCATCTATGTAAACATCCTTTAAAAATTATTATGATTTAATCATGATATAATCAAATTATATTGTCAACCTTATTTCTCAAAAATATTTATTATCATGTTTTTTGATTTATTTAGAGGGAAAACTATTTAACCTCCATATGGTTTTCTTCAAATACGAATGTCTATGACCAAGGAATGTTAATTTTATATTATATATATTATTCACTTCATTAGTGTGATGAATTCATTACACTTAGTACATTTTTTTTGGGGATCAATATTAAATATCAACTAGATGAAACACTATTTCCCATGAGAGAAACTATCTTGGGTATTAATTGTATTCCTTACCTATTTATGTAGGACGTATGCACATGAGGCATTGATGATAGGATTACGATGTATAAATTGATACATTATATCATTATGAAACCAGTTATTATTATTCATTTTATTGTTTATATTTCTATAACATCCATGTATATTTTTACTTTTCATGATATTAGTAATATAGTGAATTTCATTACTATTTATTAGTGTCATTTTATTTATGCCTTATGTATTCTTGAATGATTCAGCTACATGATTTCCCTTAATGTCTATTTTAGATCACTATTATTATGCTTCCATTTTCCTGGTTTATAAATAAGAGAAATACATATGATATATCTATGTGGTTATCATATATGTGAACATTTGTGGGAGATGTTGAAGGATAATTATGACAACCCTGCTTTTAATACAAACTTATTACATAAAACGTCACTTGTTATAACAAATAATATCGAGAGGTTTAGTGTACTTGAGGATTAGGATCATTACATAAAATCTTAAAGCATGAAATACAACATCATTATTGAAAACTTCCTTTACATGACCACTACATTCCCTTGTACTTAGCATTGCATTGGATAACCTGAGGACATCTATAAGAAAAGGGTGAGCTATAAAGCCCAGTAAGGGAGTACACATGGAATAAAATGAGGAGTAAAATACATGTTATACAATATGAATATCAATAGAGAATAAAAGAAACATGAACATAAAGGCATGATAAAGCATGATAATCATAACATGGAAATGTGGAAACAACACTTATCATGGAATTAGCATGAGCCAAGGCTCATTTCACATGGAGCATGAGTAAATAATCATTTAACATAAAGAACAAGTAAACACTCATTGCACTTGAATTATCATGAGTCAAAACTCATTTCACATGACGTATCATGACACTATACTTTACCCAATGCATTGGAGTGCTATAAGGGCACACCCTTCGTAAACATTTCATTTCATGCATAAGTGTGCCACATGGATTCATAAAACATAATAATTTATTCCATGATAATGGAATGTGGAATTAATAAATGAAACTTTATAATCAATAAGTAAATGTGCATAAACGTGAAAACCCTTGATGGAGAAATGGGCATGGTATCCACTACACAATGGCATTGGCTTAGAAAATCGGTGCGATTTCGGCAGCGTAACGGTGTGACATAAGAATTCCTAAAAATGGTTGATGAGAGAGAAAGGGGTTCCTCGTCATATTTACATGTAATCGACAATAAGGAGGTCATATAGATACATATCCCAACAATTGTAATGGAATTTAGATTCATGATACAAAATTATTGCTTGAATGTAAAAAAAGAGAGAGAAGTTCCTTTCGGAATTTCGGCATAGTAACGGGTGTACATGGGAGGCATTTAATGAGAGAGAAAGGGGAATCCAATCATTCAAAAAATAAGAGGGCAGTATCTAAGAGGTGAGAAACTATACCCCAACATTCATAATTGAAATTAAAAGGGCAAAACAACTTAAAGAAAATTGGACAAAAATGAGAAAGGAAGAAAAACCCTTACATGGAAGTGTGCTTCCAAAGGCTTGAGAGAGGCTTGAGAGAGGATTATTGGGAGCTTGGGGCACCTTGGGAGGATTATAAAGAGATTAGGGAAGAGGTTGGATGAACTCCAAAGGCTTTTATTGAGGAGGAAGTGGGAGCTTGGGTGGGTTTATATAGGAAAGGTGAGGTAATTCTTTATTATTTAGGTTTGGGTCCCCTTACATTAAATTAATCCAAACCACAAACCAGCCCATGGTTTTTGCCCATGGTTTTTGGAAAAGGGAATAGGAAAAAAATATTTTATAAGGCCAAAGTCCGAACTTCTTAACATATTAGGGTTGCTTATGTGGAGGTGAGTCACACTACCATGGAAATTAATTTTAAAAGACAAGGTGTTTAATAAGTCTTGAGGGGTCCATTAATGCTTTGAAAAGTAAGTCAAACAAACCCAAAATCGCATTATTTTAATGATAAAATTTATATTGGCCTAAAATAAAGATTATAGTATTTTATTACATCACTATTGGGTCATTATGATGTCATAAAACACATTATATATTTAAATGATATTTAATTTTTACCCAAAAATTTGACTGTCTCAAAAAATTATGAAAAATTCACCATTGGATAATTTCGACATCCTGATTCTAGAAATAATATTTATTTTATCTAAATAATTTTCTAAATATGTTAATTTTCACCTTTAAAATAAAAACTGACATTTATCGAAAATTCATGGGTTTTGACAAAAAATGGATTTCAAACCTGTATAAAAATTCTAATTGCATTCATAAAATTTTAAGATCATTTATATTTAATAAAAATGAATTTAATAATAAAAATATTATTTTATTAAAATATTATTTAATTAAAAAATCCATTAATTTAATAAAATAGATATCTTAATTAAATAATAATTAAAAACAATATTTTTACTTTAAAAACTATTTACAATGTCTTAAAAATGACAAGGAGATATATTCATTATTATATACAAAAATAATATACATGAACATAGTACTAGAGATTCGTTACATAACCCCTTAAAACAGCTGCATAAGACCTAAGGGTAAGGTGTGCAATGGTGACAGACTCTTGGGGTGGCTCAGCTAACATTGCTCGAGTGGTAATCTATATCAACTTCCACTTTTCCCGTAGACGGTCCCGTTCGAGCTTGACATGGTGAAGCTCAGCTTGGGATTGGTCAAGAGAAAAGTCGAAGGATGCCACCTCCTTTCCGAGCTCCGACAAATGGGCTTCGTACGGAGCAATTCTACAGGACGAGGCCATCACTTCTTTTGTCTCAGTAAATTGGATTTGTTAAATCCCTATATTTATACTAATCATGTGATCACTGTTCAACTACTATATTTGAAACGGTCAAAATTCTTATCAAATAAGTTGTCATTTTATATAAACATAAAGAGACATTTAATTATATCAAGAGATATTTCCATTAATGAAACATTTGGTCCTTATAATATTCGCCCCTTAAAAAATTTCGCCCTCGAAATTTTCCATTTCCTACACTAAAATAGATGTGGGTAACTCAGCTTCATCATTTCCTCCGATTCCCAAGTCGCTTCTTCCAACTTTTGGTTTCTCCACAAAACCTTGACGAGGGGCATTGTCTTATTTTGTAGAACCTTTTCTCTATGATCTAAGATCTTCACTAGTTTCTCCTCATAAGAAAGATCATCATCCAATTGTACCACCTCAGAAGAGAGTACATGTGAAGGGTCTGGTATGTACTTCTTTAAGAGGGATACATGAAATACATCATGCACTTTGGCCACGGTAGGTGGAAGTGATAGTCGATAGGCCACAGCCCCGACATGATCAAGAATCTCGAAGGGGCCTATGTACCTTGGACTTAACTTCCCTTTCTTTCCAAACCTTATGACCTTCTTCCACAGAGATATGCGTAGAAAAACAATGTCTCCAACTTTAAACACAAGGTCTCGTCGACGGTTATCTGCATAACTCTTCTGTCGACTTTGGGCTGCCATGATATGCTGCTGAATGGTTTTCACATTCTCCACCATTTCATCGACCATTTCTGGCCCAAGCAGATTACGTTCACCGACCTCATCCCAACATGTCGGTGTTCTGCACCTTTTCCCATATAGGGATTCATATGGTGCCATTTGGATGCTTGAGTGGAAACTATTGTTATAAGAGAACTCAACCAGAGGAAGATGTTGATCCCATCCTCCTTTAAAGTCCATTGATCATGCTCTCAACATGTCCTCAAGTGTTTGGATAGTCCACTCGGATTGGCCATCAGTTTGAGGATGATAGGCTGTACTAAAGTTCAGTTCAGTATTTAGAGCATTTTGAAGACTCTTCCAATACATAGAGGTTAATCTTGTATCTCTGTCAGACACAATAGATAGTGGTACTCCATGCAGCCTTACCACTTCCCTGATATATATTTATGCCAGTTGATCCATAGAGAAATCCTCTCGCATAGCAATGAAGTGTGCAGTATTTGTAAGATGATCCACAACAACCCAGATTGCATTGTTGCCTTTGGATGTCCTTGGAAGTCTGATGACAAAGTCCATGGTGATGTTCTCCCATTTCCATTCTGGTATGGGAAATGGTTACATCATCCCCTTAGACTTCTGCCTCTCTACCTTCACTTGCTGATACACCAGGCACTTTGATGTATATTCAGCGATCTCCTTCTTCATGTTATCCCACCAAAAGTTTTCTCAGAGATCTCGACACATCTTTGTGCTCCCTCGGTGAATAGAGAAATTTGAACTATGTGCATCATCCAAAAGTTCTTTCTTCAGCTACGGGTGTGATGGAACACATAGTATTTTCCCAAACTGCACAATTCCTTCTTCATTAACATTAAACTTCGAGGATTTCCCTTTTTTGGTAGCTTCCACTTTTTCCTGAATTCCCACATCATTCTTTTGAGAATCCTTTAACCTTTCCAAAAGAGACAGTTGAGCAATCATTTGTGAAAGGATTGATGATGTTACCTTCTCTATGATTCCCATGTCCATCTTCATGAGGTCCATGAAGATTGGATCCTTCTCAATTCTCATCATTGATATAATCGATGGGTCCTTTCTACTTAGGGCATCTGCCACCTTGTTCGCTTTCCCAGGGTGGTAATGTATTGAGGATTCATAATCCTTGATGAGCTCTATCCATCTTCTCTAGCGCATATTAAGATCTTTCTATGTGAATATATATTTAAGACTCTTATGGTCAGTATATATCTCACATTTCTCTCCTTAGAGATAACGCAGCCAGATTTTCAAGGCAAAGAGTAGCGCCGCCAACTCCAGATCATGTGTTGGATAGTTTTGCTAATGGATTTTCAACTTCCTTGAGGCGTAGGATATAACATTGTCATTCTGCATCCGCACACAGCCTAGGCCCTTCTTTCAATCATCACTGAAAACAACAAAAAGTCCCCCACTTGTGGGTAAAGTGAGCACGAGCGCAGTGATAAGCCTCCTTTTCAACTCCTTGAAGCTATCTTCTCATTCATCACTCCAAGAAAACTTTACTCCCTTTCGATTTATCTTGGTAATAGGGTTCTCCAATCATGAGAAATTTCTCAAAAACCCATCGATAATATCCAGCTAACCCTAAGAAGCTATGGATATCTATTACCGATGTTGGCCTTGGCCATCCCTCAATTGCATTTGTTTTGGTGGGATCTACAGATATCCCATTTCTTGTGATGATATGACCCAAGAATGAGACTTCCTTCAACTAGAACTCACACTAGTTGTACTTTGCATATAGCTTTTCCTTGCGCAAAGTCTTCAGTACAGTTCTTAAATGCTCCTCATGATCCTCCTTGGTTTTGGAGTATATTAGAATTTCATCTATTAAGACTACCACAAATTTGTCGAGGTAATCTCTACAGACTCTATTCATCAGGTCCATGAAGATTTCTAGAGCATTAGTGAGTTCGAATGGCATTACTTTGAATTCATAGTGCCTGTATCTTGTGAAAAAAGCAGTCTTGGGGATATCTTCCTTCTTCACCCTTACTTGATAATATCCCGACCGTAAGTCCACCTTGGAGAAGTATTGTGCTCCACGCAACTGATCGAACAATTCATCAATTCGTGGGAGAGGATACTTGTTCTTTATCGTGATTTTGTTAAGTTCATGATAATCGAGGCAAAGCCACATTGACCCATCCTTCTTCTTGACGAAGAGGACTGGTGCACCCCATAGTGAAGCACTTGGGAGTATAAACCCTTTATCCAGATTCTCCTGTACTTGTTTCTTAAGCTCCTCAATCTCAACAACATCCATTCTATATGGAGTCTTGGATATTGGTAATTCCTCGGGTATAAGTTCAATTGAGAACTCAACATCTCTTCTAGGAGGAAGACTAGGCAGTTCCTCGGGAAACACTTCCACGAATTCCCTCACAATAGGCATTTCTTCAAGGATGGTTTTTTCCTTGGACTCAATCATCTGAGCCAGATACGCGTGATCATAGGGAATTAATATCCATGATTGAGATGATGGATCTAAAGGATATTCATCTTCCTCCTGACATTTATAAAGAATCGGGGGTCGATTCTCCATATGGAGTGTGATTTCTCTCTCCCGAAAATTTATGTTGGCTCTATATAAGGAAATCCAATCGATGCCATGAATTGCATAAAATTCCACCAGAGGGAGTATGGCGAGGTTCGCCGAGAAATTCAATCCACTGATTATAACAAGGGAGGACTTATACTCATGGGATGCAATGATTGCCCCATTTTCCGTACTCACCGACATCTTCACTTCCATGATTTATGGTGGTGTCGGGAATGTTCTACTAAACTTTTGATATATAAAAGAATGCGTATAGCCTGAATCAAAAAGTCGGTTTTCTATTATTTAATGAATAACTAGCGTACCTATCACCACTTCGTTGTCAGGGTTCACTTCGGTAGAAGTGATGGCAAAAGATCTTCCTTGCTTCCTTGGAGGTTGTTGGTTGCCTCCGAAAACCCTTGGATTAGGGCACTGATTTGAAAAATTACCCAGTTCTTTGCATTTGTAGCATTGAACGATGCGTTGAGGTTCGAACAGAGCATTCCTCTCCTCTTTCACAGATGTGGGTATTTCTTTCCGACAATTAACAACTAGGTGCACTTCCCTTCCACACCTAAATAATTTCCTTGTCTCCTTAAGGCAATTTCCAGGGTTCTTCTTCCCACAATTTTGGCATGTTGGGTGCTGGATCTTCTTAGAACCGTTGGATTTATCCATCGGACCTCCAGTATTGAATTACACCTTACGCTTCTTGTCCCCATGATGCCCCTGTGATTCCCCGATCTCCATTTCGACCTTGAGGGCACATCGGACAATTTCCTCATAGTTGTCGAAGTCACGGAGCGCTAATGCTTTCCGCAGGCTAGGATTCGGCCCATCAAAGAAGTGGTCAACTTTGCATTTGGGGGTAACGACAAAGCCATAAGTGTAACATGCAAGCCTTGTAAATTTTACCTCATACGCTCCAACAGATTCATCATCTTTTTTCTTGAGGAAAAGGAAGTCCCTTTCCATCTTAAGCCGGAGGGTTTGTGGAAAATATTTATCGAAAAACATCTTCCGGAAATCCTTCCATTCCAACACCTTGATCTCCTCCTCAGGCTTCGTATTTTTGATCAACGTGCACTATTGATCAGCTTCACCCTCCATACGATAAGCCTCCAGGAAAAGCTTCTCTTGTTCAGAACATTGAAGGATGGAGAAGATCTTTTCAATGGAGTTGATCCATTGTTCAGTGATCGTGGGATCGGATGATCCACTAAAAGTAGGAGGACTTTTTCTCATGAAGCTCTCAATAGCGACTTGTTCATTCTTAGGTGGGGTTGAATGTTACTCTTGACCCGTGTTTCTATTCAAAACATGAGTTAGCTGAGAGAGAAGCGTGAAAAAGTTCGCGATTCCCGCTCCCATTGGACTGGGCATCTCATTAGTACAGTCATCACACTGATCTCCACAAAGGTTGTTAGCCCGGGTCCTCCTATTACTGGCCATTGTCTGGAATAAAAGGAAAGTTAGGGGTAATACATAAAGGGTAATCCGAAGACAAAAGTTGATGACTTATAAATAAACTTTCATTTCCTTAACTCATGAGTCTATAGGCTTCAATATAGGCTTTTCATGATCTACTTTCTAACATATATTCTTTGGGGTATTTTTTTAATTCCCTTAATAAGGGTTCATACTAATCTTGTGAATTTATCAAAACATATCCCCCAGGAGTGTCGTAACCAAGAGTGCAGCAAGGCCCATTATCGTGCACCAGTTCTTATTCGAGTCTAGCTCAATGCAGTGTTTTCGTGTTTTACCCCTAGGATACATCTCTGCCAGAGCCGCCTCTACCTGCTCGTATCCAGACAGGGATGTATTAGTTTGATAAACCACTTACTCAGTACTTACCAAAACATAGAGATGTTTTTATTATACTTATTCTCGTATCTAAGGCTTTACTAGGGTTTCCTAATCCCAAAAATAACTAAACCTACCCTCTAATACCAACTATGACAATCCTGCTTTTAATACAAACTTATTACATAAAAAATCAATTATTACAATAAAGAAGATCAAGAGGTTTAATGTCTTTGGGGTTTAGGATCATTAAATAAAATCTTAAAACATGAAATACAACATCATTATTGAAAACATCCTTTACATGACCACTACATTCCCTCGTACTTAGCATTGCATGGGATAACCTAAGGACATGCATAAGAAAGGGGTGAGCTATAAATCCCAGTAAGGGAGTACAAATGTTATAACATTAGGAGTAAAATACATGTTAGACAATAGGAATATCAATAGATCATAAAAGAAACATGAACATAAAGGTATTATAAATCATGATAATCATAACATGGAAATGTGGAAACAACATTTATCATGGAATTAGCATGATCCAAGGCTCATTGCACATGGAACATGAGTAAATCCTCATTTCACATGAAGCACGAGTAAACCCTATTTTCACTTGAATTATCATGAGTCAACACTCATTGCACGTGGTGTATCATGATACTATACTTTACCCAATTCATTGGAGCGCTATAAGGGCGCACCCTTCTTAAACATTTCATTTCATGCATAAGTGTGCCACATGGATCATAAAACATGGATTCATAAAACATAATCATTTATTCCACGATAAAGTAATGTGGAATTCATAAATGGAACTTTGTAATCAATAAGTAAATGTGCATAAAGGTGAATACCCTTGATGGAGAAATGGGCATGGTATCCACTACACAATGGCATTGGCTTAGAAAATCGTTGCGATTTCGGCATCGTAACGGCATGACATAAGAATTCCTAAAAATGGTTGATGAGAGAGAAAGGGGTTCCTCATCATATTTACATGCAATGGAAAGTATGTAGGTAATATAGATACATGTCCCAACAATTGTAATGGAATTTAGATTCATGATACAAAATTAATGCTTGAATGTAAAAGAAGAGAGAGAAGTTCCTTTCGGAATTTCGGCATAGTAATAGGTGTACACGGGAGGAATTTAATGAGAGTGAAAGGGGTCTCCCATCATTAAAACAATAAGAGAGAAGTATGTAAGAGGTTTGAAACCATACCCCAATGTTCATAATTGAAATTAAAAGGGCAAAACAACTTAAAGAAAATTGGAAAAAAAATGAGAATGGAAGAAAAACCCTTACATGGAAGTGTGCTTCCAAAGGATTGAGAGAGGCTTGAGAGAGGCTTCTTGGGAGATTGGGGCACCTTGGGAGGATTATAGAGAGATTAGGGAAGAGGTTTGACGAACTCCAAGGGATTTGAGTGAGGAGGAAGTGGGATCTTGGGTGGGTTTATTTAGGAAAGGTGAGGGAATTCTTTATTATTTAGGTTTGGGTCCCCTTACATTAAATTAATCCAAACCACAAACCAGACCAAGGTTTTTGTCCATGGATTTTTCCAAAGGGAAGAGAAAAACCATATTTTATAAGGCCAAAGTCCGAACTTCTTAACATATTAGGGTTGCTTATGTGGAGGTGAGTCACACTACAATGGAAATTAATTTAAAAAGACCAGGTGTTCAATAAGTCTTGAGGAGTCCATTAATGCTTTGAAAAGTAAGTTAAACAAACCCAAAATTACATTATTTTAATGGTAAAACATATATTGGCCGAACATAAAGATTATTGTATTTTATTACATCACTATTGGGTCATTATGATGTCATAAAACACATTATATATTTAAACGATATTTAATTTTTACACAAAAATTTGACTGTCTCAGAAAATTATGAAAAATTCACCGTTGGATAATTTCGACGTCCTGATTCTAGAAATAACATTTATTTTATCTAAATAATTTTATAAATATGTTAATTTTACTTTTAAAATAAAAACTGACATTTATTGAAAATTCACGGGTTTTAACAAAAATGGATTTCAAACCTTAATAAAAATTATAATGGCATTCATAAAATTATAAGATAACTTATATTTAATAAAAATTAATTTAATAATAAAAATATTATTTTATTAAAATATTATTTAATTAAAAAATCCATTAATTTAATAAAATATATTTCTTAATTAAATAATAATTAAAAACTCTATTTGTACTTTAAAAACTTTTTACAATGTCTCAAAAATGACAAAGAGGTATATTCATTATTATATAGAAAAATAATATACATGAACATAGTACTAGAAATTCATTACATAACCCCTTAAAACAAACGCATAAGACCTGATGGTAAGGTGTGCGATGGTGACAGACTCTTGGGTGGCTCAGCTAACATTGCTCGAGTGGTAATCTCTATCAACTTCCAATTTTCCCATAGACGGTCCCGTTCGAGCTTGACATGGTGAAGCTCAGCTTGAGCTTGGTCAAGAGCGAAGCCCAAGGACGCCAACTCTTTTTAGAGCTCCGAAAAATGGGCTTCGTACGAAGCAATTCTACTGGATGAGGCCATCACTTCTTTTGTCTGAGTAAATTGGATTTGTTAAAGCCCTATATTTATACTAATCATGTGATCACTGTTCATCGGCTATATTAGCAACAGTCAAAATTCTTAACAAAGAAGTTGACATTTTATATAAACATAAAGAGACATTTAATTAGATCAAGAGGGATCTCCATTAATAAAACTTTGGGTCGTTACAATAATTATGGAATAATAGAATTTGAGTATAGTAGGATAAATATATATTGGTTGAGAAACATTTGGGCTATGTTAAGTAATTTATTTTCCAATTATATAATTATATAAACCAAAAACGTTATTTGTTATCTATGTGCCTTAACAATTTCTCTAATTTGGTAATTATGGATGGTTAAAAGTGGTTACCTGAGTTAGTAAGAAAAAAATATGTGAAGACTATGTTTCTAGAACCATATTTGTTTATACGGATATGGGATACCATAGCTGGTTTCAGAATGGGGTTTAAATAAATTTAGATGTCATGATGTAATTGGATGAGAATAATTTATAGTATTTAGAAACATTCGTAGGTTAATATGGTGGTTTGATATTATATATTAACATTATGCTATAACCATAATGGTTAATTTGTCAATGAGAGATATGATGAATTTTGGATAAATCAATAGACTTTAATAAAATATAACATGGTTAAGGATATCTTGTTATTTATACTTTTGATATAATTAATTATTATGATTTTAATTGATAGATTCACAATAATCATATACAGTTCTAGTAATTGGACTGAACCACCATGTGCCTAGTTGAAAATTGATGTGAAGAACAACATGGTGGTTTTCTAAATAAGAAACCAAATGGGATTATAGATGGAATGAAAATTCATGTGGTTATTTATAAACACTATATTTCGGTTATAATTAACAACGTGAACCTATAAATATTTCCAAATGCACTAAATAAAAAAATGAGTTTCATATAAGTTCAGGTGATAAATATCATGAATGTAAAACATTGAATTTTCTAATTGTTAACAATGTTTGAAGTAGATACTAGGGAAATATCTTAGAGGAATATGAAGATGTTTCATATATTGTAGTGGACAGAATAAATAAATAAACTGCATAGGAAAATTGAAGAGTTATTTCAACCAAATGGATGGGGACAATGTTCTTCCAAACGTATAAGTAGAACTTTTTTAATGTTGGTAATTGGGAAATTATAAAAATTGAGGTCCTTAGTGGATAGCTGAATAAAGGGATGAATAAATTAATTAAGAAAATGGTTTGAAAAATTTGTATACATTATAGTCGAAGATAAATAATATGTGAATAACATATAAATGGTCTTAACTATTTAAAAATTTATTATTATTTTTCAAATAGGATACATGTTAGACTGAGATTTATTGGTCTTAGGATGTGATTAAAAAATTTTATTATTAGAAGGAAGTATCAAGGAATAGGATGGAAAAGATACATTAAAATTTTATGAAGGATGTTAACTAATTATTACATATATATACAGGTTTTTTAGAGTTATGATATATTAGTATTTTTAAGAACTAATATTCATTAATATTATCATATTTTTAAAAGTAAAATAACTATTGAGGTATTATGTTGTCATATTCAAAGGTGGCTAATTATATTTTTGGATAAATTTAATGTGTTTTTATAGATGATTGAGGTATACGTAACCCTTAGTTTTGTAATGAGAATTACTTTAATTGTTTATTGTGAATAATTTTATTGTATTGAGCATAAAATATATATGGTAAAAATAACATTTACAGTCAATATGGTCTTTAATGTTTTGGTAATTATAGTTAATTGGTATGAGGTATTAATATATTTCTTGGAAACATAGGTTTTACCATAGATATAACCATGGGACAGAAAATGAGATTTCATAATGAGTTAAAGTTATTTTGGAATAAGTTTATTATTTTTTAAGAACATTATAAGAATTAATTTAAATGGGAAATTATTAGTTAATAAGGGATTTTATATAAAATATTTAATATAATTTCAGGAATAAATATTGAGTTAAATTTTGTAAATTTATATATTTTTTTGTATCTTTATGTTGATGTAGATTATTTTGTTAATAGATTACTTAATTTTATAGATTCTCTGATTAATACATATTTTTTTATATAAATTTGTGATTTATTAATATAGTTTGATGATAAATGGTATGTTGAATTTGTAAGAATATGTGATCAAATAAATCTGATTTTTAGTTTCTGAATATGGTTTAGAAAATTTTAAAGAGTATTATGGTTTGGTTTGAGTGGAAGATTGGGTTCCACTTTGGATGTTTTGAATATAAATGTACTATTTATTTATATGAAGTATATTTCATATTTAATTTCGGTATTAACTCTATTTGGGCTAACTATTTTTGGTTTTAATAAATTTAATGATATAGGAGGAATAACTAACCATCCTTTTTATCTTATAATCCATTAAAATATAATATTTGTGCTACTTTGATGAAAATTTAATAATGATATTTATCACCTAGAATATGAGAAGAATCAGAGGTGGAAAAAAGATTGAAAATAAATATATTGGAACCAATTATGATTATGTAATAGATAGAAATAAATAGTATATATTTTGTTTTTTCTCATTATCTTTTCAGTAAAATAATTCCTAAACTTGTGTAAGATAAAGATACCTATATCAATCTTTATGTGAAAAATAGTGTTCAATTAACAAGGTATTCTTTTGGAAACTCAACATGAACCCTATAATGGTCCATAATTTTTTTTATAAAAAATAAATTTAGAAATACTATGTTACCTATTAGTATCATTCAAATTAATTATCAACTAATTAGACTATACATATGTTAGTAAACATTCATTTTGGTAACAAAAATTAAAATTGTGAGGAAATAATTTATTTGTTGGGGAATAATGATACACCTTATGATTTTAATATGTAATTATCCATTAAAAATCAATATCTTGAATATAATTCATAACATATAATATTTAATTAAAATGAGACAAGAAAATTAAAATAAAAAATTTAGTAAAAAATAAAAAAACTTATAAATTTTGATACTTAAATTTTATTATTTTTTTGGTTGATGAAATTTAATGATTAGAAAAACAAATATTGTGATATGATTGAAATCACTCATTGTTCATAGGGGTATTTTTCAAAAAAATATTTTAAAAATGTTTTTTAGTTTAATAAATTGATATCTATTAATGAAAATAAATGTATAAACTAAAAAATTAATAATTAGTTAATTATACTTTAATATTAAATTATGGTAATCTTATGTTTAAAATGGCCATCTTTCTAGAAAAGAAGTTTTTAAATTTTTTATATTCATTTAGAATAAAAATGAATAAATTTTTTAAATTTAATTTTATGAAATGAAATTAATTTTTATATTCATAATTTAAAAATTATCTCAGGTTTTTTGTATTTTTTAAAAATTTATATTTACTAAGTAATAAAATTCATTTAAAAGTATAATGTTAAGCTTAAAAATCTATGATTGACATTTTTGAAATCTGAGTAATTTTTTTTAAATAATGATTATTTAAATTATTCTCCTTTAAGAAAGTAATCACAAAGTTACATTCAATTTTGTTTTGTTTGTAAAGTTAAATATGTAATATTTTTTAAAAAAATAATTCCTTTAATTCAATGTTATTCAATATTATACATGGTTTTGGTATAAAATAAATTTTATAAAAAAATTTATTTTTCTCAAAATTGTTTTCATTGTTTTTTATGAACATTTATTGAATATATGATTTTTAAGATTTCAAGAAATTGAATAGTAACAAATGGATTAAATTTTTGTATATGCATTTTCTAAGTTTTCTATAAAGAAAATTTCTTTTTTACTAATAATTAATAGTTATGATGATAAAATTTTATCACCACTGTAAAGGTTAAAAATTTTAAATGGTGGGTGGGGGGTTAAACATAGTGATCCAAATGAAAAAAACTATACAATATAATTATAAATTTGATTGGTTGGGGGGATTTATATGTTAAATTACCTATCAAATAAATTAGAAACAAAATTATCCATTTTCCATGAGAATGATATTTATTTTATTTTATTGTTCTTAATAATTACAAAGGTGTCACTCCCCTGACTTGTAAATAGAAAAATCATACTATCACTTATACAAATATAAAAATATATTTTATCACTAAAATTATATTCTATTATAACCTTAAAATACATTTATTAATATCCTAGATGTTCTTGTATTCTCAGTTACCCATCTAAAAAGGCTTATATTGCAAGCCAGGGGAATATATCCATGTAGGAGGAATTAGTGTTAACCGAATTATTTCATGTTTATTTCTTCTTCTACCTACTTGACATCTATCATAACCATTATATTATAATAAAATCAGTATATTTACTAAATTTAAATGTTATTATGTTGATAGAAAAACTATTTATTACTTCTATTCCATATTAGGTGAAATGAAAGTATCTTTCATGACAACATACAGACTACTGTCTCCATGAACCAATATATTTCATTTCTCATCCCCACATAACATAAAATTTTATAAATAGGGAATTAATAAATAAATTTTACATATATATAAAAATTATGATTCTATAATGTTTATATATTATCTACCCTATTACCCTCTTATCTATTAGAGAAATAGAAACATTGCCTTTTTGTACTTATATAATACCACCTCAAAGAACTGATGTAATTTGTTATTAGTAACTGGTACACGCGTCACAACACGTCCAATTTGAAAATTTTTATAACCAACTGGCTACTATAAAAGTGGAGATAATGGTCAAACCACAAAGAGAACAGAATCTAGTTCACTAAAAATATTTCGTTAGACAATGTTTAGACAGACAAAGGTTGTGGAAGTTCCTATTTTTAAGTTTTCTTTTTTTTTCTTTTTCATTAACTAAAAAGTGAGAAGAGAAAAGATAAAAAGAAAATTGTAAATGAGAATGATGATGGACTCTAAATCAATAAAATTTGTTGGGGATGCTGAGTCGCAATTAAATTTCTACGCAACCATGCAAAGAACTCTTTTATGTGATTAAATGTTTATTCTGCTTAATTATCTCCAGTTTAGAAAATATAAGCATTTTCGAGATGCTTTATTTAGATTTCCTAATTTATTTAAGGTTCTGTTCTCTGATGATATAAATAAATTAGAAAACTCTGTTGAGTACCGAACTACATGACGAAATGGCACAAACTCTTTCTCACAAAGTTGTGTCACTAGTTTTCACTTACCATCAGTCAACGTGGTTTACCTTCTCAGACTGTCATGTCAACTTGTTATTAAAATGGCATGTTTTCATTTCAACAGTTAATTTAGTGAAAAAATAATTTAAACAGATAAACATTCAATTAAAATAAATTTAATTGACAATTAACCACCAAACAATATCATTACATGGAATGAGAAATTATTTTAAATACATAATCAACATCTCGACACTAATAAAATCACCCCGACATCATGACTGAAAGAATAAACGCGATAATAAAATGAGATATCATGTGAAAGAACACTGCGTCACCAAATAAATGATCGTGTCAGTCTTTGTTTTCACATGCGCAGAAGCCTTTGACACAAGATGACTTCGCGCAACAACGGTGTGTCCACCAGAATGGAAAATGTTGGCAATGTAGCGGAGGCTGGTCGACTCCTGGTTTGCCGTGACATAGAGGCAGCTTGATCAAGTTGATGGGGAATTTCGGCGGCTACTTGGATGGCGGTTACCGGTGCGCTGCAAACCAGAAGCAGAGTGAGAGGAGGTGGGCAAGGGCGTTCGGGTCTGTGGGTGTGTAAAGGGAACAGTCTAGCGGGGTAGACGGGTACCGGCAGAGGCGCTGGCAGGGCAAGAGGTGGCATGGTGATCAGAGAGTGGCAGGGGGTAGTGGGTTAGGCTGGGGAGAGGGGAGGCAGCTGGTTGGAGGAGGGCGATGGCCGAGTGGGAGCGGTAGGGAGAGTGGGGTGCGATGGGGTGAAACCGGGGAAGCAGGGGGGTGTCGGGGTGATGGGGAGAGAATAGAGAGGGAGGTGGGGCTGGCGGGATGGAGAGGGGAGGAAGGGGGCGGCGGGATAACGGGATGGATAGGAGAGGTGGGGTGGTTGGATGGAGAGGCGGCCGAGTGACGGGGAGGAGATTGGAGGGAGGGTTTAAAAAAAAGAAAAGTAATGTCGTGGGATTGGAGAGAGGGAGAGGGTGATGTGGGTAGGTATGGGGATTGGAGAGAGGAGGGGAGGAATGGGTCAAAAAAGGGGGGGAGTTTCGGCGTAGGAATAGGTAAGGGAGGGGAGGAAGTGAGGGGATTAGGTGGTGAAAGTAAAAAAAGAATAAAATGATTAAATTCAAATAAAAATAATAATTATATAATTAAGTTTAATAATAGTTGTAGTAATAAGAATAATAGTAATACTAATAATAAGTAGAATTGTTATATTTCCAAGTTAAATTAATAAAATTTTAATATTAATAATAACTAATATTAATTAAACTAAAATAAAATATTAAATGTTAAGAAAGTAAAAATTAATAAATTCTTAAAAATGAAAATAAATATGTAATATTAATATAATACTAACTAAAAACTATAAAAACAACTAAAATATTTTAAATACTACCAAAAGAACCTTAATACACAAGAATCAGTTAGCAAAATAATTAAATCTAAATAAAAATAATAAAAAATGTTAGTAACATCCATGTACATCAAATCCTACAAACTTAAACTTTTGCAGTCCTGGGAAAAACAATCATAAATAAAACACAAGTGGACCCGTAAACAAATCCAAACATCAAAATTACCAGTTAAAAATTTTTCAATCTCTTTTTTCCCATAAAATATCATGCTTCATTTAAAACTTCAATTTTCAAAAACAATTTTTCTTTTACTTGAATTCTTTTCAAAATAAGTACGTGCACTCATTTTCATGTGAAATACCTTTCCATTACTCTCATCGCTCAAAAAACATTTGCTCAACGTTTTGCTCATTTCTTGTACACATGCATGCTTACTATAGGCTATCCATGAATTTAACATATCTATTATTGAAAATCAAAATAATGCACCAATCTCAAGTACTTTACATGATGTTAAAATGTCTCTGAGGTTGCAGTACAATGGTTAAAAAATGACATTTTTTGGTAAAAAAAGTAGGGTTGAATCTTGAAATAAACGCATGATAAGTCAATCCAAATGTCTCCCCCAAATTTCTCCCTCAAAATATCACTCCCCCACATTTAAGACATTGCATGTCCCCAAGTATATGATAATCCAATGTTTTGCTCTTTTTTCTCTCTCTTTTTTTTAAGACACAAATCACTCAAATAATATGGTCAGGAAAAACAGGTGAGTATCAACTCAAAACCCCATGAAATAAATGTCATACAATAATCCCAAAGAATGGTACACAAGTAGCATAAATGTTGTAACATCTCAACAAAAGTAGGTCATATATAAAACACTTTAGTTCCTAGAGTAATTGATCATTACTTTATAGGTATCCCCAGAAGGGAGGGTTCCCGCGTAATGATCACCAATGTACTCATTGTTGGAACCAAAAAGATTCTATATTCCTATATCAAAATATATGTAATGAATGTAGCTACTATATAAAAAGTAACTCATATGATCAGTATGGGATAATGTCAATCCAAGTACATCAAATGATTCACTACCCCTCAAAGAACCCTCTTTATGAATAAATCTCTCCCCCACACTTAGATTGAAAAATATCATGAAAAAATCAAGAAATTGGTAGGGAAGGGTATCGTATTAGGCCCATCCTAAAAGGATATTTCAGGGATTCTAAGGTATATACGATGGAGAAAATGTATGGGTGGATCAGTGGGTCAACGAGGCTGAAAAATCAAACAGATTCCTCGATCATTTTAGTGAAACTTTCAAAAATTCCTATCGCATTGATGGAAAAATATGGAATGTTCTGGAATACATAACATGGTTGAGATTCCCTCAAGAAAAAGATAAATAAGAGATGATGTAAAATGGTCCAGGGTCCTCACGGGTATGGAAATATAATGTTGGACAGAACAGATGAGAATGAGTGAAAATAAGTGTCTAAAAAATATATTATTTTTATAAAAACATTTTCGAAGCATGAAATAATATCATCAATCATCTAATTCAAGAGAGCAAGGATCAAATAATTCCAAAACAAGAATCGGGTGATCAAACTACCTAGGTACACAAGTGGAATGTTCCCAACTGTGTTGTGAAAAAAAAATACCGCAGCTTTTATGTGGGTTCATCAATGACAAGAATGTTTGTTTTTTTTCAATTTTTTCTGGTTTTTTTAGTTTACATGGTGTTGTTGGAAGCATAAAATATGAAAAAAATAAAACACTTCCCTATGTAAGAGCTCATAGACGCGCAAAGGTTGTTTATATCCAATGAAGCTCCAAAAATGATGTACCTGTAAAATCTACACATGGACAACACATACCCGCTTCATATCATAAATATAACACCAAGGATCATATAAATGGAAGCAGATATGCATGCGAGTGACAAGTGAACACAAATATCAGGAGTAGCTAAAACAATTTCACACATGCCATGTTTAATTTCCTCAAACAAACTAGAACAGTTAAAAGATGAATGGAAAAAAATTAAACTGGAATAAGGGTTGCCTCCCAGGAAGTGATAAGTTTTACATCTTTATCCAGATGGATGGACAATGGTCAAACATCTTGGTCCATCAGCTCTGAACTCTTCTACCTTTTGCAAGAAATAGTGGTTGTGTCATCGATCTCATGGGGACTCTTAGTGGGATTAACCACCTCCGGAGCATAGTGAGCGTAAATCTGGTAAGGAAGGAACATAATATGTACTCTTTGTGGTGGTGACGGATGCTGAGCACGAATCTCTAATTAAAGTTCCTCAAGTCGGTGATCGATATCATCCATATGCTAAGTCATCCATCATACTAAGTCATAGGGAGATGGAACAAGCGCATCGATGACCCCGGAAGAATCAAAAGAGCTAGACATTTTATTATTTTATCTACATCCAAAAAAGAGAAAGAGGGAGAGGGAGGGAGAGTAAGAAAACAAAGAATAAAGAATGAATAAGAAGTCGGTTTGCCTCCCAATCAGCGCTATCTTTAACGTCTTCATCCAGACGGATAACTTCTCATTGTAATTGGAGTTCTTCAATTATGCCTATCATATCCTAAGTGTGGTAAAGTTTAAGGCATTGAACATTAAATTTAAATAGAGGCATCTTACCATCAAAAATATCAAATTCACCATGTGGATAAACAATTGTGACAGTGTAGGGACCCAACCCCTTCGACTTGAGTCTTCCTGCCATGATTCAAAGTCGTGAGTTGAAAAGGGGAACATTGTTGCCTACTGAAAAATTTCTTTTTTGGATCCTTTTGTCATTCTAGGATCATGTTTTTCTTTTCAAATCAAATAATTTTCATATGCTTCTCTCCTCATCTCGTCTAGTTCATTCATCTGTAGAAAATGATTCTCTTGGGTAGTTTTGAAATCAAAATTCAGTTTCTTCACAACATAATAAGCTTTATGTTATAGTTCTACAGGTAAGTGGAAGGTTTTTCCAAAGACCAACTGATATGGGGACATTCTAATAGGTGTCTTGTAGGCAGTTTTCTAGTCCCAAAGTGCATCATCATGTTTGGTGACCGAATCTTTACTAGATGTATTTATAGTTTTCTCCAAAATACCTTCAATTTCTCGGTTTGAAACATCAGCTTGGCCATTGGTCTGTGGATGGTATGGGGTGATCATGTGGTGGTGACATCCATGGTGAGTCATTAGCTTCTGAAATAGAGCATTATTGAAGTGTTTACCACGGTCACTGATGATGAGCCATGGAATTCCGAACGATGTAAAAATGTGTTTCTTTAAAAATTTGATGACAGCTCGAGTATTATTTTCGGAGAATGCTTCAAATTCCACCCATTTTGACACATAGTCAACACAGACAGGGATATATGATTTCCCAAATTATTTAGGAAAGGGACCCATGAAGTCAATTCCCCATATGTCAAAAATTTCAATGCCCATGATTGAGTGTTGTGGCATTTCGCGCTTCCAACTTATACCCTCAGTTCTTTGGCATTTGTCATGATTCAAGACGAATTCATGAATATCATGATTCATGGTCATCCAGTAAAAACCACCTTGTAACACTTTGTTGATTGTTTGATGAATCCCATGGTGTCCCCCAGCTTCTCTAGTGTGGCACAAATTTAAATCACTATCAACTTCTTCTTCAGGGATGCATCATCTTATCATTCCATCCACACAGTCTTTGAAAAGTAAACGATCATCCTAGTAGTAATGGAGTGCTTCATTCAAAAATATTTTCATCTGATCCTTTGATAAATCTGGATGTATCATTCCTGAAGCTAAGTACTTCACGTAATCAGCATACCAAGGTGTGATTTTCTCGATGGCATAGAGTAGTTCATCAGGAAATGTTTCATTGATCATTTCGACGTTGATTTCACTTATGTCATGGCTGAGGCGTGATAAATGATCAGAAATTACCTTCTATGTTCTCTTTTTGTCCTTGACTTCAATGTCAAATACTTGAAGTAACAGTATCCATCGAATGAGTCTAGGTTTTGCATCTTTCTTGGTCCTCGGGTACCGAAGTGCCGAGTGATCCGTGTAGGCAGTGACTTTTGAGAACAACAGATGGGATTGAAATTTATCAAAGGCAAAGACAATTGCTAGAAGATCTTTTTCAGTTGTTGTGTAATTATGTTGAGCCTCATTTACAGTGTTTCTAGTATAGTACATTGGCCTAAATATCCTTTCTTTTCTTTGTCCCAAGGTAGCTCCAACTGCACAGTCACTGGAATCGCACATTAACTCGAATGGATGCTCCCAGTCAGGTGAAATCATTATCAGGGCTTCAACCAAATGCTGACATAATAATTTAAATGCTTCCTGACATTTAGGGACAAAGTGGAACGTGACATCTTTTACCAATAGGTTCGTCAGGGGTCAGGCAATAATAGATAAATCCTTAATGAAGCATCTATATAATCCAACGTGCCCAAGAAAACCTTGAATGGAACAAATTGAAGAAGGTATGGGTAACTCTGAGATTGTACTAATCTTTGTGGTTTCAACTTCAATTCCATTCTTTGAAATTTGATGACATAAAACGATTCCACTTTGTACCATGAAGTGTGTCTTTTACCAATTAAGCACCAGATTATTTTCTTCAAATCTTGCCAAAACCCTATCCAAATGTTCTAGATAGTCATCAAAAGAATCCCCATACATAGAGAAGTCATCCATGAATATTTCCAAGAACTCTTCAATCATTTCATGGAACATTGCCATCATGCATCATTGAAATGTGGCTGGAGCATTACACATTCCAAAAGGCATTATCCGATAAGCAAAAGTGCCATATGGACAACTGAACGTGCTCTTTTCTTGATCCTCTAGTGTCACGACTATTTTATTATAACCTGAGTATCCATCTAGAAAACAATAGTAATCTCATCCTGCCAATCGTTCAAGGATTTGATCAGTAAAGGTTAATGAGAATTGATCCTTTCTGGTGGCATCATTCTATTTTCAATAGTCGACGCACACTCTCCATCTAGTAACTATTCTTGTGGTTATCAATTCTACTTTATCATTCTCTACTACTGTTGTTCCACCCTTTTAGGTACTACTTGCAATGGGCTAACCCACTGACTATCAGAGATTGGAAATATTAAACCAACATCAAGAAGTTTAATGATTTTTTTCTTGACTACTTCTTTAATGGGAGGTGTTAAGCGTCATGGTGGTTTCCTGAAAGGTTTTGAATTATCTTCTATATGTATTCTGTGAGTACAGATGGCAGGACTTATACCTTTTATATCAGCAATTTTCCATCCTATTGCTGGCTTTCTTTGTGATAGTACATTGATAAATTTTCTTTCTTGTTCACTCGAAAGATTGGAATTGATGATGATCGGTAAGGTGTTTAAATCTCCCAAGTAACTGTATCTCAGGTTTGATGGAAGGGGTTTAAGCTCAAGTGTTGGAGGCTTTTCAAGTGATTGAGTGAGTGAAGTGAAGTCATGGCTATCTAAAGGCTGGACTATATTTCTAATAAAGTCCACTAACTCGACTGATTCAGTAAACTCTTCATTTTCTTTGTGCAAATCCATGAGATCTAGTGCAACACTTACTAACTCATCCCATTCTTCATTCATATCCAAGAAATGACAGTCTTCTACAGACAGTTTTTCCATAGCCTTGAGGACATTAAATGTTATGTACTCATCCCCAATTCTAAAAATTAACTTCCCCACTTGGAGATCAACCAGCACTCTGCATGTTTCTAAGAAGGGTCTCCTGAGAATGAGTGGGATGTCCTTGTCTTCTTCCATATTGAGGACAATGAAATCAGAAGGGAAGTAATATTTATCAACATTCACAAGCACATCCTATAGAATCCATCGAGGATGCTTCACTGATTGGTCAGCCATTTCCAAGGAAACCCTCGTTGGCTTTAATTCAGTTATGCCCAGTTCTTCAAGGATTCCAAACAGCATGAGATTTACACTAGCTCCGAGGTTGCACAAAGCTCTTCCGAATTGACATCCTCCAATATTGCAAGGAATAGTGAAACTACTCAGGTCTATTAGTTTTGGAGGTATTGATCCGGGTATGACCGCTGAACATTACTCATGCATTATTATTGTTCCCGCATCATCTAATTTCCTTTTTTTGATAGAAGCTCCTTGAGAAATTTACCATAGTGGGGAATTTTTGTGATGGATTCTTCAAAATGAATATTTATTCGAAGTTTTTTGATCATTTCCATGAATTTTTAAAATTGAACATCCAACTTCCTTTACTTCAGTCTTTGTAGAAATGGAGGAGGTGGTATGTGGGCTTTTACTCTTTCATTGAGTGCCTCGTTTTCCTTTTCCTTTCTTGCCATTTCATTTTTTACAGGTTTTTTTTATCTTCCTCCTCTTTAGCTTCAAGTTTGATTGTTTTGTTTGTTGAGTCTTCATTATCAGTGGAAGGTAGAGGCATCTTAATTTTTGGTTGAACATCAGGCATTTGGTGCTCTGGTAACTATATACTAATTCACAATGTGATGGCTTTTTCTTCCTCTCTTGGGTTAACTCTTGTGCTTCCTGTAAGAGTTCCTTGTTGTCGGTTATGCATTTGTGCAGCTATCTAACTGACTTATTTTCAATGTTTATCATGGAATCCTGTAAGTTTTAGGTTGTTGACTTCAGGTTTTGGGTGTTTGTCTGCAAATTATGAGTTCTTTCTTGCAAATTTTGGGTTGTTTTCTGCAAATTTTGATTTTCCATCTCTTGTAACTCAAACCTTGATTGATTGGACATCATTAGTTTCGCAATAGTTTCTCCCCAATCTTGTTGACCTTGCATTGCGGGAGGGGCCAAATCTGTTGTTTTCTTTTTCTCCTTATATTGTTGTCGTTATTGAAATGGGGGTCGGTATTTCTATTGAGATCCTTACTCTTGCGATTGAACGGAAGGTTTGAAGGATGATTGAATATGAAATCCAGGTGGACCCATGTTCTGGTTCATTGGTTGAGTAGTCGATGGCTCATTCCAACCTTGATTTTGGTTATTTACTTTTTAGTTCATGTTGTAGTTGTTTCCATAATTATTTTTGTTGTAGCTGAAAAGGTTGGATTCTGACATCTTCGTCTCAGATGTGTTATATAGACACATGGGATAATCATGAGGACCACCACAGTGTAGAAAGTGTTCAACTTGAACAACATGGACTGGCTTAG
Organism: Viscum album; assembly: GCA_963277665.1. NCBI lineage: Eukaryota > Viridiplantae > Streptophyta > Magnoliopsida > Santalales > Viscaceae > Viscum > Viscum album. Next base: position 642,587,375 of record OY728160.1, read on the forward strand.
GTGGGTTTACTGACAAGTTGTCAATCCTCTTTTTGAGATCATCAAATTGTGTAACCATGAATGTTCGGGCATCAACATGATGCACTCCTGCCTTTCTTCTTCAAAAATCTTCTATCCACTGGAAACTGTGTTCATCCATGTTTTGAATTACTATGTATAGATCCCTAGGATCCATTTCCATGAACGCATTGTCAGTAGCTGTGCTGATTGCAGACTTACTCTTGGTTTGAAGTCCATAGTAGAAAGCTTGCAACTGGTTTACCAACAATATCCCATGATGAGGACAACATCTTAACATAGACTTGAATCTTTCCAAAGCTTCTCCTAATGATTCATATTCAATTTGACAAAAGTAATAATGGTCTCTTTTGTTTTCAAATATTGAGCTATTGTGTAATATTGATAAAGAAATTTTCTTCTCAACACTTCCCAAGTGAAAACTGTTTCTGGGTCGAGACTCTCCAACCAGTCCTTTTCTTTCCCTCACAATGAGAATGGAAACAGTCATAGGATCAACGCATCATCCGTTACTCCGTTATATTTAAATGATTCAAAGACTTCAAGAAATCTGTTCACATGCATATAAGGGTCTTCGCTTCTCAATCCATGAAATTTTTCATGTTGTTGAAGCAGGTTGATCGTGGACGGCTTCAATTCAAAGTACATTGCTTGAATTCTCGGTCTTGTTATGCCTGATCTAACTCTAACTGTGTTGGGTCACAACTTCTTTCTCATAGTAGTTTGAGTCCTTTGATTATCGAGATGGTTTTGGAAAAGTTGGTGGACTTGTCCACTAGGAAGCGTCGGAATGTGAGTTTCAATGATTTCCTCTGGTGGATGCATTGAATTTGCAGATGATGTGCCAATTTGTTCATTTCCCTTAATTTGATGTTCAATTTAGAGATCAAGGGATGGTTCGTTCTTTGACAGATCAGAATTACAAGTGTTCACCATTTAGGCGTGCATTTCCTAAAGCAAGGTTTACTTGAAATTTTCTTAATGCTAGACGTGCGCATGCTCCCCGAGTATGTTCTCTGGAAACAGTCCCAGAAATTTGGTACACGCTTCGCAGCGCATCTAATTTGAAATTTTTTAAAACCAAATGGCTACTATAAAAGTGGTGAGTAGGGTCGAACCACAGAGATCATGAAATCTAGTTCACTAAAAATATTTCGTTGGACAATGTTTAGACGGACAAAGGATGAGGAAATTCCTATTTTTGGGTTTTCTTTTTTTTCTTTTTAATTAAATAAAAGGTGAGAAGTCAAAAGATAAAAAGAAAATTTTAAATGAGAATGATGATGGACTCTAAATCAATAAAATGTTTCAGGGATACTGGTGTCGTAATTAAATTGCTACGCATCCATGCATAAAACTCTTTTATGTGACTATATGTTTATTCTGCTTAATTATTACCAGTTCCGAAAATATAATCATTTTTTAGATGCTTCATTTATATTTCCTAATTTATTTATGGTTTCATTCTCTGCTGTTATAAATAAATTAGAAAACTCTAGTGAGTACCGAACTACACGGCGAAATGTCACAACCTGTTTCTCACAAAGTTGTGTCACCAATTTGCACTAACCATCGATCAACGTGATTTACCTTCTCAGACCGTCGCGTCAACTTATTATTAAAATGGCCATTTTTAATTTCAGAAGATAATTTATTGCAAAAAAAAAATTTAAACAGATAAACATTCAATTAAAATAAATTTAATTGACAATTAACCACTAAAAAATATCATTACATGGCATGAGAAATAATTTTAATTACTTAATCAACATCCTGACACTAAGAAAACCACCTAGAAATCATGACTGAAAGAATAAACATGATAATAATATGATATATCATTTGAAATAACACTGCGTTACCAAAGAAATGATCGTTTCAGTCTCTTTTTTCGTTGCACGCAGCAACCTTCAGCACGTGATGACATCGCTCAACAACGGAGTGCCCACCAGAATGGAAGATGTTGGTGATCTAGCAGAGGATGGTCGACTTCTAGTGTGACCTGAGGTAGAGGAAGCTTGAAAGTGGTGACAGGGACTTGTGGCGGCTGCTCGGATGGCAGTGACCAGTGCGCTTCAAACCAGAAGCAGAGTGAGAGGAGGTCGGCAAGGGTGTTTGAGCCTTCGGGTGTGTGACGTGAACAGTCCATCGGGGAAGGAGAGTAGCGGCAGAGGGGCTGGCAAGGTCGAGAGGGTGGCGGGGTGATCGGAGAGCGGTAGGGGGTAGCAGGTTAGGCAAGGAGAGGGGAGACGGCCGGATGGAGGAGGGTGTTGGGGGAGTGGGAGTAGCAGGGAGAGTGGGGCGTGACGAGGTGAAACCAGGGAAGCAGGGGGCGGAGGGGTGATGGGGAGAGCATTGGGAGGAAGGCTGGGCGGGCGGGATGGAGAGGGAAGGCAGGGGGCGGCGGGATAGTGGGACGGAGAGGAGAGGCGGGGCCGCGGGATGGAGAGGCAGATGAGTGATGGGGAGGAGATTGGAGAGAGGGTTTTAAAAAAAGAAAAGGAATGTCATGGGATTGGAGAGAGGGAGAGGGTGACGTGGGTAGGGATGGGGATTGGAGAGAGGAGGGGAGGAATGGGTCAAAAAAAGGTAATTGGGGCATAGGAATAGGGATGGGAGGGGAGCGGGTGAGAGGATTAGGGGGGATAGTAAAAAAAGAATAAAAAGTTTAAATTCAAATAAAAAACAAATTATATAATTAAGCTTAAAAATAGTAGTAGAAATAATAATAATAATAATACTAATAATAAGTAGAATTATTATATTTACAAGTTAAATTAATGAAATATTAATATTAATAAAAAAAATTTTAATTAAACTAAAATAAAATATGAAATATTAATAAAGTAAAACTTAATAAATTATAAAAAATGAAAATGAATAACTAATATTAATTTAATACTAACTAAAAACTATAAAAAACTAAAATATTTAAAATACAACAAAAAGAACCTAAAAACACAAGAAGCGGTTAGCAAATTAATTAAAACTAAATAAAAATAATAAAAATAATCTTAGTAACATCCATGTACATCAATAACCACATAAAACATAAGATCATATTGATGGGTAAAATCAAAAAATAGTATATTTAAAACATAATTATGATTTAATAATACATTATTTCTACATTATTTTCTCTCCATCCCTTGAAAAACGAAAACCTCACCTATGCATAAGTGTGAACTAAAACCTCTACGAACGAAACATCAAAATTTTCATAACCTAATTACATTTATTGTCATATAAATGTAGTTAATTTATAAATATAATATATATTACATTATCAAAATTATTTTGGTGATGAAATCATGTTGAAGATGAAATGATTACAACCACTAAATCAACACATTTTTGAGAAACAAATGTGTTTACACCAAAATAATGTTTTAACAAAGGATAATGCTTACATGTGTAGAAGTAAGTTATAAATATGGGTTTTATATAGATGAATAATAAACATAAATTTATCAAAATGAGTTAATAATATTTTCAACAAAGTGGGAATCCATGGTGATGGTTTCTTATAACAAATTCTTTCTTTGAGACATTATTTTAATTACATGCCTATTTTTATTTTATGGTGTATTTGATACCTATTTGAAATATTATATCACGATACAATCCATAATCATGTTAATTAATGTTTCATTTCATGTTATATCTTTTAAGTGTTTTGGATTCAATAGTTATAAAATCCTTAGTGGTTTATTTTACGATATCATTTTTATTGAGGACTGTTCATTTTAACGTTTATAGCTCGACTATAGTTTCATTCCTTATTGAAAATATTTCAATATAATGAATCCTATAAAAGTTTATATGGTTATTCAATGAAATTAGTAATGAAAATATTCTAGGTTTTTTTTATTTTTATGTGATTTCAAAATAATATCATATTTGTTAATGTTTTAAAAGAAACATTATAATGTCTTTATAGAGGTGTTTTTATTTTATACCAACATCCTTTAAAGATTTATATGATTTACTAAGGATTTGATATAATGACACTATCTACCTTATTTATTCATCTATCATGTGATCATGTTGTTCTATTTATTAATGTGGGAAAATGTTGACATTCTATATGCTCATTTTCAAATATGAATATATATTACCAATGTGTGTTAATTATGTATTGTATTACTAATATAATTCTTTCATATGATGAATGTAGTAGTCATAGTAAATTATGGGTGGGTACCGATATTAGATAGCCCCTCGTTTCATCATTAGATGTAATGAGACAAAATAGATTATGTATTTGGTGTATGCCATACATATTCAAGCATGATGTATTGGCATAGGGCATTGAGAGTAAGATTATAATGATTGGAATTATGAATTCATTAATTATGAAACTAATTATTATTATGAATCTAAATATTTTTTATATGTAATCCATGTATATATTTCCATTTCATTATTTTAGTTATATTGCATATTTTTTTATTTTTTTCTCTCTACCATAATGTCTATGACTTCTATATTCATGATAGCTTCTTCTTCACACTTCCTATAACTGATCATTTAAGCTCACTATTTATTATGTTTCCATTTCCTAAGGTTATGAAGATGTGTAATATAGAAGATTTATTTAGACTCAAATCATATGTACAAAATTATTTTGTGATATTTTGAAGGCTAATTATGAATTATGAAAATATGGGTATAGGGAAAAAATTCCATTGGGTGATAGATATATGGGTTATGTTAAGGAAATGTTTCTCTTATTTATCTAAATCTATAAATGTTAAATGACCCTTGTTATGTGTGTGAATCATACATTTATTTAATTTTTTTAATTTGGATGGTCAAATTTGTGTCACTTGAGTTGGTATCCAAACTAGTATGTAAAGATTGTGTTTTTAACATAGCATCTCGCTATATGGGAATGGGTTAATAAAAATATAACCTTTATTATAAAAAATATAATAATATTTATAATCGATATCAAAAATATAGTTCATATAGAATATATATCATTTATAATTCATATAAAACATCTATATATAAACAACACAAAACATTAATATAATGTGCATACAACAATTATAAAATTTATACAAATAATATTTTTTAGTTGTATATATCATAAAATAATAATACATATCTATATTAATTAATTTTTAAAAATATAAATATTATATGAATTTTTAGATTTAAAATATTTTAGAGGCAAAGGTTTTTCTTGTTTTCTCTTGTATATTTTCATTTTGATTTTTTGTCCCATTATGACCTTATCTATATATACTAAGAGTTATTAGGTATTAACATTTTAATACAATAATTTTATGAGTATATATATGTATAATTCATCAATAAACATTTTTTTAAATTTTTTATAACATTATATTAAAAATATTAGGGAACATTTTTAAACATTTGTAAACATATTTCTAGTAAAATTTTGAAAACACTTTTACACAAATATTTTTTTTCATATTTCAATGAAATGATCTGTAAACTCTGGGAAAGAAATGTTCGAGTGAACATTTTTATAAGAATTTTGGACAATCGTTTTATACAATTTTCTATAAAATTTTTTATAAAATATTTTATGAAAATATATATTCAATTATTTAGTTAAAATTTAGATAAATGTATTCTATGAATATTTTTATATAGGTTTTTTGGGAAAAATTTTATGAAATAATTTTTGAACATTTTAATGAAATTTTCTTGGAATATTTTTATAATAATGTTATATGAATGTTCTTTTCTAATGACATATTTTGTGTATATATATAAAATTTATGTCATATTTTTTATAATAATGTTTTATTATAATCAATATTTTTTAAACATACATTCATATATTAAAACATATATATTTATATATATACAAACAAACATATAAAAATTTCTAAAAAATTCAAATAAAATGTTTTATAAAATATGTTTTCTGACTTAGTTAAATATTCCATGACTAAAAATTCCTTTATGTGTTGGAATCCTATGGAAAAGTTTTTTATTAATGTCTCATGTTTTTTTGGGAACATGTAAGACACTTAGTTATATGTTTTGTGGAATTTAATGTTGTTCTTTCCAAATCATACTTCAAGCTAGGTTTGCGCTTTTTGGTCTATTGTTTTTTATTGATGTGTTTTATTTCATTTTTATCCTTTAATATAATGATTTATAAAATATATAATTCATGCCTATATATATTTTTAGTATGTTTATATTTTCATTTTTATACCAAATTATGTCTATTATATTGAAATGATCATGTTAAGCCTTAATTTTTATTATATTATCCATATTTCTTATATAATTTTTTTAATTTATATATTATCATATATAGATAATTAAATTTATTAAAATTATAATTTTAAATTTTGGTTTATAGTCATTAAAATTTTCATGTTTCAATATAACGTGTTACATTCTTTTAAGAAGAATATATTCCATATTAACTGTTATATTCTACACCAATTTTTATTGGGGTATATATATTGTTTTTCCTTTTTTCCTGATAAATTTTATATGACTAGTTTAAGTTTAAATCTTGATTAAAATTTTAAATAGAGATTTATTTTAGAATAATTTAATTTCACTTGTTTATCAAAAAAAAATTCTATGTTTTTAGATATGTTTTTTCTGTTATGATTTATGTTCTATCCATTTTTTCTCAATATGTTTTTTTTCTATAAAAACTATCGTTTTTTTAGTTTTCAAAAGGATATTGAAACGTTGATTTTATATTGTAAGTGTATTATTTTTACAATTTAGTAATAAATCATGTTTTGGGAAACATGAGAAATTTCAAAACAGTTTAGCTTTCTAACAACAATGAAAATACATTTTTCATATTTTAAACACAACTTTTAAAAAATTAAAACTAGATTAATATTTTTTCAATAGTTACACCACCTAGTAAAATTACTATAATGTAAATAATATATTATCTATTAAAATAGTAATACATTTTCTATGAATGTGATAATCAATGAAACCGATATGTGACATCCCCCGATTTGGCACACACTCATGTCGGTGAAAAGTGTCGGCTACAAGTCCTATAACGTGACTTCCAACACACATGAGGTTTTTGACTAGCAATATGGGTGTGATATGTATATTGGGGAGACTATACCCTCTAGTTATAGAGTTACAACATATAATAATATTCATATAACAATAATAAATAAATATCATAGTGTGGAAATTATGGAGATGACGCAATACAGAGGAAAATCAAACAGTAAAAGCCAACTAAATAATACAATAAAATAATAAGGGGAAAATGTGATGTCATATTGGAATGTAACTAAATTTTATGATATAAGTAATATTAAATAAAATAATTGTAGACTCAAGAAAGACTCAAATGTCATCAGTCCCAAACCCATTCCATCTTCAAACTCCAGCCCATCCTACATGTAAAATGTCAACTACAAGGGAACATTACCTTTTTCAATCCAACATATATTTAATCAAATTGGTTATCAAATCTTCGAATAATAGGGTTTGAGTATAACTAGTTAGTTCAACAACACTATGTCTAAAAATAACCAGTCTGATAACAAGTGCATGTATTAAGGAAATAAGCAAGTGTATTAACTAATATCACTGAGTATAACTCATAACCATTCCAACTAAAATCATATAACCATGGTAAAACATATTTTTCCATAGCTTCATGACATAATGTCTTCGAGCATATCTCACAACCCTACCAACAATAACGTTATACCTAAGGGATAAATCATAAAAATATGGGTAAAAACCCTTTATATAAGTATTTAAACAATAAATCAGGTTCAATCCTAGTAAATAATCATTTCATAATTTTTCAAAACCAAGACCTATGTGTAATCATTTTAGAATGACTCAGGGAAAAGACTCGTATATAAACATTTCAACTTGTGTTACTATTCATAGCCCGTTATGTAATCATTTTAGCATGTCTTAGGGTATAGACAGATATATTAGATTTTTAATATATAAACTTCACCATCTTGACATATAATAATTACATCAATTAAACTAATCCAACACCCCATATAGTAATTACAACATATATATCACAATACATGTTATAGGAATAAGCATATCACAGTATCACATTATAAGGGTCAATGGTAATGATGAACATCGGTCATAGAATGTGGAAAATGAAAATTATTTTCCTAGTGAGGCACAATAGCTGACTATGTCCATCTAACTTTAGAAGCTTCTTATTTTGATCGCTTACTCAATAAAATTCACTAAAACTATATCTTTTTTATAAATTTATCAAAAAAATTGTAAATCTTTTTGGTTTTTTTATTAATAACATGAATTTTTTAAATTTTAATTTATACTAATTTGACGATCTAAACATAATGTTTAATGGAAAAAAGGAATTGGTTTTGGGTTTGGTTTTGGGTGTAATAATTATTCTTCTTTTTTATTTAATTTTAGATTGATAATCTAATCAATAAATATCATTTTTAACTACTATTATTAATTTTTTAATTTTTGGAAATCATTGAATTCCTAAGCACTCTCAATTCCACCTCCTCGTTTAATCAGTGTAGGTGACAGACCTAGGTTTAGGATATTTGGTCTCATAGGACCCATCTCTATCGATACCATTTCATCCATCGATTCGATCAACTCCAATGTGTGAATTACTAATAAATGGATAGAGAGAAAAGAGATTAAATAAAATAATAGAAATAGATTGGATTGCTTGCCATCAGGGGAAGTCCACATCATGGATACTTTCCTCACCCATGAATGATACTCAAATCTACCTACAAACATATAATAAACATTATATAAATTCAATAACTCTTTAACCTCCTTCCCCCAGCCCAAGCCTTAGGGGAAACCTCTCATTTGTGAGAGTAAGAGATCACTTGGAGGAGTGGTGGAAGAGAATAAGAAGAAATTAAATAAAAAGAAAATTATAATGAGAATAAAATAAAATGAATTAGGGTGATAAAAATATAAGAAAATGAATAATTTAAAATATAATTGGTGAGATTGAGTTAGTGAGAGAAATAAAATACAAAAAACTAAAAAAAGTAAAATAAAATAATAATATTGATACGATAGAATATGATAATAAAATTTTAAAATAATAATTTTAGAATAATAATAATAATAAGAGAATTATAATTAAAATAAGAATAGGGGAGTTGATGTTTATCCTTTATTCTCTCTCCCTTACCATTTTTTATTTTTATACCATTTCATAGATCTGTCCTCCCTCCATCATTTCCCTCTAAGTGAAATATTCCCTAATGTCCAATCCTACTCAAATGGTGTTCTGTCGATGCCTATTTTTCCTCTAGAGGTCACAAAAGCTTCAATATTACTGTATATTACTTTGGTAGCCTGATTTGGAAAGAATCTCCCCTCGGTTGATGTGTTCGACCGATATATTTTCTCTTCTTTGAATTTATAAGATCAGGTGACTGTTGGCCTTTTAGATGTGAGACACATACAAATCCGTTTCTAAAATAAAGAATACATTGTTTATTCTTGGGTCTTTTCACTATGATCTATGGAGGGATTTAGGTTTTTTCTCTTCTGATGGAATTTTTATTTTTATATGAGGCATGAACCTCCAACCACATCACTCTAGATATACTTGGTTGGACTTCCTTTTACATTTCAGAACCTGGTGGTCCTGTAGTTGATAAGAAATATGGTAGACCGCTACCACTGTTTGGATTCCCTCACCAAGGCCATTTTCCATCCAGTCATGCCATGGATCGATGTTGAAGCTGTTATATCGAAAGTTTCACTCAAATCCATAATAATTGAGATTGAGGGAGAACTCTGCTGGCATCAAAAGTTATGTTAGGATTCTTGGATCCCTTTCTATTATAGTTTTCATCGATTAGGTCATAAAGAATCTAGATGTCGTCAAAGCTTCCGTGGTTTCTCCCAAACCGCTCCTCCCAATAATATGGAGTTTGGAACGGTTGTAGTAAGTAAGGTCATAGATTTTAATCAATCGGATATGGGGGAGGATGTTGTTGTACGACGATGAAAAGTGGTTACCCATAAGATCTCACTAGGGGAGGATCAGGGGATAATTGATCCATTAAATTATATTCAGTGAGAGGCTAGTAGGTATATTGAAAATCCAAAGGTGGCATATGTGTTTACTCAATTGAAACACAACCTTGGTGTACTCAATCAATTGAAGGATCCAGATACTAATGAGGGGAATATCCCTGGATAGCCTGGTTGTATCTGTATTGAACTGAATTTCATAGTCAATGTTCCCCCAGTTGAGAAGGACAATTCCATAATCACTCAAGGGGACCCAAGAAGTGCTACGACTGTGGTTGAAAATATTATGAAGGATGATCTAGGTGTAAATTAATTGTTGGGGTAGTCCTTGTTGGAAACTAATGAACCACAACAGGGAAAAGGGAGGCAGGATGAGGTGTGTGTTTTGGGGCCCTTGGACCCAAACAGTCTCATTACAAAATCCTCATCCCATCCTAATGCGGGGAGTACATGGAAGAAGACTACCTTAGAGGCTGAAGCATGAAAGCTGAAGTCTCCGTGCAGGTAGATCCCCCTCAAAGAATGCCTGGTGGTTGAGCTAGGAAACCAATTTGAAGGTATGGATGTTCAAGAACCAACATTGGCTCAAGAGAAGGAGGATTCAGGAGATGAAATTTATAGACAATTCTCAATGGATAATTAGAAATTAATTAAAGGGAAAGGTTCTCACAGCCCTAAATGGTGTATAGTAATAAAAAGAAATCGTGACTCATGGAAATTTATTACGGTAAAAGGTTAAAAACCCATGGAACACAAATAATATTTACACTTTCCTCAACCTATGGATACAAGGTTGACTTTGAAGGGTGGAAACTAGGGAAAAAATAATTACAGAATGGGGATAGTGGAGAAAAAATTGGGAAAATAGGAATGGTGGAAAAAGAGGAAGAGGAGAGTTTGAAGCTTATCCTCTATTACAAGGAATAAACTCATGAAAAAGATATCTAGGTCAATGCATCAAAGGTGGATATCAAAAGAATATATGAAATAATTTTGATAGTTGACTTCAATGTGGAGCAAGAGGTGTGGCCAAACAAATAAGACTGAATTCTTACTCAAGGCATCAACCAATGAAAAATCAACTTAGGGGAATTCATACAGATAATGGATAGAATGGCTACCCACCATGAAGATCTTATCAACAAGGATATAGGTACCCATGTTAGTACTCTTCACTGGAAATTATATAGAGTGTCTATTTTGAATAATCCTAGTATTGTGTTTAATCAATTTTGTGAGAACATTCAGCATGTTGTGGTATCTATGTTTTATGAAATGTGGTTTCCCACTTTTCCATAAAGTGGATTAATAAAAATTTATATTTGGTGGTGGAAATATTTAATTTAACTAAATTAATAATTCAAATCACAATTTAAAATAAAACATAGAACAAAAATAAATGAAATGAAATAAACTTGAAAGCTGGGACCTCTAGTAGCTCAGCCTTCTCCTTGGTGGGTTCCCTCCTTAGGGTTCCAAGAGACAGGCTTTATCATGGGTGAAATCCTATATATAGAGGGCAATTTGGTGTCATCCTTTGGAATTTAAGATCTAGACCTTCCAAATCTCCCTTTAATATTCCTCTATATTCTTTCCACCAAAAGGTTTTTCTTGTTTGACCACATTAATGACCTAATTTGGGAATAGTATCTTACAGAACATTTCTCCAAATTAATTTTCATGTTTACCCTAAAATTTTAAAATTAATTAAATTCATACAAAATAATTTATGAAAAAATTAATGTGTTATTCTCTTTCTCACCGATTGTTTCCTAAATCATCCCACAATTTCGAGCATCCAATGGACATATTAATGAAGGAATATCTCCATGGTATTTAATTTACTAATGAAACATTGACATATCATTGAAATAAATTTGTAATCTCATTAATTTGATGCGTTTATCCTGATTTATGACTCAATTACTAAGTAGGGTCCCATGTAGTAGTCCGAAAATATATTTCAACTTTATTGATTTTTATGGCCACTTGATATTTGAATAATATCTTAGTCCGAGATGGGAATTTAAATCCCTCAAATTATGGAATCATAAAAAAATCACTCAAAATGGATTAATATTTCAAAGTTTATGATCAAAATAATAAATTTATTAAAATCTACCAAAATTTTAGAATTAAGCAAGTTTCTCATTTTTTCCAAAACACCCCATAAATCCAGAATTGCTGCAAATAATCTCAAATTGATAAATTAGTGGGGATTAAATCATTGAAAAATATGTATATAATGATGAAAATATTATCTCTATCAATAACCTATACTAAAACAATGTTTTTCTTCAAGGAAAATATCTTAACAAGGAATTCAAATGGCACCATTGTTAACATTATTCAAATTCCAATAAATAAAATCAAGAAATTTTCAATTTCAAAAAAAATGTTAAAATTACACATAAAATATCAATTTAATTTCTAATTTATTTATGAAACAACCCATTAGTGTATTTTAATTTATCCCTCTTAAAAAGGATATAACTTCTCTTCTCATTCATTCATGTTCTTCAATTCATTATTTTAAAAATTCCAAATCAAGATCTACCTAAAAAGGGGTTATTTTATCTAATAACTTTTGATAAAATTTATGTATAGTTATTCACATATCATGAATAAATGATCCTTATTCATATTCAGGTTTAGTAACTACATTATCTAATTTGTACAGACAAAACGAACATAAAATCATGAGGAAATGCAATAATGGTTCAAATGACACTGAGGCTTAAAGTTGGTAGGATTTGATGTTTTAAAAATTAATGCTCAAGTCGCAGGTTTATATCTTAATTAAAATTCATCATATAAAAAATAATAGTGTAATAAAATTATCCCCCTTTAATTATAAACTTTTACTTCCCGCAAACAATGAAAGGAAACCTCATTAATAATGAATGAATAATTAATGATTTGAACCTTCTTGAAATTTTCTTTACATTTATAATTTTTTCATTGTTAAAGTAGCATTTTTTTATTTAATATTATTTTTAAAAATTTATTCATATAATAAATATCACGTCCACCACAAACCTCATATGAAAAAACTCATTGGTACAGTAACTGTGATTTTTGATCCTTCTAAGTCACCACCCATTCCGTTTTTTTCAATTTTTTTAAGGAAGGGAAAACAATTAAGTAAATTGAATGAATCAAAATATTTCTTTATACCCGCAGTAATCACACCCAAAATTCTTCCTTAAAATTTACTTCATACCTTCCACCAATAATTCCTTCACCCATACACTTCAACATTAAGATAACATTCATTTACTGGGAGAAGGTTAGGAATAGATAAAAATGTATTGAAATTCTATTCATTACTAGTAAGTTCATTCATTGATTCAATAGCATAATGAAGGATTTATTAAAATGTGGTATTTTAAAGAAAATTAGTTCATCAAAGTATTCCTCAATCATTTTAAATGTATTTTTATAGTCATTCCTTTGAAAAGTTCAAATTTGTGTTCTAAAGGTGGCTTGTCCCAAGATCAATCAATAAATGTAATCAAGATAAAATAAAAATTACATTGCCTATAAATCATCTTTGGAATGAAACATTTGATTTTGGAAAATAAAAAAACCCATTAATAACAATAACCAATCAATTCACATGAAGTTTATAAATTTAAATTAAATTGGTTAGAAAATTTCATTTACAGGAATCTATTAATTTCTTAAAAATATGAGTCCTAAATTTTATATACATGATTCATTTTAATCATACAATTTTCTATTTTAGTCCTTAAAGTTTATTAAAATTGAAATATAAAACATGGAATCACGTGATCCCTAAAAAACTCAGGTCTTCTAGAAAATTCAATTAATGCATAATTCATGTATGGGCATGAAATTTCAACTTTAAATCTAAAAAAATGTTTTGAAAAAAATGTAAAGAGTTTGAAAATAAACAATAAATGTGAATTCTCTTTTTAAATAAAGCATAGTCCTCTTACCTCTATCACTATTATATCTTATTTCTATCATTTATGAACCTTCAAAATAAAATTACTCAATTAAGCACAATGATAGTGTCAATTAAGCTAAAAATACAAAAGGGAGTGGGTTGCATGTTGGACTGCATCCTAAGAAATGAAATGATAATCTAAATTACTAAAAAGAAAGTGTAAAGAGATATGTCTTGGTTTGATACCCCAAGTGGATTAAAATTTTTTAGTGTCTCCAGATGGTAGTACTAGCTGTTATCCAAAGTCAGTTGGTGGATGAATCTTATTTGATTTGAACCACCACATGAGGCTTTCCCCAGCTTGTTCTTTATCTTTCATAGTGAGAAATTATCCATGTATATAGTATACTGAATCCACCCCCTTCACAATTAGGTATATCCATTATGTTAAGCATAAGATAATGTATGAAGCACCCTTCTTCTTGGTTTCCACTTATACAACTTCCTCTCACTCTTATAGTGCTACATTATCATAGAATTCAATAATAGTATCCTATTTTTTGATTTTCTTGATCTTAGAATCTTGGATTTTTTTATTGGGGATCCTCAATTTCATGTTCATTCAAATTCGTGAGCTTCATCTATTCCTCAAGAGGTACATGTCTGGTTTCCTCATCCTCTACTAAGGCTTAACAAAGGTTGTTTGAATCTGTATAATTAAAAATGTTGGTAGTGATGCACAATTAATTTTCAATAAAATAATATGAAATAGATTTCAATGAAATACCATCTCCATTAGTTGGTCTAACTTCAATATATTCCTCATTGGTGAGTTCCTATTGGAGTAGATTCTTAGTGGATAGAGGTAGGTAGTCGGTCCCCTTTATCCTTTATTAAAATTATATGATTTTAGTGGCTTCCTCATCTTCTATGGCTAGAGTGACAAGAAATTAAACTATATATTCTACATGTTCAGGATTTGGGAGATAAATTTTTACCTCATACCCATTCTATAAGTCATCCATGTATTTTTAATCTCCAATGGTTTGATTAGTAGGCATGCTTTCCTCCTTATGAATCCACTCTGGTTCATTATGGCCTTTTTGGATTTCGATCTTTAGATGGTTAGGGTAGAGATATGCCTCAAGATATGCATCCACCAATTTTGTGTCTTCAGTAAAATTGGGATGATCCGGTGGTGCTTCCTTCGTGGTCTTTAGTCACTAGTAATCTATTTTGACTTTATCATCAATTTCTGGTAGTTCCGGAAATGAAAACCCAATGTTATTCCCATTTATCATAAGCTTTTGTATTTAATTGAGTTCATATATGTTTTGTAGGAGATCCACCTCGTTAGTATCTTGATGTACTATTTTTCACCTAAGAGTAATCGTTCTATGAATTAAAAAAATTGTCATTTGAAAACATCATGAACCTTTTTTGTTTTTCGTTATTATTAAAGAAATGCAATCTATCTAAAATATGAAAAAAAAATTACAAGTTGGATCCCCAAAAATGGAACCTTCTTTTATGAACACCTATTATAGGGTATAGACAGTGTTAATTATTTTCCTAGTGTAGAACAATGGCTAACTTGGGACGTCTCACTTGAGGATATTCTCAGTTTGTTGACCTAATCAATCTAATTAACCTAAACTATTTATTTTTCCTATTAATTTATGAAAACAATAATAAATGTTTTTAGGATGTTTTTTAATAAAAAAAATGGGAATTATAATTTATACATCCATGAAAATATAAACATAAAGAGATTTGGAAATAATATTCTTGTTTTGGGGTTAGGTTTTGGGTTCAATCATTATTATCCATTATATGTATGAGTTCTATTTGATAATACAAACCTGAAATCTCATGGTTTAACTACTATTCTTTATTTAGGAATTGTAGAAATCATTGAATTCCTAATCAATATTTATTCCAACTCCTCGTTTAATCAAGGATAGTGAAATAAATTGGTTTAGGATGTTCTATATTCTAAGACCTAGCTCTATCGATGTCATTTCATCCATTGATTAGCTCAACACCAATGTGATAATAACTAACCAATGGAGAGAATGGAAATTATATTAAATAAAATAATATAAATAGATTTTGTTTTATGTCATTAGGGGAAGTCCACATTGGGGACATTCTCATCACCCACCCTTGCTTCTCAAATGAATGTACAAACTTAAAATAAGTAGTAAGAAAAATTTAAAAACATTTGTGACCTCTACTTAGGCCAAGCCTTGGGATCATCCTCTCATTTCTGAGAGTAAGACATCACTTAGTGATGTGGTGGAATGAAGAATAATAAATTAAATAAAAAAAATGATAATAAAATATAATGAATGAGGGTGAGAAAAAATAAAATAAAATGAAGAATATAAAATATAATTTTAGAGAGAGATGAATAAAATAGAAAAGTAAAAAAGGAAATTAAATAAGTGGGGTATGAAATAATAAGATAATAAATCAATAAAATTATAATATTTAAATTATAATATTAGAAATAATAATTAGAGAATAATAATTAGAATATGAATATAGGATAGAGAATTATGGTGGAAAAAAATTAAAAACATGCATGAATTAATTTATTTAACTAAATTAAGAATTCAAATTTCAATTTAAAATAAAAATTAAAACAAAAAAATTGAAAATAAATAAAAATGAAAACATGTACATGTAGTAGCCCACCCTCTTCCTTGGTCGGTTCCCTCCTTGGGGTGTCGAGCGATGGCCTTCATCATGGGTGAACTCTTCCTTTTATTCTCCAAGGTGGTGGAAACATTCGGTATTGAAAATCAAGGCCTTCCAAATCTCCCTTTATTATCACCTCCAGATTCGTCCATCCAAAAAATTTCTCATGGTTTACCAAATTAATGACCTTATTTGGGAAATTATTATTCTTGAACGTTTATTGAAATTATGTTTTCTATTGACCATCCAATTTTCAGAGTAATATAAATACTTTACGATGTTATTGGATACTTAATATGTTATACACTTTTTGGATGAATGTTTCAAAAATAATTCTCCAATTCCAAGAATCAAATGGCTACAATAATGAAATAATATTTACTTGATATTTAATGGAAGAATGAATCATTGAATTATCCTTAAAATATAATTTAAATTTCCTTAATTGGTGTTTCTTATCTTTATTTATAACTCAATTACAGAGGTGGGTTCCATGTTATTATCACATTTTTTGTTAAATTGTTTATCATTTTTATGGGCTTTTGATGTTCGATTCAGCTCTTGGTCTAAAGGAAAAATGTTGAATACCACAAATCAAGTGATCCTAAAAGAATCACACTAGTTGGATTAATATTGTAAAAGTAATTATCAAAATTAAAAAGTGATTAAAATCAATCAAAATTAAAAAATGAATCAATTTCTACAATTTCGGAAAAAAACACCCCATAAATCCAAAATTGATGAAAATAAGCTCAAAATGATAAATTTGTAGGAATTAAATCATTGATAAACATATGAATATGGATGAAAATATTATCACTATCATTTATTTATAAAAATTACCTTTTATCTTTCAAATAAACATTTTATATATCAACTGGTCATACACAATAACATGCTAGTTATGTAAATAAATAATCCAAGCGAAGGGGAATAAATACCAAGGATTCCCAGAAAATCTATTTCATTCTAAAAATAATATATGCCATTAAACAGTTCATTTATAATCAAGGGTTTTCTCACCCGAATGGTCACCACAAGCCTGGTCAATAACCAATTAGATCCAAAAGGATTCTAAGAAATAATAAAATTCATTATTTAATTTATTTTTTCCACGGTATGTTGGTGAAATTAAAATATTTCACATACATAAAAATATTAAAACCATAGTATTATGGTTTGGACCCCCCACATATGGCCCATAATCAAACAACACTTCCAGCTGGATTTTCCAATAAGAATGATGGCACTCATGATCGCAAGAAGGTTCCCCAGTGATAACTGATCAAGATCAAAACTGATACATCAAACTACCAAGATATTATATTGGAAGTGTTCGAGAAAAAAGGGAGAAAATTAAAAAAAACTAACCAAAAAAACTTACTAGAGATCATATGTTTGATTGGGGAATTTCGAATCAAGAGAGACGCTACAAAATTATATAGATACTACACTATGGTTTATTTGAGGATGTGGCACATGAGAGAATGAGATAAATCTCACACATGACCTATTTTAAAATTATACTTAAGAAATTACACAATGTATAATTTAGTTACGTATTGTGAATTTAGATTTAAGGGGTATGCCGAAAAACCTATCACTGCAGCTTAATATTTAATTTTCCCAAAACTTTCATGACATGTATTTCTTACATGATATGTAACTTGTTCATTCCCTATATTGTTTCACAAAATGTTTCTGGAAGTTTTAACATGGCGTGAAATTACATTACATAATGTTTAATTCTCTTTTAGAAAACTTTCATCCCATTTTTCTATGTATAACAATCTGAACACCTCCAAAATATTATAAGTATGGAAATATCTCATAAAACTATTTAGAACATTTATACCCAACCCCATTAATTAAAAAAACATACAACCCAAAACATTAGGAAATTTTCCAAAATAAAGGATCTTCATATCTGAACAAGATTCATCCACCAAGGATCAAATGAAAAACTCAAAGAGGGACATACATAGAAAAAAAATGGATCTTACAACCACCATGCTATATAACAACACATCCACAAGATGTTCCAAGAATCACTTTAGGATATCAAGGAACAAGTATGAACACAATTCTCATATATCATTCTCCCTCTCCCAAGTATCCTCATGAAATCACCCATGATTCCACTGCCCCCAAACCTAAGGAATCTCCCTAACATGAACATACTTATCAAAATAGTCCACAAACTGTATCAGATGCTCCTTATAAGAAAAATTATCAATAAGCCCAAATACTTCTAAATATGTCACATAATAATGATATAAGTAATATATTTGAAGCTACATCATAAGAAACATGTCATGCATAGCACTATAGCACTTTGTAAGGGATAATTGGTAATCCACTGGACCAACATTGTCCACTATATCAAATGGTCAAAAAACATGGGCTCTAGCTTCCCCTATTTTCTGATCTTGTGTTACCCCAACATAGGAAACTCCTGAAGGAAAACATGATGACCTATCTCAAAATTAATAGATTATCTTCGATGGATAGTGTATGATTTGTGTTTGCAATGTGTAGTCACCAACCACTCTCCAATCAAATGAACAAGATCATATTTCTCCGGCACGAGACTAGGCCCAACAAGTACTGACTCACCTACCTCCAACCAAAAAAGATGTGAATGGAATAAAATTCCATACAAGTCCTCCAATGGTTCCATCTAGATATATTCCTAGAATAAGTAATTGTAAACAAAATTTAGTAGTTCCATATATTTCTCCCATGAACTACTGAAATCCAGAACATTGACTCACAACATATCTACTACAACATGAATAGTCTTCTTATACTAACCATCAGTTTGAGGATGATAGCTCATACTCAAAAGAACCTACGATCCCAAATCCTTATGAAGACCCTACTAGAACCGTGATCTTAAATGAATATCTATGTATAAAAAGATACTCCTCAGAACACCATATTGTAGAACAACCTCACACACTTAAACAATTCCCAGATCATCAAATATGAATGTCTCCATAATAGGAAAAAGTGTTCGACAATCTTTAGTTGACCCAAAAACACCAATACAACATCATTATTATGGGATGTCCTGGGTATTCCTGTCACAAAATCCATTGTCACGTCATCTCATCTCTACATACGAATGGGAAAAGGCTGCAAAATCTGAGATTGCCTCTATTGATTTTCTTTCATCTACTTTCATATAAAACAACTTGGAACAAATACTACTTACTCATTCATCATTATTGATCACTACTAATGTCTCTGGATGTCACTATATATATTTTTCAAACTACGATGTACCTCACATCTATACACAAGAAACTATCTCATCATCTCCTCAAAAAAGATCACAGATTCCAATTCTCAGCAACAAAGAAGAAGAGAATTGTCACTACCAAAAGGCCATATTTATGGTTTCATCCCACCATATATTCTGTCTCCCAAAAATATTCCCTTCGGATCATATAACATATTGGAATCAATAAATTCCAAAATAATGGGTATAACAAATATTGAACTCAGAGCTACTCATCCCTAAGACTCCTAAACATTTAGATGCATATTTACAAAGAGTTATACCACCCTCACTTGTTACAAGACTCTTGTACTACCTATTCCCACATCATTAAGAAAAATCAATTAGAAATAATGGTTCCCTTTCCTTGTGTATATGTCAACTCAAAGTCAAACGACTACAGATACTCGATCCACTTCCTCTTCCAAAGGTTTCAATCCAAATAACAAGAGATATACCCAAGGATCTTCACATTAGTGTATACCAAAAAAATCTCACCCATGAGATGATGTCTCTAACATTATATTGAAGGTTATACTACTACTAAATCTAAATCATTAGTAGGGTAATTATTCTCATGTGGTCCAAGCTGTCTGGATCCATAAGAAACCAATCAATCCTCCTATATCAGAATTGTTATATGTCCAACTTTAGATGTGTCACAGTACATAGTATATGATTTTCCCAGTTCGTCTAATGTGGGGATAAGTGCGAAGGTTATCCTCTTTTTATATCCTAAAAATATATCTCGTTAGAATCTAACCAAAATACTTCACCCCCTTCTAAATCATCCTAGGTATCGATGCTTCCAAACTAGAGAAGTACTTGATAAAGAACAGATAATAACTTGTTAAACCCCATAATATTTAAATATCAAAGAAATTATTAGAATTCTCCCAAGATATAACACCTAAAACATTCTCTGGGTCCACTAAAACTCCTTCCTCTAAGATGACATGAGCCAAGAAGGTCACATTATCAAAAAAAACTCCATTTTAGTAGCTTGGCATAAATTCGATGGTCTCTCAATGTACTCAGTATGGGGTGATGATTTTTGGTAAGATCAGTTGTTGACTGGGAGTACACTAGGATTTCATCGACAAATACCACCACAAACTGGTCCAGAAAAGGATGACATATCATATCCATCAAGAACATGAATATCACTGATGCATTGGTCAAACAAAACTACCTCATTATGAACTCATACAATCCATACCTACGACTAAAATAATTTAGAGGTATTTCAGATGGTATCAACCTCAAATGATGGTATCCTCATCTAAAATGAACCTTAAATAAGATATTATCACCTCTTAGTTGATCGTAGATATCTTTGATTCATGGAAGAGTATGCGATTTCAGTAACATCATCTTGTTCAATCTCTGAAAATCCACACATTAGCACAAATTCCCACTGGCCTTTTTATAGAAATGAACTGAAACCCCCAATAATTTGTTCTTGGAAGTATGAAACTATTATTTTCCAAATAACCTGACTAAAATTTCAACTCTTTAAGCTCTACTGGTTTCATTCTATATAGAATAATAGAAACTGCCTCTACGCCAAGAACCAACTCGATTGTAAACTCGATCTATCACTCGAGCGGTAAGTCGTATAACTCAAGAATAAAAACATCCAAAAAATATTCCACCAATTGAGTAAATCAATTATGTTGCATTACACCATCATCTAGATAAATATAAAATATTTGAGACATGAGACAATCTAATATATACTAAAGATCCCACTCACCATATTTAGAATATCTTCTTCTTTCTGGTGATAAAATGTAACTATCCCCCAGTAACATTTGATATGAGCCTTGTATAGAACTAACCAATTCATACCATGAATTAAATTGAAAGCTATCATTTTCAGCAAGAACAGTTTCCAAATGAAATGATAACCACCAATATCTAGAGAAAATTTGTTGTAACATTTTATATTCACTGTATGCACTTCCAATGCTGTTCTTATTTTTATAACACCCTATAATATTTCCATAACCAATCGCAATCCATTTACAAAAATATCAAAAAAAATGGAATTTAACTATCTCATACCAAAAAAAAACCCCAATAAAGGGTATATAGTATAAGAATAGTACCTCTGATTGTAGATGATCCTACATCCACACTAGCTGGAGTAGTTTTGATAACCTAGAGCTGACAACCCCCTCTTCCCTGGGATTCAACTTGACTCCCTTAAGGTATATCCTCTTACTAAAATTTTCATTCCTTCATTGTGTACCACTTCCCCTTCTTCAACTATAATGTCCTATGGAACTCCTACTACCTACCTGCTCAAACATACCTGTGTTCTTCCCAGACATCGGTACCTACCATGTTCTCCTTCCACTGCTCTATTACTAGATTCCCCTACAAAACCTATGTAGTTGGACCAATCAACTGAAATAATGACTCTCTAATGTGATGTCAGGACACGGAGGCTACTGTTTGACCATATTTCAATACTGATAGCACTATAATGGAACCTGATCCTGAGATAGCTACCCATTTCAATGACTGCTTTTCCAGTCGCTTCCTTGGTGAAAACTATAATAGCAACTCTGCATTCCACTAGAAAAATGATTCATAGTCTTCCCAGCATAAACAACCTAGCTACTTCTTGGGGCTTCTCTAATATTTTGTTCTGTAATGATTTTCTAATTAATGGCATCTGCAAAACTGCTTAGATAGAACACACTCACCAACCACCCGATCTCATTGTGAACTCCATCTAAAAAATATCATACCCTGGAGATCTCATTAGTTTCCAAATACAAAACAATGATCTATATGTCGGTGAAATGTTCAGCATAGTCCAGAACTAACATTCCCTCCTATGTCATGTGCATGAAATCAAGAGCCATCTCATCCCCTAATGTATCAGGATATAAATGGATCATTAATTTTGTCTCTAATTCATTCTAAGAGAAATCCCCCATCTTCCATGTCTACTATAGAATGTCCCACCAATGTTTGGATGGTCCATGAATCATATACGTAGTAAGCTTCACCCCCATATATGCTAGTGTATCAAGGTGCTATAATATCTTCTAAACTAACATGATCCTGAACAAAACTACCTGGGGGCCTCCCTCCCTAGTGAATGTAGGTAGATACTCTAGCTAGAACTCTCTCATCTTCTTAGAAATCGAAGGAAAGAGAGACACACTATTTAGTATACAGACTATAACAAAGTAAACATCAATATGTGATGAAAAAAAGAGAACCACAGACTCTTTGTATCTCTAAAAATGGTTAACAATTATTTTATCATAACATAATAGTTTATTTATTTAATTTATCATATATGATAGTTATCTTATATCACATTTAAAACATGAATTTATATATCACTTGCAATATAAATGTATTTATCATGAACAATTTATGTCAACATATATCCCTATGTGCCTATCAGGTTGCATACATACACATATAATGTAGTACTAGGACCTGAGTATAAATGTAAAGAATAGATAACATTATTAAATAATAACCTCATACATAATATGAATCAATCATGGTGAAATAACATCAACTCTAACAAGAAAATTGTATAAATTTCATTACACCCCTAGGAACTTATATTTTCCCTCATACATGTGTTAGATACTCAAATGAAGAATCTCATAAACAAGTCCCAAAATAGCCCAGCTTCAATTATACCTTTACCAAATAATAAATAATTAGAAAATAAAAAAGTACTTGTGATACCACTTCGTAACATCCCCTGATTTGGAACTCTCTAAAGTGTCCAAAACAAGTTGGTTACAAGACTGCAAGTTCACCTCCCCATATACTATATGCTTCCAACTATTAGTGGGGAATGACATGTATAGTGGAGAGACTATACCCCTGGTTTTAGAGTTACAACACATCGAAATAATAATTTAACAATAATAAATAAAAAACAGTGTGCGGAAAATTTTGAAATGATACACTACAATTGAAAATCAAGTTGTAAAAACCAACTAAATAATCCAATAAAATAAGTAGGGAGTAATTTAATGTCATTATGTTGTGTAAATAAATGTCTTTATATAATAAATAAAAAATAAAATACTATAAAACTCAACAAAGAATAAAAATTCCCCAGTCCAAAAACCTATGTCGGTCCGTCTCCATAGTCCAGCCCATCCAATAAGAAAACAATCAACATCAAGGCCCCTTACCTTTATCCAATCCTACAACCATGTAATCTTCCTGGGTACCAAAAAATAGCCCGAATAAGGTGTTATTTCAACTAAATAGTTTGACACCACTATTTCTAAACATTAATAATCTGGTAACAAGTTCATTAAATAATAAAATAAACAAGTGTATTAATTACTTAAACAATTAATTTAATAACACATCAATGTAATTCATCTCCATGCTAAAATATATCTGATCATTCTCACAACCATGACAACTAAAACCATAAAACCATGGTAAAACACAACCTACCTTAGAGCCATGCCGGAATTCCTCTAAGAATTTATCACAAGAATACCAACCATAAGCTTATAACCAAGGAATAAATCAAAAAAATATGGGTCAAAACAAGCTATATAACCATTTCAAAAATCAATCAGGGCCATGTATGGTAGATAATAATTTTATCATGTGTCAAGGAAAAGCCAGATATATAAGAATGTCATCATGTCTCGAGGAAAAGGCTGGTATATAAGCATTTCATTATGTGTCACTGGGCATTACCTACTATATATACATTTTAGCTTGTCTCAGGGAATATCCTGGTATATAATAATTTTAGCATGTAAACTGGGACAACACCCCAGATAATAATTACAACAAACAAACTAGGAGAAATCTCCATATAAGAATTAGAACATAGAAATCACAACACATGTTATAGTGACAAGGATAACAAAATTTCACATAATAAGGCTCAATGGTTAATTATGAAGATAACTATTTATCTTTCAATTACTCATTACTTATAAAAAATTGTAATATCTAATAACATTATAGTTATCTCTATAAAAAATTCAATACAAGGTGAATCTATTTCATGAAATCACGGAAAATTTATTTCATTCTTAATACACTTTAATCTATTAAACTATTCATTTATAATAATGTATTAATAGAAAATAGGCCTTTTGCTGCCCAAAAATGGACTTTATCACTAATAAAGAAGTGCAGAAAACCTATGTGAGATTAAAATCTCATTAAATTTACCATCACTAAAAAATCACTGATAAATGGGTCCTTTATCAGTGCAAAAAAAAGATCTGATAAATGAATCATATACAAGTGATTATTTTTAGCACTGATAAAAAACCCATTTATGACCACTTTTATTTAGCACTCATAAAGAGTACCTTTATCAGTGTTTTCCAAATCATGAAGAAATGAAACATTTATCGGTGATTTGAAAAGAGATGATAAAGGATGAATATATCAGGACTTTCAAGAGCACTGATAAAGTACACATTTATCAGTGCTTTCGAAAGCACTGATAAAGGGTCATATAGAAGTGTAATATAACAACACATTGTAGCACCAGTGCAATGTGATATAAAAACACGCCATAGAACCAAAAACACCACCGTATATCATAAAAAACAAGTACCAATGCATAATTTTAATTAAACGAATTTTACAACACAAATTAAAGAAACAGAATACAACACTATAGACATTTTAAACATTGGTTTATACAATTACACAAGTACAAATTATTACATATATTCATAAAAATAAATGTTCCATTTCCTTCTGATCATGTCCTAGAATAATTACATTGTCAAAAAAATCATCCATGATCAAGTAAAATAACACACCTATATATGAAAAATTTCCAATGTTACTAGTAATATAAAGAAATAAATTAACAGAAATTGCTAATTTTAAACTAAACGTTCCCTCATACCAAGAACAATGTGTATCTGATTATTTTGAGGTTAATTATAACACATCACTCCATTTATTATTTATATTCAAGAATTATCTATATGAAAATTAATCAAATAAGTATAAGAAAACACTGCATGGGAATAACCTAGTCGTTGTGTGAGTGACAGTTTTTGAACTAAAATGTCAATTTTAAATTGATAAGAGATACTTTAAGTCATACCAGGCATATCATGTATTGGATGAAGGTGAATATTATTCCTACACATCACAAATGGCTAATGTATCATTTCCATACAGTATCAAAACAATCCGAATTTGTTTTATCGGTTTTGAGTATGTTATTGGTCCATTTTTGACAAATTCATGTGAATTTTAAACAAAAAGATGCACTTGAAGTCATACCAGTCACACCGTGCATCAGATTGAGACTCTACTAATTCCTACAGATCTCAAATGACACTTGAATCTTTTTTCTAAGTTATAAAAAATAATATGAATATGTTTGATCAGTTTTGAGTGGGCATGTTGTCCATTTTACTAAAATTGAACTTAATTTTAAATAAAAAGATACACCTGGATTAATACTTGTCACACCATACATCAAATTGAGGTGAGTACAATTCCTAAATGTCTGAAATTAATTATTAATTATTTTCGTAAATTATTATACCACATGAATGTGTTTTCCTAGTTTTGAGTATGTCACTTGTCTTTTTTACAAAAATGTCATTTTAAACTGGAAACACACACTTTGAATCATATCGATCACATAGTGTATCAGGTTTATGCGAGACCAATTCCTAAACCTCAAAAATTAATTATTAATCATTTTACTAAATTATTCATAAAATCTGAGCGATTTTGTTTAGTTTTTAGTGAGTAACAGTTTTTGAGCTAAAATGTCAATTTTAAAAAGATAGGGGACACATTGTGTCATATCAGGCATAACGTTTATCAGATTGAGTTGTGGTTGATTCCTATAAGTAACAAATGAACTAGGGAAAATTTCATTAAATTATCAAAATAATACAAATGCATTTAATCAGTTTTGATTATGTCACTTTTCTTTTATACTAAAATTTCATTTTAAACTAGAAACACATACTTTGACTCATACCTATCACATCATGAATTTGCTAGACATGAGATCGATTCAAAAACAACAAAAAATTAATTTTGAATCATTTTCATTAATTATCAATATAATAGAATTGTGTTTCATTGGTTTTCAGTGAGTGATAGTTTTTGAACTAAAATTTCGATTTTAAACTAAAAACAGACACTTTGAGTCATTCTGGGAACAACGTGTATCAAATTTAGATGAGTCAGATTTTTATATGTAAAAAATTACTTATGGATCATTTCTATAAAGTATGAAAACAATACTAATGTATTTTCTATATTTTTAGTACATCACTTATCTTTTTTACTAATATTCCATTTTAAACTCGAAACACAAACTTTGACTCATGCTGATTACATCATGTGTTGGGGTGACATGAGACCAATTCTTACAAAAAAATGATATATGAATCATTTTACAAAATTATAATGAAAATCCAATTTTATTTTATTGGAATTCCTTGACTGACAATTTTTTAAATTAAATGTCTATATTAAACTGATAGCATACACTTTGAGTTTTACCAGGCACATCGTGTAATATATTGAGGTGTGATTAATTTCTACACATAAAAAATGACTTAGGGATCATTTTACTAAAGTATCAAAAAAATATGAATGTTTTTATTAGTTTTCAGTATGTCCCAAGTCTTGTTTACTAAAATTAATTTCAATTTTAAATTAGAAGCAATTGGAGTCATATCGGTCAGACTATGTGTTGAATTGAGGTACGACTGATTATTATATATCCCCAAGAATCCAATTGTATAAGAAAACCATTATTATGAAAGTGATACTAAAAATAAATAAATTAGATAGAAATATGAACTAATGAATTAATCCTATTAAAAATTATTTTACTATGAAATCATCATGAATACCTCAATGATTGGGTATAGGCAGTTTTATTGCTCTTTAGGCAAAGGCAGTGGAGGGAATTAGATGGGATTTTATAAATGAATCATTGTAGGAGTAAAAAGGATTTGGGAGGGAATTATTTTGTGGAATTTTTGGTGTATAAAGGCTTGGAGGATGGAAATACCAACCCAACTTGCACAAAAGAATCCACTTATATAGGAAAAAATTATTATGTGAGAGATGCTAAAAATAAATAAGTTAAACATAAATATGATAAAAATACATTAATTCTATGGACAAGGATTTTCCTGTGAAAACATCAATATTACCTTTGTGACTATGTAGAGAAAACATCATTACTCTTCTTGAAAATTCATGATAGTTGGAAGGAAATCTTATAAAATTAAAAAAAATACAAATAATAATTCAAATTAAATCAACATTATATAATATAATTTTTTGGTAAAATTGAGAAAGTATATTGTAATATTACCTTAATATTTTTTCAAAGGATTTCCTTTATTATAGTTTTTTCTTTTTAGGGAATAGAAACATCATTATGTGTTTAGGAAACTTTCTACATGAGTAATAAAAAATTTAATTTAGATTGTGTTAATGTAGTAGAGAAAATATAATATTATGAGGAAAAACATATTATATTAAAAAAACTTTTACCTTCTCATTGAACTCCCTTTCCTTTTTAATGTTTTTTGGATTTAGATCAATTAATGAGAATCCAAATCCCCTCTTTTTGTTCCCCAATAATGTAAAATACATTTTCTACATTGGGGCTAACATGAACTGATTGCGATTTCCCAATAAAAGGGCGATTCTTGACTAAATTTTCATCTAACCTAACATTTGTTTTAGTCATCAGTAAGTCAATTGAATAATTATTGCTTGTTGGATTTGAAACATAAAATCCTTGCACTGCTTATGATTTCATTATGAATGGCTTCACATTTTCCCCTTCGATGCTAAAATTCACCTTTACAAAGCCCATTTCATCAACTTTCACAACACTAATATTTTCAACCAATTTTTCATGGAAAATAAAAACTTAGAATTTTGTATAATCAAACTCATATATCTATTCGAAAATTAAAAAATATGAAATATTTGAACAAATTATATTTATATATTAGGAACTAGATGTGTGAATCTATTTACTGACAAGCATAACACCACTAATTTTCATCGAACTGTTGTAATCTTGTTGTTTTTGTAGAATGTATAACCATTGATTAAAGAATAAGTGTAAGAAATATAATTTTCATTTGGTCCCCCAACTTTCAATTGAATTCATTCAATAATTGAATTTGAATTTTCATATAACTCCTTTTAAATATGATCTTGAAACCATCCTATAAACTGTTGATTATATATATTTGATATCTATCCTTCAACCCTTGATGGATTCAAATATCCCATAATTTATTTGTGGGATTCAATTTATGGATCAATATTTTTACTATTATGTAAAATTTAATGTTGGGAATACTCCCACTCTATCAAGGTAACATTAAAAACTTGTCTTTTAGAAATCCCTTCTCCCATAAGGTGTTCATTATGACGATACTTTGGGAGACTAATGATGTCAATATCTGATAGGTAATAATTAAAAAATTCAATACCTTCTTAAAAAATATATCATTCTTCAATACAACCTTTTGTCTGGCTTTGATTCTTGACATACCCATTGAAAATATTTAGATACCATATAATGGGGCACCTCAATCTATAGTAGACATGACAACATAGTTGAACCTCTCTAACCATTTGAACAATCAGGTGGGAATTTATATCATAGAATTATGGTGGGAATAACATCTCTCATTCACATAATATGAATATAACCTCCTTATTCATGATGGGTGAAGTGCCCAGATCAGTGTGAATCACTGAGAGGGGGAGGGGGTGAATCAGTGATCCCTTAAAAGTTTTTACTAATTGATTCTTATCAATTAAACCTCTATGGCTGGTTAAAGCCTCGATCCACTCTTCTTGTATCTCTCAACCTTTCCCGAATGACGCAGTAATGAAAAGGCACAGGACACAAGGATTTACAAGGTTCGGCACCAAAGGCCTACATCCTTGCCATGCTCTCCCAGCATGGATTCTCCCATTACAATCTGTTAGTATTACAATGGTCGATACAGAGTCCCACTGTATCTCTCCTGAGTCCCACAGGAGGGTCTTTATACTGCGTCCCACAGTGTTACCAGAGTCCCACTGGCCTGCTCCAGAATCCCACTGAAGACTTCTTCTCCCTGAGTCCCACAGGGTCTTCTCCTGGCTCCTCGAGTCACACGAGTAGCTCTTATTCACTTTAACTCTTCAAGTATCTTCAGAAGTCTGGGATAAAGACTGATGGCCTTGCTCTGTACCTCTGATCACTTGTGATTATCAGGTCTTCTCAAATACTGAAAACTCAGACAAACAATATCTTTCAACTCAGTCTGGCTCAGTCTCACTTCAACTTCACTTCATGCACTGAGTGCATGGCAGCTCTTCATCCCCATGCACTGATAGCATGGCCTTCTCAATTTCTTCAAGATCCTCTGGTCTTGGTCAACTGAATTGCACACTCACTGATTTGAACTTTGATTACGTGCGTATGTGCATGCATTCATGCATGCACTTCCCCTTTCCTCTTCTTGGTGCAGTAGACCCACAAAGGGTGTAACACTTTAAGCACACACCAACTCCTTGAACATCATACACTTTATTCTCTTTTGATTACACACATAAATGTGTGTTCTACTTCAGTGTGGGTCACTCCTTATTTCTTCTAAGTGTATACACACTTCTTAGTGCACACACTTAGGTTCGGCCAACTTGTTTCTTGTTTGCACACACACACTCAAGGTGTGTTCTTCAATTTGCATACACAAGGTTCTCCACTTTTCACACAACTAGGTGTGGTCTTTGGCCTTATTCACTTACACACACTTGGCTACGGCCTATTCCACTTGCACACACTTCCTCTCGGCCTTTTTCACTTCACACACAATGTGTGGTCTTCTTAGCACTTGGCACACACTTAAATGGCCATAGGGTGTTCTTGTTCTTTAATGTGTGCACCCACAAGGCCACGGCCTTCCTTGCTCAATTTTCACACAAAGGCACTAAGCCTTGGGTTCTCCCTCTTTGCACAAGATACTGCCCGTAGGGCGTTCTCGTCTTCCTGGCACACAAGCACAAAGGTTCGGCCTTCTCAAAGTTCACACACAAGGCACTGCCTCGGCCTTCCACTTCTTGTGCACACACTGCCCGAACTCCGCCTTCAAAATAGGCGCGCAAGGGATGCGGCCTTCCTCTCTTCACAGCCGCACAGAGTGCACTAGCCGCGGGCGCGGAGGTGCTACTGCCGCGCAAGCGCACAAGGCCTCTAGGCCGCACAAGCCTTGGGTGCAAGGCACCGTGGGCGCGCAAGTGCTACCGCACAGGGGGCACGGTGCACAGAGGGGGTGCGCAAGTTGGCGCTGCCCTTCCTCCTTCTTGTCGCTTAAAGAATAGCGCGCAGGGGACTCTTCCCTTCACGTCTTTCGCGCAAGGGGTGCACGAAAGGAACTCCTTCAGTCCTCGGGTGGCACCGAGAACAATAGCCGCGCAGGGTGCACGCAAGGGATCTCACCGCGCAAGTGTGCGCGGGGCTTCGTCTCCGCGAGGCAGAGGTGCACTCACGGTTCTCCGGATCTTCAACAAAGGATCAGCAAAGCTTCTTTGGAGCCTCGGCCTCGTTTATATAGGCAGAGGCGGTGCCAGTCATCCGCGTGATCCAACTCAAAATCCCGAGATCTTCGGATCTTCAAAAATATTTCCAAATCTTGATTTTTATTCTCGGTTTGACGCGGGCTCCCTTATTTTTCGGCCTTCTTCACGTGCATGCGACTAAGAACGCATGCACGGCCTTCCTTCGATCCAAACCATGCAGAACATCAACACCGAATGGCCTCGCACCTTCAGTTTGCTTCGGCCTTCATCGAATTCATCATCTCATTGCATGCAAGTATATTTTAAGGCATGGTTGTGTTCGGTATGCTCAGACGAGCACGAGGGTGCCTTCGGCTTCGAGAGAGATAGCCGAGAACTCAAAATCCGTCGTCGGGAAGGCGCCTGGTTCAGCGGGGCTCGCGGGTGGCTTCGGCATGGCTCGAGGATGAGGACGAACGCTGGGCCGTTGGATGCGGCATTTGAAATACATCGGACAGCCGCGATCTGGAGATCTCGCGCGGGATGCGAGAGCGGCGGAGATCTGGCGCGCGATCGATCGAGCGGCCAGGATCGCTCCCGCGGAAAAATTCCGCGTCCCACATCGAAACGGGATCCTGTTTTTCCGCGGTTTAACAACCAAGCGCTGCCGGGAAGCGCTCAGTTGAATCCTCTCCCCTCCCGGTGCCGCCCCGCACCGGGTTCTCTCTGCGGGCGCGCTATGCGCCCACCTTGCTCCCTGCGGGCGCGCTCTAGCGCCTAATATGCATCTCGGGCGCGCGGGTTTCACCACCGCGTGTCCTCGGGGGCTTATACACGGCCCCCTGCCGCGCTCCTCCGGGCGTGCCCCAGGCGCCCATGCGGTGTCCTACGGGTGCGCCCTGCCGCCCTGGCTCGCCCCACGGGTTCCCCCGGGCGTGGTGCCCTAGTGCCCATGCCTTGGGGTTGAACCCTCAAGGTGCCTTGGCTGGCCAACTTTTTTGGCAAAGGGAAATATAATGACTTTGTTAAAAACAAAGTATTCAATGAGTTCAAGCCATATCAAATACCAAATGCCAAGCCACTCCAAGCCTTCTCCCTTTCTTCTTCTTCTTAAGAATTCCATCATTTCTCCTCTCATATGATCTCTACTTAGAATATGGAATTCCCAAGGTTTCTTCTAAATCTTCTTCATCTCCTCTTCCATATGTGTTCAATACTTAGGAGGGACTTCTTCAACTGAATCTCATAAATCACACATGTTCTTCAACATTCTTCATTGATCTAATCAGAGATCAATTGGATCTTCTTCTGATTCACATGCACTAAGAGTTAGTACATGGACTTCTTTAATCCACTTCATCCACTTAGAAGTTGTGGATGGATCCCATTAAACTCCTCATGCATTGTCAATAAAATGCATGGTCTTCAATTATTATTGTGACTTTGTATCATCAGGATACAAGTTCTTTGAACTTTAAGAGCAGCTCAACAATCGTCAGATGTACATGGAGAATGTTTCAACCACAATTTCCAATACCACTTAGTGAATCTCCTAAGTGACATGCATCTTAGTACCATGGCCATTCTCCTTCACCACCAACACCATCACAACCTTTGTCATTCACATCTTGACAATTCTTGACATCCATTCATTCTAAGACAACAACATGTCTCATTGACAACAAATGCAACACAGTGCACTTCAATCTCCCCCTTTGTATTTGTTGTCAATACACCACTTCAGCACATATGAATGGGTCAATATGTGTGCCAATATTTTCTCTCCCTTATTGGCAATCAAATGCAAAGGTGTGGTGTGGTTCTCTTTCAAAAATATCTTCCTCCCTTCTAATAGCATCTTCTTGAAAAACACTAGGAGAGGGATGATGTCACATGTTCTTCTTTAGCAAAGAACCTTTAGTTGATCAACTCTAAGTCTACTTGGGCTAACCCGGTGTAGAAAACAAGAGTGATATAACCAAGGAACTCAATGCTGTCCACATTCACTATAAACATGTGAGATCATGCTTAGGGGTTGAATTTTTTCAGATATTCAATGAATTGCTGAATCCTGCACATACTTCACAAAACACATTAGAAAGTTCAGGTGCAAAGATAAAGCTCCCCCATTCATTCATTTTCTTAAGATGATATTAATCTTAGAACATCATCTTCTTCAGATTTGCTCCCCCTCAAGGGGTGCACTCCATTCTGTCCAAACCATCCTCCAGATGAGAATGATCATCATCTTCAATTCCCTGCAATGTTAGCACATGTATATACCAAGAGTATAAGGGAATGAGATGGAACCTCCTTGGTTCATCAATGTGAACAACAAGGTTGAGAAGATTCTCTCAACCGAGATGTCCCATTTTCACCAGTCTTCACACTTGCATATTTGATCTTCATTGATGATTGTGCTGGTGTGGTTCTCAAAACATCTTCATGTGAAATCTTCTTCTTCCCTTTTTCCTTAGAAATTGCCAGAACTTCATCTTCAGCTCTCTGCAAATCTTTGGAAAGTTGCAACTGATTAGGCCATATGACTAACAAGTCATTTGGAAGTGAGGCCTCAGTTTTGGAAATTCCACATGGTTCTTTTGATACTGTTAAGCCACCTTTTTTAGGCAACTTATTTTCAACCAATCCCTTCTGCTTCTTCTGGATTGATTGTCTGTTTGAGTCCAGTCTGCCTCTATTGAATTTCATGGCTTCTTTACAAAGATCCATGATATGTCCTTTCTTTCCACAGTAGAAGCATGTTTTCTTGGTGGTCCTTCTAGATGCATCACCCTTCTTGGATTTCAATTCCAAGGACTTCTCTTCATTCTTCAAACTCTTCTTGGGAGCTTTTTCTACTTTCTTCTTGCTTCCCAAGGAATCTTTTTGAGCCAGGTTCTGTGATCTTTTCTTCTTTTGAGCTCTGGATACAGTTGGAGATTGACATGTATCTTTTTGACCACTTTTGCAATCATCCCAGATGTTGTCAAGTAATCCAAATCTATTTGCAGTAAACAGATGTCTCTAGACCTGTGGATGCTTCTTCTTTTCTTCTGGCTTGCTCCCCCTTGGCATGAGCTTCCTTTGTGCTTTGACATTCAGTGGATTGTAGCAACAATCCTTTGCACAGTGCCCATACTTATTACAACACCAGCATTGTCCCACGAATCTTGACCTCTTCAGTCCTTCTAATTGTAGGGTACTCTTCTTGACCTGTTGTGCTGTTTCAGGGGAGCTCTGCTTCTTTACTGCCTTCATCCATACTTGTTTGGAATTATTTTTCCATCCTGCACTTTTTGTGGAAACACAATTAGAAGTATCAGTACAAGATGGGATGGATGGTACCTTCTTTTTAGAAGTTGTTGCCCTTTTATTAAAGGATGTCTTTCTTTTAGAATCATCCTTCTCAAAGCTCACTTGAGTAGCAACATTTCTTCTTTCAGCTGACTGGGAGGCTTTGGCTTTGGGTGATTGCTGATTGTTCAATATCACCTCTAGTTCTAAGTATTTCATGTTGAGTGAGTTCTTCTCATCCTCAACCATTCTTAGCTTTCCTTCCCAATTCTCCACCAGTTGTTTCATCTGGTCTTCATGCACCTTCTTCAATTCTTGCAATGAATTGTCCAGCTCGTTCACCAGTTTGACTTTTTCTTCAAGTTGAGCATCTCTGACATTCATTGAAACTTTGTGCCTCTTTTCCAGTGCATGGAAAACATCTTTGACCATTATGTTAAAGAATTATTTCTCAGAAAGACTTCTTTTCAATTCTTCAGTAGTGTCTTCATATCTTTCATTGCAAAGAGATACTGTTTCATCTTTGGCATTTACCAGCTTTCTGAGAGTGTTGGTTATGCCAGCCCTTTTAGCCAGCTGATCTTCCATAGCATTGTCTTCTTCTTCTAACTGTGATTTTTCTTCATGAAGATCATGGATGCCTATAGCTATACACTTTGCCACTTCCATGGGAACTGTCTTCTGAAGATATTTGAGTGCACTCTGAAGATCATTCATTGTTTCAACTTCATCACAGCTAGGACAGGCTTTCTTCATCTTCTTGGCCTGTTTCTTCTTTCTATTTTTCTGAGTCTTGGCAGATATCTCAATTTGAGGCTGGTCGCTCATTTCCTCAAATCTGCACTTCATAAAGACTCCCTTGGATCTTTTAGAGGAAACCTCCCTCTGATACCAATTGAAGTGCCCAGATCAGTGTGAATCACTGAGAGGGGGGGGGGTGAATCAGTGATCCCTTAAAACTTTTTACTAATTGATTCTTATCAATTAAACCTCTATGGCTGGTTAAAGCCTCGATACACTCTTCTTGTATCTCTCAACCTTTCCCGAATGATGCAGTAATGAAAAGGCACAGGACACAAGGATTTTCAAGGTTCGGCACCAAAGGCCTACATCCTTGCCATGCTCTCCCAGCATGGATTCTCCCATTATAATCTATTAGTATTACAATGGTCGATACAGAGTCCCACTGTATCTCTCCTGAGTCCCACAGGAGGGTCTTTATACTGCGTCCCACAGTGTTACCAGAGTCCCACTGGCCTGCTCCAGAATCCCACTGAAGACTTCTTCTCCCTGAGTCCCACAGGGTCTTCTCCTGGCTCCTCGAGTCACACGAGTAGCTCTTCTTCACTTTAACTCTTCAAGTATCTTCAGCAGTCTGGGATAAAGACTGCTGGCCTTGCTCTGTACCTCTGATCACTTGTGATGATCAGGTCTTCTCAAATACTGAAAACTCAGACAAACAATATCTTTCAACTCAGTCGGGCTCAGTCTCACTTCAACTTCACTTCATGCACTGAGTGCATGGCAGCTCTTCATCCTCATGCACTGATAGCATGGCCTTCTCAATTTCTTCAAGATCCTCTGGTCTTGGTCAACTCAATTGCACACTCACTGATTTGAACTTTGATTACGTGCGCATGTGCATGCATGCATGCATGCACTTCCCCTTTCCTCTTCTTGGTGCAGTAGACCCACAAAGGGTGTAACACTTTAAGCACACACCAACTCCTTGAACATCATACACTTTATTCTCTTTTGATTACACACATAAATGTGTGTTCTACTTCAGTGTGGGTCACTCCTTATTTCTTCTAAGTGTATACACACTTCTTAGTGAACACACTTAGGTTCGGCCAACTTGTTTCTTGTTTGCACACACACACTCAAGGTGTGTTCTTCAATTTGCATACACAAGGTTCTCCACTTTTCACACAACTAGGTGTGGTCTTTGGCCTTATTCACTTACACACACTTGGCTACGGCCTATTCCACTTGCACACACTTCCTCTCGGCCTTTTTCACTTCACACACAATGTGTGGTCTTCTTAGCACTTGGAACACACTTAAATGGCCATAGGGTGTTCTTGTTCTTTAATGTGTGCACCCACAAGGCCACGGCCTTCCTTGCTCAATTTTCACACAAAGACACTAAGCCTTGGGTTCTCCCTCTTTGCACAAGCTACTACCCGTAGGGCGTTCTCGTCTTCCTGGCACACAAGCACAAAGGTTAGGCCTTCTCAAAGTTCACACACAAGGCACTGCCTCGGCCTTCCACTTCTTGTGCACACACTGCCCGAACTCCGCCTTCAAAATAGGCGCGCAAGGGATGCGGCCTTCCTCTCTTCACAGCCGCACAGAGTGCACTAGCCGCGGGCGCGCAGGTGCTACTGCCGCGCAAGCACACAAGGCCTCTAGGCCGCACAAACCTTGGGTGCAAGGCACCGTGGGCGCGCAAGTGCTACCGCACAGGGGGCACGGTGCACAGAGGGGGTGCGCAAGTTGGCGCTGCCCTTCCTCCTTCTTGTCACGCAAAGAATAGCGCGCAGGGGACTCTTCCCTTCACGTCTTTCGCACAAGGGGTGCACGAAAGGAACTCCTTCAGGCCTCGGGTGGCACCGAGAACAATAGCCGCGCAGGGTGCACGCAAGGGATCTCACCGCGCAAGTGTGCGCGGGGCTTCGTCTTCGCGAGGCAGAGGTGCACTCACGGTTCTCCGGATCTTCAAAAAAGGATCAGCAAAGCTTCTTTGGAGCCTCGACCTCGTTTATATAGGCAGAGGCAGTGCCAGTCATCCGCGTGATCCAACTCAAAATCCCGAGATCTTCGGATCTTCAAAAATATTTCCAAATCTTTATTTTTATTCTCGGTTTGACGCGGGCTCCCTTATTTTTCAGCCTTCTTCACGTGCATGCGACTTAGAACGCATGCACGGCCTTCCTTCGATCCAAACCATGCAGAACATCAACACCGAATGGCCTTGCACCTTCGGTTTGCTTCGGCCTTCATCGAATTCATCATCTCATTTCATGCAAGTATATTTTAAGGCATGGTTGTGTTCGGTATGCTCAGACGAGCACGAGGGTGCCTTCGGCTTCGAGAGAGACAGCCGAGAACTCAAAATCCGTCGTCGGGAAGGCGCCT
This sequence comes from Viscum album, assembly GCA_963277665.1. Taxonomy (NCBI): domain Eukaryota; kingdom Viridiplantae; phylum Streptophyta; class Magnoliopsida; order Santalales; family Viscaceae; genus Viscum; species Viscum album. The sequence goes on from OY728160.1 coordinate 642,625,294, forward strand.
GGTTCAGCGGGGCTCGCGGGTGGCTTCGGCATGGCTCGAGGTTAAGGACGAACGCTGGGCCATTGGATGCGGCATTTGAAATACATCGGACAGCCGCGATCTGGAGATCTCACGCGGGATGCGATGAGCGGCGGAGATCTGGCGCGCGATCGATCGACCGGCCAGGATCGCTCCCGCGGAAAAATTCCGCGTCCCACATCGAAACGGGCTCCTGTTTTTCCGCGGTTTAACAACCAAGCATTGCCGGGAAGCGCTCAGTTGAATCCTCTCCCCTCCCGGTGCCGCCCCGCACCGGGTTCTCTCTGCGGGCGCGCTATGCGCCCACCTTGCTCCCTGCGGGCGCGCTCTAGCGCCTACTATGCATCTCGGGCGCGCGGGTTTCACCACCGCGTGTCCTCGGGGGCTTATACACGGCCCCCTGCCGCGCTCCTCCGGGCGTGCCCCGGGCGCCCATGCGGTGTCCTACGGGTGCGCCCTGCCGCCCTGGCTCGCCCCACGGGTTCCCCCGGGCGTGGTGCCCTAGTGCCCATGCCTTGGGGTTGAACCCTCGAGGTGCCATGGCTGGCCAACTTTTTTGGCAAAGGGAAATATAATGACTTTGTTAAAAACAAAGTATTCAATGAGTTCAAGCCATATCAAATACCAAATGCCAAGCCACTCCAAGCCTTCTCCCTTTCTTCTTCTTCTTAAGAATTCCATCATTTCTCCTCTCATATGATCTCTACTTAGAATATGGAATTCCCAAGGTTTCTTCTTAATCTTCTTCATCTCCTCTTCCATATGTGTTCAATACTTAGGAGGGACTTCTTCAACTGAATCTCATAAATCACAAATGTTCTTCAACATTCTTCATTGATCTAATCAGAGATCAATTGGATCTTCTTCTGATTCACATGCACTAAGAGTTAGTACATGGACTTCTTTAATCCACTTCATCCACTTAGAAGTTGTGGATGGATCCCATTCAACTCCTCATGCATTGTCAATACAATGCATGGTCTTCAATTATTGTTGTGACTTTGTATCATCAGGATACAAGTTCTTTGAACTTTAAGAGCAGCTCAACAATCGTCAGATGTACATGGAGAATGTTTCAACCACAATTTCCAATACCACTTAGTGAATCTCCTAAGTGACATGCATCTTAGTACCATGGTCATTCTCCTTCACCACCAACACCATCACAACCTTTGGCATTCACATCTTGACAATTATTGACATCTATTCATTCTAAGACAACAACATGTCTCATTGACAACAAATGCAACACAGTGCACTTCAATGGGAAACATCAATGGGTATATAAAATTACAGCTTATGGATTTGAGAAAAATAAAGTGTCTAGTTAATGTATTTCATTCATTTTCATGAAAAATGGAACATAAAGAAATAGATAAAAAATATTGCATCAAAACATGATAGTCTTGATATAATATTCCTTGTAACATTATATTAGTTATTGACATGACATTAATGATATTTCATGAATAAATTCAATGGCACTTTTTCACTATTAAAGAAAAAGAAAAATTGTAAATTTTTCTATCAAGATAGAGTTTATGTTGTTGGAGGAAGAAAAGTATGTCTTTTACCTTTCAATGGTTTCAAATCATCCCTTATATATATTTCAATCAAGTCCAACATCACCTTTATTCTTTCTTTCATTTTTCTAGGAACATTTAGTAATGTAAAGATAACACTATGAAATTCATTTTTTTTCTACATGCATGAAATAAAGAAAATATCTGACATGCAAACAATTCTAATAAAACAATTCAAATAAAATTGATATATTTTTTACCTAATTTTTTAATGTTTTTAGAAATTGTTTTACCAAAAATAGTGTCAATATATTTTTCTTTATTTTACAATGGATCACCTATTACTGGAGATGGTGGTTGATATTCCCATCGAATGTTATTGTCTAGGATCAATATTTATGTCGTTAAGGTAAAAATCTCTAAAGTGCTACAAAAACAATCTTTGAGTAATCTTTCAACCAGACTGAGTATGCTTTTTTTCACAAAATAGTATTCCTTTAATTCTATAGCCTAATAAATTTACATAAGAGGAGAAGTCATTTATCATCCCATAAAACATGGAACTCAATGTGAATTCTTCACTTCTATATGCATCATACATTGTAAAACATGTATCCCATCTCAATTTTAGATCTTCGATCAATGGATCCAAATAGACATCAATATAATTACAGGTTTTCTTTTGTCCATATATAAGAAGAGACAACATAATGTATTTTTTTTCATGAATAAAAATGGTGACATGTTATAATTGACCAACATGATGGAACATGAACTATGAGTACTAATATTTACACCAAAATTATTTATTCCATCAGTAGATAATGCATGAAGAATGTTTCTCAGCTCATTTTCAAATTCAAGATACTAAAAATCAATTTTCTTCCACTGAGGAGAATCTACTGGATGATGTATGTTCCAATATTTAATTCTTATATCTGTATGAAATTTCAGTTTTCTCAAAATTTCTAGACATCTATATAGTCTTATAAAATGTGGAACGATAGGAAAGAAACATACATATTCCAAAGGAATTTATTCATTTTTCTTTAAAAATCTACACCACACTTCATGCATTTTATGAGTGATTCATGATCCTTGAGAAACAATATGTAATAATTTGGACATGCATGTATTTTTTAGAGATCATTCAACATGAATGTAACATTAGTTTAGCATCATATTCTCAACATGGTAGTTCATTTCCTTCTAGTATCTTATCTTTTATGAAATCAAGTAGTTCTGTAAATCTCGTCTCAATCCATTCATTGCAAGATTTCAGATAATATAACTTCTATGCAGCTAAAAATTTTCTATATTTAGTACAACTATAATACATTGGTCTCTAAGCACAACTATTTATCTTCTCAGACAACTTTGGGAAATCATTAAGGTCATCTTAAATTTTCATTTTTCATTTCTTCCATGATATCTCCATCATCATTTTCACTAGTATTCTTATCAAATGATACATAAACAACAGTATTATCCTAATTGGTGTTCAAAATCAGTTTTCCCCAATTTTAGTCCAATATTTGTAGTTCTGATCTGTTCTGTGACAAATTGTAACACCCCAAGCCTCCATGGTACGTTTCCCTTCGAATAATGCAATGGCGTGCATTGTATGCCACTTCGAGATTCTAACACACCACAACCTATCAAACTAGCCATTATGAATAGTAATACCAACTTTTTAAAATTTGAGAAATTATATCTCTAAAAATGGACTTCATTTTTGGATTTGGAGTATCGAATTTAGCCTAAGGTGAAATTTTGGTACTTTTCGAATAACTTTAATATTTTGATGAATAGTGAAAATTACTAAATTTTAATTAAAAACAAATTTTTTAATCAAAATAATTTATAGTTATAAATTGTGAATTTGAGTGGTTTTAAAGTATAATTAGAATATATTTTTACCTTTTTATCCAATGCTGTTCAGTAGAATTAATTTCACTTTGAAATTGGACATAAACAATTGTCAATATTTTGATATATATTGTTTCTTAAAAACACGCTATTTGTTGTGACAGCGGGAATTAATTATAAAAATAATTAATTCAACTTTTATGTTTGGAATTTTGTAAAATAGACATCATTTTTGAATTCGGAATATCAATTATAGCCTAGGGTGAAATTTTGGCATTGTTCTGAAAAACATCAATTTTTTATGAATAGTGAAACTACTAAGTGGTAGTTAAAAAACTGAATTTTTCATAAAACTTAATTTTACCGCTTCTGTGGTTGGAATTTCGAAAATCCGAGAGACACGGTTAATATCAAGGAGTAAAATGTGGTTCAATGAGATGAAAATAATTTTTGGTGAATAGTAACTTTTTACTTTTATTTACCACGGTTAAAAGTAAATAGGGTAATTAAGGGTAAAAAATGATATTAATATTACCGTAACACATGTCCTAATTCTTTTGGACATGTGTATCTCGACCAAAAACAACCTTAGGAATAAAATATTATCATTTAGGTCCACTTGGATTAGATTAGGACATTTATTATTATTTAATTCAAAGAAGAGTTAAAAGGGTTAAAATCAAAGTTTATTTACTAAAACATTTTTAATATAGGGTTCTACATAATCTAAATTCGATTTTAAATATTCATTAGAAAGATAATAAGATTTCCTACATAATTATAATTTATTTATAATTTTTAGACATCAAATAATTTACTATATTTATGACACAATGATGATGAAGTAATTACCATAATAGTGAAAAATTAAAATAATTAATATTATAAATACCCAAATAAATATAATTTAAGACTTTTAATGAATTAAAATAATTTTATATGATAATATGACATATTAGGATTGATTTAATTGACTTTTTTCGAAGTAGTCATTCTTTTATGAGTTTCAAAAAAATCAACTATTGAATAGTTTCAAAATTGACATAAAAGAGTTTTTAAAACAAATATTATATTATTAATTGATATTAAATTCCTAAAAATCTAATGTTCGTCCAAGAGGGTTATATCATGATAGGTATATCATTCATGGACCAAATGGGGGTCTCTTGGATGTATATAGTAAGTTTATTAACTATATAATATAAAAATACAAAGTGACATGGTAAATGTCAAACTAATTAACTAAGAGTTAAAACTAAAAGATAAGGTTACTATAGTGACCCAAACCTGTGTAAATTCTATTGGTTGAATGGTGTTCGACCTATCCCCACCTTAACCTTTAAATAATCAACTTTGGAGCCATTATAAACCGAATATTAATTTATTATAAATTAATATTTTTAGCTTTTCCAAAGGTGCCCCTGACCCCTCTTATAAAAGGGAACTCCTCCTTCTCATTTATTCACACCTTAAAAACCTTTTGGTTCGGCCAACCCCTACCCAAATTCTCTCTCAACTTCCCTCACTACAACCGAGAGGCCTTATTTTGATCAGAAAGCCAACCTAAGGAGCCCTTTTGATCAAATCAAAAGGAAGAACCCGAAGAAGAGGTAATGTTTTCACCACCCCTTTTCAAGTTCCTTTCTTCTTCCACTTCTTCTTTCTTGGTTATTAACATTATAAAATAATAACTCCATTATCTTATATATACTGTGATTTTTTTATAAATATGGTACAACCATATTTAGTATTATATCCACCCTTCTAATTACATGTCACCATATGTGCGTACGTACGGCTTACCGTCTCCACATCGTGGTGTAATTGTTATTCAATATATTATTATTTGGGTGGGTATAATAATGATGTGTAACTCATGAAAATAATAAATATAACATGATAATGATTCTGTATATATGATATATCATCCAATTATATATTATTTTAATATCAAAAGAATGATGTTGTCGCTCGTGCGTACGTACGGACTATCGTCTCCACGAACGCGATGAGATTCATTCTCTATCGTATCCATTCAAGTATAATTATCATTTTATGATTTAAAAATAATGTTTAAGGACTTGATATCATTCTGGATATGAATAAGATAAAAACTATTCATGACAAACATGGCTTATGTAACAAAACATATAATAGAAAATGAGTAAGTTAACACCTGAAATGACGATAATTCTAAGTTATTATTAGCAGAGTAATGTTAAAAGATCATATATGATATCATATTAAGGTATATGATTCATGAATAATTTAATAACAATTATTTCAACATTATACAGGAGGTTAACCTACCCCCAACCAAGGAAAAGTACAAGGTAAGGGGTTTCTTAACTCACTCTTAATTTCGTGAGAATTCCATTGTTCACCACTTAATTATTGCATGTGGTGTATGTATACTGCCCATGATTGTATTCATTGTGTAATATACTTTAATTTATGGGTATTTACATCATCATTTTATTATCCTTCTTTCATGGGTGCATGTTTCATATGTTACCAAATCGATGAGGGAATTTGAAATTTCAATTTCCACTCATTTGGATTTACGCATATTTCATTGATTATATTACTCCAAGATTATGGGTGGAATCACTATTCATTTGATTATGTTATAATTTACACTCCCCTTCTTGTGAATATACTTTTGATACACATAATCACTCCATTTATAATTTCTAAAGTCATCAATATAAATTTGGTAAGAGTAATTTTAACTCATTCTCCATTTGTTGAGTTAAACATCCAATTCATTGGTGTTGTTTTTACAAGATTATGTGTGAATGTCCTTTGATTTTTTACACTAAATATCCAATCATATTTAGTGTATTTATATTTGTTTCACATAACTATGTCTTTGATTTATCCTTAACCTAAGGATACGACCTTTATGAGAGATTTCATCTCAATTTACATTCCATTGAGACTTCTTTGTTGTTATCCACCAAATCACTTTTATATGGTGTATATAATGTACTTTGAGATAGTATATCATGAATCCCTTTACTCTCATGATATTACAAATTTTTGATTACCTCAATTATTTGTATTCAAGTGTCTCTCTTTTGGATAGAAACTCTAAATAAAATACCATTTTAAATGTTTTAAAGACTTATTCTTCTAAATATTGCTCATTAATGTCCATGTTTTAAAAATTATTTTAATAATTTATTTATATGGACATTAACGTTATAAAATTAAAACTCCTTTTAAAAGTTTCAAAGTGGTATGGGACACTTTGATTCAAAAATCTATTTTTAAATGGCTTCTTGACAAATATTGTGACTTTTAAATGTTTTCAAGAAACGGGGGATATTTCTCTCAAATAGTTTTGATGGTTATTTTTATCTATATCAATATCATTCATTATTATCGATTGAGGTTAATATGATACAGTACAATATTCCATATTGTATCGAATGAGTTATGTTTGACTATGGATGTGATATTTTTATACCATTCATGGTTTGTGGTTAAATTATTGACATTTCGTATGCTAGTTTTAATACGAATGTTTATGTTATGTTTAAACTTGTTCATATGAGGAATGCATTGGACATAATAAGTGACGGGTGGAGCCCGCTATAGCTCCTCGATGCATCGGTAGGTCTCATGAGACAAACTAGTGTCTTGGCACAAGGCCTTGGAAAAATATTATTTGTAGTCGTGGCACGAGGCCTTGGATATGTGGTTATGATAGTCTGGCATTATGAATTCCATCATTATGAAAGTGGTTATTGATATTGCATGTGATTATTCGATTAGTAGAATATCCATGTGAATAAGTAAATGAAATTATTTCATTTTAATTTTTCCATACTATGTTGAAGTTCAAGTTTAAAAGGCTTTTTTTAGTTATACATTGCCTTAAATGTTTATGCTTATTTTTGAGAGTTTCCGCTATATTGTTATCCTTACTGGGCATTTGAGCTCACCCCTTTTCTATGTTTTATTTTTCCCAGGATGTGAAGAAGTAAGTTATGAATGACCTGCAGGGATTTTATGAGGGGATAATAGTGTCGATTATGGAGACAATATGTTTCTGTAGTAGTTTTTCACTTCATGATGTAATGTAAAACTTTATGAAAATATCTAGTGTTTCCAAGGCTACTAAACCAATCGGTCTTTCGAGATTTGATCTTTCTTGTGATCATGCCAATGTTATGTAATAATGCACCGACTCTGGGTAACTGGGGTTGGGGAATTACACAAATCAAACCTTCTACCAACTCTTTTGGACTAATTTTTTAGGGAATAAAAGTAATGTAAACATGAAAAAAAATGTTTTAATAAGGGTTGTATTCATTCTCTCTAACAAACATGATAAACTACTTATCTCTATCTTCATAATATTTTCTCAAATGATTAGCATGTATCAATTTTTGATTTATATACATCCTATTTGTTTTATAAAATATTAATTTTTTATAATAAATAAATACATACACATAAGATACTCATTGTAAATGTGAAAGTTATAAAAAATTATAATAAGGGAAACCCAGTATTTGTTTACTTCAAAGAATTTCAGTATGCTTTGAAGAAAATGTGTAACTGAATTTAATAAAAGAATTACTCCACTATGGCATGTGTTATCACCAAAAATCATTTAATGTTGATAGTTATAGACAGTTGTCTTCCACATCATCTCATCTCTAGGATATTTATCATTGCATTTTGTTATTTGACACACATCCTCCATCTATTGTGAACATGATCCTATGTTTCTTGAAATACTCTAAACAGTAGTGATCCATGAGATGAATAATGCTTAGAGTAGTACAAGAAACATAAAAGATATTGCGGATGACTCTCAAGAAACAAATTGCATTAATAACTATTTGAGTGATGATTTTGATAAGGATGATAGTTGTCTATAAAAGAGATGGGAGATGAGTCTCAAGAAACAAATTGAACTAATAACTATTGTTTGACACACATCAAGCCATTATTAAACCACTTAAACAAATGAAAATATAATATAAACAATTAATGAGTAATAAGAATCCCAAATATGATAAACAATAATAATAATCCCACGTTAAATCAAATAAAAGATATAAATATGTATTGAAAAATCATTTTAATAAATAGAGTTATTTCATATACATTTATGGTAATCAACAATTCATAGGGGTGTAACCAATACATGTAGACCTAAAATGGTGAATACCTAAAAATAATTTCTGATAAATTGAGTTTGATAACCTTCATCTTATTTTTTGGAATAAGTGATGTAATAACCTATGGGATTATTACATTTAATATTAATGGTCTATCAAATATTTGGAAACATCTCAAGACTCTTGGGATGTCATATCATAAAACTGACTCGTCCCAAGGATTCTAGGGAGGTCATATCATTAGATCTACCCATCTAAAGGATGGGAGGCCTTCTAATACACATATAACCATATCCTTGAGATTCTAGGGAGGTCCATAAAGTATTTGGAATAAATAAATGATACACATCAATAAGATATAACAAAAACAAGGGAGAAAAACACACCAACCCTTGAAAACTCTATCTCATACACAATATCCTCTACTGAGACATAACGAGTCCCTTGAGGTGACATTTTCTAATTGGAACACACTTACATCACTTAGAAATAAAAGTGGAATCATAAAATTAACAGATATATAAAACAAAACTCCCCATGTAAAGTATCTACTATATAAATGCGAAAATAACTTGTCATTTTAATACACTAAGAAGATATCTAATAGACTGCCCAACCACCATCATAGAAATTGATACATAAAAAATTATTGAAGATGTAAAATATGATGTGAACTCTACCGTATGGTTAATTTCTCTATTTTTTTCATTAAAATAAAGCATGATTCATCCACACTTTCACATGAATGATATAGTAGCTCACAAATTCACATCTATAAATGGGATGGAATGAGATTCTCATATGTCAAGGAAGAAAATCTATGAATTCTCACATTATAGGTATTTCACACTCTAAAATTTCCAAGCATCAAAATAGACGATTTCCATGGGTCAATATCCAAAATAGCTAACTCACCACACTCATAGTCTTAAAATAGAATCCACCATGACCAGAACCAATGATTTTTTACACCCCAAGTTCCATAAGAAAATGTAAAGAATGATTTACATTCGAAAGAAGGTAGATGAAGACTTACTGTTGAGCCTTGGATTCATTCAACCCCAAAATGATTTGATCCTTTAATTTTAGCATTGGATTTGTCTGAGCCTTGATTCGAATTTCAATTCACTAAGAGTGCCAACAGTGGGTTGCTTCCATGAATAGAATCTAATAACAAGATGGGTTTGCAACTGGTTAGGGCTTTTAAAATTTATTGGGATAGTTTTATCAGTGCTTCAAAAAAACAATGATAAAGATACCTTTTATCGGCACATAAGTAATAAGAAAAGATAAAAGGATTATTTATCGATGATTTTTTAGCACTGATAAAGATTGAACTTTATTTTCACTAAAACTTTAGCGTTGATAAAAATGGATTTTACCAGAACTTTTTTAGCACTAATAAAACTCAATCTTTTTCACTGCTAAAATAGTGCTGATAAATAATCCTTCTGAAAGACCTTATTACTTAAGAAATTATAAAGTATTTATAATTATAATAAAAAATAAAAAATGTGTGTATATATATATAAATATTTTATATTTATATAAATATAGATATAGTAAATACACTCTCTATTTAGATATATTTATTTTAATTTTACAATAATTTTAATATATAATTATTTATTTATAATTATATAAATATTTTTAAAAGATAATATTGGTATCATTATATATATATTTATATATATTAAATATATATAAATATAAGTATAGTACATATATTCATCATTAAAATAAATTTATTATAAATTTAATAATTATTTAAATATATTTGATTATTTATTAATAATTAAATAAATAGTTTAAAAAAATATTTTTTATTAATAATTATAATTATATACATTTATAAATATAGTGAATATACTTTTATAAATATATTTATTTATAAATATTTTTTGACAAATATATTTGTAACATAATTAACAAATGTATAATCTTAAATGCATAGAAGTTAAAAAGAGTTAAACTGAATAAATTAAAAACAAGTACACTTTAACCATAATGAAAAAATGGATAAGTTTTGCATGTTTGTGTTATATAGAAAAATAAAATAATTACATATATGTAAAATTGATATAATACATATTTTATTGATGTCAAATTGAATAATGTAATAAAATTCAATTATGTTAATTACCTATGCAGTAAGTATTTTTAATTCATATTAATTTATAATTTTAAACCATTTCACTAAATATATGTCTATTTTATGTAATGAATAAATATATTTTTTATATAAATCACATTTATATACATTCATATATATCTATATATTTAATATAAACTATTTATTAACACTATCAATAATTATATAATTAATAAAATGTTTAATATTTTTATCAAATTAATTATTTTTAATTTTTAGTTGTTTAATTTTCATTTTTCTTATATCTATATATTTAATGAATAATATATATTTGTTTTTATAATTATTATCTAGTATAATAAATTTATTCATTTTGATAAATATATATTTAATTAATAAAATTTTTATTAATTTTTTTAATAAAATCATTTTTTATTTTTATTATATTTAGTTATTTCATTTGATTTGGACTATTATCATCACTAGAAATAAAGTGCTAATAAAGGTTACCCTTTATCAATGCTAACCACAATGACATAATAATGGTACCCTTTATTACCGCTAAAAATAAACTGTTAATAAATGTAACCCTTTATAAATTCTAAAACAACACTGATGAAAGTTACAATTTATCAGTGCTTTTTACCCCTAATAAAGGTTTCCTTTATCAATGATTTTTTCTAGAACTGAAAAATAATAGTGATGTTAACGGTGTGTTTTTTAGTGGTGAAGGGTTCGCTCACCCGAATAGCAGCCACAAGCCAGGTCAAGAACAAATTAGATCCGAAGGGATTACAAGGATTAATCTAATTCATCATTTAATTTATTCATCTCACAATATGTTTGTGCAATTTCAATGTTGCACATACTTAACTAGAATCAAACCATATGGTTATGTTTAGACCCCCTTCCATTAATTGGTAATCAACCAACAATTCTAGCATGATTCTAGTATAATAACGAAGGTAAAGATGATCAAAAGAAGGTTATTTGATAATAACTAATCAATATCAAAACCAAAAATGCTCAAAGTCAATATTTGACACTATAATTGTTGGAGAACAAAGTGTGAGAAATAAAAACATAATTAAAACCACTTACTAGGAATCAGATGCGTGAACGGGTTGTATATAATAAGGATATGCACTCCAAAATTTCCTGGATGCATCCCTTGGGTTGAGAGGATGAATGTGGATATGGGGGAATGAGATAAATATAACACACACAAAAATTTAAATCCTTAAAGTGAAATTACATGGTGTGTAATTCAGTAACATGTCATAAATTTCATTTCACAGGGATAAGAATAAAAATCCATAGCCTCAACTTAATAATTAATTATCCCAAACATTACATTATGTGTATTTCATACTAAAAATGTCATTAGTTCACACTCTATTTGTTTCACAAAATTTTTCATGTATATTTTACACTGTGTGTAAAACCATTACATGATGTGTAATTATCTTTCAGAAAACTTTCATCCCCCTTTTCTCTGCATAAGGATCTGAACATCTCCAAATCCATCGAAACAGGGAAATGTCTCATAAACCCATTTTACATGTGTATACTCAAAATCCATTAATTGAAACTAACATATATCCATATACATTAGACCATTTTCTGGAACAAATTATTTCTATCTCTGATAAAGACTCGACTAGTAGGAATCAAATAAAAAACTCTAATTGGGACATACCTCATAAAAGACGGGATCCTACAAGATACAAATTAAAATATATTGAATGTATGAAATATGATTTTTTATAAAAAAATTATTACACGATTAAAAAAAATTATAAAACAAAAATACCTAAATAAATATGCTCATGTATAAAATATGAGCATGGTGTTGGAGATAAGTGATGACTTAGTGTTGGATACTTTTGTTGAACAAACAAATATCATTTTGTGATTACAAAATTATGATGCCTATTGAAAAACATGAAAATAAATGTTTATTAGGATTACTATTTTAGATAACCTGGTTTTATTTAACAAATATTAGCTAATTTATCAATATAATTCCCTCAACATCATTATCAAATTTAATAGGCACATGCAGCATAATAGACATGAAATTCTATAGATTCATGATTTTTTTTATTACTATATACCTATTTTTACCCAAACAAACCAAAGAAGGGGGATAAAATATATTTTATAGTATTTCTTTAAATATATATATTTATTAATAAATGAATTTATAATTTTAATTTAAAATTGATATCTTTTGTAGTTAAACTGATAACAATAAGAATTTACTGAATTAAAACAAAAAAAAATAGAAATGAAAGATAATATATTTAAACAAATATTTTTAGTGATTCATAAATTTATTGTAAAACCAATAATAAAGGGTATGGATTGATGATTTCTACTAGTTAAGGGTCCAATTTTAAACCAACAAATTTATAATTGATTGTCTAGAAAAAAAATATACAACTATATAGAGAAAATAATTGAACAATTAGAATTAAAGTGATGGTTTAAATAAAAAATAATAGTATTGGATGTTTTCTATAAATTATCTCTTCCACTAAAGTAATCATTTACAAATATAGTTTATTTTTATTATTAAAATAAGGATATTGTGATTTTAAATCATTTAATATTTAAAAACAAATATAAAAATTTTTGACAATAAATATTCTATAATTTGTATCAAAATAGAGAAAAATATAAATAATAAAATTAATTTAGATTCATATCTCTATCCCACTTATTTTGATTCATGATAAAAAAAATTAATGAAAATACATGAAATTATCTTCCATCTTTTTTTATTTTATTATAGTTAATTAATTTATGTATCATAAAATTGTCATAGAAACAAATATTAAAAAACGAAAAAAAACAAAGATATTAATATAATTTGAAAATAAAATGAATAATAGAGAGATAATGATATTTTATTTTCATTCAATTATTTAAATCATTATAGAGATATGGTAATAATATTAAAATAAGAAAATAAATGACCAAAAATATTTTTTATCCTCTATTGGTTTTGAATAATTATTATTATATCAGAAACAAATCGTTCTTTAATATTTTAATGGGATTGGTAGAAATAATATTATCCTATTCTAGTATGATTTTATTGAGGGGTTGTGACCGCAAGTTTTTTTGAGAAATTTGAATTTTTTTGTGTATTTTTGAGATTTTGGTTTAATAAAAGTAATGGATTTAGGTTCATACACTTTCAAATTTGTCATAGGGACTTCATTTAAGATAAATAATGACTATATCCTTGAATTCGTTGCCATTAATCTTCAATTAAACTCTATAATATTTATTTTGATGATTTAATATACTCTTAGTAGGAATGTAATAGTAATAAAGTATGATGTAATATATATAAAATCATTGGATCCATTCTCTTTTTAATAATATATATTTTGAAGAATAACTTTAGATATATTATATTTCTGAAAATCAATCATTCCAATTATTTTTTTATTTCAGCATAATAACTTATTATCATAAAACAATATGTTTTAAAAAATTATCAGTTACTTTAGTTGTGACACTAAAATCATTCATGAAATTCTTGGTATGGTTTGATATATTATTAAAGAAGTTATCTAAAATAATAATGTAATAGAATAATTTCATAAAACATTGATTATTTATTATAATATTTTTTCAACACAATTTATTTTTTAAATGTAATATCAATTTTATATTGAATAACTATGAGAATGTCATAAATAACATTGAATTTTTCATTATTATTATTAGAATTATTCCCTTTTAGACTTTCTATCTCTATATATTTAACTATGTAAATTATTTTATACCATCTAAAAGTTCATATGGACATTTCTTCACTCTAATCATTTCTATATTTTCATCCTTTAAAAAAAGTATATTATATTATAAATTTATGATAGGTATACATTTACAATTTCATTAAGGATAATAATTTTTTAACCATTAAACCATTGCACCACAAACTATAATATATAGTTTAAATGATTTAAGAATCTTTATTGAGTAGTAAAGTTTTAAAATTTTTATTATTTATTAATAAATTTTATGGAACTCTAATAATATTTAAAAAATAATTACCATGTGAATATATTGGGAAAGGTTCTATCTCATTATTTTCTAGAAAAATTATATGATCATTCATATTATATGTTTTAAAATTATTGTCTTAAGATAATAAATATTTGACCTCGAAAAATTCATTTCATGTATATTATAAATTTTGGATCTTATATAATAATTTTTTCATATAGTAAATTTCATTAGTAATTGAGTAATAAAAATAAATTATATATTGAGATAGAGGATATTCCACTAAATATTAAAATTTACATATAAATAAAACATATTATAATGACCATTATGAAAAATGTGTTTTTTAAAAAAATTCTTTCTTTTTCTATTTTTTTAATTAATCCTGTTTATCTCTTAATATCAATTTAATTTTCAATATAAGTATAAAATTCACTTCTTTATTTTTTTCATGAATATATCATGGAGTAATATATTTTTTCAGTAAATGGTTGGAATTATTCAAAACATTTTGAATGACTTTATAAGAAAAATTAAAAGAATCATTCGATAAATAAAGTTAAGCTTAATTTTATTTTAAATTAGTAACTCCCTCATCCTGACACTCACCGTATTCACTCAATCCTCATATATAATAAATATAAGTTTTTTAAAAATATATCATATAACAATATTAATTTATATAATACCATATATTATTTACTTATTACATTATATACCATTTTTTTAATAATTCCATGTTAAAGATATGTTTCAGGTAATCACTGTTTTTTTGTTCGTAGGTGTTTTGATTTGTTATATTTTTTATTATCTTACTTTTATAATTATTTAATAATATAAAATCCTATAACCATGTCATAAATTTCATATAAATTCATTATATATTTATTTAAAATAATCTATAAAATATATAAATAAAAAACTAAAACAACGTTCCTGGAGATGGTAGGTCGTACATACGCATGAACATTATTTTTATTTTATTGTCATATTGAATGAAAAAAAGTAAATAATATAATTAAATAATAAATATTATGTCATATATATCATATAATTTCACCAAATCCATAATTATTATGTTCCATGTAATGTGTGAATGAATCACATCATTTTGAGAAGACGGTAGTGCCCATGTCCAAAAACGAGGTTATCGTATTTACACAAAATGTAAAGCATGAAGTTATGTGTTATACAATAATTTTAGAATCATAAATACATCATAAATATTATATATATATATATATATAATAATTTATGTTGTTATTTCCATACATGAAACGTGGTAATGGAAGAATGAACGACGTTAGTTCGTAAGGCGATAGTCCACCAAGCACACAGATGACGACTGTGTATACCATTTGATTGAACTGTGTGTGAGTGTAGGTATAAACCATAATATAAATACCTATATTTATATTAATTATACTTAGGTTTCTATATAAACAT
Source organism: Viscum album (assembly GCA_963277665.1). Lineage (NCBI taxonomy): Eukaryota > Viridiplantae > Streptophyta > Magnoliopsida > Santalales > Viscaceae > Viscum > Viscum album. The sequence continues at coordinate 642,641,406 of OY728160.1, forward strand.
AAAGTAAAACATAATTTAGAGACTGTAAGGAAGAAATAAAACAAAAATGTTCATTAATGAATGTTGCCTCTTTTTCGGGTACCTCCTTTTGATTTTCACTAAAGGACTTATCTGGTTTAATTTATTCCCAAAGAGAGGATTCTATTATGATGGTAATGAATTTGGGAGGATGAATTTATATTTTTTGGTCAAGATATAAGGCTAAATTTGGTGTGAATAATTTATTGAGAAGGTTCCCATTTATAATTGAGGCGAAGGGCACTTTTAAAAACTCCCAAAATATTAAACTAATAAAAATTAATTTTCAATTCTAAATTGATCCCAAGTGTGTTAGTTTTACAATAAGATATTTATGGTTTGAAATAATGTCAACAAATAGTTTTTGGATAAGTTTAGGTAACATTATTATCGTTATATTATGGAATTAACCGTTAGTTAAACCCTTTATCTCATACCATGAAAACTTGGAATTTTACTCTTTAAGTGTTAATATAGTTAAAATAAAATTCTATATGAACAGTAATGAGTCAGGGATTAAATTTTCAACCTTGTCCCAATAAGTTGGATAATTTTTACATTTTAATGAATTTATATCATTTAATTAAATATTATTTTGTTTAAAATATCATTAATGTATATTTTGACAATATTCAATACTTGACTTTTTGAAAAATATAAATACATAAGATAACATCGAAAAAACCTTTCATAAATCCATAATATGTATATGTCATATATTAAATTATTGGATGAAATTAATAATATCAAAGTAAATTTATAATAATATTTTTAATAACATTTATTTGATATGTCCATTAACTAAATAGTTACCACATCATCATTATAAAAGCCTTTAATTTATTTATTTATTTCATAAATTTGAAAAATTAATTATTTTGATAAATATAAACATGTCATATTTATAATGAATATTTATAGTGAATGATGTAATCCTAATAACTACATATTAAAAATGTAATACTTATTGAAAACATGAGTATGACATATCTACAAAGATGGCACCACGCTCTCCTAGAGAGTAGTGAAATTAGGGTTCTGCGATGTGCGGTACACCCAACTGATCATTAGTGACTCTGCTCTGACCTTGGCCTCTCTTCACCAGCAGCCCTTGTTGGTTTCCTCCTTCTCCCTGCCCGCCTCCTATGTGATTCCAACATGCTGCACTAATCCTTCGCTCCAACGTGTTTCTCCTCGTTGTTTCCCGACTCTCTATTTCCAATTAGTTTTCTCACGTACGTCCACTTTCCGAGGTCTTAGGGGTGGTGAATCAAAATTATTGGAGCAGTATGTGGTGTATCTCTCTATTGGTTCTTTTTCCGATCTACAAAACACCAACCTTCTCTTGATGTTGGAGGCTCTTCGTGTTGTTTCTCAAAGTGCCTCTTCATGAAGATGAAGGTCATCGAGTTGATTGAGTTCCTTCCATCGATGGTCTCAAATGGATTGATGGAGGTGTGTTGTTTCTATTTGGGGTTCGTTCTTAATTCCTTCTTTGATCCATTGGTTGGTATCTACTCAAGATGTGTTTTTGAACCTTCTTGATGGTTACTTCCTGCAATATCCTCAGTGTGGTATCGAAGGATGAGCTTCCACAATAGTGGAGCATGTGATTTTTATCTGTTGTTGTTTTGGATCTCCTGTAATTTGCCTTCTCTTTACCACTAGTTTTGATCTGATTTTTAGATTTGTGCATCACTGGAAATTGGTAGTAATGTGTGGTTTTCGTGTTTCCTCTCTTGATGCCTCATCCAGATGATATAGTTTGAAGCTCGATTTTTGTTGGGTGTTGTGAATTTGGATTTGGTGGACCAATTTACAATGAGCTTGGATGCACTTTTTTGGATTTTTTGATCTATTTCACAGGAATTTTTTCTGATGTTCCTTATATGGTGGTTTCTAATTTTGAGTATTCAAGGGGAGGTTATGGGTTGTGCGATGCTTACGGGAATGGGTTATCTAACATTGATTGTGTCTTTTATTGTCAGTTGTTTTTGCTACACTTTTTGTTTCTTCTCTGTCTGTGTTTCGTTGTATCTGAATGTTAGATGAGATGCAGATGTTTTGTGTGAATTGGCTAATGTCTCATTTCATTTGGCACGCATGTCTGTATTTTGAAGATGGCATCGGGTGGGCGGCCTCAAAAGAGGGATGGGTGTCCAAACACCTATCATCCATTTGTTTCACCTCTCTCAGATGGATGGGTACTCTGTTGGTTTCTGAATGATGTTTTCCGTCAGGTTTTGCATTGCATCAGGTTGACATTAAGTTGATCCTCACGTGCATTGTTGGTTGGGTGGGTTGCTTGAGAGATAGGTGTGATTTCATCTATCGTCTACTCCTCTTCTTGCATTTCAGTGTTGGATGGAGGAGTTCCTTAGATTTATTGTGTGTCCATCACGACAAATTCCTTAACAAGGTGAGTAGCTCATCATTCTAGACTGATTTCGCTGTTGTAGGTGTTGGCAGGAGGGGAAAAAGGACTCTTGGATGGTTCTCATTTTGATGTATGTTGCTTCTTTGGATTTTGGATCCAGTTAAGACCTTTGTGCCTATTTGGTTTTCAATGTGTCATTTTTGTGGGTTTCACCTTTTCCTAGTCATCAAAAAGAGATATTTATTTGTTCAATAAAAGTGGTTTATCCCCTTATTTTTCAAAAAAAATGAGTTCGACATATTTGGATTTTCATAGAATAAAATACTATAAAATCTTTAATTTCATCCAAGTAGATCAAAGGGGCCTTAAAATAGGCCCAAATATGATTTTGGTTTGAAATAACTCATCCTATAAAATCATGACACGAGTTTGGGTAATTATATAATAATTAAAATATCATTTTTATCTTTAGTTTCCTGGTTCACCCTTTACTGTTGTAATTTAAAAAATTATAAAGTTACTAATCATATTGTCCAAAAATAAAAGGGAAATATTCATTAATTTGGATCTTATGATTCAAAATATGGATTCCATTTTTCAAAAGTGAAAAAAAATAGTGGGTTAAAATTAATTTAAAATTATTCTTGTTGACAAAACGAGAAAATTGGAATTTAAAGTGAAAATGTTAAAAATATAGAAATGTTTTTATATCCAAATTCAATGTGAAATTTATTCTAATGAACTAAATTATATTAATTGATAAAAGTTTAATTCAAATATTTTGTAAAACTAAATAAAAATTTAAAAAATACAATAAATTATTTAGATAAAAAATATTCTTTCAATTAAAATGAAATGTTTTATCATTATTCATCAAAACATGAAACTTATCATCAAAAAACAAAAAATAATAAAAAGAAATATATATATATATATATTATGATTTAAAATAATAGGTTTATTTTTTTAAAATAAAATTTATAAAAGTGTCAAAACGAAAATTTGAAAAAGTTCCCCATCAAATGGAAGTCAAATTGTCTTTTTATAAAAATACAACTATTATCTATAAAAGTGAATTTGTTCTTATATAATTTTTAGAAAATTCATATGATCAATAGTAAGAATTATATTGAATAAATTATACATAGATATATATATATATTTCATTAATAAAATCCTAAAACTGTGATTTGTTTATTTTATCAGCATAAAACACCCATGTGCACATTTAAATAGTTTTTTTAAAAAATATTTATATTAAATTGGATTTTATGTTTATTTGTAATTAATTTGTAACCAATATGTTGAATATTATATTTTCAAATGTTAGTTAATCCTTTTCATAACAACTATTTTAATGTCTAGGAGATAATTTTATTTTAAATAATAATATAAATAGTATATCTTGGTTCATTTAACCTCAGTGTTTCACACAACATAATCTATCAGAGAGATTAAATTTAAAAAGATACATACCATAAAATACTATGATGTTATATTTTCCCTTATGTCAATAAATTTTTCTGTCGTAATGTAAAATTTAAATTCAAAAATAAAATTTTTTTACTTGAAAATTTATTTTTGGCAAACCCAAATGGGAAATAGGTTTAATAAATCATCCTATTAAAAAATAGGGAAATGAAAATGTGGAATTCACCACAAAATTAGAATTTTGAATAGGAAATCATTAGTGAAAAGTGAAAACCTATACATGGAAGAAAAATATAACCCTCATGTATTTATGGAGAGAGATATAGAACATGGTTAATAGAATGATAACCTTCACAATACCTTAAATTTGGGATTGGTTAAAAGAGCACTGATGTCTCAGAAAGAAAAGTAAAAAAAGATAACATTTTGGTTCCAAAATTATTATCCCCAGATATGAAGATTTACTTTAATATTTAGATAATCAATTTTGAAAATAAAATTACTTGATTACATTCTGAATCATAATCTCATCCTTGAGTTGTACTTAGATCTATTTTCACTTCATCCCTTACTTCTGTAAATGAAAGCACTGTTATGAATCATAACATCCACAAGTAGTTCATTCATATTTTAAATGTTTATAGAAAACATAATGGTTAGAATAGGTTTCCCAATATGATAAATAATAAATTAATGTTAAATGATAAAAAATTCCGTAGTTCACTATAATCCATTCTAAACTTAAGACTCATCCAAAATACATCTATCCAAATCCACAGTGCGAAAAAAAGTTAGGAAGGTCACTCAAATTCTAAAATCAATTTTACACCAAATTTTCAAAATGAAATAATGTTTATCCTATTTTCATATACCAAATATATTAATACATTGATCGCTTTAAAACCTTAATGAAAACATTCATTCATCCTATTACATAAAGAAGTATTGTTTTAAAATCCTTATTTATTTCATAATTCATATGACTGTTACATCATTGATAAAATACCCAATTGACAAAATTATTTAATCCAAAAATAGTCACATTAATCATTAATCTTCATCTGTGGTAGTAGCATATACTTGACCATGACCCATTATCCTCTTTTGTGGTATATTCCATTGATGTTTGAGACTTTTATTTGATAGTTTCTCATCTCCTTGTTGTTGAATCATTGTACATTGGAAACGTTTCTCATACCCTTCCAATCACAATCATGGTGGGATTTCTCCCCAAATTTTTTGGAAAATAAAATTCCTTTTAAGCTAGTACGATATTATTTATTTCCTAAATTATCACATGTGGGAAAATAATTCGTTCTCTTACTTTGTCCCCATTTTTTCTAGATTTACTATTGTTCTTGTGATTCCCCCCCCCCAAATCCATAATACTTTGGGAATTTTTTTTCTTGTTATCCCGAGGTGATATTTCGACATATAAGAGAATATTTGGGAGATAAGTTATCTTAAAAATATATAATTAAACCCATAAAATTAATGATCTTTATTACTCTTGGGATTATGGGAATTTATTTGTTACTCATTCCTTCTCCTAGGAACCATTTCAAAAGCATAGAATGCACTATATTATATCATAATAATATGAAACATAATTTATAATCTTAAAACAAGTGAGTCACATAACCAAAATTAAAATTTTATTTATAAATAATCTATAAATCATAATCTATGTTTATATGGATGTATTTACAAATTGTTTCATAGGTTTTTACTCTCTAATATATATTTTCCTAAATCAAGTTTCTAATGTTTCTACTAAACTTCCACTCATACCAACTATAAAGACCCCAACCCTAGTAGGCTAGAGTTGGTTCCTTACCTTATTACATTGGAAAATGATAAAAGTAATCACATCCCCAAGAAATGAATATTTATGTAGTCTTGGTAAACTAAATACATACATGTAATCCATAATACATTTTAAATCATAAAATAGATGAAGAGTTTTATTGAGTCTTCCATTCTTCCCCCTTTGTGTACGCCTCCATATAAGTCTTAATATACTTCATGGAATCCAGGGGAAAAATAGCAACACATGAAAGGGTGATATCAAATTCTTATTAAGGGTAATCATATGGTGGAATATTTGAGTAAATTTGGCATAAACAATATAGAATGCTAGATAACTCAAACACATTCCATTTAAATAATCACATAATCTAGGAAACTTTACCATGGATATTATATGATTCGAATAATACCCTGAAATATTAGTAAATATTATCATAATGATATAATTCATAACGATGGACATATGAAACAAACCGTAGAGGAATCCTCCAAGACATTTTAAAATAGGTAGGATACATCTTAGCCAAATCCATATTTGAAAATAAATGGGTAAGGCTTTAGAAAAATCCATATCTGTTTGTCTCATGAGACCTACCAATGCATATAAGGGCTATAGCTGGCCCCACCCATAACTTACTAAGTAAAATGATTTCCTTATATGAATGGGGTGAAAAAACAACATATACCTTTGAAATGTAAGTAACTTTCCCTAATTAGTAAACATAATCATAAACCATTCTGAGTAATTTGGTTAATGACATTGAAATAGAACATCCATAGTCAAAATTATCATAAAAAAATTTAATAAAATAATTATAGTGTTATCATAATATATCATCATCAATGAATAAATTAATTCAACAAAGGATGTTGACATATAGGAAAATATTCTAATAAAATCACTGAAAATTCATGAGATAAATACCCATTTTTACATTGAAATTATTTATATAAAAGGCCATGTTATTTTAAATGAAATAATTTTCATTGAAAATAAAATTTTAAATGTACAAATTAATATTCAAAACATTAATGTTCCATTATGATGAAAAAATCCTCTCATTCCCTATAAGTATAAAAAACTTTCTTTCCATATTTTTTATAAAAATAGTTATAAAGTACGTCATTCAGAAATTGATGAAAAATAACTTTGAAATAATTTATAAAAATTAAAAAAAGGTCAAAACTAATTTAATAAAACTTAGGATAGTATTTTAAAAAATAAAATCATTTTTAGAAAACATGAACATGGGAGAAAAATGTTCCCCAGTGGAGACTTACCCTTAAACAATCATGAAATTAGTGAGATTGAGAATTAATCCTTACCACTTTATAATCCATATAGTCATATGCCCCAGGAAATGACAGAAATTATATGGATAATAAAACAACATTATCTTCATAATAATAGTAATAAAATACATTCATGGGAAATATATGAAACACACAAAAGAAAAACTAGTGTATAAGGATTGTGTCCCATAGAAATGAAAGTGAAGAAAAAATCCCCTACATTATGTATTAACTCTCATAATCCTCACTCAATCCACCTATATAATAAATATAGGTTTATTATACATATATCATATAACAATATTAAATTATATAATACCATATATGATTTATATAAGACTTTATATTACCCATTTATTAACAATTCCATGTTAAAGTTTCATTTCATGTAATAACCACTTTTTTTCAAACATTCTTTGATTTGTTATATTTTTATCCTCTTTATGGTATCATTATTTAACAATATAAAGAACAATAACCATGAGAAAAATATCATATAAGTTAATTATATTTTTATTTATAATTATCTTTAAAATATATAAATAGAAAATAAAATGCAACGTTCATTGAGGCGGTAAGGTTTATATAAGAATGAACATTGTTTCCATTTTCTTATATTATAGTATAAACACTACAGGAAAAATGGCTTTTTGCGACGGGTTATTTGCGACGGGAATAAATCCCGTCGCAAATAGTCCCATTAGAAACTTATTTGCGACGGGGGAATTTTCCCGTCGCAAATAACTAGTTATTTGCGACGGGAAAATCTCGCCCGTCGCAAAAGGCTTGGCGCGCATAGCGCGCCAAACCGCGGGAAAGGTATTTGCGACGGGTGGTTACCACCCGTCGCAAATAGCCGGCGGCGGTAAAAACTATTTGCGACGGGAATATACCCCCGTCGCAAATAGTGTGTCGGCAGGTTGTTATTTGCGACGGGACCCGTCGCAAATAACTATTTAATCGTTGACCGTGATAAATGCGGGTTAAAGTATTTGCGACGGGTCCCGTTGCAAATAATATTATGTGCGACGGGTATACCCGTCGCAAATAGTCCCGTCGCAAATAAGCTAACCTATAAATACCCCCATCCGTTTTTTTTCATTCATTCTCAGCTTCTCTCAAAACTCTTTACAGTTTATTAAGTTTAATTTTTTTTTGCAGAGTTGATATTGAAGTCTTCAACAATTATCGGAGATCAACTTCAAATCCATTTTAAAGGTACTTATGTTATTTTTAATTTAATATTTATTTTAATTTTTTTATTAGTTTTAATTATTTTTAATTAGTTTTAATTAGTTGTAATTTAATTATGTTTATATTGTTTTGTTATTTAATAAATTTAAGTTATTAGTATTCATAGTTAATGGTAATTAGGTGTAATTAATAATAATTAGAAATAATTAATAATGATTAGGAATAATTAATAATAATTAGTAATAATTAGGAATAATTATAGTTATATATATATATAGTTATATATATTTATAGTTATATTTATTCGTATATTAATATAGATTTATATTAATATAAATATATTTGGTTATATGAATAAATATATATATATATATATATTTATTCATATATTAATATATATATTTATTCGTATATTAATATATATTTATTCTATTTATATATATATATATATATGTAGTTATAAGTTTTTATTCGTATATTTATTTGTATATTAATTAATATATATTTATAAGCTTAGTTTTAAATAAATTTATAAAATATGTGTTTTTATGTGTATTTATAAATAAATAAATAAATAAATACATATATACAATACAGACACACACACATACACATACACACACACACACACACACACATATATATATATATAGTTATGAATGAATACATAGAAATGAGGGGGTGAAAATCCTCTGAGAATGTTAAAACGACTATAACTTCTAATCCGTAAGTCCGTTTCAACTCCACAACCAGTCAAATCGAAGAACATGAAACGATCTTCGATATGATATGCAGTACAGTCCAAACGGACATCCGGATCGGAAGTTATAGTCGTTTGAATATTAAAATGACCATAACTTCTAATCCAGGAGTCCGTTTCAGCTCCACAATCAGTCAAATCGAAGAACATTAAAATATCTTCGACATGATATATGGTAGAGGTTTATCGGACATCGGGATCAGAAGTTATAGCTGTTTGAACGGTGAAAAACCGGGGTGCCCCGACTAAAAACTCAGTTTTGGAGGCCTTTGGGGCCTTTTTGGGCCTCGAAAAAACCTTGGACGGGTTCCACCGGTCCATAGGGCTGTAGAGCTCTTCTCAAGCTTCGATTTGATATGCTGTAGAGCTCAAACGGAGTCCCGGATCAAAAGTTATGGCCATTTGAAGTTTGGGTTTCATTTTCTTCTTATTTTCCATCTTTCATTAATTTTTTTATTTTTTTTATATTCAAAGAGTTATTAAATGACTATTAATTGATAAAAATTAGGTAATTATTAATTAAAAATATTTTTTAATTTATTTTATAACCCCCTTTTACTAAACATCTTATAAATTAATGTTATATTTCCATAGATCCTTTCTAAAACATATTTATAAAATAAATATTATATTTATATCAATATAAATACGTTTATTAATTTATATATTAATAAATATTTTTTTAATTTTTTTAGTTTTTTTAAAAATTTTTTATTTTTTTTATTATTATTTGCGACGGGAATATATTCCCGTCGCAAATAGTTGATTCGAGGCAACTATTTGCGACGAGAAAAGGCCCGTCGCAAAAACTTATTTGCGACGGGCCCGTCGCAAAAGTTTTTTTTAAAAAAACCACAAAACTATTTGCGACGGGCCCTTTTCCCGTCGCAAATAAGTGTTTTTGCGACGGGCCCGTCGCAAAAAAATTTTGTTGCGGCGGCGTTTTCCGCAACGGGCGATTTGCGACGGAGCCCCGTCGCAAAAGGCTATTTGCGACGGGATCCCGTCGCAAATGACCCGTCGCAAATGCCTATATTTCCTGTAGTGAAAGGATAGTATATAATATAATTACTGTACAAATATTATCTCATATATTTCTTATAGGTTCACTAAACTCATCTTGAATAAATTCAATGTAAAGTGTGAACAAATCACATTGTTTTGAGGTGGTAGTAGGCCACGTGTCCACAAACTATGTTATCAAATTTACATAAAATGAAATCATGATGGTATGTGTTATATAACAATTCCATAAGCATAAATAAATCATAAATATCATATATATAATATAAAAGAATAAATTACATCATTATTACCATCCATGAAATGTGGTAATGGTTGAATGCAAGATATCGGTTCGCGAGGCGATAGTCCACCGTACACATGAACGATGATTGTGTATCCTATTTGATGGAAGTGTCTGTGAGTAAATTTATAAACCTTAATTTTAAAACAAATTAGAATATTTACGATAATAAATTTTTATGTAAAAATAATATAAAAAAATTAAGGGGTTTATGGAAAAAATAAATCAAAAATGTTCATTGATGTTCATTACCTCTTCTTTGGGTATCTCCTTTTGATTTTCACAATAAAAAATCTTTGTATGATTTTCTACCAAAAGTGAGGAATCTAGGATATAGGAGGTAATTTATGAGGATAAATGGATAGGTTTTGGTTGATATATAATGTCAAAGATGGCATGAATAAGTGAGGTAGGAGGTTTCCTTTTATAAATGATGTGTTGGGTACTTTTGGAAACTCTCAAAATATTAAATTAATATAAATTAATTTCCTATTCTAAATGGCCAAAAATTTGGTTATTTATAATATAAGATGATTATGGGTACAAATAATCTGACAAAATAATTTTTATACATGTTTACATCACATTATTACCCATATTTTTTGGCGTTAACCATTCTTTAATGATTTTAACTTCTACCGTGAAAACTTCTTTTTTTACAATTTAAGGGAAGATATAGTTACTATAAAAATAAAAAAGAACTATAAATGAGCCATAGGTAAAATTTTAAACCTTAATAAAATCATTCTTCAGAATTTAACAATTCCCTGAATTTTATATAATGTATTAAAATATTATTATTTTGAAATATGATTAATGTTAATTTTGACAATATTTGTTACTTGACTTTTTAAAAATATCTATACAAAAGATAATTTTTTAAAAAAAAACATTAATACATCCCTAATATGTCTGGTTAACATATAAATTTTATGGATTAAATTAATTATATAAAATTTAGTTTACTTTGATATTTTTATTAACATTTATTTAATTTGTCCATTATTTAAATATATACTGCATCATCATTGTGCAAGCCTTTAATTTAATTATGTGTTTTTTAAAAATTAAAAATAAATTATCATGATGAAGAAAAAAAATTAATATTTTAAATTAATATTTATATTCAAAGATATCTTTTTATTAACCCCATATAAATATTGTAAAACTATTTAAAAAGATGAGTATGATAAATTTGGATTTCCTTAGAATAAAATACTATAAAATCCTTGATGTATTTGAAGTGGCTCCAAGAGGCCATAAAATCATCACAGTGATTATTTTCGCCTAAACTAACTCATAAAATAAAATTAGTACAAGTTTTAGGGTAAATTTATAATATTTATAGTATTAATCTTATCATTAATTACTTGATTTACCCTTAACCATGGTAATCTAAAAAAATTATAAAGATACTATTAATATTTTCCAAAAAATGTTAATAATTTAAAAAATTTGAACCCTATGATTAAAAATAATGAATCCATTTTTTAAAATTAAAAACACATAACAGGAAGAAATTAATTTAAAATTAATCCCATTGATATAAGGAGAAAACGAGTTTCTAAAGTGAAAACATTTAAAAGATTAAAATTTTTTATATAAAAATTCAATGTGAAACTGATTAAAATGAAATAAAATAGATTAAATGATAAAATTACATTTAATTATACTTTAAAACTAGTTAAATATATAATTTAAAACTATAAATTATTCAGAAGAAAAAACTATTTTCTATTAAAATGCAATATTTTATCAGTATTCAACAAAACATAAAACATATCAGAAAAATACAAAAAATTCAACCAATGTAAAAAAATTACCCATATTTAAAATAAGAAGTTTAATTTTTAAAATATAATTTATAAATGTTTCAAAAACTATATTTAAAACAAGTGCACTCTCAAAAGGTGGTAGAACTATCTTTTTATAAAAATACATCTTTTAAGTGTAAAATTTGATTTGTTCTTATATCTTGTAAATAAAACACATATGATGAATGTTAATAATTATATTTAATATTATATATATATCATTAATATAATCCAAAATCTATGAATTTTTTATTAGTATAAAACACACTTGTGTGCATTTAAATAGTTTTTGTAAAAACATTTTCTTTTTATTAAATTGGTTTGTATATTTATTAATATTTAATTGGTAACCAATAAATTCAATAATATACTTTCATAAGTTAGTAAATCCTATTTATAACCACAAATTTAATGGCTATGAGACTATTTCATTTTAAATAATAATATAAATAGAATATTATGGTTTTTTAAGCTCGGTGTTGCATGTAAGGTAATCTATCAAGGAGATTAAATTTAAAAAGATACATAACACAAAATATTGGGGTGTTATACACAAGGTATCACATTCACATGTGAAAAGAGTATACTAAATCACTAGTGAATAAACCATATAACAAACTTATGCCTATATGTTAACTAGTCAATCCTAGTCTAACCATGATACAATCAAAAAATAATGCATCTAATTTAGTAAAATAATTTCAAAAGAATAAAAATAAATGGAACTCCAACCCAGCTTCCCCACTAATTTTCCTCTCTCACTCCCTAATTTTCAACATCCCATACTCCCATTTATTCCATACAAACCATAGCACAAATAAATTAATCTTGGATGTGGGTTTGGACATATCCTCATCTACCGCACCCATAAAAGTTATAACATATACTACTAGAATCGGTCCCCATTAAATATAAAAATCATCCATATAACTAGGGTATTAGGGTATCATGAGCATGATGGACATCAACCATGTTCCCACCTACAACCATGAATGACCCCCCCCCCCCCCCCCCCGCACACACACATATCACACCCTCATCATCACTAGAGGTTCCCCAGAACATACATGTTGTCTCCTGGATAATATATAACATCAACCCATATCATCCCCTAAATAGTCTCCAAACACAACACATAATCTCATTTGAGGTATTCAATACCAATATACAATATCACGACTACTGATAAGGGTATATTGGAGAAGAGGGGGTATCTAGTCATATGAATCACCCCTAGCATGGAAATTATTGAAAAGAGATGGATCCTAAAACATTTTGGCACTTGTATGATTATCTAACTCATGTGTGGTACATATAAAAGTAAAAAAACAAGACTGATAGATAGATCTTAATACCCAACCCATGTGTTAGCATAAACTATACCAGCATACTCAACATAACTATAAGAAATCCACACAACAAACATCATAATCACTGACACTACTAAATGAAATGCACCACAGAACCACTACACATAACTAAACAATTTGAACCATAAATTAAAATCCAAAACTACTTCATTGATATTCAATTTTAAAATTTATTTATCACATATTAGTTTTCATCCCACACTTTATTCATTTACTAAATCATAAAATTTATTATATATTTCATTTTATCTAATTATCAGACATCAATATTAGCTGATGATGTAACATCCCAGGTAAATAAAGAAATAAAAAAAATTCAGTTTAATTAATATTTTGTGAATTAAATATTAATTTTACTTTAAAGGGGTTTCTATGTTCGATGTAATACCTGATATGCAACAATGTGTTTCTTTGAAATCTTATGATGCACAATAATAATATAATATTATTATTTCAAATGGTGGTTAATGCCTAGTCGTCTTATTGGCAGGAATGAACAGAACCAATTAAAATATGATTATACATGTTTGTTAAATGTATTTACATTTATCCAATAAAATTTAGAGTCTTAAAATAAGAAAGAATCTGATTTTAAGCATAAATACTCCAATATTCTTTAAAAGGTCGATTTATCACCTTTTAATGGAAAATCCTATTTAAATATATTTTTGGTCACCTTTTTGTGTTATATTTGACAAAATATAATTCTTCTTTATAATTGGGATTTTAAAATTTACTTTGGGTAGAGTTTTGGTATTTTTCTGATAAAATTCAATTTTTAATAAATAGTGAAAAATATTGTGTTTTAATTCAAATATGCTTTTTAATCTGGTTTATTTATATGGATAGATTATCTTTTTAATTATATTTAAATTTCAATTAGATTACAGTTTAACCATTTAATCCAGTTTTGGTCATTAGAATTAATTTCACTTTGAAATTGCACATAAACAAGTGTCAATCTTTTGATAGTTAATATTTCTTAAAAAACACTCCTTTTGTTTTTACAATGGGAATTAATTTTAAATTAAATAATCTAACTTCTATGTTTTTTAATTTGGTAAAAGTGACATAATTTTTGAATTCATCATATCAAATATATCTTAGGATGAATTTTTTGGTATTTTATGAAAAAAAACATCAATTTTCGATGAATAGGGAAACCCCTAAATTGTAGTTAAAAACTAAATTTTTCATTTAAGTAAAATTTTACCACTTCTGTGAATTGAATTTTGAAAATATGAAATACATGGTTGTAATTATTAAGAAAAATGTGGTTCAATAAGATGAAATTAATTTTTATGAATAATAACTGTTGACTTTTAATTACTATGATTAAAGGTAAATAGGGTAAATCAAGGTAAAAAAATATCATAATAATAATAAATTTACTTAACACCAATCCTAACCTTATTGGATGAGTCATGGAAGACCATGGAAATCCTTGGGTTGATTTTGGGACCCCATGGAGCCACTTAAGAGTGATACTTAAACATTATTTTAATTAACTTAAAATAAAGGCAAAAATGACATAAACAAATATCTTTTAGTTAATTAATTTTTACAGAGGGTTATATAAGTTATCTCTTAGACTATAAATATTTTTTGTAAATATAAAAATATTTCCAACATCATGGTATTTGTTTTGTAGTTTTTAGAAATCAAATAAATAAAATTATTTATGACACAATAATGATGGAGTGTTTACCTCATTAATAAATTATTTAAATAAATAATTTTATAAAAACTAAAACAATATAAAAAACAAGTCCAATTATTATTGGATGATTTTATTTCGACCATTAGTCATCTTATCTTTGATTTTAATTAGTTTTGGACCTTTAGAAACTGAAAATCGTTATATAATATAATAATATTTTAACACTTTCTTAAAGATCACCTCCTCCCCCTTATAAAAATCTGTCACCTCTAACCCATTCCCCACACTTCTCAAGACCCTTTGCAAATCCATCCCCCAACAAAATAATCTCTCAAGATATCTATCTTCCACCTATAAGCCTTAACATAGGAACAAGGCACTTCAAGAAGTCCTTTTGGTTCAAACCAAAGGGAGTTACCCGAATTAAAGGTAATGATTTCTCTTAAATTGTATTGTTTATTTTACTTCTCCAAACCCCTAAACGCTTTTGATTAATTTATTTTTTAATAACACCAGAATAATTAATATACTATATTTTTGTTATAATAATTATTCTAACTACACTGACACACACCTCCATCTAATAGGCAAAGAACATACTATTTCTGTGAATTGAAAACTAACGCCTCACGAAATTATGATTGCTAAATATTCTCTTACAACCTTTTATGGTGGCCATTATGATGGAATTGTATTTATATATGATATATATTATATTTATGTTTTCTTTATTATTCAGTATTCTCCATTTATAACTTACCTTTATGGTTTCCATTATGGATAAAGTTGATAATTTTATTTGAGGAAGTGGGGACTACCGCCCCCCAAAGTGATATGACTCGTTCATGTCATACATGGAATGTGTAAAGGATGGAGTTACTAAGATTATATACATGATATTATAATAAAATTATAATATACCTATGTATAATTATTTTTTCATTTCATTAAATATGTAATATAAATGAAAGTAGCGTTCATGTGTACGTACGGCTTACCGTCTCCATGAACGCTGGATTTCATTTCTTACCTCCAAATGTTATGTACTATTATAAATACATGTATATACTGGATATATATGATTTATATTATATCTAAATCATGAATATAATTTTGGATATAATGATATTTTGACCACATGAAAAACTTTTAATTATCAGAAGTCCATTTTTGACTCAGGTACCAAATATCGACAAAACGACCATTATTAACTTAAATGATTACATAATGTTTATAACATAGTATTAAGTGATTTAAAATGAATGATAAACATGAAAAAGGTTCTTAATGAAGTATAAATTAAAATTAGTTTATTATTCAGGATATTAAATAATGAACAGGTC
The DNA here is from genome assembly GCA_963277665.1 of Viscum album. Classification (NCBI taxonomy): domain Eukaryota; kingdom Viridiplantae; phylum Streptophyta; class Magnoliopsida; order Santalales; family Viscaceae; genus Viscum; species Viscum album. The sequence goes on from OY728160.1 coordinate 642,657,781, forward strand.
AAGTCAGACACGAGGTAAGGGACTTCGTCTCAATCTCCTTTCATTGAGGCATATTTTGTTTTATACACAACTTTCTTTTATACGCTGTATAAACACCGTTGACATTTTATTTCATTCAAATGGAATCTTTTTCTTTGAGTCGTTTTACTAAATGACAAAAAATAATGTATATTTGAACATAGGTGGTGACAATGACCTTCTCTTCCGCCAGGAGTATTATTCTATCTTTTGGCTTCCTTAACAAGCAGTAATTTTTTTAAAAGGAAAATAAATACCATATACTATGTTACGTATTTTGGTATTGAAAATGGTTTTGATAATGGATTTGTTATGTCAATATATCTAAATGATATATTGTGATTGAAATATAGAAATGTTATCTTTCCTTTATATTTGTTTTAGGTGTTACGAATATGTTATGGTTTTGGGCATTGTTACATATACGGGTGGTTTGGTGATAAACCTAGGGCGGGTGAGCCTGAGATAGCTCTCTAATTCCTTGGGAAACATGAAGGAGGTAAACATGAATGTTTCTCCTTAGAGATTTAGGTAATATACTATGATGGGTATTCAAAATGTAACTCCCTACTTAGCTGTGAAAGATACAGCGTAAGTATGTTGTGGATGCCATAAGTTACCTTTATGATTTGAGTTTACTATGCAAATCTTACGATTTCATGAGGTATGTTAAAGAGCTTATGTTATGTATGTATTGATGAACTAAGGTTTTCTTTATTTGTTTTATAACCATTGTTGAGTTTTTTATTCTCATCCCAAGTTTTGAAATGTTTCTCACGGGACTTAAAGATGAATAGGGTCAAGGATGGGATTAATGAAAAGTCATGCTATCTAAAACATGGGACTAGACATGACTCTTTTTTAAAGAGTTTTTATTTTATGAAAAAAATAGAAATTGATTAGAAGTTTCTACCCTGTAATTTTTGAGATGTAATTTATTAGTTAAGGGCTAGTTCTATAAAACTATAAACCAGAAAATATCCTCAATGTGAATTATTCATTTAATTCAAGATTATGTAATGTTTAAGGTCGGGTCCTTATAGTTGGTATCTGTAACACCCCGAGATTTTATAAAAAATATTCTTTTTAATTTCATTAATGTCTTGTGTTGTAGGATACACAAAAAGGAGCTTGCACAACATGCATCCTTGACTTTCCTTGAATTACACGCAATCGCGACCTTCCTCAATAGCGTGGGTAGTACGCAATACCGAGTTTCACTAAACAACGATATGCTATTAAAATATTATTAAAACTAGCCATTATGAATAGTAATAACCACTTTTTAAAATTTTTTAAATTTTATTTTTCAAAATGGACTTCATTTTTGGATTCGGAATATCGAAATTAGCTTAGGGTGAAATTTTGGTACTTTTCGGATAACTTTCATTTTCTGATGAATAGTGAAAATTACTAAATTTTAATTAAAACAACCTTTTAATAGAAATAATTAATAGTGATAAATTATTAATTTGAGTGGTTTTAAAGTATATTTATAATTTATTTTTACAATTTAATACAATGTTGGGCATTGGATGTAATTTCACATTTAAACCAAACATAAACAAGTGTCAATCTTTTGATAGTTATTATCTCTTAAGAACACGCTATTTGTTTTGACGACGGCTATTAATTTTTAAATTAATTAATGCAACTGATATGTTTTTAATTTGGTAAAATAGACATAATTTTTGATTTCATAATATCAAATATATTTTAGGCCTAATTTTTGGTATTTTTCTGAAAACTTTCCTTTTTTGATGAATAGTGAAACCACTAAGTGGTAGTTAAAAAAAATGAATTTTTCATACAACTTAATTTTACCTTTTCTGTGAGTGGAATTTCAAAACTCCGAGAGACACGGTTTATGTCGGTAAGTAAAATGTTGTTCAATGAGATGAAAATAATTTTTGGTGAATAGTAACTTTTTACTTTTTTTACCCCGGTTAAAAGTAAATAGGGTAATTAAGGGTAAAATTGATATTATTATTACCCTAAAACATGTCCTAATATTATTGTATAAGTTTAATTCGACCAAAAACAACCTTAGGAATAAAATATGACCATTTAGGCCCACTTGGATTAGATTATGACATTTATTATTAATTTATTTAAAGAAGGGTTAAAATAGTTAAAATCAAAGTTTAATAAGTAAATCATTTTTAATATAGGGTTATACATAAGATAAATTCGACTATAAATATTCATTATAAAGATAAAAAGATTTCCTAAATAATAATATTTAATTTTTAATTTTTAGACATTAAATAATTTAATTTATTTATGACACAATGATAATGTAGTAATTATTTTATTGATGAAATATTGACATAATTGATGTTATAAATACCCAAATAAATGTAATTTGACACTTTCTATGAATTACAATAATTTTCTAGTTTAATATGACATGTTAGTATTGATTTCATTAACCTTTTTTGAACTAATCATTCTGTTATAATTTTCAAAAAAATCAATTACTAAATAGTGTCAAAATTGACATAAAATAGTTTTTAAAACAAATATTATATTATTAATTGTTATTTTATTCCTAAAAATCTAATGTTCGGCCAAATAACTTAGGTAAGGTTATATATATTAATAATAAACAACTTGGGGTTCTTTTGTCTTGTTATAGTATGTTTCTTAACCTTATAGTGTAAGAACACAAAAAGACACGGTAAAAGTAAAATTATCTAACTTAAAGTTAAATATAAATGATAAGGTTACAATAGGAACCTAAACTTGTATAAATTATATTGGATTAGAGTATTTCGACCCATATCCACCTTATCTTCGAAATAAATCGATTTGGAGCTATTTCAAACCGAATATGACTTTATAATAAAATATTATTCTTAGTTTTCCAAAGGTTCCCCTCTCCTCCCTTATAAAAGGGAACCTCCACCCTCTCTTACTCACACCACTTTGAGCCTTAAAGCTCGGCCAAACCCTGCCAAATTCTCTTCTACACTTCTCTAAAAAACATCCTATAGGTCCTGTTCTTCTTCACAGACCAATTTTAGTTCCCTAAGAAGAGGACTCAAAGAGGCGCTTCAAAGAAGTGGTAATGTCCGTTACCGATTCTTTCAACTTTATTTCTTCTTCTACTTCTTCTTCTTAGGTTGTTTCATTATGAAGTAACAACATCAGTATCACTCAAATACTGATATGTTATTATAAGTATGAAACAACCCTATTTCACCATCTATCCATCCTACGGAAAACGAAATCACCGCGCGTGCGTACGTACGGAATACCGTCTCCACGCTGTGGTGTAATCTATTTTTCACCACCACCTTACTTGGATGGGTATAATGGTGTAAATAATAACTATATATGATTATTTTAAATTGATATTGATTCTTAAATATTATACATACACTCCAATACAGTCCCACAATCATGAGAATGATATCATCGCTCGTGCGTACGTGCGGACTACCGTCTCCACGATGCGATGAGATTCATTCTCCACGTTAACCATTCATGAATGATTATAAAGTATATATAATAAGTAATAATGAAATATATGAAATAATAATGATACTATATTTATGTGTATATATATGTATGTCATCTACTTAATTACATTCAACTCAATAAGGAAACGAAAACAGTGTTCATGCGTACGTACGGCCTACCGTCTCCATGAACGGTGTATTTCTATCCATTTACTGATTTATTATATATATGTATATTCTGAATATATATTATATATAAATCATGTTTTATATTTTGGAATTAATTAATCATGATCTAAGTAATCATATGAATAATTACAAGTCAAAACACAGACAACAAATGAAACAATTTTACCCAAAACGCTCTTTAACATGGAATTTACAAAAGAATGTGTAATATAAAGTCATAAGTGAACCATATATGATATCATAACAATGCGTATGATTCTGGAATAAGTCAATGACATTATTTAAATCATTATACAGGAGTTTCGGACACTTACAAATCAAATCGGACCTAAGGTAAGGGAAAATATCACAATCTCATTTTATCCGAGATTGTTTATACTTTGGTATTTACTGGGTGTATTTTATCATCCACATCCATGTTTCCTCGATATTTAATATTGTTTCCATCCACCTACAATTGTTTAAATCCAATTTTACCCTTTTGTGAGTTTTTAGTAAAAGATATGAAAGGAATCTTTTGTCATTTTTCGTACGAGGTACTTTTTGTCTTTTCCAACAAAAGTACGAGAAGAATGTTTTTTTAACTTATACGACGTGAATGTATTTTTAAAACATTATTTCCAAGAATATTCCTTTACAATATTTCAAGTTTATATTTAATCAACTTCTTTTAGTTTAAAATCGTATGACATGTTAAGAAAGGAAAAGTGTTTTTGAAGTAAAAAGGATATTTTCCTCAAGAATGGAGTTCAAGTGTTTTATCAAACTTATTTTCCATCTAAGATAATAAAGGGTTCTGTTTCTATCCCTATTATTACATTGATTTGATTATGTTGTGATGGAATTATTTTTATGATGTCACGATGTTTAAGATTCCCATTTTTATTACATGGGTTATGCTATGATGTATGGTTTATGATTTTGTGGAACACATAAGAATGGTATCATTATGAGATGGGTGGGAACTATATCTCCCACCAATGCATTGGGTAAAGATTTTATATCTCATGAAATAGACATGGCTGGAATGACAGGTTAAACCGGTTCAGTGAAGCAGGACTGAAATGAGGAATGAATTCGGTTCATAAATGGACTTTGTCCACTAAGATAGTCTTGGAAATGAGTCTTGACTAATAAGAAATGATTATCTATGATTATGTATGTACCCCAAAAATTTTCATGTTTTAAGATATGATTATTGGGATTACATTTCACTACTATGATTTATCCCATGTTATGATATTATGATCTCTTTTGCAGGTTAAGATTTCCAAAATGTTATGTTCTTATGAATATGATGTGATTGATATTTCTTTTGTTTACCCTTACTGAGCATTTGAGCTCACCCTTTTATGTTTTATTTTCCCCAGGATATAAAGAAAGGTTTTAGGTAAGAAAAAAAGGGAAGATCTTAATGGTAGATGTTGAAGATCATTCACCATGATTAGAAGATTACGTTTCGAGTTTCCAAAGACACTAAACTATTACGGTCCTTGTGTGTGTGTTTTTGTTATGTACTAAGTATTCCGCAAAAGTAATGTAATGTCCTTTTACGTCAAGATTAGGGTCTCTACAGTATCAGAGGTTGGTTTAAATAAATTTAGGAGTTAGGGTATTGTAATATTAATATCTATAAATTAATTTATATAAATATTTAAATGATATCTTTTACAGATTACCATGATGCTTCGCCTATGATATCTCTATGTTCATAATAGTTTTCCGTAAAGGAAACACGGAAGCTATATTGGGACGACATCTGGAGGAAGAAAACCTTCCAAATCAGAAACCAGAGATGGTTGGAATCAGAACTGACCAGTTTTTTTCGGTGATGGCACAGTTGACTCAGGCTATAAATGGTGGTGGTATCCATGCATGAGATCATCTATATCAACCACAGAGAAACATTTCAGTAGTGGAGCAGTTCGTGAGGCAACATCCCCCATCTTTATGAGGATCATCTGACCATGTGCTAGTAGAAGGGTGGATTAAAGTACTAGAAAATATTTTCCATGTTTTGGGGTGTTCAGAACATCAAAAGCTTGGTCTCTCTCTTTACCATTTTAAAGGTAAAGATGATCAGTGGTGGTCGATGGTGAAAAATATCATGGATTGTGGGGAGATTGATGCTCTTTATTGGGATGAATTAAAAGGTATGTTTCTTGAGAAATATTTTCTAAAGGTGGTTCATCTTAGGATGGAAAAACAATTCCTGGAATTTAGGCGGTAGGATGACTCAGTGGCTGCTTATGAAGCAAAATTCACTGGACTGGTAAGGTATGCATAAAATTTAATACGAGATCTTGATAGTAAAATCAATCATTTTTACACAGGATTAAAGCCAAAGTATCAAAAGGCTTTAGCTTATCATGACTTAAAAAGTTATGAAATAATTGTTGATGTGAAGAGAAGGTTGAAATGGAGTTTTCTAATGATCATGTGTTCTTTGAAAAACTACAGAATTATAGGTCAAGGTGGCAGGCGAAAGGGAATAACTCTTCAAAAAAGTATGATGATAAAAACATATGTTTACAGTTTGTGAAAATTTTGGTAAAAAACATGATGGGGAATGTCTTTTGAATTCTAGTGAGTGTTACTGATGTGGTAAAATGGGACATAAATCTTGTAATTTCACTGAAAAAGATCAGGCTAATGGTAAGACAAAATCTTATTTACAGTCAGTAAAATTTTTTAAGTGCAATGAAAAGGTTCATTATGAAAATGAGTGTCCAATAAAGAACTCAACTGAGGGAAATTAGCCAAACTACAATAAGAAAGAGGTGGTGAAATCCTTTGCCACTATTTCAGTAGATGTTGGGCCATCAAATAAAGTATTATCAGGTATACTATTTTTTTTTCAGATTATGCCAATCTGTTGTTTGATTGGGGGTCTACACATTCATTCATTTCTGAGAAGTTTTCTATTAAATTGGGAATTCCATATCAAGATATGAATCTTGAAATTATGGTAAAAACACATGGAATAAATGTTGAGACACAAATAAATTATAAGAACCTTCAGGTCCTTGTATGCGGAAAGAATCTACTTACAAACCTTATTGTTTTGCCTCTAGTAGAGATTGATATTATTTTGGGTACGGATTGGATTTCTGTTTATCATGCTAAGATTAAATGTAGATCTAAATAGGTTTATTTTCAAATATATTTTCATTTTTATACAAGAATGAACCCATATTTTGTAAAATATATCATGAATCTGAGAAAATAGTAAAATATTGAAATGAATGTTACCTTGCACATATTGTTGAAAATAAAGGAACTCTTTAGATTAATGATGTGCTGGTGGTAAATTAGTACCATGAAGTTTTTTCTAATGAGTTGCATGGTATTATACCAGATCGAGAAGTTTAATTTACTGTTGACTTAGTTCCTGATGTTAAGCCAATTTCAAAACCACCTTATCGAATCGCTCAAATTTATCATTTAGATTTAAAGAAGCAATTGCAAGAGTTATTAGACAAAGGTTTCATTTAACCTAGCACATCACCATGGGGTGCTTCTATCTTGTTTGTTAAAAATAAACATGGTTCAATGTGACTTTTCATTGATTATAGAGCATTGAATAACATCATTGTTAATAACAAGTATCCTTTGTCTCATATCGATGATTTGTTTGATCAGCTCTAAGGAGCTCAGTATTTTTTGAAGATTGACTTGGAATTGGGGTACCATCCGTTGAAAGTAAAGGAAGAAGAAATTCCAAAGACCATGTTTCGTGCTAGATATGGCCATTATGAATTTGTAGTTATGCCATTTGGTTTGACCAGTGAACCTGCAGTATTCATGGATCTTATGAATAGAATTTCCCTTGAGTTCTTGAATAAGTTTGTGGTTGTGTTCATTGATGATATTTTCGTTTATTGTAAAAGTAAAGAGGAGTATGAAAGTCATTTTAGGGTTGTCTTGCAAACCTTAAAAGAAAAGAAACTATTTGGGAAATTCAGAAAGTGTGAGTTTTGGTTAGAACAAATTTCTTTCCGTGGTCACATTGTTTCAAAAAAAGGAAAAACTGTTGATCTTTCTAAAACAAAAGTTGTTGAAGAATGGACAAGACCCACACATAAAACTAAGATTCATAGTTTTCTTGGTTTGTTGGGTTATTCCTAGAGGATTGTTGAGAATTTTTCATGGTTATCTAGCCCACTGACTATGTTAAATTGAAAAGGTGTTAAGTTCATTTAGACAAAAGAATGTGATGATTGTTTTCAGAAATTGAAAAGAAGATTGGTGAATGCTCCAGTTTAGGAACTACCTTCTAGAAATGGTGAGTTCGTTATTTATAGTGATTCTTGGTTGAAAGGAATTAATTGTGTCCTCATGTAGAATGATCAAGTAATTGATTAGGCTTTACGTAAGTTGAAACCTCATGAGTTAAATTCCCCTACACATGATTTGGAATTAGCTGCAGTTTTTTCCTCTTTAAAAATTTGTATGTATCATTTGTAGAGAGTAAAATGCAAAATATATACTGAACCCAAATTTTTTAATAATATATTCACTCAGAAATAATTGAAAATGAGACAGGGGATATGGTTGGAATTAATCAAGGATTATGATTGCACGATCCTTTACCATCTGGGAAAAGAAAATAAAGTGGCTGATGCTTTGAGTCGAAAAAGTAATGCTTCATTAACCATGCTATATTTGGAATGAGATCATTTGGTTTTTTATTTGATGAAATTTGGCATAGAAGTTGTTGGTGCATGGAATTCTTCTGTTTTTTTAGAGTTGAGTGAAATCATCTCTATCATACAGAATAAATCAAGCACCGAAAGAAGACAGTGAGTTGTAGAAAAAGGTAGAGTTGGTTCAAAAGCGTAAATTTCCTGAATTTAACATTGATAATGATTGTGCTTTGAGATTTGGACAGATATTAAGTGTGTCTTGTCATTCACAATTGAAGAACGAATTGTTATGTGAAGCTCATAGTTCCTCATTTTCAGTTCATCCTGGAACTACTAAGATGTACAGAGATCTTTGGGAGTATTACTGGTGGGAGGAAATGAAAAGTGATATTGTTGATTTTACTGGGAAGTGTTTGACATGTCAGCAGGTTAAAGAAGAGTGCCAGTTACCAAAAGGGATGCTTCATTCTTTACCGGTTCCAAAGTAGAAATGTGAAAATATATCCATGGACTTCATCGTGGGATTACCGAAGACATCAAAGGGTAATAGTGCAATCTGTTTTATTGTTGATCGATTGACTAAATCTACTCATTTCCTTCCTATTCGAGATTATTTGTCTCTAGATCAACATTCTTAGTTGTCTATTAATGATATAGTCAATTTGCATGGTGTTCCCATCTCCATTGTATCTGATCGTGATCCCAGGTTTACTTATAACTTTTGGAAAGGCCTTTTGAAGTCGTTGGGTACTGAATTAAATTTTATAACATCTTTTTATCCGCAATCAGATGGGCAGTCAAAATGAAAAATTCAGACCTTGGAAGATATGCTATGTTCTTATTCACTGGATTACCAGGGAAGTTGGGACCAACATATTTCTTTGGATGAAGTTTGTTATAATAACGGTTTTCATTCCAGTATATATATGGATCCATTTGAGGCTTTATAGGGAAAGTGTTACTGAACTCCAGATTTTAAAGATGAAGTGGGTGAAAGGAAGCTAATGGGACCAGAATTGGTAGAAGAGAAGGTAAAAAATGTTTCTTTGATTTATAAGCATATGAGAACAGCTCAGAGTAGGCAAAAAAGTTGTGCAGATAATCAGAGGAAGGATCATTCTTTTGCGGTAAGTGATCATGTCTTTCGCAAAGTTTCTCCATCGAAAAGTGTGATGTGTTTCAGTAAGAAGGGAAAGTTGAGTCTGAGGTGCATTGGACCTTATGAAATCCTTGAGAAATTTGGATCATTTGTTTACAGAGTGGCTTTACCTCCAAGTTTGTCCCCGGTACACAATATTTTTCATGTTTCAATGATGAGAATGTATATTCCAGATCTATCTCATGTTTTAAGTCCAGAGGTAGTTCGGTTGGAAGAGAATCTCTCTTATGAGGAACAACCAGTCCAGATTATTGACCATAGAGAGAAAGTGTTGCGGAATGAGGTAATTCACCAAGTAAAGGTTTTATGGAAAAACCCTATGGTGGAAGAGGCAACGTGGGAATCTGAAAATTCTTTGATGGATAAATACCCCCATTTATTTTATAAGTGAATTCAATTGCGAGGATGCAATTTCCAAAAGGTGGGAAGGATGTAACATCCTAGATAAATAAAGAAATAATACATTTTCATTTCAATTCATATTTTGTGAATTAAATATTAATTTTACTTTAAAGTGGTTGTTATATTTGATGGCGTACCCGATACGCAACAACGGGTTTCTTTGAAATCTTTCGTTGCACAAAAATAATATAATACTATTATTTTAAATGGTAGTTAATACCAAGCCGTTGTATTAGAAGAAAAGAACTGAACTAACTACAGTATGATTATACATGTTTGTTAATTGTTTTTATATTTATCTAATAAGATTTAGAGTCTTAAAATAAGAAAGAATCTTATTTTAAGCATAAATACTCTAATATTTTTTTAAAGGTCGATTTACCGCCTTCTAATGGAGAACCCTATTTAAATCTAGTTTTGGTCACTTTTATGTGTTCTATTTGACAAAATAAAATTACTCTTTAGAATTGGGACAAAAAAATTTACTGTTGGTAAATTTTTGGTATTTTTCTAATAAAATTCAATTTTTAATGAATAGTGAAAATACTGTATTTTAATTCAAAACTGCCTTTTAATATAATTTATATATGTGGATAAATTATATTTTTAATTGGGTTTAAAGTGTAATTAGATAATATTTTTACCATTTAATTCAATATTGGTCATTGTAAATAATTTCACATTGAAATTGTATATAAACAAGTGTCAATCTTTTGATAGTTAATATTTCTTAAAAAACGCACTTTTTGTTTTGACAACGGGAATTAATTTTAAATAAATTAATCCAACTTCAATGTTTTGAATTTGTTAAAATAGAAATAATTTTTTATTTTTTGAATATCAAATATATATTAGGCTGAATTTTTGGTATTTTATGAAAACCATCAATTTTTGATGAATAGTGAAACTATTAAGTAGTAGTTAAAACTGACTTTTTCATTTAAATAAAATTTTAGCACTTCTATGGACTGAATTTCTAAAATATGAAATATATATATGTTATTATTAGGTAAAATGTGGTTTAATAAGAAGAAAAAAATTGGTGAATAGTAACGTTTGACTTTTAATTACCGCGGTTAAAGGTAAATAGGGTAATTCAAGGTAAAAAGAATATCATAATAATACAAAATTATTTTGACATCTATCCTAACATTATTTGATGAGTCATGGACAACCATGGGCATCCTTGGGTCGATTTTGGGACCCCATGGATCCAGTTAAGAGTGATAATGAAACTTTATTTTAATTAACTTAATGTAATGGAAAAAATGACATAAACAAATATATTTTAGTAAATTAAGTTTTACAAAGGTTTATATATGTAATACCTTTGAATATAAATATTATTTGGAAATCTAAAAGGATTTTATACATCAGGGTATTTTTTTTATAATTTTTATACATCATATAAATAAAATTCTTTAAGACACAATAATAATACTCTATTTACCTCATTAATAAATGATTTAAATAACTATTATTTTAAAGATCAAAACAATATCCAGAACCTATCTAATTCTTTTTGGGTGATTTTATTTCTACCATGAGTCGTCTTATCTTTTACTCTAATTAGTTCTGGACCTTTAAAAACTGGAAATCATTTTAAAATAAAATAATATTTTCACACTTTACTAAAGAGTCGCTCTTCCCCCTTATAAAAAGCCCTCACCAATAACCCATTACTCACACTTCTCAAGCCCCTTGTCTCATCCAACCCCAGCCCAAATAAAAACTCAAGATTCCTATATTCCACCAATAAGCCTTAACTTAGGCAGAAGGCACATAAAGAAGTTCTTTTGGTTCAAACTAAAGGGGGTTACCCGAATTAAAGGTAATAGTTTATCTTAAATTCTTTTGTTTTATTTTACTTTTACAACCCAATAAACTCCTTTTATTCCATTTTTATAAATAATCTAGTATCATAAATATAATAGGTTGTTTTTATGAGAATTATTCGAACTAAAATTGCACACACCTTCATCTAATGGTTAAAGAACATACAGTTTCTCTGGACGGAAAACTAACGCCTCACGAAATGATGATTGTTCAATCTTCTTCTATAACCAATTATGGTTTCCATTATGATGGCACTGCATTTATATATGATATATATTATATTTATTTTTTCTTTATGCTTCTGTATTTTCCATTTATATCATACCTTTATGGTTTCCATTATGGGTAAAGGCGATAATGTCATTTGAGGAAGTGCGGACTACCACCCCCTCAAAGTGATATGACTTGTTCATGCCATACATGGAACGTATAAAGGATGGAGTTAATGAGATTATATATATGATATTATACTGTTATTATAATATACCAATGTATCATTATGTTTTCAGTCCATTAAATATGAAATATAAATGAAAGTAGCGTTCATGCGTACGTACGGCTTACCGTCTCCATGAACGGTGCATTTCATTTCATACCTCCAAATGTTATGTACTATTATAAATACATGTATATAATGGATATATATGATATATATGATATCTAAATCATGAATATAATTATAAATATAAAGAACGTTTTACCACATGAACAACATGTAGTTATAAGAAGTCTATTTTTGACTCAAGTACAAAATATCGAAAAAATGACCATTATTAACCTAAATGATTACATAATGTTATAACATGGTAATAAGTGATTTAAAAGGAATGATAAACATGAAAAAGGTTCTTAAGAAATTATAAATTAACTTTAGTTTATTATTTAGGAGATTAAATAATGAACTATTCAAGTCGGGCATGAGGTAAGGGACATCATCTCAATATCCTTTCATTAAGGCATATTTTGTTTTATACATGAATTTCTTTTATAAACTATATAAACACCTTTTAAATTTCATTTCATTCAAAGGGAATATTTTTATATGATTCATTTTACTAAATGACAAAAAAGAATGTTTCTTTTAACGTAAGCGGTAACAATGACCATTTCCATCGCCGTGACTATTATTTGATATTTTGGATTCCTTAACAAGTTGTAATGTTTTTAAAAGGAAACTAAATACCATATACTCTATTACGTATTTTTGTATTGAAAATGGATTTGATAATGTATTTGTTATTTTAATATATTTAAATGATATATTTATATAGAAATGTGTAAAATAATATCTTTCCTTTATATTTGTTTTATGTGTCATGAATATGTAGTGGTTCTTGGGCATTCTTACGTATACATGTGGTTCTGTGATAAAACTAGGGAGGGTGAGCCCGAGATAGATCTCCAATGCATTGGGTAACATGACAGAGGTAAACATGAATGTCTCTCCTAAGATATTTCTGTAATATACTATGATGGGTATTCTAAATGTAATTCCCTATGTAGTTATGAAAGCTACAACGTAAGTACGTTATGGATGCCACAAGTTACCTTTATAATTTGTGTTTACTATGTAAATCTTAGGATTGCATGGGGTATGTTAAAGATCTTTTGTTATGTATGTATTGATGAAATAATGTTTCCTTTCTTTGTTTTATAACCCTTACTGAGTTTTTTAAGCTCATTCCATGTTTTGAATTTTTTTTCACAGCACATAAATATGAATAGGGTTAAGGATGGGATCAAGAAAAATTCATGTTGTCTAAAACATGGGACTTGACATGACTCTTTTTTTCAAGAGTTTTTATTTTATAAAAAAATTGGAAATTTAGTAGAAGTTTCTACCTTGTAATTTTTGAGATGTAATGTAATATTTATGGCCTAATTCTCTAAAACTCTAAACCTGAAAATATCCTCAATGTGAATTATTCATTTAATTCAAGATTATATAATGTTTAAGGCTGGGTATTTATACATGATATTTAAATTGAACATTTCAATTCATTCCAAGGATAACTAGGAAACTAAAAAAACCACAACACCTGACATCTCACCCATATCATATCCACCACCACTACAACACAACAAAATCCATTAAATTCCCACAACACAACCATATCACTACAACAACATTAATATAACCGTAGAAGATCATAACTCATCCAATCTGATTTCGACCAACCAAATCTTCACTACCCAACACATTTAAAAATTGGTCTCTTTATATTATCGCCTATAAACCCCCAATAATATTCCCACACATTACACAAGAAGACACAATAAGTATATAAATCTACAACTTGTTATAGCTTAAAAAATTAATGAAAAAATCATATTCAATAAAGACCTCTCTCATCACTTTACATGATTATTTAGCATGAGTATTCTCACAAAATTTATATTAACATGGAAGACCAATAAAATGTACATATAGAAGTTAGAATACTTTTATTTATTGTGAGTTTATGAAATCTAAACAAAAATTGTTTCACAATCATAATAGCTACAATAAAAATAATGTCCTATAACTGTATTGATTTTCATAAACATAATGTAGAATGAATAACAAAATAAGAATATCACAAAATCCATTAACACAAGTGTGTAGTCTTCAAACCATAAAATTTTATTTTAATCTAATTAATTATCTTATTTTGTATACTCATACTATCCACCAAAGGGAACACAACATCATTAAGTCCCCACACATGAAAATAAAGAGGGAAAGAATTAGGGTCCCCTACCTTAAAGAAGGTTTGTAAATCACAAAATATAGTTGGTAGAATAAGAAATAACCAAAAGACAACAAAAAAATAAGGAAAACCTATATCAACCCAAATCACAAATACATATCATAAAAATCATTGCTCAACCACTCCCTAAATCAAAGCAAAATCACCACCAAGAATCTTCAAGAGAGTATAGAAGAAACTTAAAGAGAAATAAGAAAGACTAACTATATATTTCCCAATATAAAAATGAAAAATAAAGGGATCAATGTTATAGAAAGGGGATGAAAGATCCACCAATTTCAACTAGGGTTCGTCAAATGCTCAAGATGAATGAGATTAATTGTAGGGTTTCTGAAATTTTTCAATTGGCCAGAAATTAAAATATTGACAACATGATACATAGATTCATGGCATGAATATTTTTGGTGCTCACCAATTCATGTCATGAAATTAATTCAATATGTATATGTGTTTAATTAAAATCCTAATGATTGTCATCCAAATTTCATGGCCCCACAACCTAGAATTCATTTATCTCATGATTAATTATTTCACATTGTGAATTAATTAAGCCAAAAACAACCATATAAAACATCAATCCATAAATATATGAATTTAAAACTATAAAAATACAATAAAATCATGAAACCTTGTTCATTCCAAGAAATTCCCTCGGTCGAAAAATTCAAACCCTAAACTCTATGTTTTGGTTGCATTAAAAGTTCTTATTTGGCATGGAAAACTCATATTTTATTATTATTTTATGAGAAATTATTGTAGTATCTGATAAATTATTTACAAAAAAATATATATAAAAATAATATATTACTTGGCTTAAATACTATGACTAGAATAGAAGTTTCATAACATATAAGTTATAATTAATATATAAATTGGTCAATAATTACCTGAACATGTAATTATTTCTTCATTGATTATTCAGTTGACTCAATCTCAACATACCATTGTTGTATTTCTGGTTCAAATAGATTAATACATCTAGAATTGATCCTCACACACACCCTAATATCTTAATATTATTGTTGAATAAATGAGTTATAGCATGGTTGAAATAAATTTCTTGAATTGATTGTGGTTTATTATTATAGAATTCTCTTCAAAGATGGAGATTTTTCTATGTTCTCTTGATATATTTAGAGAAGATGAGGATATAATTAACTCTAGATATCTAGAAATTTTTTTCCATGATATCAAAAATACTACAAGTTTCTTATTGGTTTCATAAGCTTATGTTCTTATTGTATTATTTTTTGAAATTATTGAAATGAAAATTCCTTCACAACAATATGAAAATGGATTTATAATGGAAGTTTCATGCCAATTTAAGGGCATAAGATTTAAATTTTAATTTATAGATATTAGGGATAAATCTATTCTCCCTTTATCCATTAATGAAAGATAACTCATGATGCACCCAATGTATCATACTTAGTCACAAGTATATGTCATCTTGGGTTTTTATCAATACATCAATGTACATGACTCAGGATATTCATTATTGAAAATATTAACGTCTAAATATCAATACACACATTAATAAATTGGAATAAATAATAAAATATACAATATGGATTTACACCAGGTGGGTATATTCTCATAACCTCCCTTTTTAGAGATTACCAAGGGTGAATACCATGAAAATGTGTCCAATTCCTTATTATCCTCCTACCCCAATTGTTTTGTATCATCTATATCCCTCAGGAAATCTCATCTAGCCATAGAACAAGGATTTAAAGAACACTATCAAAAAATCAAAATTATCTCATCATAGATGTGCACTTTTTTATACATTCGATGTGACATGTCTCCTTATAAAAGCATAACATACAATGTCATGTAGAGGAAAACTTATTATGTGATCAGAACTTTTTTATTTTTTAAGATTATGAAAAAAAGTCATTAACAATTATATAGAAAGTGGTTCTTGGGAACCAACTTGAAAAGAATCCCACTTACACTAGAGCCAACTCTTACCAACCTTCAATCCACTAGCTTTCACATAATACTCCTACCACTACTAAAATAGAGCCTTTGTTAAAGGGCCTTCAACATTGTCCTCCATGGATACATTTCTCACTTTATCTTTACCTCGTTAAAAAAATACCTCAAGATATGACACATCCTATGTATATTTATGGTCATTTGATGTGACCATATATCTTTCGAGGGAGACACTATTGTAGTTTTATCTCTATAAATTGGGATAGGGTCTCTAATGAATAGATCCAAATCAGGATATTGGAATAATATGTTAATTAAAAATGATTCCATGGATATATTAGAAGCTGCAATATACTCAGAATCTTCAATAGAATTAGTGATGACTAACCTCTTTTTACTCATCCAGATTAAAAATACTTTGTTGAGAAAAACGACATATCTTAAATATAACTTCAGATCATTCTAATATGTCTAAAATATACCATATATATAATAAATCATGGCCAACTCTTTATATCCTTCATAAATAAGGATCATAGCCTTAGTTTTCCTTAGATACTTAAGGTAGCCTTAATAGAAGTACAATGTTATTCACCTTGATCATCATGATAACATCCTACCAAGGTCAAAGAATAGGATACATCAAGACAAATATATAATATATCATACACAATAGATCATAATATAAAATCATATCTGATTTTTCTCATTTTTTATATTTCCAGATATGTATTTACAATCATCTTCTTAGTAAGATGTATACCATGTGACACTAGAACCAATGACCTATTATATTATTTAATACTAAGTTAACTGGGTATCTAGTCAATATATATATACTTAGACATAGTTCAATAAGAATCATTGATATATCACACATGATGTTGATACCTATAATATAGGATTCTTTACCAAAGACTTTCATAGTGAAGCCCCCCCCACAACCATGCCTAAACCTCTTCTATGGATAATTTCCCATTTCTAATTATAAATATATAATCAAAATATACTACTATGAAAATGAACTTACACCCACTAAACCTTTTGTAAACACATTTTTTGAAATTCTATCTTAATGAAACTAAATTATTTTATACATTGAACAGAATTTTCAATGAAACATTTGATTTTTTAACCTATAAATTAATATTTTCAACTTAAAACCCTTTTTTAAATTCCTTAGAGCCACAAAACCTTCTAGTTGTGTCATATAGAGTTCTTCTTATAGGTTCTATTTAAGGAAATTGTTTTTGATATCTTTTTTTCTAAATAACATAGTCATGGAATGATGATACATAAAGAATAATTATGATGGATTTAAATATGGAAACTATAGAAAATGTTTCTACATAGTTAATTTCTTAACATTGTCTAAACATTTTATCCACTATATTTTCTTCATATGTATTAACCAAACCTTAAATTAACATATTTCTATTGAATTCCCATTAATTCTTGATGATATTTATGTCTTCTAGGAGAATGAATAAAAAACATACAAATTTTTTTATATATGATCCTTCTTATAAATTATGGATTTTTTTTTAATTTTTCATCTTTTGATCTCTCTACTACCTCCTTATAGGGTATAGCATCATTATTGTTAACCAATAACGAGTCACCATATTATATTACAAGAAAAATATTTCATTCTAGTTTGGAAACATCTTTAGTGTTCTCACACAATTCTTGTGTTTTATAGACAGATTCATTCATGGGGAGCTATGGAATATATTGTAATATCAAAAAGTTTTGTATCTTGAGCATCAATTTCCAAGATATTAATATTCATCCCCTATCAGTATTGATTATGTTTTGCATATTAATGAATAATACTTTCCTAACAACTAGAAAAAAATTATCTGAGGAATCATGTGGGTAGTATCCCCACATTTCCTTAGGGGTAAATTATAATGATATACTTAAATACCTATAGAGATAGTTGGTATATTTATATATCCTTAAAAAAAACCTCACATCACTATGAATGAGTATGTGACAATATTTGTTTCATTGCCTCCATTACACAAAGGGGATATGGTTTTTTACTTCAGTTGGTACTCGGTTTAGTTTGTATACCTTTGTGTGTAATGTATATCTCCCAATGAATAATGGAAGTATTGCATGTCCCATCATTGAGAAAGGTATGGTTCCTCCTTTTACTATAACTATTCCATTATAGAATATAAGGAGTGAGTTGAGACAAAATCCCATACTAATGTAATAAATAAATAAACTCATGGTTAACACTTTTACCACCTCAATATGATTGATATTTATTTACTTTTTTACCAATATGGTTCTCAATTTTACTCATGAACTCTTTGTAAATCAAAATTTATTCAGACATATACCTCATCAAGTACATGTTTACATAACCACTCAAGTCATTAGTTATGGTCATAAATAATGGAAATTCGCCTGTAGATTCTACATGAAAACATTCCTACTCATTAATGTGTACGTATTCTAGAAGTTCTATAGTAGTTTAACATTGACCAAAAAATGGTGGTTTCCTCATATTTCCTTGTAAAAATTAATTTCATCCTTCAAGAGGTTTAAGATCAAAAGAGACTATATAACTACCTTAATATAGTTTTATCAAATTCTTCTCATCAACATATCCAAGTAAGTGATTCCAAAACTAGGTTTGAAATGAGTTTCATGAAATTGATTCCTTATCTACTTAAAATATTTCTATTTTTTAATTTTTTAAATAAATATTTCTATTCAACTATTCCATAACATAACATATGTTATATTTTTAAAAGTATAAATATTTATTTCTAAAGATGAAAATAAGTCCATCTTTCTCTAAATAAGAAATGAAGATTATTTTTTTAGTAAAACTAGTTACATAATAACATTTATTTAAAACCAAAATCAATTTTATTAGAAAAATTGGGTGGTATTTTCTAATGGATAGAGTATATTACCTTTCACTATTGGATTCCCATAGATTAATGTCGCCTCTAAAAACCCTTTAATGTCTACTTGGTTATTGTATTTTTTTAAACTGTGATCACCACATGAACTATCTCAAACCCAAATTATTGATATATAAATAGTATACTTGATAATGACTGTAACTGGAGCTTCCCCTTGCTTCTTTTTTAATTATTAGTTTCTATTCCATTGACTATGCTTTCCACATTAAAAAAATTCCACATTCTCCTCCTTTTATTACCACTATATCTTCTTCTTATTGGAATAATGGTGCTCACGATCCAAAGAAATGGAATGAGCCTTTTGAAGCTTTTCCATTTTAATACTTTTCTTATTAATTATAAGGGTTGCAAGTTTTTTACACACCATAACATTATTATCCTTTTGAATTTGATTAGGATGTTTTGAAATATTTTTATCCCTATTTCTCATATTATAATTCCCAGTGAATCTTATGAAGGATTTAAGTAGTGAGTAAAGAAATATATCAATGAAAAACATAATAGGGATCTTAAATAGAAAGATATATATAAATTCTATATGGAGAATCATCTTTACTAGACATGGTCTTTATGGAACTGATTATGTAGTCTTACACATGAATAATGTATTGGAGATCTCATATCTTTCTTGTCATTATTTCTTTAGAGAATGATTATAAAGGTGATAAAAGATTCTATATTCATTTGTATATTCATATTACATTAGAGTCTTGCTGGACATAGAGGATATCATAAAACCTTGGATATACATTTCATTTTGCACATGTTTTAAATATAGAGGTTCTTATTCTTCCCGATCCTATTTCACAAGAGACTCAAGAAGTGTGATTTCCATTGTGTATAATTTATATTCATGGAATAGGAAAATATGCATGTGACTATTCCATTTATATAAATTCAATAGAAATATACATTTTTTCCTCTATATTATGGATTATAGAGATTTTTTTTATATATTCATTTCCATTAATATAAAATTTTTGACTAGATTATTAGTATAACCTTTATTACTAAAATAGATTTATAAATTTAAATTTCATTAATCTCACACTATTTTTTTGGAATGTAATACCTCTAACCATTAGTTTTATAATATCATGTTGAATATATATTCTAGTTTTAATGACTTGCATTCCATATAAAATAACATAGACATGGTCCTGAAAATTTATTTAAAGGGTTTTAGGTGGGTATAACATGCCAACTTCCATAACTCATAGTTCCTTGATCTGTTGAGTGAACTCCACAATTTTCAAATATTTGAAAAATATTTCCCCAATACTTTATTATTCATTACACCAATTACTTCTTGGGAATTCAACCCTTTATTTTTAATAAGTTAAGTTGAAAAAAATCGTTCACAAAAAACGTTCTTCAATTATTGAAAGCACCCTGATGTGAGATTGTCAAGAACATTGATATATGGGTTCGACTCTAACATAAGTAATGGAATGCTATACCAATATAATATATTAGTTGAGTAATTTCTATACATATTCATAAATACCACAAATTTATCTAATAACATGATATTTAAATATTAAGGGGATCATAATTAAGTGATTAACCATGTATTAGAAAATTTACACATATTCAGTTTTATTTTATTCCATCATGAATGATTGTTAATTAATTTATTAAGTAATAATAAAGAACCCAAAAACATAAATAATAAAACTAATAATGGGTAGAAAAAAATTTATGTTGCATGATCATGATATTCTATAATGGTTAGTTAATCAATAGAAACGAAAACTAACTCTTGACCATAGGTGAAATAATTTTAACCATTCTTATTTCATGTTGTAGAATTCCACCTTAGATTCTATATATCACCTTGGTTGTTTTTAACGTGGATTTATACCATATACCATCTCCTCTCACCTAGGAGATCTATATTTACAAATTTTTTTACTCACACAAAGGTTTGGGGATCCGATGGATTTGATAACGGGGTTTATATAAAAGAACCAATAGGCATGAATCCACTTATATAATATGGAGTAGGGGATTACACACATTCTATCATTTTAATTTAAATTCATCAATAAATTAAATGGAAACCAATAACATATATAGGTTTGGAATAATATCATGTTCATCAACACAACATGAAACAAATGTACATTTGAAATTTGTTTTAAATTTCTTCGATTTATTCTTTAATTAAGTTAAAATTACATTAATTAAATCAATTTATCTAATTTATCTTAATTCCATCTGGAATTCTTAAATTATAATCATCCCTAATTTTAGAGAAAGTAGATTTTATTTAAAATTAATAAACTACATAAGTGTACTTGGAGGAAAAGTCACATACTCATATAAACTACTAAGAATGATCCATGTGCTTATATATTACTGTGGAATCTAATAGACATTGCATATTATGTAATTCTATATCGTTTAATATCAAAAAATGTCACATATAACACAAGTTAATTACATTACATTTGATTCTCTTGATGTGTGTAAAGAAAACTATAAGATAAGGCCACACAAAACATTCAGTTTTAGAAATTAAGATATAAATTAATTAAATATATAATTAAGAATACTATGAAACATGTACTATCAAATAATGATCATTGTTACTAAATGGAAGAGTTTTAATTATATAATTAGTTCTTCTTATAACAATGTTTATAGTGGACTATGTGGGGTGTAACAGTTTATATAGGCTATAATATCTTCTATATCTATCTTTACCACACACCTGGAGATTGGATTTGTTTCCCATCATGAACATATATGATCTATATGTTTTTAATAAAACAGCATTATGTTTTACACAAATATTCACAGGACTTTATTCCTTTTGTTCTATAGTAGATGAAAAAAACGCTTGCACCCCCCCCCCCATATCCTTCATAATGAGAACATCAAGAAAACATGATTTGTTTTCATGTTATTTGATGTGTGGTTCTTCAAACCTAATTCAATGCCTTCTAGATATAATATATAATCCTTTTTTATCAAATCAATAATCTGATTGTTCCAGCCTCGTCTGATATCGACACTTGATATAATGTGATGATTTTTTACCTGAATTTTAGATTGTGTTATACACCATTTAAACTTTTTTTATTAATAAATAATCTTTATTATATCTAAATATCATTTTTAGATGTCACTATATTTGAAATTATCCCACTTATTTTCTATGTCAAAAATAAAGAAGAATAGGAAGAGAAAAAAATGTCTGGATTTTAAGAATGAATAGAACTAAAGTAAAATACATTTCAAACACATACTCATAATTCAATGATTACATAATAATTATAAACTATTCATGGGACCACTCTGATACCACATGCATGTTCCAGGCACAATGAAAGATCAAGTGTTGAATAAACAACTCATATTTTTGTCTTAATTTATGAGTGTCACATCCAAGTATTTCTTTTCAGGTATTCTTCATGTTTATATTGTTCTATTTTTTCCCCTCGGTTCCCCTTATTATTTTGGAGGGAAATGGTGAAGAAATGGTGAAAATGGGGGTTGGTACACTCAATGGAACGGTTAAGGGGAACTGTGTGCCCCATCCTAGGTAAATGTGTGGTAGGACAGGACCTACCCCATGGCTGCTACACACCCATGTGTCAAGTTCATCAGGACATGTGGTAGGTGAGTTGAACTAACGCACAACCACCACACATATGTGAGGCCGGTCTAATTAGTCATGCATCTTATATGGACTTTACGGCCGAACATTGTGCCAAACCCTGAAAATTAAAAATATTTTTTATTCTATTTTTTCCCTTTTCATATTTAACCCATCCTCTACACATTTTCTTCCACACTAGGTATTTTCATCCATATAAGGATTCCTTTCTCCCCCAAGATCCCTTGGGCAACCATTTTGAAGGGTATTTGGTGGGGGGAAACTCAATGTTTCTTCAAGTAAGTGATTCTCCCCTTCTTTTCATCTTTTTTTCAAGGGTTTTTCCTCTCATTCTTGGGGATCCATTTTTTCAACAACTCGGTTTATCTATTGTGGTTTAATTTTGATTTATACCTTTTAATATCTTGGATTAGGGTTTGATCTTGATTTATTGAGTTTTAGTTAAGGAATTGTTGAAGTTTTACATAAGTTTTTAGGATTCTTAACATCAAAGGTTGGTTGTTCCATGTGTAAAAATTATTTTTTGAATTGATTATTCTTGAATGTTTAATTTGGCATGATCCTTGATCATTTTATGTGGTGAAAAAGTGGTTTTAAAAAGGATTAAGTATGCATTTTATTTCAAAGTGGAACTTTTATATGAAAATGGTTTTTTTTCATGGGAAAACTCTTATTGTGTCACTTGGAATGATTTTATAAATTATTTTATTATTTTATTATATTATATAAGGTTTTAAAATTATATTTTGGTATGGAATTCATGTGCAGTTGATTTTAAAGGGGACTTTGGGTGTATTTTTGGTTTGAAAATCCTTGTGGTGTTCTTGAAGATTATTTTTCAAATTCTCTAAACGGTTTATTGAGTTGTATAAGTGGTGAGAATCATGTTTGGGAAATGTTTTGGTGTGTATATAATTTTAAAATTGAATTTAGATTTGACATTAGTGTAATGTGATATGTGAATCATGTTTTACCACAAAATGGAATCCTAAGTGTCTAGGTGGGAAGACTAGGACTATTATTCTACTGATTTAGAAGTGGTTTCATCCCTGTTTCACTTAGAGGGATTGAAGATGTCAACATTAACTATATATGGAAAATGATTTGGGACCACTATAACTTTGGATATTTCTCATCCCAAGTTTCTCATTCATGAGGAAGTTGTTGGTTATGGTTCATATACAACATTACACCACGATACGAGGTACCTAGGGACCCACTTTTATCTAGTGACTAGGGGTGGTTCTCGTGATTATTTATCATTGGATATATTTCACATACCATTTTCATTTTTTAGTTTTTGATTTTAAATCTTTTGAAGAAACTGGGTTCTATTTAAAAATGTTTTCTTGAAAATTATCATTCATTTATGGATTATTTTCTTAAATATTTTACGAGCATTTCCTTTATGTAAAATCTTTCAAGTTATTTTTCATATTGTTTTTCTATGGAATATTTTCTTGGGTGGAATCTTATTGGGATTAGCCTCACACCATACATACACCATTGGGTGTAGGTAGACTTGTTAATGTTTTAAATAGGTAAGGGAAAGTCTTTTTGTGATGGTGGTTTGAGATACTATCAGTCTTCTTGGAGCGGTGTTGTACAGGTGTCTTGGGGGTGATTCCCCCTTGCCTTGTGGTGGTTTTTGAGTTAGACTTGATGCACCATTTTGTTGTGTCCTTTTTGGATGTTGGTTTAAAACCATGTAATTCAATTCAGAATATTCCTTGTGGTTTTTTTGGTTTATATTTTTAGATTCAGTTTAGTAAAAAAATTTACTAGTTTTATTCTTATAAATTTTGGTAAATCGTTCAAAATACTTTTTTAAGATACTCGGGATCTTGTTCCAGCATATGGAGATCATGACCACCCTTTGGGACATGACATGGACTAGGTAGGGAATCCACTCATATGATGACATAGCTTGGTTTGTGAAAAAATAGTATCTGGGGAAGATTACATAATTTCCCATTTTATTTGGGATGATTCGGTTTGACAGAAGCTATGAATGTTAGGGCTCGGAGTTCTGGCTGCAAGTAGGGTGTATGGCCATCAAACCTGAGGACCGACCTTGAGTCTCTATTTGATGTTGGGACTTTTTTTTGACTTACCATGCAGGTGGGATGTGTAGGCTATAGACTACATGTGGATACTCGGTGGGGTGAAGTGGTTTGGTCTTTTTATTGTCATATAAAGTTTAATTTATTTATATTTGATGCTATTTCAAAAAAATCGTAACTTTTGTACTAATGTTTTCTCATGATAATGTTTCTTTTTGTAGTAATATGACTCCCTAGAGTGCTCCCTTATAACAACAGAGGAAGCTAGATAGAGTGTTCCCACACCGCTTGATCAAAGGTCAGTGGAAGCTACGGTCTGGGATGTTTTGGATCTGTGATAGGGAGTGGCTCTTACTCCCACTCTAGTTAGAGAGGATGAATCTAATCCTAGAAAGGACAATGGTCAGGATTTTCTCAAGAACAAGCCTCTTAATTTTTGGGGAAATTCTGATCCATTGGAAGCAGAGGAGTGTCTCAAGAAGACCGATAGTATGATTAAATTTATTAACACCCCTAGGGAAGTTAGGGTGAAATGTTCTTCAATATTTTTAGAGTTTTCTAATCGATGGTGGTGGAAATCAGTGCTTAATGGAGGAAATTATGAGAAGACAAGCTAGAAGGATTTCAAGACTATCTTCAATGAGTAGTATTATCCCAAGGATCTAGACTATTCCAAATCCCATGATTTTATGGATCTTTACCAAGGAGATCGGTCAGTGGTGGAATATTCTAACCACTTTTCTAAGCTAGTCTGGTATGTAACTAAGATTTTTTCTAATGAATATATGAAATATTGGAGGTTTTAGAAGGGGATGAGACTAGATATATACTCTCAGTTCATACTGTTCAAGAAAAGAACCTATGCTAACATAGTTGATTGTGCTTACATAGTCAAGATTGATCATAAAGGAATGTATGGGTTTTTTAAAGTGGTGTCAGATGTGGGAAGTGGATTCTCCGTAGAGAAAAAGAGGAAGAAGGGTGAGCAAGGGATGAAGGGAGGTGGTAGTTCAAGCCATCCTTTCAAAAAGTTTTATTCCATAGCTCCTGATGTGAGATCTGTAATGTTCCATCAGTGTGGGAGGGAGGGGAAAACTCTATCTGCTTTCACATCTCCTCGTATGCCTTGTAATAAATATGTAATTAGTGTAAGCTTA
Source organism: Viscum album (assembly GCA_963277665.1). Classification (NCBI taxonomy): domain Eukaryota; kingdom Viridiplantae; phylum Streptophyta; class Magnoliopsida; order Santalales; family Viscaceae; genus Viscum; species Viscum album. Next base: position 642,683,979 of record OY728160.1, read on the forward strand.
CATCATTTCTATAGGGTGACACACCCATACCTGATTGGGGTAGGATCTATGGCTTCTAGGGGGTGTATGTCCAATCAGAGCTGACCCCAAAGGTGGGGTACCGTTTTCGTGGATGTGGTAGAAAGACCATATAATATTCGGGGAAGATCCAGTTAAGGGTAGTGCCAACTGTGAATGGTCGTTCTTAGGTAGATACCAAGAATCATCATGTTGTGAATTAGGCACAAGCATGATAGGATGCAGGTCCATTGATAGTTAGAGGTACCATTCTGATTGCATCTGCTATAGAAGTTGTTTTATTTGATATTGGTGCATCTATTTCATTTATCTCTACTTGTATTGTGGATCTGTTGAACTTTCTAATTGAGATGATATCTTTTGTAATGGATTCAATATAACCATTGGGTAGGAAGAAGGAGTGGGTCTCAAGTGTCCATATTTTGCGCTCTCCATGTCAGGGGTTGAGTTGGAGTGTGATTTCATAGTCCTAAACATGGACCTATTTGATGTGATCCTAGGAATGGATTTCTTGGTTCACTTTCAAGTTCATATTGATTGTTAAAGGTGTTGGTGAAGTTTCATGTCACCTGGTGGGAGTCCTAAGTTATTTCATTGGGAATGAGATCCTCTATTGGGTCACACATGACCTCCACTCCCAATGTTAGGAAATATTATATTTCAATTATCATCACTGATGATAGGGGTTGATGGTGGTTCACCTAAGGGTGGAATACCTCGAGTAGTGTATGAGTTCCCTGAGGTAATTCTAGATGACTTTCAGGATTACCCCTAGAGAGGTATGTGGAGTTATTGATTCATTTGGTGTCAGGAACATAGCTGATATATCTTCCCTCATATCACATGGCCCCCACCAAGATTGGGTAATTAACTATACAACAAAATGATTTGGAATCCAAAGGTTTCATTCCCATGCGCGTCTCTCCATGGGCCGCTCTTATTTTATTCACAAAGAAAGCCGATGGATCTCACTAGTTGGGAATTGATTACTGAAATATGAATAAGGTAACTCTTAAGAATAATTACCCTTTCCCCCAAATTAATGACTTGTTTGATCAACTAATGGGTGAAAATTGGTTTTCAAATATATATTTGCATTCGGTTGATCATCAATCTGGAGTGAGAGAGGTGAATATCCCTAAGATGACTTTCTAAAGAAGTTATGACCATTTTGAGTATCTGGTCACTCCTTTCAGGTTGAATAATGCTCCAAAAATATTTATCGAACTCATGAATACTGTGTTCCACCATTATCTAGACTCTTTCATTGTGGTATTTATGGCTTACATCCTAGTTTATTCTGGATCTAAGGAGGAGTTTGAGCATCACTTGAAGACCATTTTGGTCACTTTTAGGGATCACCTCTTATATTCCATGCTTTCAAAGTGCACATTTTGGATAAGGGAGGTGAATTTTTGGGGTCTTTTGATTTTGTATCAGGGAGTTTCAGTGGATCCAGAGAAGATGAGCACAGCTATTTCATGCGAGTATGCAAAGAATGTGTTTGAGATCAAGATTTTTCTTAGACTAGTAGGTTATTATACACAGTTTTTTTAGGATTTCTCTTGGATTACCTCATCCATGACAGCACACACTCGATAAGGTGTGATGTTTTAGTGGATCCCATGTGGTAGGAATCCTTGAAGGAGATTAAGCAGTAGTTTACTACTACACCTGTATTGACCATGATAGAATCTAAGAAGTTCCATGAGGTTTATTATGACACTTTTGGTATGGGTATTGGGTGATTGATTATATAGAGTGATCACATGGTGGCGTATGAATCCCTCTAACTCCAACAACATGAAAAGAATTACCCGACCCATGATAGAATTGGAAGTTGTTATACATGCCCTTAAGACTTTGTCCCATTTTCTTTTTGGGGAGAAATTTTTTTTCTACTCTGACCAAAAAATGTTAGCCAACATTTTCTCCTAGAAAGACTTGAACATGAGGCAAAACCATTGGATCGATTGTTTACATGGCTTCAACATTGATATTATCTATACCCTGGGGAAGGGTAATGTGGTGGACAATACCTTGAGAAAAAAATTAGCATTGTTGGCTTTGAGGGAGTCTAGTGAAGAGTGGACTCTTATGGGGTTCTTTTCCTATATGTATTTAGAGACCAAGAATCATAGAAGGGGTGCATTCTCGGTGAGTATTAAATTGACTTATTATCTTCTAGAGTTGATTTAGTGGTAACATCTAAGTGATGAGCTATTTTAGTGGTCTATGTTGCTTCTATATGGTTGGGAGACATATTTTAATTGGTCTTTATACCCCAAAGGAGTATTTTGTTTTAAGGGACATTCATTGGGGTTATTGTCCTTAAAGAATGTGGGGATGTAGGATAACCACCAATTTAAGTGGTTTGTTCATCCTGGGGAGACCAAGATGTATTATAATGTGTGTCAGTAGTTTTGGTGGCTAGGTATAAGGAGATACATAGCTGATTTTGTATCGAGGTGTTATATAGGTCACCAGGTAAAGGTAGACTATCAAATTCCTTCTGGTTTACTTCAACCAGTACTGATTCCTACCAGGAAGTGGGATGAAGTTTCAATAGATTTTATTATTTTCTTGCCTCATACACCTCGAGGAAGGAAAACCATTTGGGTATTTCTTGATCATTAGACCAAATGATCCTATTTTATTCTGATTAGTGATATAGTTAAATGGGATGATCTAGGCCGATTGTATAATCTTTATGTGGTAAGGATTCATGGGGTGTTGTCATCAGTTTTTTGATATATAGATCACCATTTTACCTATCAATTTTGGGAACACCTTCAAAATTAATTAGGTTCATATGTTAAGATGAGTATGGCATACCATCCTCAAACATATGGTGACACAAAGAGAGAAATTAATATTTTGGAAGAGATGCTTCGTACATGTGTTTTGAATTTTGGAGGATTTTGGGATAGTGATTTGGTTTTGGTTGAATTAGATTATAGTAACAGTTCCCAATATTAGATTTTAATGGCTCCTTTTGAAGAACATTATGGTAATATATGTCGATCTCATATGTGTTTGGATGAGGTGGGTGACACCTAAATTTTGAGATCGAGCCTTGTGCAGGAGCCATCTATGAATGTTAAGTTTATTAAGAAGTGGTTATTTACAACTCAGAGTCTCCAAAAATCTTATTCTAATCAAAGGTGTCTAGATATTTATTTTTCTTTGGGTGATTGGGTATTCTAAAAGGTGGACGCTCACTTCTGTTATTACCATTTGGGGAAGTAGGGAAAGATAACACCGAAGTATGTCGGCCCTTTTGAAATCACCTAAAGGATTAGAAATGTGGCATACATGTTAACTTTTCCTTCTCAGTTTACATTTACGCACGACATGTTTCATGTCACCAAACAGAAGAAATATAACCTGGACCCATCCCATGTGCTGAATTTGGAGTAGTTGGAGATAGAAACAGATCGATCAATGTTTGATCATATGGTAGAATTTAGTTGTGAAATGTCAGAACCAAGTGTGTTATCTTTATAATTATTTACATTAAAATTTTATTTTATTTAAATATATTTTTCATAAAATTGTTACTAGAATTTCCTTTATATAAAATATTTCAAGTTATTTACCTTATATTGTTTAGTTCATGGAATCCTTTCTTGGGTGGCATCCAAATGGGATTAGGATCACACCCAACCTAGACCTTTGGGTGTAGTTAGAGTTCGTAATGTTTGAAATAAGGGAAATGATTTTGGTGATGGTCATTCGGTTTTCTAGATTCCTTCTTGGTGTAGTGTTGTGGAGTTTTCTTGGGGGAAATTCCCCCTTACCTTGTGGTTGTTTTTGAGTTAGACTTACTATAACTTTTTTTGTGTCTTTTTTGGATGTTGGTTTAAAAACATTTAATTCAATTCTAAAAATTGTTTAAGGTTTGTTTGGTTTAAATTTTCATATTTTGTTTAGTAAATTTTTCTAGTTTCTTTGTGCTTATAAGTTATGGTTAATCATTCCCAACATTTATTTACAATACCCAAGAACTTCTAACAGCCTATGGGGGTCGGGAATTCCCTCCATGAAATGCCACAGACTGATTCGGGCACCAGTTCGGAAGATGACACGTCTTGGTTTATGACAATGAGTGAACCAAGTTGTACATGAAAAATGATGTCATGAAAATGGATTAAAATCATATAATTCAAGAATTAAATTCAACAACTATAATAGTAGGATAATCACATGAAATTTATAATTAATTTATAAATACACCTGGAATTACCTTAACTTGTAATTCATTATTTGATTACAATCTGATTAAATTAATCTCATTGTACATTCATTGCATTGTTGGATCCAAGTAATGAATATGTCTAGTGGTGATCCACATAAGAAACACAATCTCTAAACAACTATATCGAATATATGGGTGCTAGAATGTTTGATCATGATCTATTGCATCATTGGCATTTGACCATAAAAATATTCTCTTTAAGGATGAATAATTATTGATGCTATCATGATGAATTGTGAGAGGAGAAGGGGAGAAGAGAATATATATCTCTATATATCTCTCAAGGTATTGTGAGAGTTTCTCTACACATTTTGTGCCCAATGAGTGTTTTTTAGAATGTGATATAAATATATATTTATTATGGAAGGTTTAGGGTCAACAATTCTCACTTAGGTCACCTGAAAATTAAATAACTACAATTTGAACCCATGCCAACTAATAATAATAAATATATTATTTGTAATTCCTTGAGATCTACATAACTTAATAACATTTAGAAAATATATAAATTATATATCTTCCAACTGGACCATTAATCTCTATCTACACATCCTCCTTGCAATTTCTCAGACCTTTAATATTGACAATATATTTTACAAATAAATATCACAGCATTATTAAAAGAAAAATATTATAATATTATATTTGATAAACACTAAAAATAAATATTTATTATTATTATTTAACTCACTTATTATTTTGAATAACTTTTGGTTAAAAACTAGCGATCATTAAAACCTATATAATTATTAAACCATAAAACCAGAATAGTATTTATTTTATCTTATCAATTTAAACATTGAAATTAAATGAGATTACATATACACTTAGTGTGTGGAACTTTTGGCCTAATAATAGTTGAAATTGGTAGAGTTTCCTATATTTAAATTTTAGAATCTAGAAATATTCCAATTATTCCATAGATAAATAGTAAATGTCACAATGCCACACACACTATTATGAATTCCAAATATGTAATATAGTCCCTTTACCACAATATCTTAAATTAATCAGGTTTCATATTGGTGTCATTAAATTATGTTCTTGATGTATCCTTCCTTGAAATTCCAAAAAATGAACACTACTGTAGAACTACATAGCCATGGATTTATCGAGGAAGTTAAATTTCCATCAAAGGGTATGAGATATAAACTTCCAATAATATAAAAAAGGGATTAATAATTTATAGAATTATCCATAAAAATAGAATTACTCATGAGGCACCCATCATTTCCAACTTTTCCATGGGCATATATCATGACATCTTTCATCAATACCTCAAAGTAGGAGACACATGAAATTAATTAATGATAATATTTAATTATATAGGCCTCTAAATGTGTTCATAGATATAAACATAAAATTACATATATAATGTGTTTCTGCTACTGATAAGACCAATTTGATAACAACACATCATTGAGATGGCTAAGGTAGAACACCATTAAAAGGTGTCCTGTTGTTTTATAATCCTCCCACCCCTAATTCCCTATATAATATGTTTCATGTTCGATAATATCTTTTGACAGTAGAGCAGGGTTCTAAATAATATTATAAAATCGTCTAAAGAATATCATCATAGAGGGTAATTTCTATGTAATTTCAAAGAATCATATATATTAGGAGTTTATAATAAAATATGTTACACACATGAACGATCATGATAGGATTAAAACATTATTAATATTAAATATATTGAATACATGTAATAATAATGTATTTAGAATTTGGTTATAGAGAACTAAATCTAACATGAACACCATCAAACCTTCTTCAATCCTCCAAAAAACCCCAGATGTTAAAAAATAAAATTAATGGGACAATAAGTCCCAAACAATTACATTTGATACCTCTCAAATGATTTTAACCATCGACAACCAAAACCAAACCAAGAAGTGGATAAAATGAGAAAAAATAAAAAACCAACCCATGAGATACCTTTCAATGATCCCATCATTACTAAACACAACCGCCGACCAAGAAAAACTAGCATGGGGAAAATATCATCTCTAAAATAATCAATATTCAAACATTACATTATCAATGAAAAACATACGGAAAACTCAAAAAAACATAGGGTTCTAGGAAGAAATTTATGTCTCATTCTCCAAGGTAATATATTCTTAGACACTATAACTCCATAATAGAATAACCAAATAGGATGGTTTGTCCATGCATCACCTTTTTTCAATTATTCTAGATCTCTATTGGTTACTCCATGAACGTTGTTCCATCCATGATATCCAAATCTCCCCTATCATTAATATGGGAGTCATTGTGATGATACCATGCAATCTAGGACATATGAAATATATTATGGAAACATTCCATCAATGGTATAAAATCTAACAGATAAACCACCCCTATAATGCACTCTAACACCTAAAAATACTCAGTGAACCGAGGAGAAATCCGACACCCCCTAAAAACCCTCAACTTCTTATGAAGGGGGAAATACCTAAAGAACACATGGCCTATAACCTAAATATCCAAGGGCCTTAACCTAAAAACAAAATAGGTCTCCTAATAGTCCTCTATTATCATCATAATCTCTAATATGATCTAAATGTTCTCATTATTTCTCTCTACTATTTTAGGACCATGATGTGTGAACTATCAAACATCTTCAGATATCTAAACCTTATCTCCTTAGGAATTAAATCTCAGCACATTAGTATCAACGTTACCCTTCCCCATATTATAGAAGATATCAAAATCATAATCCTGGAAAAGAGTATTCCACCTTTACTGCAATAAATTCAGTCCCCTCTATGAGGCGATATATTTTATCCTCTTACGTTCCCTAAAAACCACAAAGAGATTTTAGCGAGGTAATTAAAATATAACAACATAAAAGAAATAAATATATTGAGATCATGGGTTTCATAATTACACTCATGGTGATATAAATTTTTATAAAAATATGTGATCATTTCCCTCTATTTTATCAAGACACATCCAAATATAAGACAAGATACATCATAAAAAACCTATGGTATCATCCCCTATTCAATAAATTGATGTAATTGGGAATTAAAAAATCTATTATTCAGGTAGATAAAAACCACTTAACAATCATTAGTCAAAAAATCTTGGTTTTGACTGGTCATAACTATCAAAAGTGTATAAATCCAAGGGATATCAAAAATAAACCTAAGATAATATCCCACAAGACCAAGGAAACGATGAACCTCTAAAAAATTCATGGATGACACGTGAGAAATAACAACCTTAATCTTCAATGGGTTCATAAAAACACCCTAATGAGACACCACATCCCTAAGGAAACAGTTTATCATGTCTGAAACATTCACTTGTACTTATTCTCAAAGAGTTTATGGTACCAAAAAATATGCAATACAGTTCTAAGATGGTCAATTTTATCCTCCAATGTCTTTGAGTAAATAAATATTTCGTGGATTAAAATGGATAATAAATTATATATGAGCTCATCAAAAAAGAAATTCATGAGACCCATAAACATAACTAGTGTTTTTGTGACACCAAATATCCTGGCCACAAACTCAATGTGCCCACACCCGCTGTAACACCCTAAGATTTTGTGATATTTTTTTAATTAAATTTAATATTTTAAATATTTTTTTACATGAAATTTTTATGTTATCTTGGATAACTGGAAACATTCATTTAGCTTTCATTACTTGCAATAGTTAGATCCCTTAATAACTTACACTGCACGCAAGACCAAGTTTTACCAATGATATATATATATTAATAAAATTATTATATTATATATAACTTAACCTTTAGAATGGGGGTATGAATAGAATACAATAATATTTTAAAATAGATAGTTTAAACTCATTTATATATTCATCTATTTATTGGAAATAAAATAACAATAAATTAAAATTATGTGAAATTTTTTCTCCAGAAGTATATTTTTTAAAATGCGGTTTTATTTCCTTTAGCACCATATTTTTACAAATATTTTTATCCACTTTTAGAAGATTAATTTTTTAAAATAAAAATTATTTTTTTAATACACAAGTCAAAATTATATTATGGTGATAGTTTTTGGGATGTTTCAAAAAAAATCATTTTTTGATGAACAGTGAAAATTATTGAATTTTAATTGACAACTCCCTTTTCATTTAAATTATTTTTAAAGATAAAATAAATTTAAAATTGGTCATAAATTTAAATTAGATTAATTATATATGCTTTAAAACAATTTAGTCTTTTATAATCAATTTCATATTGAAATTGGATATAAAAACACAGTAAAATTTTGAACATTTTAACTTTAAAGAACTGCTTTCTCATTACATCATCTAGATTAATTTTAAATTAAATTATTATAGTTATGTCAATGGAATTTGGTTACATGGATTCCAAAATTATAATCAAATAATTTATATTTTATAATAAGTATAACCTAATTTTTGACCATAATTATTAGTTGACAATAGTTAAAAATAATTACTATGATTAAGGTTAGAACGAGGTTTTTAACATTACAAGCGTCCGCATTAAAATTAATTTTACAAGAACATTTGGTTTTTATTTAAGAAATAGGATTTCAAATTTATAATCAGTAGGTATAAATTATCTAATAAATATAAATTTAATTTTATTCTTAAATTATAAATTACCTAGTAAAATAAAATAATACAATTTACCATAGTGAAAATAAAAAGGTTAATATTGAGTAAACACAAATACCAAGGAATAATTTGCTAAAAATGTAAGGACCTATCATTAAAAAATACATATTATAGTTATTTTGAAACTAGAAATAAATTTATTTTCCAAAAGATATTTGTAGTTTAGAGTTTTAGAGAATTAGGGAAAAATATTACTTGTAAACCCATATATTACAAGTGGAAACTTATACTCAATATCCATTTTCCTCTAAATTAAAACCTTTTAAAATAAATTTTTTTTTCCTTTAATGTAATATCTTAAAACATTTGATATTGACCTCTTAAGTTTCCCTAATATTCTTTAAGATCCTATGAAAAAACATTTTAAAATGTGGAATGAGCACAAAAAAGACTATTAAGGTAAATAAAATAAATGAAATTGTTAGTAAAATGAAAAACCTTTAATTTTTTTCCTCAAAACATTCCTTTTAACCCCAAAAAAGTAACCATATATTAAAAATATCATTATCTTACCATTTGAAAGTCGTGTGATTTTTATAAAAACACATATCTAATAATATAATATATATGTAGGTAAATTGGGGCATCATTTTCCATATCACTCTTTTAAATGTAGTAAACAATGAATCCAACCTCTAACTCTAGAGTACCCAATTAATTGGAGGTTATAACATAACCACTTCTGCTTTTTTTATCCCAAAACTACCCATTATTTGTTTATCACAAAACTAACTACCATTGGTTTATCATGTAATCACCCATAATTGGCTTATCACATAACCACCCATGATCCTAAACAATACCAAATAACTATAATATAAACATATATCGTGAAATATTTCATCATAAAAATATTCTTTGAAGAAAAAAAACTTTTCATTTGAAATCACTCATTTGGAAAAACTAATCACGTATAACAGAAATAATTTTATTTGAAAGTATCCATATAAAATTTCAAAGTAATATTCAAAATATTAAGGTGGAATGAAATTTTTAATTTACTTTCATGCCATATATGATGAAAAAAATTCATTTGGACTTTTTAAAAAGGATTGAAATTTGAAATTTAGAAGAGGAATTTTGAAAGAAATCCCTCTACATAAATCCTTGAAAATATTCCGCATTAAAAACATTTTAGCTATATTTGAAAATTCATATTTTAAAAAATATATTTCTATATAAATAAATTCATAAAAAACATTTTTAAAAACATGTACATGACTAAGAAATACTTGGAAAATAAATCCTTAAAACATTTAAAATGAGTTTTTTGTTAAAAAGTCCCTTACCTTGAGTCTGAATCGTAACACACATTCTTTAACTTCATGAATAATAAAATTAGATAAGTTATTTACATGATTGAAAACATTTATATTATTTATTATTCGTTTTCTATCACTTGTTATCATTTTATAACAATTGCTTAATTACTTATGTTCACATCAGACGTTTTGATGTTATTCGATACTTGAGACTAGAATGACATTGGTATGATGTATATAGTCAAAGTCTTCATTATTAAATCATATAAAAAATAATATTAATGAAATAATTATAATTATTATATAGAAATTATACTTTTGAATACATCCATTAAATATTTTTATGCAAAATGAACTATGTAACAATCATTGAGATTGTTGGTGGTACGTACATATGAGTTAGGTTTCCATTTTTCAATGATCATTAGGGAAAGAAGGTGAGTATAATTTTATATTTCAAGAATTATAATAATATAATTGATATGATATTAATAATTTTATTATACTCATTTATATATCATCCATGTGATGTGTTGTTGAAAAATGAATCACATCACTTCGTGGAGGTGACAATTCACTGGAACTCACAAACGACATTATCATTTTTCTGTGCCTGGAAAGGTATGAAATTAAATGATGTATTATATTTTAATAAAGATAAATATAACATTAATATCATATATAAACATTAATTCCCTTTTACAAAAATTTTTCTAAGACAAAGACGGAAAATGAATTACATCAGTTCGCGAGGCGATAGTCCGCCATACACATGGATGATAAATTCATTTCTCATTTGATGATAGAGGATATGAATATGGATAATTACACTAACATAATAACATATTAGTATTTTTATGATAATATATTAATTATTTTATCATGGTTGAATAATATTTGAAGGAGGTGGAAGAAGAAACAAAACTAAAATATGTTCTTGAAAACTATACCCCTTCTTTAGACAGTCTCCTTTAATGGACACCTTAAGACCATGGAATGTTATATTATGCCTAAAAATGACCTCTATAATATGGTTAATTATTATAGGAAGGTATGTTTCGAGATAATGGAAGAACAAAAATGGGTTTTAATTGTGAATAAATGAGAAGAGTGGGTTCCCTTTTATAAGAAAGGGGAGGGGCACTCTTGGAATGTCTCAAAATATTAAATTAATATAAATTAATTTTCAATTTAGAAAGGCTCAAAACATATTAATTTAAAATTTAATATGATTTTTGGTATTAATAACATCAAAAAATAAAATTTATATAAGTTTTAACTAAATTTATACCTTTATCTTTTTTTTGGACACTTATCTAACCTCTATAAGTTTTACAGTGACAAAATGTAATTTTACTGTTTGAGTGCTAATATAGTTATTATAAAATGAAAAAAAACCCATAAATGGATCATGTATTAAATTTTAAACATTATATTAATAATTTTTATGAATTTAATTTTTCTATTAATTTTAAATAATTTAATAATATATTAATAATTTTAAAATATTAATAACATTAATTTCAGGACTATTCATTACTTTGACTTTTACAAATATTAATAAAAAATATAACCTTTAATGAAATATTTAAATAAATATATAAAATATTAAAGTAATATATAAAATTAATTTATCACATTAATTATATAAATTATATATATATTAATGTTGTCAATTACATTTATTTGATGTTTCAATTGATAAAATAATTACTGCATCACCATTGTGTAAGACTTTAAGATAATTATTTCATTACTAAAATTTAAAAATAAATTTAATAAAGAATATAAATATTATATATTTAAAATTAATATTTTCATTCTTAGATATATTATGAATAACCCTATATTAAGAATGTTATAGCTACTAAAAACATTAGAATGATATCTTTGACATTTCTTTAAATAAAATATTATAAATGTAATAATATCATCCCAGTGGGTATCAAAAGATATGATTTATATCCTTTTATGATTATGGTTGAAATTAAATTGTACAATAAAATGGGTTCAAGTGCCATGGTAATTTTCTAGTCGTTATAATTTTATTTTAACCCTTAATTACCCTATTTACCATTTATAGAGGTAACAAAAATTACTGAATTTACTTTTCATATTGGACAAAAATAAAAGGGGCATGTTTAATTAATTTGGAACTCCTTAATACAAATATTTAAAATATTTTTAAAAATTTAAAACATAGTATTTTCATAATATAATTTAAATATAAATCGTAAAAATGTAAAAAATAATCATTTTCCAAAAAATAACATTTTTAAATTTAACATGTTTTATAATAAATTCATTTATAAAATCCATTTTTAAAAACTATAATTGGATTAATTTAAATCAAAATGATATAATTTAAATTTTAAACCAATAAAAACATAATTTTTCCTAATACTTGAAAAATATATATTTTTTTAAATCTGTATTTTTTACTATTCATTAAAATTAAAATTTTATAAAATAATCATTATTTCACAATATGAAAAATTTTATTTTATTATTTCAAGAATAATTATCATTTAATCAATTAAAATTTCTAAAATATCAATAGTTATTTTTATTATTTTAGCATAAAGATAAATAAAAATCATTCTTACAGAAATTATATTTGAATAATTAAATGACATTACTAAAAATTGTGTGATTATCTTATAAGAACATACCAAAATATTAATATTGAGATTTAAATTTATATTTGTTTACTAAATAATTTATTTCTATACATTCCTTCCAATTTAATGGATATATTTTCATAACCACCTTTTAAAAGTAAATTTTAGTTGTTTGTTTAAGTTTGATATGTCGTATCATGTATACTATCGAACATAGAGTTTCCTTTTAAAATATCAGGATGTTAAAAAAATATGTTAATTTTTTTGTAATGGGTTTTTTTTCAACCAATACATTTCTTCCTCTATTATAAATCAATTTTTGAGTAAGATGAGGTATGATTGACCCACAATAGTAAATTCTTTTAGGTATTTAAAAAAATGCCACTCATCCTCAATTATAAAATGGAACAAAATAACATCCCTTATTCACATATATAAATCCATTATAATCGACCATTATACAAAAAAAAATTAGTTACCAATATCCTCCCCTCATCTTAGAAGCATTATTTTTGTTTAAAAACTCATCTCATGAATGCATTTAGTGAAAAACTGAGGAGGATACCCATAGAAGAGGTAACATTCATTAATGAGAGATTTTGTTTTATCTATTCCCACCACATTAAATTCTTTTTATGTCAAGATTATTTAATAAAAATAGTATATTCCATATAATGAGTTGTATTATTTCATTTGATTGACCTAAAACCAACTCCACTTCCATTAAATGGGTTGCAAAATCATCGTTCGTTTGTAAGGCGGACTACCGCCTCACGAACTGATGAAGTTTTTTTCTAGTATCACCTCTCAAGGTTTGAATTAACAATGGATTTATTTTTTATATATTATATATATAATATTTATTATGTTATTATTATTCTATAACTTTTATATCACACAAACCTTTATGATTTCCATTTTGGGGTAGTATGTTGACAATGTTCATGTGTATGGTGGACTATCGCCTCACGAAGAGATGTGATTCATTCACACTTCACATGAATTAATTAATTATAGTTTTAATGAAAATATGTGACATATATATGACATGAAAAAGGAATCATTAATGATAATATATCATTTTCCTTTTCTTTTTTCAATTTGATGAGAAAATTAAAATAGTGTTCATGCGTACATATGACATATCGTCTCCATGAACTGTGTATTTAATTTTCTATCACTAAATATTAAAGATTAATATAAATAAGTATATAATTTATATATATAATATTTATATAAATTTTTTTCTGGTGGTGATGGAACCATGATCAATGTAACAGGAAAAAATTAACAAACCAATTCATATACTAAAAAATATACAGTTATTTCCCAAAACATGACTTTAACATAGAATTGTTAATTATTCGGTAATATAAGGTCATAATAATATAATATATTATTTTTTTCATATAAATATAATAAAATAATAGTTTTTATACAGGAGGATTTAATGAGTACGATGGAATTCAAGACACGAGGTGATGGATTTTCATCTCACTTTTTACATCCTTGAGACAAATGTTATATTCACCACCTATTTCTTTAATGTGGTGTACATACTATCCATTAATTTATATTATTATGATGTTAATGAAAAATATTTGGTTTTGCATATTGATTTTAGGATCTATATTTCTTGAGGTTCATGGTTAAAAAGTTATCAAATCGGTAAGGTATTTTTGCCTCAATTTTCCTTCCTTTAGAAACACGTTATGTTGTGAACCTATATTATTTCATTAAGTGTGTACAAATCCCCTTAGAAATGTAGTATCCTAAATTTTTTTATCCTCATGTTATTTTAATTTCTATTTTATGTAATTTCTTTTTTCTGGGATTATGATTCAAGGTTACCAAAAGAGTAAGGGTTTTATGTTACAATCTCAGTGTTTAGTGGGATTGTTTATGATTAAATATCCAATGTTGAAATATTGTGATCTACGAATAAATAATTATCAATAATTTTATTATCAAATAATTATTTTATCAAAATACATTACTTCATTTTCATCTATTTATGTGCATAAGAGTTCAATAAATATAATGTTTATGAGAAATCAAATTTTTAGTCGAAATCTATTTTTCTTCAAAAACTATGACTTAAAAAAATGCTCTCAATTTTTTTAAAAGTAATTTTCAAATAAAAAATTATATTTCCTCAATAAATGTTTAAAATTATTTTTAAAATCGTCCTTTATAAGCATTAAAGGATATTTTTTAAGAAAGGTTTTTCCAAAATGTTTAAAAAATAATTTTTCAAAGAGGAAAATATAATTTTCTAAATAAATGTTTTAAATGATATTTAAAATCATAATTTATAATTATTCAAGTTTATTTTAAAAGAAAATTATTTTTATAATTTTTGATGTTTTAAAAATTTATTTTCAAAGAAAGTCTATTTTCCTCAATAAATGTTCTAAATAGGAATTCAAAATATTTTTTGATCTAAGATTCAGTTCCCTGAGGTTACTTATGCATTATTATGGATATGATCCAATAAAAAAATTATTATAATTCATCTAAATGGTTTATTTTTATAATCAAATGATGTTTATGAAACTAGTTTCACTTCTGCATGTCATACCATGGTATAATTCTTATTAAACCTTGTTCTTTTTCACGGGTTATGCTATGACGAAATATTGAATTGATTATAGAACCTACCACTTTTCCAAAAGTTATGATATTATGAAAGGGGTGGAATAGTGTGAGAACCCAGTTCATTAAGGGACATTGTCCACTGGGATGGTCTTGAGAGTTAACCTTTACTTCTATTATTCTATAAATTAACCTTGTTATGAGTTCAAAATGTTATGCATGAACCTAATTACATATTCATAATGTTATGCATGAACCTAATTACATGTTCACAATGTTATGCATTGACATGTATTTAATATGCATAATTTTATATGTGGACCTGGTTGCATGTCTATAAGTTTATTCAAGGTACTGATTTAAAATCATTGACTTAATGAGTGAACCTATTTCTATTTGTACAATATCAATATGTTATAACATAACATATATTCCAAAAATATATGTTTTATGATAATTTTTTTCTCTCATGGATCAAGTTATTCGATTCACATATTATTCATCTCTTATAAACTTCTATTAATTATACCATAACTCAAGTTTATGTTCTATGAAAGGTTGAGTATGAACTTCATATGTTTTTTAATCACCACATAACCTTATGATTATATTATAACTTCATATGATCATAGATTTTTCTATCTTATATTTACCCATACTGAGCATATCAACTCACACCTTCTTATGTTTCTTTATCACATGTTATGAAGAAACGTTTTTTGTAGGGTATGTCTATAAAGTGTACTAAAAGGAAAGATCATTATAGGAAACATTAAATATTTTCCACCAAATTTGAATATTGTGTTCCATGTTTCCAATGGAACTAAACTATTATTTTCCTTAGTTGTGTGTTTTTGAAAGATAATAAATATTCATCTAAAAATATGTAATATCCATGTATGAGAATCATGGTCCTCTATAGATGGTATACAAGGAAATGTTTATTTAACCTTTGGAAACGAAGATAAGAAAACATTATTATGATCTTTAGGGGTATTTATAAGGATGTGTATAGGGATTAGTCTATGTATAATTATAAGTATGATATAAATCATATGAAAATGTCCCATAATTTCTGTGAAGGATAGAGAGAGTGGTTCTATAGAAACACATATTTATATGGATACTATAATTGGATGTGGATTTTTCATATATGTATTTATATCCCCTTAACCTACTCTAAGAATTTCCAAAATTTAAATGGATTGAGTTATTTTAGAGTTTCATTAGTGGAGACCATGGAAGAAAGAAGATTAAATTTCCTATATGGTAAGAATGTGGGAACAATCACTCAAGGGAATATCTCAAAGGAATCAAAAATTGATCTATGTGTGGAGAATAATGATACAATGAAAGTGATATTATATGAAAAAAGAAATGACCATTTATAAAAATGCATGTGAAGATTTTTTTCCCTGTGGTATTATTAATGATGAATGTTTTAAATGTGGAAAGTACAGGAGTTATGAAAATCTATGTCCTAAGGGTAAATTTCACAAAGGTAACTATAAAGGTTGTACGAGTAATAGTTTTTTATTAATGATGAGGATACTACAGATGACTGATGACTGGTATGGGATGCTCTAATAAAATTTTTTATATTAAATTTTATAAGAATTATTAAATTTAGGTTTATGAATGTCAATACATTATTCATATTTCACAATATAGTAAATTGATATTAGGGAATAAGATGATGAAGCATAGTAAATGGATTAAGGAAGAGGTGGGACAATTTAATTTTTTTTGTATCATAATTAATGAATTAATGAATACATAAGGATAGTTCAGTATATGTTTTCTTTAAGTATTTGAAAAAATATTTTGAATGGTACTAATAACCTAGAGAATTGATTTATTGGTAAGGATATACTTTACGATTAAGGGAAGATAACCTTTAAAATGTTCTTAAGGATGAGAAAATGGTTTTGAGTTTGGATTGAGAGATTTTGGATGTAGATTAACTAAATTGAACAATGTTGATGAAATTTTAATTAATAATGGATTTTTTGTAAAAATTTATATAATAAATGACGAGGTTTAGAAAATTATTGGATATGTGGAATATTTTCAGTAATCTATAGATCAATTCATAGAATGAAGTACCTTGCAAGTTTTAACTAAAATTTTATGTTAGTTTTGGTTATAACAAAGATTTGGAATAATATATAAACAATGTATTCACATATTTATAATGAGACTATTAATTGCTTCCAAACAATGTTTTAAGGATTAATGTTATGTTGAGTTTGGAAAATTGAGTATCCTTATTTATAAATTCTAAATATTTAATGGGCTATAAGGATAACCATTTATGGAATAGTTAAAGTTGAAATTCAGATGGGGTTTTATATATTAATGTATTACTTCACCATATGGATATTTATGCATAATCTCTGAAAAATATTTTTCTTCTAATGGTATCTAAAGATAAGAGAAATGAATTATCATTTTATCTATGGATATGATGATCCATTTGTACTCCATAAATAAACAATTCACCTGGAATTATGGGAGTAAAAGATGAAGTAAAATTTTATCAAGGAATAACCAAAGGATAAAATTGGTCATGTGGAATAAAAATATATCAAGTAAGTAAATTTTCATATGTTCTCAGTTTAAATGGAATATGAATTCCAAAGAAAATATTAGAAGGATCATAAAACAAAAAATTTATCCTAGAAACATTTTTTAGTATGAATAAAGTGGTCCCTTAAATTATCATAGATTTATGGTATATATTTGTTATCTTTTTCTCGATCAACCTCTATATTGTGATCAGTTAACTTTATCACTAGTGATAATTATTTAAACTTTTCTCACATGTCAAAATCATTACTTCCTACCTTTATTCTCCTATGTGGAAACCTAGTTATGAGTAAATTTTGGTAACTAATATCTTTCTAACCTTCCATTTTCAAAGGAAGTTTTATTATTCATTTTTAAAATGTGGGTTTTTATGATGGGATTTTTCAATTTTTAAAACTTAAATGAGTTATATGGATTTTGATGAAAAAAAGTCATTTTAAAGGGGGTTGAATGTAACACCATGATATTTTGGGAAATTATTTCAAATGAATTTAATATTTTTGATATTTTTTTTTAGAAAAATATATTTTTATTATTTAATAATATATAATACTAAGTTAGTTTCACATAAATGAATCATTGAGTTCCTTGATAGATTGCATTACCTACAGGACCATGGTTTACTGAACTAGAATATATTATAAACATTATAATTTAATGTGTCACCTAATTGTTAGAATGGAAGGTACAAATAGAATTAAATAAATTATTAAAATATATAATTTACACACATATTTTAGTTATCTATTGATTAAAAATAAAATAATTATCATTTAAAATAAATAAAATGTTTTCTAAAAAATGGTATTTTTTATGAAAGATAGTTTCTTATCTTTAGTGAACTCCTTTTAAAAATAATTTTAAAAAAAATTAATTTTTTTTTATTAAATAAACATAATTTTTAGAATCATCATTTAAAAACTATATTAGGGTGAATTTTTAGTATTTTTCTGAAAAGCTACATTTTTTATTAATAGTGAAAAATTCTGAATTTTAATTCAAAACTAAATTTTTAATTTAATTATTTATAACAATAAAGTATATTTTAAATTGGATTTTAAGTGATACTTGTTCAATTATATATCCATTTATCTAATTTTAGTAATTTTAATAATTTAAATATTGAAATTAGATATAAAAACTTGGTAAACGTTTGAATATTCTAACTAAAAAACGCTTTCATGTCACGTCTACAAGATTTATTTTAATTTTAATTATTCCACTTAAATTAAGGGGATCTGTATAAATTTATTAAATATTTTGAATTTTCATAATTCATGTTATATAATAGCAATAACTTAATGTTTTCCCATAATTATAACGGATAAACAATTAAAATTGCTTACTTCGATTAAGGTTAAAATAGGGTTCTGCGCATTTCATGCCTTTATATTAAAATTAATTGTACATAAAAATGATATTTATTTATTTAATTACATTTCACATTTCAAATCAATCGGTTTTATTTATCTAATAAATATCATTTTAATTTTTTTCTTAATGGATAAATTACCTAGGTAAATAAAAAGATACAAGTGAAGATGGTGAAAAAAGGGTTGAATTGAATAAACTTAAAGACTGAATAATAAAATTATAAAAAAAGTTTTTTTTTGGATTAGGTGTTTAAAAAAAATTCATCCATAAAATATAATATTAAAAAAATTGTTGGAACAAGAGGTAATTTTGACCCCCAATAGTGAATGCTTTAGTGTATTTACAAAAATGTCACGCCTCAATTATAAACGTGCACTCACTACCCTCTATTCTTAAATCCTATCAATCCCACTCAAGAAAAACCTACCAAAAAACTACTCAAAATACCTCAAATAAAACTTTAATCTTTATTTTTGAATTAATTCTTTCCTAGGAATTTTTTTAGTGAAAACCTATAGAGGATACCCAAAGAATAAGAAACATTCTTCAATAAGAATTTTTGTTTTATTTATTCCTCAGACCATTTAATTGTTTTTATATAATTATTATATAATAACCTCATTAAGTTTAAAATAATTAGATTTTTATTTTAATCTAATTACCTATAACCATATCCACTTCCATCAAATGGGTTACGAAATCATCATTCGTCTATAAGGAGGATTACCACCTCATGAACCACTATCGTTTGTTTTCCCATTACCAGCTCTCCTGGTTTGAATTAATGGTGGATTTATTGTTCACATATGATATATATGATATAAATTATTTTATTATGATTTTTTATTTTTTATACCACACACACCTATATTCTTTCCATTTTTTCTAGAATACAATAATTTGTTTGTGTGTTGGAGAGACTACCACCTCGCAAAGTATTGTAATTCATTGACACATTACATGGAGGAATTAAAGATGATTTTATTGTAAATATTTGATATATATGGCATAAAAATTATTCTAAAATGATAATATGTAATTTACCTTTCTTTCTTGGGATCCAACAAGAAAATGTAAATATCATACATGCGTACGTACGACCTCTTATCTCCATAAACAGTGTATTTCATCTTTTATCACTAAATCTTATAGATTACTATAAATAAATATATGATGAATATATATGATATTTATATAATGGTTATCATTATGGAAATGATCGATCCATGATCAAATTAAGGGGACCAGAAACAATAAATCAATACATATATGAAAAACAAAGTACTTATTGCTCAAAGATGACTTTAACATTGAATTGTTAATATATAGGTTATAAAAGGTCATAAGAAAAAATATATGGTATGAAATATATGTATATAATTATTTAATATACATAAAATATGCTTATATTTATTATATATGATTTTTTAATGAGTATGAAGGATTCCATGACTCAAGGTAAGGGATTTTCATCTCTCATTTTACTTTCGTTAGACACATGTCAATTCACAACTTATGTATTTTACATTGTGTATGTAATGCCCAAGAATTTATATTATTGTTAATCTACTAAACTTTATTTGGGATTACATATAAATTTTAGGATCTATCTTTCATCAGTATTACGGGTTAAAGGTTAACAAATTGGAAATGGTTTTTTCTCTCAATTTCCCTTCTTTGAGACACACTTTATATTATGAACCCATATTCTTTCACAAGAAGTATATACAACCCATTTGATTTATAATAACATGAATTTATTTATACACATGATAATTTGAGTTACATTTTGTTTCATTTCATTCATGGGGCCTATGATTGAAGGTTACCAAAGTAGTAAGTGTTTTATGTAAAAATATCATCATTTATGAGGATTGTTTATGAGTAAGTATCCAATATTCACATACCATGAGATACCTCTCAAATTTCTCATGAATTTTATTTAAATCTTGTTATTTATAGATAATAAAAGTTTTATCAACATTTTAATCTCTTTATTTACACAATATTTCAAAAAATCTTGTCTTAATGAAAAATCATATTATTGGCCAAAAATAATTTTTATCCAAAACTATTTTTTCTAAAAAAATAAAAAATATTTTAATTTTTTTCAAATAAAAAAGGATATTTTACTCAATTAATGAATAAATAGTTTTTAAATTATTACATTATAATATTTCAATGATATTTTCAAATAAAATGATTTTCAAGACCATTTAAATAGAGTTCCTCAAAGGGGAAATGAAATTTTCCACATGAAATGTTTTAAATAAATTTTAAAAGATCTATTTATATGTTTTCAAGGTTATTTTAAAATAAAACTATTTTAATAAATTTTTATGTTTTAAAATTTTATGTTCAAAGCAAATTTATTTTCCATACGGAATGTCCCACGTAGTATTTCAGAAATATTTTCAATCTAAAATTACATTATTTGAGATACTTATGTTTTAAATGGGATATTATACAAGGATATAGTTATAATTATTTCTGTGAATGGTTTATGATTATGATGAAATGAGGTTTATGAAACTTTTTTCTCATAAACTAGTTATACCATGGTAAAATTATTATGAAACTCGGTTCATTTTATTTGGTAATGCTACAATGAAATAATGAAATGATTATGAGACCTATCACATTTCCATAGGTTATGATATTATGAAATTATTATGAAACCCGTTTCATTTTAAGGTATTATTTCACACATGTCTATGTTTTTTAGTATGTGAAAAGTGGGACCTACATTCCCTTCCAATGAATTTGGAAAAGATTTATATATCTTGAGATATTAAGTGATGGACTGAGAAGTGAACCCATTTTAGTAATATAGGGATGTAATGGGGAGTGAACCGGATTCATTAGGGAAATTTTTCTACCATGATGGTGTTGGGAGTAAACCTTGAATACTATGATGTTATTCATGAACTTGATTACATGTTCACAACATTATTTTTGAACCTGATTATATGTTCACAATTTTATACATAAAATTGATTACATGTTCACAATGTTATTCATAGACATTAATTTCATGTTCATAATATTATTCATGGACTTGGTTCCATTTCCATATGTTTATATAAGGGATTGATTATATTCCCTTAACTTAATGAGTGAAAATGTTTAAATTTTTAAATTTACACAACATTATAATATTATGTCTGTGACACAAATATATGTTTCATTCCAATGTTATGATCTCATGGATCATTTTCTTTGATTCCCTTTTGATGCATGTCTTAATAATTTCCAATCCTTATTTCATGACTCATGTTTATAGTCTATCATAGGTTTGGTATGAAATTTGTACGTTTTTTAATTTCCAAATAACCATATGCTTATCTTATGATTTCATTTAATCATAAATTTATATCTCTTATGTTTAGCCTTACTAATAATCTAAGGTAACATTTTCTTGTGTTTCATTTCTCCTTGTTAAGAATATATGTTTTATGGTGAGTTTTTATATGAAGAGTACAAAATGGAAATATATTTGTAGGAACCATTGATAATATTTCACCATATAAGAAGATCTATTTCCATGATTTCAATAAAACCAAATATTATGGTCATTAGGTGTATGTTTGTGAAATGTAATGAATATTCATCTGAAAATATGAGTTATTGAAGAATGAGAATCTTGGGTCGCAATACCTACACCTAAAGTAAGTATTTGGAAAATCCTTATCTCCCAACTACTTCCTATGATTTCTTGACTGAAAAATAAATATTTGAAAATTATTTGGCTCCCTATAGATGGTCAAAGAGATCATCACTCCTTGTTAGGGTGTAATGATACCTAATCCTCACTTGATTCAACATCCAATAGTCTACTCACAACCTTATACTACGATCCTCATTCATGGTGACCAATATTCGTGATACTTAAGGATTCACACTAGGTTAGATGAAACCAATTTGAATTATATTTATCAACTTAGGGACTCATATGGTATAGATCTATATGAGACATTTGATAAGGGACATCGAAATCAGAGATTTTTCCTGATTCACTTCTATCACAGACTCAACTTTGTGTCAAGAGGCTAGGGTAAACAACTCAAACAGGAAGATATCAAGAAACACCTCTACAAACCGGTTAAAATTCTTTGCATCTAATTTTTTGTATAGTAATTCTAATTGACATAAAGGACGATCCACTTTCCTAATAATCATATGATAACCCCACTTACCAATAAAAGCCACTCTACATCCCTCCCCAACAGAAAATGAAACCCTCATTTAGAAATAATCAATGAATACTCATAAAGAAAACAAACAATACACATAAGGTATAAAATTATATGGTTGTATCTATAAAAAAATAAAACAACTACTGACTAGTACTGCCCCATAACTAGTCTGTATCATAGAAATATATCAAAAAAACATCCTCTCAAACTAGTTTCGATAATGATTGGGGAACTATAAGACTCTACACCTACAACAAAAAATAACTGAACTAAGTAAGATAAGAAATGGAGTGTGAGGATCCAAAATAAAAAAGGTAGAAACATAGGTTGACAAAAAATTAATCTTACCGTGGGGAACATTTGGACCTACTGGTATAAAATCCCCCATCACATACATCATCCTATTCCCAAATCCTCTACCTCTATAATTACAGCCTCCATGATCATGATATTCTCTATGTATCATAGGACGGTTACCATTGTGAGGCTGAATTTTTATATCTCCATACACCCTCGGATGAAAAACTTCCTTTTTCCCCAACTGCTAAACAAACTATGATGACACTTGCAAATAATATATCCTAGAGGTAACTATCATAACCACTAAAAAGGGTCTTGACCACCGATATCATAATGACCTCCCTAATCTATCAGAACCAATGTATAAAGGTGACCATGAACCCCATATACCTGGAATGAAAATGAAAATCCCCTAGTAGAAGATTGAGATATATTTTCCATAGAATGGTGTGCAATGGTCTATCGATTTCAGTTCCCTGTAAATAGTAACTCCAAATTCTTAGGCATCCGTGATCCATTTTTAGAAGCACTACCCCATAATATTTCAGGTTGAACACACTTTCAATGATCACCCCCAAAATAATTCATCCTCTCAATAACATATACCTTCTTTTATTCCTCTAAATACATATGAAGCATAAATCAAATGACTGTATATCTAATCACTCGGTGAAACACTGCCTGTAGATTCCATTCCCTAGTATTATAAAAATATAGAAAAATAATAAAACAAAAGTTCTTTATTTTTAATCCCAGGATCCACCATGTTAAGGATCCCTAGTTAAGATGTATTATATCCTACCTCTTCACTAGCTTCATCATAGATAAAAATAACTCAACATGAAATTAGTCATGTAATCCATAACATAAAACATCTTCTCATTCTATTAACCTAGATAAAACACCCACCACTACCATGTCACCCCTCGTGTTGACAAACCACCAATGCCACACAAAAAATTATCATGTGATCAAATCACACCGAATGTGATCTCAAGCTACCCCAAATAGAACTCTATCCTTATTTCAAAGATTATTCCCCCAAAAATTCCCATGCTCTACCATTGAAAGGAATACTAGCACATTTTTCATGCAATATCCTCATCTATTAAGTCAATTCTTTGATGATCATCCAGATCATATTTCCAAACCTCTATTGCTTGAAGTACTCATATATGAAGAACATGATCCATTATAGAAAGTGAAAAGAAAAAAAATCAAATATTAGTATCACAAAATTTTATCAAGTTCCATTTAATTATTTTCATTTAATTTTACAAAATCACCAAATTAAGAAAAAATGTTCAATAATTATGATGAATGTATTATTCCATGGTCCACACAATAATATTAGGACCACCTCACTTGTCTATTTGATAGACTCATGCACCTTACATTAGATCTTTATGGGGAATTAAAATATTGCATCGTTATTAGTCCACGTTTCCTATATCACACACTAAGATCACCTGGAAACAAATTCCTACCAACCCATCTAATCCTCATAGTTCCTAATATTAAACTCCACATATTCTCTCAATCAAAACCAATTATATCATTATTTTGTGTCCCCTTCCAAAGGTACCCATTCTTGGAGAAAATTTAAGAAATACTCATAATTACCCTCTGATTCCCACCTTCAGTATTCCCTAGGTTAAAAATTATCACTGAGGGAATAAAAATCTCTCAAATGGAAGTCATTCCCATCAATAATAAAATAAGTACTATAAGATATGTCAAATAATCCCCCCAAGAAAATCCATTACATAATATGAATTGGAAAACAAAAATAACCCACAATTCATGAATATTGTTAAAAATTACAAACAAATCATATAAAAATATATCAATGGAAATTTCCTATGATAGAGAGTCATCAAAAACTCTAATATTTAAGCTAGTAATGTCTAACATTAATAACTAAATCCTCCTAAAAACATCAAAATATCTTTTTTTTGTATGGTGAGCCTGACATGTATACTGTAACAACCCAAGTAAAGTTAATAATCAATTTCCTTCCTTACCAGTATTTACGAATTTCACAGTTATATTCATTATAAAAATGTTTATTAATTTTAAATCATAAAGGAAATAATTTTGTTCTTATTAAATTATTTTCATATAATGTTTTATTTAAATGAATAATTTCTAATGTTTAGAAATTGAAGTTCAGAAAATTAAATTCATTTTTGAAATAAGCATGTAAAAATTATCTTACGGTGAAATTATTTTTAAAAAAATTGAATTTTCAGAGAGTAGTGTAAAAACACATTTTTAAAACAATTATTCGTTTAGTTTTATGTTTTAATTCTAAAATTAATTTCATTCAGAAAAAGGAATATTAATATTGAAAAAATTGATTCCATATTTCTAATTTGGACTTCCAAAATAGGTGAATATGAATATTTTACTTTGGTCAACATATATAGTAATAGTAGTAAATATTTTTGACCTTGGTAAAAGTAGATCGTGTAATAAATGTTTAATATTTTATTATAAGGACTAAAAACAGCTATAAAATTACATTAAATATATTTTATTAGTGTGTGTTGACCATAATCGTTAATTAATTTTATTTATTGAAAAAAAAATCTTTTTTCTAACATAACCTAATTATTATTTTAAGAAAATATAATGACAAAAATGTCAATCCCAAGCTTTAAATATATATAGTTTTTTATTGGGATACTAAAACTTATGTTTGATTTTAAGTGTATATTCAAATTATAAATAATTGTTTTACAATTTTTATTAATTTATAATTTTTATTTGTGAAATAATTAATTTAAATGCTTATGAAATTCTAATACAATGCTTGTGCATGCCATAGCAAAGTCAAGTAAATACATTTAAAAATACAAAATTAATATTATTTGGGTTATTAATAGTGACCAAAATATTTTTAGATATTTATATATAACTTATTAGATATGTTTAAATATATTATATTTATATTCAATTTTATTTTTTTATTTTCAATGTCAAATTAAATGAATTTTTAAAAAAATGACATTAATGGTATTTTTTTATCAAATAATGTTGTATTAAATAACATAATATTACTAAAAATGTTATGTTTTGTAAATTAATTGAGATATGGTTTATAATATGAACCATGGTATATTCAAATGTAAATTTTCCTTTAATAGTAACTTCATTCTCTATATTTTTGTGAAAAATATTGATACCATGGTAGAAGACTAAAGTGTTAATGGGTGGGGGTAATCAAAAAGATAAGGGTAAAAATATCACCTAGACTATTCAAAAATTTATTGTATGATATAATTTAGACTCACCGTAATATGTTATTCATATTATATCAATTTGGATCCATTTTAACATAATAATTAATTAAAATTAATTAAATGATTTAAGAAATTCCAAGAATCCCCTCCCCTCACTTAAAAAGGTGAAAAAAAGATCCATTATTCCTCAGACATTTTAAGCAATATAGTTCTAAAAATACCTACTCAATTCACTCCAAAACATCACTCCCCATGTCCTAAAGTACTTGGTTTTATTATAAAACCATCCTAGGAATTATTTTTGTGTAAACCTAAAGAGGTTTTCCAAAGAAGAGGTGTAGTTAATAACCATTTTTTTTAATGTATATCTTATTATACCTCCATTAAATATTCACAAAAAAATAGTGAAAACGTAATATTATAATTTTAAATATACTAATATTATATTATGTTAATATTATAATCTATATAAATATATTCTTCCATCAAACTGGGAAAGAAAACATCATATGTGTTAACATCTGAACTACCACCACCACAAAGTGATGTGTTTTATTTTACATCACTACTTCACACATATGGTTATGATGATGAATTTAATTCATATATATGATATTTAGAAATTAATTATAATTATATTAAATTAATATATCTACTATTTTATTACATTTCCATTTATTTTAATGTGATAACGTTGCTCATGCGTATGTGTGGATTACCTCCTCCATGACAAATTGTGATTATTTTTCAAGACACTATCACATGGATTGTATATATAGAGATAATAATATATTTTTGACATAATTATAATTAGGGAATGAAAAAATAAATTCTTACCTTATTTCAGTCATTATCTTTGAAAAATAGAAACATTACTCATGTGTAAGTATGACCTACTGAATTAATTTTGGATATATGTGCTTAATATAGTCAAAACATATGACATGAACTTAATTGATTAATGAAATTAAATATAACATGTTTATTTAAATAAATGATTAATAAAAATGAAAAGGGGTCTTAATAAAGTGATTAATTAACATATATTAATTATTAAGGAAGATAAAGAACATACATGATGAGTGAGACTCAAGATAATTGAATCGTTATATTAAGAACATAAATTTAAATGTTTTAAATATAAATATTATCTGTATTTTTATTCTAATTCAATATTTTTAAAATTATTTTTTTGATATATTTATATTAAAAGAAATTAGTTATAAATAACATTTTAGGCCTTTTTTATTGTGATAAATTTTTTCAAAAGGAATATTTTTACATATTTTTTACAGAATAATTTAATATTCATTAATAACTTTCAAGTTATTTGAGACTCTAGTGTTTGTTAAATTCAAATTTTATACCCTATGCCTCGAGGGACCCAACCAAAAAAATGTTTGATCCAATAGTTTATTCTATGTAGCATGATAACATGAAATAGAAGAACTTTAAATTCATTTTCACTCTATTATTATATCCTAATACAATGGATTTGGAAAAATATTCATAGTTTGTTTCCCCCAGCTGGGAAATTGAACAATTAAGGAATATATGAACCAATTTTTAAGTTTACTTGGTCAAATACCTTAAGAGGGGGTGAATCATGGTATGATAGATTTAAACAAACTTCCCCTTTTGATCTTGTTTTGTTTTTAAAAAAACTCGCTTCTCACTTATTCTCATAGAAAAGTATGAACAGAAATTAAATAATGCATGAGAAGTAGAAATTTTTACTTGGTTCTCCCTCACTAGGCTATTTCCTAGGAGAATACATTGGAAATGTGCCGATGCACAAAATCCACTAAAATTGAACTGTTTTTTATCATGTTCGGAGTGGACTCATATTACCTCTTTGTTTACAACCAATCACAATTTGAAATCTTACTGCTCTCTCAACAGAAATGTGCTCACTACTACTATTGAAGATCCACACATATTTTATAGGCTTTTATGTCCCATTATTATCTCAAATTTATGCATCCTCTGTTATATGTGGATTCTTTATTGATGTCCCACTTTTATCCACTGATGAATTCCACTTTACCACAGATGTACTGGGAAACTCAAAATCTTTCAAGCAACCCTTACTGCGTCTTGTATGAAACTTTAATGCCTTGTGCACAAGATTCTACTTTTTTCACGAAATGTCACTTGCATGCAACTTCAATATTATGTACAACTCAAATATTAGGAATAACTCTCTTATCTTTCTTGCAACTCCAATTTTTTCATATAACTCCCTTTTCATGCAATTATTAAATGATTAAGAGCTCCAATTTACTCTAAGTCTTGAGATTCTTAAAATGAGAGGAGGCACCTCTTATTTATAGGCATCACTATCCCCAGTGCACAAAACCCTAAAATGTTATACAAAACACTATTTGATCAAGAGAAAAAACATTTCACATCGCATTAGGCAGGTAAGCCCCTTTTGCACGTACGCATATTTCACGCACATTTCTTACCCTTTTACGCACATTATGCCTATTCCATTTTTCGACGTTCTGATCCTGAAACAAGCTTTGTGCCCAGTTTTCCAAACCAACATCAATCTTGTTTGTAACTTCCTTTTCTAAAAATACCTTTCTCCATTTTTCTAATCTTGAAGACAATAAATATGGAAAACACTAGAAAATGCTTCCACCTTGTATTTTTTCTTTTTGTACCACCTCCAGATCATCTATTCCTTTTTCATGGTTCTTTATCAATGTTTATTGTAAAAAATACCTCCTTAACTTGACAAATTTACAAGGAAAACCTCTTTTTCAACAAACACAATCAACCAAACAATGCTTTAATCTTACCTTGATGAAATTTTCCCCGACACCAAATTTATAATATAATTCATTTTATGATTGATATGGTTTCAATTGATAAGTTAGAATCCATTCAATTTTGGCAGGACTCTGAATGAGCTTCAACTCTCTAGTTTTCCTATTGAAGCTTCCCTCTAAGTCTAAAGTGGTGGATCAATCATAGATGGTTGAGATATACCATAATGAAATGCCAGGGGTGGAAAATTATTACCTTGTCCCAAATGAAGTCGAAGATGGTAATCATGAAAATAAAAGGAAGAGGGTGAGTTTATAGTGTAAGTAGTAGCAATAAAAGACTTTACACTCAATAGGTCTTAAAAACATCAATGGGTTGTATATATATACTAATAATATGGATTTATTAAACCAAACACCCAATCCTATTAAATATTTAATTGATATGTATACACCTATGATGAAGAAATAAGAGTATGAGATATGATTTCCTTTATTCTGTATAACCATATCTGATGTGAAGCTAACCTGAGATTTTATCATCCTGGATATAGAAATCCTAAATATTATTCCTTGAATATATTGTGTGGTTACCATCAAAGTGAATATAGATTTTTATCTTTAGAGGGTGACCTTCACCACCCACGACGGAAGTTCTCAATTATTCTTATGAGAGTGTAGGGTATGTTAAGATCTAGTAGGGAGGCCTCTACCAAATATTGGAAAATTACTATTTTATATATCATCTCTTCTTATAGAGGCTAGTGAAAGAGAAATAGGAACTAAGATTCCACCCATGGTTGAGAAATTTCATAAAGTATTTAAAAATAATTTCTTGAGGCTACCCCCAAAATGAGAAATTGATTTCTCCATTGATATTTTAACTAGCGTGTAACTGATATATTTTCCTATATATCCAATTTCACTAGCTAAATTAAATGATTTTAAAATTTTATTGGATTAAATTGAAGCTAGATGGTTTATTTTTATTAGGGTATCTTCTTAGGAATCAACTGTATTATTTGAAAAAAAGATTATTAGTATCTTTAACTATGAGTATATTATAGGAAGATGATTATATTTACTAACAAAAATAAATACTCATTTTCTCTCATTCATGGCCTCATTGGTAAATTAAAATGGGTTAGTTGGTTCCCAAAGATTGATCTTTGGACAAGGTCACACTAAGCTAAAGGAATCTAATATTCCCAAGACCTATTTTAGAATAAATTATAGAGATTTTTAAAACTATTTGATTTTTTCATCTGAACCAATTCTCCCAAGTTAGTTGTAGACCTTATCAGCTGAATATTTTATTTAAACCTTGTCATTTTTATGGTTTAGTTTTTTAATAAAATATTATATTACTCTAATAAAGAGGAAAATTAGGATAATTATTTATTTACATTCAAGTTGAGTCCCAATGATCGTAGTTTTTAAAAAAAACATTCAGGGTGTAACTTATGGATCTCAGTTGTCTTGTTTTCTAGACATGTAGTGTTAAAACAAGGCATATCGATTGATATTGATATGGTAAAGTATATTATATTTTAGAAGAATCAAATACTATCTTATTGGTTTATTTCTTCTTGGGTTTATGAGGTTACCATTAAATATTTTTTGCGTTATTTATAGTGGCCTCTCATTTGATAGCTCACCCAAAAAAAGGAGAAATATTTCAATGGATCTCAGAATATAAATCTTATTTTGATGAGTTTAATATGTGGTAAACATTATATCTTTTCATAATAATACCTACTCTATAGGAGATCTATGTTTTTTATTATTATGCATGATTTATTGGTTTAGGATGTGTTCTTATGGAGAGTGATCAGTTAATTGTTTATCCATCACTATAATGTTTCTCATGTGAAAATAATTACCCAAGACACAACCTTGATCTAGTAGTGATTATGAATATAGTTAAAAATTTTTGGAAATATAATTTTGTTGAGAATTTCATGGTGTATACTGGCCAAAAAAGGTTATGTTATATAGTTCATCCTAGATACATGATTCTCAAGAAAATGTGATTGGTGGGAAAACTGTAATATTTTGATATTTATCTCACTAATACATTCAGAAAGGATAACATTCCAATTTATTCTCTTACTAGAAAATTTCCTTCACAAGTTTGGAAGTAATCTTGAGATGAGTAGAACTTTACAATTCTCCTATTCAAAATGAATCTTGTGGTGAAAGGATATAAAGACATAATGTTTCAAGAAATTTGTGAAATTACACCCACTCTAATTGATATTATTCATCTAGAGTATTTATGAGATTTTGAGTGTCATCATATCAAAAGAATTATAAATGTTGGGAAGACCACTTGTGAGTTTTCTATATCATTCATAGGAATATTTTGTTTCAATAATGGCAATGAGTTCCCTCATATTATGAGTTAGATACTGATATAATATTTTCACTAATCTTATTTTATAGTTCACCCATGAACCGTTAAGAAGTATTATGATATGAAATAACTATATTAGTTGTTAAGAATGAGATACGACAGAGAAAATCATGGGCCATTATTCTACCCATGTCAACTAACTGAAGAGGAGCATCAAAATATTTATGGTATCTTAAATCTAGATAATTTATATACTCAAAAATAGGTAATATATCCATGGATTTTATTATTGTGTTTCCTCATACCCCACATGGAATGAATTATTTCTAGTTTCTTATTTATCAACAAAAAAAATATACCTATTTTATTCATATGGGATAGAACTAAGGTGGATTATCTTGGAAATCTATTTATCTATGATAATATAAATTTTATTGGAGTTATATTAGTGATAATTAATAATATATATCATAATTTCATATAATGATTGTATAAGGGCCTCTAAATGGACATAAGTTATTTCTTAAATATGATAATAGCTTTCCATCTACAAAAAAATGGGTAAATGGAGTGATTAATAGAAATTCTGGAATACATCATCCATTATTATCTATTTTACAGTAAAGGTTTATGGGATACTCAGTTATAATTGGTTTATTTATTATACAACACATGTTATCCATCATCTATTAGAATGGTTCATTTCAATTAATTAGTTAGATTTTTGTGTTAGCCTTAACTATATTAGACTAAGGTTGGTGTATGACAAAAATTATCAATTTTTTACCACATAATGATAAAATAATGACTTAAAATATTATGAAACCTTTTTAAAAAAACCAAAATATATATTTATAAGTCATATAATTTATTTAATAATATAATTTTGAACCTATAAATATATATTTGAAATTTTTGAAATCAAATTAATGTTTTTATGAAAAAAAAATAACAATTTTTGATTCTTTTCTTTTAATAAATTATTCAAAAGTTTTATTTTGGTTTTGGTTTCATTTTAAATTAAAATATTTTCCTTTTAATTATAATTTACTCAATTAATTTCATTTTAATCAAACATAATCATGATGTGAGTATAATATCATTTTTATTCTTTAAGATATATCTTTTTTTAAATGGTTTTCATTGGATTTCCAAAGCTTGTATAAAAATTAATTTTTAGAATTTAACAAATTTAATCATAGAAAATATATTCCATACTTGGAATCCAAATTTTAAAATTTGGTAATGAGTTCGATTTCATTTTCACAATGAATAGTTACCATTGTAAAAAAAATTCACTATGGTAAAGGTTAAAAGGGTTAATGAAGGAATTAAACAAAGAGATACGGTCTAAAATATCTATAAAAACCATACAAAAATATTGGAATGTTTATTGAATCAATATAATTTCCTATTTTTTATCTTTTACTACATTAGAGACATTTAACTTGAGAAAAAACACTTATTATATTTTAATGTTCCTAATAATTAGAAAGGTACCAGTCCCCTAGATTATAAATAGAAACATACTCTATTCAATTTTACACACTCCAAAATCACCCTTTTATAAATAAATACATATTAAAAATAAACTAAAAATTTTATTAACCACATATATTTTTTCTTCATCCCAAAATATTTATCAAAAAATCCATAAGGTGTATTCCAAAGGAAGATATCTAAGCATGAGGTATAAGTCTCCATAGAATTCATTCAAGTTTATTTATTATTATACATCCATAAAAATATTCTATAAATCCTAATATAATTACATATATATTTATAATAACATTAAATTTTATCATATTGATTGAATAACAATTTTCTATCACCTTTCAATCTAATTAATATGAAAACAACACTCATGCATACGTACAAACTACCATCTCTATAAAACGATGTATTTCATTTTTCATCACTTCCTAATGTGGATATTTATAAATAATTGATTCATAAAAATATGTTATAGTTATGAAATAATTATTATTATATCATGATAACATATTATTTACAATCTTACACTCTTATCCTTTTGAAAATGGAAACATCGCTCGTACGTACTTTAAGAATAATGCCTCCACAAAGTGATGGGATTGATTTTTCATAACTGATTCACATGGATGGTTATATTTATGGATATAATGTATATATATGATACTTATAAAAAAATATTATTCTATAACTGCAAATTATTGTCTTCCAGTTTTCATTAAATCTATTGAAAAAAACATCACTCATTCGTATGTTCATAAAACCGCCTTCATGAATGATGTATCATATTCTATAATCTCCTTACATGGATTATCATAAAAATGTATTTAATATATAAATATGATATATACATATGAAATTATTTTCATTAATTAGGTTATTAAAAAAAGTTCAAGGTATAATTATTGAAATTAACAAATCAAAATATTCAGGAGAAACAAAATAGTTATGACCTACAAACATTATTTTAAGATAGTTTTATGAGTGAATTTATTGAAATAAGTTATTAATAAATGATATCCATAATTATAGACATAAATATTTATCTAATATATATAAATTATTAATATAAATTTTTTTATTTGAGGCTATAATGCTTCCGATCAAGCTAGAATCCTAGGTAATGGTTTCTTGTCTCAAACATCCTTTATTGGGACATGACTTGAATTAAACACCTATTTAAATTATATAATGTATATTATTACTATTTGAAATATTATATCATTTTCCAATGTTTAATCATGTTCGTTAAAGTTCAAATTTAATTTCTCTCATTCAAGATGTTTTGATTCAAGTGTTTGAAATTTTATAAGGGTTTGTGTTACAATAACACTTTTAATCGGGATTTTTTTAGTTTAATTTCTATTAGATGAATATTTTTATTTCACTCCTAAACCCCATATATTTTCTTCTTATATAATTATTTATTAGTCTAGTGACCTTGATCCTAGTAGCCCAGAGATGGTGTCTTCTTTATTACATTGGTATAAGATATAAGGAATCACATCCTGAAGGACCAAATAGTTTAGTAGTATTGGTAAACAAGATACATAATTGAGTCTTTAATTACATTTGAATGAAAAAATTAGAAAATAATGGTGATATCAAATTCTTAGTAAGGGTTAAGTACAGTGGAAGATATCATAAATAAACCACAATAAATAATATAGAATGGTAAATAATTTCACGCACATATCAAGTTATCAATTAACTAATAAGGAAGTGCATACATTGATAACATAAATGTGAAAACATCATGGATAACAATCAATATGTAAAGGAAAATTGCTGAAAACACATTACATTTAATAAATACATGACAATCATAACTAGAAAGGGAATAATCATGACAGAAATGTATGTAATTGAAAACAAATTATATCTAATGAATAACTAAGAATTAAATGAATCCAAATATAATATCATCGTGAAAATATCAAAGATAATTATAACTAAATTATGAATGAAGGAAATTCATTATTAATTGATGTAATGCCTCAAGAACATGATACCCCTGTCCTTAATATATTTCACAATATGTTCTAAAACAACAATTGAAAACAACAATAAATAATATAGCGTTGTAAATAATTTCATACAAGTTTCATGTAATCAATTAACTAATAAAAAAGTACATACATAGAAAATATCAATGTGAAAACAACATGGATAACAATCAATATGAAAATAAAATTTTTTGAAAACACATTACATTTAATAAAAACATGACTATCATAACTAGAAAGGGAATAATCAAGATATAAAGGTACTTAATTGAAAACAAAATCCATCTAATGAATAACTAAGAATGAAATGAATCCAAAGATTATATCATTGTGAAAATATCATAGATAATAATAACTGAATTATGATTGAAGGAAATCCATAATTAATGGATGTCATGCCTCAAGTACATGATACCTCGATCGTCAATATCTTTCACAAGATAGTCTAAGACAACAGTTGAAAACCCATTTAATGCTTGATTACTGATTTTTCTCATGATACATACTGATTCATCAAGGGGATATATAATACTAGGTCCCACCATCACATTAGGTCCAAAAAAATCCTCATATATAAAATAAATGATTTAATTAATTAATTAATGTGTACTAACATCAAATATCCATATTTAGTAAAGTATTCATATTAATCAATGTTTCCCCAGTAGGTCAAAAAAATTTAAAGTAAAAAATATATATGTAGAAATAAGATACGGCTTAAGTAATAATAATATCCATGATACATAATATTTATATTTAAAGAAAATTTAATGTCTATTGATAAAAAATTTGAATATTTCAAGGATATGTCAATTACAACAAAAAAGAAACAAGGAAGCGAAATATAAAAATATCCTTGTTCAAAAAAATTATAAACAATCCCTAGGAAGAATAAAGACGGTATCAATTCTACATATACCCATTGGATTAATAATAAATTATTTTTTTTCTTAATTAATAGAAATAATTTGAAAATATCTTTAAAAAAATTCAGTAAATATACATTTAATTTTAAATATAACTTTTCAAAACATAAAACATTTTGAAAATAATTTTCTTAGAAAATAATTTTTTAAAAGGAATGAACTTATAGAATATAAGGAAAAAAATTATGTACATATATCATCATAAATATGAAATAAATATTTAAATAATGAACATTGGGTAATTCTATATATGTCATACATGATCAAAATAACATTTCTTTTGCATTGTAAAAATGTTAGAAAAGTTCCTCATTCAGAAAATGACATGAATATTACTTTGAAAAAAAAATTAAAATAAAAATTTAGTAAAAAATTGTTTTTTTAATAATTTTAAATGTCTAAAAACAAATTTTAAAAAATAAAAAAACATCATTTTGGAAGAACAAACTTTCTAACCAAATATAAAATTTAAGCTGTAATTTCTTTAAATCATTTTATCAATTATTTTAAGTACCAATGAGTGGGAAATGGAAATATTACATGAAAATATCATGAAATAATGGAGGGGAATAAAATAATATGTGTTTATTAGATAATAATAAAATAATTTCCATTAATATAAATTCAATAATAAACAATCTCAATTAGAATGAGATTGTGAAATAAACCTATATGATGATCATAACATTGAAGTGAGAATCAATAAATCAATCGATTATTCCTATAAACCATAAATAGACATAAAAAATTTAAAATAAATCATAATTTAGTTAAAATTCATTATATATAAAATATTAAAATAAAATTTGATGAAGATGTTATATAACCCAATTGAAAGAAACTGAGTAATGAAATTCTTTACCACTTGTTAACCCTTATGTCAAATCCCCTTAAATGAAATAATTAAAATTAAAACTCAAAATATAATTAATGATTATGATTTCAAATATTTATGTTAAAAGGGTCATTATATACTACATATAAAATAAACATGGTTCATAACATTACAATATGCCTTAATGAAATGTAATTGATACGAAATAAATTAACTAATGCTTCCTTTTTGTTGAATGTGAGTTAACCTTCTATATCATGGTTTTAAACATATAATTAACTTATAAGAGATACATGTTAACTTTTATAATATTATATATTACCCCTTTATAACATATTATCACATGTTCATTAATAATAATTCATTATTTTTATTATTTTGGGTTTTAATTTCCTTGTTTTCTCATGCCTGTTTTGTTACAAAAGATCCTTTTCTTGTGAAAATTATATAGTTCCATAATTTAAAGAATAATAATCATAGGATAATTACCATATTTATAAATCAATTATAATTTTAATACCAATCATCAAATATTTTTTGAGAAATGATATATGTTACGATCATGGAGAATATAAATTGTGTTTACACTTGAGAAACGTTTCTTTTTTTCAATGATCATTATGGAAAGGAGGTAATTAATATTTTATATTTACATAATTAAAATAATATAATTTATGCCACATTATATTATTAAATTTTCTTTTACATATCATTCTTGTGGTGTGGTGATAAAAGGAGAGCCACATCGTTTCATTAAGGCAGTAGTCCACACATTCACGAACGACGTTATCATCTTTCACTGAGTGAAAATATAAGAAATAAAATGATTTATATATTATCATTTCATAATGATAAATTTGTCATGAATATCATAATTATTTAATTTATATCACATATAATCATTAATAGTATCTTTATTACATTCCATGTAAACGGTTAGTTAAAAACGAATCACATCGCTTCGTGAGGTGGTACATTGTCGTACACACGAATGATGTTATCGTATCACCTATAGAATTAAAAGTAAAATAGTATATATTATATAATAAAAAAAGGTATATTTATGTTTTAATTATCATATATATTCTTTAAATCCATTATAATATCCCACTGTGAAAGGTGGTGATTGAAAAATTTATAACATCGGTTCGCGAGGCGGTAGTCTACCGTATAAATAAATGATGATTTTGTAACCCATTTGATGGGATTCAAAATGGTGTTAGCCCCAAAATTTTTATGAATACATCACATTGTATTTAATATATTATTTTTGTATATAATAATGTTTTAATAAAAATTTATGGATATGGAGGAAGAAATAAAATAAAAAAGCTCATTGAATAATATTATCTCTCTTTTTGGTATCCTCCTTAGGTTTTCACCAAATGCCGTAATAGGTTGGATTTAATCCTAAAAAGGATTTTAGGATGAGAGTATGTAATTTGGAAATTGATTTTGAAAGTTCTTGTTCAATGCAAAGTGTTTTAAAGGTGTAAAGATAGAAGATAGGGGGTGGACTTTTATAAGTGAGGCGAGTTTCACATATGTAATTTTTTAAAAATATTCAATAATACCCATATTTCTATCATTTTGGTTGCCTCAAAAAAGGTCCATTATCATAAATATAAGTTATAATGTATTTATATTTCCATAAAATGGGTTTTTTATAAGTTATTGGGTTTTTTTTAACACTAATTTGATTTTTTAACCACCCTATAAATCCATTTTACATTCATTGTTGTAATTAATTTTTTATATTTTCAATATTTGTTTTGGTCAAAAATTAAGTTGAAATAATTAGAAATTATAAAATATTTTGATTAAAAATATATAATCAATTTTTCCAAATTCAATTCCCAAAATTGGAAGCTTTTAATTTTAAATTAATCTTACAGATGAGACGAGAAACCTGGTTTTTTTAGGGAAAATGATCAAAATTTTACAAACATTTTATATCAAAATTCAATATTAAAATGATTAAAATGAAATAAAATGTATTAATTCATAAATAAGTTTACTAATTTTACATTAAAACAATTTTACAATATAATTTATCATTTTAAATTGTTTAAATAAAAAGGCGATTTCAATTTAAATTCATTATTCTTCAAAATTACTCACAAAATAACATTTTCTGGAAAAATTAAAAAATTCACCCCAAGATTATATTTCTATTTAGATATAAAAAATTAAGTTTATTTTCTAAATTTTTTTTCTAAAAGTTGTAAATTTTAATTTTAAATTATGTGCTCAAAGTGTGATTAAACTATCTTTTGGAAAAAAATCTATTTTTTAGAAAGCTTATATTTTTCTTTAAAATGATTTTTTTATTTAAAATAAATAAAAAATATATGTAAAAAAATATTTTTAATCATTATTTTATTTTATTCATATCCTCCATACCAATGGCTGGGTAATAACAATCAAATTGGATAATAATATTAATAATATATATTTGTTTAGTAAAACTCGATAATTCATGTAATGAAAGATACCAAAGAAACTCACTGTTGTGTGTCTCGTAAGCTATCAAATAAATTAAATTTATTCCAAAATAAATATATTATAATTTTTTTGGGTGGTATATTCTCCTCTAATATTGGTTTTTCATGTCATACACGCTATCAAACAAAATTTTCAAAATTTAGAATTTTGGAGTGTTACATTCTCTTGAACTTAAATAAAGTGTGCCCTCAAAATTTAAACTTCATCATGGATATAAAGGGTATTAAATTTTGAAAATAAAAAGTTGAAAAACCCACATACAATATTCTTTAATAAAATATCCTCTTAATAATAGATAAATTTAAGTAAAAATGTAATATGGAATAACATATAACTCTTTTTCTATGTAGGGGAACATTTGTGGAAATAAAATATATTGACATAGAATAAAATCATAAGTAATTATAGGGAGTTATTTAGGTCATTAATCGAAATAAATTTAATGACCAACAAAATGTTAAGGGCCTCAAAACCATAATTTTTTTATGAATTAAAGAATCATATGATTCGTGACAAATGAATATAGTTGGATAATATTTTTGTTTCAAGTTTCCTTCCTTAAAGTTTAGGAATAGTTTTACTATCTAGGAATATAAGGGAATATAGAATTTCATCATTTGGATGTTCGTAGGTAAACATCCAATTCATCCCTTACTCTAATAAATTAATATCAAAAAATGATTTCTTTCAAAAGAAACTAATATTCAATTTTAATGGATCATAACATCTATAAAAGAGTTAAAATTCTTTCCATATTTATCTGAATATTTTCCAAAACAAATTTGTTTATCACAAGTTATCTAATGTAACATATTAATATCTACACTTAAAAATTAATGCCATTATTTCATCAATAAAATTAATTTCTCCAATCATTTAACTAATGACATATTAACTAGCACATCGCGTAGATTATTGGTAAGTGTTAAACCCTTATCATCCTTTAGTCATGGGTTCAAGGATTGTGACCTTACCCAACATAACAGTTTGTCACATGTCATGTGGTATTTCCTTATTCTAAACTATATATTTTTAATTCCTATAATGTTTTTAAAAAATATGATGGATATCCTTGAAATAAAATTAATCACTAAATAACCTTTTTATTAAGGTTTTCAAAGAAATTTTTTTATAGATTCTAAAAATCTTATTTGAATATTATTACATTGTAATTAATTATCATATTAACCCTAAATATTATCAATACCATTAAACTTATATCTTTAAAATGTAAAGGAATAATTCAAAAAATTAATTTTTTAATACAACATATACTTTCCATAAATGTTTCCCAAAATATCGTTAATCATGGAATAATCCTATCACAAAAAACCTAAAAATATTTGTTTAAGAAATTGAACATATGATCAATCTTAAACACATTATCACTTTATGGTATCAATAACTCTTATTTTCAGAAATACATATATTATTCTAAAATTTAACACAATATTGAGATGTTTCATGATGATTTTAAGAAAAATACCAACAATAAAAATACTTCCAAAATTTAATTCCTAAATCCGGTTACATAAATACTTCATCTGTTTTATTTAAACATAGGTCCTTGTTTGGTCTTGGGTTACCCTTTATAAGAGTTCATTCACTTTGATAATTTCTATGTTCTCCGAATTTAGGACAACAAAATATAAATGGATCCTTAAGATGACAATTATTTCCTTCCATTGTACTCTTCATTATTTCTTGACAATTATTTTCATTATTCCCTTCCTTTCGACACATAAATTTTATTTCAATTACATTGAGACATTTTCCTAGGTAGATCCTACCCCATTTATGACATGAATGAAATTTATTCTTTTTTTCTTCATGTTCTCCACCACTCTAGCTCTTAGGGAACACTATCCTTCACTATATTTCTAATCCTATGAGTTTGTTAAGGTATATGTTGTTAATCAAGTTTTAGGATTACTGATGAGGCATAATCATGAGATCTTTCACTCCTATCAGAATCCCATTTAGTTGCTTATAATCACTACATTTTCCTTCGTATTCAATATTATAAATATTTATTCAGGTTCCAACCATTAACTAAGATCAAAAATCATACTATGAGAAAAAATAATCATAGTGGGAAAGTGATATAATCATTTATAGGATGCCTAAATCAAGAAACATTATTCTCAATCTAAGACATCTTGGGTTTAACCTTTTCCATTAATTTTCATAAATCCTTCATAATTGTTTTTAATGAAAATATAAATTATCCAAACCCTATCCCCCTATAGTTTCAAACCAGGGGTGTAGTAAGGCATTTTGTTGTGCACTAGGTGATTTTCTAGTCGATCCCAATGTTCCCTTCTCAGATTTATAACCCATAAGTACCTCTATGCCAGAACCACACCCCATTATATTATATATACAAGGATGTATTCCAAGAAGAAACCACATAATCACTTCCTTACCAAAATAGTAGGATGTTTCTATACTCAACCTCAATATTTCTAAGAGGGTTGTGTTCCCTAATATTTGTTTTCATAAATCTGGATTCAAGTTTTTCTAAAAAAAATCCTATGATACCAACTATAGAGACCCCAACCCCAGTAGCTCAGGGATAGTGTCTTATTTATAACATTGTAAAAAGATACAAGGAATTACATTATAAAATACGAAATAGTATAATAGTCTTGGTAAACTGGATACATACTTAATTCTTTAATTATATTTGAATACAAAAAATACAACATAATTTTTTTAGAGAATAACATTATTCCCTCTATAATATCATTGCATATCATTCATAGTACAATTCATCAATTTCTAGGAAAGGAAAAAAATAAGGTTGACCTTAAATTCTCGATTAGGGTTAAGTACAGTAGAATATATCTTGAATCAATAATAATGGACAATATTTCAATTTAAATAACTAAACACACATTCCATTTAATTAATAAATTTATAAGAAAGTCCTTCCAGATATAATATCAATGCGAAAATATCAGGGATAATAATCAATATGAGAAAGAAAATAACTATAAACAGATTCCATTTAATAAATATATGAATATCATAACTGGAGAAGTCATTATCAATATGTAAAGTTAATTAATTGAACACACATTCTATCTAATCAATAACTGAGAATGAAATGCATCCAAAGATAATATCATTGAAAAAATATCATGGATAAAAATAATGAAATTATAAATAAATGTGATGATTATTTATTGGATTTCATGTCTCAGGAACATGATAAATCTATTATCAATATATTTCCCAAGATGGTTTCAAACTATTGGTAAAAACCTAATTAATTCTATCTTGCTGTTTTTTATCAAGAGACATAATCCTGCATCAATGGGATATATAATATATCTCCCCACCTATAAATTAAGGTCCAAAGCATTAATTATATACTAAATAATCTATTTAATTCATGAATAAATATTCCTTAACATCAAATACATGTATTAAACAAAGGATGTTGATTTATCAATTTTTCCATAGTCAAAAAAATAACATTCAAAGAAAGACACCATATGTAGAAATGTGATAAGGTTTACAAATAATAATATCCTTGATAAATAATATGGATATTTTAGAGAACCATGAATTATAATGATCATATGAATGTAAATATTTCATGGGTAAGATAATTAGTATAAAAATGAGGCAAGGAATTGAATGTCAATAATGTCCTTGGTCAAAATAATCATAAACAATCCATAGAAAGAATATGGATTGTATCAATTCAACATATACCCACTTGATTAAGAATAATATTTTTTCTTCATTGATGAAGAAAAATAATATAAAAAGATATTTAAAAACATTTTTGAGGAAATATCCTTTTTTATTTTGAAAGTCACCTTTTAAAACACAAAAAATTATAAAAATCTGTTTCATTG
The DNA here is from genome assembly GCA_963277665.1 of Viscum album. Classification (NCBI taxonomy): domain Eukaryota; kingdom Viridiplantae; phylum Streptophyta; class Magnoliopsida; order Santalales; family Viscaceae; genus Viscum; species Viscum album. The sequence goes on from OY728160.1 coordinate 642,727,827, forward strand.
AAAATAATTATCTAGAAATTATAAAATTAAATAATATTAAGAAAAAAATTTATTTTAAAATATCCTTGTATAAATGTAAAAGAATATTCATATAAATTATGGTGGGTAATTTCGTACATGTTTTACAGGGCCAAAAGTTCATTCTTTTTCTATTGTAAAAGGTTAGAAAAGTTCCATGTTCCAAAAATGACATGAAGATTCCAATAAAAAATTATAAAAAGAATAAATGGGTTAAAATTTCTATATTAAATAATTTTGAGAAGGTATGAAATATTTTTTAAAACATTTTTAAAAAACTTGGTTTTGGAAGAAAATAGATTTTTGGCCGTAGAGATAAATAAAGTCGGGTTTTCTACAAAACATTTAGTGAATTATTTTATCTGCCAAAATAGCGGGAAAATGGAACTATTACTTGAAAATATCACGATAAATATTTTATAAGAAAATTAAATGGTTTTATTAGACAATTATCAAGTTATTTACTTCAACTAAAATACAACAATAAACAATCTCGATCAGAATGAGATTGTGAAATAAACCATTATAATGACCATAATGTCAAAGTGAGAATCAATAAATGATTTAATTGTGTGTATAAATTATAAATAAACATAAAAATTGGAAATAAAATATAATTTAACCAATATTAATTATATAGATAATCTTATAACATCAAATATTGTGAAAAAGTAATATAACCAAATTTAAATAAATTGAGTTATGAAATTTGGTACCACGTGATAACCATTAAGTCAAATCCCCTTAGATGAAATAATTAAAATTGAAACTTAAAATACCATTAATAATGATTTATTAATGATATTAGTTTTAAACTGGGTAGTATATAAACCATATAAATGAAAATATGAGCAGCAAATTACAATATGCCTCAATGAAATGAAATTGAGATGAAATCACTTACCTCGCACTTCCTTTTGGTTAAAAGTGATTTAACCTCCTTTATGGTGGTTTAAAAAAATTTAACATATAACATAAACATATAAATATTTATAACATAATTTATGATACCTTTATAAAATATTATCAATCATTCATTAATAATTTTTCATTTTTCATTATTTTGGGTATTAATTGCATTATTTTTTCAGGCATGTTTTATCATGAATGATCCAGATCTTTCACATATTATATAGTTCCATAATCTATATAATAATAATTATGAAATAATTACTATATTTATACATCAATTATTATTTTAATACCAATCATGAAATATGTTTTTGGGAAATTAATAATGTTACAATCATAGAGATGGTTGGACGTACGTACGCATGAGTAACGTTTCTATTTTTCAATGATCACAATATAAAGGAGGTAAGTAAAAATTTTCCTTTCCATAATGATCATAATATAATATATAACATATTATTTCATTAAATACATATATATATATATATATATATCGGGTAATAATTGCATTGTTTTTTCATGCGTGTTTTATCATGAAAGATCCATCTCTTGCACATATTATATAGTTCCATAATCTATTGAATAATAGTTATGAACTAATTACCATATTTATATATCAATTATAATTTTAAGACCAATAATGTAATATGTTTTTGAAAAATTAAGAATGTTATAGTCATAGAGATTGTTGGGCATACGTACACATGAGTAATGATTCAATTTTCCAATGATCACTATGGAAAGGAGGTAAGTAAACTTTTTCCTTTCCATAATGATCATAATATAATATATGACATATTATTTCATTAAATATATACATATATATAATTCATATGTTTTGGTGATTAAAAGAGAGTCACATCGTTTCGTGAAGGTGGTAGTCCACACATACATGAACACCGTTATCCTCTTTCATTGAGTGAAATGGTAAGAAATAAAATGATATATATATATATACATATTATCCATTCATAATAATAAATATTTTATGGATATAATTATTATATATTTTATATTAAATATAATTTAAAGTTTATCCTTATTTAATTATATGTAAAGTGTTAGTAAAAAATGAATCACATCGCTTCGCAAAGTTATAGACTTCCACACACACGAGTGACCATATCGTATCCCCTGAGGAATGAAAATAAAAAGGTTATATATGATTAAATTAATCTATATGTATAGTAATGTTATAAATATAATATATATACTTTATATCCATTATCTTACCCAATAATTTATGTTGTTAATGGAAAAATGGATGGCAGTGTTTCTAAATATGGTAGTCCACCGTACAAAGGAATGATGATTTCGTAACACATTAGATGGAAGTGGATATGGTTGAAGGTTATTCCCATATTATAAAAACATCCTGGTATATGGAATATATTGAGGGTATTATAAAATTATAATTTAAAAGGAAGTTAATGGGGTTGAGAAAAAAATAAATTAAAGACTTTCATTGAAGAATGTAACCACTTATTTAGGTATCATCATTGGGTTTTCACCAATGGCCTTCCAAGGATGGATTTCTCCCCAAAATAAAGTTTCTAGGATTAGATTAGTTAAATTTATGAAATTTTATAATTTCTTGGCTGAACCAAATGTGGTTTTATGATGTGAATAAGGAATTATATGGGGTTTCATTTTATAAGTGATGTGAGTGTCACGGTTATAATTTTTTTGAACAAATTCAATCATTCCCATGTTTTTATCATTCCAAAAGAATCCAAAATGGGATATCCTCAAACATAGAATGTATAAGTTTTAAATATTTCCATATATTTGTTTTGGATAATTTTTTTGGTCATTTTTAACCATAATCATCTTTTTTCACCCCCCCCCCCACTCCCTGAAAATCCATTTTAACCTTAATTGTGGAAATATATATTTATTGCTTCCACTATTCATATTGCTCAAAAATTAAGTTGAACATACTATAAATTATAAATTATTATAATTCGAAATATGGAATCCATTTTTCAATATTCAATCCATATAATTTGAGAATTATAGTTTAAAATTAATCCCACAGACACGATGAGATAGCAGGTTTTTAAAAGGGAAAATATTCACAAGTTTACAAAGTTTTTGTATCAAAATTCATTTTGAAAATGATTCAAATAACCAAAATTAGATTAATTAATATATAATTTAAATAATTTTACTTCAAAAACAACTCAAAATATAATTTATTATTATAAATTATTTAAACAAAAAGGTGGGTTTCAATTAAAATTCAGTATTTTCCGCAATTCATCAAGAAACTGAAAATTTTAGAAAAATCTCAAAAATTAACCCCAGGATAATTTTGATAATCAAATTTCAATAATAATTCTTGTTTTTTCAAATTAATTTATCTATAAATGGTAAAAAATTATATTAAATTATATGAACAAAGAGAAACCAAACAATCTTTTATAAAAAATACAGTCATTCAAAAATATTTCTTTTTGTTATAAATGATATTTATTTAATTTAAAATAAATATATAACTAATAAACATGTGTAATCTATATATTTCTAAAATTTATTTAATTATAATAATACCCTACATTGCAGTGGCTAGGAGGTAACGATCATATTAAATAATAATATTAATAGTTAATTTTTTTTGTAAAAGTCATTCTTGCGTGTAACTTTTGCTATCAAAGAAACTCATTGATACATATATCTTAATCTATTAATGAAATTATATTTAATAATATATATATATATATATATTCAAAATTCTTAGTGTGTTATATTCTCTACTAATCTTGTTGTTGTGTTTCATCCACACTATGAAATATAATGTTCTTTTAAAAAGACTTATTTATCATTTTTGGTAGGTAATATTTCTATTAAATATCAATATTACATATTTTAATCTAATTATTTTTCTTTATAAATAAATTATTTATTGAGGCTAAATTTAGTAAACATTAAATTTATAGTTATTGTTTTTAAAATAATCTTTTTAACATTTTTGGTATGAGTAATTTTTAACATTTATAAAAATAAGGAAATGATTTTTTTCTAGCTTTTACCACATGAAAAACATTTCTCTCTATAATATAAATTATTAGTTATCAATTTTCTATATAAGTTTCTATTTTTTTCAAAGAAAATCATATTCTCATCATTCCAATAATTTTTAGTTAAAAATGTGTTTACAGGAATAGGATATTTCTTTTTATTTCCAAAGAGTTGTTATAATGTATTTATGAATTTTTTTCATAAATTTCCACATTATTTAACTATTATTATGATTAAATGGGAATATAATCTATTGATACTATAAAAAATATTTATTTGGATGGATTATAATCATGTTGTTCTATTTATTTACTAGAAAAAAATTGGAATTATGTGTTATATTTCCCAAGTACAAATATTTAGGTACATTGTGTATTGTATTTACAATTCACTCCATTAATATAATGAATTCACTGGGCTTACTAGGTGATGGGTGAGGCATCATATAAAATAACTCATCAATGCATTGGAATGATTCCTATGAGAAACAATATTGGGTTTTTTAGTGTATTATTTACCTATTTATGTATGATGTATTGTAATGTGGCCTTAATGGTTAGATTAAAACATACAAAATTACTAATTATTTTATTTTAAAATATTTTATTCGTATACATGTTATTATTTGTTTTTCTATGAAAACCATATACATATTACCCTTTCATGATATTAGTTTTATGGTTTATTATATTATTACTTATCTCTTATATATTGTTTATACCTTATGTATTAATAAAAGATTATGTTGTATGATTTCCATTATTGATCATTTTAACTCAATAAATACTTCGTTTCCATTTACCCATGTCATGATTAATAGTAATAAATATGTTATATTTATAAGGGAACACATTTGAATAATTTTCTAGGAGACGTCGGAGGCTAATTATGGAATAAAAAGTTTTTGGTATAATTATAAAAAATATCCATTATGTGAGAAAGATATTGGTTTTGTTAAGTAAATTTTTTAATAATTCTAAAAATATCTAAACCTAAATAATGCCTAGTACATATTATTGAATCAATCATTTAATATATTTCATAATTATACAATGTGTAAATTTGGTCACTTGAGCTGGCATCAAAACCGACATGTAAAAAAATTACATTAGATTTGGATATATGGATATGGGCCAAATATGTTGGTATTAGACTTTTTTTTAAGAAATTATTGGTTAATATATAATTATATGAGTATAACTAAAAAATAAAAATGTTTTAAGTGTTAATATGATGATTTTGGATCATAATTTAAAATTATTTAAAACCTTAAAGGTTAATACTTTATTGATAAATATAGTTTTTTTTTCTTAATAAAAATAGTTCAACAAAAAACAACATGGATATGGATATGTTAGTATTTATCCTCTCTATAATTTTTCTTATTGTAATTTTATTTCATGCACTCACAAAAGTCATTTTAAGTTTTTATAAATTTATGGAACCAACATGAACCAAGTTAACAATTGATGTTAAAGAAAACATGATGGTCATATAAATGAGAAACCAAATGGGATAAATGATAGAGTAAAAACACTTATAGTTATTCATAGCCATATATCTAAGGTTATAATTAACAACTTTAACCAAGGTGAGATTCTTAATGCACCAAACCATTGAAAATGGAGTTTTATAAAATTTAAAGTGATAAATATCATGTAGGAACCAAGATTCAACTTACTACTTGTTATGAATTTGGGAAGATGAAATCTAGGAAATTTATAAAAGGAATAAAAAAATTAATATGATTTACAGATGAAATAGATATATTAACTATTGAAGATAAATAAAAAGTTTAGTTAACATAGAATACGATAATAGAGTTCATTTTGAGGTGTCAATTAAATTTTATAAATTTGGTGAGTTTTTTAATTTTCCAAATAAATTCCCTAAATTGAATGCTCATTATGGGGATCTAAAAATATTATGAATAAAGGTTTAGGAATATCAAATGTTAAATATGAAGAAACTATGGATAAATTATAAAAGTTATGAATTATTTTAATTTTTTTATGTTTACAGTTCAAAAAATTATTATATTTCAATTAAATTATCCTAAGACATAATTCATATTATAACACCCTAAGATTCTAAAAGAAGAACAATGTATTAAATAAATCATTTGGCACCCAACACTGAGCCTAAATAAACTATAATATAGTATACCATTATGAAATAAATGTTAAATTTATATGTATGAATAATAATAACTAAATTATGAAAATTATATGTTTTACACAAGAAAAAATACACTGGTTATCTATTTATTTGAAATAAAATACGTATAATTTAAAATAAAAATAAATATTTTCAGAAAAACATTTCTTCTTTTCTAAAAGATAGTTTACTCAGGCTTTGTGCACGTAATTTAAAATTAATTATTAACACCTTTATAAAATTTAATTCATGGAATGTACTTTATTCTTTAAATCATAATATCTAAATTATCTTTGGGTGATGTTTTTTTGTTTTTCTAAAATGTTTCATTTTTCGATGAATATTGGAAAAATAATGATTTTTATGGAAAAATACCTTTCGTTTAAATATTTTACAAGGCTAGATTATATTTTAAATTATTTTTGAAGTAAAACTAATTCAATTATATATCAATTATGTTTTTTAAATTATGTAAATAAAATTTTGGAAAATGGATTCCAAATTTGAAATTAGAATAATTTATATTATCTAATAATTTTAACATAATTTTCTTCTAAAATGAATAGTGAACACGGTAAAAATTAATTACTACAATTAAGAAAAATGTTGGTTTACCGAGGGTTAAACTAAAATTATAAGGGTTAAAATGACCTAAACACTTCTATGAAATATATTATATGGACACATTTAAACCTTATAATTTCTAAGTCTCAAAAAGTATCCCTTTTTACCCTTTTTCATTTGAAAAACAAGGGAACATTTTTTTCTTTATAAAATTATAATTATGCCACTCACCTCACTTACAAAAGGTCTCCCGCTATACTATATTATTTTTACCAAAAAAAAATTTAGTTAAGCCAATAAATATCCAAATGACTTCAAAAATTCAATAATCTCAACCTATTATCCTTTTTAGGGCATAAATACAACCTATGAAGGATTTTGGTTCAAAACTTAGAAGTTTACCCCAAGAAGTGGTAATTCCCTTCAACGAGCATATTCATTTTATTTATTAACCCACCCAATTAAATTCATATCAAACCATGATGATATAATAAACATAGTTTATTACATATAATTATATGATTTTATGTTTACTTCATCACCTAAAACCATCCCAACTTTCCTCAAATGGCCTATGAAATCATCATTCATGTGTACGGTGGACTACCGCCTCGCAGGCCAATGTCATTCATTTTTCCATTACCACCTATATTAGTTGGGTATAATGTTAGAAATAATTTATATATATTATATTCATAATATAATAATACCTCATTATTCATTATATCATATAGACCTTTTTTACTTTCCATTCCATAGTGGATTTGTTAATGTCACTTATGCGTATAGTGGACAAACACCACATGAATCCATGTGATTCATTTTTCACTAATGATTTAAATGGAAGTTAATAAGGATATTTTTAATTAATATATTTTATATACATGTAATTATTCTATTTTCATGAAATATCTGACCTTCTAAAAATATAATATACATCATTTTCTTTCGTAGCATTTCACTCACAGAAAGATGATAACAGCATTCATGTACCTGTGGACTACCACCAGTACGAACTGATGTTAACATCTCTTCATCAACATACATGTATGATATGTATATAAGTATATTTAAATAAATAATATTGTATTTATGATATTATTACCATTAAATAAATATAAAATATTAATAGCCTTCTTTCTATAATGATCTTTTAAAAATGGAAATGTTACCCATGCATGCGTACAGCATACCGTCTCCATAGTAATAACGTATATAATTTCTCAAAATCATATTTCTTGATTGATCTTAAAATTTTAATTTATGTAAAAATTTGATAATTATTTCTTGAATAAAATTCTTTATATTTTTAAATTATAACCTCTTAGAACAATAGTAAACCTACCAAAGTCATTTTTGAGACATAAGTCCAATATTTTCAAAACACCCAAAGTAAACATATTTTATTGGGTAATTTTATATAACATAAAAATAAGTGAAACAAATGGACTAAAAATAGGAAAATGTTATTTAGAAAGAAAATAATTAACATATGTTCAATATTCTAGAAGATAATGAACATACATTATGAGTCGGACACAATGTAAGGGACTTTATCTAAATTTCTCTTCACTAGGGAATATTTTAATATTATGCATTTCATTTCTTTAATATGGTTTATCTAATGACCCTTTTACATGAAATGTAATGATTCTTTAATATTTCATGTTATATTATGTTTCCATTTGGATTATTTCATCCAAGATGATTTGACATGAAATTAACCAAGAGGTAAAGAATTCTATAACTCATTTTCATTGGGTTATATTACTTATTCATTTTCTTCTGATATTAAAATATTATGTGACTTTTGATTATATTATAATGTATTCCCTCATGTTCTAGGTGGGTTAATATTTTATATACATAATCTATTTATTTATTAATTTTCACATCAATTTTTAGATCATTGTATGAGATTTTTTCATAAATTCCTTTTCATTGAGGTGTTTTGGTTAATAAACACATATTCACTTTTAAATTGAAATGACATAAAAAATTATGAGTAAAATTACCCTTTCTGGTTTAATTAAATGTATTATGCTTATAGAAAACACATGCTCTTATTTTTTTAATATATCCAATTGGATTTTAATGACAAATAAGTATCTTTACCATTGATAATATATTTGTTGAAATGTGATCACAAGATTAGTATAAATAAAGGGTTTTAATAAATCCAGTTGTCATAAAGAAAGACTATGATGGCCCCAACTAGTAGGATCATACCCTATAAAGCCCATATATCAGATATTCTAAGGGAGATAGCATTTCTAGGATTTTCTATATACCAATACCAAGCCAAGATCAAAGAACATAAGTATGAGAAAAAAACCATTTATGGAATGAGTTCAAGCTTATCGAGATCATGACCCAAACCATGTTCGCTGAATAGCCCCTTGAAAGACCCACCATTGTTCACCTTACTCTTAGGGAGTATGCTGGTTTATTTGGGGGATATGTATCAAGACCCTAGATATAGGAATATTTACATTAATTTGTATTAAATAATTAATATATTTTTATTCTATTATTGTCACTTTATAATTGCTTTTTATTTTGATTCAATAAAACACAAATAGAATTTCTGGTTAATTACGATATCTATTTTGAGGAAAAAAGGTATTTTTAAATAAATAATATTTAAATAAAAATTTAATATTATATAATATTTATTATATATAAATAATCATATAATTTTTATGAAGTCAAACATAATTTATATAAGGGTTCAAAAAATGTTTTAGTCAAAAACCCGCCATTTTCAAAATATGATTGATTTTATTTTAATAGTGAAAATCGCATATTTAGAAAAATATTTAGATAAAAAGAATAATTTTTTTTGAATCAAGATGTTGGAATTATCAAACGGTTAATTTTTCAAAATTTTCTGAGACATTCGAATTTTTGGGTAAAAAGTAAATACCGTAAAAATATATTTTGTGTTTTATGACATCACAATGACCAAAAAGTGATGTAATAGGTAATATAAATTGGATACAAGACCAAATATATGTTTTCCCTTGATAATAATTTTATTTTAAGTTTATTTGAATTATTTTTTAAAGTTATTATGAATCCTCCAAGACATACAATATATTTTAAAATTTTAATATCATTTGTTAAAGAGTATAACTCACCTCTACATCACCAATGGTAATATTTTAATAATTTATTACCTTGGAATTATAAAATAATATAAAACACTAACAGTTTTCATAAACTATGTTATGGTTTGTGGTTTGGGATATTTTATTATATAGTTTCCATAACCAAAATGATAAATAAATCCCCCTCTTTTCCTATATAAATCCACCCAAGCTCTCCTTTCTCTTCACTCAGACTTTGTGGATAACATCCAAACTCTTACCCCCACCCCCACTCCATATATTACTCCCAAGTTTCTCCCAATATTACAATAATATAATCCCAATCTTCGGAGGTACACATTCAAGTAAGGGACTTTCATCTCCTCATTTCAAATTCAAGAAACTTATTTGAAATTAGTTCCTGTAATTTCAAAATTTTCTATTTTCATTCACTTATAATCACTCCATTAATATCCATTTGATATTATTTGAAGGAGGTATCATTTATTCTCCCCCATTTAACCCTTAAATAAGTCGTTACTATACTGAAATTCCTTAAGGGATCCTCACCTTATCTTCTTTGTAAAAGTTTCAATAAGAACTTATACATTTTATTAATCTCCAAATGTAGATATATGTATTTACATATCTCTATTACTCTCCATTTTATGTTTAAATTATGATATACCCATTTCTCTCTCATCAACCATTTTTATGAATTTTTATGTAACGCTGTTGTGCTACTGAAATTTCACCATGATTTTTCGTGCCAAAATAATATGTATGGAATACCATAGATATTTTTATATAAAGTGTGTTCTTTTTTATTCACATATACTAATTGATTTGGAAAATAAAAATAGATTTAATCCACACTCCTTAATCATGAATTAAATTATGATGATGAATGAATCCATGTTTTGTGATCTATATGGCACACTTAAGAATAAGAATGAAATGATTATGATGGGTGCATCGAGATAGCGCTCCAATGCATTGGATAATGATTAGTATCATGATACATAATTTTGGGAAAAGGGTGTGCCTAATTAATTTATAGTACTTTTTCCACCATGATTTATTGGAAGATTTATCCTTGACTTGTTTTAATGATATAGTGTTTTAATTTGTTTCCATATTTCCCATGTTATTATTATCAAGTTATATCATTCCATATTATTCATGTTCTTTTTATTCCCCATTAAAATTCCTACTGTCTGACATGTATTGTCTTATTCATGTTATGAGTTGTTTATTACATTACTTAGATTTATAGCTTACCCCTTTTCTTATGTTTTCCCCTTGTATATCCCAGGTAGTTTTATGTATGAAGGAATATTATGAACATGTCAAAGAAGTTTTCAATAAATATGATGTATTTGATGTTTTAAGTTGTTATGTATTGTACCTAATTCCCAAAGACACTATAATTTTTAAACTTTTTGGTTTTATTAATTTTAATAATATGTAATAAATCAAGTATTAATGTATAATAAAGTGTATGGTTGTTATAGTTGGTATCAAAGTAAAAGTTTAGTTATTTTGGGATTAGGATTAAAAAACTATAGTGAAAGTCTTAGGATTAGAGAACTATATAAAAATCATTAGGGATAAGACTAAGTATAAGAAAACATCCCTAAAAATTTGGTAAGTATGGAGGTAGTGTTTTATCAAGAAAATATACCTCGTTTTAGATACTACAAGTAGATGTGATTCTAGCACAGATGTACCTAGGGGTTACAACTCCAGCAAGATGTTTCGGGTCCGACTAGGGGTAATCTGGTAAACAAAATCTATCCTTACTGGGCACCTGGTTTGACACTCTCGATATATATGCTTTTTTTAATTCATTATCTCATTATAAACCATTATTAAGGGAACAAAAAATACAAGAATAATACTAGTTAGGAAACAGACCGTGGATAATAAGAGGAATCTAATTAACAATTGATGTGAAGGGAAATGTGCTGATTGTCCAACAAGATGAACAACCCAATGGGAGGAGGAATCACAAACATCAACATGATACTATCACATATAACCCATGTTCTAAATATAAACCTATATAAAGAGGATTTATTAACCCCCCCCCCCCCCACAAGAGAGAGAGAGACAATCAAAAGCTTCATATGATAAAGGCCTCATAATTTCAATAGATCATATGATCCCTTAATTGTGTGACAGTGGATCGACTCCATTAAAAAGATATTCTATATCCTTAAATGTTCTGAAAAAGAAAATTTTCTTCTGGATATTTATCATATGGAATGAGAATCTAATCAGTGGTGGACATTGATCTTAAATATGAATCATTAGGAAGAGATCAAATCGATGGTTTATAATGAATTACGGAAAATGTTTTCGAATAAATATTCTCCCCACACTCTTTATCTTAAAATAGAAATATATTTCCTTACCCTCAAGAAAAAAGAAAACGAATCCGATGGGTTGTATAAGTAAAACATCATAAGAATTTCAGGATAAACCTATGGTTTTTTCATTACCCCTGAATTCAAGGTTGAACACTTTTTTGTGGACTAAATCCTAGTTTATGAAAATCCCTAGTAATCCCTTACTATGATAGCTAGGAACAATTTTTTTTTATTTTCCCTCAAAGTAGAGATGGAGATCAAAGAATCTAAAGGGTATCATGGGGATAAGAACTGTAAATTGGAGTTTAACTCTGGAGTTCTGATAGAGAGATCTAACTGTTCCAAGAAATTTCAATATCCTAGTTTTCAAGGGTGTGAGGAGAAGGACCCAAGAAATTTCCTATAGTGAACAAGGAAATGATTTAAGTGCAAGGAGGAAGGGTACCTAGCAAATAACTATTGATAGAAGAAACCCACTAATGTGATGAAGGAAAGGAAGGCTCCAATCAACCCTTAGTGAATAGTTCATTCCTTCAACTGTAAGGAACCCGAGCACTTTGAAAACCAATTCCCTAAGCCAAGGGTTTTTGGAGGTAACCGACAACCTTCAAGGTATAAAGGGTGATCTTTTTTCCATCCATGCCATCGATGTGAATCACAAAAATTAAGTGATGATACGTATTCTATTTATTCATTAAATAATAGCATATATATGTTTTTTATTCTAGTTCTACACACTTTTTAATATCATGAATTTTTATAATAACTATCAAAACACCACCACAATTAATGAAGGTAGACATGTTAGTAAAAACAAAAAATGGGGAAATTATTGCATCCCAAGTATATAAATCCTCCCTTGTCAATGTTTGTGGTATGAAGCTCTTGGAGAACCCTTTCATACTATCTTTGGTGGAATTTGACGCAATTATGGGTGAGGATTGGCTATACCAATATAAAACCAACATAAATTTTCATGAGAAGGAAATCGCTCTCCATATGGTGAATCAACCCCCAATTATATACAAATGCAAGGATGAGGATTAATCTTCTTTATAATCATTATTTCAAGCGTGGATATCGTTACCCTATAAGAAAGAATATCTATCTCAACATATTAAGTCTATGGAAAGGATCATCCTTGAAAACATGCATATTGTGAGGGAATATACTAATGTTTTTCCTAAGTAATTGTCTTGACTTACTACTAGTTGAGAGGTTGAATTTTCAATCAAGTTTATACCATGTGAGTTTCTAATATACAAGACTCTATATAAGATATATTTTTTTAAACTTGAGGAACTAAAGAAACAATTATAATAGAATATGTATAAACAGTCCACACACCCATGTGCTTCACCATGGGGTTCACTAGTCCTCTTCTTCCAAAAGAAGGATGGTCCAATGCACCTTTTCATTGATTATCTTGATATCAACTATATCACGATAAATAACAAGTATCCATTTACATGGATTGATGAATTGTTCAATCATCTATGTGGAGAACAATAATTCTCCAATGTGGATCTTCATTCGGGATATTGTCATGTAAGCGTAAATACAGAAGATATCCCCAATTCCACATTTTATACAAGGTACTAGCACTATGAGTTCATAGTGATTCCTTTCAATCTCACTAATTATCCATCAAAATTCATGTACTTAATGAATATATTATTTATATTTTACCTTGAAAAAATTGTGGTAGTATTTATTGATGATATTCTAATATACTCCAAAGGTAAGGAGGAACATGAAGGGAATTTGAACATTGTGCAAAAGACCTTAGAAATGGATAAGATTTATGCCATGTATATCAAATATGAGTTTTGGTTGAAATAATTCTAAATCTTGGGGAATATTATTACAAAAAAATAGGAAAACTATGGATCCTTCAAAGACAAAAGAAATTTAAGGATGGTCTAGGCCAACATCTATGACATATATCTATAGTTTCCTTGTATTAGCTAAGTATTATCACTGATTTGTGAAAAAATTATCGGGATTGTAAAACCCACTTACCAAGATAACATGGAATTAATTCAAGTTTTCTTGGAATGATGAATTTGAATAAAGATTCATGGAGTTAAAAAGAAGCCTAATCTTCACCCATGTCCTCACACCACCTATAAGTAGAGAAAATTTTATGGTATTTCAGGGATGATTTAAAAATGTTATTAGGTTGTTTGTTAATAAATAATGAAAAATTCATAGCCTATGATTCAAGGAGGTTAAAGATTCATGAGAAACACTATCCTACACATGATTTGGTGCTGGAAGCTATGATCTTTTCCTTGAAAATCAAGCGCCATTATCTCTATGAGGACAAGTGTGAGATATATACTTATCACATAATCATAAAATATATATTCACATAGATAAATATTAATATAAACTACTGAAGATTTTTAGATCTCATCAAGGATTAAAACCTCTCAATCCACTACCATCCTGGGAAAGAGAATGAAGTGGAGAATGATCTAAGTTAAAAGGATCCAAAAATTATATCATTAATGAAAATTGAGAAGGATCTGATCTTCTTATATTTGAAGAGGATTAGCATGGGAATTAGAAAGGAAGTAATATCATCAATCCTTTCACAAATGATTTCTCAAATATATCTTATTGAAAGGATAAATGATTCCCAAAAAATGATGTTGTAATTTAGAAGAAAATGGAAACTATAAGAAAAGTGAAATCCTCTGAGTTCAAAAATAATGAAGAATGAATTGTGAGATTTTTTTCAAGTCTATGTGTTCCATAAAATCCTGAGTTAATGAAGAAACTATTGTATAGTTCACATAGTTACACTTTCTCCATTCACCTGGGAAACACAAAGATGTATTGAGATCTCTGAGAGTACTATTGTGGAATAATATGAACAAGGAGATCGCTGATTATACATAAAAGTTCATGTCATGTGAGAAAGTGAAGGCAGAAAGGAAGAAGTCTAAGGGGATGATGCAACCATTACCCATACCAACATTGAAATGGAAAAACATTCCCATGAACTTTGCCACTAAACTTCCAAAGATATCCAAGGGAAGCAATGCTATCTGGGTTTTTGTGGATCATCTTACAAATACTTCACACTTCATTGTGATTCGAGAAGATTTCTCACCCAATCAACTAGAACGGATATACATCATATAAGTGGTAAGGATAAATGGAGTACCACTATCGATTATGTCTGTTTGAGATCCTATATTCACCTATAAGTTTTTGAAAAGTCTCTAACATGCTTTTAACATTGATCTAAACTTCAGTATGGATTATCACCCTCAAACTGATGGCCAATCTGATTGGACTATCCAAACAATTGAGGAAATTTTGAGAACATCCTCAATTGATTTAAATGGAATATTGGATCAACATCATCCTCAGGTTTAGTTCCCTTACAACAATGGTTTCCAATAAAGCAACCAAATGGATCCCTATTAAGCCCTCAATGGGAAGAGGTGCATAACACTAACATGTTGGGATCAATTTGGGGGGGAAATATTCTAGGTCCTAAAATGGTTGAAAAAATGGTTGGAAAAGTTGTGACCATTTCGTAGCACATAAAGGCTTCCCAGAGTCAAAAAAAGAGATATACTGATGTTCTTTGATGTGGCCTATTGTTTGATGTTACAGACACGGTATTCTTCTGTATATCTCAATGGAGGAGAGGGATGTGATTTGGGAAGAAGGGTAATTCTAGTCAAAGGTAAATTAGCCCTTTTGAGTTCCCTAATTGCATCAAAGTAGTGGCCTATTAACTAACACTCCCACGGAACATGTCTTAAGTATATGACATATTCCATGTATCCCTCTTGAGAAATTACATACTAGAACCATCACATGTACTCATTCTAGGGGGGACCATTGGAGAATGACATTTCCTATGAGGAATAGACAGTAAAGATATTAGATCATAGAGAAAAGGTCATAAGAAACAAGACAATTCTCCTAGACAATGTTTTTATATGATATTTAATTTGATTTATAAAATAAAAATAGTTTTTTTGGTTAATTAAGATATATATTTTGATGATTTAAAAGATTTTTCAAATAAATAATATTTTATGAAATTATTTTTATTATAAAATTTTTATTAAATATAAATGAACATATAATTTTTATGAATCCAAATGTAATTTTTATATAGTTTAAAAAATGTTATTGTAAAAAATCCATCATTTAAAAAAAATTCCATTTTTATTTTAAAACTAAAATTTCACGTCATTAGAAAAAAATTCCGATAAAATGAATATTTTTTAGGAATTAGGATGTCAAAATTATTCAACACTATATTTTTCATGATTTTTTGAGAGAGACAAATTCTTGGGTAATAATTAAATATAGAATAAATATACCTTGTGTTTTATAACATCACAATGGCCCAAAGTTGATGTAATAAGTAATATAAATGAGATACACAACCAAATATTTGTTTTCCCTTTAAAATAATGTGATTTTAAGTTTATTTTATTTATTTTTTAATTCCATTATGAATCCTCCAAGACATATAATATATTTTAAAATTTTAAAATCATTTATTTAAGAGTGTGACTCACCTCCACATCACAAAATGTAATATTTTAATATTTTAGTCCCTTGGACTTATAAAATAATTTAAAGTACTCCCATTTGGTAGAAAACATTGGAAAAAACTATGTGATTCTTTTTTTGGATACTTTATTATGTAATGTCCAAAAACAAAATAATAAATAAATCCCCCTTTTTTCCAATATAAACCCACCCAATATCTCATTTATAATCACTAAAAATCCTTGGAGAATATCCAAAATCTGAAAAAACACAACATATAATCCCCTCAAGGAACTCCAAAACTCTTAATAATCCCCTCCCAAGCCTTTGGAGTCACACATTCTAGTAAGGGACTTTCCTCTCCTTTCAAATTCAGGCAACTTATTTGAAATTAGTTCTTGTAATTTCAAATGGTTATAATTTAATTAATTTATAATATTTCTCTTATTTTGAATTTGATGTTTTTCTAATTATTGATCATCTATCCTCCCCCATTTGGACCCTTAAATAATCTATTACTATGCTGAAATTTCGTGTGGGATCCTCACCATCTCTTCTTTGTTCAAGTTTCATTTATGAACTTATGAATTCTATTTATATTTCCTAATGTTTAGATATGTAGTTTCATGTCCTATTTACTTACCATTTTATTTTTAAATTATGAGGTACCCTTTTAACTCTCACCAACAATTTTTAATAATTTTTATGTAACGACATTATGATTTCAAATTTTTATCACGATTTTTCATTCCAAAACAATTGTGTAGTGAATACCATACCCATTTTTTTCAAGGATATTCTCATTTATCAACATATACATATCTATTGTGGACTTAAATATATTTATTCCACAGTCCATTATTTTATAATAAATTATGATGATTAATGAATCAATATTTTATGATCTACATTGAACACTTAAGCCTGATAATTAAATGACAATGATTCATGCGCCAAGATAGCGCTCTAATGCATTGGGTTTTGTTTAGTATCATGATAAATCATTTTGGGATGGGGGTGTACCTTATTATTTTATAGAAATTTCTCCACAATGATGTCTTGGATGATATATCTTTGACTTTTGTTTATTATGCAGTGTTTTAGGTTATTTCCACATTTCCCATGTTATGAATATCATGTTATACCATGCCTTATTATTCAGGTTCATTTTATTCCCCATTGATAATCATATTGTCTAAAATGTATTATCTTATTTGTTTTATGTCTTGTTTGTCACCTAATTGGGCTTTATACCTCACCCCTTTTTTTATTTTTCCCCATGATATCCTATGCAGTATTAAGTACAAAGGAATATTAAGAGAATGTTAAGGGGGTTTTCAATAAAGATGATATATTTATTATTTTAAGTTGTTATTTATTGTACCTAATTCCTAAAGACACTATACTTGTTGATATTTTGGGTTGTATTAATTGTAATATTATGTAACAAATAAATTATTAATGTGTAATAAAAATTAGGGCCATTATATACATGGTGTGTATATTTCCCATTTTATGTAATTAACATGAGTACTTATTTATTCATGATGGTAAGTGTTTAGGTTAATATTTATCCATATTATTGTGTTATGTATATTATTATTTACTCAACCATATACCATTTTTACATATAGTGTTTTGATTGAAATTTATTTTATTAAATGGGGAAATATTGACAAATATGTATCCTTTAATCAATAAAGATAATTAATGATACGGAATATTTATTCATTAATTAAATAAATTATTCTATATATCATGAATGATTCCGATTTGGAGTGATGGGTGGGATATAGAATTATGTAGTCTCTCAATGCATCGGTAGGTCTCATGGGAAAAATAATTTGGCCAAATTAAATAGGTTTTTACCTATAGTATTTAAACAGTCTTGTGAATGGTCCTGATAGTAGTGGTATCATGATTCATGAGATCTTGGAATAAAATAATTATGAATATAATTTTAATAATTAATTTATTATTATATATGAATTTTTCATAATGATATATTCTCTAAATGTAATTCATTCCCAATTTATTGATTAAATGGAATGAGTTTTCAATTATTTACCTTGACATGTTGATTGTTCCTTATCTTTTCATGATAGTCCATTTATTTAAATTTAATGTGTGTTCAAATATTTAACCTTCCATACTAATTATTCTTATTGATTCATGATATATTTCATTACACTTAACCCTTATTGAGAATTTGATATGCCTCTTTACTACATTTCCCAAGATATGAAGAATGACTCTTGAAATGGGTTCATGGATTCCAAATGTTTTCAATTTTTTTATTTTATATTTTATATTCCTAAGTAAAATTGGTGTCATTTATATATCTGGTTCTCCAAAACTACTAAAGGGTTGATTTATAAGTATTTGACTATTTGTATCTATTCCAATTTAATAAAGGCATCGGATTCGACTTACTAGAGTCAAGACCTTTATGGTTAGTATCATATGAATTCTAGAAGAAACCTTGGGAACTAAATTTAGGAAAACATAGATGAGGAAAAATAACAATACGATAGACTTTGAGTATAAGTAGAGAAGAATATCCTCAAGATTCGGTAAGGAAGAGATTATATGGTTGTACAAATCAATATATCCCTTCCTAGAAACTATAAGTGGATGTGATTCAGTAAAAATGGTACCTAGGGGAACAACTCTAAAAGGGGAAGATTTCTCCTAAGGCGAGTATCACTTGGTGCATGAAAATGGTCCTTACTATCCACATGGTTTAATACTCCTGGGGGATATGATTAAGATAATTAAAATTCTCCTTACAAACCATTAAAAATTATATGAAAATAAAGATATCCCCAAAGAAAACATGTTTATTATTATGGGAATAGTTATGAATAAAATTTTCAATTTATGATAATTATTTCAATACATTTGGGATTATAAATTATTTTTCATGATGTTAGGATCAAATCTAGTGTACTCCATTATTTTGAAATGCCTCCTGGTAGAAATAAATGAAACTATATCGAATTATGTGACCCCAAGAGTAATAATGATTCTTTCTTTGATGGGATTAAGCCAACATTTTTAAGGGAACTTCTCACCCAAACATTCTCATTATACAAAGAGATAGTATCATTTTCGATAAAGAAAGAGAAATATTTCTATAAGTATTTTGGATTTGAAGGAAATCCAATGAATAATATGATGAAAGAGAAAAAAAATTTATAAGGGAAAGAAGGGAAACAAGGCTTTCCATACATTTGATACATGTGTAAGGACACACCTTTGAAAATAATTAAAATTAAAAAAAAAATTACAATTATGGAGAGAAAATACACCATTCTTTTGATTTCAAGGGAAAAAAAATTCTGATTCTCAATGCTTCAACTGTTAGGAGATAGAGCCCTATGAATATGAATACCCTAAGAATAAATGGAACATACCTAAAAAGAAGCTAATGAATCATGGTTAAGCTTATTATATTACCACATAAGAAGTGGAATGGTTAATTTAATTTATTTTTAGATTTAATAATTATTTCATTTGAATATTTTATCAATGATATCCTGGTAATAATAATTATTAAATGTATAGTGACTTAACTGTAGTACTTTTTCATTAAGGATTTGAAATTGGATTTTGAAAGATACTGATGACTAAGAAAAATGATTCAATGGCATGTTAAACTTCTTGGAAAGAACATTATTGAGGTAAAAATAACCCTTAATATGATCCCAATGTTGAGATATTGAGTTTTCGATAATGGGATGATTGATATGAATAATGTAAATTGGATAGTATTGAATACCCTATAAATGATTAATGATTTCTTGAAAAAGTGTTAAATGTTATCATTGATGGAGTTTACAATATTTTCATAATTAATGAACATATAAAATATTCCATGTTTTATTTAATAAATAACCAATCATATTTGTTTTCAATAAGGTTTTATGGTAATTTTTTCTATTACCTTGTTTTAAGATAATACATGGTGATGGTTTTAACATGTTTGGAATGTGATTATTAAGATATACTTTGTGTTGTTGTGGGAATTAGTGATAAGTTCATTTTGGAAATTTAGTGACTTAATTCTAATGTTTTGGATTGAAATATTTTGGAATTTTCACAAAGTTATCCTTTTATTAAATGGTTTAAGTTAAACACTAGATGAGTTTTTAGAGATTAATGTATTACCCAACCATATGAAAATTTATGCATATTAGATAACGTGTGTTAACCATTTTATTATTACAATAATTAGTGATATATGGAATGAATTGTCATTCTATTATGGTTATTATGATCTGTTAAAAGTCAATTTTAGTGATTCGGGCATAAAAAATACATTTTTGGATATTCATTTCATAGAGTGAGCGATGAATTGGAAATTGATCAAAGCATAGGATGAAATTGTGCTTATGAAATATAAATGTATCAAGTAATTATATTTAATTATATTATTATATAGTAAAGGAGTTCCTAAACTATAGGACAAGAATCTTGAAATAAAAAAAATATCCGATTACCCTCGTTTATGATGAATCAAATGGTCCCTTAACTCATCACATATTTATAGTTTTGTGGAAATTAAATATTTTCATATCACTCACATTCTGCTAATCAATGATCTCTATCACTCTCCATTAATCCTGAGGAATTATTATTCCCTTAAATTTCCATTTTTTCATTTCACACCAATTTTCTCCTACTTGGAAACCCAATTATGTGATTATTCCAAATGACTTTTTTACTTCCCTTTCTCTCATATAAAGAGGATGTTTTATTAACCATTCTCAATATGTGGTATTTCAATAAGGTTATTTTCAAAAATAAAACCCTTGATTATTTAGACAAATATAAAATTTAGAGGACTCAATTTAATTAGGGGGTGAATTTTAAGACCCCAAAATTCTAAAATAAGAATATTGTATTCAATGGCATATGCGACACAAGACACTAAGCCTAAATGAACCGTAATATAGTAAACCATTATAAATAATCCTTTAAAATGGAAGGTATGGGTTGTAAAAACAAAAATATGAGAATTATATGGTATAAAAAATGTGAAATCAACTTCAATGGTTAACTATTTATTATAAATAAAATTAGAATTATTTAAAATAAAAGAAAATATTTTCTGAAAAGTTTTTTTTCTAAAAGATGGTTTATTCGCGCTTTGAGCACATAATTTAAAATTAATTTTTACCAGTTATAGAAAACTTATTTAATAACATTATCTTAATTTTAAAATATATATATTAAATTATATTAGTTTGAATTTTTTCATTTTTCCGAAAAGTTTCATTATTGGATGAATACTGAAAAAAAAATATTTTTATTAAAAAATACCTATTAATTTAAATAATTTCCAAGGATAAATTATATTTTAAATTGGTGTAAAATAAAAATTAGAGTAATTATGTATCTATTCACCCAATTTAGGTCATTGTAACCATCTTAAAATTTAATTTTTATATGAAAACTTTGTTATCTTTTGAACAATTTATATTTGAAAACCCGTTTTCTCATCACATATGCGAGATTAATTTTAAATTAAATTTCACACTCATGTTAATAGAATTAAGAAAAATTAATTCCATATTTTGAATAAAAATAATTTATATCATTAAATTATGTGAACTTAATTTTTGACCAAAATAAATTGTGAAAACAGTAAAAATTAATTACCATGGTTAAGGTAAAAATGGGCTTATAAAGGGCTAAAATAATATGATAAGAGTTAAAATGACATAAAAACATGTATAAAATATATATTATGGACAAATTTAGACCAAATAATGTCAAATTATATATCATTTTTCATTTTATAACCTTTTAGTAGGTGAAAAACGTGGGTACACCATTTTTTTAGAAATTACTAGTGTCTAACTCACCTCACTAATAAATCCCCCCCCCCCCCTATCCTCTCTTCTTCACACCTTAAAACCCTTTTGGTTTTCCCAAAACCTTCCAAAATCAATTATTGTTTTTACATTATTTATTCCAATACCTATTACATTTATTATTAAAATTAACTGATATGTTATCCTCAGTTTCATAAATATACTTATATTTTGTAATGTTAATTTAATTACCTAAAATCATCAAAACTTCTATGAAATGGGTTTTGAAATCATCATTCATGTGTCTGGGGGACTACAGCCTCATGAATCGATATCATTATTTTTCCCATTGCCGCCTAAAACGACAAGGTATGATGATGTATATAGAGTTTATATATTATATTTATAACATATTTATACCTGTAGATTCATTATATCAAATATGCCTTTTAAAATTTCTATTACAAAGGGGATATGATAATGTCACTCATGTGTATGGTGGATTACCACCTCAAAAATTTATATGGTTCATTTTTTACTAATTATTTACCCTGAATGTAACAATTATAATTTTAATGAATATATTTGAAAAAAATGACATAATTAATATATTAATGGCATATTTTTCATTATTAAAATATAATATACATCATTTTTTTCTTACTATTCACTCACTGAAATATGATAACATCATTCGTGTACATGTGGACTACCACCTTAAGGAAATGTTGTCACTCTATTTTCATCGTCGCACCACATTGATGATATATATAAGTATATTTAAAGAAATAATATGATATTTATGATATTATTACTATTCTATAAATATAAAATATTACAGACCTTCTTTCCATAATTATCATTGAAAATTTGAAATGTCACTCATGCGTAAGTATGACCTACCATCCCCATGATAGTAATGTAATTTATTTCTCAAAACCATATTTTATGATTGGTCCAACAAGTATAAATTATGTATAAATAAGATAATTATTTCATGATTATTATTATATATATATTGAAATAATGACCTCTTAAACAAATATTCAAACATCTAAAGTCATTTTGGACACATAAGTCAAATGTTATCAAAACACCAGAAGTAAACTTAATTGATTCATTAATTTTATATAACATATAAATAAGTAAAAACAAAAATAATAACCTGATAAACATTCATAATAATTTAAATAATTAGAATAGGTTTTCTTTAATGTATTGGAATCCCATGTAATTTTTTTTAATTATATGGGATTCTTTTAAGACTAGGTGTAGAGACGGTGTGCGATTCCGAGGCCTGGAGTGCCCAGAATGATCTCTCAAAAATGTTATGTTTTAAAGAGAATGTGCGATCATTTTTTCTAAAATAGTTGAATAAATCTTTACCACATGTCCGTATCAGAAATCTGAGTGCACTGTTGCATTCAAAGTAATGGGTTGACCCTTGGAACGACTTAAGATTAGTTGGCGTAGGTCCCCAGTGATAAAACTGTAAAATGGAATAATTGTAAATAAAATAATTAAATATTTTATTTTATTTTTCAAATCCTTATAACTCACAAACAATGTCTCAGATTAAAAATCTGAGACCATCGTTGAGCTCTTAAGGGTGTGTATTCCTTACATAGAGCCTAATATTGGTCGGCACGGGCCAACTGTGGAAAGTAGATTTTAGACATGACCGTAAATAAAATAATTAAATAAATATTATTTTTTCGAATAACTCACAAACGGTTACTCAGATTGGAAATCAGAGAGTACTATTGAGATCGTGAGTGTGCTCTATATTTAGGTGGGGCCTAACCTCGAGTGGCATGGGTTGAGGGTAAAAGCTAATTTTTGGGGATTTTAGCAAAAATAAAATAAACTTAAAAAGTTTATTTTATTCAAGAATGTTTCACTACAACGCAGTGATGAGGCAGTTATTTCCTTTCATAAATGAAATATAACAATGACACGATGACTCAGTGTAACTGAAATGCTAAAATTTGTTTCCTTCATTATGTTTATTAACAGAGATACGGGATCAGAGGATGACTCGGGAGATTTCTCTAAGCCTCTGGAGGAATTCCAATGGTGACCAACAAATGGTTATGAATTAGGAATCGCCAACGATGATGGATCCCGGATCAAAGGTTGATGAGACGATAGATTGTGTTGTCTCTTAATGGATCGCTAATGAAGATCGAACCCCGACACCGACCGATCCTTTTTTCAGGTAAGGGTTTGTTTAATTCTTAGTGAATACTTTTTTTCCATGTTCTTTGTTTTGCACAACGAATGTGGTCCAACCAACAAATATATTGACCCACTGATCGATTAAATTTGTGGGAAAGGATTTTGTCTTGTGGTAATTATAGAGAGGGGGATATAAATTGAGATCGTTCGATATATTCCCTTTTTTTAATGGAATGGATGAAGGCCAAACTAACAAGGCCAACATTCATTGCTTTGGGTATTTCTTGTGATATCCCCTTCCCCAGGCGTTCTTCATCGACGGACCCCTGTGGTCATGCCATATTATGTCTGGAGGTTCTGAACATGGTCAGACCCCCAAATCGACAGAGAGATGACTTGGGATACACGGCAGCGGAGGTGGCGAACTGAGGAACATAGTGGACCCATCATATCAAATAACGGGCCACCAGAGCAAGACCGGTGGTTCGTGGAGGAGACCACCGGTGGCGGCCATGAGCGGGAGGTGGTGCACCCTGACAACACACTAAGGCAAAGTAGGTCGCGGCCAGAAAGGGCCACAGTGTTACAGGGAGAGGTGTCAGTCTGGAATCACGTTAGGTTGAGTGGATCATGGCGTAGGCCATAGCATGTGTTGGCTTGTATTCCATGATGGACCGTGTGTGGAGGGAGGCGGCCGGCCTCAGTCGGCCCCATGGTTGGGTGAACCAGACACTAGTGGGCGTTCGGGCTAGACTCAAGATGGCCCAACGATGCTGTTCATGCTGATAGAGTAAACCAGTCTGTTGGGTGGCCTGGGATGGAGAAGAAAGTCCCACCAAATTATGGGTCGGTCCAGATTGGAAATTGGGTCGTTGAGAAGCCCGGATGGTCAGAATCGATCTGATTAATTCGGACTGAACGGGATGAGAATCGAGTCGCTGGGTGACCTTGCGGGCTAGAACCACGGTCAAACTAGGTTGAGTCCAGCAAGGCCCACTGGGCCAGGCCATTGAGCAGAGTCGGACTGGGTTGGGTCAGCCGAACTAGGTTGGGTCAAGTGGGACCCCCGGGGCAGGTTGGTTGGTTCAGACCGACCATGTCGGACTGGGCTCAGATGCAATCGGTCCCTATTTACTAAAACTCTAATATCTTTCAGACCGACCATCCGATTGATGCACCGTTTGTGGTGTTGGGACCCTTTTGATGAGATTTTACTTTGGGAATACTCTAAGTGATTTTTTGTTATATTTGAGATACGATCGATGCCTTGAGGAAAATATTCTCCCAGAATCAAGCACACAAGAGAGAGGGAATCCAACGGCTGGTTGTGGCATGAAGGATAATATGAACGGAACCTCAGTGGCCTAGTAGAAGATTGAACATCAATGGCCCAACATCAAAGCGGACCACCATGGTCCAGTAGCCGAGAAAACCTCAGTGGTCCAGTAGCTGAGTGGAACTTAGTGGTCTAGTAGCCGAGAAGACCTTTGTGGTACAGTAGCTGAGTGAACCTTAGGGACTCATTAGGGATGAGTCCATCAGCAGTATAAGATGATTCAGCTTTAAAACTGATAATATTAATTTCTAAACATTGAGTTATACCTGTTGTGAGTTGTCTATTCTTTGTTTTCTTACATTTTGGCCTTGATTTTTGGTCTTTCTTTGTGGCCTTTAGTTTTTGGTTTGGTTCCCTAATGAGTATTGTGTTACTATCCCCTACACAGGCTTCTCCGACACATGTCGTATCTCATGAAGGTGATCGATGCTTTAATGGATACCTTGGTGGTATAGGAACAGGTGGTGCTCAGTGAGTCGGGACGAATGGGCGTAGTTCTACGGCTTCAGGCAGGTACCCTTCACCTACCCCTCAGGAAGGTACCCTTCACCTAGTGTTGGTGCGGTATCGGACGTATCTATACACCAAGACCCTGAATTCTAATTTTTGACTTGGTACATGAAAAAACTAGTTACAAGGAAAAACGATGGTACATGCATCGTATAGGAATGGATTTAGTTTTCCATGTCCTTATTAAGTCATCTCACCAGGTATACTCTACTGATTGTGGTACATATTGTTTTGTTTCAACATGCTTCCATGTAGACAGCTAGCTAGGATTCCACCACATGATCACAAGGATGATCTCTGGGGTGACAAGATGGGTATAGGGGTTCGTACCAAACACAACACCATCAGGTGGTGTACCAGCTATACAACCACCTGTGGAGTAGCACACGATACTCGTAGTACTAGTGAATGAGATGCATGGTAAGAGCACACTTCATGAGCTTCATCGATAGATACCCCTCAGGTTCTGAGGCGATCCTGACTCATAGGCGGCTAGGGACTGGATTGAGGTGGTGGCCAAGTTTTCAATATTGTCAGGACACCATTATATCATATGGAGGTCCTATAAGTGATCATTATATGTGGCTCAGTAGGGTGATGGTGGGGTTTATATTATCTAATCTTATAATGAGGTGACTTTTTTGTTGACAGAGCCTAAGAACCTTTCTCATAGAAGGGGATCTTTACATAAAAGTTAAGGGTTATGCATTAATAGGAGCTTCTACCACTTTGATAGGATGATATGTCATTAGCTGAGTATTCATCGAGGCGTACCTAAAATTACAGTGCTCAATGAATACGATACGACCAGTGATTTCGGGATTGAACCTCTCAGAAATATTTATTTAGTGACATCTGATCCAGAACTATTTTTCTGTGCATTCCTAATTATTCTAGGGTGCTAGTGAGAACCTGTGTAGTTGAAATTCCCTTGGTTGAGCAGATATAGCCAGCGAATGTCATCATTGGGAAAGCAGGAAGCCGAAGATAGTCTCAGAGAATTGGATGTGTGATACGTTTAGAGAAGAGGTCCCAAGATAGTGGATCTATAGATCAAGGCTCATAGGGTGTGTCCAGTCCACCTAGAAAGAGGTAATTATTTTCAAAAGGGGTCCAGGGACTTCCTGCTAGAGATAGTCCAGCATGTCGTGCTGACAGTGAAACTGTGGATGGGACACCGGGGCAGAGAAAGTGACATGAATGGATTAATATGCATAGTCGTAGACCTGGAAGAGGATTTGGGAGAGCATCAAGAGGTGGTATACAT
Organism: Viscum album; assembly: GCA_963277665.1. Classification (NCBI taxonomy): domain Eukaryota; kingdom Viridiplantae; phylum Streptophyta; class Magnoliopsida; order Santalales; family Viscaceae; genus Viscum; species Viscum album. Next base: position 642,755,600 of record OY728160.1, read on the forward strand.
TTCTACATGTTACATCCACCGCCCCAATTTGGTCCACACCAGGCTCAGGGATCTGGAAGACAGGGGAAGGGGGTAGCTGCATGCGGCCAAGGATTATGACCCAAGGGATCCAAGAATGACTTGAGGTATAGTATATGTCTACTCATTGCAACCATATTAATAGACACAGGTTCTAATTATCCCTTCTTGTCATGAATATTGTTAAAGACCAAGATTTTCCAGTTAAACTCTTCACTTGACCCTTACATCTGGAGATTCCTATGGGAGGAGGCTCAATAATCACACTAAGCTAATGGTGTGATCTGTCCCTTAAGGTGAGAGTTTCGATTGGAACCTCTTGGTGGAAGGGTTGAGGCCTTATGACGTTAGTTTGAGTATGGACTGGTCATCCATAGTTCATGCTCAGATTGACTATTTTATGTAAAAGGATATGGTATGTTTGCAGCGTTGGAATGGGTTTATCTTTGGTCGGTGAAAATTAAAACTTAGGTAGCACGGGATAAACTCATGCATATGACGGTACAGCTGATCACACTTGAGTCAGCCAGCATTGCCTACGTGGAAGTGGATGTTTTGAGTTTTCAGTTCCAATCAATAGTGGCAGAGTACAGGGACCTCTTTCCAGAATATGTTTCAAGGATTACCTCCTTATAGGGAGATGGACTTCTGCATCATTCTACACCATGAGATGGCACCAGTATCCGCATCAGTATATCAGATGGCCTTTTCAGAGCTTTATGAGCTAAGGTTGTAGGTGGGGGACTTGTAGAGGAAGGGATTAGTAAGACCCAATGTTCGAGGCTATGTGTTTATTACCATCCCTTTAACCAAGTGGTTGTTGAGAAAGAGTACCACTTCCAAAGGGATGATGAACGCATTGATCATTTGAAAGGGACGGCCTTTGTGTGGCTGGAAATGTGCCTATAGTATTTTAATCAATTTATACCAAGTTTGATGATCTCCATAATCGTGAATTGGCAGTGGTATTCTTCACATTAATGGTCTGGAGACACTACTTCCACGGGCGAACAGTTTACTATCTACTCTAACCATAAGAGTCCCAAATATATCTTCTCTCAAAAGGATTTGAAATTGAGTCAAAGATGTTGGCTATAGATCCCCTAGTACTATGACTTTGAGATAGTCTATACTCTTGGGAAGGGGAACATGGTGGCAGATTCTCTCAGTAGGAGATAGATTTAATAGCTACTAATCGAGACCTCAGAGTAGTTGGCCTCGCTTCAGATATCCTTAGTGGATATAGCGGAGAAAAATTTTCTTCATTCAATTGTAGTTTCCCCTCCACTCTTCCAGTGATTCAGGTAGACGTAACTCAGATATACCAAATGTGAGACTACATGTGCCCAGATGTCTACAGGGCATACCCCTGATGGATATTCAATAGGTGGGGAGCACGTCATCCTTTTCAGAGTATGCATCATAGTACTAGTGGTGTTGTAGAAGGAGATGTTGAGGGAGTTCCATGCATCCCCTTTAGTGGTACATCGAGGTGTGGTGAAGATGTACCAAGATCTCTGATATCAGTACTGGTGGACAGGGATAAAGAAGGCAGTGGCAGAGTTTGTCTCGAGATGGCTCACTTGTCATTAAGTGAAAGCTAAACACCAGGTTCTGGCCGGTTTGAAACAACCTCTCGAGGTACCGGAGTGGGAGTGGGATGGGATATCGATGGACTTCATGATGGGCTTACCACGTATGTCTAGGGGAACGATACCATCTGGGTGACCGTAGACCAACTAACCAAGACGGACCACTTCCTACACATTCGAGAGTAGGGTTCAGTAGAGAGCTTGGTACGCCTCTATGTTCAAGGAATAGTTTGACTCCATGGAGTCCAGTATATAATAGTCTTAGACCATGTTTCACACTTTACACCCTGGTTACTGAATGGATTACATGAGGTGTTTGGTAATCAGTTATTCTTGAGCACAACCTTACACCCACAAATGGATGGTCAAACGGAGTAGACCACATAGACCTTGGAGGATATGCTTTGTGATTGCGTTCTTTATTTTGGTTGTAATTAGGAGGACCACCTACCACTAATGTAGTTTCTTTACAATTACATTTACCACTCCAAAATCGGTATCGAACCGTTCAAGTCACTGTACATATGACCATGCATGTCATTGTTATGCTAGATAGACCTCGAGGAGATAGCACTCATGGGTCTAGAGATGGTACATGCTACCATTGACAAGTTGCAGTTCATCTAAGAGTGGATGAAGACTACACAGAGCCGACAGATGTCCTATAATGATGGTTTATGGAGACCCATGGAGTTTGAGGAGGGAGGCCACATATTTCTATGGGTCTCTACTTAATGAGGGACACAAAGATTTGGCTGGGGTAGAATGTTATCTCTGAGCTTCATTGGACCTTTTATGATACTACGTAGAGTGGGTGAGGTGGAATATTACTTCGCTCTACCTCAACAGTAGAGAGGGTGAATGATGTATTCCATGTGTCCCAGCTATGTAGATACATACATGACCCTTCTCACATCATCGACCACTACAAGCTACAGTTTGTCGATGGGGAAACATTCGCGTAGTACCTGATGGGTATAGAGGATCGACAAGAGAGGATCCTTTTTGGATTCTTGATTACTATGGTGCATGTTTTTTGAAGCACGGGAATCACCAAGAGATAATGTAGGAGTAGGAGGCCCATATTCATACTCAGTACCTCCATTTGTTTGTTTAGCCCTTGTTTTCACTAACAAGGATGTAAATTCCTAAAGGTGGGGGTAATTTATTATCTGAAATTCCATATAAATTTTTATGAAATTTTATGGGATTATTTCAAGACTAGGTGCTAAGACGGAGTGTGAATCTGAGGCTCAGAGTTCTCGGAATGATCCATCAAAAAATGTTATGTTTTAAATAGTGCGCATGAGCAGTTTTCCTAAAAAAAGTGGAGTATCGCTTAATAAGTTGCTTGGATAAAATATATGAGGGAACTGTTTTGTTCATAGTAGTGGGTTTACCCTAGGCGTGACTTAAGATTAGTCGACGTGGGTCTCAAATGAGAAAACCTGAAAAATAACATAACCATAAATAAAATAATTAAATAAAATTATTTTATTTTTCAAATCTTTATAACTCACAAATTGTGTCTCATATTGAATATCTGAAACCATGGTTAAGCTCGTAAGGGAATTCATTCCTTAGTTGGACCTTAACATTGGTCGGTGTGGGCCAACTGTGGAAAGTAGGTTTTGGACATGACTGTAAATAAAATAATTAAATAAATATTATTTTATTTCCAATAACTCATAAATTGTATCTCTGATTGAAAATCTGAGAGTACTATTGATCTTGTGAGGGTGATCTTTCCTTAGGTGGAGCCTACCCTCGGCCAGTGTCGGTCAAGGGTAAAAGTTATTTTTTGAGCGTTTTAAGAAAAAATTAAAAAAATTAAAAATTTTATTTTATTCCAAAACACCTCGCTGAAATGCAGTGACAAGGAAGCTATTTCATTTCATAAATTAAACACCTCAACGGTGTGGTGATTTATCATAATAGAAACTCTGAAAAATGATTCCTCCATTAAGTTGACTAACAGAGATATGGGATTAGGGGATGAACCATGAGCTTTCTCTGAGAATTTGGAGGAATTACACTGGCGAGAAATGAATAAAAACGAATGATGAATAACCAACGACAACAGATCATGGATAAAAGGTTTAAGAGACGATGGATTGTGATGTCTCTTAATGGATTTTCAATGAAGATCGAACCCCAACACCAACCAATCCTTTTTCCAAGTATGGGTTTTTTTTAATTCTAAGTGAATCATTTCCTTTCCACGTTCTTTGTTTTGCAGGAAGAACATAGACCAACCCATGAACAGGTTGACCTGCGAGTCTATCGCATATGTGGGATAGGATTTTGGCATGCTGTAATTAAATAAAGGGATTATAACTTGTGGTTATTCAATATCTCCCCTTTTTCTAACGCAGTGAATGATGGCCAAACGAACAAGGCCAGCGTTAATCAGTTTGGGTGTTTCTTGTGATATTCTCTCCCCTGTGCGTTCTTCCCTGACGGACCACATTGGTAACGTTGGATTATTTTCAGGAGGTTTCGAACATGGTTGGACCCATGGATCGATGGAGAGATGAATTGGGAAACATTTTAGTGAAGGCAGCGACCTGAGGATTATAGAGGGCCCTCCCTATCAAAGAACATACAACCAGACCAAGATCGGTGGCCCGCGGAATAGACTGTCGGTGAGCAAGCACTAGTGGTGGCCGTGAGCGGGAGGCAGCATGCCCCGATAGTGCATTGAGGTGCCAGAGGCTGCGCCCAATAGGGTTCGTGGTGGTGTAGGGTGTCGGCACCGGTCGGGCACCACGTCAGGTGGAGTGTCCTGAGAGGTGGTTCGTGGCATGTGTTGGCACACGTTCCATGTCAGACCGTATGTGGAGGGAGTCGAATGGTCTCAATCGGTCGCATGGCTCCATGAACCAGATGCTAGCAGTCGTTCGGGTAGGACCCAAGCCGACCCCCCGATGTGGGCTAGGACGATGGAGTAAACGAGACTACTGGGTGGCCTGGGTTAGAGAAGAATCGGCCCACTAAATTCCGATTCTAGTCGAAAAAGAAACGGGAGCACTGGGTAGCACGGCTAGTCAGAACCAATCTGACTAAGTCGAACCGAATAGGATGAGAACTCGGTCACTGGGCGACCCAGCATGTTAGACCCACGGTCGAACTAAGCCGAGTCCAGCAAGGCCTACTGGGCCTGGCCACTAAGCCAAGCCAGACCAGGTCATCCCAGACCCAACTGTGCCAGTTCAGGTCGGCCGAAATGGGTTGGGTCATGCTGGACCCCAAGGCAGAGTTTGGTGGGTCAGTCCAACAAATTCAGACTGGGCACAGACACAACCATCCCCTATTTAATAAAATTCCAATATCTTTCATATGTGGAATAATATTGACACAGGTCTATGGCATTGGGACCCTTGTAACGAGACAGTCCTTTGGGTATACTCTAAGTGAGTTTTCGTGGCAATCAAGATATGACAAATGGATTTAGGAGTAGATTCACACAAAATCAAACTCACTAGAGAGTGGGGATCCTATTGATGGATGTGGCATGAAGAATAAGATGATTGAGACCCCAGTGGCCCAATAGTAGAGCGTAACTCAGTGGTCCATTAGCCGAGTGGATCTCAATATTTCAGTATCCAAGCCGACCTCAGTGGTCCAGCAGCTGAGTGGACCTCAGTGGTCCAGTAGCTGATCAGACCTTAGTGTTTTTCTAGATTAGTGGACCTCAGTAGTCCCGTAGCTGAGCAGACCTCAGTGGTCCAATAGCTGAGAAAACCTCAGTGGTTCAGTAGCAGAGCGGACCTCAGTGGTCCAGTAGCCGAGCGAACCTCAGTGACCCATCCGGGAGAGTCCCTCAACAATACATGATGATTCAGCATTACGATTGATAATATTACATTATATACTTTGAGTTATACTTGGTGGGAGTTGTCTTTGCATTGTTGCCTTGCTTTAAGGTCTTTCTTTGTTGTCTTGATTTATGGTCTTTTCTTTTGGGTTTGGGATCCCCACTGAGTATCATGTTACTTACCCCTGCACAGGCTTATCTTGCATGTGTTGTGTCTCGTGAAGGTTATTGAAGCTTCAATGAAGACCTCGGTGGTCTGGGACCAAGTGGTTCATAGTGATATGAGATGAACGGTCATACTTGTACAGTTGTAGGTAGATACCCTTCAGGTAGGGTCTTGAGCGGATAGAACATGGTAGTTTTACATTCCTTGTGGTATTGGTCCTGTATTCTATCCCCTTTATATTTCCAGTTTTAAATGTATTCTCAGTATTTTTCTCAGTGGTAGTTGTGGTTTACTTTGTGTTTATATTCTGTAGTTTGAGATTTGTGCTTGTGTATAGGTTTAATGGCAATGCATTCCCCTTTTGGGATATGCCTACTCAGTACTATTCATCATACCCCAGCCAATGGAATGCGATCTTGGGGTAGTCACGACATGGTCCCTGGGGAATGGTTCGTGACATATATATTTAGGAAGATAATGGGAATACGAGACATTTGAGACATAGTGTATGGGACTTCATCTCAATTTATCTTCATTGAGGAATATTTTAATATCATGCACCTAATTTCTTTTAAATGGTTTATATAATTTCCCTTTTAAATGTAATATCAAGATTCATTCCTAATTAATGGTATATATATTTTCAATCTGGATGATTTCATCCAAGGGGATTTGAAATGAAACTTACCAAGTGGTAAAGAATTTCATAAGTCAATTTCTTTTCATTTTGTTGTAATACTTCTTAATTTTCCTTTGATATTCCAAAATTATGTGACCTTTCATTATCTTATGTTTATTTTCAATTTCTCTTTGTTAATTTTTATTTTTTATACATAATCTATTCATTTATTAAATATCACTTCAGCTTTATGATCATTATATGGGATGTCATCTCAATTTCCATTTCATTGAGAATTTTTTTGTTAATATGAACCTATTCACTTTTATATTGTGTATATACTTTCCCTCTTATATATTTAACTAGGATGCCTCTTTATTTATGATGTTTAATGTTTCAATTGAACATTATCCACATTCACATATAGTGGATATTATTATTTCCTAAACTGTGTATCGTTCTTATTATCAATGATATTTTCACAGGTTTATTATCCCTAAGTGAATTTCATTCTCATATTATTAATTAAAAGGAATGTTTTCTAAGTTATTTACCTTTCTATAATGATTAGTTCTTATCTAGTAGTGATATTAAAGTTATTTAAATGGAATTTTGGTTTATTTATTTACCTTTACATGTTTTTTATTCTTATTCAATCATGATTTCTCCCATTGTACATAACCCTTACTGAACATTTGAGTTCACCCTTATATTGTTTCCATTCCCTAATATATGATGAATAATTATTCAAATGAGTTAAAAGATGGTAAATTTTTTCTATTTTTATGCTTCATATTTTATATCCCGATATAAAATGGGTGTCATGAATGTATAAGGTTCTATAAAACTACTAAACTGATCAGTCCTTTGGGATTTGACCCTTTATACCTATGAATAATATGCCATCCCATTGTAAATATTATGATCCATTAAATGTTAATTTTTTTCCTTAGGCATGAAACATTCATCAGAATATTTATCTTATATAATATGAGATGAATTAGAGGTGGAAAACTGATCAGAACACAACCAATGGATAAAATTATTCTTATGGAATTAAATGAATGAAGTATGTATATATTTTCATTTTTTATGTCTCAATTTTAAAATAATTCCTTAAATAATGGAATTTAATGATAAATATATCAAGTATTATAAGTAAAATTTCACTCAGCTATCAAGGTATTATTTTAGAAACATGGTTTGAGTCTTTTAGTGGTGCATACATCCTTTTAGAAATATTTAATTAAGAAATACTAAGTTTCATTGTAGTAAATTTTTAATTACATAACTACATATTATATTATACCTTTTTGATATATATTAAATTTGGTAAAAACATATTAAAATTTTTAGGATTAATTTTATTTTGGGCGGGGGGTGTAACACCCTAAGATTTCAATATGTAATTCTCTTTTAAATAATAATATGTTTAACAACCTTCATTACAAGAAACTTTGAACAATAAAATTAAAATTAAAATGGAAATAAATCATAATTAAAAAATAATTATAGTAATCAATTATGATACTTAAATTGTATTACTTTTTACCGATGGAATTTAATGATTCAAAAATAAATAATGAGTTTCATATGGTTAAAATCCTTCAATGTTAAAAAGGGAATTTCCAAAAAATATATTTCATGTGAATATTGTTTTAAAAAATTATTAACTTAACAATTTAATTTATCAACTAATAAATTAAAACTTAATTAATTATTCATCAAAATGAAATTAAAATAACTTGAAGTTTAAAAAGTTCATTATTTCTACCAAAGCGGGTTTTCTTTATATTTTTTATTTTCATTTAACAAAAAATTTAATAATTTTAAAAATTGAATTTTATTAAATTAAATTCATTTTTGGATTCTTCATATCAATATTATCTTGGAGTGAAATTTTTAAAATTCTCTAAAATAGTTTATTTTTTAGGGAACATTGGAAAATACATAAATTACTAATACCTACATTTTTATGACATTTTCATGATACAATAATGATTTTAAAGTTTATGAAAATTATTTTCATGACCAATTATAAATTTTATAAGTAATATTAGTCATTTTAAATATAATATTGTATAATGAAATATATGTTTGGAATTTTTAAATCTAATTAATGTTTTTAAGGAAATACAAACTATTATGGTTCTTCTATTTTAATCAAGTAATCACTAGGTTCCTTTTAATTAAGTATGGTTTTTTAACTAAAATTTATTCCATTTTTTAAAAAATTATTTAATTTGTTTCATGGGAATAAATATGATGAATTATTTTGGTATAAAATCATTTTTATACTTAAAAATCCTTTTTTATAAAAACGGTTTTATTTGTGTTTTGTGAACTTATATTAAAAGTAATTTTAAATAATTATAAAAATTAAATAATTTAAAATAGATTAAATATTTTTTATAAATATGATCTAATATTTTAATGCATTCAATTATATTTTTATTCTAAATTAAAATAATTTTGGTCCACATTCAATGAGAATGAAATTTATTAATTTTTAACATTCTCAATATTTATAAAGGTTCCACTATCACCACTTTTTAATGAATGCAACGTATATTAAGTTATACATAGAGAAAAAATATATTTACTCAATTGATATCTGTTAAAAAACATTCAAAACACCCATATCCCTAACCATGAGGTTCCGTTCTTCCCCAAAGACCAATCCAAGAAGCCTCAAGTTATAAGTCAATAGAAGATATCCAAGGAGGGGTTATAAATCTTAATTGAATTATTCCATGTTTATTTGTTCATTCAACTAATTCAAATATATTATAAAAACCCTAATATAATTAAAAAATAATATTTAATATACTTAAATATTATTATGTTTATTTAAAAATTATTTTATACATACCTCTCATCTAATGGAAAATAAAAAAGTTGCACATGTGTACGTACAGACTAGCATCTCCCTAAAGTGGGTTCTTTTTTTCAATACCCACTTCACAAAGATATTTATAAAAATGTAAGTGATTAATATATGTGATATTTAATAAATAATTATTATTTGATAAATTTTATTTATTATCTACCTTCTTACCCTTTTATCTGTTGGAAAATCGAAATGCAAATCATGCATACATATGGAATGCCTCCTCGATAATGGGATGTAATTTATTTTTCATCAAAAACTCACATGGATGGTTATATTTAGCGATATAATAAATAAATATTATATTTATAAACAAAATACAATTTTTAGATAAATTATAATCCACCTTCTTTTCTATCCTTTCATAGACAAATGAAAACTTCACCCATTCGTATGTTCAGACTCTAACCTCCATTTATGACATATATAATTTTTCATAATTGCATCACATGGATGGTTCTAAAAAAATAAATGTATAAATATTATATTATATATATATATATATATCACTTGGATAACATTTTGGAGGTGATGAAATCATGGCCAAGGAGAAAGGATCAGAATCGTTGGATCAAAACATGTATGAGAAATGGAACAGTTAATAACAAAATAGTAAATTCTAACAAATAATTATGAGTAAAAAGATAGGAAGATGTTATGAATAAATTATATACAAAAAAATAGATATAAATATGGATCTGATATATATTAATAATAAATATAAATTTATTATATTAGAGGTTGTAAAACATCTGACTAAGATGGAATCGAATGTAAGGGTTTCTCATCTCAAACTTCCATCATTGGGACATAATTTGAATTATTCACTTATCTCAAATATGTGGTATATATTATAAATATTTTAAAAATTATATAATGATATAATATTTAATAATTTTAATTAGAGTTTCTTTCCATGTTTTATATTTCAAAAGGTTTTTATTCAAGTGTTATAAAATCCCTATGGGTTTATGTTACAATCTAACTTTTAATATAGATTTTTTACGTCATAATTTTAATTAAGAGTAAATTTTATGGTATTTCTCTCCTAAAACAATAAATATTATTCTCCTATTATTATTTATATGTGTTTTAATTATACTTTTCATCTTACCTCTCCTTCATACGTAAAGAAAACAAAAGATTTTTTTTTAGAAATTCTGACTTATTTCTTCTTTTTAGTCAAAAAGCTTTCTCTTCTATATCCATATTTTTTATTTTACTATATGTATGTCTATCTATAAAATTATATAATTTATTAAGGTCGAATTTTGGTAAATATTACCATATATGTCATCGTTTTATATAGAATATTTTTAACGTTTTCTATACAAGTCATATTTATAATTTTACAAAGGTTGGAAAAGAATGTTATCTTAATGTTTACCCCATTAAAAATTATTCCCTATATCATTGATTTTATTTTTTATAAATATTACTTTATATATTTTCATTTTTCTTCAAAGAAAATACTATTACCGTTAATCTAGAAATTTTTTGTTGTAAAAGGTTTTAAAATAAAAAATATATTACTTTATGTTTTTAAATATATTTTTTAATTTCATTATAAAGGTGTTTTTTATATATTTAATCATCCTTTAAATATTATTATGCTTCAATGGGATATATAAACTAATTATTCCATGTAATGTATTTTTATGGATGGATAATGATCATGTTTTTCTATTTATTTACTTGTTAAAATATTTAGCTTATGTATCATCTTTTTCAAATAAGAATATTTATACTAATTATGTATTATATTTCTCATTCACACATTACAAATGATCAATTCATTGGAATTGTTATGTTATGGGTGAGGCTCTATAATTTATACAATATTAAGTCTCATGAACCAAACAAAATTGGGTATTTCTTGTATGTCATCCCAATTTATGTTTGATTTATTAGGATGGGGCCTTGATGGTAACATTATCTTATCTTACATTATTTATTCCATAATTTTGAAACCAATTATTGTTATCGATATAATTATTTATGTGTTTATGACATTGATGGATATATTTCCCTTTAATAATATTTGATATAGATATATAACATTCAATTATTGTTTATATGTGTCATATTGTTTGTGATTGGAGTTTTCATGATAGATTCTGTTGTATATTTCCCTTTACTGAGCATTTAGGATCATCCATTATTATTATAACTTTTCCCCAAGTTATTGAGAATAATATTACATATGATATAATTATAAGGGTATCATGTAAAAATAAATATTTATGATACATTCAAGAATTATTATGGAATAAAAAAACCTGCGTCTAGTGGGAAAAATTTCCATTGGGTGAGAAAGATATAGGTTATGACAAGTATATTTTTTTCCAATTCCTTAAATCTCTAAAACTAAAAAGGTTTTACCTATGAAGTGACTCAAACAGTTCAATGATTTTCTAATTATTTAAGGTCAAAATTAGATCAAATGAGTCAGAATAAAAACAAGTATGTTTTGATTATGTTTTAGCACTAGATCTTAGTGTGGTGGTATAGGCTGGTACATGGTGAGACATCAGAAGTAGGACATGGTATTTTATAAGAGATAATGGAAAATATACAACTTAATAAAAAATATTTGGTGACATAGTATATCCTAAAAAATCCTTAGTTTGACCAACATTTCTAAACCATGTATATTTGTATTGGTGAATAATTATTTTTGAGGCATTTGGGTCATAAAGGATTAGGAACAATGGTAAGATCAATCCATGGTATGTAAGACCCTTCACGATCATTTAATGGATTATGAGAGTCAAATACCAGTATGAATTTACTCTTATAATATCATGAATTCATAACTTATTTCATGCATCTCAATTAAAAAATAACATATCGATCCCTCCCTTATATTGATATGGGAGGAACTATAGTTAGAGTTAAATGGTTCGGTAATAGAGAAAACATTAAATATATTAGATCCTGGAATAAAATAAATATTGGGTAGGTTTATTTAACTAAATGGTGTGTGGTGGTATTGTAGAAAGTATTATTACTAAAAAATGTAGCGACAAGATCAAATAAATTTTAGATAGTCCCATCTATTTTAGGATCAATGTGATTTTGTGGATTTTATGTGGGTTGAAATTTATATTATAAGTATAATTATAACATCCATGGTGTCACTTTTATGTAAAAAATCAGATATTTATTGATTTTTATTCATAATATTCAGTTTTAAATTTTATTTTATTGAATTTTTGTGGGATGTAGGAGATAGTGTGTTTCAAATTGTCATTGATTGGTTAGTTAAAACTATGTAAACCATCAATGAAAGGGGTTTTATCTCATTCCAAAGTCCTTTATAATATTGGTGTATAGTTTCTCAAATTGTGTGTCCAAACTGGGTTAGTTATTTAAGAACTCGAGAACCATTCACACGGTTGGTTCACAATTTACTAAACTATGTGTCAAAACTATATGGACAACCCAAAATTAGGTTTTCAGTTTCCAAAAATTCCTCCATTCAAATTTTTAGATCATATGGGATATCTTATTTTTCCAATTTGAAAATCCTTAGTTGTAGCCACATCTGTCCTTACTCTTGTAACTTTTAACTTGGATTTATTTTTTATTTCCTAATCAAAACATCAAGATTCATCAAGTAATTGTATCCTCTATTTTCTCACCTTCCATTTCTTCCCTCCATAATTATCTTATTTTACTCTCGTGGACATTGTGTATTTTTCTTCTTATTCCATGTATTTTATATATTATTTTCAATGTAGGGTATTTCTATTTTTAATATGGATCCATTTACCAAAATGTTATTTCAAAAAAACCTATTTATAACGGATTTCATGATTCAAGGAAGGCATCCCTTTGAAAAACACCTTTACATTATAAACCTCATTTTTTGGATAATTTCTATTATGTTTTAAGTAATATAATATCTAAATAGATGATTTTTGATATTTTTAGCCAATTATTTCATTCTCCCTCTTATATTAATTAATTAATTACTTGAAACTTATTTAAAATTATATCATAGGATTTATTTAATCTAATGCCTTGTATGTTATTGAAAAAATAACTAATGTATATTTTTATGGATTTAATGGAAATAGTCTTCAAAAAAATTGGAATTGGAACTCAAGAGTTTACTAAAATTAATCTTAATAAAGTTCTTATGCATGAGTTTAGTTCTGAGCATATAAATTATTTCATTAGATCCCCACTATAAATTTTTTAACACTTGGGATAGGGATAATTTTTTTACTTAATGATTCCCTTTTTAATTTTTTGGGATGAGAATTAAAAATGTTATTTCATAAGGGATTTTAATTAAAATAATCCTTGAAACAATGGAAAAATTCAAGGGTAATTACTTTAGGTACCTGGATGGTTACTAGTAAAACGGACAAGCTAGTTTAGAGGAAGACCCTCCCTTTATTATTCCCTACTTGCTATGATGGGACCCTAGATAGGGTTGGTAGTCATGATTAAACATTCACAATTCTATTGAGGGGTAACTATAAGTATAGGATGAGGTTCAAGCTAGTTTCCTACACACATATGATTATACAATCTTGAATCATGTAAGTTTTTATATGGAATCAATACAACAAGTGGATATTAGATGTTTATTTCCTTATCTCCTTGGGAATTTACCATTGATTTTTTCTTATAAACTCTTTCATTAAATGGTTTTATTTTAAAAATTACACATTAATAAATTTTTTACACATGTTTAAACCATTAACCTAGTAATATTATTTTAATTTTTTCTTGTAAAAAAATATAGTACATTATTATATGAAGTTAAAACTTATATAAGATTATTTTTAGGGTAAGAGACTTTCTTAAGAAATTTCAAAGAGTTCTACTTGGTTGATATTTAGATGCACGCCTATTATGGGTGTGGAAAAACAAATTTTTTAAATTATCAATGTATAGTCTAGTGAATAACCCTAGGTAGTATTCCAATAAGGAGTGGACAAAAAATAATTTTCCCACTTTTTAATTAGAGGATAAATTGAGTGTTTTGGATTGGTTTGGTTTGGTTTAGAAAATGGGAGAAATGAAATAAAAGGAAAACATTAAGAAATAGATTCAATAAAAATCTATAACACAAGTGATTAAAAACAATTATATGATATTGGTGATCAATTAGGGGTCAGTTTTCTAATTGTAATTCTATCTTTGTTTCATTTTATTCAATCCTCTTCTGCTAAGTCGATTTAAGTGAGATTCAACAATCAATTCAACTAACTTCTTTTGTCAAATGTTAATGATAAGAATAGACCTGAACAAAATCCTAGTTTTGTATACACTCATTCAGATGTATGATTGAATCGTAGTGAATACGCCTAATTTATTTATGAAATTCCCAATCAGGTATTGTTTATCCCAAACAATCAAGAATGTTCAATACCCCTACCACATATACTGGTGATCGCCGAGTACTTCCCCACCAAGACCTGATCTATTATATCGAATATAGACTAGAAGATAGTAGAGAAATAAAATTAATCATTTATAAAATAAATAATATCAACATAATATAAAATCAACTATGATCGTACAAGATAATAATAACTACTATTAGAATTCAAAAACAACTTCACATAAGAGGGAGAGTTTTTATTCAATCACGTGCAAGAACTTAAGAATTGAAAAAATTGAAAACAAAACCTTAATCAATCAATCAGATATTTACCCCACCATTTTAATGGTAATTGAGTATAATGGGGAAGATGAAGGCATTACAAAACTAAGAAGAAGAAAATAGAGAAAAGAAATAATAGAAATTTTCCCCTCTAGAATCTGTCCACCAGAACATTTCTTCACTTTAACTTAAAAATTGGTAAATCGTTCCATTTTCCCTTATTATAAGATCTGATTAATTTAGTTGGTCATCTACCATATAAATTTCTAATCATTTGGTGTTGTTTCAAAGATTTTTTGGCCTCCTTAATAGAACTTGCTTTTTTTGTCCGCCAAACAATATTCCATCAACCCCACTTCGATCAGTTCAAGTGTGGTCATAATGAAATATTTTCTCCATGAAATTTAATTTGAGGCTTCCATTTAGATTTTTAATTAGAAACCATTAGTATTAATACCTTTTGAAGGCTGTTATCTGGATATATACCTCATTTAACAAGGTAGGTTTTATTTTACCAACCAAAATAGGTTTTCTCATTGAATGATTTTTTTGGTCCTTTAAGAATTCGAATGGGCTCTAGGTCTAGTAGGAAAATTTGTATCCCACAAATCTGGTAATACTAAAAAATGAATCACTCAAATTGGATCGACATTTTAAAAGGTATGTGTGGAATATAGAGGTGAAATAAAATTGTTAAATTTACATAATTAACCAATTTTGACAGTTAAGCTCAAAACTCACCAAAAATCATAAATTGATAAAAACAAACTCACATTAATTAATTTGTAGACATTAAATCATTTAAAAACATATGAATAATTATGAAAATGTTAAATTTACCGATTCCCCCACAATTATCATTTGGACTCCAGTATAGGTAGCCATCAATATAACATCAAATAAAATTTTAAAACACATATCCTTGAGATCCAATAATTTAACACCAAGAAAAAAGATATAATGCCTCATAAAAAAACCTTTATTTCGAGTTATTAATTCATATATTTCCATATATTTCCACTTAATTTATCCTCCCATGCACAAAAAACACATACCTCACTTGCATTTTCTTTTATCTCACAAAGGTCTATTTTTTCAGTAATGTCTTTCTCATACAAAATCATACAATAGTAACCATAGGCTTAATAAATTCTTAAATATCTACCTGATATGATTCAAGGACATATGGTTATCATGAGGACTTTTTAGGGTTGTTTTGTGTTTTTCAGTTGGAAGGATTTAGATGTAAAAAAAATTATGACGCTGAATGAGGAGGGTTTGGCCCCTTTTGAAGAAAAATTGCTTGATTCTAGTTTCTAATTAAGTATGGTCTCCTCCTTACTCCCCTTAGCAGAAAATGATCTCTAAAATATATTTGAAAATTAAAGTAATGTTCACACCATTCAACATTTCAAAAACAACAATGTCAATATTCTCCAACATAATTTTTCTTGAAAGCTCCATTTAGGTACAACTTTCTTTCTCCATTGGAAGCTTAAAAGGGAAAAGCTTCTCTTATTCTGAAAGCTCTAGAAGGGAACAACTTTTGACCAAATGATTTTTTTCTGTAAAAAATAATCTCTTACTCATTTTATTTTCCACCCAATTTATCACCAAACAAGGTAGTATAATACAAGAGGTTTTCCCCCGCACTTAAGTTCAATTAGATTATGCAATTTCACTTGAATAGTGGGTTGGATAGGGAAAATTAGATTATAATGTGACTAACCTAATAGGATGTTCATGTATTCTAAGAGATACAAGTATTTAATATTCATGGTAGGAAATTATAAAAGTTATTCTTAGAAAAGGGGGATTTAAACCTAAATAAAAGCCTCAATAATTTAAAACACACGTACCTCAAACCCTAAAGTTTTGACAGAAATAAATCAAATTTTTGTTAAATCAAGCATGGTATGGTTCTCTCAATAAGTGATGTGAATTTAAATAATATGGAAAAAATAGTTCAGAAGCCTCACAGGAAAGTGTTTTCAAATATATTGATAGTGAAATGTGTCATGAGATTCAATAATTAGAGTACTTTTAATGAAATTCACAAAGATTTGAACTTGAAACAAAGTTATTTTCAACATTCATTTAAGCTCAATTTCATGGGATAATTTTTTTCAATCATGGAAATAGGTTTCCAAAATGTAAAAGATAATCATATCTACTCAAAAAATTTCAAAAACAAATAAATATTGAAAAATAAACACAAAAAATTTGTAAACCAAGTATTTTTTTTGGAAAACAACAAAAAAATCATAAACTAAAAAGGTTCCCTCCCCCACACCAAAATGATGAAGTTCCCTCAATGAATTCAAATGGATTTGATATGAAACCATATTTGAAATTAAATTACATAAATATAGAAATTGTAATGTATAGGTACTACTGGATGGATTTATTGATAAATAGGATGGATAAGTGTAATCTCATACACTATCTCTGATGGCATGGTCCCAAGGACTTTCTTCATCCAATGGTCATTAATAGTGAATGGATTATGCTCTTCATCCTTCACATTATGCATAAAACTGAAAAGATATATATAATAACTATAAATAGACCTTCCCATATAAAATGAAGTTTACCTAGAATCAGATTGAGTCTTGAGTTGAATAACAGCACAGTGTCCCCAGGGTAGAAGTCTTTTAGTTAGATTATATTTTCATGAGACACCATTGTTCTCTATATATAAATCTTGGAATTTTCAAAATCATACCTTAAAATTTATTCTAGCTCCTGAAACTATAATATTCTCTCCTTACAAGCACTTTCTAGATCTAAATTTATCTTCCTCACAGCCTAGTATGCCTTATGATCCAATTCCATATATAGGTGACATCTTTTCCCATATATTATCCTATATGGACTCATTCCAATCAGGGTTTTATAAGTTAACTTGTAATTCCATAATGTTTCTTCCAACCTTTGGCTCCAATAATACATGTTTGTATTAACAGTCTTTTCCAAAATTCATTTGATTTCCCTACTGGATACTTTAACTTGATCATTAGTATGTGGATGATATGTAGTTGATATTTTATTATTCACCCCATACTTCTTTGGAAAAGATTCCATTCTCATATTTAAAAAGTGATACCCCTTGTCACTAATTATGGATCTAGGCACTCCAAACCTATAAAATATGTTATCCCTGACAAAACCACAAACAACTTTATCATTGTCAGTCCTGGTGGCTTTCTCTTCCCCCCATTTGGAAATATAATCAACTACAAGAAAGATATAATAATTTAAAAATGAAATTGGGAAAGGTACCATAAAATATATCCCCCATCATTCAAAAATTTCACTAAAAATAAGTGGTTATTAGGAAATTTCTTGTTTCATTGAAATATTTCCAAAAAACTGATATGTTTCAAATCTTTTGAAAAATTCATGAGCATCGTTAAAAAAGGTAGGCTAATAAATTATAGACTCTAAAACCATCATTTCTATCATTTGTGGATGAAAGTGTCCTCCACAAGCTAATTTGTGACAAAATTTAAATAAAAAAATAAATTTCACTTTTAGGAAAACATTTTCTTATCACTTGATCAATTAAAATATTCCAAAGAAATGGATCATCCCATATATAATATCTAGTTTCAGATTTCATATTTTAAATTTGGTGGGAATTCAAATGAGATGGGACCTAAGATTTTACTAGATAACTGACTATATTTTCATACCATGGAACATCACCATTGATGATTTAGAGTTGTTCTCTAGGAATCTCATCATTAAGTGGGTTCATGTTGGGAATATTTACTTCAGTGGTTTGGGGTAGTCAGCTTACATGATCAGTAACCTGATTTTCAGTCCCCTTTTTATCTTTAATTTCAAAATTTATCTCTTTTAAGATTAGAATCCATATCAATAGACTTGTATTTTCATCTACCTTTTTCATTAAATACTTTAGTATTGCATGATTAGAAAAAAAACTTTTGTATAAAGAAGTTATGATTGAAATTTATCTAGTGCAAATATGACTACAAGTAACTCCTTATCAGTGGTTGTGTAATTGATTTGTGTGGAATCCAAGGTCCTTGATGCATTGGATATGACTTTACGCTTTCTTTCATGTCTTTTTGATAGATAATCTCCCACATATTGGATAGATGTTTCACAAAGAAACACAAAATGGTACTCCCAGTTGGGTGGTTTCATTATTGGAGGAGTGATCAACATTTCCTTCAGCTCATCAAATGACTTCCTACATGCATAATAAATATCAAATTTAGCTTACTTTAGTACTAATCATAAGAGTGGGAGATAAATATTACTAAAATATTGGATGAATCTTATGTAAAATCTTTCAGGTCCTAAAAATAATCTAACATGTTTTAAAAAATATGGATATGGTAAGGATTTTATTACATCAACTTTCGATTTATCAACCTCAATCCATTTTTTTGAAATTATGTGACCCAAAACTATTTCCTTTTCAACCATGAAATGATATTTTTTAAAATTTAAGACAATATTAATTTCAATGGATTCTATCAAAAAAAATTCCAAATTTTCTAACCAATGATAAAATGAATTACCAAAAATTGTGAAATCATTAAGAAATACCTCAAAGAAGTCCTCAATATGATCTGAGAAAATACTTACCATACACTGTTAAAATATAATTAGGTTGTTACATAGCCCAAAGGCATATTTTTCTAGTAAAATGTTTCAAATGTATAGGTTAAGGTCATCTTCTCTTGGTCTTCTCGTGAGATCAGTACTTGAAAGTATCCTGATAATCCGTCTAAAAAACTATAATGAGTTTTTTTAGCTTACCTTTCTAGCATTTGATTGATGAACGGAACGGGAAAGTGTAATTTTTGAGTAACTTGATTTAGCTTCTAGTATTCTATACACACTCTCCAACTATTTTGTATTCTAATGGGGATTGGTTCATTTCTATCATTTTTAACAGTGGCTGGTTTTCTTCAGGGCTACATGAGTGGGGTTGACCCACTGAGAATAAGAGATTTGGTAAATGATATCAACTAGTAGAAATTTCTCTATATCATTATTTCCAACTTCCATGATGGTGGGATTGATTACTCTATGAGGTTGTCTAGTTAGTCGGGCATCACTTTCTAAAAATATTCTATGAGAGCATACCTAGAGATTGATTATGGGTATATCGCTTAAACACTATCCTACATCTTAGAAATTTCTTTCAAGTAGGTGAATCATAGTTTGTTCTTGTGAATGGGATAGGTTATTGGTAATTATTATCAAAAATTTCTCTCCTTCCATTAGGTAAGAATA
Organism: Viscum album; assembly: GCA_963277665.1. Classification (NCBI taxonomy): domain Eukaryota; kingdom Viridiplantae; phylum Streptophyta; class Magnoliopsida; order Santalales; family Viscaceae; genus Viscum; species Viscum album. The sequence continues at coordinate 642,775,599 of OY728160.1, forward strand.
CTTAAAATAACTTGTCAATGGCTTAATTTCAGGACATGGGGTTGTTCAAGGGTTGATATTGAATTTAGGTTTTTTATTTATTAGGATAGAATTGCTGGTATCATCTCATTTTCATTTAATAAATCATCAAAAAATTCATATTTTACCTCCCCTTTAACATGAGATCAGTATTTTTCAGGTTCTTGGGAATTGTAATTTTCAAATTCATATTGTTCTCTTAAAGATAATAAGTCACAAAACATACCTAAATATTAAATTGGTTATATAACTTCTTGGTGTGAGATCGCATAAAGATAGTGATTACTAGATGGATGTTTCATTGCATCAATAATGTTGAAGTGTACTGTACTATCTACAAGTTCCATTGTGAGAGTTACTTCATAGACATTGATGATAGTCCTTACTATTTTAAGGAAGGGTCTCCCTAGGATGATGGGAGAGTGGCCTGGTGCACTGTATTCTTCCATAGTAAGGACATAAATGTATACTAGAAAGATAAATCCTCTTACCACCACAAGTATATCTTCTACAACTCCAATGGGGAAAATGGTGGATCTATTTGCTAATTGGACAACCACTTGAATTAGTTTTAGTTATCTGATCTGTAAGGATGAAAATATCAGGTGAGACATAACATTTATTGAAGATCCTAGATCACATAGTGCATCGGTAATATTTAAAGACCTAATGGTGCAGGAAATAGAGAATGTCTCAAGATTTTGACATTTTTTTGGTATCGTTGGTGTAATCAAAGTTGAGATAATTCATCCTAAGTTGATTCGCTCATTTCCATCCACTATTCTTCTTTTTGTGCATATCTCATTCAAGAATTTTCCATTCCTTGGGATTTTTTAGATTTCATCTAGTAGTGGGATTTTGAACTTAAATTTCTGGTAGGTTTCCTGAATTTTCCTTTGAATTTTATCTTCTTCAAATTTCTTCGGCTTAACTAATGAATATGGGAATAGTTCTTGGATAACCCTTTTTCTCCCTTTCCTATTTTTAAAATGGTGTTTCTAGTATTTTCTTTCTAAATCTTGTTTTTTATCCTTTTTGTTTTGGTATCCTTCTATTAGATAGATGGGTTGATCTTTTATAGGTTTACTATAATCATCAGTGTCACTTTGTTCATATGGTGTGAGATCTTTTTCACTTCTTGTTGTTATTAGGTTTACATTCTCCTTTGGGTTTGTGATTTTATAGTCTTGTAGTTTACCTTGATTATTTGTCAAAATTTCCATAAAACATCCAAATTGATTTGTTATATTGTCAATCTCATCTTCCAACCCAACAACTTAGGTTCGTATATGTTGTTCTTCAGTAGTTAGTAAACTTGTGTAAGGCTTCTCATAAGTTTTTAATTGGAATGGGGGATGATGAAAGGATATTTGTTGTTGGATGATATGTTTATATTATTTTTGGAATGTAGGAGATTCTTGTGTTTTTTTTAAAAGTATTTTTGTCCTAGTTTTGTTGGAATCCATATCCTCTTTGGGTTTGGGGTTGACATGGCTGAAACAGTTCAAATTTCCTTTGTTGATAGGTTGTATTACAACAATATCTTCCTTGCACTTCTGTACACTAATTAGTAAGTAGAAGGCAATAAACCACATACTTGGGTCAGTCCTTGTTGTTCCTTCACTTGGTTCATAGAAAGTTTTCTCATAAAACTAGTGATTTCCTTATGTGTTGATTCAAATAAGGGTGGGGAAGAATCATAAGTCCTTGCCTCATGGATTATTCTAGTGCATGTACCTCTAGTTCAGAGTTTCTATGAGTTTTGTGCAATATTTTCATTGAGACCTATAATATATGTAGGATACTTATCAACCAGGGATCCTCCAGATGAGGCATCTAGAATATTTTGATCATTGTCTTGTAACCCTTGGTATAATAACACAAGGAATTGATTTTCTTCCATTTATTTGTGTGTTCAACTTACACATAGTTTCCAAAAATGTTACCAATATTCTTAGAGATCCTCTCTAGTCAATTAATGTATGATGAGAATCTATTTTTTTATTGCGGTGCTCCTGAATGTACGGATGAATCTCTCCAAGAAGCTTCTTTTGAGATCTTCCCAATCATTTTTCTCCACTGGATAAAGATTTTATAACCATTATTTCTCTACTCCATCAAGAGATAAGGCTAATACCCTCTATATTACTTTCTCTTCTACAACACCTCAGGGTTTTAAGCTATAGAAGATATATGTGAACTCTGGGATGTAACTATTTGGGTCTTCACCTACAAGGCCATGAAATTTTGGTTGCATTGGGATCATATTAATGCATAGTTCAAAATAATTTTCTATATCAGGGATAGTGAGTTGTTTATTTTGATTAGAAAATTGAGGTGCGCATAAATCATGCAAATTTTGGTGGATATTTTTAGCCATTATTTAATGTTTAGAGTGATCACTGAAATTATCACTTGAATCAGTGAGGTGTATTTCCTCAAAATCCCTTTTCAATTTTTTTTCTCAATTGGGTTATAGTTAGTTCAATTTTAGGATCAAATTCAATTAAATAGTTATTTGAACTATATTCCATTCATGAAATTTGTTTTAAGTTTTTCTGTTTTGAGGCACTACCCCCCCCCCCTGACAATGGAGCCATGTTTGACACACACCTATTGTGGGTGTGGAAAAATATTTTTTTTAAATTACCTAAGTATAGCCTAGTGATTAACCCAAGTTAGTCTCCTGATGAGGAGTGTGCACAATATAGTTTTCACTTTTTAATTAGAGGATAAATTAAGTATTTTGAATTGGTTTGGTTCTTAAAATGAACAAAACGAAACAAAAGGAAGAAATTATGAAATAGATTCGGGAAAAAAATTCACCACAAGTGATTAAAACTATTATATGAGATGGGTGATCAAGTCAGGTCAGTTATCTAATTGAAATTCTCTCCTTGTTCCATTTTATTCAATCCTCTTCTGCTAAGTTGATTTAAGTGAGATTCCACAATCACCTCAACTCACTTATTTGGTCAAATTTTTATGATAATAATAGACCATAAAAATCCTATTTTGGTCTAAAATTATTTTTATCAGTGGTAGAGTCATAGTGCATACCCAAAATTGATTTAGGAAATTCCCAATTGGGTATTATTTATCCCAAACAATCAATAATGCTCACTACCCCTCCCACACGTACTGGTGATCGCCAAGTAATCCACCACTAAACCATGATCTATTCTATTGAATATATATGAAAACATATTATAGGTAGAAAATTATCCATTTATCAAAAAAAACAATAACAACCAAATATAAAATTAAACATGATCATACAATATAATAAAAATTGTTATTATAATTTGAAAACAACTTCACAGAAGAGGGAGATATTTTATTCAATCATGTAAAAGAACTCATGCATTACAAAAATTGAAAACATACCCATCCAGAATCACTCATTGGTTTACCCCACCATGGTAAGGTTAATTGAGAATAGTGTATAATATTAACGCATTACAAAACTAAGAAGAATAAAATAGAGAAAAAAAAGAATTTAAATTTTCTCCTCCATAATCTTCCACCATAAGTCTGCTTTGGTTCTGCCCACCAAATGGTCAAATAATGACAAGGTTTCTTATTATAAGATGTGAGGAATTGATTTGTTCATATAACCACTAAATTTAAAATAATTTGGAGTCTTTTCGATGAAATTATGTCCTCCTTAATAGAACCTACTTTTTATGAACGTCGAACACTATTCCACCAACCCCACTTTGAACGGTTCAAGGGAGTCCTTAATGAAAGATTTTATCTATGAAATTTAATGTGAGGAATTCCATTCTATTTGTATGTATAAAATATCTGTAACTATCCCATATGATGGTCAATAACATGATATATACCTCATTGAATGAGGTAGTTTCCTTTTTGTTGACCAGAATATGTTTTCACATTGAAAAAAAAAATTTGGGCTTGTGGGAGTTCGAATGGCCTCTGGGTCCATAAGAATAATTTGTATCCCAAAAATTATTTCATCATAAAAAATGAATAACTCAAATTATATCCACATTTTAAAAGTTACGCTCCAAATACATATTTGAAAGAAAACTGTTAAATTTACTGAATTAACTAATTTTGGTATTTAAGCTCAAAACTCACCAGAAATCATAAAATGTTACAAATAAGCTCACATTCATTAATTGGTAGTTATTAAATCCCTTAAAAACAAATGAATAATTATGAAAATATTAGCTTTATCATATTCTCATAACCAACATGAAACCATCCTATGTATGGAGATCTTAGTTTTAATTATAATGGTAAAGGGAATCATCCTTCCTGAGGGAGTGGAAATTCATGATAGATTTTATTGAGTTTTATAAAAACTGATATAGAGGGATTTTTCCATTTTTTTTAACATGGATATGGTTTATTTCAATTATTTTTTTTTATTGGTTTTAATCATATCTCATACTCATCACTTGTATAGTGACTTATTGAATTCCCTTATTGTCTTACCCCTTATGTTTTTTGATCACATGGATTATTTATAGGTTTGGATAAGATTATGTTATTTGGTATAGTATTTTGTTTAGTTTTAATTTAATATTATGGTAATTTCTATAAGTTTCCCTTTAAATTATTCCTTTTTTAGATTCTTACTTATGTTTGACTAATGGATTATTTGGGTTAATGAATCATGAATATATGGTGAGGTCATTCTAAGTTCTTAGGAAGACCCCCATTCTTTTCCATTAAATTATTTACTAGGAAAACCATTTCCAAATGATCATTCATGATTCAATGAAACTAGTTTCCAACCAATGGGAATTGATGATTCACTTTAGGTTTAGTTATTTATTATCTTTAGTACTTAGGATAGTTACCCCATATTGTATTTTTAAAATTATTATATTAAATAACTATATTTTTTTATCTCTATAAGAGTATGGAAAATGTAAAAAGGATGAAGAAATAATTTTATGGATTGAAACAACCCTAGAGGACAATGTACTAAAGGACAATTATTTTCATGAATAATATAGGAATCGCATTTTAAAATATTCATCACCATATATATATATATATATATATATATATATATATATTATTTTAATAGATTACTTATAGTGTTGGTCTATATCAGGGAAATTAAATTTGGTGGTTTAAAAGATGAAAATTTCATTTACATTACCATATTAATGAAGCAGGATTCTGAAATTTTTGTGATTTTTGAACTCAAATTTTCTTCTTGGCATTCATAATATACAAAATGTTACTGGGAAATTAATTTATTAGTCAAAATATGAAAAATTTGTATTGAAACAATTTCAATAACAGTATATTAGGCCCATGTAAAATCATATTAAAATAAATTATAAATTTCAAAGAAATGAATCTAGAATATTTATTACTATCCTAGAGTATCAAAAAGTCATTGGAGGTCTATATTAACTTATTACAGTATAAACCAATACTATTTTTATCACATTTCAAGTATCAGGGTATTTAAGTGAACTAAAAGTAAGTCACTTTCTGTCTATCAAATCATTATATTGATATATAAAATAATACTAGAATTTTATTTTTTCTATTATGAAAAAAGGAATAGGAATTCATAAGTTTTCCAATGTTTTCTAGGATAGTTTAATAGGTGGTAACATATCTACCACCAAGTGGTCATTATTTTATAGAAGTTATTTTATCTCATATATATAGAGAATTTTTTTATCACCGATATCTATCATATGCATGTTTTATTGGGATTTAAGGTGTGGAATGGTTTTTTCTTGATGGATTGATTATTGGGGGTCTTAAGGCCTTACCCAATCACTCACATTGGGTTCATTATTTGTTTCTCCTTTCCAAGAAACACCCAATAGTTCTCTCATCTGTATCTAGGTATAGACCTACATTCTAATGGTCAGTGGTCATGTGGGTTTTTTGGCCTAGTGACTCTTGGAGAATCACATTGGTAGAGAGGATGGAGGTTAGGCGCATCACACCCTTTGGGGGAGGAATTATTCCCTACTCTGGGACTCTATTATAGATATGAGATATGTTCATGAATCTATTCAAAATCTTGATATGGGATCAGTTACAATAACAAAATTATTCATGGGTAAATTATATTTGTATGTAAAAAATATTGGGGTCTCTTTAGTGAATCCATATATATGTGTCTGTGTTTCTCCATCACTCTCTAGAAATATTTGGTCACTTATATGCTAAAGTCGTATAACCAAATCCTTATGAATATGTTGTCATGCAAAGAGGTGGTTAATACTTTGAGGATGGTATTGAAATATTATGGGTTTTCCATCATATTCTAGTTATGGAGGAAATCAAAATCCATGTAGTTCTTTAAACCTGTTCATTTTAATGTCATGTGGAAATGGTTTATACGAGTGATCTGTGAAACTGGATTTTCAAGCTCGAATCCTAGAGGTACATCCTACGTATCTCGATTATGGAGGGAATTAGAGTTTTCATAGTTCAATTTTTCGATGATTACATTATAAGGTTACCCTTATAATTTTTCATACTTATCATATAGATGATATGATTATTTAAATTTCCTAATTCCATGTGAGCTATGCTCAGTGTGAGAAAGAGGGGATAGAAGAAGATCAATATCATTGCTCATGGAAAGGGGTTTATATACTGGGACCACCCTGAGAGGAGTTATTTCAAATATTAGGCCTTAGAAATGCATCCTAAATATTTTGGTTTCAAGAATCAGAGTCATCATCGATCAGTTTATCTATGAGTCTGTTGATGGATGAGGTAGATTGGTCGGCCAATGTGAATGATTAGGTCATGATGGTTGGAATATTATTCACATAAGGCTTACATCAAAGTGTATTTTTATTTTATATATGGTATTAGGAAGGAATATTATGTATCCGGGTTATTTCAGGAATTAGAGATCATATATTTTTGTTTAACTAGGGATTTCACTCTGAGTTTTCCCTTATAACCTAGGGGTTTATGGCATAGATTACATAACCAATGCAACTCCCTAAGTACACGTGAACCATTCTCAATGTGAGAAGCATGGAGTTCAAAGTAATCAATGGAATTGCTTCAAAGATTGTTCTTATTTATCTTTATTGACATGGATGATCAATATGGAGCTAGAACATTTGGGGAGGTGGCCTACATATCCTGAATATGGAATGAATAAGAGTCATTGATGTTCCCTTTTATTAGGTATTACACTCTGAGGTTTCCCTATTGATCAAAGATTAGAAACCAAGTATATATGAGGATTTCAAGTTCTGTGAGGCCCTCTTGACATATTCTTCTTGTCTAATGGTTATCTCATGACCCAGTTAACCTATCTGGGGGACATCGCAATACCTAGATGGTTTTTACTAGAAGTTGTCACATGGCTAGGTTGGCTTGTCCAGAGGATGTCACATAACCCAATTAACTCATCCAAGGGAAATTACAAGACCCAGACGGTGTGTCCTGGAATCCATCACATGACCTGGTTAGCTTGTCGAGAGAATGTCACATCACCTAGTTGACCCATCTGAGGGATATCTCAAGACCCATCTGGTGTATCCTAGAATCTATCGCATGACCTTGTTGGCTTCTCTAGTGAGTGTCGTATATATTGTCTAGTATCCCTAGAGGAAATCACAAGTATTGATTGATATGTCTAGGGAGCATAATGGGTCTCAGATGAATCATCTAAAGGGTCTCAATATGGCTGTTTTATCATGCCTGGATGCATCCGCGATACTTGGATGACATAATCGGACACTGTTTTTTGAGTCAGGTGATGTGTTATAAGGACATTGCGATGCTTAGGGGAAAAGTCCATGGGGACTTCATGAGATGAAGGTGACATGCCCATGGAGACAATATAACATGTTCTTACATGTTAATTTGAAATTTCATGACCTCAATAGAATTCTATAGGAGTGGCATGAGATTTGGGTGACGTGGCCTAGTGCTTTTGTGTGTCCTTTAGGGGGTGACACGAAGCACATGAGGTTCAACGAACATGTTTCAGTTTAATTCTTCCACATTTAGTAATTATTTCAAGCCTAATACCATAAATTTATTATATATATTCAGTGTAAACTTATTTCGAATTTTGAATGATCCAGTAGACATGTGGTATATCCTTCGCTTGCCTTTCTATAATTCCTCCACATGATCTGTGAATGATAACGATATGTGTTTTTATGCATGGAACATGATTGTCCCTACTTCCCACCAGTATATTACCTGAAGGAAAACTAGCCGGTTGTGAGATCAACTTACTCCAAGAAACCTAGTCTAGTGTCGGTGTCAGGCTCTAAGAGTTCTTCCATGTGTAGTTGTGATTGGATTATAGGGAAAGATTCCAACCCTTTTTTTGGTAGTGATGCATTTTTCATGAAACTGTGGACAATTTATATGCCTTTCCACACTGATTTTTATCCAATTTTTACAATGTATCTGGTGTGGATCTAAGCTAGAGTCAGTGAAGGGGGCTATCAACACACGTTTTCCTATGTCTTTATTGTGGGTCATTCTGAGTGTGTTGCCGAATTTTCTGCAGTCACAAGTCTCTTCCATCAATGATTCCTTTATCATATTATTACCAATTAATGAGGACTTATTTGATCATGAAGACATGTAGAAAGACTTTCATTTTTTCAAATAGACATGCCCAATGGCCTTTTCAGGAGCTCGATGTCGTGCTTGGTAAATTTTGTGAGGCAGAAATGGATTTTTGAGGCACTTCGTGGGATCTGGATGGCTTGTTAGGGGGTCTCATGAGATGGAACTATGAAAATCCTTAGCAAGTTGCAAGGGTTTTAAAATAGAAAGAGCTCTCTCCTACATCCTTTTTATCCCCTCTATTTTATTTTACAAAGTTTAAAGAGTATTAAAGATTACATGAGTACTATCAAAGATATTTACATTATTTGTTGATGATTCCTCACATGACCATTATGGTCTTTATGGGGGTTCACAATCATGTCATGGACAAATCTATTTTTTTCATTAGGGTGCTAAAAGGAAATCATAGAGTTTCTTATACATAATTGAGGAATTCTACGTGGCATGGATAATAAAACAAAGGGATTATTCAAGATGAGTAGAACATGTCACTGATGTCTCATGGAATATTGTCACCTAAGGCACATCCCGTGTCTTTTATGACCATGAGTACCTCTCACCTCCTCCCATTGTATCCCCCTTGTTTATTTTTACAATTTTTTGGTAGTCATGTGAATTTCCTTGGATTTCAACAAGGAAATTTACCCTTCCCTATGATGATATGATGCATGAGTTATATAACCACTTGGGGATTCCACCTCTTGGATATATTTAACTTATTTTCAATTTATTTTTGGATGGTTTTTCAGGTTCTTGACACTGAGAAACAATGTGACCTGGGGGAACTTGTTCCTTCATCACCACATGACCATTGGTTTTCAAGAGAGACTTTGCAATAGTAAGAAGACTTGATAAATGTGGTTTGTGGGATCCATTGTAGGTTGTTAACTACCTTCAAGGACTTCACATGACCTTCTGATTGTCACATAATCATGATTACCTTAGAGGCTCACGCAATTTTAATTTCTCATCCACCTTCTTATTACTCTTCTTTATAGTAAAAATAATACACATATTTAGATATTTCTTCATTTTTTATTTTGTTATTGTTTATTTTGAGGGAGTAAAAAAATACCCCTCCCCCTTAAGAGAGATGTTTGAGGGGACAAGGGCTCGGTTATCAGGAAAGTAAATTTCTACCTCAGTATTTGGTGGTGTCGCAAATCAATGCTTCGCGTGACGTTTGGTCTTTCGGATGACTTTGTGTATTCCATGAAATGATCTATATATTGGGCAGGGTGGAGATAAATTCATTCCATTAGTCACCACTATCTATAGAGTTCTCTCACCTTGTCATTTGTCGCGTACCTCTATCGTAATCACGCTCCACGAACCCTAGTCGTTAGCTTTGTTCATGAGTCTTCTCTGTGAGTTAATTTTACTAGATCTCTTCTGCAATACCATTTTTTATCAAGTTACTACATGATAAAATCATTAAATATACTTCAATAATTTCTCAAACTTTATTTATGTGGTCTGTAGTTGTTTTGAGGACTTCATCGGGTTTTCTAGAAGGGTGGAAACCTATAGTCTCTGGTTTGAAATCAACTATATCTAGGCTGAACTATCATAGTTCCATTATGCACTTCAGATATTAGGAAAGATAATGTTGGAGTAGAAATAACTCCTTAATGTAGAATAGAAATCCATACATGATACCATTTCTAAGGAAGAGGAGTTATAACATGTAGTGAAGGAGGAGACTGAATCTGGTGATCAATTACACCAATATATATCTTCCTTGGAGAAGAGACCTATTGATATTAATGATTCATTAGAGTATATGTTTTGATGGGATCATGATCTTTCAGTATTTATTTGATTCATATATTTTTCGGAGAGACTATGGTATGTGGAGATTCCTCCTTTTGTATGATTTTGTTAAACATGTTTCCCTAACTTTATATGTGTTATCCAGTGTCATTTTATTCATGTTATACCTAACATCTCATTGTTCTAAAATTATGTGAGCTGGTAATGATACATATCCTTTGTGTTATGTCTAATAAAAATGAATTCCTAGAGTCAAATATTGAAATTATGATATATTCTATTTTAGAGATGCTCATGAATTCCCACTAACACAACATTATTTATTGAAAATTAGTTCCATCTATCTTGAGATTACTTGAATTAAAGAAGGAAGATTAGGTAGGATGCATGTCTCAGAGGAAAATTATATTCTTTTCTAAATTCGATAGGATTGCCTGAAGCAGCTGGATTGTGAAAAGTCCATATAATGTTCCTTAATAGCTTTTGTAAACTAAATTGCTTTTATACTGTAGTTTATGGTCTTCAAGCTTATACATTTTCATCACTACAGTTTAGGATCATTTAGCTTAGACCATTTCATCACTACAGATTAGGGTATTTTAGCTAGGAACTTTTCATCATTGTAGTTTAGTATCATTTATCCTAGACCTTTCATTACAACAGTTTAAGGTCTATTAAATCTTACCTTTTCATCACTTCGGTTTAGGGTCTTTTAACTTGGACCTTTTCATCTCTATAGTTTAGGGTCATTTATCTTGGACATTTTAATCACTGCTATTTAGTGTCTTTTATCTGGGACCTTCCATAACTATAGTTTAAGGCCTTTTTTCTTAAACCTTATAGAATATGGCACTATTAGTCCTGAGATGACTCAAAACACTATGGGGTATGAGGTTTCACTGTGGTGTTGTTAGGGATCACAAGGATTAGAGCTGCTTTCTTTCAAGGAGGAGATTCCGTTAGTTAGTGGGTTCAATCCCTTATGATTCGATAGCATGCCCAATCAATGCTAATATCCACTCTTTTCCAATTAATATGGAAGATTTATGGGCTTAATATGATTGGGTAAGAAATACTACTGAATCTAGGCCTTCCTAGATAGTTGGAACGTGGGTGATGCAAGTCACAATCCAAAATCCTGAGCCAATTAATGTGGAATGGGGTGGACATCATGGGTATTTCCCTTAACGTTATGAGGTTTCAAGTTTTGCCTCAGTGACATAGGGGATCATAGGGATTTAATCACCTTTATTATAAGGAGGATATTCCTTTAGTTGTTAAATCTATTCCCTTCTGCATCGATAGCTTGGACAAGAAAAGAAGATCTCTACTTCTTTCTAAGGGTCATGAAAGATTTTTGAAGAGTCAAACATCTTTACGATGAAGTTGGGTATGGAAATAGGCTATCTATAAAGGGTTTTAGAACCCTGGGGAAATTCATATCTTGATGTGAATCTGGATCCATATGCCTTGTATTTTTGAATCATGAGGTGAGGGACATCAAAAGGTTTGAGAATGGAGTACCGCACTCCAGCCTTGAGAAAGCGTAAAACATTTGATGACATAATGTCGAGGATGTCAAACCCAATTGAATAGTCTAGTTAATGGAATTGTAAATCGTGGCTGATGAATATATGAGTTAGCACGGGAGAAATGAAATCGTTGGTTATAGTTCAATCAAGCCATATCATCCCACAAGGTCAAAATGATAAATCCAAGATTTAATGGGGGCCATCCTAGGATCTGGTGGTCCGTTCGGCAGAGTAAGCCCCTATTAACAGTTTGTTACGGGGAGGTTGTGTTATCATATACTTCAAAGGTAGGAAGGTGGTTTATGAATAATGTAATATCCAAGAAGGATTCGATCACCCTAAAAGTTGTGTCACTGCATAGTGAACATATTCTCAGGGTGAGGAGATGTGACAAACCGTTACTCCAATTTTTTCCTGGACAAGAGGGTCCAGCGAGCATAGCTTGGATTTTACCTGGAACACAAAGTAAACCCAATGAGCTTTATGACATATAGATTTTCACCCTAATATTTTTCATAAACTCTATAGAAGAAGAGTTTAGCGAGAAAAGACTCATCTTTTTCTCAGGAACTCTAGAGATGAAGAGTTTAGTGAGAAAAGACTCAACTTTTTATCAGGCCTCCCTTTACAGGTTTTCAACTTGATATGTTTTGTTTCTCTTTCATTGGTTGTTTATGTTCTTTCTATTTAGACCATTATAGGATAACTTTTAGGGTCAAACATCTTTGAACAAAGTGCATAACATTTATGGTATTCGCTCATGTGGACCTAATATGGGAGATGTTACAAAAGATCCTAATTAGGATACCCAGGGTAAAGAACACTCCAAAATTATTCTGATCAGGGGATGGAAATGTTTTAAATTTCGGATTGACATCCTTAGGTCATGAGAAATGATATCGGACACTCATACTGGGTATTTCCTACAACACCCAAAGTTTTTCGGTTCTACCTTAGTGACGTCGGGCCCCCAATAATAAAAAGGACCTTCATATCAGACCAAGATTTCAATGGTGGGTGGGTTTAATTCCCTTCTGCATCAATATTATGGCCAACTGAGAGATATCTTTTTTCTTTTCATGGGAAATTAAAGGTCTGTGGTGGCCAGAGATTCTAAAGACACAAAGTGTGGTATATGGATTGAGGTTCTTTTAAAATATGGTAGAAGCACCATGTACTCTAGTTGACCAAGCTAAGGCTCTTATGGTCTCATGAAAGGGGATGAAAAATGTTTTATGGTCTACATAGTTTATTTCATGTAGTGGGGACATTTTTTGTGTAGTTTTAATGTCATGAGACCAAAAAAATTTCCTTGTAATTTAACATCATGCAGTAAGTACATATTCCAATATAGTTCATTGTCATGAGGTAGGGACATGGTAATCGACATGAATATATGGAAGTGTTGAGGTTGGGCCTAAGGGGGGAAGCTTGGGCATCACTACGTATCTCATGAGAATGATAATCAAACAACGTGTAGTTTTGAAGAGTCGTGAAGTTTAAAGTCATGCGGTAAATATGTGGATCCCCCTTCATGAAATGGTGGTATTGCGGCTAGTCCCATGGAAGGAATTACGAGCGTCACAACATATCCAATGGTGATATTAATTAGTCCACACATAGTTCTTAAATGGGAAATACTCTATGAATATCTGACTCATAGGTTGGGGTGGGAATTATTTCCATTGTTTGTTGTAGCTAGGCCCAGGATTAAAGATCCAGGCATCACTATGTATCTAGTGATGGTAGGAATCAAGACAAGAATAATTCTTAATAAAAATTGTAGTTTAATTTCATTTGGTAGGGATGAAGATGGACCAACATAGAAAAGTGGTTATGTTGTTGATTGGGCCGAGGATTGAAGTGTTGGAATCTCTACGTATCTCATGAAAATGATAATCAAACCACACATTGTTCTTGAAGAACTGTTCTATTTAAAATCATGCGGCGAGGACTCGTGGTAAACCTTTTATGGTCTTGCATTCAAGACTAGGATAGGTGTACCAAAAGCTGTTATGCCTTGTTTGTGTGGGGAATCCCTTTATGGGATTATTAATCCCACGTGAGCTATGCTCGGTGTGAGAAACAAGGAATGAGAAGGTCCCTTTTACCATGAAGTGGAATTTAATAGTAGGAAATGTGCATTTTGTATCAAGTGGTGGTGGGACCATGATATAATATTAAGGTGTACCTACATATCTCATTGGAAATGAGAATCAATACATACGTAGTTCTTGAATAACCATGAAGTTTAACATCATTCATTAAGGATGTGGGTGACTCGACAATAATGGAGATGGATATCATGGATCTGTGTAGTTTTATGTAATGTGTTAAGAATATTGATTGTACATTCTTACATCATGTAGTAAGAACTTTGGTTGTGTAGTTTAAAATCTTATTGTAAGAACATGAGATCACCTGACAAGAGTGGAGAGAAATTTATGGTGGGGCTTAATAATAACATTTTGGGTGTCACTACATATCTCATGATAGAATGAATCAATCCATACATATTTCTTAGGGAATGAAATAGTTTAGCCCCATGCGTCTGGGATGACGGATTACCCGACGTGAAGGGGGATAGAGTTTATGGATTCATGAAATTTTACATTGTTCGGTGAGTACATAGTATGTTGTGCAGTATAATGTATTGCTTCTAAGACATCTCTATACTATTTATTGTTATGTGGATAGGATGATATTAGTTCAGTTTAAGGTCTTGTGGTCAGGATGAATGATGGGGCTTACTCTGATGTGGATTCCCTCTTGGTTATAGTCATGTGATGTATTTCTTGAGAAATATTGCATCGGTGGGTGGTGTGACATGATCCTCATCCATGGTGTCCATTCAATAGGATCCATTGTGATAAACATTAAGTATGAAATAAGGTCCTTCCATCTTGGGTTCCAGTTTTGGGGGATTCTTTCCTGGTATTATCGGGGTTCTAAGAGCCAGTACCAATTCTCCTAGAATGAATGAATTGAGGCGAACATTTTTATTAAAGTCACATGTTATTTGATTCTAATAAACCAATAGGTTGTGCAGTGAGCATAATATATTAACATCTATCCATTCCCAACCATTTAGTCTATTTTTCAATTTTCATCATATAAGAGATGCCCAAAAATGGATATTTAGAGTGAGAGAAATGATATTTCTATTGGTAATACTACCTCAGTCCTGTATACCAACGAATATGGTGTAACATGGGTAGAAAAGTATGCATGTTGGTATGGTAGGCCCATAAAACATATAAGAGTTTCTCTTTCCAATAATTCATTTCTTTTTCACCATATTCTGGAGTATATTTGATAGAGTCTTATTTAAGGCCTATATCTTTCCATTTTCCACTACATGATACTAATATGGATGATTGGACTTGATATTATACTATTTTTATAGTCTCTTCAACTCTACAGAACAAATTTGGTTCTATTTTCCATAAATATCATGTGAGGAAACACGAACCTGACGATGATATGGGAATTTATGAATTTGATGATATTCTTCATCCCAAATTCTTTGAGGGTATTACCTTATTCTATTTGGAAAAGAAGTCATTAAAATTAAGGATGTACTTGAACTACTTATTTGTGGTTGGGGGACATGTCCTTAGAACATCCATTCCCCAAATGGAAAATGGCCAGGAATATTTAGCTATATGCAGCAATTTTAGGGGTTGATGGGTAGATTTTCCATGAATTTGGAACTCATGAGATTTCTTGATGAATTCCATGAAATCCAATATCGTGGTTTTTTAGTAATATCCCAACTTCCTAATTTGGTGGGAGATTCTAGTCCCAGATTGGTGGGGTCTACAAGATCTGACATGGACTTATTCCATGCTGAAGAAAATCTCCCCTTATATTATGCATCTGAGGAGGATTCTGTCAAAGCCTAGTTTGTAGAGTTATTTATCTTCATTTGGACCATCTTGTGGAGTTAAATTTATTGCTCAGTAATGAATTTCTTCTCTTTCGGCTCAGTCTTCTGGGAGAGTCTCATTCTTAAGATAACCAATTATTGGATCTTTCCATCCATGGTTGGTTACTAGATCATCATGATCTAGGGATGTTTTGACCTAGTTTATTTCTTACATATCTCATACCATGATTGATGAGACCATTCTTTTATGTGTGATATGGAAGATCACTTCCTCCTGATTGGGGTCATCTATGATGGTATATGTGTTATCCAATGCATCAGTGGGAGAATTATGTGATTGGGGAACATGATGCAATATGGTTTCAAAAGGTAACTCTTACATTAGTCTCCAAACATATCTAGTGAGGGGGTTAGTTCTTCCTTTATGAAGAAATATTCACCATTGGTCTAATTATCACCAACTAGGATTCCCCTTGGATGTTCTAGTAGGATTTTTATGGCTGTAGGGATAGTTCCAAACCTAGTGATGAGGGGCTGATATTCGATATCATTATTTGTGCAGCATTTGGATACTGGTAGAGAGTATGGAAAAACTAAATCATTTGGAGAGACAAATACAATCACTATACCAACCCTATTGAACCTTGGATTTTCTATCCTTGTGCCTGCAGGTCTCTAGGAGGCGCCATCAAAATATATCTCCCGGGTTTGAGTAGTGTCATGGGAATAGAAGGCCTCCTCATCAGGAAGCTTGGTGTTTTCCTATGTATTTTTCGAGGTGGGATGTGATATAATGAAATTAGCTAGATCTTACCCTTTCACTGATTTCTATTATACAAATTAAATTTCATACTGAAAAAGAATGACTACTCATTAGTCCAAGAACATAGTCAAAATTGGATAGCCAAGGATTTACTTGAGTGGATAGATACGAGAGACCATTTGGACTTTGTGGTGATTCAAGTAATGCCTCGGCTTCTTCACTGTGAATATGGGTGAAAGGAACTTCTTATCGATGTCATAATATCAGGTCTTGGTACCTATAATAGTCCATTTTAGGTAAATGTGACTATTCTCTCACCCTATGTCATTCTTCTGTGTGAGGAGGGAACCCAGTGAGCGTTCCATGGTGGCCACATATAAGATGAGTGGCCTACCTTCTACCAGATGCATCAAGAATTGTGGGTGTAGGAGATACTTCTTGATATGTTTGAAGGATTCTTGATATTAATCATCCCATTAATAGGAGATTCCATTCTTCATTATCATGGTAAAGGGGAGAGGTTTTCCAGGTAGGTTGGCAATGAATCACTGAATCTAGGTGAGGTGTTCTTGGATCCCCCTAAATTATTTTAGATTCTCGGTGGTGACATTTCAAGAATATTAATATCCATCTCTATGTAGACCTCGTTGCCCTAGTAACATACAACAAAGACAAGGACTAACTGAAAATTTCTTTTTATTAAAAGATTTTCCGGTGGCCACAAAGTACCACCCAACCAAGAATTCAAGGAGGGAGAAAATAGTGTAAACCAAGGTCATCCCCTTGAACAAAAGTCATACAATCCAAAGGAAGGGAGACTATGCTATCATAAAATACGAGCACCTCCTTCTGCCTGCCAACTCTTGAGAGTGCATCAGCCACAAAGTTAGCCTACCTCCAACAGTGTTTAACAATTCGCCCAGAATCTGTTGCAACCGAACATTTGAAAATGACATATACTAGGTCCCAGGGCAGTTCATAACTACCTTTCACCGATCTGACCAGGACTTCTGAATCCGAATCCACTTCATCCATCCCAAAAAATATCTTAAAGATATAATTCATGGTAGGCTGATATGTGGAATCGACATTCTTTAACCCAAGGGGAATAAACTGACAGCAGATGATCCCATGAATCACTCTAAAGGCATTGGATTATTTATCTTCTAGGGTCATCCTTATCTAATTTTATCCCAGTTACCCATCCATAAATGAAAGGTCCTTAAAGCTAGAAGTTTCATTGATCAAGAATTATGTGATCGACAATGGTAAATCATTCTTTGGGCAATGCCGATTAAGGTCTATGAAGTCAATACAGACCCTAAGTGGACTATTATTTTTCATGATGGGGATTATGTTGGAAATCCATTTTGGGTATTTCACTTTCCATACAAATTTGGATTTGATTAACTTGTCAACTTCTACATCAACATTGGTGGCATGAGAGGGGTGCATTCTCTTGGATGCCTGTTAGAAACCTCAATGCTCATAGGGTAGTCTGAGATGGTGTGTAGCTACATCTGGATTCATTTCTGGAATTTCTATGTAGTTCCAATAGAACACATATCAATCCTTCTTCAGAAATCTGATGTACATCTCTTACTCTTCAAGGGGCATGGAAACACTAATCAGTGTAGGTTGTGTGTCTTCCTCTATTCCCATATTTATCTAACAGAGATCATTGATTGTAATAGAGACACCCTCCTCAAATACTAGAGGGGTTCTCCTAAGTTAAACCTAATCTTCTTCCATCTCTGAGTCTATAGAGACATTTTTAGATGAAGATGAAAATATGGGCACTTATCTCTCACTATCAGGGTGAGAGAGGACATGATAAGAGACATTATCATCCCATGTTGACTTAGTTGTTACAAAGAGATACTAGAAATGAATGTCTTTTATGATTTCACTGGTGACAGAAGGTTCTTGGACCTCTGGGACTATATCTATGACCTTGACCAAATTTATGGGGAGTACATAATCGATGTCAAGCATACTCCATGGATTCGCATGGGTGGCCCCAAATCCTTTGTGAGTTTTAACCCATATATCATCATCTTCCATTGGTTTCTTGACTCCCTTTTTGTAGAAATATACTTCAACATATGTGGCTCTTCATGTCTCAAAGGGAGAATTGTCACCATGTGGTATGCCTAATTCTTCATTGAAGGGGTACTTCAGAAATTTATGGAAATTTTAAGGTACTTCTAAGTCCCTATAGAGCCAAGGCCTTCCAAGAAGGAAATTGTATATGGTGTCTTATTGGATAACCATAATATCAGTGTCATATGTGAGCTCCGCAAATTGAGCTTAGAGCTTGATCTTTTCAATAGGTCTTTACTCACACTTATCATATCCTTGAATAGTCATCTTTGTATGAGATAGGTCCTATTCTCTATATCCTAAATGTCATAGGGTTCGATCTAGGTTTAGATTCATCCAAGAACCATTGTCAATCAGATCCCTTTGGAAATTGACATTATTGAGTATTCCTGAGACATATAGTGTTCTGATGTGCCCTTAGATAACCTCTTCTTGATATCCATCAATGAATGAGATGACGACATAAAATTCAAAGGACATAGTCTCCATTCGATAGACCTCAGCTACAAAAACTTCATTCTCGAACTCTTATGAGATCTATAGGGCTTCTAGAAGTGCCTCCCTAAGTTATTTTGAAATATTTAGCACATTGAGGATTGAGTGATTTTATAGAAAAATAGCTAGATATTTCATAATGTTTTACTTTTGTGCCAATGGTCATCGATTCCTGATATGGGGTTGCTCCAAGGCATGAAACTTATGAGCTGAGGAATCTGAGGTAGATAGTCTAGGTGCTTGTGTAGAAGTTGAGGGAATATCGGATTCTAGTGTTGTAGGCCATAGTGGCCTTCCCTATTTCCTGGGATGATCGAGTTGAGCCCTCGTTAGGTGATTATACAAGACAATTGGGTACAGAAGATTGCTGGAGGGTTCAAAGATGCTTCCCGGCACTTGTTGGGCATCCTGGGGCGCGTGGCCATGTGTCTCAACTGCATATATATTCCCAATGGGGACATATCCAGAATATTGGGTCTATCCACACCTATGTTATACCCTGAAATATCATCCTTAGTAGATGTATCCTCCCATTCCTCATTTATGTGAAAGAACATCATATTCAGGGGTTTGTTCTTCATTAGAGAAGGGGCATCTCAAGTGTATGACATTAAAAAATCCAAAGATGAACTCTTCCTCCAATGAGGATTTAATTTATTGGGGGAATTCATGTGCTTTGGATTCTTTTGGAGGCATGTATAATAACTCTTTATTATGTGTTGGATCTATTATTGGTCTACGCATTTGTTCTTTCTGGGTGTTATGAGCTCGGTCCACTATTTTTTCAAGCCATCCTGTTGTAAAACATTTTCACACAGATGGATAAAAATTTCTTCAAACCATATTCCTCTTCTAACAATACAATGGTTATGGAGGTCACCTTCTCTGGGGGGTATCTAACTCTACCAATTTAGAACTTACCTTGCCTTGAAGGATGTCTTTAAAGATGAATCAGTCATGGATGTTGTGACCCAGCCTTCTATGTTAAGGGAATTAGTCAGGATGTTCAGTGAGGATGGCCTCATTATGTTTCCAAGTCTATTGAATATTGAGTACAATATTGTCTATTATTTCTAATAAATAACTAGGGACTTGTTAATTTTAGAAGGATTATACTTTGTTCATCTATTCCTCAAATCTTGGGCAACCATGATTTCTCTATACTTTTCAAAGAGGGTGATTATGTCATCTTCACTACTTGACAGAAGGTGTTCTGTAGTCAGGAGCCTTACTAGCTTCATGGATGCTCACTACTACTGGATTTAGAGTGATAGATTTAGCATCTACTTTGACTTTCATTTTCTTTTATGTTGAGGGGATGAGTCAATTTTTTTGGGTTCATTGAATAGCCTCCTCAAGAAGTTTTTCTTTTTCAATAAACTCAAAAAACCCACCCAGATACTTAATGGGGATCATAGGTGTCTATAACTAATCCTAAATATTTTTTAGTACAGAGTTAAATTAGATTCTATTGTGATATAGGGATACCGAGCAAATAGGTGATGATTTACCACCTTTCTAGGAAGTCATACACCCTTTAATTTTCATACTGCTTTTAGTTTGTTTGGTCTATGATCATCATTTTACTCAGTGTTGAACTAAATTGATAAATGAACTAAGGAAAAAATGTATTCCCATTCTACAATAAATCATTTTGGCATGCTTATGTACCATAAAGAATTCGGCCTTGTCAGAGTTTGTATGAAATAGCTCAGCTTTGTTTCCTCCTGTTGGTCTCAAGGGCCCATCATCATACCACATCGAGACATGAAGTATGTGAGATGTTGTTCGGGGTCTCCTGGACCATAAAAGGTAGAGAGAGTAGGGTTTCAAAAATTGGGTGGAGGAAAGGTTCCATCCACCCAATCGAGATATGGATTTCTCTCAAGCTATACAGGTATGTGTCTCCCATACATGGCTTCCATTCGAGTAGTCAGGGACCCGATGATGTTACGTCGCTTTGGGGTACTACTATTTGATCTGTCTTCCATCCATAGGGAGTGGGTAGAAGATGATGAGGTGCACCAATGTTTATCTCCCACTGATTTTTGATTCGTCCTAGAACTAAATGATTGTCTTGGTGAGGTAGAGGTTGTCGCTACAATGGAGGGAATTCAGGATCATTTTCGACATCCTCATGAATGTAGACTGGATTTCTGGATCTAGATCCATTCTAATTCTTGAATACCACTCTCAATGTTGGATCATCCATGGAAGGTAGAATATCCATCTCATCCTAAAGATGATTCCCATTGGGAATATTTCCCTTAACTTACTCATCATTGAGTTTTGGGAGAGTTTATATTTTTCTCTCATATTATGACAATTATTCATCTGGGAAGGAACCCCGCTTATTTGGGAAGGTGATTGGGATGTAGTTGTACCTTTCCTGTTGGAAATGTTTCATTGTGGAGGTGGAAACACGATATTGGGAGATTCCATATTTTAGAGGTGTCTTTGGTTCCTAGTGTCTATGGCTTCATCTACTGTACCCAAATCACCCTCCTCCCAATGTATTTTTTCCATGTTTCAACCCTCTATATTTTCACCATGATCAACAACATCCTTCATGTTCATTGTGATGATATTCACATAGGAATATCAGGAAATAGTGGTTGTTCCATTACTCTTGATGCAACGGGATGATTCTATACTATCTTCTTTAGGGTGGTTATTCAAAACCTTGTCCATATGAGGCTGTTTTGGATTACGATCCTAGTGGGGTTTTTATTTCATTTTTCATATGATCCTCCCATCATGGTCTAATAAGAGTGACCTTTAGGGAGTTTTTTTTTGTGTTTTCTAAATATGCCTCATCTAGCAGAGGCTTGTCTTGTGGTGGGAGGAATATGTGGTATGTCGATCGTTTTTTTCTTCCTCCAAACCAGGAGAAGATTGATTCCCTCTATGGTGATTATGTTGATGAAAATTACCACATATCTATAGGATTTAGATAATCAGGGGTATAATTGGAATTTATTGGGCCTATTATTGAGGACCCAATGGATCTAGTCAGGTATTTTGTGACTCTAGTGATGTACATGAAGATATTAATTCCCCCAATCCAGCAGGATGTGGTTGATCTTGAATCATTTTTGATATCCCCAAGGTCCTTTTGGGATAAAATTAACCTGGCAATGGTGATTGATATGTAAATTCCCCTAGCCCAGGAGGGTGCGGTTCTTTCAGAACTAATGTTTATGTGTCCCAAATACTCTCGGGTATTGACAACCTGAGTGGTAGAGGTGGTGGAAGATATTCCCCTGCCCTGAAAGGATAGGTCTACTCCTGGATAGCTGATATCGTAGCTACTACTTTATCCCATTTGGGGTGTTTTAGTTATTCTCTCCTAGGAACTAGGTGCGATGGCAGCCCATGATGAGAACCATTACTTATGAGAAGTTTTCTAGAAAATCATAACTTCAGTATCTGAGATTAGAATGCATTACTATTTCTTTAAGGGGGGGATAGCTTCGAATCCTATTAGTTATCCTCTATCTCCATTCGGGATGTCTGGGAACCATTGAGGTGGAGAAATGTTGTTGTAGTGACCAACTAACCCAAGTGTTACCTGGTCCCCTGATCTCGCTAGAGGATATAACATTAAAATATGCCATATTTAAGGGATTATTTTATTCTAGGAGATAGGAAAAGTGTAACACACCATAATTTCCCCATCCTCAAATACAGATTCATGATGTGGCTTCAGAGATCAACTCATGTAGTGTTGTGATGCAATGGAAGCAAGTGTGTCATAGCTTTACGTTGTGATTTTCCAGTTTTAGATCATGGGCCATGGAGATAGCAGCCAATTCTAGCTGACAATAGAGTATCTAGATGGACTAAAGGTGACCCTCATATATTAGATAAGGTAGGTATCTATCCTTCATCCGCTGATGAGTGGCCCACATATTTTTGTGTAGAAAATTAATGCACTCTTTTTGTATCTCATCTGGGATATCATAGCTCGAAGTGGTGAGGGGATAAAACATGATGGGGAGGTTGTTTTTGGATAAATCTCTCTATATATCGATGTCATCATCCTCTTCATCAGACTTACATGGCTCCATCCAGCCAGACCATAGAAGATTATTCTGAAGGACGCATGTTAAATAGAGTGGAGTGCTGCTAGAAGTTGATGGGGAACTGTATACTATTAACCCTGATGATTCAAGCACCTAACAATATGAAGGTGTCAGAGTTTGGGTCACCTCTCTATATGGATGTGTCTGGGAAAGGGGAGGATTTCTTTATCCATGGGAGATATTCTTGTGGGTAGGTTGAACATGGTGGCTTTCAAGAGTAGAGTTCCTATGATCCATCTCAAAACTACCACAAGGAGGACTATCACAGTATTGAACTTATTCTACTTCTGCTTCTATTGAAGAGCCAATGGGCCCTTGTGGTATTGAGAATGTGTAACAAAAAACCTCAAGGACACTAGAATTGAGTAGGTTAGGAATATGGTCCATCTCTGACATCGTGGTCGAAATATGTCGACCTACCTTTTCAAATTGTTCATGTAACACCCCAAGCTTCCATGGTACGCTCCTCTTTGAATAATAGAGCAGCGTGTGTTGTACGCAAGCTCGAGTTCTAACACACCGTGACTAATAAAAGTAGCAGTTATGAATAGTAATAACCACTTTTTGAAATTATATATATTTTACATTTCAAAATGGACTTCATTTTTGGATTTTTAATATCGAAATTAGCCTATGTTGAATTTTTGGTATTTTTTTGAGAACTTCCAATTTTTTATGAATAGTGAAAAATACTTAAAAACAAATTTTTTAATCAAAATAATTTATAGTGATAACTTATACTATTGAGTGGTTTTAAAGTATAATTAGAATATATTTTTACTATTTTATCCAATGGTGGTCATTAGAATTAATTAAACATTGAAATTGGACATAAACAATTTTCAATCTTTTGATATATATTGTTTCTTAAAAACACGCTCTTTGTTGTGACAGCGGGAATTAATTATGAAATTAATTAATGCAACTTATATGTTTGTAATTTTTTAAAATAGACATCTTTTTTGAATTTGGAATATCCAATATAGCTTAGGGTGAAATTTTGGCATTGTTCTGAAAAATTTCAATTTTTGATGAATAGTGAAACCACTAAGTGGTAGTTAAAAAACTGATTTTTCGTTTAAATGAAAAATTCCCACTTTTGTGATTTGATTTTCAAAAATCCAACATACATGGTTGTCATTAGGAAGTAAAATTTGGTTCAATGGGATTAAAATAATCTTTGGTGAATAGTAACTTTTAAGTTTAAGTAATCACGATTAAAGGTAATTAGTGTAATTTAAGGTAAAGATAATGTTATAATAATATGAAATGAACTTTACACTTGTACTACCCCTATTTGATGAGTCATGACCGACCAAGACAAACCATGGGTCAACTTGGGGACCCCATTGAGCCACTTTGGTAGGGAAAGGACATTAAAAACGTTTTATTTAATGTTAAAATAAAAAGGTCACAAACAAGAGTTGTTTTACTAAAACAATTTTTAAATGGGGTTATACAAGTCATATTTTTTACTATAAATATTAATTAGAAAGATAAAAAGATTTCCTACATCATTATATATTTTTTATAATTTTTAGACATTAAATAAATTAAATTATTTATGACACCATGATGATGCAGCGATTACCTCATTAATTAACGATTTTAATAAAATGGAAGGATAATGTAAAATCTAAGTATTACACTTGTCCAAAGCCTATTTTATGAGAATATTTCGAACAATTATCACCTTATACTCTAAATATATAAGTTTGGGACCTTTAGAATCCGAAAAAGCATTTCATAATAATGTAACATTTCAATCTTTCCAAGAGTGCCCCTTCTCTCATCTTATAAAAGGCCCCCACCTCTACCACCTTATTCACACTTCCAAGCCATTTGGCTCGGCCAAACTCTGCCCAAATACTCTCCCAACTTCTCTCCCTTACTCCTAGAAGCCTCACTTTGGGCAGAATGCTTCCCAAGGAATACTTTGGCTCAAATCAAAAGAGTTACCCAATTTTAAGGTAATGTCTTCGCTTCTGTTATTTTGTATCATTTGGCTTATCCAGCCACCTAAACTCTTTTTATTCATTTCTTTTGTAACAAAACCAGTATCCTCAATATACTAGGATGTTTTTATGATATGTATTAGATATACACTTACACACACCTACATCTAATGGTTAAATAACATACTGTTTCTTTGGATGGCGAATTTCTGCCTCACGAAATGATGATTGTTCAACACTCATATAACACCTTCAAAGGTGGCCATTAAGATGTCACTATATTTATAAATAATATATAATATGTTTATTTTTTACTTAAGATTCTTTATTTTTCATTTATAGCATACCTTTATTGTTTCCATTATGGGTAAACGCGATATTTTCATTTTAGGAAGTGCGGACTACCGCCCCTTCAAAGTGATTTGAATCATTAATGCCATATGTGGTATGTATAAAGGATGGAGTAAATGATATTATATGATATTATACTGGAATTATAATATAAATTTATATCATTATGATTTCATTCCATTAAATATGAAATATAAATGAAAGTATCGTTCATGCGTACGTACGGCTTACCGTCTCCATGAACGGTGCATTTCATTTCTTACCTCTAAATGTTATGTAATATTATGAATGAATGTATATACTGGATATATATGAGGTATATGATATCTATATCATTAATATAATTCTGGATATAATGGATATTTCACCACATGAACAACTTGTAATTATAAGAAGTCTATTTTTGACTCAAGTACCTAAGATCGACAAAACGACCGTTATAAACATAAATAATTACATAATGTTCATGACATGGTAATAAGTGATATAAACAGAATAATGAACTTGAAAAAGGTTCTTAAGAAGGTAGATATTAACTCTAGTTTATTATTCAGGAGATCAAATAATGGTCGAGTGAATTTGGACATGAGGTAAGGGAATTTCTTAACCCAATTTCCATTCTTTGGGTTAATCTCCTACTTTCAAATTACGTCATGATATTATTATGTCCTATCTTGTATTTGTACTTTCTTTATGTGTAATTATAGTGAATACACATAATAGATCTATTTTATTTTAAAAAAATGATCTTTGTATGGGACTTCGTCTCAATCTCCTTTCTTTGAGGCATATTTTGTTTTATACACAACCTTCTTTTATACGGTGTATAAACCCATTTGAATTTTACATTTATTCAAAAGGTTTTCTTTTATAATTATGTTATTTTTAAATGATTTAAAAAAATAGATATTTCTCTCAAATATATGAAAATCCAGTGCAAATGTATACGTATTTAACGCAAGCTTAAAATGTTTTCAGAAAACCCAACTCTCAAGTGTGGTAGACAGGAAGGGATTGGGAGTGGACCAATCATGGCCTGTAATTAGTCGAGCAGTCTCATAATTAGTTATTTTGTTTTCAGAAGCTTGCATAATGTTTTCAGAAAAACACTGGAGTATATTTGAGCAATTTTAAACGTAAGTATCTTCTAAAAATAATTGCATCGGTAGGTCTCATGAGACAAAATAGTGTCTTGGCATGAGGCCTTGACAAAATCTTATTTGTGGTCTTTGCACGGGGCCTTGGATACGTGGTTATGATAGTCTCGCATTATGCATTCCATCATTATGAAAATGGTTATTGATATTGCATGTGATTATTCGACCAGTAGAATACCCATGTGAAGAAGTAAATGGCATTATCTCATTTTAATTTTCCCATATTATGTTGAAGTTCAAGTTTAAAAGGCTTTTGTTTTAGGTATATATTGCCTTAAATGTTTATGTTTATTGATGAAAGCTTCCGCTATATTGTTATCCTTACTGAGCATCTGAGCTCACCCCTTTCAATGTTTTATTATTTTCCAGGATGTGAAGAAGTATTTTATGAATGACCTACAGGGATAGTCAGAAGAGGATATAAGTGTGGACTATGGTGACTTTGTTGTTGTAGTTTTTCACTTTATGATGTAATGTAACATTTATGAATGTATCTAGTGTTTCCAAGGATACTAAACTAATAGGTCTTTCGAGACTTGATCTTTTGTGATCATGCTAATGTTACGAAGTAATGCACCGACTCCAGGTAACTGGGGTCGGGGCGTTACAGTTGGTATCAGAGGCAGTTTAGTACTAACCTTGGAAGCTAGATTTAGATAAACTCTTATTAGAGCACATAGCCCGAAGATAGACTTTAAGGATTAGTATATAAGAACTTCCTAGAATTTTGGTATTATATAGATTTTGTGAGTTTTCCGAGCAATACATCCCTATCTGGATACGAGCAGGTAGAGGCGGCTCTGGCACAGATGTACCTAGGGGTAAAACCCGAAAACACCGCTTTGAGCTAGACTCGAACGGGAACTGGTGCACGACAACGGGCCTTGTTGCACTCTTGGTTACGACACTCCCAGGAGATATGCTTAGGATAATTCTCATTTTCTTTACAAACCACTAGGAAGGGTTACGAGTATATACTTCCTCAAAGAAAATTTTTTTTATGATTACGGATTATATCCATAAATAGTTCAATTTATGTTAAGTATTTTACAAGTATGGAATTATGTATTTTGATTCATAAACTAATCTAGTTTATGCCATTGTTTAGAAATGGCGCCTAGTGGAAGGAATGGAAACTGTTTCAATGCACGCACTCCGTGTATGGATTTCTCTCCAACTCAAGATAATTATTGTGGAGCTAGAGATACAACAGGTGATGATCAACTTATTACCATACTGGGACAACTCACTCAGGTTATGAATAAAAACCTTACTCGTATGGAGCACCCTGATCCGCAACGTGGAGGATCAATGTTAGACCGCTTCAGGAGGAAACAACCACCAACATTTAATGGGGGTACAAATCCATTAGTAGCTGAGCAATGGATAAACTCCTTAGAGAAAATATTCCACGCCTTGGGGAGTAGTGAAAGGGAAAAGGTTATCATGGCAGTTTACCGCCTCATTGGAGATGCTGATCAATAGTGGTCATTGATTCAAAACACAAAGGAATATGATGACGTATTGAGTATGGAATGGAGGGAGTTTAAGGAAAGTTTCTTAGAAAAATACTTTCCACATGACCATTGAGCAGATATGGAAAGGCAATTTCTGAGTCTGAGGCAGAAGGAGGATGAGAATGTCGCAAAGTATGAGGCTAACTTTACAAGGTTAGTGAGGCATGCTACAGATTATATACGTAACCCAAGAAATAAGATTGATCATTTCTTTGATGGGTTAAAACAATTTCTCCGTCGAGCTTTAGTATCACAATCCTTCTCATCGTACGAAGATATTGTCTCGTGTGCTATCAAGACAGAAAAGGAATTCTCTAAGTCTTATGACAATAAAGTAAAGCAAGAGAAGAAGAGAACGGTGGAACAAGAGATAGATAAAGGGAAAAAGGTAAAGAAGGATTTTACATTATGTGATAATTGTGGGAAGAATCACCCCGGTACTTGCCTAAAAGGAATGGGAGTTTGTTATAAATGCAGAGAAAAAGGTCACCAGGCTCATGATTGCAAGGGAAAGAAAGAGGCTATCAATGTTGAATGCTACAATTGTAGGGAAATGGGGCATTATGAAAATGAATGTCCTAAGCGTCAGGGAAAAATACCTCAGAAAAGTCCAAGGGATAAAGGACAGCCTTATGTTGTTACTACAGTTGAAGTGGAATAATTAATGTATTGGTGCTTTTGGAAACAAGGATTATATTATGGTTATAAGAATAATGTGATATATATAAGTATTGTACTGAAGTACTTGTTTTTTCATTGAGGTTTTAATATGATGAAGGTAATCATATTTTAAGTATGTGACAATAAGATAAACTTTACTTTGTTTGGGGAATCTGATGTTACAATTGATTTTGGAATTTAGAGACCTTTTATAAAAAGTCTGGACAGAGGTATTTTGGATAACTATATAGGTTGGAATGGATTAAGTTGAACCTTGGATAGTATTGTTTAAGGTTAAAACATTTATGAAGATTATTTTTGGAATATTATAATACTATAGTTTTAGGAAAAGGACAACCTGCAGGGTGGGGCATTACCCGTCGCGTCGGACAAAGCTGCAGGAATCGAACCCACAACTATAGTGCGATAGGCCTTTATTACCTACCACTAGCCTACAGGAAGTCCCTGGTTATTAAAAAATAGTTTTTCTAATCTAAATGGTATGTGTTAATATTTGGAACCTTATACAATTAGGATAAATAGAATATTTTTGAGTTTTATTACCTTTTAGAGTGAAAGATGGGCTTGTGGTAAAAATTTATTAAAGAATGAAAGTCTACATGACAAGTATGTATATTCCCTTACGTTCTTAGTAAATCTCCTAAATAAATTCCTCAACTTTATAAAAGGTAACTTAAAACAAAAACGTTGTCGGTTAACTTTTCCAACTGGGGATTCAATGACCGTTTAACCAATCACAAGTTTGTGATTTTCTTATGGTTAACTTTCTCCTAATCCAGTTTTCTATAACTCTCCATCAGACCTTGATGGTTTTTTTTCTTCCATATCCATATTTTCATAGAATCCTATTATGGGATATCTCGGGTGACCTTTGTACTTATCTTTCTTTCTTTTAAAGTTATATTTTTATTAACCTTATTTCCGATGTGGGTTTTCCACAAAGGAATTTTCTATTTTCAACCTTTTATTTTCAAAGAAAATTTTCAAATTGCGAGGACGCAATTTATTGAAGGAGGGGAGAATGTAACACCCCAAGCTTCCATGGTACACTCCTCTTTGAATAATAGAGCAGTGTGTGTTGTACACAACCTCGAGTTCTAACACACTACAACCAATAAAAGTAGCAGTTATGAATAGTAATAACCACATTTTGAAATTATATATATTTTAAATTTCAAAATGGACTTCATTTTTGGATTTGTAATATCGAAATTATCCTATGTTGAATTTTTGGTATTTTTCTGAGAACTTCCAATTTTTTATGAATACTGAAAAATACATAAAAACAACTTTTTTAATCAGAATAATTTATAGTGATAACTTATACTATTGAGTGGTTTTAAAGTATAATTAGAATATATTTTTACTATTTTATCCAATGGTGGTCATTATAATTAATTTAACATTGAAATTGGACATAAACAATTGTCAATCTTTTGATATATATTGTTTCTTAAAAACACGCTATTTGTTGTGACAGCGGGAATTAATTATGAAATTAATTAATGCAACTTATATGTTTGTAATTTTTTAAAATATACATCATTTTTGAATTTGGAATATCAATTATAGCTTAGGGTGAAATTTTGGCATTGTTCTGAAAAATTTCAATTTTTGATGAATAGTGAAACCACTAAGTGGTAGTTAAAAAACTGATTTTTCGTTTAAATGAAACATTACCACTTTTGTGATTTGATTTTCAAAAATCCGACATACATGTTTGTCATTAAGAAGTAAAATGTGGTTCAATGGGATTAAAATAATTTTTGGTGAATAGTAACTTTTAAGTTTAAGTAATCACGATTAAAGGTAATTAGTGTAATTTAAGGTAAAGATAATGTTATAATAATATGAAATGAACTTTAAACTTGTCCTACCCCTATTTTATTAGTCATGGACGACCAAGAAAAACCATGGGTCAACTTGGGGACCCCATGGAGCCACTTTGGTAGGGAAAGGACATTAAAAACTTTTTATTTAATGTTAAAATAAAAAGGTCACAAACAAGAGTTGTTTTACTAAAACAATTTTTAAATGGGGTTATACAAGTCATATTTTTTACTATAAATATTCATTAGAAATATAAAAAGATTTAATACATCATGATATATTTTTTATAATTTTTAGACATTAAATAAATTAAATTATTTATGACACCATGATGATGCAGTGATTACCTCATTAATTAATGATTTTAATAAAATGGAAGGATAATGTAAAATCTAAGTATTACACTTGTCCAAAGCCTATTGGATGAGAATATTTAGAAACCCTATCACCTTATCCTCTAAATATATAAGTGTGGGACCTTTAGAATCCGAAAAATCATTTCATAATAATGAAACATTTCAATCTTTCCAAGAGTGCCCCTTCTCTCCTCTTATAAAAGGCACCCACCTCTACCACCTTATTCACACTTTCAATCCATTTGTATCGGCCAACCTCTGCCCAAATACTCTCCCAACTTCCCTCCCTTACTCATAGAATCCTCACTTTGGGAATAATTCTTCCCAAGGAAGACTTTGGCTCAAATCAAAAGAGTTACCCGATTTTAAGGTAATGTCTTCACTAATGTTATTTTGTTTCATTTTGCTTATCCAGCCCCCTAAACTCTTTTTATTCATTTAATTTGTAAAAACACCAGTATCCTCAATATACTAGTATGTTTTTATGAGAATTATTCGAGCTACACTTACACACACCTACATCTAATGGTTAAAGAACATACTGTTTCTGTGGATGGCGAATTTCTGCCTCACAAAACGATGATTGTTCAACACTCATATAACACCTTCAAAGGTGGACATTAATATGTCACTCTATTTATAAGTAATATTTAATATGTTTATGTTTTACTTAAGGTTCTGTATTTTTCATTTATGGCATACTTTTATTGTTTCCATTATGCGTAAACGCGATATTTTCATTTTAGGAAGTGTGGACTACCGCCCCCTCAAAGTGATTTGAATCGTTAATGCCATATGTGGGATGTATAAAGGATGAAGTAAATGATATTATATGATATTATACTGGAATTATAATATTACTTTATATCATTATGATTTCATTCCATTAAATATGAAATAGAAATGAAAGTAGCGTTCATGCGTACGTACGGCTTACCGTCTCCATGAACGGTGCATTTCATTTCTTACCTCTAAATGTTATGTAATATTATGAATAAATGTATATACTGGATATATATGAGGTATATGATATCTATATCATGAATATAATTCTGGATATAATGGATATTTCACCACATGAACAACTTGTAATTATAAGAAGTCTATTTTTGACTCAAGTACCTAAGATCGACAAAACGACCGTTATAAACATAAATAATTACATAATGTTCATGACATGGTAATAAGTGATATAAACAGAATAATGAACTTGAAAAAGGTTCTTAAGAAGGTAGATATTAACTCTAGTTTATTATTCAGGAGATCAAAGAATGGTCGAGTGAATTTGGACATGAGGTAAGGGAATTTCTTAACCCAATTTCCATTCTTTGGGTTAATCTCCTACTTTCAAATTACATCAT
Source organism: Viscum album (assembly GCA_963277665.1). Taxonomy (NCBI): domain Eukaryota; kingdom Viridiplantae; phylum Streptophyta; class Magnoliopsida; order Santalales; family Viscaceae; genus Viscum; species Viscum album. The sequence continues at coordinate 642,808,033 of OY728160.1, forward strand.
GATATTATTATGTCCTATCTTGTATTTGTACTTTCTTTATGTGTAATTATAGTGAATACACATAATAGATCTATTTTATTTTAAAAAAATGATCTTTGTATGGGACTTCGTCTCAATCTCCTTTCTTTGAGGCATATTTTGTTTTATACACAACCTTCTTTTATACGGTGTATAAACCCATTTGAATTTTACATTTATTCAAAAGGTTTTCTTTTATAATTATGTTATTTTTAAATGATTTAAAAAAATAGATATTTCTCTCAAATATATGAAAATCCAGTGCAAATGTATACGTATTTAACGCAAGCTTAAAATGTTTTCAGAAAACCCAACTCTCAAGTGTGGTAGACAGGAAGGGATTGGGAGTGGACCCATCATGGCCTGTAATTAGTCGAGCAGTCTCATAATTAGTTATTTTGTTTTCAGAAGCTTGCAGAATGTTTTCAGAAAAACACTGGAGTATATTTGAGCAATTTTAAACGTAAGTATCTTCTAAAAATAATTGCATCGGTAGGTCTCATGAGACAAACTAGTGTCTTGGAACGAGGCCTTGACAAAATCTTATTTGTGGTCTTGGAACGAGGCCATGGCTACGTGGTTATGATAGTCTGGCATTATGCATTCCATCATTATGAAAGTGGTTATTGATATTTCATGTGATTATTTGACTAGTAGAATACCCATGTGAATAAGTAAATGGCATTATCTCATTTTACTTTTCCCATATTATGTTGAAGTTCAAGTTTAAAAGGCTTTTGTTTTAGTTATACATTGCCTTAAATATTTATGTTTATTGATGAAAGCTTCCGCTATATTGTTATCCTTACTGAGCATCTGAGCTCACCCCTTTCAATGTTTTATTATTTTCCAGGATGTGAAGAAGTATTTTATGAATGACCTACAGGGATAGTCAGAAGAGGATATGAGTGTGGACTATGGACACTTTGTTATTGTAGTTTTTCACTTTATGATGTAATGTAACATTTATGAATGTATCTAGTGTTTCCAAGGCTACTAAACTAATCGGTCTTTTGAGACATGATCTTTTGTGATCATGCTAATGTTACGAAGTAATGCACCAACTCCAGGTAACTAGGGTCGGGGCGTTACAGTTCAGGGACATGAGCCTGATGTATAACGGTTTTTGAAACATGTATGTAATCATATGGTATTATGGGAATATGTTCCCCCTTCTAATAAGTTGTTGGAATATGTTAATGGGCTATCTCATTATTGATAGAAATATGAGTATGTCCTGAGGCATGTTCCATTCTAACTTGGTAATCCTCATTCAAGACAGGTGTGTCAACCCAACCTTGAGCCTTTAGGATATGTTGCTGGTCTTTATTGGTAGGAATATGATCCTACCCTGAGGCATGTATCTATATCAATTTGTGATCCCCATTTGAATCCATAATTTGAGCTTGGTCCAGATATGCATTCCCCGTCAGAATATGTCAACGGACCTCCAGAATATGCCATTGGACAACTAGAATATACCGACAGACCTTCAGAATATGAGAAGGGATATGAGAATCCTCCTGTATTGCCTTTTAATGATGCTAACACAGTCATTTTTTGATAGAAGTATGAATATTCACCTAGATTCAATGATCTTCTGAAAAATTCCAGGAAGATTCACTAACAGGAATATGAGCTTGTCTTGAAGCTTGTTCCATTATCACATTCTCATCCCCGAACATAATGAGTATATATGCCTGATCTTGTCCCTTTGGAGTATGTTTCTAGACTTCCTCGATAGGAATATGAGATGGTCTCGAGGGTTGTGCACCTCCCACATGGTGAGCCCCGACCAGAATAGGGATATCAGCCTGATCATGGGCCTTTGGAATATACCAATGAAATTCTTTGATAGGCATGTGCCCATATTTTGAGGCATGTACAAATCTGACCAAGTGAGCCCCTGTTTGAATGGGAATATGATCCGGATTCGACACAACACCCTTTACCAGAATATTTAGATAATCCTCTGGGGTGGGAGAAAGAATGTACGCTTACTCAGGTACAACCACTTGTTTGCAATGATTAGAGTGTTGATTTGCCCTGGTTTTGGGGATAATAATATGCATGAGTCCCTTTATCTACAACAGTACTGGAATATTTTAGCTGATTTTTTGAACTGTTGCTAAAATATATTGACAATTTAGCAAAGTTTATTTAGGGATATATGTTTGCACATTTTCCTCCCCCATTATACACGGTAAGATATCATCAATTAAAGGAGGGATATGTGCCCACTTTTTCCCTCCTTGTAAAACTGGAATATATTGATGGGATTCATGTATGAGGGTAGGGATATGAGACGCCCCTATTCTTTCTATGAGAATAATCTCATTGGATTGTTTTTGAGCGACCAGGGATATGAGTCTGCTGAATAGTTCCTGGCATAATATAACGACATCAATTGTTATCATGAGTGGGGGTATGATCTCTCTCTTAGATATCCAACATATTCCTCCTATGATAAACCTTACTTTTAGCCCTTGTATGGGCATCAAGGGCAGCAGCATGTCATTTGGTACCCCCAACAGGCGATTAGTGCGTACTGGTGAGACACTGTTGGCCACGGTGGTTGATAGGTGCCCTCCTCGGTGGAACCTGAATGAGAAGGGTTCCATATTTGTCATCATGATCCACCTTAATCATATGAAAAAGTTGTAAGTTTTCATGATTTGAGGGGTAATCACCTAAAGCGGTTGGTTGTAGCAATAAGGGATATTGTATAAGTAGCAGCCTTCCCCAGACAGTGCAAACTCATTATCTATCCTGGATGGAGAACCTTGTGGGTAGAATCTATGGTCAGGATCATACCATATCATTGGTACTCTGGGACTATATTTTTTTCACCTATCACTGGAGTAGTCGAGTAGGTGATATTTATTTGTAGCATGTGGAGGTTACAGTCATAGATGACTTTTCGTAGTGAACGTAGGATGATGAAGACATTGTCTTGAACCAGGATGTTGGGAGTAGTATCTAAAATTAAGAATATGAAAAATAATAAGGTTATTTAGTAGTGAAATATTTTAGTCATAGTATGCTCAATCAGATATGCATGTTTAACACAATTGTTCTTTTATTCATGATTCTTCCATTCCATTTGTTGGTACTTTTCAAAATGAGGATGGACTTATGAGAACCGTAGTTATAGAGGATCATTTGTAAGATAATTCTAGTCTTACTACTTTTTTTGAAAAGGGTTTTCAAAACAAAGAGGAATAAAAAATTATTTTACGATCTTTCTTTTATTTGAGAATTCACGTTGGCATACATTTTCATTTTCATATGGGAGAAAACAAAATTTCCCAATGGATAATGATCGATTTTATTGTATTTTAGAGATTCACATCGGGTTCACCATTTTTTTCGTCATTATTTAAGGTGTGTAATTGGTTTCTCTAAACATTTTGATTGGGGGGGTTTATGGCTTTTCTCAATTGCTCACATCAGGTTCACCATTTGTTTCATCTTTTACAAAAACACCCAATGGTTTCCCCATCTATAGTTGGGTATAGAACTTCTTTTCAATGGTCGATGGTCATCTAGGTTTTTAGGCCCAATGACTTTTAGGGGATTTTATTGGTTGATAATATGGGAGGTACGGCTCATTAAACCCTTTTGGGGGGAATTATTTCATACTCTAGGACTCTCTTAAATTATTTAAGATACGTTCATGAATATCTTCCTAATCTTGATATGGGATCGGTTACCCTAAAAAATGATTCATGGGTTAATTCCCTTTTTATGTGAAAAATACTATGGTGTATTTAGTGAATCCATCTGTATGTATTGTAGGTTCACCATCACACTCCAGTAATAGTTAGTCGCTTATATACTGAGGTCATATAACCAAATGCTTCAAAATGTGTTGTCATGCAAGGAAGCGGTTAATATTCTGAGGAGGGGATTGAGCCACTGTGAGGCCTTCTACGTATAGTGGTAATGAAAATAATCAAAATCCATTTAGTTCATTAAACCCATTCCATTTAGCTTCATGTGGAAAAGAATTATACAAGTTTTATAGGACACTAGGTGTTCATGATCAAGCCTTGGAGGGATGTACTATGTATCCCAGTTATGGAGAGATTTAGAGTTGTCTTAATTTCCTTTTTTTGGGATTACACTCTATATTACCCCATTTCATTATAGATACATAGGATGCAGATGATATGATTATAGAAATTCCCTAATCCCATGTGATCTATGCTCGATGTGAGAAACAAGGGATATCAGAAGATCAATATCATTGATCCTAGAATTCGGGTTCTGTATTTGGACCACCCTGAGAGGAGTTATGCAAAATCTCATGCCTTAGAACGGTTTTCTATATATCTTGGTTATTGTAGGAATCAGATTCATCATAATTTGGTTTATTTCTCATTATTTTTTTGGATGAGATAGATTGATTGGCCCATTGGAATGATTAGGTCCCAATGGTTGGAATATTATTTCTATAAGTCTTACATGAAATCATATTTTTATTTTATCTCTATTATTAGGGAAGAATCCTACATATCCTAGTTATTGGAGGAATCAGATTTCTCGTATTTGAGTTTCATTGGGGCTTACAATATGAAGTTTCCCTTGTAACATAGGGGGTTTATGTCATAGATGACAGAACCAATCAAACTACATATTCTCGGGTTAACCATGCCCTTTTCTATAAACAAGAGGTGAAAATTAATAAATTTCATTGCTTTTAAGATATGGATTATGTATCGGGATCACCTTGGATGATCAATATAGACCTTGAACCTTGGGGATAGGTGTACTACGTATCCTGAATATGGAATCATTCAGATTTTTCTTAGTTCCATTTCATTGGGGATTACACTCTGAGGCTACCTTATAGATCAAGGAATATACACCAAGGATAGATGGCATTGTCAAGTATTGGGTGGCCCAATTGACTTGGTCCCCTAGTCTAACGGGTATCACATGACCTAGTTGACCTATAAAAGGGACATCCCAAGACCTAGATTGTTTTTTCCAGAAGTCACTACATGACCTACATGGCTTGTCAAGAGGATGTCACATAACCCAGTTGACCCATCCTAGGGGACATCGTAAGACCCATACTACGTGTCCTAGAAGCCATCGCCTGACCTTTTTGGCTCCTCCATAGAGTATCGCATGACTGAGTTAACCCATCCAGGGGACATCGCAAGAACCATATGGTGTGTCCTGGAATCCATCACATGACCTGGTTGGATTTTCTAGATAGTGTTGCATATCTTGGATGACATCCCTAGAGAGCATCATGAATCCTATTTGATATTTCCAGGGAGCACCGCACGTCTCATCTGACTCATCTGAAGGGCCTCACGAGAGCTAGTTTATCATTCCTGGATGCGTCCATGAGACTTAGATGACATGATCAAACGATGTTATGTCAGTTAGGTGATGTGTCTGAAGGACATCATGAATCTTGGAATATAAGTCTATGGGAACTCCATGAGACTATGTTTACACACCCAGGGGGACTGTGTTACTTGTTCTAACATGTTCATATGAACTCACATGACCCATATATAATGCTAAATGAGCATCGTGAGATTTGGGCGACGTATCTTGGTACTGTCACGCATCCTTGAGGGGGTCATGCGAAGATCATGAGGGTCAGTGAACATGTTTTGGATTAATTCATCCACCTTTAGTATTCATTCCATCCATTATACCTCAAAGTCATTAGATCTATTCAGTATCAACATATTTTTAATATTGGGTGATCTACCAGACATGTGGGATATCCTTCATATTCCCAACCAAAAGTCCTTCACGTGATCTATGATTGATCATGTGAAGTGATTTTATGCATGGCGCATGATATTCCCATTTGCTCATTGGAATATTACTTGATAGAAAATTTGATAGTCACAAGATCCACTTATTCTGAGAAATCTAATCTAGTGATAGTGTTAGACTCACATAGTTCTTATATGTATTATTGTGGTAGGTTCAGAGGGAAATATTTCAACCCATTGTATGATAGTGGTGAATTTTTCATGTTGGGATGGGGAACTAATAGGCCTCTCCACCCAGACTGTTTTCATAATATCACGTCGTATCTGGTGCAGATCCAAGATGGATTCGGTGAATGGGGATGGCACAATGTGCTTTATTGAGTCTTTTTTGTGGGTCGTTTTGAGTGTACCCCCTAATTTTCAGTGGTCACGAGTCTCTTCCCCCAATTCTTCCTCCATCGGATTTTTACTTATTAATGAGAAATTACTTTATCATGCATACATGTTGAGTGACTTTCATTTTGTCACCTTGGTATTCCCAAGGGACTCTATAAGAGATCAATGCCTTTCATGGGACATTTCTCAAGGTGTAAATGGCATACCAAGGTGCTTCGAGGGATCTGGTCGTCTTATCAGGGGGTCTTGTGAGACCACAATATGAACATATTTAGAACATATCCTGGGTTTTATGACCATGATATCTCACACCTCCTTCATTTTTATCCATTTTATTTTATAATATAAAGTTCAAAGAGTATGATATATTACCTGAGTAATGTCTAAGAAATTTACTCAACCTTTTTATGATTCCTAGTGTGACGATTATGATCTATATGGGGGTGCATGAGAATATCTTGGAAAAACCTATCCATTTTTTCTTAGATTTCCGAATGGGAAGCGTAGAGTTCCATGGATATACCTAATGACTTTCCTGCGCCAAGGATAACAAGCCATAGGGTTTTCCCGAGAAGAGTTGGACATGTCATCGAGGTCTATGGCATTTTGGGAATCACTTGAGGTGTGTCGCGTGTCTTTTATGTCTATGATTACCTCTCACTTATTCCCTTTTCATCTCATTCATTTTATTTCACAATGGTTAGGGAGTCATGCAAATTTCCTTGGATGACATCAAGGAAATTTACCCTTCCATGTGATGATATGGTGCAAGAGATTTATTACCACTTGGGGTTTTCACATTTTTGATATCTTTCTACGATTTTCAATGGATTTTTGGATGTTTTGTCAGGCGCTTTCCAATGAAAACTATTTAACCTATAGGAACTCGTTCAGTCATCACCATGTAGTTATAAGTTGCTTGGAGAGCCCTCACAGTGGAATTAAGACTTGTCTAAAGGTGTTATATGGGACCCACTATAGGTTATAAGCTACTTGAAAGGACTTCATGTGACCTTATAATGGTCACATGATCATGATTCCCTTAGAGGATAAGGCGATTCACATGTCTCATCTACCTTTTACTTCTTTTTATTCGTGGGAAAATAATACTCATATTCAGGTATTCCTTTGTGATTTTGATAATGATTATTTATCTGGCTTCAATAATGTAATAATTATAGTGTTATCAATATTAGAATAAATCAAATTCAATACTCAATATAAATTTACAATAAGATAAAGAATAACAATAACTAAGAACTGATGTATTAAGGAGTTTTAATATTGAATTATATACTTATATTGATTCTAGTGGAAGATGTTTTAATGAAATCGTCACCATAAGAGGTATTTCAGAAGCACGAGATGAACCATGGATTTTAGTTAGCCCCCAACACAAAAATAAATCAATGAAAATCCCTTCATAACCAAGGTATTTTTTTCAAGAAAAAATATTTATTCTATATAAAGATTGTTTGACAACATTCTGTTAAATTAGAATTTTTTTACATTCATTGCATACGTTGAATAAAAATAGTATGAACTAAACTGATAAGAGTCAAACGAATTATTAATGAGTAAGGATAAATATAGGATGAAAATATGTCAAAAATGATTTATAGGGAGAAAAGGTAGAGAATTTTTTATTGGGTTATATACATATATGGTTTTTGATATGAAAATTTTAAAACCTATAATGATGGAAAAGATATATATAACGTATAAAATTAATCTTTAAAAAACATATTGCATCTTTATAATAATAAATTTCATGATTTTTCTTGAAATACTATTATTCTATTCTTTTTCTAAAGAATTATTACTCACATTAGTATAGTGTAAAAGAATTAAATTTTATAGTAAACCACTTCATTGAAATAATTTTTAAAATTATACATAGGAGGTGGATAATTTATTTTACAAAATTAAGTGGTGTTTTCAAAAAAAAATTAAGAGGGGAGGGCATTGCGCTTAAAATGTAATCTAGAATATAAGTTGTTTTTGTTTTTGACTTAATGATGATGAAAAAAAACTCAAATTATGATTAAATATGGATTAGATGATATTCATGATGTTAGGAAGGACGTGAAATAAATTTTTTATTGATGATTGAATCCATATTAAGGAATATTGTGTCACACCATGGTGTTAGACATAGTATATATAAATTTTCTTATGTATTTCTGAATACAAACAATAGAAATCTATTAGATGACACACCTAGAGAAAGAACAACATTATTAATATAACAACAATTTAGTATAAAATAACACACCTTGGTAAATATTGTTCTTTAAAATGATTACTTGATTCCATTGAAGCCACAAAATTAAAAATAAAAGATTATTAAGGGAATATCTAAGGTACAAGAAGGATAAGAGTGTGTTGCATCATAAATTAATGGTAGTAGAAGACTACATAATTTTGTGATGGATATTTTAGGATAAATCATTTCAAACTCACTAAAAAAGTAAGGTTTACATGAACACCATGTTCTAGTGGGATTCATGTTCTTTATGAATTTTGAATTATAATTTTTTGAAAGGTATTTCACATAAAATTTAACTAGATGGTAAAAGGTTAACAAATAAAGTCCAAAAACAACATCATTTAAAGAAAAACAGATACTATATTGAAGGGATGAAGTATAATATTATGTTTTGTAAATGAATGAGAATCTAGGGAGTTAAGGACTTTACGAAATGGTTTTTGGAGTCAATAATTAATCACATGACTCCATTTTATAGTGAAAATAAATATTCCATTGTTGGGCTGGAATAAAAATAATAAAAATATTTATATCTCAACAAAATTCATAAACAAAAAGGTATTATGGTATCATTCCACTAATATTTTCAAAAAAATCATAAATATTATTTTACTACATTAAATTTGTAAAGAAGAAAAAAAATAAATGAAGATATAGTATTACTTATTATTAGATATATTTAATACAAAATTGATAGAATAAAAATATATAGGATACTAAACGAGAAAATATTCAGTGTGGAGGAATTATGTAAGGGTGAGATTTTTTTCTAGGGAGTTTATTCTACGGGAGAATACATTTTAATGAATATAAAAATTTTCTAGACATCCCAAAATACAAAATTAAATGGAGTTAAACATTTTACCATTATATAAAATTTTTAATCTTTTATTATATATTGAAAAAATATATTATAATGAAAGTAATATAATCTAAAGTAAGACAATTCATCCTTGATGAATACTGAGTGTCCTCAAAATGAATTTATAATCATGTCTTTACAAAATATATTTTTGTAAAAAACCCAACCATTGAGTATCGATAAACTAAAAAAGGATTTGGTTTCCCAACAATTTCATAGGTGGATGAATTTTAGATTTTCAATTAAAATCAAAAATTGGGGTTTTGAAATCTTTTTTCAAAAGTAATGTAAGATTTTTTGTAAGTAAATTTTTGTTAGGGAAATACTCAATCAGAGTTCTTGGGAGGATTTTAATCAAAAAATAGAAAGAGGTGGTAGTTATATGGAATTGAGTACCATGTTTAGAACCATTGAGTACCTTGTGTAATTACCATTGGTATAGTTTTGCTGGTCCCTCCACCTTTCTTCCTACATATGATTTTTCATAGGGCTTGGATAATATAAGGTTTGTCTGTTATATTGATATAAGGTAAATTTATCTTTTTCTTCTAAATTTTTTCTAACTAACATTTTTTTAAATTTCTTATGAATTTTTTATAGGTCTTGGATGTGTGATTCCAATAGAGGACTGTAAAATCATATCAAGTCATGGAGATTTCATTTTTTGGGAATAGAGGAAACCATGGGAAGATTGGATTATGGTCATCAAACACTATTATTCTATACTTTTCTTAGTAAAAAAATTGATTTTATGTCATAGTTTTATCATTGGATTTTAAATCAATGGAATTAAAATGTTTCCAACATCGTTTATTTAAACAACTGATGTTAAAAACAAAACTATTGGATTTTTCATGTTGATTTTATGATAATCAATGTGAAAATCTAGTTTCCCATGTAATTTATCATAAAAATGATGTGAAAATAAAATTTTTAACTTTTCATTTCAAGATAAATGATGTGAAAATAATTTTTTCCATATCAGTTATCATAAAACCAACTTCAAAAACAAAAATTTTAAAGTCGGTTTTAAGATAACTAGTGTTTAACATGAGATTTTCATGTCAATTATTTTAAAAAATATCTAAATGTTAAAATTTAATATCCCAAAAATATAGAATTTTATTTTACAACATGAATTCTCAATTTCAAATTGTGGCCTAAAATTTTTGAAGATGTTTTTTCTTTTGAAGTTCCATATTTATGCTTTGATATTCAACATGTATTCATTTCACAATCAATTCTTTATATCTTCATTGTTCCATTGATTCAACTCATTTGATCTCCATCATAATTCCAATGGTTATTCTTTTAGTGATATCATTAGGGTATTTATAATTATTTTTCCATGATTTAATATTAATTTTATTAGTTTTCATAATTGATATACCAGTTAATGATTCATTTTTTCTTTTCATGAAGAATCCTTCTTTGGATAACATTAAAAATAAAAATCTTCCTTTAAAGAATAAAATTCCTTCTAATTTCTGGATTTGGTTACCTAATGGGATCATTATTTAGAATAAATTTAAATAAAAAAAATACTTCAACAAGATTGAAAACTATGTAAAATATTTAATTTTGTTTTTATATATTTCATCTTTTTTATGTGATGTTTTTCTATTTATCCATCTTCTATTTTCCTCTGATGGAGTAATCGATATTGTAGTAAATATTTGTTGATTATTATCATTATATCATTGAATGACCGTTATTTTTTCAACTTTATAATTGTAATATATTTATTTTATCATGTAGAAAAATATCTGTTCTTATTGACTATACAATACAAATGTGTGTAATGTTGTAGTATCTCAGATAATATTTTTTGAAAAACATATTTCTCTTGACAATTTTTAAAAAACTGTTGTCAAAAATGAACTTTCACATCGGTTTTTTATAAACCCAATGTGAAAAATAAAAAAATAGATTTTTAAGCTTAGTTTTAATAATCAGTGCCAAAAATATAGATTTACAACATTACCTTCAAAGATCTAACCTCAATAACCAATGTTAAAAATATAAAAACCCATAATAAAAGTTAAATTTTTGGTACTAGTTTTTTTTACTGGTGCATTTATTTCGAAATTTGATGGTATTGAAATATATATATTATTTAATTGCATACAATAATTAGTATTTTCTATGAATTATAGTTGTTTGTGTGTAAAAATTGGATCATACCCAGTCACTCATGGTTCTTGTGTGGTTATGCTATCGAGTATGTTTCATGCCTTTTATTCCTCTATGTGTTTTTGGTTTTAATTGGTTTAATGGTTAAATTATGGTTTTTTATAGATGAAATAGATGTCCGGTAGAGATGAAAAAGATTGGTCAGAGATCAGGATAATACTCTATATATATGAATAAGGTTTTTAGCCTTTATATATTGAGTATCTTTGTTATTTATTAATTTTATATTTATTTTTTGTTAATAATATTATTATTGGAAGATTTTATGACATCCTATCACATCAGGATATTAGTAAATAAGGACTATATAGCTTGATAAATGGTTTATTGGCAGCGAAATATTTGAACGAGCATCGATGGGTTGTTTTAATATTTTGGTTGGTGGTGTCAGTAGGTTTCAACTCATTCTATTTAATGAAATGAGTTTTTATTTTAATTTTAAATTTAAAGAGTAATTTCAATGAGAGCATTGATTTTGAATAATTTTCATGAATTATTACTTTAAATCATGTATGAGTATTTAATTAAACTTTTATTTCTACCAAAAGTTAATTTAAAGTAATTTAAAATAATTATTATAATATACAAAAATAGATTTTTAACTATATTTTGAATTGAAAGTGTGGGTTTCAAAATAGTGCATCTTAGTAATTTATCTAAGGGACTAGTGAGAGCAAGATGGCATTTAATGCACATTCTTAGTATTCCATAAATGGTATTTTGACTGGTTTTTTAAGGGAAATGCATTTGATATGGTTTTGATATGTGTTTTTCTCTTTCTAACCTCATGAGGGCAATGCCTATTTTAAAACATGTGTGTTTTCAATAGTTTCTTAATTATTGTTTCATTTTAAGTTATCTCATGTTGAATGATTTCATAAAAAATATAGGAAAACACATCCCTTGTGTGATGACTTAGTTTGATTGGATAGAGAGCCTTGTTAGGGTTCATTTTTGTTATGGTCTATGTAAACCTTTAGAAACCCTCGGAGATCTATTTAGTATAGAAATATTTTATTATACTAAACACTTAGAGTGAGTCAGGGATTTGAGGGGAACCATGTGGATCACTAATTACTAGACTTTGGAAGGTATTTATATTCTAAATGAGTAATATTCCTTATTAGTCTTTTAAATAGGGGACGCTTTATATACCTCAGTAATTGATAATAGAGGTAGAACCTATATTATTGGATTAAAAACATTGGATAGATTCATATGGAGGGTTCATTGGGAAATGATGATATTTGGTATATATATTGAGAATAAATATGATAAATTTGTTACCAATTGAGTATTATTGATTAGATGATTAAAAGATACCCCTGCCCCCCTCGGGTTATTTATTAGAGAAGATTGTATTTCAACATTACAAATGATGGATTCTTCAAGAGTAAAACATAATAATTGGGTATATAGCCTATGAGTTAATGAGTCTTGTAAGATATATATCTTGATTTAGACAAGGAAAACATAAAGAGTGATGTTTAAGATAACATCAAGGTTTTAAATATAGCTCAAGAAGATTTTATATTTTTATTTGTGTGGATGCATGTGGTGTTTTCTTTCTTTGTATGAATTTATAAATTTCTTAAATATTCTACTTTTCATGGGAATCCAGATATGTAAAAAAAGAAAATGAGTCTCTTGAATTGATTGTGGATGAACCTTGTGATTATTAGCTACATGTGATTAATATTACACAATTCCCCCTAAGGTTCCACCTATGGTAAGACCCTAGTGATGGAAAACATTTTGTTTCATGATGATAATGTATATTTCAAGGGATCAATGTTTGACATAGTATTGTTCCATCGTATAGTGGGATCCATCTCAAATTATTATGTGCGGTATAAGGGGAAAATATGGAGGGGATATATGGGTAATCTGGAAGACAAAATAGGTAGGGACTAATGAGATGGGATGGAGTAGGGTTTGACATATTCATTATCCAATTTCATATGATTAGTTCCCATTCTTTATTTTTCCCATTTTTTCTCATAATATTATTATTCAAATGTTTTATAATTATTAATTCCCTATTTAACTTCCATTTATTGTTTATTTTCATCTAAAAGTTGTGTTGGCGGTTGGGCACTCTTTTATTAATAAATATTAAAATTCTTAATTTCATCAATATTTTAACATATATTTCCTGATTTTTATTATTTATTGGTAGTGGTTTGATCTATGGACTAGGTGGGATACCAATGAACAACTAATAATTGATATATTAAAACCACTTAAATATTCACGTCGAATGACATTAGAGAGAGATTTTTTGTATACTTAATTGAAGCATGATGGTATATAGGTCTATGATTTATAGGTAGGAGGGTTCTATCCTGAGTTATGTAGTACTAGTATAAGTCTTCTGGGAATTTGTTTCTTCTAAGAAAGATGGCACGCATGTGTGACTTTCTATGAGCATTCTTGGGATATGTTTCTAGGTGAGTGGGTTACACTTATCATCGATTTTCACTTTACAAGTATTTTAATTCATATCCACTTGATCATTATCACTCAATTTTTTGAAGAAAATATGGGAATAATACTAGTTCATTCTAATAATAACTTACCCATGAACATAACATCTATTTCAACATACATGTTTAGATCTTCATGTTTTCTTTTAAGAGTAGGTTTCAGCATAGAGAATGTCGTCTGGATCATAAAGAGCATGTTATTTGAGGCCAAGTATTTTTTAGGAGATTTATTCATAATTTTTATAGATTTCATTGTATCTTTACTTTTTATTTATACAGTAATGTACCATAAAGTGTGTTTCCAATTCATTTATTTATATATATTTATGTACAGTTTTTATAATACTATCCTATTTTATATTAATTAACACCATTTAGTCGGTATAATTTAATATTTTTATTATGTTATCTCATTTGTATCCTTATTTATTTTCTTATTAAATGGGTATATCAATTATATGGGCAGGTCATGCCAAATATTCAGTAGACTCTTGCATGTCTTTTGTGATTTATTTTAAGTTCATAGTCTCCCCATGAATAATTTTTTAAATAGTCCCTCTTTGTTAACCAATAATGTATAGGAAGTTATTATTAAGGTCACATGGAATCCCCATATTGTGTATTTTTTGCGATATCTAGGTTGGTGTATAATTATTATGGTGAGATAGTGGTGACTCGTTTTTACTCTCTTGGAAATTTTCTTCTTGTTGGGGGTAAACCATGTAAATTAATTTATTACACAAAATTATTAATTATACTCATATTAATGGAGAGATTAAGAGACATTTATATGTTTCAACTAACTTTATGAAGAATACCAAAACAAGATTAAGGTGGGAAAAATATTCAAATTCAATACCCTAATTCACAACCATCTCTATGAATTTGTCTTATGGGTCAAACATGAACACACACACCTCATATTTTCATTTATCTATATAATATTATATGTGGGTTATATATATTATATTTTGTTAATTATATATATTCCAGGGAAATAAATAGGTCTTCTGGGATATATATTATATTTTCTAGGTTATATATATTATGTTTACTAAGTTATATATATTTTATTTTATCAATTATTTTTATTCTATATGTTATATTATATGTTTTTTGGGTTATATATATTATTTAGGTAATATATATGTCACTCACATATATTTATTCAGACACAAAAACTCACACACAGAGATATATATATATATATCAGTGTGTTTGTGTGTGTGTGTGTTTTTTGATTTTCATGTCATGTTTTGTTGGTTATACATATTACATATATATTATTCTCTGAACCTATTATGTAAATATATACTAGGTTGAAAAAATAAATAAAAAAATTGTCATAAATTTTTATAAACACATCCACAAAACATTTATATTATCCTTTTCTATCATATCTATGGTGTAAATTAAAAAAATAAATAATAATAAGTGAAATATACATTGTAACTAACTATAAAATAAAAATTCAGGACATACCAATAAATATTTGACCAATAATTGACCTACTAGTGTATTTTTAGAAACAAAATAAGAATTTTTATCTCATAATAGTGTTCCTCATATCACAATTAAAAAAAATAATCTCATAATTGTTATGGGATGATTGATCTAATAAACTTTGGAACCATATAAATAATATTATTTATTCCTCTTTAAATTAAATGTACTTCCATGAAATACTATAGGGAATTCCATTAATACCTAAAAATAGGAGTAAAATACTTTTTTCTAATAAAAACCTAAAAGGCTGATAAAAAAATTACATATTAATGGTAAAATCATGTATGTATAGGAGAAAAATTATTACAACCACTAAAAAAATGCTTGCCTCAAACTACTCCCACACATAATCTCTCATTATATAATCTTCCATTATCTAATTGAATCATGAATAAGGAATTTTTCCCTCCCCACTACACGATTGTTTCTAAGAAATTTTTTTATACTTATTTATTTAGCCTCTATAATTCCATGTTAATTGATATTCTTGACCACTTAGTATTTTTATTTACATTATCCATGAATACTAGAACTATAAAATGTTTTTTTCTCTACTTTTATATTTTCAATAAATTCATGGTATGGAATAAATCATTAATATGTGTAGTACACATTAATATAATAAAAAATTATTTCAGTTTATAAATAACAAATACACTAAAAAATAAATTTTATATATAGATGTAAAAAATATTATGTTAATGATTAAAAATATGATGTTTTGTAAATTTATTTTCATGTGTTCAATACTATTATAGAATATGTGGATTGTATTTATTTAGAAAAATCACTTTAGTGATAAATTCAAAATGATATTATAAATGTTCGAAAATTTTATAAAAAATATATTATTGGAAAAAAATATAAATTTAAAAAAAATGTAATAATAATATTATACATAATAATAAAACCTCATGAAAAAAACGAAATAATACATTTTTTACCTTATTAAGTTACCATGGATGGATGATATTAAAGAAACCATTATTATATAAAAGATATATATTAAAGTGTGTTTGGATTGTTGAACTATTGTGATGTCTTTTCATTTGATACATACATGGTAACCTCAAAAAACATTATTCATATACATTTATGTTGATGATCAATATTAAATAATATTTAAGTTCACTAGAGATTATAATAAATTGGCAGGAAACCATTACCATTGTTAGAGTTCAAGGATCATATCTACCCTGTTCTAATGTACATTATAAAATAAGTGGAAAAACTTTTATATGGAAAGTATTGTGAAAATCACGTATATATTATTCCAAACTAAGTGATTATACAAGTAAAAAAATGAAAAATTAGTGTTGGTACTCATTGTTTCACATTATCAGTGCATCTTCAATAGGTCAAAAATAACCATTAACTTGAACTGGTACAAATGTTTAGATATACAAAAAAAATTGTATAGCGTGATAACATAGTTTCAACCCACCTTCTGAGTGTTACAAAAATACATTATTGAGCGACCTAAGTGGTATAATTAAAGTCAAGTACTACCTTAGATGAGATATAATTTTTTTTGTTCTCAATTACTATTAGAGTTGTAATCTTTTATTTCTCATGGATCAACTCACATTAAATTTCATCTTTTTAGACTTCTTTATTTTCTATATATTTGGTTTAGAATGTTTTTATTTATAAATTTTTTTTACCAATTTATTAAATAATCTATGCATAATTATAATTATTAAAATTATACTGGATTTTAAATCTTATATGTGAAAAATTATAATGAGTGGTAAAATAGGATAGAATAATATATTTTGTTTTTAGGTATAGAAATTTTTTATACTGCGCTGATTAGGTTTTCACTGATTGGAAAGATACCAATTATGACTCCACCAATTATGAAAACTATTTATTGAAATGGAAAGACTAAAAATTCAATTATAGAATATCCATTAGAGAAATTATTCACTATGGTGTAGGGAATGAATACTGCTGATGAAATTTAGGCCAATCATGAGAACATTTATGAAATAGATACTATTGTAAAGTAAGTAATACTCAAAATCTGGACTGGATGGTTTTAAGATGAAATGATAAATAATGATAAAACTTTTGATGACTTGTTCACACGGATCAATAATGTGTTTATGAATATAATATGTTTGGGTAAAATAAAAGATTATTCTTAATAAGGTTAAGAAGATACTAAGAATAAATCCCAATAGTTTTGATGAAAAACTCACTTCCAAAGAATATATATATCAGTTTTCTCTTAATAATCATTATTACATTATTATAAAAAAATTAAATCACTTTTATTTCATATAAAATGATAAAGCCTTGTATTTATAAAAATAACATTAAAATAAAAATGGAAATTTCATTCAAGGGCACATAGAATCTTCAATTCATAGAGAAGGAATATGAGATATTGGATTATTTTAGATAATAAAATCATGAGAACCTTGAAAAAATAATATATATTTTCTAAAATAATAACAAAATGGGTAAAATAATATACAATGGTAAACTTCCTATAATTTTTTCATGTGGTGGTATTGGACACTTTTTTATTGATTTTACAACGACAATAAATGATGAAAAAAAGGATGATGACTCTAAAAAATAATATCATAAAGAGTTTATCTAATTGAGAAATTTTTATAAGATTCCAATTTCAAAAAATGAATATGTTTTAAAAATAAAATATATTACATTTAAGATGATAGGGAGACTTTTTATCAATGAACGTAATTATAATGAAATTAAAATTTATTTCCTTGAATTATATTGAGAAGAAGAAAATAAAAATATGAAAACATTTTTAGTTCATGTTAAATAGTATAAAAATGGTTTAAGTGTAGAGGAATACAGAAAAATATTATGTAGTGATAATAAATAAGATGTTAAAGGATACATATAATATATATCAATGTTAAAACATGAATCTTTCCATTATCAAAATACCAATATCAAAAATATCTTAAGGGGGGATATGATAATTATAATTACATTCAACTTGAATTTCAAATAATTACATTTTAGTTTATTTAACAACACATAATTATTATTAAGTGGCTCAAAATGATGTGATCATATATTTATTTGATTATGAGGATAAAAGAAATGATAATGAGATGTTGGAAATAAAATCAAAGTTATTTGATGTATAAAACATATTAAAGAAGACAATATATGATTTCAAATGGGCCAAAAAGGTTCAAATTTAATCCTCTAAGTCTGATAAGAAAAAATTAATTAATAAAAATTAATTATCCAAGTATCTAAACATTCAATTATATGAATACTCCTACTTGGTGAATTGACTATCCTATTGCCTTCACCAAGAGTATAGGCAACCTCGATGTTAAAATATTGTAGGTACTCAACCCACCTTTAATACCTCAAATTCAAATCACACTATATAGACATATACTTCAGGATTTTATGGTCTGTGTACACCAAAAAATTCACTACTAGTAAATAGTGTCTCTAATAATGTAAATCTTGAACAACCTCACCTAACTCAAGAGAGTGTGTCAAGTAATTCCTCCCGTGTGTTCTGAGATGATGAGACATGTACACCATGGATCTATCTCCCTACATCATAACTTCTCTTAGACTGATACCTGATGCATCACAATACATATTATAAACCCTTCTTGGCTCTATAAGAATAAGGATCGATGCTAGAGTCAATCTCTCTTTCAGATCCTAAAAGGATATCTCACATGTATATGTCTATAAAAAATTCAAAACCTTCTTATTCAATCCCTTATATGGAACTTATAAGTGTGATAAGTCTTGTATGAAACCCCTCTAATATCCATATATCCCCAAGAAACCCTGTATATCAAATATGTTCTTGGATTTCTCTCAGGAAACTACATCCCTTCCATTCTCTAGGTCTATTGATACTCCTATCTATGAGATAATATGACCTAGTGAGTGAATCTTATCCATCTAGAAGAGGAAAACTGTGAAATTATCATAAAACTGATGATATATCAATGTATCCAAAATGATCTAAAGATTTTTTTCATGGTCTTTTTTATTATGAGAATACACCAAGATATCATCTACAGAAACAACCACAAATGAATCCAGATAAGGATGGAAAAATCAGTTCATCAATACCATGAAAATATATGGTGTGTTCATGAAACCAAATGGAATAACCAGATAGTCATATAGACCATACCTACATTGAAAATTTGTAAAAGGTATGCATGTAGTTCGAACACACGCCCGATGGTATCCAGATCTAAAATCAATTTTCAAGAATACCCAAACACCTTAGACCAGGTCAAAAATTTCATCAATTTGTGGAAAAAGATACATGTTCTTAACCATTATTTGTTTAATTTACAATAATCCATGCATATCCTATGGTTATAATCCACTTTTTTCACAAAAAGGACCAGAAACCCCCATATTGAAGTATTGGGTCATATAAAACCATTTTTCTCCAAGTCCTCTAGACACCTATTGAGCTTCTAAATCTCCTTTATAGCCATCATCTAATGTGGAGTGGATACCGATGCATCTCCTAGTGCTATCTTAAGGGATAATTCAACATCTATCTTAGGATGTAAACTAGAAAAGTTGTCTAGGAAAGTTTCACTAAAATGATCAACCACTAGAGTGATATCTTCCTAACATGATCCTTGATCATCAAGATATAAACTAGCAATAGGGGATTACATCTCTCCCATCGCACAAGGATTTGTCCCATCTTGGCTCAAATAGACATCCCATTCACCATTTTGAATATAAAATCTACCCTAAGGTGATTTAAAAGTCACCCTCCAGAGATAGAAATCAACATAGGATCGATAAAAAAAACTATCCAATCTATCCCAAGTATGACGTCAAACCTAGTCGTCCTGAGGAAAAAAAGATTCCATATGAATTGAAACCCACCAATCTCAAGGTGGAACTCCCTACATTGACATACATCCTCTACTCTGATAAAAATTGGAGTTTCAAGTGTCATGAATCCATCAAAAAATTGAACCATGATCTCAAGGCTCTCCACAATAGTTATAGATATAATTCTATGATAAGCACCAGTATCTAAAAAGAGAAGAAACAATAGAAGAGGCTACTAAGATTGTACCTCTAATCATAGATGGTTCAGTGCTCTTCTCCTTAGGGGTAGGCTGTATAGAATATATATGGCCTGAACTGCAACCCAGTGACACAACCTCACAAATTAGAGTAATCCCACTTTATAATCTAGGTACAACTGGTTCATGTCTACCTTTTTCATAACCACCACCTCATCCGGAATGATCTGCACTACTCATCTTCTAGCCTGATGTGCAGCTATGCAACCCGCTCCCCAACTTGAAGTTGGATTTGACCCCCATCCACTTATGGCTAGAGGGATGGTCCTATAAAAATATTGCATGTAGTCTATCCTACCACAATCTTGACACTTGATTGGGTCCCAATCACACTGATTCCTCATATTTCCTCATCTTCCACACTAATGATAGAAAACATCACTACCACCACTAACATCCTGTCTTGTACTCATGTCATGGGAAGCCTCGAAATGGAACTTCCTACCACTAGTAGTTGGACCACTAGGTTGAGAGGCACCACTGACCTACTATGTACCCCCATATTCTCCTAGGTTCAACTATATAATAAGCATTTGATTCACTATCTTAGTAGTAGGGTTCAATCTGAACACATTGACCTATGATCGAATGAAATTTCTGAGACCTTCCTTGAATCATCTCTCAATCAGTGCCTCATCAAAAATATATATTATTTCCAAATTATGTATCTCCATAAATCTTGTCGAATATTAAATAATTTTCATAGCACCCTGCTCTAGATGCCTGGACTCACTAGACCGCTCTACTCTCAGAGTCTTAGGGAAAAAATAGTTGTCAAATATTGTCTTGAAATTAGCTCAAACTATATCTCATATCTTGTCATCTTAGTTAACAACATCTCTCCAATTCTCTTTTGTTCCTCAAATAAAGTTTGTCACAAGATTCACTCTCCACTCAGGAGGTGTCTCCATATTCTTTAATATAAAAAATGTAGTCTCAATCCATATCTCATTATCCTATAGACCTCAATCCCCTAAAAATGTTGGAGGAATCTACAGATGGAACACACACTTCATCTCAACCATTGACACTGTGGAATATGGTTCTCCCTAAAATGTATACATATAGTATAGAAAACCTTCACAGAATTGTGCCTCATCACCTGCATTGGGTAAAACCTCTAGTACCATAACTGGCACAATAGGAGGATCTATATGTATACCATGTCCCATCACCTCTAGAGCATGATCTTCACCACCCTCATGGCATATAACTAGAGTTCATCGGGGTGGCATGTATATATAATTCCCAACACACACCTAGAAAATATAGAGAAAAATTTTCATATATAAAAATATAGGATAGGTCAAAACCTTTCTATAATCACATCACACCCATTTCCTTCTCCTAAATCCAAGATTGGTTAAAAAGAAACAGTCTTAACATCACTAGAGACTCTACCTAATTCCCACTCAAAAGATGGATCAAGTTCAAGTTCTTTGTTTCAAAATTCAGTTTCTATTTTAATTCACTTTTTTATCACAACTCTCTTTAAATTGGTTGAGTCAAATGGTTCACCAATTTTGATCCATAAGGTCCAATATACCTCATGAACCAAAATATTTTTTCCACTTAATCCACGCCATTACACGTTCCATTCCTTGAAAACGACGGTCCATGACTCAACATACTACAATTAGCTACTTAGGGTGTCTAATATTTCCTTATTAGGAAAAAAATGCGTAGGTTATGTAGGAACTCTATGTATGAACCATATATCTCAAATCCCTACTCAATAATTAATCAAAATTACTCATATATCAAATATATCAAACAATGAACATATCACAAAGTTATGCAGTCAATAAATGCATCCTATATGAAATGGAATAATACTTGGCATGTAAATCATGTAAAGTTCCTAAGAATGATGCATGAGATGTATACCCTCATATCATTAAGACATGGAAAAATATAGAATCCTAATAAACATTGAACCATAGGTTTTCCATCCAATGGTGAAATCCAATAAACTGTAATAGGAAAAATATAGAAAACAATAATATTTATCCAAGGAAATTTCGATTTTCTTTGTGCATGGGTTAGATACTCCCAAGAATAGATCATTAATAAATTTAAATTACTTCTTAATACTCTTTTTATTATCTCAAAATAGTAAGGTAAGAAAAGAAACACCTTTGATACCACTTTGTAATGTCCTGACCCAGATGCCACCAACTGGTTCCCTAAGTTGTGGGTCACATGGCCACAAGCACATCTCCCTAAACGCTAGAGGCTGCAGACTAGTAGAAATGGAAAAAGGTGTACCCATGGGGACACTATGCCCTCGTGTCAGAGTGTATCACAGTGGTAGTAAATCATATCAGTAAATAGTATAAGTAATCTCATATAAAAAATGATGTGTCATGTCATGCCTCTACAAAGAATCCAAAATAAGTATATAGGTATCAGTACAATACATGTATCAAGTTACCAAAAATACCAAAAAATATTATCTCTGACTGCAATCATGATCCTAGTTTTATCCCATGCACCTCTACTACTATGTATGGAACAATGAAGCATTGAACAGTGGGATACTGCCTCGATCCCTACCTGCATCCATGAATTATGTTCATTTACCCAATGGCAGCCCGAACAAGGTGTGAGATAACACAAATCAGGAACCACCAATGGTGTTTATAACAAATCAAGGTTTTTCAATACAAGATAAATCTGTTTTCAAGTATATGATAGGTATAGTAGTATTACAAGTGAAATTTATGTGGAAAAAGTGATACATATAGGTTATACTGACAAGACAAACAAGGATCCATATAAAATAAGAGTTAGGATCCCATAAAAAGCGTAGTCGTAAAAAATAGAAATAACCACCATTCCCATGTCATACAACTAAATTTTCCAAGTCAACCATAGCCACATTGTATAACCAAGAGGATCATATCAAATGTGGTCACACCGTATAGTGTAAAACCATCCATCACATCCATGTCGTATAATTTAAAGTGTGATACCCCATGGGTATAGATCCAATGAATATAAGACCAAGGAATCCTCATCGAGTCCTAGTATAATCATGATGAAAACTTAGTAGGGCCTGGGTGGGGTCCAAGGAACAAGTCGATGGACTATGTCCACTACGATCCTAAGTAAGTCGGGTTCAAGGCGTATCAAGGCCCAAGTAATCCTGCATAATCAATACCCAAGGAGAAATCACATATAAGCTGTCAACTACCACTATCAAGATCCATGGTAGAACCTTCCATGGTATCTAATTAAATTAGTATCTAAGGTATACCAACCAAGTAATCCACTACCATTTAATTCATCACATTCATTCATCAATTCACATTCCATTACATTTCACGAGTTTACACACTCATATAACAATTCATATTTAAGTATCTAAATAATTAACATCATATATAACATTTGAAAGGCAGAAAACCATCTTCTAATCATCTCAAACAATTCAATTAAATTTATAAATGGATTCCTCTAACTATTAAATATCACATGAACACCCCATGGGTTGTATAACAAAGTAAAAAGTCAAAGGAACATGCCATGGATGGCCTTGGTTGAGAATACAATCTCCAAAAACCCCAAAGAAACTAGTGAACATCCCTAAAGGGTTATAATACATTAAATTCAATTATTCAATTCATTTTTAGTTCAACACTATAAAGTCTGGTGTACCATCACCTACTGTAGGTCTACAGTAGAGTGCTCTTCTAGTATCAGCTTTTAGTTCGATCCAAATAAGAAGAAAAATGAAGAATGAATGAATTTTTTTAAAATAGGTAATATTATCTTACACCTAAATAACTCCTTTAATATCAACATGAATGAATAATAACACAAGGGGGTTATAGTACTTACTAATGTGAATCCAACAAGACTGACAATGTTCGAATCCAAATTCAGACAGAGAAATGCGATCAAATACAACCAATAGTCTTTCAAAGGAGATCACTTGTTCTTAAGATGTTGTCTAATAAAGGAAATTGGATTTAGGTTTTAATGTATTTTATGTTAAATTTTTTCATTTTTTCCAAAATATCATAGTTGCATGGTTTGGATGCACATTTAGCCAAATTGTGCACCATTTTTGTTCCCTTCGCTTCTTCAAGGGCCACATCACATGGTTAGTGCACACGGTTCTCTGAACCATGTCAAAACCATGTCTCAAGATCTATAAAAAACTACAGAGGTCCTCTCATGGTTTTGAAACACCTTATACATGGTTTCCTCAAATGGTGTGGGCTATTGAATCCCATGGTATTAGCCTCACTTGGTTAGAAAATTTGTGTGCCCTTCCTAACATTGTTTCCCTTAACCATTCGTACTGTTTTCTTTCTTCCAAAGGTTGGGATTTGGGCTTTGAACAAGCCTTGGATTCCCCTGAAACTTCCATTATTACATTGGGTACACACATTTGGACATAAACAACCATTTAAACTAAAAAATATCTTTATCTCCAAGTAAAACCCAAGATCTTACATCACCAAACGATGAAATCAACGTAACAATAACATCCATAATCCAAAACATCAAACCTTATCCAATGTAATTTGGATTTTTACCTATATGTGGTTTAGCTACTCCCGGTAACAGTCTCAATTACAATTTATAAATCATCCTAGTATCCTTTATATAATCCCAAAATAGTAAAGTAAATAAAAGAAACCTATCATACCAATTCATGATGTCTCAGACCCAGTTCACTCATAGGTAACCAAATGTGGTTAGTCACATTTCCTTAATAGAGCCTCTCTGAATTCCAGTGGTTTCCAACTAGTTTTAAGGGTCCATGGTGGTAAGGTGGGGAGAATATACCATCCTTGTTAGGGTATCATATCAATATAATAAATGAATAAATAGAGGAATTATAAAAAAATAAAAATAAAACATTAGAAGTAAATCTTACAAACACCTGAAATAATCAGGAATGAAATAGTGTCATACACAAAATGATCATTATATAATGATATGACTAAAGGATCAAAAATAAATTTAATTAGGCATCAATTATAGTACATGTATAATAAAAGAAAAAAAGAACAAAAAATTCCATCTCTGATAATATCATGATCCAAGGTTTGGTCCCATTCTCTTAAACTCCCTTGGCATGAACCTGTCAAACTTCCATGACCAAGATATTTCCCTTGTCCTTACCTTTATCAATGATGTTTTTATGGGTACCAGTTAGACTCCCAAACATTGTGTGAGATATACTCATTAGGAAATCACCAATAGTGTCTATGAAAAATCTAGTATATTCTTGAAAATCATAATTATGTGCTGGTATAACAGGTAAATTTGTAATTTAAATGACAGTTATAAATAAGTCCTTAAATATGTTTGCAACTTTAAGAAGGATATAAATGATAAATATCAGTATATAAAGTAAAGTGTACAAAAAACCACTATCTCTATAGGAATATGTATAAGTATAATTATCAGACCCCATGGGCTAGGTCCCAAGGTTGTAGCCCAGGGCTACCTCAATGAGTCCAAATAAATTAGATAGTATCGGACCTATATGGTCCAGTTATTAAGATTATAGATAATTATGGCCTAATATATGATTATATATATGTTTATATGGAGGTCATAGTTACCATACCTTGATCCCCCTCATTAGTTCCATGCCATAATAATAAGTGGTGACATGCAGTAATAATAGCAGTTTTATACCATAAATAAACAAAATCAGTATGTATATAAATTCCGGGATATGTTCATGTCCACATCCAAGTGAAATCATCCATTTCATTACAATCATCCATTTATCATTCCATTAAACTTTTTTAAGGATTCCACAACCTCGTATAAATATTACACACCCAAAGGGGTGGTTCTTAGCTTAGGAAGATGGATAAACCCACTTCGGAGGTGGTTTGGGTTGCGATTAAAAACCTCTAACCATTTTAACATACTAAGTAGTCATCACAATAAGGGTCCAAATAGTTGAATTGAAACATTGGTTAATTTTATAAAAAAATTCTAGAAAATCCGACATGTGGCATAATAGTTATAATTAAATAAAGGGAAAAATCTTAGGGAAAAGGTATAAACCACCTACCTTATTCCTATGGAGGAAAAATAATCTATTATTTATCTTTCGTTTGGCCTAGATTGGATGTAAATACAAAAATAGACAAATTTACTAAAATACGATATATGATCTCACAACAAAATAGTATTTAATATGGAAAGATAAATAAAGAAATGATGGAAACGGACTAAATCTCTAACTAATGGTGATCCAACATGATATATGGAACTTGAATCATAGTTAAAATAGATGATGAATCTAAATGCCTGTAGAATAGGGAGGATATATATCCCTAGTGTGCTTTACACTATAGAATAATGAGGAAGAAGATAGTGGTTAGCTCTTAAATAGAAGTAGGGAAAACGGTAATTCTTCCCATTATTTAAGAGGTGTGTGGTTTGGAAGTAGGTTTGGCCAAACCATTCACCAAACTTTCACCAGATACTATCCATGAATAGTGGTCATCATGGTTGGGAAGCATGATTTTTCTAATCATGGAAAACCCGTGTTCTCCCCTCTATAGAACCTAGAAGCAAACCTACACAGTTTGTTCAAATCATAAGGGCTCTGGTGCATAGTTTTGGAAAACATTGTACCTATAATTTTCCTCAGTAACTCATATATTTAGTCACTAAAAATCCCTTAATTCCTCTAAGACCATCCTTAGGGTATAGGTCACACTTATAAGGATAAAATCAGGTGTTTGAACCTATAATTAAATTATATATAAATTATGAGAAAAATCGGATTATAATATTTATAAACGAATATAAGTTTTTAATTTTACATTAATAAAATTATGTTCATGATAGAAATTTATTTTTTATTTTTATTAATTATATAATAACCTTAATTTCTTATGAAACAACGACGCAGTATGTATCCATTTAATAAAAAAATATAAGAAATGTTTTTTAAAAATATTTGAAGTGATATAATTTGAAAGATTTAAGGTTTTCCAATGAATTTTATAGATATATAGGAAATATTATGAAGGTTTTAAATCATTAGATTCAAATTTACCTTTTTTATTGATGTGTTTAAAATTAAATTAATTGAATAGTGTCAAAATTGACAAAAATGATATTTTATAAAAATAATATATTAT
Organism: Viscum album; assembly: GCA_963277665.1. Taxonomy (NCBI): domain Eukaryota; kingdom Viridiplantae; phylum Streptophyta; class Magnoliopsida; order Santalales; family Viscaceae; genus Viscum; species Viscum album. The sequence continues at coordinate 642,835,730 of OY728160.1, forward strand.
TAAATTATTTAAAAATCATAAAAATATGTAAATATGTAAATTTTGATATCATATTGTCTAAAATGTCATAAATTGGCCATTTATGGTCCAATTTTCACCTTATAAGTAAAAAAGTACACCCCTTTGATATTGAAAAATGTGTTACCAAAATTAAAATTAAAATTAGTCAACTAAGTATTAATAAAAATGATAATGTTTAAAATAAAAACAAAACTTGTCAAAATTATATTGGCTTATATAATTACAACCATATCCCACCTTAGCTTTAGATACATGGCCATTTGAAGGCATTTTTATTGATAATTAATTTATTATAACTTCATATTTTGACAAACTCCAATAGTGCCTCTCACCTCAATTATGAAATGGAACCTACTACATCACATTTTCATGAAACTTTGAGCCTTATATATTGATTAAAAATTTATAATTTTTCTTTTGAAATTCCCTGTACACATTTTTTGGGTTCCGGTCTTCCCAAAATACCAACCCTAGAGCCCTTTAGTGGATATCTAAATGAGTCTTTTCTAAAAAGAGGCAATTGTATTAACTAATAACTTTCTTTTATACACTTCATTACCTATTCTAAATCCTGGTAATATGCCATAAAATAATAAATTAATTATCTTAAATATGTTTAAATTTTTTTATTGTTATGAAATCATCATTATAAATCCTCTTTCTCATCAAATGAGAAGTTAAAGTATCACCTGAGTGTGTGTATGACTTATCATCTCCACGTAGTGATACAATTCATTTTTCATAACCATATTTTATGGATAGATATTATGATAATTATAATGTTTATATATTATATTAAAGACATAATTATACTTCTATAATAAAAATATCATGTTTACCTTCTTACCATCCAATCCATTGAGAAACGATATTATCGCTCGTGTATATGTGTGGACTATCACCTCCACAAAGAAATGTTATTCATTTTTAATTTTATTTTACATGGGTGGTAATAAACAAGAATTTGATAAATATATTTTATATAATAATGATCTTGTAAAATTGAGTTAATATTTTCTTTTCTTTTATACCATCTTTTGAAAAATTAAAACAACATCCATGCGTACATATGGAATATCCTCTCCAAAAATAGTGTAATTTATTTTTATCTCTATAACATTGATGGATGAATATAAATATGTATATAATGAACATATATGATATTTATATAATTATGATTTAACCAAGACAAATGTACAAGGACCTAAACTAATTAACTTATACACTCATGATAAATGAAATAGATAATGCCCAGAAATATTAATTTTAATAAGGAATTATTAACAAAAGGGGGTGTTGAAATGTTATAAAGTGATAATATATGAAATTTTAGGAAATAAAATGACTCTATTATAGAATTATAATAAATCTAAATTTATTATACATTAGTTTATATTATTTTTGATGTAATGAAAACCTAAGGTAAGGGTTTATTTCACAATCTCATCAGAATTTTCGAGTGCTTAGGTTTAAGGCTCTATTGGGGGATATTTCTCTTCCATATCCATGTTTTCCAAAAAAATCAGAAATATTTTTACCATTATCCTATGATTTTTTAATTTCATTTTTACACATGTTTTACCTTTTAAAAATGGTTTCAAATGAATCTTTTTTTCATATTCCAAAAGAAGTCCTTTGTGACCATTTTGATAAAAATATATAAGTAATGTCTTTTTAAAATTATACAGAATGAATGGATTTTATTTTTTTCATGAATAAATTTTTATTTTTAGAATCCTTTACAATCATACAAATTTATTTTCAAATAAAATATTTTCCTTTATAATTGCTTATCTTTTTAAAAATAAATAATTTCGAAATGGAAAGGTTATTTTCCTTAACAATTATTCCAAGTGATATTTCAAAATCAATTTCCACATAAGATGACATTATTTTATGTCAATTTTTCTTTAATAGCGGTATGATCCAAGGATACCATATTTATTCTTTATTTGGATGTTTTATGTTTAAGATGTAAAGTCAAAATGATTATAAAACCCATATCTTTTCCATGGGTTATATTATGAAGAAATGTTTTTGAAAACCATTTCCTTTTCATGGGTCATATTATGATGAAATGTTAATAATACTAATTTATTTTAATGGTTTATTATACGATGAATTATTTATAATATTTTAGAAACATATGTATTATTTCCATTATGTGACAGGTAGAACCTAAATCTCCCTCCAATGCATTGGGTAAATATCGATATCTCATCAGATAAACTGGACTGCAATGGGGAGAGAACCTAATTCAGTAAGAGGTTATATCCACTATAATAGTCTTGGTAATGAACCTTGACTACTATTACAGTTTGGTAAGTTTACCCATTCCACTATGATAACCTTGGAAATAATCCTTGACTACTAAGGAAATGATTTTCTATTCTTTTGTGTATTCCATAACTCCATTGTTTTATTCCAATATTATGATCTCATAATTCATGTTCTTAGATTCCTTTATGATTCATGTATTATGAAATATAAATATTTATTTCCGGACTTAATATTATAATATTTAAGATGTAGGTTATGATTTTAAATTGTTAAGATCATATTCTTATACCCTTATTCTCATTTTATGATTATGTGATCCTTGATATCTCCCTTTTCTACCTTTATGGATCATCTTAGCTCACCCTTTTCTTATGTTTCCTTTCTGCAGGTTATAAAGATAGGTATTTAGTGTCATATATCTAAAAAGGATGATTTTTATGAATAAATCAGTGGGATAAGATATAGATATTTTATTAATCATTTACCTATGTTTCTGGTTTCTAAAGATATTAGATCTAAATGATTTCAACATGGGTTGAAATGTTATGTAATGAATATTCATCTATTAAGATGTAATATCTTTGTGTGAAAATTATGGTTCACTATATTTGTCATCAGAGAAAGGTTTTTAACCTTTTTAAACTAGGATATGAAAACCTTAGTGATAACCATAGGTATAATTCTAAGTCTAAGAAAAAATTTTAATGTTTTGGTAATGATCATGAATGACCTAGGTTAAACCTAAGTTGTCATATAAGAATGTGTCCCAATTTAGACAGATTATAAATTATTCTTCATAATTAAAATTTTTCTCATCATGATTATTATTACTCACAAAAATATTATATAATTAATTGTATGGAGCCTGACGGAATCGTGTTAATGCTTAATGTGATGGGAAATTCATTGATTTTTTTCATGATTAGCTGAATGTTATGGAAGTTAGATAGAAAAATATTTTTGATTTTCTCACAAAAAATTCTCAAGATATAAATGATGAAGATCTTTCAGATGATCAAATTAGAGAATAATATTATATTAGGTCCTTCATCATGTAATGAATACCATCTTTTAGTGGGTCTGTTTATTGAGTAGTTATTGAGAAATGGATCAGTACCACTTAAATATATTTTATGTTGTCCATTTTTATTAACATTGAAAATTTATTTTTTATTTTTATCACTTGGAAGGAGAATCAGATCAATGGTGGAATCTTTTCAATAAAATGAGATAATAACAATAAATTTAATCTATGGAGTGGGAAGAATTTTAAAGCTTGTTTTTTAAAAATTACTTTCCCCATTTTCTTCATACAAAAATGGACATATAATTCTATGAGTTAATGTATAAGTATGATTCTATTAATACTAATGAGGAAAATTTCAAAATAATTTTTATGTATGGTTTAGATATTATCATTCAACCCAAAATTAAGGTTGTTTGATTCTTTAGTGGCTTAAAATCATGTCTCTGAATGGAATTATCTATAAGGGACATCAATAGCTATGAATAAATCAATTTATTTGTTGTAAAGGGGAATATGGATATTGGAGTTACCCATCAATCCCTTGGTTTTGAAAACAAAATAAAAATTGAATTCAAAGGAAATTCTAAAAACCTTGTAGAGAATAAGATGATATATCCTTTATGATCAAATTGAGGCAGGAAATAGAGGGGAAATTTACTAAATGTAACTGGTTAATGTTTCAAGTGTAGAAAGAAAATTCATTGGGAAATTGAATACAAAAGTGATGGGAATAAGTTAGATAATGATGCAATAAATAGAGAAATATCCACCAAATGCACCACCCACATTCCAAATTTCTAAATGCAAGGAGTCTGGGAATTTTGATAACCAATACGCAAATCTGAAGGATAATGATATATATTAAAAACCTATTAATACCAATGAGAAACGTAAATTTCATATAATCATTATTTCTAATGAGGGATACAATAATGATATGGTGCAAGGAACATGTACCATGCACTCTAGAATTGTTAATGCCTTATTTAATTTTGGATCTACCCACTATATTATATATAAATACTTTTCAAAGAGTATCCCAGTACCACCAAAAAAATTAGATGTTCTTTTCGCATTAAAACCCCTAATGGTATGATAATAGCATCCCAAGTCTATGATTCTTTTCAGGTTGAGGTTTGTAGGAATATATTTCTGAAAAATCTTGCCATTATTTATCTAGTTTAATTTGATTATATTTTTTAAATGTCTTGGATTTATTTATATAAATCCAAGATCAATTTCCATGTAAGGGAAGTTTTTTTTCAAAGTCCGAACCAGCCTATCATCACCTATTAGTATGATGAAAAAAATGAAATTACAATGGAAATTATATCTATTTTATGTATCATGATTTCTATTTAAAAGGGGAATTTATCTTAGATGGTTAGGGAGAAACTAAACATAAAATATTTACCTATTTTGTGGGAGGCTATTGATGTCTTTCTTGAAGTGTTTCAGAGCCTTCTATTGAATTATGATATTTAGTTTTCAATATAAATTATACCTATTGCTACACCAATTTCAAAGACTCCATATATAATTCCCTTATTTGAGTTGCAGGAATTAAGGAAGAAACTCCTGGAGAATCTTTACAATAGATTTATTCAGCTAAGTGTGTCACCTAGGGGTGCACATATTCTTTTTTGTTTAAAGAAATATGGATCTATTTGACTTCTTATTGATTATTTAGAAAATAACAAGATCACTATCAAGAAAAAGTATATTATACACTATATTGATGACTTTTTTGATCAATTTTATGTAGCTCAATACTTTTTCATGATTTATCTTTGTTTCGGATATAATAAATTGAGGGTAAAGAAGGATGACATAACTAAGAATGTATTCTGTAAAATGTATAGAAACTGTAAATTTATAGTGATTACACTTGGTATTACTAATTCCCCCATTATCTTCATAGATTTCATTAATATAATCATTATAGACCTTGATCAATTTTCAGTATTCTTTATAGATGATGTTTTTATTTATTCAAAGATAAAGGAAGAGAAAAAAGATCATTTGATAATTATGTTGAAGTCCCAAAAGAAGGATATGATTTATGAAAAAGATACAAATTGTAAAATTTTTCATCAAAATGTTTCATTCTTGGGTAATATAATCTCATGTGATGGTATGTCATTATACCCTTAAAATATAGCAGTTATTGAACATTGTTCCATACTAACCACTATAACTAAGATCTGTATTTTTCTTTGTTTGGCAAGATAAAATTGGTTCTTTGTAGAGAATTTTTCACATCTATCTAATATACTCACCATTTTAACTCTTAAGGGAGACAAGTTCCATTGGATGTATGAATATGAAGAATGTTTTAAGGAACTTAAGAGAATTTTACTCAATGCACATGTTCTTACACAACCCTATAGTGGAGAAGGGTTTTTAAATTATAGCCATACAGCATAAAATGGAATGGGATGACTCCTCGAGTATAATAATGTTGTTATATCTTATTCCTCATTAGAATTGATGGTCCAAGAGAAAAAATTTTGAAATCATGATTTAGAGCAAGCTATAGTAATTTTGTATTAATGATATGGAGAAAGGTGTGACATATATATGGATCACAAAAGATTAAATATATATTCAAAAATAAAATTTTGAATATGCACTAGAGAAGATGGTTGGAACTAATTAAATATTTCTACTTCTCAGTACATCTAAACCCTAAGAAAGAAAGAAAAGGTTGAATATTATCTAAGTCAAAAGAAGCTTGATTTATTATCTATGATGAGGATCACAAAAATATCAAATATTTATGGAATTTTAAATTTCGGATCTTTAAATATTGAATTAAGTAGAGAAATATTATCATTTTAAAATGATTTTCCACCCATCTATCCAAGTTAAGATTAAAGAGACAAAGAAGAAAGATGTGGAGTTGTAAAATAATATGAGAAATATTCATGAGTTCAACCTTTATTATGATGGAATACTAAGTCTTGTGAATCATGTATGCATCCCTTTGGTTCTAGATTTCAAGAAGGATATGATTAATGAAGATCAAAGTTCTTCATTCTCTCTTCATCCAAGAAGTATGAAGATGTATATTTATTTGAATGAGTGTTTTATGGGGTTGTCTTGAAGGGAGATATTTCATTGTATGTTTATTGGTTCTTGACATTTCAATAGTTTAGTTATGAAATACATAATTATAAGTGGTTGTTAGAACCATTACACATACCAGAATAGAAATGGTAAAACAACACCATGAATGTTCTCATCGAATTCCCCAAAATATCTAAAGGTAATAATGTTATATGTGTTCTAGTTTATTGCCTAAAAAAGTGACATGGATTATTTCCATTATAAAATATTTCTTCCTTCATTAACATACTCAGTTATACAAAATGGAATATTAAATATTGAATGGTGTATGACTATCAAATGTATATGATCGGGGTCTAATGTTTACATCGCTATTTTAGAAAATACTTCATCGGGATATGACTACATATTTATGTTTCAGAAATAATTTCCAACCTTAGACAAATGGTCGGTTTGATAGTATAATTAAAACTCTATAAGACATTTTGAGATCTTGTTCTATGGATTTAAAAAATTTCTTGGGATCAATACATTCCTTTGGAGGAATTTTATTACAATAATAGCTTTCAATCCACCATTTAAATGGCTCCTTTGAATCCCTCTATGTAAGAAAGGGCAGAACTCGAACATACTAGAATGAATTTAGATAAATAAATCTATTGGTACCTAATCTATTTGAGGAAATTGAATAAAATTTTAGAGCCATTCAACAGCACATAAGAGTAGCTCATATTCAATAAAAAAGTTGTGCAAACAATCATCGGAAAGATCTAGAGTTTGAAGTTATGACAATGTATTTCTATAAATATCTCCCTGTAAGAGGGTGATGAGATTTGTAAATAACAGAAAGCAAAGACCTAGGTATATTAGTTCTTTTTAAATTATTTATTGTATCAGGATAGTATCTTATCGATTGACACTTCCCCTAAATCTTTCTTAAGTTCTTGATCTATTCCATGTTTCACTCTTGAGTAAGTACATACCTGATCCTTCACATGTACTGAAATAAGATGTCGAACGCCTGGAAAAAGATATTTATTATTAATATAAATCAATAGAGATTATAAATCATAAATATAAAGTTTTGTAAAATAAGATGACTCATTGGGTTAAATTTTTGTGTCAAAAACACCAATTTGAGGAAACTATGTGGGAACTTGAGGATGTGGTGAGGCAGAATTATCCTCATCTATTTATAACAGAGTGTTTCATTTTTAGGGAAAAATTAATTTTAAATGGGTTAAAATGTAAAACCTTTATTTTTTTTAAACATTTCTCATTAAATAATTTAATTTATTTCATAGTTTTTATTACACAAAACACCAAGTTTAAGAGAATTCAGATATTCTATTAAAATGTTATTATTTAAAATGTCACTTATTGCCTAGACATTCGATTGGAAGGTATGAATTGGACTATATAAATTATGAAAAATTATGTTTATATATGTATAAAATTAATTCATTGGTTATAAATTTATTATAAATGTAAAAAACATTTGAAAGAAAAAGTAATATTTTTATGGAAAAAAATTATGCTTGTAATTTATTTTTTCAGTAAAAAATTAAATTAATACATATTAGTGAATTATTTAAATTATTTTAATATATTATTTACTTGATAAAATGTTTTAAATAGTCAAAAACTTCTAGGCATAAAATATGAATAAATCCAGTATTATGCTTAAAATGTATTTTTTCTAAATAAATTAGTTTCGGTCACATTTTTTGAACTTACATTAAAGTTAACTTTTTACATTTTTATGTATTGAACTAGATAATTTTAATTACATATTTATAATTATAAGGTTCAAATTTTTCAAACAGACTCTTTTTATTTTTGGTCAATATGAACAGTTACCGTCGTAAAATTTATCACCCTGATAAAAGATAAATCTAGTTAATATTATTTAAAAATAAGTGATAAGTTCATAATTATTCATAAAATATTTTATTGAATGATATTAATTTTACCCTTAACACCTCATGCTAAAAATTGAGTTGTTTAATGGACACTTGTCTATGAAAATGACTTATATATTATTTAAATTAAACAATGTTATAAAACGTCACTCTCTTTTTTTTAATATACATTCTTTGTCCACATGGAGAAAAAATAAGTTATGAATGAATATGAGTGTTTAATTTGAGAATAATAAACTTATTTTCATGGTATAAATTTATTTTTAATTCTTAGTAATTATATAATGACCTTAATTGCTTATAGAACACTAATGGAGCATGTCTCCATTTAATAAAAAAATATAATAAATAATTTATAAAAATATTAAAAGTTGTAAAATTTGAACAATTTAATGTGAACCATTAATTTTATTGATCTATAAGATATATTAGGGTGGTTTAAAATCATAATATTTGAATTAAATCTTTTTTTGGATGTGTTTAATGTTAAATTAAATGAATAGTGACAAAATTGACAATAATGATGTCTTATCAAAATAATATTTTGTTAAATTATTTAAAAAATATGAAAAGTATTTAAATAAGAGCGTATTAATATTTTATGGTCTAAAATTTCATATATTGTCCATTTATTTTCAAATTTCATCCTTATAATAAAATATTACACCCTTTAAATATTGAAAAATGTTGTACCTTAGTTAAAATTAAAATTGGTTAACTAATGGTTAATCAAAATGATGAGGATTAAAATGGAAATAAAACTTGTATAAATTATATTTTTTATGGGATTACATCCCTATAAAACATTAAATTTCAATATATTCCCATTTGGAGGCATTTGGATTGAGAATGAATTTATCACAATTTAATCTTTTGGAAATTTCCAAACGTGCCACTCACCTCAATTATAAAAGGGAACCTCCTCCTCCACTTATTGACACCACATTGATCCATCTAGATTAAAAAAATCTAATAATATCCATTATCAAGTTATATATACACATTATAGAGTTTCTTTTCTTCCCATAACCCAAACCCAAGATCCTTTTAGAGGAGATCGAAAGGATTCATTTCTAAGAAGAGGAAATCACTTTAACTGATCAATTAATTTTAAACTCTTCTTTACCTTCTATTAATCAATTGTATTTACCATAAAAAATAACACAAGTAAAATAAATATTTTGAAATTTTCTTATGATTATTAAAACACCACTATACACCCACTTTCCCAATAAATGATAAGTGAATGTATCACTTCTTTGTATGTATGGCTTACGTATCGTCACCACGTAGTGATATAATTAATTTTTCATCACCATATTTTATGTATGGGTATTATTATTAATTTAATGTTTAAATATAATATTAATGAAAAAATTATACTTATTTAACAATAATATCATGTCTACCTTCTTACCATCCAATCCTTTGAGAAATGATAACATCACTTATGCATGTGTGTATACTCCCACCTCCACGAAATGATGTGATTCATTTTTCATCTATATTTTTTTGGAAGTTAATTAAGATGAATTTTATAAATATATATATGAAAAATATTATATATTAATTATATTTTAAAATTTAATTAATATTTACCATTCTTTCATTCTATACTTGGTAAAATTAAAGTTGTGTTTATGCGTACGTACAACCTACCATCTCCATAAATGGCGTAATTCATTTTTCAATCTCAAACATTTATGTATTACTATAAATATATATATGATTAATATATATTATATTTATATCATGATAAATATCCTAGATATTATTGAACCAAGATAAATTTAAAAGGATTGGGACTAATGAACTGGTATAATCATGATAAATGAAACAGTTAACACCAAGAAATAAATATTTGTATAACGAATTATTCAAAAATGGGGGTGTTAAAATTTATAAAGGCATAATATATGATATTATATGTATAAAATTTAATCTATTATAGCATTATAATAAATATTAATATATTATATAGGATTTTAGAGTTCTTTTGAAGTAAGGATAACTCGAGGTAAGGATTGAATTTTCAATCTCATCAAATTTTTGGATTTTTATATTTAAGTTTCTACTGGGGAATATTTCACTTCCATATACATATTTTCTAAAAATATTTTCAAAAATATTTTTAAAATTCTCCTATTAATTTAAAAATTAATTTTTACAGATGTTTTACTTTTTACAAAAAAGGGTTAAAAGGAAACTTTTTTCTATTTTCCAAATGAGGTACTTTGTGAGTTTTTAGAAGAGAATATGGAAGAAATGTATTTTAAATTATAAGGAATAAATGAATTTTCACATAATCATGAATAAATTTTTATTTAATCTTCCTTTATAATATTACATGGTTCTTTTCAAAGAAAATTTTTCCTTTATAATTCTGCATCTCTCTAACAAGATATGATTTCAAAATTGAAATGTTATTTTCCTCCATAATTATTCCAAGTGATATTTCAATATCATTTTATATAGAATATAAAATTATTTAATGTTATTTATACTTTAATGGGGATATGAACCAAGTATACCATATTTATTCTTTCTCTAGATGGTTTATTTTTTTATAAAAGGATTAAATGTTTATGATACCCATTACTTTTCTTTGGGTTACGTTATGATGAAATGGTTATGGAACCCGTTTCTTTTCTATGGGTTTTGTTATGATGAAATTTTTATGAAACCTAATTATTTTAATGGTTTTTTATATGACTAATTATCTATGATATTATTCCTTACATATGTATGATTTTCATTTTTGGATAGTTGGGACCCATAACTCTCTCCAATGCATTGGGTAGAGATTGATATCTCATGAGACAAAGAGTACTGTAATGGGGAGTGAAACCAGTTCAATAAGGGGATCTATATAATATGATAGTCTTCATATTTGACATATAATACTATAAAGGTTTGTAAAGTGAACTCACTCCACTATGATAACCTTGGGAATCATCTTTGAATACTAATAAAATTAATTTCAATGCTTATGTGTATTCAAAAATTTCATGTCTTATGCCTATATTATGATCTCAAGGATCATGCTCTTTGATTTATTTATTATTCATGTATTATAAACTACCAATATTTAATTCATGAAATAATATTATGATCTTTGATATGAAAGGTATGGTTTTCAGACATTAATATCGTGCACTTATACCTTTATTCTCATGTTATTCTTATGTGGTCATTGATATCTCCCCTGTTTACCATTATTGAGCATCTAATCTCACCCTTTTATTATATTTCCCTTCCCCAAGTTATGAATAAATTTATTAAGTATGATGTGTATAGTAAGGGTTATAGTTATGAAGAAACACTACAACAAACTGCCCATTTCCCGGCGGTTTTTTAGCGGCGGTTTTGAAAACCGCCGCTAAAAAAATCGGGGCAGCTATTTCGCGGCGGTTTTGAAAACCGCCGCCAAAAAACCGCCGCGAAACGCGCGTAATTTAATTTTTTTTTTTTAAAAAAAAAAAAAATTTAAAAAAAATTTTATGGGTCATTTAGCGGCGGTTTCTGAAAACCGCCGCGAAAAAACCGCCGCGAAATGCAAGCGCGGGAAAAAAATAATAAAACCTAAAAAAAACCTAAGAAACTCTAAAATCACTAAAACGGTCATAACTTTTGACCCGGGAGTCCGCTGGAGTGCCGCGACCAGTCAAATCGAAGACATTGAAGAGATCTAGAGGCACATATGATGAAAACCCAGAGCCGATTTAAGGCCGGGAAGATATAAGAGTTATAAGAAAGTTGAAAAAAGTTTTCCAACTTCAAACGGCCATAACTTTCGCTCCGGGTGTCCGTTTTGGCTCCACCACATATCAAATCGAAGCCAGCGAAGAGAGCTACGCACCAATTTGACACAAGCAAGCTTCTGTCAAGGTTTTCGACTCCAAAAAACCCTCCGAAGGCCTCCAAAACCCTCTTTCCGTCACCGGTGCCCCTTCGAACTTGCCTTCAAACGGACCTAACTTTTTATCCGCGTGTCCATTCGGACTCCTCCGCCTGCCAGATCATAGCTCGTTCCATGAGCTTCAGTTTGACTGGTCGCGGTGCCCACATGGACTCCTGGATCATATGTTATGCCCGTTTTAGTGGGTATCGGGTTTGTTATGTTTTTCGATGCCTCGTTTCTAGCACCCGTTCCCCGTCAGCTTTTTTTTAAATGGTCGTAACTTCTAATCCACCCATCCATTCAGTCTATTTCACATATCAAATCGAAGAACATTTCCGGATCTTTGATTTGATTGGTCGCAGATCTGGAACGGACTCTTGGATCATAAGTTATCTCTGTTACTGTGAGTTCAATGTTTTTGTCACTTTATGACTGTTTTAACGGGTTTTAACGGTTGCTCCATTTATTACTATCTATTATTGACTCCATGACTCCATGGATTATTATCATTATCAATGGGTTTGGGGGGGGGGGGGTATGATGATTATGTTGAATTTTTAATAGGTTTTTCAGAGTTGTCATGTTTTCTCATGCTTATCAGTGCTTCCCCATCCGTTTTCATGTGTTTTCATTATTTTCCTCCATTGTCATGTCTGTTCATGTTTTTTCATGCGTTTTATATATTATATCTTATTTATTATTATTTATTTATTATTATTATTTATTTATTATAATTCATTGTTTCTTATTTATTATTATTTTTTATTTTTTTATTTGTTATTTATTATTTATTGTTATTATTGATTATTTATTGTTTATTATTTATAGTTTATAGTTTATTGTTTGTTGTTTATTGTTTCTTATATATTTTTTATTGTTTATTGTTTATTAAATATTAAATATTATTTATTTTTTATTATTATTTATTATTTATTGTTTATTATTTATTACTTATTATTTATCATTATTTATCATTATTCATTATTATTATGTATTTATTATTTATTGTTTATTTATTACAATTTATTTGTTATAATTTATTTATTATTTTGTTATTTGTTATTTATTATTTATTATTTATTATTTATTATTTATTATAATTTATTATAACTTATTATTTATTTTTAATTATAGTTTATTTATTATTTATCATTATTTATTATTATTATTTATTTTTTATTAATTATTATTATTTATTGATTATTAATTATTAATTATTATTTATTATTATTTATTATTATTTATTATTATTCTTATTTATTGTTTATTATTTATTGTTTATTCTTTATTCTTTATTGTTTATTCTTTATTGTTTATTCTTTATTGTTTATTATTTCTTATTTATTATTTATTATTTATTATAATTTATTTATTATTTGTTATTTATTCTTATTATTATTTATTATTATTATTTATTTATTATAATACATTGTTTCTTATTTATTATTTGTTATTTATTATTTATTATTCATTATTTATTATTGATTATTTATTATTTATTATTTATTATTTATTGTTTATTGTTTATTCTTTTTTATTTATTATTTATTATTTATTTTTTATTATTTATTTTTTATTATTTATTTTTTATTACTCATTTTTAATTATAATTTATTTATTATTTATCATTATTCATTAATATTATGTATTTATTATTATTTATTATTTATTATTTATTATTTATTATTATTTATTATTTATTATTTATTATTTATTATTTATTATTTATTATTTATTATTTATTATTTATTATTTATTATTTATTATTTATTATTTATTATTTATTATTTGCTATTTATTATTTATTGGTTATTATTTATTATTTATTGTTTATTATTTATTATTTATTCTTTATTATTTATTGGTTATTATTTATTATTTATTATTTATTATTTATTATTTATTATTTATTATTTATTATTTATTATTTATTATTTATTATTTATTATCTATTATTTATTATTTATTATTTATTATTTATTATTTTCTATTTATTATTTATTGGTTATCATTTATTGTTTATTCTTTATTGTTTATTCTTTATTGTTTATTCTTTAGTATTATTTATTTATTATTTGTTATTTGTTATTTGTTATTTATTATTTATTATTTATTATTTATTATTTATTCTTTATTCTTTATTATTTATTATTTATTATTTATTATTTATTATTTATTATTTATTGGTTATTATTTATTATTTATTGTTTATTATTTATTATTATTATTTACTATTTGTTATTTATTATTATTTATTTATTATTTATTGTTTATTATTTATTATTATTATTTACTATTTGTTATTTATTATTAATTATTTGTTATTTATTGTTTATTATTTATTATTTTTTATTTATTTTTGCTATTTATTATTTATTCTTTATTATTTATTGGTTATTATTTATTGTTTATTATTTATTGTTTATTATTTATTATTATTTACTATTTGTTATATATTATTTATTCTTTGTTATTTATTATTTATTATTTATTTTTATTATTTATTTTTATTATTTATATCAATTAGTTATGTATTATTTGTCTTTTCAATTAATATATATATAAGTATATAATATTCTGTTTATTAACCATATAGTGAGATTGGTGTAGTGGTAAAGTGTGTTGAGTGATATCCATGAGGTTGAGGGTTCAAATCTCACCCAACGCAGAATTTATATATATTGCATGGGGCATGGGCATGTGCATGGCATGGGGAGTAATATAATAATATAATAATATAATAATATAATAATATAATAATATAATAAATAAAAATAAATAAAAATAAATAAATACGAAAATAAATAAAAATAAATAAAAATAAATAAAAATAAATAAAAATAAATAAATACGAAAATAAATACGAAAATAAATACGAAAATAAATACGAAAATAAATAAAAATAAAAATAAATAAATAAAAATAAATAAATACGAAAATAAATAAAAAAAATAAAAATAAATAAAAATAAATAAAAATAAATAAATACGAAAAATAAAAATAATATAAAAATAAATAAATACGAAAATAAATAAAAATAAATAAAAATAAATAAAAATAAATAAAAATAAATAAAAAAAATAAAAATAAAAATAAAAATAAAAATAAATAAAAATAAATAAAAATAAATAAATACGAAAAATAAAAATAATATAAAAAATAATATAAAAATAAATAAATACAAAAAATAAAAATAATATAAAAAATAATATAAAAAAGAATATAAAAATAAATAAAAATAAATAAAAATAAATAAAAATAAATAAATACGAAAAATAAAAATAATATAAAAAATAATAAAAAAAAGAATATAAAAATAAATAAAAATAAATAAAAATAAATAAAAATAAATAAATACGAAAAATAAAAATAATATAAAAAATAATATAAAAATAAATAAATACGAAAAATAAAAATAATATAAAAAATAATATAAAAAAGAATATAAAAATAAATAAATACGAAAAATAAAAATAAAAAAAATAAAAAAAAATTCATTTAGCGGCGGTTTAAACCGCCGCTAAACAACCGCCGCAAAATAAATAAATAAATATTTAAAAAAATAAATAAATATTTAAAAAAAAATTTAAACCGCCGCTAAAACATTTAGCGGCGGTTTAAACCGCCGCTAAAAAACCGCCGCGAAACGTTCTCCGGCGGTTCTTAAAACCGCCGCCAATAGTTTCCCGACGCCACATTTAGCGGCGGTTTTGAAAAACCGCCGCCAAACCATTTAGCGGCGGTTTAAACCGCCGCGAAACGAAAAAAAAACCGCCGCGAAATACATTTTTTGGTGTAGTGAAATAAGTGGAAGATTATGTACTAATTTTATGAACTGGTTGTTTATGTCTCCATGTTTCTAAAGATACTAGACCTAAAATATTATAGAATGGATTGAAATGTTATGTAATAAATATTCATATATTAATATGTAATATCTACATATAAAAAGTATGGTTCACTATACATATGCTCATAACTGATAGAATAGTGGACTACTACTCACCCATTTACCAACATCACATCATCATCGTCCATCGGTCATCCAGGCATCAGGTCACACCATATAATTATTCTCTCATCATGGTAAAATATGGGCTAGGATCTTGTCAACCATTCACCTAATCCAAAAGTGATGATATGATCACCAAGGCAATATAATTTAAATATTCATGATCCTTAGAATCAAAAATTATCTAATCATCCAATGAGATCATCAAACACAAATGCTTCATTGAAGTCTTCTCACCAACCTCCTGCTTAGCTAGCACCTTATGGATAAGAGCATCTATAATGAATTTACACTTCATAGGTTCATATTCTATATCAAAATAAAACTATGACAGATACTCAACCCAACACCTATAACTCTGATTTAGGTCCCTTTGAGAGAAGATATACCAAAGGCTATTTCAGTCAATGTAGACTAAAAATCTCTCACTAAAAAGATAACATTTTCAATACTTAAATGAATAAAACATAGCTTCCAGAACCATATCTTGAGTAGGGTAGTTCCACTTGGGGTTCATAATACTAGGAAATGTACTAAGAAAAATACCTAGGATTGAAGAATACTTTCAGCTGAAACCACAGAGAAGATTTGAGAGCATGCTCAACTGCATTACCCTATATATACAATGGTAAAGAAGATGCATCCTCTCTTACAGTGTTACTCGAGAGTTCTTCCCATGTAGTCTCATATGACTATGTTGAGGAAACATATTCTTTAATGTGAAGGAAACACTTTGAAAAAAGAAAAAATGTCATTATGATAAAGCCTAATAATTTTATGTGATCACACATGGCTCTACTTAGAGAATACCCTTTACCCTATATATAACCCTCATAGAACTAACCTTTCTCTCCATCCCTTCATGTTAGTCGCAGTCATCATATACATACACTAACACAATAGCAAGCTCAATTCAGCTAACTAATTCTAAAAGAGATATAACATAAAAACATATCAACATAAATATATCACACAAATAGAAACTATCCCAATTACATATCACAAATCAAATAATGTAATTAGACAACAACTATGAAACACAACATCAGATATATATATGGCATGTGAACCTACATTCCTAGCCATGATGCATGAATGCACCTAAAATATCAAAAATCACATATCAATGCCATGTGCATCACCCAAGGTGAATTTAATCAACGGTAATATAAAAACATAATTTCTCTCACTTTATGGAAACTTAGAGGTCTACTATATAGTGATGGATAGGCACTATCATAGTTCATGAGCCCAAGTATTAATTATCCAAACTCCAATATATAATCTCCCAAACCAAGGGAAAAAATAATATACATTAAAATCATGTTACTCTAATAATATTTTTAACAACCCGATATAAACCATTGGGTATGATATAGGTGTTATGTAACCTCTTGCGTATCTCCCTGTATGCAAAAAGTTTTCTACTAGTAGCAAGGGTCTCAGTCTATCACTGGGAAGACTAACCATTTTTATTATGTTATGGAATATAAAATATTAATAACAAGTAAATATATAATTATCATAACATGTTGAGAAATAAATATATAATACAAGTCATACAAATAAATGACTCCCAATGTGGAAATCCAGTTTATAGTATATAAGTTAGACTGATAAAAGAAAAATGATGGGTCTGCCAAAATCTGTCCCCATACACTGCCACATTCATGATAATCTTACCTACTATCCACCATGGGTCCCTTTCCCTTAACTAAGACTATTATATTATTTAAAAGCACAACAAAATTCATTATTAGGGTGTGAGAACATGACATGGTAAAAAACCACCAATGCATCCTTAACCTATTGTGCTCAAGTATAACAAGTGCATTCTATAATATTAATAAATGAGTGTGGGGATAATAAAAATAACCCAAAACTGAGAGATCATGCACTAAAAAAGCCTCCACAAACCCCCTATTTTACCTTCTTAGGCTCTATGCCAGAAGATAACAGATGATGTCAGTAGTAACCAAACTATCCCATATACAAAAACTACATGGTATCTTCTAAACATGAAACTCAATGTCATTGATCCACCAAGATGACCGTGTCACCCAGCATCCTCTTATCAATAATATCATGTAATCACATCAACTAGGATACTCTATAGTGCATGTACTTGGAAAACCAAGGTTATCTCAAGTTCATCCACAACATAACACAGTGGTTACCTCGTACCTCTACCTTATACTCAGGTCCTTCATCAACATCATTGAAATTCATGCACACTCCCCCTATAAGGCATAAATAAGTCATAATGGTCCACCTTCCTTAAGTAAAAAAAATACCACCAAGGCATGGTAACACACACACAGGGTGAACATAGAAGTGGACATATAATTTAAACATGAATATATAGAAGAATATATAATAGCATGTCATAAAAATAAAACATGGAAAAAGCTACACTAGTATCACTCAAGGAATCAAATATCACAATGGGTCTCATGGCTATAAACACACCCACATTCAATCAAAATCAAGCATGGTCATAAAAATTAAAATAATATAATAATCATGGAAGAAAGTTTAAATGAGATCCCAAGAAGGTTAGGATTCCTACCGCCTGATTATTGATGTCAATGTCAAGGTTTGTCAGAGGTATCATCACCAAACCATATCTACACAAAACCAGAATTTTCTCAAACACCAGTTACACATAGAACTGGTTCTAAATCATCAGGTCATGGGAACTAGAGTAAGGTGAGGATAACATGTAAAATTGGAATAATAAATTCATACCCAAGATCAATCAGCATAAGAAAACCATGACATTCTACTCAATTAGGGACTACAGAAATATTCTCAAGATATGGGAGTCTCCATAGCACAAGGAACAAGCTACATTGTGGATTTATGCAAGACATGACCACCAAGGAATAGGTGATCACACCATGGTGTTGGGGTGTACTATAGTGAGACCAAATGGTGAAAAAAAGTGGTTGTGGAATAGGGGAGTGTCGTAGGTTGACCTCCATAATGAAGAAGGAGGTGTTATGGAATATAAGTAGGTCAGGGCAAACACCACTAAAGTTTAAAGAGGAGGATTGTTATTGTAGATTTTTCTTACATCTCTTAGGGGTTTTGACATGATATAAATGAATGGAGGAAATTGAGAGTACTAAAAACCCCACATTTAATAGTGTTGCGCTAAAAAAATGAGCTGAAAAATGGCATCTTTATCAATGCTAAAGAAAACGATGATAAATTTAACCTTTTATTAGTGCTTTTTTCGCACTGATAAAGGGAACCTTTATCAGTAATTTTTTTAGCACTGATAAAGGGAACCATTATCATCCCTTTATTTTTAGTGGTGACAAAGGGTATCCTTCATCAGCCCTTTATTTTTAGCACTGAAAAAGGGTACCATTTATCAATTCTTTATTTTTAGCGCTAATAAATATTTATTTCATCAGTGATTTTTTATCGCTGATAAAGGTTTGAATAAATAAAATTATATAATTAAAAAATAAAAAATAAAATATGGTTTTATTAAAAAAATATTACAAATTTTATTAATTAAGTAATTATTGATAAAAATGATTAAATTGATCAAACATTATTAAATATTAAACATTTTATTAATTACATTATTATGATAATTAATGTTATTAAATATTATATATTAAATATATAGATATATATTAATGTATATATATATGATTTATATATTACAAAATATTTATGTACTTTACATTAGATATTTATTAATAATACTAGAAAATATACTTGTAAAAAAATATTTATAAATAAAAAAATTTATAAATATACATTTACTATATTTATAAATTTATATATTTATAATTATAAATAAAAATTATTTTTTAAAAATTATTTATATAATTATAAATAAATAATTATTTATATTTAAATAATTATTAAATTTATAATAAATTTATTTAAATAAAGAATATATATACTATTTTTATTTTTATTTTTATTTTTTAAACATATATATGTGTGTAATTATATTAATATATATAGTGATATAAATATTATTTTTAAAAAATATATATGTAATTATAAATAAGTAATTATAAAATTATAATAAATATATATATAAAGGAATATATTTACTATATTTATATTTATATATATTTATAAAGTATATATAAATATTTACAATTTTTATTCATAATTATAACTATAAATCCTTTATCAGTGCTTAAGTAAGAATTGCAGATAAAAACATCTCTTTCATCATTTTTTCACGCTGATAAAGATAAGGCTCTATCAGTGCTAAAAAAAGAGATGATAAAATGAATCTTTATCTGTGCTATATCTTTAGCACTAATAAAGTTTCCTTTCATAAATTCTCATTACTTAGGCACTGATACAAGTTTTTTGATCTATTTAAAAACCTCTATCTATTTGTGAACTTGTCGTGATATCAAAATCTTTCTATGGAAGCCACCTGCTACAGATGCTCCTCCTAAAAAAATCGAAGATCGAATCACACCAGAAGACTACCTCCCATTAGTCGAACACCTCATCTGACATCCAGTGTTTGACTTTGGTTAGAGTTTCTTAAGAGGGTCTCGGATTTTTTTAACCTATCCAGGAAGGCCTTCTGATTTTCTTTCTGTATTTTTGTTTTTATATTTTGATTTCTTCTTCAATGATGATGTTATTTGTGGTCTTGTGATTTTATACTATTTTGATTTTAGATTACGAATAGAATTATTTTTTTATGATCTGTTTATTGAATGAATACTGATGTATGGACCCCCTCAATATATGGATTTATTGATTAAATCTCACATTGAATCTTGGATTTATTCATTATTGTTTTACTGCTATGTTTTATATATTCTAATTAAATAATTCTTTCATACATGTATACAAATGTGTAGAAATTTTCATGTGTAATCTTGTTTATTGACTACTGATTTGGGTCACATTGGTGGTTAATTCATGATTATATATATGTTAACACCTTTCATGGACACCTCAGTGGACATGCAGCTTTAGATGCTATTTTTCAGTAACCAAGTTAGTAGAGTGATGTATGTTTCTCTATTCGTTATATGTATTATAGGATTCAGTTCCTCTTAGAAATCACTATGGTCCTTAGTTTTCTTTTGAAGAAGATTCAAACGGGCCATCCCTAGTTAAGCACATGATTTTTTATCACATGAATCCTTTACTTTTGGAATAATTATGGTGCCTTTAGTTCACTTTATGTTTTAATGTCAGGTTTTTATCAATTTGATATTTCTAATCAACTATTAGTGAGTTTTCATACATGACATATATGTGTTTCTATATAGTTATTTCATCATTTATTTCCATATTTGTTTGTTTAATAGGTATGCCTATATTGAGTAATGATGATTTTGGGTCTGCATGTCCATTGACCCCAAGGGTCATGCTCGAATTCTATTTGACCCCACGTACTAACTATTTCTATTTGGGGGGGACCTCCTATTTATGGTTTTTTAAACCCAAAGTTTAAACCATAATTTAGTGACATTGAGGTTTGTTAGAGTCATATGATGATATGACCTAGTGTTGTTTGGGTAATTCAGGTCAGGATCATTACATTGTCCTTCTTTCGGTTTACACCTATAAAAATTAGTCATAATATAATTTATTGTCTACCTTTATCTCCCCCTCATTATCATTTTCTTTGAGATGATTCAACATATTGTATCCATCCATGTCATTATCATGTGTCCTCAATCATATACATAACTAATAACATGATTCATCATAAATATGATGCATCCCATAGGTTCCTTTTGTAATAATTCTTCTCACCCTCACTTTCTCTATGTGATTGATAATCAGGTATAAGGGATTCTAAAAAAATTAACTTCTATTCTTGGTATAATATAATGTGTTAGTGTCTATACCGATTCTATAAGTTTTCACTAGATTTAGGATTTTCTTTATCCAATTTAGATCATAAGTAAAGTGATGTAGTTAAGTGACTTTACATTATATACTAAAGTAAAATAATATTTATTTCATTTTAATGATTATAGATTGTGATGTTGTTAATGAATATATTATATCTCCCACTATTTTCTCAAATCCCAAATTCTTTTATTGTTGGATTTAGAATATCTAGGCACTAAGATATTCTATTAGAAATGATCCATATTTCCCTTCATCAGAGTATTAATACTCTCAAACCATGATTTATTTCTTTCTTTCCAAATGCACCAAAATACTACAAAAATAATGATAGTTCTCTTCCTTTTAATATTACCATTATTCCTCGATCCATGAAACCACTTATCTAGTTGATTGAATGAGAGTTCGTTATTCTTATTTATCATATTTGAGTTTCTTATTACTCTTTAATTTACTATATTATATTTTCATTTGATTAGGGGATTTAATAAAGATTTAATGTTGATTAATTATTTTCTTAAATTCAATTACCCATTTTCTTCATCATACTGAAATTCTTTAAAACAATCAAATGTTGAGTCAACCTTATTAGAATTGTCTATAACTTTCCCTTTTGATATTGATTATCTTATGTGTATTTATTTATATATTTAACAAAATTAATATTTAATGAACCTAATAGGATGGATATGAACTTAAAATAGCTTCGCGCTAATTGTTTAACAAAAAAAAATTGAGAATGGAGTTAAAGATTTCATCAAGTTTTCAAGAGAGCATGAAGATGACCCCTTTAAAATCTTATATATGTGTTTACACTATTTTTATTCAAGTAATATTATTCCTAAAGAGTTGGAATAACATTTGATTTGTCACAGAATAGATCAAAGCTATAAATGTTGGACTAAATAGGAGGAAAAACTGAATTTTAACATTTATTTGGATGATATTATGGTTTATGAGCCATTTGATATGAATACCTTTGTAAAAGATGATGGAGATCACATGGAAGAAATAAAAATTGAAATTAAAGATGACCTTCATGATTGTCCAAAGTTGTTTGAGGAGTTAAATATTTTTTCTAAGAAACCATTGTATATTCGTTGTACTAAATACACAACATTGTTAGTTATATGGTACTAATATTATTTGAAAGCTTGAAACGGATGGAGTGACATCTGCTTTATAGAACTACTTGGTCTTCTAAAAGATATTCTACTCGAGAAAAATGAACTACAATTCTGAACATATGAGGCTAAACGAATGTTACATTCAATGGTAATGATCTCTAAAAAATACATGTTTGTACAAATGATTGTATACTGTTTCTCAAGGACCATTAATCACTCATAAAATTCCCTAAGTGCGGTGTGCATCAATATAAGAAAAATAAATCAAGTCCTTTGAAAATTTTATGATACTTTCATATCATTCCATGGTTTAGAAGACTATCTAGATGTGTGGAAACCATGAGACAATTAACATGGCATGAAAATACAATAATTAAATATAGTAACCTACGTTATCCAGCACATTCTCTTTAGTGGAAGAAAATTTATTATGAGTTTCCTAAATTTGGATACACGCCAAGAAACATTCGACTTTCATTATCTACAGATGGCATAAATCCTTTTTCTGTATAAATCAGTACTCATAGTACATGGCCCATCATTTTGTAAATTATAACTTTCCACCATGGTTATTCATGAACCGAAAATACATTATGTTGTCTCATACTATATCCAAACTAAAGAAACCTAGTAATGATATTGGTGTCTATTTGGATCCATTGATTGGTGATCTGAAATTGACGTGGGATATAGATTTTACAATGTATGATGCTCATATAAGTGAAGAATTCATATTGAGGGCCATGTTTTATGGAATGATAAATGATTTCCCCACTTCTAAAAATTTATGAGGCTATATCATTAAAGGAATGTTGGGGTGCCCCATTTTTAAAAAACCCACATACTCAGTTCAGTTAAAACATTCCTCAAAGACTATGTACTTAGGAAATAGAAACTTTTTACCTCGAAGATATAAATACCAATCCTAGACGACAACATTCAATGGGAACATCGAACAATGTAAAAAACTATCTCCAGTAATGGGTGATCAAATGTACAAAAAAGTAATAAAGATTGACACTGTTTTCAGTAAACCATTTTTGAAAAACCTTAAAAAATAAGTTTGGATGAAGTGATCAATTTTATTTGATTTTTCATATTGTAATTGTTTATATGTCATACATTTTCTTGATATCATACATGTAGATTAAAATTTATTTGATACTATTATTGGAATGTTACTAAATGTTCCTAGAAAAATGAAAGATGGCATCAAGGCTAGGTTGGACTTGATTGAAATGTGGATAAGGGACAAGTTAGCACTGGTGAAGGATAAAAGGCATAATTTTCTTCGTCTAAAATCTTATACGATATCCGAATAAGAAAAATTGTAATTTTTCCTTTTCCTTACTAGGGTAAAAGTTCTTTTGGTGTGTTTATTAAATATTAATAATGTCATGTCAATGACTAATTTGAAGTTACAAGGAGTAAAATCACATGAATATCATGTTTTGATGCAATATTTAATGCCTTTTTATTTCCATTTCATTCTACATCAATCTGTTACATGTTGTGTTGGTATGACCCAAAGTTTCCTTTATCAGTTTAAAATAAACATTTTTAGTCAAAAACTATCACTCACTAAAAACCGATCAAATGTTTAAAAATTTTCTTGATAATTTAGGAAAATTATACATAATTAATTTGTGAAATGTAGATACATTTCATGTCAAATTGACACACGATGTGATCAAAATGAGTCAAAAGTGTGTGTTTCCAGTTTAAAATCCCATTTTAGTAAAAAGAAAAATTGATGTACTCAAAACTAAGAAAAAATATTCAGATTGTTTTGATACTTTATAAAAATGATCAACAAGTCATTTGAGATGTGTTGGAAATAGATTCACCACATTACGAGCCATGGTATGACCAGTATGACTCCAAGTGCATCTTTTTATTTAAAAATGAAATCAATTTTAGAAAAAATAATACTTTCTATTAATATATTTCTTTATATTATTACTAGATAAGAATTTTTCTCTTATATAGGTGTGTTCGTTTTCTCGATCAGGGGTAGTTTTTTTTGTAAATTTCATGATTCATGTTAGGATTAAAAGATAAAGGAACATTGATGTTTTTTAATGTATGAAATAATTTGTATTAATGTAATTATATAAACCAATGTTTGAAATTTCAATGATATTGTGTTTTTTAATATGTTTTTGTTATAGATTTCATTTCATTTAAATCATTTATTGGAACTTATTTCTGTTTATATCTGGTGTATTTATGGTGTTGTGGTGTGTTGTTACAGCATAGTGTAGTGGTGTTGTAGTGTGATATTACAGCACACGGTAGTATGGTCCTTTATCAATTCTTTTAAAAAGCGCAGATAAAAGGTCCTTTATCATCACTTTTATAAGAGTGGGTAAATGTGTACATTATCAGTTCTTTTATAAGCACTTATAAATGCTTCCTTTAGCGGCGCTAAATTAAAGAATTGATAAAGATCGAATTTATCAGTGATTTTTTAGCACCGATAAAATACACCTTTATCAGTGCTTTTTTAGTGCTGATAAAAGACTAGGGCTTTTAACTTTACTAATTTAGTCAGATCTTTTCAAGCACTGATAAAATCCATTTCTAGTGATATTAATGAATAGTTTTGTATTAGTGTGAGGTATATTCAATATATCTCTATGGGTTTAATACAAGTGCGAAAATCCCTCATAAAGCCTTATAATTATCAGATTAACCCCCCCCCCCCCAATTCACATCTATCCTAGAATTAATTCCAAAAACTAAACATTTAAGGTTGGAAAATCCTAAATACCACAAGCTAGACATTATCCTATAACCGAACTAGCACATCCATGATGGTGTGGTCTATAAAACCATGTTGTAGCCTCTGATGAAAATCATCATTATGGTACAACCAAACCCATTACAATTCGTCCTTAAATAATTTACACCTATAAGGTGAAGGATATGGAACATTCTTCTTCAAATCACTAAACTACAGTACAACCCACTAAGCTATAGTGTTTCATACAACACTGTAGGGTGGTCATGTGCACTACAGCATAGTACAATCTTTTTTGGATGTATAATTTTCCAAAACACACTTAATAAACCAAAAGCTTTAAAAATACATCAAACTTTATCGAAACATAGATCAACTCAATAAAAAAGGTAAAAATAAAGGAAATTTGACTTTTATTAAATAATAATAATTTCAAGTCTTTACAGTTAGTCAGATCATAATTAAAATCTTTCATTTATTGGTAACTTCATTTGTGTATCTATTTGATTAAGAAGTTATTGTATTCTGGTTTGGTAGGAAGTATGGTATATTGACTTATCAGTATATGTTCCTTCAATATATTTTTCTATCAGATATATTTCTAAGTAGATAATGATTTTTCCATAATGAAAAATGTTCATATGGATGTATATATAAAATTATTTGAATCAAATTATTAGAAAAATAATAATATTTTATTATGATAATCTAATCGAAGGAAAAAATTAGAGGCATTCAGAGGATGGACCAATAGTATTTTCTTTTTTAATTATTACTAGGTATGATAAGTTAAAATTAAAATAGAATTTTAGAGTTCAATTAAATTATCCATTTTATTAAAATTTTCCCCTCACTTTCTTGTTAAGCGAGACATAACATTTAATTTCTCCCCCAATAATACAATAAAAAAGAAACTAAGAAATGGAATATAAATAGATATATAATAAGTAAATAGATGGGATATATATATGGAAAAAATATAAAATTAATTCATATAAAAACATATGTATTTTGGATGAAGAACTACAAGTTATCACTTATTGATGTTATTCTATTAGGCTAGGTGCTTTGAGATATTTTAGTTTTCTTAATGTCCATTATAAATATAAATTAGAGAAATGGTTTCCAATATGAACTCGCATTAGAGTTTTATAGGGCTGAGTAGATCTCAGTAATCATTTAGTGAAGATCTATAATATCTTTTATAATGATTCTTGGGCAAGTGGTTTCCATTGGAGGATATTTGAAGAAGGAAGGTTGGTTGGTTTTGTAAGTGGTAAAAAAACATAATGGTATCACATTTTGGTTATTATAAAATTTCACCATGTAGTGTACTTTTTGTCTAACTATTTGAGATACCAGAGTGTTTTATTCATGTTGGTTAGGGTGGTATTTTTGGTGGGTTGAAGGTGAAGTTGGGGGCCAATACATGGAAATTTAGACTAAGGGGTAGAGGAAGAAATGGATAAATGATATAATGAATGTTAAGTATTGTTGCATAATTCATTATAAAACAAATAGTGTCCTTCATAGGAGGGACTTCAGTCCTCTAAATTATCTGAGTAATAGGATGATGTAGACATAGGAAAGCCATGAGTAGAAAGGGGTCTATAATGGGAGGATCAAAATGGGAATAATGTGAAATCCAAGGATTCTATAGTGATAAGAATGGTTCAACTATCTAATGGATGATAGGGAAAGGAAGTAAGATTGAAAATAGGTGGATAGGTAAAGGGTGTGGTAACCTAGTTGGATATAGGAAGTCTTAAAATGAAGGTAGGGTATAATTGTTAGGTAAGGTAATACAGAAAAGGGAGAGTGTAACAGGTGACTAAAACGGGGAAAATGATTGAAAATTTAGACTATGTAATACTGAAGTGGGATATTTTAGTTATAGTTAAAATTTTGAGTGATGATAGTGGAATAATTTATCGAATTTTGGGTGGTATGGGTTCATAAACTAGTGGTTAATATGGAATAGATGAGGTGTGGGGGTGAATGGTTAAGAAATAGTGATTTATGTGATAACTGGATAGAGAGGATAGGATTGGGAAAGGTATGGGTGAGGATTAATTAGGGTTAGTAAATTATTGGCAAGGAAGAACTGATAATAAGGTTAAGGAAAAGGGGGTGATATTAATTATACTTCTTTATGATTCGTTTAAAAATTTTGTTTGATTATGTGGCCACACTTCTCTTATTTTGAGGATTGAGGGCCACAATATCATCTTATTTTTCAATAGTATAAGAGGTTATCACTTATCAATTATAAATTATGGTTTGTAATATGGATTCCAAATCAATAATAGTATCCTTTAACTTCAAAAAAGTAATCATATACTTGAAATTATCTAAAACAAATCCTCCATTCTATAAAATAGATCCAAAATCCATAATAGTGGGATCCTTTCAAATTCATTTTTTAGGAAGATGTTTATTCTTAGCAATGGAAACAAGATTCATGTCAGCAATGGTGTTATAATAAATGTAATTGAATGTTTTGGGAGTGGTAGAACTCAACTCAATCTTTGGATGATTTTAAGGAATAAAAAAATTGGGGGATGGTATATCTATAAGAAATAATATTGTATCTAAGTTTATGGGTTTCTATGAGGAAAATATAATCATACATAAATTGAGTAACATTGAAATTTCACATGTTAATAATAAAATTTGGATGTATATATCTTGTAAATTTAAGATAATTACATAGACCAAGTGGTAAATGTGTAGTTCCTACACCCACATATAAAAAATATTGAATTCTTATTTATGAGAGTTTAGCTTATAGCCTAAGTCCACTACTTGAAGAGATGTACCATATAATAATTCCTATTGAATATGATGAATTCATCATGGAGTTTTTGGGAAACAATTGGACACATATAATATTTTATATAGCTATATATTTATCAAATATTGATAACAAATCCTAGTGTCTGATAGTAAAGGTAAACCATGTATTTCACTAGAAGTGCATAGATTTGAAAATAGTGTCGAACTCTCAGGAGATTACTAGGTTATAAAAATTATTTACATTACAAAGAGTAATATTTTCTTATTTCATATCAGTGATGATATTCATTAGTGTGAAAGTGTAGGTGAAATATCAATCCCTATTAATAACAGTGTCATACATTACTTTAAAAGTAGTGAATTCATTATCACATTTATATAATATATATTTATATGAAAACAAATACAAATAAAAATAAAAGAAAGAAAAAAAAGGTGAATCTATTATAGGTATATCATGTGAGAGATAATGAATAAGAGTAAGAGTGTTATTTAAGAAAATAGGGTAATCTCATGTTCCATATAACGAACAAGTTTGAAAGAACCAGATTGAATCTCATTTTTAATGGTGTTAGAAAAATGGTGTTTTCAATCACTTATAAATAACTAGTAAAATCATAACATGGTGTCATGGTACATATCTTGAGGGTAATTCTAGTCATATAAAATAGAAAAGAACAATGTGATAGATTATAAAAAGAAACATCAAATAATATTAAAATATGATTATATATTTAAATAAGGAAGAGATATCATGCTCACCACAAACAATAACAAAATAAAATTTAAATAGGATTACCATTTTTTGAAGGAATGCCTAATTTAATTCAAATTTGGTTGATGGAGTTATTCTCAAATGATGACATGTGTGAACATTATTCTAGATAAACATGATAAAAATTGGTTTCTAAAATAAAATTTACTCTACCATTCTCAAGGAGTATTTAATTTAGCATAATATTATAAGATTGACTGTGATCACTTGAATTTTTTCACACCAATATTTCATTTTAAAAAGTCAATAATCTTTTTTTTAAATATTTTAAAAATCTGATCATTCATTCCCATTAACTATAGTGTAATATCATATGTATGTTTATAGTTCTCAAAGAAGTGATATTGAATATCAATGTGTTTTAATCTCGGGAGACATGCGTGTTTTATTTATACTGGTATAGAAAATTATTATAACTAAGTATTATTATTTAATGGAATTCAAGTGTAAAAGTCACAAAAATAATTATGTTTTTCCATAATTCACAATAACTTATGGATACTACAAATAAATGTGAACTAGAAAAAAGTGAAACAAAGTGCGCATTCTTACTCGCCCAATATATAATATATTTTCTAGGAAAATGAGATGTGTTGGGAATAAATTTTTTATGTAATCCAATTACATTAAATTTAGTATCTAAATAGTTTTTTGAGAATTAAATATTCTTTATAGGTACAGAACTAACCATGACCAATTGTAAAACAATGAGAAAAGTGAGAATTAAAATACTAAATGTTATTACTCCTGTAAAAAATGTGAACGTATATTTCTAGGGTCTTACCTAATTAGAACTCCATAGTTAGGAAAGCATATCCTACAATAGTGTCAATAGGGTTGACCACCTGGGATGTTTCCTAGGGTGAGAGAGTGAGACTAAAGCATTATGAAAGAACATTTATTGTCCTATGGGGATGGTTATTAGACTGATAAGTGATCCCAAATGGTGATAATATGTGGTTTGCAGGGAATAAAACCAAGGTATTATGAGAGACCCATGGGGTCAGATTACATAGTTATTGTCCGATGGATGTTAGGTCATGAAAAATGGTATTATATTTAAAACCCATCCCAAAGTGTAGAGGCAATTCCTGCGATTAATATTTGGGATCCACAATAATAGACTTGTACTTTAAAGGGTGGGATTGTATCACCCATAGAAAATTTATCATTAAAATAGTAAATATTACTACCTATGTCAAGAAGGTCAAAAAAATTTCATGATCATATTAAATAAAAACTCCATAGTTAAGAAAGATTATCCTGGAGTAGTTTTAGGATGGGTGACCGCCTAGGATATTTCCCAAGGTGTGTGTTAGGGGGGATAAAGTGCATTTAAATAACATGTGGAAACCTATTGATACAATCATTAGTATGATAATTCTTCCTAGAGGGTAATAGCATGTGGTGTTTCTGGAATGCATCTATGGTATTACTAGTTACCCATTGAATCAGATGACAAATTTCATGGCCTAGGGAAGTCAGGTCATCATATGGAAAATTAAAGTCGTCACTTGGAGACAGTGGATTATTATGCTAGTTGAGTTTGACTTATGGTGGTGGTATGGTAGTATGCTCACCCACAAACCACATACATATGTTTTGTAATCTTTATTCTTTTTTTTACAAATTTACTAGTCCTTGTATATCTATTATGACACTTCCATATTTTCTTTATGAATACCTGGATTTATCATGTTACGTTGCATACTTTTTTAACATTTATTTTTTTCTATAATATGATGGGATATTATATATTTTAAGTAATTCATGAAAAATTCTCGTTTTTATTTCCTTTTGGGTGAAATAATCCAAAAAATTATTCTTTGGTGAATAGGTTCTTGTTTCTATCCCATGGGGATCGTGAACATGCTTCAACCCTTTCCATGACCAGGATAGCTGTCCCTTTCAGGTATAACCATAGTCGGCTCATAAAACGAATATTCCTTCGACATGAAATAAAATTTCACCCCTACCCATGGATGTTATTATTTTATATTAGCCTGGGATCTCATATAAAAAATACAAAAAACATAATTTCTAACTAAATTTATGTTAACTGCAATAGATTATGGGTTATTCCAATAAATATATTTTCATCTACCAAATACTTAGTTTCAAATAGATCAAATTACATGATATAATTACATGAGAACATATAATTTAGGAATTATCTAAGCCAAAACTCTTAATTATATTATTTTTATATAGTTATTTGTAAAATATTACATTCTAGAGTTTAAAAAAATTAATACCAAGGAAGAATTATCTTTTCCCATTAAAATCCATTCAAATTCACTCTATATAATTTTTTGAAATAAAAATTCACTAGTTTTTATAATTTATTTGAAGAATATATCATCAACATATATATAAATAATTGGAGATTCATTCTTGATAGAATAGGTGGGATCTTCCACTTCTTTTGTAAAATTATTTTTTTAAAATATATTTCTTCAAATACTCAAATTGATCCCTATGGAAAACTTATGTCTATAAAGATCCCTGATAAGTTTAAACACATTGTTTGGTATATTTGGATGTTTAAAGCTTTAAGGTTTTTAACTATAAACTTCCATTGGAAAAAACCAATTTGAATGGATATTTTAAAATCTATTTGAAAATAATTAAATTGAGGTACAAAAAAATCATTAAAGAAATAAAATTTTGTTCAGAATAAAATTCCAAATGTCGTAATGGTTACTTCATAATCTATTCATTTTTCATAGTTATACCATTTATTAAAATTTGCGATCTTATTAAATATTTATGACACCATTTAAATCACAATTATTTTAAAAATTATATTTTTACCAATTAATTGTATAATTATTAATTCTTTTAAATTTAATCCAAACTTAGTTCACCAAAAATAAATTAATCTATTCTTGATTTTTTATCATCGAGTTATCATTTCAAGGGCTTAACTATCCATATTTTGTTTTTAATTTTGTTATAAATTAATTATGATCACATTTATTTCAATGGGTGATTTTTTTAGACTAACTAATTAGTATCACCAATTAAATTTTATATTTTAAAATACTTATATATTTTATATTTTCTTGAATAAAATAATATTGTACATAAATTCAAATGAATCTACTTCAGATTAATCATTTTCTAGTTTCATATTCGTAATAGTAGTATTATCTAAATCATAAGTTTATCATAAAATATAATCCAGATTATCTATTAATAAATCATTAGGAATTTCTTGTGCAATATTCCCTAATAAATTTACTTCATTAGAATTCAAATTAACCATAAAAAAATTATCCTTGGTATTAAGAATAAAAACATTAAATCTAAAAAAAGTAATTTATCAGATCTTAGGTTTTATATCATTCCATACTTTTTAAATACTTTTCTAATAAGAGGATGATGTAAAAAATGAATTAATTCATAGAATTTATTAATCAAATCCTCAATAAAAATTTCATATAAAATTTTATGTTCACACAATAGTATTCAAAAAATACCGTGGAGAGTTGTATTTCATGGTTTTACAACACCATTCTATTATGGAGTTCATGGTGTTAAAAATTTATTTTATATCTTTTTTACTTGAATTTTTCTCAAATATATAGTTTCAATATTTCCACCAATATCACTTGGTATATTTATAAACAATGGTTATTTTTATTTTTAACTAACACTAAAAACTATTTTTAAAAACTATAAAGTGTCTAATTTGTAATCAAGGTAGATTACACATGTTTAACAGGGATAGTTCTCTAAAAAACATAAAAATATTTTTTCCCTCAAATACTTATGGTTTTTTAGAAAACAAATGACAATATTCACAAGTTTAAATGCTTAATTGGTTGAAATTTAGGATAAATCTGTGACGTTTAACAAATTGGAATAGACCATTGATCTTTGATAAATGCAATTTGACTTTTTATACATCCTAAACTCTGAAATTTAAGGATATTTTTTTCACTGAATGGTGGTTATAATAAACAAGACATCTATTCCATAATTGTCAATGTATTTCCAAATCCCTAAGGGAAATAATTTTCAAGTTTGATAAGTTACTCAATTTAAATATATAGATTTTAAAAAGGGGGTATTTAAATATTATGGAATATCCTTCATCAATTATTATGAAACATTATTTATTTCTAAACATAATTTAATATCCTTCATCACATAATTTATTTATTCTTACGAGGTTATGCTAATTTCCTATAACATAAACAACATTATAAATTAAGGGTTTACCGTTTATGGTAACATTACCTTGTCTAATAATTTTACTTATGTTTGGTCTCTAAAAGTGATAAATAATTAATTTATTTCAAATCAGTGATATAAATTTTATTTTTCACTTATTATATATGAGGAGAAATTACTATACATGTAAAATATGTTATTATTTCTTCTACTAGTTCTCAAAACATTATCCTTTGAATCAAGTTAGAAAATATTTTTGTACCAATATTTTCTTAAGTTTGGAAAGATAATAAATAAAATATTCAAAGCCCATGATTTTTTAAATTTATTATATATATAGTCAATTAGGTTCATTGAAATATTTTTTTAATTATAAGGGATAATTCAGGTTTTATTAATGTTAATATTTTCTTCTAGTGCCCTCCGGTTTGATAGTAGGTGCATAAAGGTCTTCTACCAAGCTTAAGATTATTACCTTTGAATTTTTTTCTATAGGATACTAAGTATCCAATTCAATTCTTGTTCATGTAATTTTTTTAGTAGTGAGAACATATTATATATTTTCTTTACCCTAAATTAATGAGGCCAAAATATTAATTATATTTTTATTCTCATAGTTTAGTCAATCCACTTTTTAAAAGTCGTGGATGTAGGATTTGGTGCCTAAGAAACAATTTCTATGTACTTTATGATATACTGTATTAATTTTTTTTAATATTAATAAACACATTATCAGATCATGATCTTTTTTTTGTGTACCATTGTATGTGGCAATGTCCTAAGAGTATTTTTTCCACTGAAAGGTCATAGTAGTTCCCTACTATGATGAGAACCCAGAAGTTTCATGACATTATTCTTAAATACATGTTTTAAAGTATGATGAAATCATTTGAGGGAAAAAATGATACATGCTATTACGGGTGTAGACTATTAGTAATTTTAGGCACCTTCACATGTTGTACACCCATGGTAATATCCAATGTAGGATATTTGGAGAACGAGACCAACCAATAGGTTTGATAAATATTATTCCTCCACATGGTTTAATTAATATTCATGTTTTCTTAATTATATATTTTCCATCACTAGTTATTTCACAGAATATTATGTGATAATAATATTTAATAAATATTATATTTCTATTTAAAATATAATATTTATTTATTTATTGGTGAGTAATAAAGTTATATTTATTTATTAAATAAATGGTCAATATTAAAGGTCTGATAAATATTTAGGAGGAATGTGGGATCGAGTTTAAGGGTCTAGTGAGAAATTATATATAATGAATATCATTTAAATAAATTATATTTAATTTAACCATGACTTTAGTGCATGTAAATATATAAAAAAAATATTATTATTATTATAGACATGGGGTTCTGTAGGGATTATGAAAATAATTGGGTCACATGTACAATTATTATTTTCTGACCCTAGTAGTATATAAACCCAATTATATTATTTTCTTAAGAGTTCCAATTCATTTTGGTTGTGCACAACAATATCCAAAGAGAATCTTCGAAAAAACCTATAGAGATCCCTCTCCTAGAATGCTCTCAATAATAGAGAGAAACCATCCTCAAACACCACTCTCATGTCTAAATATATAAAATAGAAACCCTCCTTAAATAGATTCTTGGGGTGATCAAAGGTGAACAGTGAAAGCATTAGGATCTTTAATACTTGCACATAAATATTCCTACAGTGATGTTTGAAGGCTCACAGAACACATGTGGATCACCACTGGAGGGAATCTATTCTTGATTCCTATAATACAATGATGTTATGACATAGAGATGTTGTCAGATGCATAAATGAAGATATAATTCCTTACAAGTTAATTATTTAAATACTTAAATTAATTATAAATAATAGGTTATGATCCTGCACTTTAGTACTAGGGTTTTTATATTTTCTTTATTCTTTGATTCGATTCTGTTGATCATATATTTTATCATCATGTAAGTCTCCTATTAACCAGTGATCAATAAAAAAATCCAAGCTGAGCATTACCCATCATCCAATTACACTATATTTAGAACCTACAATAGGTATCAAAGGGATCACATAATTATTTAAAATTATTTAAATAACATTGAATGAGTTTAGTATTTTTTGTTAGTTTTCAATTCTAGTTAAATCATTATTTAATTTGAATTGTGAGATATGATATTATTTCTCTTTGTTCTTATAAATATAATCAGATTAATTAATTTTATAAATGAAATAAATTTGATGATCTCAACCGAAGATGATGTGGAGTTTGGATGGAAAACACATGAGTAAATGGTGTGTAAATCAGAGGTACGTGTAGTGTACCCATTTGTATTGCACCCTAAATTAAATCAGAATTAATTCAAACTATGTTCATTTATAACATGTACTGAATTTAATTACCCACTGTATGTTGACCCGGACATCCTAGTGCATGGTCAACCAAAGTAAACTCCATTTATCTTTTGTACATGATGTGTTTTCCTTTAGACACAAATAGGTAGTGTGTCTTCTTACACTACCAACATGAACGTTGACCACGTAACTCTAAGACCACATGTTGTGTATCCCATGTACACACATTTTAGTCCAATATTTTCCATGATATGGTTACTCAATGAGTCACTAGGAGTGTTCAGTGGATATACTGTGATAATAATACATAATGTATAGCTACAATGTATATACCGCGTAATTTTACCAAATTACATAGAATTAAAAATTAATTTATTATACTATTAAAATGTTATCAGTATGTTTTATGTGTGGTCAATAAGTTGATAGAACATTCCATGTGACAGGTTTTATATTAATAAATTTCAAATTTATTTTGGTGTAATCATTGTATCTATGTTTCATGTATAAGTCTTATTAAATATATTACTCTATGTTCATTCAAGTTTAGCACACTATGTAAATTCCATGTGTTCCATGTGTTCATTAAGTTGATAGTACATTCCATAAAATTACATGATAACACATGTATGACACAAGTCCCAATAGAAAATGGTATATGAG
The DNA here is from genome assembly GCA_963277665.1 of Viscum album. Classification (NCBI taxonomy): domain Eukaryota; kingdom Viridiplantae; phylum Streptophyta; class Magnoliopsida; order Santalales; family Viscaceae; genus Viscum; species Viscum album. The sequence continues at coordinate 642,872,462 of OY728160.1, forward strand.
TATAATACACCTTGGGTAGTTCGAATGGGAACTCACCGTGATTCCTCCAAGGTACATGTTTTTTTTACAAATTTAATTTAAAATAAATTTATTTAATATGTTTAAAATTATGATTCATGAGAATATCAAGAAACATTTCATGTAAATTAAAATAAAATAATTTATTAATTAATGATGATAATTAATTGATTCGAGTGCAATTTATCTTAAATAATAACATTTAGAATTGAATTATTATTTTATTAAATGATTAATTTGTTGCAATAATATAGAAGGTCATGATCTGGGACCAGAACTATATATGTGATTGGTTTCTTTTAATTTATTATAAAATTAAATTTTTGGACTACATGTTGTCCCTCCTCTCATTATTGAATGTATGTGTTCCCATGGTTTCTTTTATGTAAACCCCTTAAGCAATCTTCTGGTTACCCTCACCGGCATGTTAGTAAAAGCATATGTAATGGATGGAGATCCTAAGATAGTGGAGGTGGTTCATGTTTAGAGCCAAGGAGAAACTAATTCAAGAGATATACATAGGTATATAGGTAGAAATCTGCAACATGAACCATAAATGTTTGAGATATTTTTTCCTTAGTCAATGTTTAGTTTATCGCCCACTAGATAAACTAACAATTAGTAAAATCCCATGATCATACCACTTTATTATTTTATTTATACTAAGTTTCACGGTTATCTCATTATGTATGTTTTTTCATGATCACCTAAATAAATGAATTAAAAATCATACAATGTAAAACTAAATAAACTAACTAATGCATAAAAATTATCTAATACATGGTTAATCACATAAGAAAATATACTTGATATTAACAATCATGTAATAAAGATAATAATTAAAATTTTAAGTATAAAGATAAAATTCCTAAATTATATATATTAAGTTGGTATATCCTTACACCACTTAAGTTAAAACTGAACCATAGTTCAGAGTTCTTAACCAGCCAAAGTTGGAGTGCTTTTAATTTTTAGGGAATTGTAACTTGATTTTTTGGTTTGTCTTAGCTTAGTTCACATCAAGGATTGACTAGCAAAGTTGGACATGGTGTAACTGAGAGGAAAAGGTTGAGGAAATAAAATTCAAGGATTTTATGATTGGGGAGACCACTCAAATGATTAAGGAACTATGAGTTAATGCAATTTTAATTTATAATACATACCTGAAACCCTTCTAATTGCTTGATCATCCAAATTCAGGACAATGAGAAGGGGAATATGGTTCTTTTCAACTAGAATTTCCATGCAACAGGATATTATAATTCTAATGGTGAGGGAAATTGTTTTTTGATAAAATAGTGGGAGATGAATAAATATAATATTTATTTATTTGTCTAAATTTTATCAAATAATGTACTAAAACTCTGCTCATCTTATTTATAGAAACATTAATAAACAAGTCTTCAAACATATCATTGTAATCTATACTTGAGAAGGATAACCTTACCACCAGCATAAATTTCCAATAGTGTCATGGGTGCTTACACATGGTTATTTAAATCAAATTAAAATAATAATGGGGCTTTAAAATTACTTAATTTATCAAAATAAATGATAGTTTTAAACGAATGGGTATTTTTTATTATTCACTAAAAATCAATATTTTTTTAAAAATCCCAAAATTTCTCCCTAAGTTAATTTTGATATTATGATATCAAAAATGGAGTTCATTTTATCAAATAAATTTTATAAATTTTCTATAAATCAATTATAATATTTTTCATTAAAATAAAAAAAAAACTAAGAAAACGTGTTTTTGAAGAATAGAATGACATTACTAAAAATTAAGGGATTATTTACTAAAAATTTATAAATATATTTGTTGGGAAAAATATCTCAAGGTAATATTGATATATTTTTGGGTTGATTGTGTTTATTGAAAAAGAAGGTTTCTAAGGATACTTTTGGAAGTCTAGATATATTATTGACTAGGACTGTTGAAAAATATCCAAGAAAAATGAATGGATGCCCTCAAAGTGGTATAAAAAATTGCCTACACAATGGGATGCCATTTCCCAGTGTTTGAAAAAAAATTGTGGTCTAAAATTTAGAGGATGCATAGCATTGTGAAAGATGGATTTCCTTTATGTCCTTGTAAAAATTTGGAAAATTCATGAGTTTCAGGAAGATTGAGTTTCATTAAGGGAGTTTTATGAAGGTGTGGATCATTATGAATGAGAATCGTGAATGTGAGAATATTTGATGGTAATCTCTGTGACTACGACAATCTCGATGAATGAAAAATTCCCATGGTTCTTCAAAAAGACATGGAGCACCATAAAAAATGGGAGAGCATCATGAAATGGTGATGATGTGGATGGAATCTTATGGAATTAGTGGAAACGCCTATAAATAGGCCTCTACTCCTTCTGAAAATTAGTGATCCTTAACAAAGATTCTAAGGATTAGGATTTGTGAAGGTATTTCTTGTAAAATATTTATCAAGGAAAGGAGATTCACGAATATTATAAACACCAATTGAAAATTGTGAGCATAATGAAAGTATTGAAGTTTGTAAAGGTTATAAAATATTACTAAAATCTATGATATTCACAAAGGCTAGTTGAGATTTGTGAAATAAGTGATCTTCACGAAAGTTGGTTACTTATCAAAGGTTTTTTGAGATTTTTTAAAGAGGTTTGCTTCTTGACGGCAATGAGCATCACAAAATTGTTGAGAAAGGATTTACCAGTGAATATGTTGTAAAGTGACGTTCATCAAGTGGGTGAAAGTGGAACTTCAATAAATCATTTATCTACAACTGGGGATGTATTAATTATTGATAATTATGGGACCTATATGTCTATAAACTGAGTTCGAATCCTTTCCAAAGCAGTGAGAAAAGGAAGAGGAAGAAAGTGATATTTTCCACAGGTAGTGATCCATCAGAAAAGAGTTAGGGAGTGACCCTTGGGAAGTAGATATTTATTCCAAAAGTTTGTAAAGGTAGTGAGACTGGGCATATAAGTGATTTGGCCTAAACCTTATATTTTGGCTGCGAGTCTTAATGGATTTAGTACATTGGAACATAACTTTTGTATACTCCTTGGACATAGCCTATTGAGGGTGAACTAAGTAAAATTGTTTTGTCACTTTCAAAATATCATTTCTATTCATTCATTGATATAGGATATGGAGAGGATAGTGTTTTGTTTAACAAAGAAACATGATCTGAAGGGGAAATTGTTTTAATTTGTCATACCCTGATCACCCCAACCCCCTCAGGGTATTTAACCTAGTTGAGATGACAATTAGTATCATAGAGAAAGTTTGAAATTTATTAGTTCTCTATCAGAAAAAGAAATGGAGGTTATCAATCATAAAGGTATTATAATATTATATGTAAACAATTTTCAATTATGGAATAATCATATGAAACACTATTTCTGATCATTATGAATGGATGTCTTTAGAGAATCTATGCATGGAATATCAACCAATATCAACAGTGGTTATTTATTAGAAGCTAATCGAAGGCAATTGGATACTGATGATAAAGGAATCATTGCTTTAGGGGTGTCCCTATCAAATGTAATAAAAGTGAAGGTAATGTCATGTAAGTAATCACATGCATTGTGGGAAATTTTTTTGAATATTTATGAGGGTGAGTCAAAAGTTAGAGAATCAAAGATACAAGTTTTATGGAACAAGTATAAGGATCTCAGAATACACCCTAGTGAGTCTGTTGATGTATTTTTTGATCGGGTAAATATTGTTGTGGAAGGCATTTGTGGACTCGAATAAATTATTGAATATGTAAATATTTTTTAGTGCATATTGAGTAAACTTCCACCTTAGTTCAATCCAAAGGATTATTTATTATAAGATAAAGATACAAAGGAGTTTATATTGGAAATATTTCACAATAATATCATTGCATATGAGATGAGAAATGAAGATAATGAGTTTTTGGGAAATGGGAAGTCTAAAGAAATGGAATTTAAGGCCATAAATAATCTCACCATTGAATATAGTAAGGAATAAGAAGACACAGATTAGGTGATGTCATTCCTTTCCTCAAATATTCATAGAGGAAAAGGAAAGTTCAAAGGGAAACTTCCACTTTCATTATTTCAATGAGGAAAGGTTGGACATATCGCATCAAGGTTCCCTAATAATTTCAACAAGATAAATAGAATAAATTAGAAATTCCCATGAATAAGTCTTTATCCTGCGTTAAAGGAAAGAATAATTTTAAGAAAATTTTCATCAAAAATATGATTCTTCATTCATAGTAAGATAATCGTTAAAAAGAACATGAGGAAGAAGATTTTGAGGACTATAAATATCATGAAGTAAATTCAATTGTGGTAGTTTTTAGAAATCCCAAAACAAGGTAATAAAATGATAATGATGAAGTAGAAATCAAAGGAAGAGTTGACCTTCAGGTCGAATTAGAATCCACTCTTGAGGAAATAGATGTTTGGAGAGCCAAAAATTAAGAAACCCAACAAAGTGGTTCATGATTCCATAATATATATGTAGCTATAGGAAGAATAGAAGTCTAATTTGATTGAAGAAATTGAAAAACTGAAGACTTTAATACCATAGAGCTCAGAAAATTTTGTTGAGTACAAACTCAAAATCGAAGAATAGAAAATAGAAATCGATAGTTTGAAAAACATTGATAAAGATAAAATAAAGTGTATCGAAGAACATAAAGGGGAAGTCATCAACCTGTGATATAGTTTTAAGTATCATTAAAAACTCTGGACTCTTAGTATCACATTGGGAAAGCAGATAATTTAGGTGACAGAAAAGATGCAAGTGGAGAATAGAGTTCCATCAAAAAAAAGAAATAATCAAATCCAAATGATAAGGCTGGTATGAGGATTGATTGAAAATAGAAAGTAGTAATGGTTAAAGTCATAACACAAGAATATTCTCCAAGATTGAAGTTTGATTTGGGTATAAATCAAAACCATAAGATTTAGAGAACCCAAGGTAGAAATAGTAGTGTAGTATTGCAACATAGAAATGAACCCCACATGAGATGTTATTGTTGTGGAAATATTGTACACACATAAAATGTATATTCTATATCCAAGAGGTGTCATAGGGAACAAGACCAAATGAGAAAACCATACGTAACTCAAGATTCCATAACATCATTTGATGGTCTCTATTTCATGTGTGGAGGATTTGGTCACATGGAAATATACTACTCATTGAAAATATAGAGAAATGTTCCAAAGAAGAATGAACGTGTATCATAAAATGAAATGAAAATGAAAAATCTGTTTGTAGTATTGTAAGATGAAGTTGGTCCATCATACTTTGAGGAATATCAAGATCGTCAATTTGTACTGATAATGAATTCAAAAACACGGATCAAAAAGAAGTGATATGAACAGGAAATGGTTGTAGATATTTCTTCTAAAACATCATATCACACTGGAATATTGATCATTGTAGTGGATGCACCTACCACCTGATAACAAATAAAGAACTATGGATAAGAATCAGATACGATAAGTAAGTAATTGTAATATTTGGTAATGATGAAGGCCTAATAATTATTGGCTCAGGAAAAACCAAGTTTGGGGTAAAATACATGAGACGTGCAAATGTATTGGTTGTTGAAGGTATCATTCACAACTTTCTAAGTCTAATTCAACTATGTGACTTATAACATTCCATAATATTTTCAAATAAATTATCTATCATTATAAAAAAAATGTTGTGTAGTATTTTTGTAAGGAAAGAATAACGAGGGAAATATCGGCCTTATAAGTGGAGAAGAATATATGAGATTTTTTAGCAAAGAAGAATAAAACAAGCTATGGAATGAAAATATTGGTCATTTGATCTAAACACCATTGGAAGATCTGGTAAAATGTGATGTTTCTTTAGACCTCCCTAGGTTATCATGTGACCATAACTGCACATGTGATGCTTTTAAATAAGGTAAAATCATTCAAAATACATATAAGGTGAAAGAGAAATGGTCAAAAAAGTTCTTGAGTCGATGCATAATGATTTTTTAGACCTATTTCTCTAAGTGACGTTAATGGGAGGAGATATTATGTTCTATTCATTAATGATTTTAGCACAATGACCTGGGTTTCAGTCATCACCCAATAATTTGAGGTGTTTAGTTTCATAAAAAATTATTAAAGGGAAGTTGAAAATACGTTAGGTCAAAGAATTTCGAATAACAAAATAGATAATGGAATAGAGTTCACAAATAGACAAGTGGATTATTATCTTGAGAAAAATTGGATAAGGAACAGAGTTTAATCAGTAAGAACTCCAAAGAAAAATAGAATAATTAAGGGAAGAAATCAAATTATCAACAACATGGACAGAAAAATGCTCATTGATGAAGACCTTCTAAGATATGTTTTGGAAAGAAGTAGTGATGATATTAATCTACTCAAAAAATAGAGTTTCATTATGTTAGAAAGAAGAGAAGACTCCATATGAGCTATGGTGTGGGAAGATCCCAATGTTGAAGTACTTTTGAGTCTTCCAAAATAACTATTTCATTCTCAATAAGGAGAAACACAGGAATCTTGAATCCCATGTAGGTGAAGGGATACTTATTGGATAATCATAGAAAATAAAAGCATATAAATTCTTCAATAAGTAGCTAGAAAAGGTAGTTGAAAGAAATAATGTAACTATAGTAAAAAAATAGGAGAATCTTTAGAAAATATATGATCAGTCTTATGAGGATAGTGATAAATAGATAAGTAGATCAATGAATGTTCTAGTTCCAAAGGATAATTCAAAAAAAAGATTCAGATAAATGAATGGATAAGAACAAACTAGTATCTGCACAACGATCTAAGATAAGAGCCAAGATTGATAGATACAACATAATGGGTGATTAGATAGAACCACTACAGACAAAGAGAATGAAAACTCTACACCAAGCAGTGTTCTTATCAAATAAAGAGCCAAAATGTTTATGGGAAGAAATTGCGGATTAAAACTAGGTCCAAGATACAAATAAATAGATTGACCAAATTGATAAGAAATAAACGTGGGAGATTTTTTCAAGGAAAGTATATAAGAATTTGAGTAGGAATAAATGGGTCTTTCGCAATAAGATGAATGAGTATGAGACAATGATTTGAAACAAGTCATGACTAGTGTGCAAAGGGAAATACTATATAGAGGGTATCAATGTTGATGAAACCTTTTCAACTATTTCAGGACTAGAGTTAATCAGATTATTCTTGGCCATAGTAGTGCAAATAAAGTTCAAATTTTTCTAGATATATGTAACGTTCTCATTTATTAATTTTTTTCAAGAATAATAAGTTTATATTGAGTATCCAGGTGGTTTTTTCATTCATGAATATGAGAAAAAAATTTATTAGCTAAAGAAGTCTCTATATGGGTTGAAGAAAGCACCACGATCATGGTATTCAAGGATAGATTGGTTTTTGAAGAAGCTAAATTTTCAATGTGGTGGAGTTGATTGTAATATCTAGGTCAACAAAGATAGTTATCAAAGGATTATGGTGCTAGTATATATCAATGACATAATATTTTGTGGATAAGATGCAGCGTAGTACACTCATTTTGTAAAATTCATGAAAAATAAATTTGAAATGTCAATGATTGGTGAACTAATGTTTTTCTTTGGTGTACAGGACACACAAGGAAATAATGGAACATTTATCTCTTAGTATAAATATTCCAAAGTGGTTTTGAGAAGATTTGGAATGGATAATTCCAAGTAGATGAATACTATGATGGCTACCTGGATGAAACTATCATGGGATGATGAAGGTTGTGTAATTAAATTAATAGAATATAGGAAAATCATTGGCACTCTATTGTACTTGATAGTGAAAATACCTAATATTGATTTTTCCACATTCCAAGAAGTACATCATCAAATAAATCCCAAGTAAATCCCCTTGATTTTAATGAAAATAATACTTTAATATATTAATGGAATGATGGATTTTTGTTTGTTGTACAATGAAAATTATCAGAGAGATTTATTGGGATATACAGATTAATATTGAGACAGATCAGCTAATGATAGAAAATTAAATTTAGGTTGCGCACTTTATCTTGGAATATTGTATATTTCATAGCTAAGTAAGAAAAAATATTTCATTTCATTTAGAACCACAGAAGATGAATATATTGCATCTACTCAAGCGTGTATGCAATGATTATGGATGAATCAGCATTCTAATGATATGGGTGTTTAAGAGAAATATCTAATCGGAATCCATTAAGATAATTCAAGGGATATAAATCTTAGAATAATCCATTCCATCACTTGAGGAAAAATCACATTAAAGTCAAATATCATTTTATCAAGGAGAAGGTAGAGCAAGGGATTTTGAAATTGGAGTATGTGCTTACATAACTAAAGGTTAAGGAAATTCTAACAATCACCTTACCCAAAGAATAATTTTAATTGAATTGATTAGTTTTAGGAGTTTAATTGACACCTCACACTAGAAAAAGTGTGGATGTGGGACCCCCTCTCCCTGATACATGGTGTATTTTTTCTAAATGTGAAGATCTTTGTTATTTACCTTATTGCAGACAATAATAAGGTGACATTTAGGTTCAATGACAAAGGGGCAGATTGTGGCTATTAAAGGGGAGAAAATGTATTAATCAATATAGGGGAATCTGATAGGGGGATTAGTTATTTAAGGGGAGTTTGAATATTTTAAAGGCCATAGGTTTTGGAAAAACCATGAAATGATTTTATGAAATGATGATAATTAGGTGTTATGAGGAAACAGATAGTGGCTATTAGATATTATCTTGGACAGCTTTAAGTATTCCAAATTATGAGAACCCAATCAGTGAAGTAGGGGGTGTTTTAAATTTTATGATGCTGAAAGTGATTATTCAAAAGAGATATATCATGATAGATTAGGTTCGTAATGAAAGCAGTTGGGAGGTTTTGTAATGAAGTGATTGATTGATGAACTTTGCATGCTACTCTCTTTTCTCATATCGATCATGGATAATGTGGTCCTAGACTATGCGTTGAGTATATATTTTATCTCTATCTAAATCTCAATATTTAAATGGTGGTATAATATAGAATAATCTTAAATGAGGTATCAAACTATAAAGATTTGTCAGAAAAACAAAAGGGGGTATTGTTTGGAAAAAACCCCTCAAGGTGACATTTCAATATTTTTGGGTTGATTGTATTTTTTGAAAAATTAGGTTTCCAAGGATAGTTCGGAAGGTATGGAGATATTATTGACTATGAATTTTGAAAAATAAACAAGACAAATAAATGGATTCCCTAGAAGTAGTATAGAAAATTGCGTACAGAAGGTGACGTTGTTTCCTAGTGTTTTCCAATTTTTTGGGGTCTAAAATTCATAGGATGGATAGAATCACAAAAAGATGTATTTCCTTTAAGACCTTGTAAAAATATGGAAAATTTATGAGTTTCATGAATACTAGGATTTAAAAAGTTTATTTTATGAAGGTGTGGATCATCGTGAATGAGCATCGCGAATGTGTGAAGATTTTGTGGTAATCTCTACGACTATAAAAAGTTTGGTGAACCAAAAAATCCCATGGTGCTTCATAGAGATAGGTAGCATCATGAATTAAATGGGATAGAATCCTAAAATTGGGATGATGTGTATGGAATATTTTGAAATCAGTGGAAACACATATAAATAATCCTTTACCCTCCTTTAGAAAACCATCAAGTCTTAACAAAGACTCTAAGGCTCCAAATTTTTGAAGGTGGTTCGCGAAGGTCGTTCTTGTGAAAAACATTGCGAATAAAGGAAGTTCGGGAAGCATATAAACCCTAACTAAAAATTGTGAGAATCCCAAAAGTATAGAATTTTGTGAAGTCTATAAAATATGACAGAAATTTGTGAACTTCAAGAAAGGTGGTTGCTTTGTGAAGGCTATTTGATCTTCATGAAAGAGGTGTGCTTCATGATAATAGTGAAAATCATGAAAGTGTTTAGAAAGGATATCCTAGTGAATCTATGGAAAATTGATATTCATAAATTGGGTGAAATTGGATCTTTAACAGAGCATCTATTTATAAATGATTATGTATTCATTTTTGATAATGAAGGGACCTACATGTCCATAATATGAATGTGAATCCTTTCACAAGTAGTGACCAAGGGAAGAGGAAGAAGGTGATCCTTTCCACTGGTAGTGAGTCATAAGAATAGAGTTTGAGAGTGACCCTTGGGAAGAAGTGAGTTGTCCCTAAAGTTTTTAAAGGTAGTGATCCAATCCATAGAAGTGATCTCGCCCAAACCTTGTATTTTGGTAGTGATCCTTGGTGGATTCGGTACATCGGCACATCACCTTTGTATGCTCTTGGATTTAGCTTAATGAGGGTGAACCTTGTAAAATTTATGTGTATTGTGCATGAATTAATTTCTATTCAAATATTGCTAAGGGAGTCTAAGATAAGCATGTTTTCTTTAATGACGAAACAAGATCTGAAGGGTCAGTTGTTTTAATCTTGCACACCCAGATTCCCCCACACCCCTCTTGAGGTAATTAATCTAGTAAGGATGAAAAAATTTATCTTTATTAGGACATATAAATTTATATATTTCAAAAAATTAGTTAATCATATAAATACTAGAAAATAAAATTGTTCGGTAATAATGTTCTTATTTACACCAAATCTTCTATTTTTTTATTTTCAAAAACCGCTTTGAGGTTGAGTGAAAGAGAAACATCACACATGAGATAAAAAACATACATTCCAAATTCAAAATTCAAAATACAAAATTTTAAACACATAATCAACACATAAACAATTGTATCCTTGATCCACAAGGATCCTCATCAGCCAAAGATATGATTTCTTCTTTGATTAACACCTACCATTGACGCCAACCTATTATTGCTATCATTATCGTTGTCTTTCATCACACTCATATGTTGGAGAACACTTTTCTTCAAAGCCAATCTACACCATTAAATAGCCACCATGAAGAAATAGATAACATCAATATATTCATCATCAGCGCAAACCACTCTGTCTATAAATTGGCATCTTTACCACCATCCCCAACCCAAGAAGATCATCCCTCCAAACCCCAACCAAGACTGACAACACTTCCATCCTATCAACCAAGTCTCCATCCAGCATAATGCTCACAGTTTGTCTCATACCCTTCTAATTACACCTCAAAAAACATAATATAATTCTTATCAAATAATCCTTTATATCAAAAAAAAAAGTTTATATATATATCAACCCAAATAAAATATCTCCAAAAATATCATTAATCCCCTCAATATCAAAAAATATTTGATCAGTAAATTTTTTTACCAAATTATACTTATTCATGCTAAACTTCCATCGCATAAATCTTCAAAAGTGGTAAAAATTATTTTAAATATTAGACTTATATATATAATTCCAAGAATATTTAGGTTTATCCCAACATCAAACACATATAAAGGGTTATAAATTCATCAATCATGTGTTCTCTAAAATATCACTTTATCACTAAATCACTTTTATAGGTTTTCATTAATATTCAACATGTGTTTTAAATTCTTAAAGAAAAAAATTAAGGATAAATCCTTATATGTTTCGTGATTATATATAAAAAAATTTAATTGATATACTAATTATTAAACATAACTCTCAAATACCAATACATAAAAACTTCAGCCTTTACACTTCAATTATTTCTATAGAATAGGTCCTTCCTTTGTCTAGGATTTAAACCTTCTGGAATATGGAAACAATTTTAAACATGAAATCATAAAGATATGTCAAGGCTAACTTCCAAGACAAAATAACATGGTGGAAAAGGTCCCAAAATGGATTAGGTTCACTTCATAATTTCTTTAATTATGTCTTATGAGACTAAAACATTACCCAATACATTTCAGCACTATATAATTTTGGGTGCACCTATTGCTTTCATATCGTTTACATGTATAAGTGTTCCACATAGATCATTCAACATAAGATATTATTTCATCATATTTAATTCAACAATAAAGGAGTGCGGAATGAATACATGGAAGTAAACAACAAAATGAGTATAGGAATTTCTAGGTGAATACCATTGTGTGTAAATGGGAATTGGTATACACCTAAAAAAAATTTGAATTTAAAATATTAGTGACATTTCTACAACATAACGACAGTACTTGCAGATTCATAAAATCGTTCAATGAGAGAGAAATGGGTATATCATAAATTTTAAGTAAAAATTAAAGTATTCTGGATATTTAATAACATAATAAGTCTTTAAAATTTTTAATTTATAGGAATAATAAAATTAGGGTTCTTGAATAGAAACATGACATGGAAAAAATCAAAATGAGATTATGGAAGCATAATGGCGGTACATAAAGATTTATAAAATGGTTTAATGAGAGATAAATGGGTCTATAATAGTTTTGAAATAAAATTTACTGTAATAGGTATGTGTAAAAATATATCCCAACATTATTAATTGGAAATAAAAATAATAAAATGAAGAAGATACTTGAATAAAGAGGATAAGGAGAGGAACACTAACTAAATTTCAACATGGTAAATGTTTAGGTAAATTTCAAAATGATAGGGGATAAATGATCTATCATTAAAAAGAATGCTAAGTGGAAAGTTAAGTTATGTATATAGAAAACATGAAAATATAACCAATTGATATAAAAAAGGTTAATTTCAAATAAGGTTCTTGAATTGAAAATAAAATAGAGAGGCCCCTCACTTTTGGTACGGAAAAGCGCAGGATAATTTCAGCTACATAACCGGTGTACATAAAGGGTCTTGGGAGGGATTAATGAGAGTGGAATAGGTTTCTCACCAAAAGGAAATTTAAATTGAATTAATAGGTTTTTAGAAAAACATACCCAAATATGATCAAATGGAAATCAAGTGGTATCAAATAAAAGAGGTTCTTGAATAAAAAGAAGAGAGGAAGATTACTTACCTTGAGAGGGTGATTCCCAAATATTGGGAGAAGATTATTGAGAAATTTGGGGCACATTTTAAATAATATATAGAGGGGGTTATAGTAAGGTTGTGGTCCATTTTTTTAGTGATGGGTCATCGGAGCTTGTGTGGGGTTTTATAGAAAAATAGAGAAGAGTTCTTTATTTTTTTCCAAACATAGATTTTGGAGTCTATATAACAAAACAATAAATAACAAAAAACATATCATAGTTTTTTCCCAGGTTTTCTTAAAAAAATTGATTGGTTTTATTTATTTTATAAGTAAAAGTTCCTAACTCATTAAAATAATACCCTTTGTGATGTGTAAGTGAGTCATGTTTATAAAGAATTCATTTTAAAACCTTAAAATATAATACAGGTTTCAGAGGATTCATTAATCCTTTATAATATTAATAAAGTAACCTCAAAATAAAAATATTCTAAATGGAATTAATAAATTTAGTTTTTTATACAATTAATATCATTTATTAGATCACTTTTTGGTCATTATGATGTTATAATATGCACCATATATTTATACTGTATTTAATTTTTAGCTGAAAATTTAGTTGTCTCAGAAAATTATAAAAAATTAACCATTGGATAATTTAGATGTCCTTATTCCAAAAATAATATTCATTTTATCAAAATAATCCTCTGAATATGTGAATTTTTACTTTGAAAACAAAATTTTAAATTATTTATAAATACTTGTTTTTTTACAATAATAGTTTTTGAACACTTATAACAATTACATTTGGCTTCATAAAAATTATATTATCATTTATAATTAATAAAAATTACTTAATATTATTATTTTATTAAAATATAATTTATTTTTAAAATTCATAAACTCTTAAAAATTAATTTTTTAATTGAAATTGTATATTACACAAAAATAAAATTTGTGTTTTGTCATATTAAAAAAAAATTTATCAAACCCATTACTTAATCATTTATAAAGTAAAAAAATAATAGTGAATAAATATAATAATTATTACATTGAATATTAAATATTAAAATTCATACTATTACTTTTACCCTTTTCCCTTGTTAAATTATTATTATTAACTTTTTTTTATAATTAACATATTTTACTTTAACTACGATAATAAATATTTATTATGGTTACTATTCATATTGCCCAAAAATTAGGTAGAACCTATTACCTAATATTAATTATGATGATTCCAAATATTGAATACATTTTATGAAAATAAATTCACATAGGTGGAATAATTTAATTTAAATAAAGCCCACATATGTGATGAAAAATGGTTTTTTGGAAAATGCATTTTTCATGGAAGGGAGGATATTACATTAACCCTATAAATTATAATATTCATTATATAAATACCAATTAATAATTATAAATATATAATATAAAACATTAATTTAAATAATTCCCCATTGAGGTTATTTTTAATTAATTAAAAGGGATAAATGTTATATGTTTTAAAATGATTTTCAAAGAAATGTGTTTTTAAGAATAAAAAAAAATTATTCTAAAAAAGAGTATAAATATGATTTAAATGTAATTAATTGAATTAAATATTACTAAATTATAATTAAATTTCTTTTAAATCAAATTAAAATAATAATTGTACTTTTAAATTACTAAATTTATCAAAATAGATGACAGTTTTAAAAATATGGGTATTTTTCACTTTTCACTAAAATAAATATTTTCTAAAAACTCCAAATATTTCACTCTAATTTAATTGGGATTTTTTGATATCAAAAATGTGATAATTTTATCAAATAAATTTCTAACTACTTAATAAATTAATTATAATATTTTTTCATGCAAAAATAAAAACAATTTTGAAAAAAACATATTTTTGAAAATACAATGACATTAATAAAAATTGTGAGATTATTTAATAAGAATTTATCAATATATTTATATTGATTGGGACATGAATATTTATAAATTTCATAAAGTAGTTATTCATATTCATACTCGAAAATAAAATGGGTAAGTTATAATGGTTGTATTAAAATAATCGTTGTTTGTTTGGGTTCGTTGTTAATTATATCATATGCTATCAAACATAATTTTATCTTTTAAAAACATAGGGTGTTACATCACCAATATATTCTAGTTAGTTTAAAATAATAATTGTATTAAAATATAACCAATCCAAATATCTAATTGTATGATCTTTAATGAAAACATCAACGATTCGACATTAGTTAGTTTCTTCTATGCATATATAATTTAGGATCAATTAAACCATAGAGGAACTAGATCTGGTAAGTGATGTGGCTATAGGGGAGTCTTATTCTACTACCCTTTGGTCAATTTTAAGGACTAGTTTGTTATAGGAGGTCCCCACTTGGGGGTTTCTAGACATTGGAAAATAAAAATAAATGCTAGTTGTATAACCAATAATTTTGGTCATTTGTATCGTATCTTACAAATCTCAATGTGAAGGTGGTATAAATATGTGGATTCCCCAAAATGTTGGGATGCTTGGTTGTTGGGATCAAAGTTTCAAAGATATTGTCCAAGGTATTTTTGGGCAATGGGATCTAAAAATATAGTTCTCTATTTAACTATTTGTTTATCAGTCATGGTGTACCATCCATGTATTACTATACACACTCCTTAGAATGATCCCATGATATATTAATGGGATTTCCAACGTGTATTAGTGTAAGATAAAAAAATTTATCTTCTTATGTGTGCAATAATGAATTCTGAAAAATGGTAATAGGATTTATTAAATCCTGAGCGTAGTAAATTGAAATGGAGATATTCATTGTATACATCTGAAATGGAATGAAAATATATGTAAGGAATAAGGCACAAATATGACCACCTCTCCAACCCAAGCTTCTAGAACACCATCACATAATTAAATGATCAGGTAATGTACATCTTGAGTTCCACCACCATTATCAAAAACCATTCCAAAAATCATGTCATAAGGAATGAATGTGAAATGTGAATGATCCATCATCATGTAGGAAACATTACTGGTACTCATAATAATTTTTTGAACTCCAATGATATTTATCTAATAGGGGTGAGACACAAAACAAGGGAATATTATAGTGTTTTGAAACTTATATCAACAAAAATGACCTACCACCCAACCATAAAAAATGGAGTAGATTGTTACTCTGATAATAGGTCTTATTATATTAAATTTTTTTATCATATGGAAAATTACGGAAATAACTTATACTACCAAGTTAATTTATTATACCTCTACAAGAAGAGCTACCATCACTAGGGTTCTAGCCCTAAAAACCAAGTGGGAACACGTATTTGGGAAAATCCAACTTCTCAAGAACGTAGTTTGGAACCATGAGATTTATAAGCTAAGGGATACATATGGATGAACTATATAACCCCATGAATTTTATTAGCATGATTCCAAGGTATCCCAATATGAACCTATGGTATTCCTAGCTTGGTCAGTAGGGAGTGTCATGACCCGACCCAATGGGGTTTGAGCCGTAACTTCCTAATCCCTCCTCTGCTGGTCTGGGGCACGCGTCTTGCACTGAGTAGGAATATCACGCACGTGGGAGGAATTTTACTAAGGTACCTATATGAAAACACCCACATACACCTCCATGAAATAGTTTATAAATATATTAATTGAAAATAAATGCATGCATAAGTCTACCCCAAACCAGAGTATAACAAAAGTAAAAAAATGGAAAATAAACACCCTCTAAAAGAAAACTGTAAAATTTTACAACCTAATCATAAGGAGGGGATCACTATAAAATACACCCGCTAGAAATATACTCAGGAAAGCACTAGTAAACACCTTGGTTGGTCTAGCTCTCTAAGGTCTGCCTACTCCAGTTCCTCTGGGGACTCCGTCTAAAGGTATGTGATCCGTACAAGACACAAAACGTGTGGGAAAATCCTATTCAAGGGTGAGTATAACAATACTCAGTAGGTTCCCCAAATACCCAAAATAAAAGGTAACAACTAAAAGGAAACATTCCACTAAATCCATCCAAAGGAAACCTAAACAAGAGAGAAACTCCATCTTGAAACCATCCTTGGACAAATATAACTAGTCAACTCATACCACCTGGTGTGTCATATAAGATGAGATAGCACCGCAAGAACTCTCAGAAATACACCCAAATATACACCTCCCAGACTCTAAGTCTCATGAGGTTCTGACCTCATAGCCAATGATAGGTTCTACCCGAGGCCCTAAAGGAAACACACATCTAGGAGAACACACTCCATGAGCCCTGTCATCCAAGATGACCTCTGAGAGATACATTCCATAGTAAACTAAACTACCATCCATGATGGAACCTCTGATATATACCACTCAATCAGGTATCAAAAAGTCGATGGCATGAAATTTTCATCCCAAAGGGCACATATCCAAGAGAATATTCTCATCTAAGCTCGCTACAAAGAAAGTCACACAGGAGCACAACGAATCTTGATACTCAGATAGGGGATCTCACCCATTCCTAATGGGGGATGGTTCCAACCCTACTATGACCACAAAAATATCAATCCTCGAAAAAGGGATCACTTCCAGGAGCTACTAGGGGACACTACAAACTCATCCTGGAAAATAGAATACCATATCTCCTTAGATAGGGGATCACTCCAAGGATCTTCTTGGGGACACCATGAACCCAATATGGTAAACCAGAGATCTCACTTAGAAAGGGGATCACTAACATGATCCATTGGGGGACACCAAAACCCAATATGATGTCTTGAAGAATGTAGCGCTCAGATAGAGGATCATCGCCTGTGTAGTGTTCATCACGATGATTCCACAAACCCCATCTGGTATAACTTACGAAGTAAGGGATCATACTCTCGACAATGCCAAAAACCCTACTTAAACCATCAATTGATTAGGGGAACATATATCCAATAATGTCAAAACCCTACTAGTACCACCTTCTTAGTAGGGGATCATATAGTTGATGATTCCACGACCCAACTAAAAATGCCCACTACATAAAGGATCCTACAACTGATGATTCCAAAAATCCCTACTGAGTTGTCTTTCTAGATAGGGGATCACCTCCAATGTACTTTTGGTCATGATGATACCAAGAACCTGATCTAGGGAAATTATATTCTAGAGGATTCCACCACAGCATCTATAAAGGGATGCCACAACTCTAACAATACGATAAAGGATCCCACTCAGGCCTCTTCGAAGGGGTACAAAGACTCTATCTAAGATCATACTATCGAGGGGATCAAAATCCTATACCAAGTACATAATGACACATGTTACCTTATAGGGATAAACCAAGGGATCTCAATCAACCACTGATGGTCCAAAACATCACTAGCCCAAGCGAACCATAATATTTCCTCACCTCACATCTCCTAAGCACAAACCTTGGTCACCATAGTGTTATACATGGAAAATTTATCAGGATAGGTTTCTCAAAAAATTTGAATATGCGGACTAAAAGTGTAGATATGCTGGGTGGAAACTCTTCCTAGAGGATACTACCAAGCATTTGAGGGGGTTCTACAAGACATGTGACTCCAACTGAACACCTGGCCATGTCCTCTATACACATGTATTGACTAGTAATGTGTCCTCACATGGTGTCTACTGGTAGTAAATGGCATGTCTTACCTCCGCAGGGCCCCGATCGTGTATTCACTTTAGACGGATTGACTAACTGTGTCGACCACATAGCATGTACCAACAGATACATGGTGTGTCCTGTACAAATGGCCCCTAGACATTTTGTCTACCCGTATCTATTTCCATCACCTCATGACCCTATACTATGGTAGTTTTCTTTTACATGACTATGTATATTCACAAAACTTCTCTATCCATGTCCTCAGGGCACATGACATGGGGTCACTACACAGCATGTGACCCACGGTACACAGCATGTAGTCCCCAAAACTCATCTTCCCCGAGCAGAAAGAACACACAGCATGTTCCATTGAACTACACTCCATGTAGATGATAAATCCATAAGTAATTTCCTTATGATTAGTCTAGATCATCATCGTTCACCCCGAATCACATAGATCGGCCCTGAATGGGTCCTTAGAAAGCATCTAAGGGATCTAAAACCATAAAGTGATGTATAAAAAAGGGGATCGGGACTTAAAACTCAAACTTCCTACCTTCTGGTGAAACATAGAATTTTTTTAAGTAAAATCAGGGCTCAGATGTTACTGTTGCATGATCTGGGAGCAATTTCCATCAAGATCAAATATCGGAAGTGCCTCGTTTTCTCAATTTGGTCTTTAGGTCCTTAGTCACTTAAGAGGAATATGGGGGCCTCTTTCCATTTTCAACGCCAAGGGTGAAGGAGGAAAGATATATTTTTTAAATTTCAAAAAAAATGTATCCTCCATTTAACACCCCACTACCAACTCGCCTCTGACTCGGCACCCGATGCGGAAAATGTTTATGTTGTGCCAGGGAAAAGACGATGTTATGAAATCAACTGTGAACTTGGATTTTTGATATGAGACTTCACTCAAGAGATATCCCATGTTTAGAATTAAATTTTGCATGCATGATAAAATACATTTATTATTTTCATATATCACCATGTTGAGGAACTCGGACCCTCAGAATCCTATGCTGACACAACGCCTGGTTTTAGAAATATTCTTAGAAATATTTATAAGTATTACAGGGAAAAACTTGAGTCACTACAGGGTGGGTCCCTAATAGCCTGAATCGAAACCTCTATCTACTAGTTTAATGAATTATATTCTCCCTTTAACTGATATGGATGATTATATGATGATGGATAGAATTACCTAGTTTTCACTCTACTTCAGTCAATAAATCCCTTACTAGGGTAGGGCTATGTTCTACATCCTCCAAAATATTGGATGTGGGAAGTAACATGTCATACAAAATCCTATGGATTGGTATTCCATCCATATTATGGATGTCCAACATACTAATCCTAATATCTATGTTCCATAGATAAAAATTATTAGCACCTAAAAATAAAAACAAAATATTTTTAAGATAATTTTTGTTGGCTAATAGGTTATAAACATGGAGATCCATACTACCTTGTATATACCAATTTATTGTAGTTTCTTAATTGATTATTCACAACTCTAAAGTAACTAAAATAACCCAGACAATTCATCGAAGAATCTATCATTGGGAAATAAATACCACTTTATAATTCATCCAAAACTATCCTCATTCAATGAAATAATGAATATGGGTTAATTTTTTATAAGCAATGTGTCATTGAAAATGATCTTGTTTATCTGGAATTAATGTATATACTTTTAGGATATACTTTCTTACTTTTTGTGTCTCTAGAATAGGATGGCCTTCAGTATAGATATCTTCCTTGATATAATCTAGTGAAGATGAGAACCATGATGATGGTCTGTTATGATCAGGTGTAGGGATTGAGACATCATCCAAGATCCAAATTTTGTTTATAGGGATCTTGTAAGATATTCAATATCCATAAATCTCTTGTGTGAAAATATTATTCAAGGATTCATTTTGAGGAGTGACACGGTGTAGAGTCTCAGCTTCGGTATTCCTGGTGATGGTAGGTGTCTCTTTAGTCACATTCATCATGATAGAAATATGCACATATCTAGAATCCATTATCAGTGGAAAAAAATGAAATGATAGAAGAATTTTCAAAACTAAAATAGAAAGAAATTGGAAAAATTAAAAACATGGATTTTCACATAGCATTCATGTCGGTAGTGCACCACGCCATCACTACATGAGTGGTTCATTATGTCTGTGCTATGTAACAATCACACTATATAGTCACTCTTTTGTCGACATTATTTCAAAGGGTTCATAGATGAAAATAATTCTTTTTTGGTTATGGATTTAATATTTTCTAGAGAGTATCTCATTTCATGTCACATAGTTCATATAATTCCCTAATTAATGAAGTAATGTAGGTTCATGTGGAAGATCCATTCATAAATTATTCACTTTTAGATTTCTATTGAGTATAGATTAAGGGAACCTATAAACTATTAATAGGTTTTAACCCCCATGTATAGACCACTTGAATTCCACATAGTCCATCTCACTTCCTCAAAATTGACACCCTTCTATGTCAAATGAACCCCATTTTAATGGGAGAGTAATTCTTATCGCCCATGAAATCCTTAATGAAATTTGATGAGAGATAAAATATAAAATTATCATTGTAAATATATTTATGGAGTAATTATTGGGTTTATAAAGGGATATACCTTCGTGAAATATTCTGTATATAGGCTTTGAAAACTGCTATCATTTTTAGTATAAATATAAATCACTATATGAATTTGTTCACACATTTCATTCCATTTATATCCATCGTATGGAGTTTTAAACTATGCATGAATGTGTTTTTCCATTATAGGATTCAGTTGGTTATAGTGACCATGAGGACCCCCTCTACGTCTTCCTATAACTACCTACACCCTAAGATTCCATCTATTTAGGGAGGAAGGTTTCGAAACATTATCTATAAATACCTAATGATGAATTTGAGAAGGTAGGACATTTATAAAAAATAGGCGGAACATTTTCCTCATTTTAGAGAGTTATTTCCTTTTTTTATAATTTATAGTCTAGGCGGTTAGAAAATAATTATTGATCTAAAGCTGAAAAAAGGGAATAATATGAGAGGGAGATAAAGAGAGAGAAAATTCCATGGTATTTTTTTGTGAACCTCATCAGTGAATGGGATATCTATGATTTTCCATCATTATAACTCCTCTTAAAGGCTCCATTTATAATTTATTATATGTGGGAATCCTTTGGGAGGTGTCTTCCATGAGGTTCAATTAGAGGAACTCTTTTATGAGTTTCCATATGTGGACCACCTTCACAATTCACCATCTTTGATGTGTTATCTGAAGACCTCCATCATGGGGCTCTACTTGGGAGGTTCCTTCTATAGGCCTCCTTTATGAGTAATTATCCATGATCCTCTTTTGTAAGGATATTTCAAGAATAGATCATTTTTGAGATTTCAATATAGGTAAATCACCCATTAAAATTTATCTTGGGAAGGAGCTTCCATAATACCTCAGGAACCCTATAATCCATTATTCAAAAATCCATATAGCTTCCCCACCCCACAACTATGATTATCTATTTTACACCACCCTTCTCCAAGTGATCTCTTGTTAGTCCATCCACTACTCCACATTTTTACTTTTCACCTCTATCAGTTAGGCTTTCTATGGATAAGCCTAGACACTAATTCATAGTAACAGAGCATAGCTCCTACAACATGCTTAAATCCAATAAATTTTTAAAATATTAATCGTATATTATTTTTCTTAAACACCCTTTCTTTCATATAGTTCAACTATCTAGATTGGATTCATCCAATTGAACATATCAGATTTTTTCACCATGTTCAATGTTTTAAAAAATAACACATCCATATATAGGCCTCCAATCAGGTGTAATCCCCAAAGCATTATTATATGGAACACTTTTCATGTGTAATCCATAACATATCTTAACTTGGGACTCCTAGTAGTTTTAATCACCAACACAACCATATATGTGCCTCCTATCTAGTGTAAGCATCAACACATCCATACATGGGCCTCTTATCTGGTGTAAGATCCAATACATCCATATATGGTCCACCCTCAAGGTCAAATGCCCAATCATTCCATCATTAATTATATCATCCTGAAGATTTTTTTGTGAGCCACATCAATACATGGTCCTCCTATTAGGTGTAATCCTAGTCTACCTTCATTAAACCATATTCCACAAAAATTTCATCATCCTTCCTTATTTAGTTACCATGAAATAAGAAGTAAAAAAACTTATGTTGGAAAACCATGCATATAAACCACTCAATGATTTTTCATTATCCCTTTAAAAATGAAAACATCCTTTTTTACATGATGTAAAATTGTATAACTACTTCATTACTAGATTATGGTATACTAAAGAGACTCGAGCATGCCTATCATGTGGCTTGGAAAAATAAAATTTCTAAATTGTTTCCTAGTGTAACACAGTTGCTGACCAAGGTCGCCTCGCTTGAGGAGCTTATCATTATTTATAAAAACATAATATAATTCACCTAAACTATTTATTTTTATTTATTGTTTTTATTATTTTATTAAAATAATAATAAAAATTTTGGTTATTGATTAATTTCTAAAGTGATGAAACTACATGCAGAATGACAATTTAAACTAAACTAGCATGCAATGATAAATATAATTTTATTAGAAACAAATAACTTGGACATTGTAGTTTGGTTTATGGATGTCATCATTATGAGTTTTTTGGTGTTTAAATTCAGTTTGATAGCTTAATTATGAAATATTTCTATTAAGCTACTATTCATTTATTTACTGATCATGGAATCTTGAAAGCCTATATAAAACTAAATTCCCCCTCCTCCTATAATCAATGTTGATGGCACAAATCATTAAAAAATGCGACACATTCCAGGAATCAACTTCATCTTATGTCATTTCATCTACTAAATAGATTAACTTCATCACATAAAGATCTTATGTTTATAATAATGGAGATAAATTTTTTTAAAAAAAATAAAATAATTGAATTTGAGTTCATTGTCATTGAGGGAAATCTCTACACTCGTACAATTCACTCTTGATCTCCACAAACATAAAAAAAATATTAATTGATGAGAATACTTAATGAAAACACCACTTACCTCCCTCAAAAATTTTGGTAGGAAATAAGGGGTTCTCTTCTTGGGGATTGTTTCTTCCTTGATAAAACTTCAGGAAGTGCTCATGAAGTTTAGTTAACTCCCTAGACAATCCTTTAACCACTAGTTTTTTAGGTTCTCTTTAAGATCCTCAATGAGTTCCTTTAATTGAACCTCTATGAATATTTTTCTTCTAACTCCCCTGATTTATCTAGAAAAAATTGAAACTCCATCTTCTGTGGACCAAGGTGATTCAATTACTTATTCTTACACCTGCAAGTTTTTTTCATGTAGAATAATTATAATTTGAATACATCATGGAAAAAATATTATGGGTTTTTTTATTAATGAAAACTATCTAAAATGTAAAAATATAAAAATAAAATAAACTACTTATTAGCTCCCTGGAAATGAAACCAATTTTTGGCACACGCCGATTATGGGCTGTGGTAAAAGAAAATTTATAAATTGTTTCCTAGTGTAGTATAGTAGCTAACCAGGGTTGTCTCACTTAAGGAGCTTCTCAGTTTTTCCACTTACTTAATCTAATTCAGCTAAACTATTTTTTTCACGTTATTGGCTTAAAACGGTATGCATGATATAATTATTTAATAAACTAAATTAAAATTACATAAAAATAAAAACTAAAGTAAAAAAATAAATAAATAATACATAAAAGAAAGAAATTGTGCAGCAACTCGACCTCCATGGTGAGGCCTCTCCTCACAAGTGTCAAAAATCCCCTCCGCAGTATGTATGCATATCCTTTTATATAGGCATTGAGAATAGACTTGTACTCCTCCTCCTTTATGGATTCCCTAAGACCTTTGATCCCTTTTTAATGATGATATATCAAATTTACCATGATGATATCATGGTTTTCAGATTTACAACTTAGAAAGGATCCATGAAATACAATGGATGATGATCGCGTGGATTCCTCCATTAGAAGTTAATGGTTGGAGGCCATGTGGAAGTGTCTTGAATGGGATGTGGAAGTGTGTCAGTAACACCTTATTGATGTGGTAGGTTCGGTAGTAGACTTCACTAAGATCCCCCTTCATCTGGCCATTGAAGTAGCAAGATAAAAACTCAATATAGTCTTCATGGAGGTTATAAGAGGGTTCATTAGTGACATGTGGTGACCCTAGGTGGTGATAGTGAATAGGGGATCGATCTAATGCTTCAAAAGTGGCATCCAAGTTAGTTACCATGATTTGAAGATGGAGGTAGTGTTAATCGATTATCGCATGTGAAAAAACTCAGTGGAGCTGGGTGTCTGAGGCATAGGCGAGTGGAGCGAGAGTGGGATGGCACCATTTCTTTAAAAATGAATAATTTATAGTAATTATTCTTCTTACATTTGAAGTGGGATTGGGGGTCCTGGTCATTTAAATTACAACAAGTCGCATCCCTGACTTAGTTTCCAACTTTGGTGTTGGGCTCCCAGTTTCCACTTGAACACACATAGATCATTTATGAACCCAAAGTGGTCCTTGTCCCTAAGTCAATCTCTATGGGTGTCACTCCCCATAGGATACACCTACACAAGCCTGATTCCCCCATGCCCTCATCTCTTGGCTAGATTGAGTTGCCCCTCATAGTGGTAGCTTTGCTGGTTATCCCCTTGTGGGCTATCAAGGTGGATGGCTATCACTCATTGAGGGTTGTCCAGCCTTGCGATAATTTTTTTACCTAAAACAAATATTCAAAAAATTAAAATAATTTCAATATAATGATCAAATAAATACTTAAATTCAAAATACAAAAAAATCATTCATTTTAAATCATTATAATTTCATAATTATTAATTCCCATATTTTAATAAAACAATTAGTTTCGGGGAAATTTAGGTCTAAAATCCATCAAACATCATTAAAAACTGTTCAAAATTTTTCCTAAAAATAGTATTGTGTCAGCAACCCTGGCTTCTCATTCGTAGATATTATATCTTTTTAAATGAATATTTATTAAATTGCATAAACACGTGTATTATGACCTTAATAGTTAGTGCATTTGGAAACTTGGCACACAATATTCTTAATTCATGAAATATCTTAAATGTTTCCCAAAAATTTATTCCCATTAAGTACTTATCACAAACATTCCCTACTTAAAACCATTCATCATAGCCTGGGGAAATGAAACATAATAAAGGTTGATATCAAATGCTCAAAAATGGTAAACTTGGAAGATACATAAGTATGACATGAACATAAGGGTATGTTAACAAGAGTATAACATTTAAAAATTATACCTTACATATCAAATATCATAATATTGAGTCATAGAATAAATATTGGAAGATCGTAAAGCATGAATCATAAGGAAATCAGAGAACATCTCTCATGAGAGCATAACATTGGAATAAGATATATATTTGTGTAATACACATAAGCATATAGAATCTTATATCAAGGGAACCCAAAAAGACTTTCATAAAACATTATTTTGGGGCTAACCACCCATGTACCTGCTACAAGCTTCAGATAACAACATGTCTACCATATTTTTTATGTTTGGGCTATCCACCCATTTACACCAATTTTTTGGTATTTGTCTTACCACCCATGTTCCCTCTTTTCAGACTTTAGATAACCAGACATATACCATTTTATATCATAGAAAATTTATCATTACCCAATGCATTGAAGTGAGATATTGGTCCCACCTATCTTGGTTATAAAATAACAACCATCCTTACTTATAACTTAACCACCGTCACATAATTAAAATCATACGTATGTGTTCTACAAGATCATAAAACATTCATCATATCATAACCCATGAAATGAAATTGGTTTAAAAAACATTTCAACATAACATAAAAAATAGAAAAGGGAAGAGATTCATAATCATTTCTTCATTTAGTCATAGAATAACCTTTGAAAAAAAACACGTTTCATAATAATTCTATCATGGTATAACCCATGGAAGATAAATGGGTTTCATAAACATCTTGACATAATAAACCATTCATAGAAATAATAATAATGGTGTTTATGGTTTATATCCATAGTACATCATAGGTAACATTAATAGATGTTATCTTATATGGGAATTTATTTTGAAAGATATTATAAAACATTTCATGACGAAAATAACTTTTCTATGAAAATAATTTTTCAAAACATAAAACCTTTTTTCAAATCCATTTCTTAAAATATAACCTTCAAATATTATAAAGTAAGAATTAAAAAATATTTAAAACATTTATTGGGGAAAATATCATTTCCTATTTGAAAAAAACTTTTCAAAACATAAAAAAATTTGAAAATTCATTTTTTTGAAAATAAACTTGAAATATTATAAATTAATATTTAAAAAATATTAAATAATTTCTTGATTAAAATATCCCTTCCTATTTTAAAACACTTTTTAAAACCAAAAACATTTTGAAAATAACCTTAAAATAATATAAAGGAAGTTTTTAAAATCATTTAAATAATTAATTGATGAAATTATCATTTATTATTTTATAAAAACCTTTTCAAAAAAAATGAAAACATTTTTATAAAAAAAAATTAAAAGAAAAATATTTTTTGACTAGAAAGATGATTTTTCTTTAAAAAATTTATTTTCAGCTCTTGAGTACATAAAGAGAGTAAAATGTGGGGAAAACATGTACTATAATTATATAACCATTGTAGAAAAAAATTAATGAGTTTATTGAGATATATATCATAAGATTTCATCATTTCAAGCATAATCATAAACAATCCCGATGAATGAAGAGATTGTAACATAAAACTATTACCACTATGATAACTTTGAATCATAATACCCATGAAAGAATAACATTAAATTCAAATTAAAATATCAAAAAAATAATTATATTCATGATATAACATGTAAAAGTCATAGTATATACACCTCATATAAGAATATGGGTGTATAACATAACTTATATCCCAAAGAAGGAAAATTGTGACAAAAAAACCTTATCGATTTGTTAACTATTGAATCCTAAAACCAATTAAATATAGAACCTCATATGGATATGTAAATCCTAATAATTTTTATTATAATAATCATAAAATTCATTCATGGTTAGTAGAAACACCATATAAGATAAATAGGTTTTGAATATATCATGTGTCTCATAGAAGTAAAAAGTGAGATGAAAATGACTTACCACTTTAGTAATCTTTTGAACCATAATCCCCAATAAAGAATAAAATCAAATGAAAATTCAAATATCATATATATAATTTAATTTGTGATATAATATTTCAAAGGTTCATTATATACACCACACAAAAGAAACGAGTGGTTAATTTTCATATGTCTCTGAGAAATAAAAGAGAGACTAGAAATCTCTTTTCGTAAGTCTTCACTTCCGTTATACAAGTTAAAAATTCCTTTATAATAATTAATAGTTTATTATAAATATATAACATAACCATATTTATATATATAATATAATATTTGGTTTTATTATTATTTTTTAATACCTATTTATTAACAATTCCATGTTAATGTCATGTTATGGGAAATAACTACTTTGTTTTTCAATTATGTTTTGATTTGTTATTTTTGGAACTATTAATTAAATAATTGTTTAAAAATATCTGTAATTTTAAATATGATATAAATATTATATACATTCAATATATATTTATTTTGATTAATCTATAAAATTTAGTGATAAAAAATGAAATACATCATTCATGGAGAAGGTAGGTCGTATGTACGTATAAACATTACTTTCATTTTCTTATTGGATTAAAAGAAATAAAATTATATTATATATATATAGATTAAAATTATATAATAATTTTGATGTCATATATATCACATATTTTCATTAAAAATGTCGTTATTCCCTTCCATGTAAATCATGAAAAAATCACGTCACTTCGCGAGGTCGTGGTCCTCCATACAGACGGGCGACGTTATCTTATTCCTAGAGAATGGAAAGAAA
Organism: Viscum album; assembly: GCA_963277665.1. Lineage (NCBI taxonomy): Eukaryota > Viridiplantae > Streptophyta > Magnoliopsida > Santalales > Viscaceae > Viscum > Viscum album. Next base: position 642,900,949 of record OY728160.1, read on the forward strand.
GAATTTATATGTGATATAATAATTAAATATGAAAAAAAAATATCATAAATATCATATATAAATAATAAATCTATCATTATTTCCAATATTTATAGGCGGTAATGGAAAAACAAATGACAACAGTTCGAAAGGTGGTAGTTCGTTGTACACACAAACGATGATTTTGTAACCCTTTCGATGGAAGTGGAAATGGTTGTAGTTCATTACCATAACATAAAAAATATCAGTATATTTTATATAATTATGTTATTATATTAGTGTGGTATAATAATAATTGATGGAGTTTGAGGAAGAAACAAAACAAAACTGCTCATTGATGAATGTTACTTCTTCTTTGGGTATCCTCAGGTTTTCACCAAAAGCCTTCTTAGATTTTCTTTCAATACAAAATTCGGATTCTTGTATGAGAGGATGGAAGTTAAGAAGTGATTAAGCCAAAAATTACCAAATAAAAAGGGTTTTAAGGTGTGAGGATGAGAGGATAAGGCATCACCTTTTAAAAGTTTGGTGAGTGGCACACAAGTAATTATTTGAAAAGAAATAAACCTAGCCATGTTTTTTCATGTCACAAGGATCCAAAATGAATTATTATTGATCCTGAAATTTATAAGGCAAAAATATGGTCATCCAATTTTTTTGGACAAGTTTTTTGTCATTTTTTATCTTTATCATTTTAGTTTAACCCCCCCCCACCCAATAAATCCATTTTTACTTTAACTACAGTCAACAAATTTTACTGTTTTTACTATTAATTTTGGTCAAAAATTATGATGAAATTATCATATAATATAAATTATTATTATTAAAATTATTTAATACATTTTTTTAAAATTCCATTCATATAAGTGGAAAATTTTAATTTAAAATTAACCTCGTAGATGCAACTTGAAAGGGGGATTTTAAAGAGAAAATGTTCAAAAGTTTTAAAAACAATATATTGAAATTCAACATGAAAATGATTCAAATGAACTAAATTAGATTAACTAATTTATAATGGAACTAAATATACTTTAAAAACAAATATAATTTAATTTAAATTTATAGAAAAAATAAACGAAAAGTTTTTTTCAATTAAAATTCCATATTTTTCATTATTCATCAAAAAATGAAACTTTTCAAAACAAATCCCAAAAAGTAACCCTAAAATAATTTTAAAATTATGTTTTAAAAACTCGAGTTTGTTTTTTCAAATAAATTTTCTAAAATTGGTAAAAAAAAATTTAAAATAAGTGTGCCAAAGTCCATAATACTACTTTTTCGAAAAAATACAGTTTTAAGGGTAAAATTGTATTTATCATTACATTTTATATAGAAAACACATTATATTAATATTAAAAAATTTATTGAAAATTTAATATATAAATTTCATTAAAATCATTCCCAAAATTTATTTGTTTAATTTATTAAGGTTAAACATGTTTATTTACACAAAATAGTTTTTGAGAAGATGATTTTTTTATTTTCAAAAGGTTTTTATTTTCATTTGAAATTAATTTGTCACCAAATAATTCATTATATATATAAATATCTTTGTGTGTGTGTGTGTAAACCATATATTTTCATAATTTAGTTAATATTATCTATACTCTCTATTTCCGTAACTTGGTTATAACTATAATATTAAATTATAATATTTTAATAGTATATCACCTTTCGTTTAAACTTGGTGTTGTGTTTATAGAAAGATATACTTGGAATAGTGTGTATCACAATCCATACATAGTGTGGAGTTAAACACAAGACAAACTAATTTATTAATATTATATGATTATTATTCATTCATAAATTTTTTTATAAAAATATTATTTTTTTTGTTTAAGAAGAAGGGTGATTTTTGAGTTTAAAGATATATCAAATTTTAAAACATAGTAAATTCAGTTATTCATTAATTTACTTAGTATGGGTTTTTTATCTAAGATATATTAATATATTTATGTATATATTATTCATGTAAATTATTTTTTTCTTAATTAATTTTTATAAATTTAGAACATGTTGTTAAATAATTTATATAGAACACCTTAATGTATTATATGATAACAAACACATAATATTTGGTTAAGAGGTTTATTTGGTGGAAGTGTAATTCATGGGTTTTGAATTTTGAAAATGGGTGATTAGACATTTTATTATTAAATAATATTTACTAAATAAATTATTATTTGATTGTAATTATATATAATGGTAATCACTTTCTTCATTGGGCATGCGTAACTTGGGTAATGGATTATAGGAGAATATTTTTTTAAAATTGTTATCTTATTGGGGGGATTGGGGTTACTTAATTATGGTAGTTATTTTAATTAAAGTATATGGAGTAATTTATGTTGAGTCATTTGGATTAGTTTCCTTCATTTATTCATTCATTATTTCTTTCCTTTTAAATGAGTTAGTACTTCATTGATTTTTATATGATTAGTATTTTGGTTTTATTCAGTCTAAGATTGGTTGTTATTGGAATTCTCCTTGGTTGGAAATTTTGGTTACATTATTTTCTATCATTTACTCTTTTATTCATTAATATTAGTATTTATTATAATTATAATGGTCACTCAAGGTATTCTTGGGTTCATAAATATTTCTTATCTTGGATATTCGTCTTCTTCCTTAATTTCATTTCTTATTTGGGTTTTGGGATTGTGTGAGTTATTCCCTCATGTTCCATTATGTGGGATTATTTTTCTTTATAAGCAATAATGGATCCTAAAGGTTGTGTGGGGATTATTAGAATGTATTATTCGTCTCACTCCTTTTGGTGGTGTAGTTATATTCAATAACAATTTTTTGATATATATATATATACATATAACATTGGTAATTTATATAATGATACACTTTTATATCTATTTCTGATAAATTGTTATGTATATAAATTGAAAAAACACATTCACATGCATACACATAATTATCTCACTAGTGGAAGTTAAGTCCTTTTGTTGGTCCCTACAGAGTCTTCATACTCACATTGTGTACATGTATATCAATGAATATATAGTTTGATATAGAGAATTTTATGTAAAATTGTGTATGTGAGGATAGATACTTATATTTTTTCAAAAATAATATGGTGTCAAGGAAGTGGAGAAGGATTCCACCAAAGAGTAGAGTAAGGATACCCATCATTAGCAGGAGAAATATTAACGCATCAAAACATTTTTATTATTCTTTTATATAGTGATAATTAACTGTATAATTTATTAGTTAGTCAATTTTGATGTCCTAATTGAATACATATAAAAGGTAATATTATTATTTTCATATAGGTATAATGGGTACCCACTAGTATATAAGTTTTTAGTTTTTTGAATATCTAATGTAGTAACCTAGGTTTTTCCAGGTCAAGACTCAACTCATTTAAGAGTATAAAATTTCCAAGTCCCCTATTTGGGTAAAATAGTAAAATCGCTTATCTAATAACCTCAATAAACTTTTCCATTGTCCCCACTGATTGCATGGTTTTTATTTTATCAATGAGTTGATAGTTGGTGTAATTCTGAGTTTGTTTAATTTTAAAGGGATGTTTGATATTTATTAAATAAATAAATATTTCTATCTCACATGTGAGTAGTGGAATATTTTAAATGGATTCTCATATGAAAATTCCAAAATCATGGTTATATCCTAATCAATGAGTTTTGTAAAATAGATGTATAACTTTTATTTAGGTTTCAGGCCCCGGGTTGGGCCAGTTTCAATACTTTAATTAAAAACCTTTGTTTTAATAAATTTAAAATTATAAATTATTAATTTTACAACACCTATAGGGTTAGAATATTTTCCATAAACCCTATGAGGACGATAAAATATTAGAGGAATCAAGTCTTGGTGGAACCAATATCATATCTTTAATAAAGAATCAGTTAGTTTTGTGTTTTGGTGAGGGATTTTATTAGAATCAATTATAAAACCCTCGAAATGTAAGAGAATCCCCATTAAGTAGGGATTATTCATTAAAAAAAATCTTTGTTTTTATGGTTGGTAAATTTTAGAATTTTATTTTTATTTTTTTAGTGCTAAATCTAAAAAAAATTACATTTTAAAATAAAAAACCCCTCCCCAATTCGATGAGTTTATTGATGTTGGATTATTAGAATTCAAAATTTTCATTTTTCATTGTGAGTTTCATTATACATAACATTCATTGATAAATGAATTTTTGAATGAATTAATGGTTGTCTAAAATTATGTTGATAATGAATCTTTCCGTAGTTCTTTTTATTTTCACTATGAATTATCATTTTCATCCAACACCATGATATGTGGTTTAATGATATTTGTTAGAATCATGAATTTTCAAATTTGATATGGGGATGTAACTAGATAGATGTGGCATGGATGATGGTTTCTAATTTTATGGCATGTTAGTAAACAGTGTGTGTGTGAAAGGACCTATGGGTAATGGATGGATGATTTGAGAGGTAAGCTGGTGGAAGTGGTAAATTGAATAAGTTTTAGAGGTGGAAAAACACATAATATGTGTTTCAAGACCAGTTGTGGGATAATTAACAGTGGAATGAGGGGATCACAATAGATATGGGTATATAAATCGTAGAGAGATTTAGTTTCTGGATCATAGTTTTTATGACATGGTGTGTACTTCCAGATGCACACTCCTTGTATCGTTTACCCTATGTTACTATGGTTCACACATTGATAAAAATATCACATGTATTATGGTTAAAATTATATTTCATGTAGATTCATCTTTGATGGTTAGGTTACTACATTTTAGAAAATTATTACTTTATGTGTTCTAGGGGACACACACTATGTATATCGATGCACATGGATTTATGTGTATGGGTAAACAACCCCAAATTTACCACCTATAAAAATATTAAATGTGGTCCATGGTAAATTATATACATTCTATTTAGAACAAAACATATGTATTAGTATAGGACACGCAGATTAATCCTTGAACATCACATCCCCTATTTGAAGGTTAGACATGTTATATATGTGAGGCAAAATCAGCTTGTCGTCTACTGTCGGAACATGAATGAGTAACTCATGAGTCCCAAACAGAATGAACCCTATAATAAAATTATATTTAGTGTAATACACATGTAAATATGAAAAATTACAAGAAAATTCTCTTATCATGACTCATATACTTTTTCTAGAAAAGTACAATTTGTTTCGTTTGTGACATTAAGTGATTCCGATTTCTTCTTGGCTAGGTGTCAAAATCAGAAAAGTTAATTTTCTATTCTGATAAATTTTTAATTTAATGTGTGATTATATGATATCATTACATAGAAAATAAAATTAATAATTTGTCTTGGATATTTAAAGGATCTTAGCTCTATAGAGATTACTAATAGGTTCAGGCAATTTCATCGATGTAGACACGAGATTGGGTAATCCCTTGGAAATGTTCTTGTGATAGGGTGTGGGAATACACATTATAAATAGAGTTTATTAATCCATTATTATTGTACTAATGATAGGGAATGGGTCCTCCACATTTCTGTATTCTAGTTGGTCACTTCTGCGTATACTTGAGGCATGAGTCCCCAACATTTGGATGAGGTTTCAGTACTCAATTTATTGATTTAGGTACTCAATAATTTTATTTATTTTTCTCACCAAGGTATAGGTCCTATATATGGGTTTATAACTACCTTGACTATCCCACATTAATTGGTGAGGTGTAGGTTCCCAAATACATATTTTGTGAGGTGATGTGTGTTTTTGTTTGGTTAGTTAGTTATGGACGATAGGGTTTGATGTTCCCGTAATATACATGTATTCCTCTGTGAGGTTTGAGTCCCCCTCAATGGTTTAATATGGAAACATGGAAGATATGAATGATGATACTTCTAGATAAAATAATCCTTATAACACCAAATCCTCTCATTGTTTTCATTGAGATGTGACTTATATGTTTGTTATTGCCTTTAGACCTTACGGGTCTTTTGGTATTAAAATAATTTCAAGTTTTCTAGGATATGATCCTCCATGAAGCTAAACTATTAAGACTTCAAATCATTTATAATCCATTATTTCTAGAATAGGGATCATTTTTTGAATTTCCCAGTTTATTTCTATCTTCCCTCCTCCCGGGAGGACTGGTTATTATTTATCCTCTACTCTATGTTCATTGGGAATCCTACTGAGTATATTTATGCTCACACCTACATGGGATTCATTCCCAAACATTTTTTATCTATGTGGATAATGTATAGTTTATAGGAAAACTTAGTGGGAATAGATTTAAAAGAGTTATTCACACAGATTCCTAGTGATATATAGAGGTACATGGTAGAGAGGGTTATTGACATACATAAATATCACAGTTTTTACAATGATGAGATGTTATCCCTTCTTGGATGTCCATTAAACCAGGTGATTTTTTTATTATGCATGTGTATTCCCCATGGTTGTTTCCCATGTATCGTTCTAATGATTATAAAGACAGATATCCATATTCTCCAATAGCCCCTCTCATCATCATGGTAAATGCTTTTGAAGTTCTCTTATAACCATTGGTTCTAACTCCAATCATAGATTCTAAAAAGAAACTAGAATTATAGGGTGGTTATATAATAAGTGGTGTGAACACTAGGTCTTGTTCCAAGAGGGAACTATCTATCATTTCTTCCATGTTGTCATGGTGTTTCTCTGAGCCTAGGGAAAAACATAGGAAACTATCATTAAATGATTACCATCATAATATTTAATGGTCATTTCATAGGTTCTCGAGTGAAGGATGATTATCTATCTATTGAGTAGCAACATCATAAATCTTCCATCATCATCATGAGGGAACCAAAACAAAACACCTCTAGAATTCAGAAGTTTACTCATAATATTGGTGTGCCAAACTGCTTGCATGGAGATCTAATTAATAATCATATTTGGTTATTGTGGAATCACTTGATCAGTGTGGAACAACTAGATATTTCCAATCAAAAATCATGAAAAAGGTCGGCATTGAAAATATTTATTTCATTTTCTCATTTGTGTATTCAAAGTGTATCTTGGTTAAAAGGGAGTTGTTATGGAATGATCTTGGAATTTTTAATCCTCAAGATTCCCCCAAGCTTATCAGTGGTGATTTTAATTAAGTCATAGAGGCTGTGGAGAAGAAAGGTGGGAGTTCAGTTCCATGGAAATACAAATAATATTTTACTAAATTTGCTTTAGGAAATGGATTGATTGATATAGGAATCTATGGATATTGTTTTAATTGGTGAAACAACTAGAAATCAGTCGCTGGATCTAGAGTATACTTGATTTTTGCCTAGAAAATATTCATGCATTATATTCCATTCAGTATTCTCGATTTTCCAATCTAAATTGGTCTCTATCTGACCATTTTTATATTCTTTTCTCCCTTAAAACTAGTAAAGGAGTGAATAATTGGTTCTTCTCCTCAGTCAGGTGGATAGTGGATACAAATTTTCTCTAGGTGGTGCATTGGTCCTAGACCAAGCCAGTGCAGGAAAGATTCTAGATAGGGTTTCAAAACAATATTAGTAGGTTGAAGTAGGACCTTAAAACATGGAATATCAATCATCCATCTCAAATTTTGGTGATGGATATGATTAAAGTAGACATTGAGGGTGAATAGGTTAGTCTTGAAGAATCCTGAGATTATGAAATTTTGAAATAACTTTCTAGAAAGAAATCTATTTTATCTGATATGATCTTGGAAGAGGAATGAGTTGATTATGAACACTCTCTAGCTTTTTGGATTAGATAAGGGGATTGTAACTCTATTTACATTCAAGCATGTATCAAAGAGAAGAAGCATCCCTTTATCCCCAATATTCGAATGGAATATAGAATATATAGAAATGGCCTAGACATGGTGGAATGTATGATGTATTCTCATTTTAAATCCTTTATTACTGATCCCAAACCTTATATATAGGTTAGATACCATACAAGACATTAAAAATTCCTCTATTGTATACCCAGGATGGTTCTAGTTTGATCAACTCTTTCTTAGGTAGTATCCCTGAGGAGTAGGAGGTGTGGGAGACGGTCTGCTCCTTAAATTCAGAAAGATCTCTAGGGTCAGATGGATTACCAGGATATTTCTATGTGGCCTCATGGGATATCATCAAGTAGGATCGTGTGAAAAAAATCCAAGATTTTTTCAGTGGGGGTAGACATACAAGAGTGGACTATGATACAACAGTGGTCATGATTCCAAAGTCAACAAACCCTCTAATATCAAGAAATTTCTTCCGATAAGTATGTGAAATTTCTTCTATAAGGTTTTGGTAGGAATTATTAATAGGAGACTCTCTCTCCACCTTCACAACAGGATTTATGAGGAGAAACATACATTTATTAAAGTAAAATACATCCAAGCAACTATTTGACTAGCTCGAGAAATTATTGGGGACATCAACTTAAAAACCCCAAGCTCCAACATGGCTCTCAAGATTGATATGGATAAGGAGTTTGATATAGTGGAGTGGTTCTTTATCAAAAAGTTATATCAAATATGGGTTTATTTAATGAAGTCCTGGACATTTTCTTCAAATGTTATCGCTTCCCATGGATCTCCATTACTCTCTTGGGAAAGAAGCGTGGTTTCTTTAAGTCGGTTAGGGGCCTTCGATAGGGAGATACCCTTTCTCCTAGAATCTTCATCATAGTTAAAGATTCTCTTAGAATATATATTATCAGGATCATGTCCAATGGTAACATTCTTTCTTTCTAGTGAAAATACAACCTTAATGGTATTTCTTGTCTTCTTTTTGTGGATGATGTTTTGAACTTGGTTAATAGGAATAGTCATTCTATCCATAACCTTAATAAAATCTTTGAGGTGTACAAAAAGTGGAGAATCAAAATTATTAACAAGTATAAAATTAACGTTTATATTTCAACACATTTCATGGAGATAAGAGATAAAATATTGTGGAATCTATTGGAATTATTATAAAATACTTTCCCATGGAATACTTTGGGGACGAAATTGCTTTCTGAAGGGTGCGTATTCATCACTATGAAAAGAAATTTGACAAAATATCTAATCCCAAACTTAATTTGAAAAATCAATTTCTATCATTCGGCATCTACATTTCTCTCATTAATAGTGTTCCCACTTCAATCCCCATGCACGTCCTTTCATCTCTCTCTGTGTGCCCAAAAAGTGTTAAAAAGGGTGTATAATATCATGACTAAATTCATATGGGATGTGCATGATGAAGGAAAGTATCATTGGGAGGAATAGGAGATAATGGTAAAGTCTCTATAGGTACAGTTATCAATCTCAAGAGTATCGAGGAAACCATGCACTACATGTAGAACATGCTGGTTTGGGAGGCAATGGAGGGCATATCATTGTAGTCTAAGTTCATTTCTCTCAAGTATGGTTTGATCTTGGATGAGCCACATAGTGGTATCTCGGGAATTTAGAAAATAATCCATGGTGATGTAGATAAAGTCCAACAACACTCAAGATAGAAAATTAGGTGCAGAGATATAAATTTCAAGTTTCATAATTGGGTAGGTACGTTGTTGGGATTTCTATGTTGTCCTACTTCAAGCATCCCATTTCCCCCAGAAATAAAGTTACCTTATTTTGTCCACTCATTCATGAGTCCTCACCATCTAGAAATATTTATGGATATTATTCCTAATAATAAGCCTTATAAACTTTTTTTCACAAACAATCCATCTAGTATTTTAACTGGTAAAGGATATTGTTCCCTGAAGGAAGGTTCTCCCATCTTCTCAACCCGTGATAATTAGGAAGACATCCTATGGTGTCCAAAACTCCCTAAAAATATCTACTTCATTTTTTGGAATATTAGGTCTCAAAAAATCCCCACTAATAATGAATTCATGGGTAAATGATTTTTTCTAGCTTCAAGGTGATATTGTTGTTGAGCTCCTAAGATTGAATCTACGATGCACATTTTTTCACATAAATTAGGAGAACGCGGTGTGGGATAAGTTATGTGAGAGCTTAATCTTCAACATTCATTCTATTTATATAAAATATTTACAATATATCTAGTTTTAGGGTACTTAAAATAATATAAATGAATAAAAAGTTAGGTTCTCTCTTCTGGCAGAAGGATGTTGGACTATCTAGTCAACTCACAACAAATTCCACCATGAAGGCTCGTATATATCCCATATGGAAGTGGTAAAAAAATTCCAATGATTGGTAGTTGAACTTGATACTCGGTTAAAAAATTGGGCTAATTATCCTAATCTGAGATCAATCGGTAATGGTAATTATTTCTCCCCCTCACATCAGGATGTGCGCTTACATAGAAGATGGGTGAAATGGGATCCTCCTAGCCATGGTCTAAAACTGAACACTGATGGGTATTTCAGGGATGGTTTAATGTGGGTAGAGGGTTTATTCATGACTGTAGGGGTCTGGTTGTAGTGTAATTCTTAGCTATCATTTTCCAGGGTGATTATCTTCTGATAGAGTTCCATGCTATGCTTAGTGGACTCTTGATCTTCTGAGATAAGGATCTATCTATGGAATCTTTAGAAAAGGATTCCTTAATTCAAAATAATTCTATCCAAAAGTTCCCCTCCACACCATGTACCATTAGCTACCTCATCTGGAGAAATAAGTAACTTATGAACTACTGGGTGGAGATCTGTCACACTTAGAGAGAAGGTAATAAGGTTTCTGAATTCCTTGCTTCTCATAGCACCCAAACTAGAAAATTCCTTTTGTTCTATAATTTGGGGTCCCTCCCTTATGAGTGTTCTGGTATTATTATGATGGATTCCCTAATCCAACATCATTTTCATCCCCCATGACCTTCCTCTATGGTGTTATTTTTGTAGCCCTAATAAAATTCCTAATTTTGATGATGAAACTAAAAATTATTCAAAATAGTGTAAATTATCACCCAATGATTAAATTAGACACTACACACTAGTTATCAACCCTTAGTGATTAGAAAAATCACTTAATTTATGTGGTGGTACACTTCAATTTGATGTGTTATATGTATCAGGTAAATACATAGTAGTGTCATAGAATTATTGGGAGTTTTGGGATTTTATAAATAGTTGATATCCCTATATCATAAAAACAGTATACCCAAATACTAAAATATAAATCTTTTACATATTTCTGTTATATTATATGAAATACTATATCAAAACATATGATATCACATGTATTTAGAGCATATTAACTTTCAGTATTAATCTCATATGAATCTAAGAAAATATGTGTGTGGTTATCTTTTGTCTCTTATATAATAAGTGGGGTTGTTGGTTAATAAATAGTTGTTATGAAAAAAATGAGATAATACATATGTTTTATGATTCTATAACATGATTTGAGTAGAATATAAGGGAAAAAAATTTTATAGAGTATAAAAGGGTTAAACCATATGTTTTTTAAAATATGAAGAATTGAGATTCCACCGCCATCATTGTGGTACTTTTAAAAAAACTTCTTTTTAGAAAAATTATCTGAACACATATAATTATATATAATATATAAAAATAATATTTTATTTATTAAATATTCCTACTAAAATAAAATAAGTGTTATTTATTATCACAAAGGAATTTAAGTATTTTGAAAAGATATTTTGATAAGAATATAGTGTTTAAGAGACGAGTGGGAGTATGTTTGAACTTAATAAATTTCAATGTTACCCAATAAAATACTATTCCAATAAAAATTAAAAGTGAATTTCACTAAATATGTGATAAATATAAATATAAATATTTTCATTTAGTTCCCATAAAAATTTTAATGTTTCTTTACCCTAAAGGATTTTATAATATGTTTTCAAGTGATAATATAAATAGTTTCATTAGATAATAAAAAATTTCTAGGAAAATTATGGATGGAATGGGTTCTAAGAATGATGATAATTTAGTTATAAAGATTTATATGTAGAAAAAGTTTAAATCATCAAATTTGATGTTGTAGGATTAAGGAGTTTGAATATGTTCAAGGATTTGAGCATTAAGAATATGATTTCTAAGTCTCACCATTATTCAAAAAAGTTTACTTCATATATGTCACTCAAAAAATGAGTTTATTAGGAGGATTTTATCGGATGACCATATATAAATGTGGTATGAATTATGTAGATATGTAATGATGTAAAAAAACCCATAAAATTATAGCAAACAGAAGGTTAATATGGCATTCTATCATAATTGATATGTTAGATGGGTCCTTATGTATGGTTTTGTTAATTATTTTCAAATTAGATTAAGAATATAGAATATATCATATTATAAAAAAGGAAATATCTACCTTATCATTATTTTTACATTGGTTTCATATACATATATACTAATATATATATATATATATATATCTTGTAAACTGAAATTATGACCTCTCAATGTAAATAATTAAGTTATCCCTAATCGATATTCATCATGGAGTATTATAAGTTAAGATGAAAAGTTAATATTATCATGAGTAAAATTCATTTATTAGGATATAGAATATGCTAAAGATGTAAAAAATGGATTTTTTCATTAGATTACACACTAAACGTACCACTTACTATGGTTGGTGATATAAATATCATGTTAATCTTCATACTTTGACACTTTTCTTAAGTAGGCCTTGAGGCTTATCTAATCACGGGTGGTTTGGTATATTATTGATCATTTCATCAGTTCAGGACCAAATAAGATGGGATTTATCCTCTCATATAATGGGCCTGGCACCTAGGATCTTAATTTATATAGAATGAGGAAGGGTATGATTGTTATTTAATGGTACATATGATTTAATTATCAATTCAGATGAGGAACATGTTATGTTCTTATCCATAATAGTAAAGAAAATATGATGTATTCATCAACCTAGTAATTCTACACTCAAATAATCAAGAACATTTGATTATGATATATAGGATTTACATAATCATCCATGTCTCGTGGTCACTTGATCACTTGGACAAAGGGATCATATGGGGATTCATTCTTACATATGATACTGCTAATGAATATGGGTATAATGATACTTGTGATTGATGGAGATCACACCAGATACTTTTTTAACTTTAGTAACATCTATTATATGTTATAGGATACTTTTTTCAAACATTTAGGTATATAATGATTCATATTTGTGGTTAATGATTCAAAGTCCCATGGGTTCATAAATTTTTTGTTTTGACTGGGTGGTGATTGATTCTGACACATAGAGCTACTCTAAAACTATATTTGATTTAATCAAAATGAGTTTTATATTATTATTTCATAGGTTATTCCATATGATTTAATACAAGGTGAACTTAATAATGGATTTCTAAATTTTTTTTTTATATTATTCAAAAATTATTTTTTCATATGGTTTTACTAGTTATAGTATGCAATACAATATAAGGTTAAATACAAAAACGTTTATTAGTATTTAGTGGATGTGGGATATTGTTAGAGATACTCCCTGAAGCCTAATATGTTTTTGATAAAATTGATCCTATATTTTAGTGTATGATATTGGGATATCATATTGAGTGTACCTCAATATGAGGGATCACATCCCCTTTAATAGACACCCTAAAGAGGATCAAAGCACTGGAGTATTGGGTTCCATATCATGGAACCCACAAGTTACTATCTATTGGTGTGTTTTATTTAATAAATAGTTCAATGTATATTCAAAAATACTTGAAATCATAAAACAATTGTACATTTTTATTCATTAATAATTTAATCACATGGATTTAAAACTAAAGATAAACGGAAGGAATATGTGGAAGAATGAATGCATGAATACTGTATATTGTGTGCCCTATCATACTCTATGGTGGTAGAAAATAATAATAAGTGATATAGAAAATAGATTTCCCCTATTGGTAGTAACTATTAAGGGATATAATAAAATATTATATCCTTAGTTTTAGTTCATATCCAATAATCTCCCAATTTTTCTGAAATACCAAAAGGAATATATGTAAAATTTCAAACACTTTGTGGATCAATTCAAAACTTGTTTGGATAAGGTATATCAAATTATACTCATTTTCAAAAAACATTTTATCTAAGATATAATATTTTTCCAAATTATTAATTTTATAACCTTTTGGGCCTTAATATCATTGAAAAAAATATCTTCAATTGACTTCATATATATAATCCAAGATATGCCTCTAGAAAAGAATCAATGCTACTCAAGCTACTAAGGTGTCTGGTGCAATCTCCATAAAACATATTAAAACATGAACACCATAAGATGTATCATATACAACATATATATATCTATATAAGCAATTTTTTCATGTAATTGAGTGAACACAAGACATGGAACAATGTCGATCTAGTATAGGCCATCTCAAAAACTCTTAATTTTATGAAAATTATTAACATGGATGATGAATATATCACATGTAATTTATCTAGAATATGATCACATCAAATGTCCCTCATCCAAGTTACTAAACACATAATATGTTACTCAAATAAGCATATCCATGAATTTCCTTAGTCAAATTCAATAAAGGTACAAATTCCTTTTTCCCATTATACATGTGGACAAATCTCATATTTATTGATCTCTAATGAACGACATGATCAGAAAAATACCAAACCACCCTTGATTAACTAAGCCTTAAGGATTTAGTAAGAAATTTATCAAAGTATGAATGTTATCAAGAAAGGTAAATTTTAATACTTAGTTAAATAGGATTTATAATAAACATACAACCATAAGTGTATTGATTACTGTATGATATTACATGAGATATACTCTACTGAATCAATCCAAATAATAAGTTTCAATTTATTGTCTCATGAGTCCAATACTACTGTTAATATTAACAGATCATCACAAACTATAATAATCCATGATGATCATAGATTAGGGATAACTCAAAGTTATACTTTGTAGGGATATTATCACTCTACTATTCAGGTAATATAAATTACAACACATATGAATGAATGATAAAAAAATATTTCTTTTATAGTTATATTATACATTAAAAACCATTACATTCAATCTTGTATGTATCATATGCCAATAGATTCAACATGAACCTCATGGTTAGGTTGTGATAATAGAAATTCCAAAGGATGTGTTGGGTCTTTTGGTGAGACCAGGGTTCCTTGGCCAAATTAATGGATCCATTGTTATCATAGTAAATATTTAATTCTCCCTATATTATAAGAACCACATCATGTTATTAAATGAACTTCATGATCCAAACATCTTCCTTTTAAGTATTTTATGTAGTGATGCACTCTGACTCTATTTTATGAGTCTTTTTTGATATTTTGTTTGGAACTCTTCTAAATTATAGCTCCATAGATCAATAAAAACAAGAAACTATATTTATTTCTTATATCATCATTTACATATTGGAAACTATAATTAATATAACCCCTTATATATATCTCATACTTTCCTCCAAAAACCAATAACATGTCCTTAGTCCACAAGTGCTTCATAGTGTTATTTACAGTAATCTAATGTCTCTCACCATGATTGGATCGGTATCTATATTCTAAGATCATAGGCAACATCAAATTGGGTATAAAACATGGCATATATGATAAATCCTAAGGTGGATGCATAGTAAATTCTAACCATCCATTCTCACTCTTTAGAATGATCTTGAATCTCTCTAAGATTAATTCCATGAAACAAAGTTAAATAGTCCTTTTTAGAGTTATCAATGTTAAACCATATGAACACATTACCAATTTATATGTATTAAGTTAGTCCAATAAACCTCTTAGGAATATCTGTATACATATTCATACCTAATATATAGGCTACTTTACCTATATATTTTATATAGGATTATTATCACAAACACATCTAAATAGTGTGTAAAGTTAGGAAACCATTACTAATAAGGAGTATTTCATATACAAAAAATATCTGGAAGACTAGAAAACTCCCACTAATATTCTTATATACATAAGTATTGGATGAATTTTTTAGGATAAAAAACTCAATGATTTCTTAATTAAACCAAATATTACAACTTCAAGAAGCTTGTTTCAATCTATAAATATATTTTTACAACTTTCATACCTTAGTGGATTAATTTAACACTTCAAAACCTTTGAGTTACATCATTTATACTTCCTTGATTAAATTCTCAATAAGGGAAGTAGTTTTTAAATCTATTTGGTATATCTCATAATAAAAATGGGTTTTTATATCAATAAATATCTTAATAGACTTTATCATCATAACAGGTGGAAAGGTTTATCCATTCAAAATACCATGAATTTTATTATAACCCTTTTCCACCTAGTTGTATTTATATGTATAAATTCTACCATAAATCTTAATTTTATTACGTAAAACCAACTTTAACCTTGTGAGTCTTACCTCTTCTAGTGCATCATCCAAGTTTCAAAAAAAATTATTGTGTATATGGTCTATCTTAGATTCTATGACCTTTTCCAATTTCTAAAAAACAATGTTATCCATGGACCCTTGGTAATTAGTAGTTTTATCTCTTATAAACAATATTTCAATATAATTTTCCATAATAAATCTATATCTTCTAATATCTTGATGAATCCTACCAGAACTTTGAGGTTC
The DNA here is from genome assembly GCA_963277665.1 of Viscum album. NCBI lineage: Eukaryota > Viridiplantae > Streptophyta > Magnoliopsida > Santalales > Viscaceae > Viscum > Viscum album. The sequence goes on from OY728160.1 coordinate 642,917,438, forward strand.
TTAAATAATTTTAGTTGGTCCTTGTTCCATAACATTTTGTGGAACTAACTGAATTTTCATATCAAGAGTGATTTTTGTATATTCCTTTTGAATTCATCCAAGTTTAACTTTACTTCCACTAACTCATCAACATGTGTGCTACTTATCAATTAAAATACCATGTTGGGCCACAAAAACATTGTGTTTAAAAGGATTATAAAATTAATGTCCCATAATCTCATTGGGTTAAAAAATTAATAATAATTTCACGGATTTAGGGTTGAGCTTATTACAAGTAAAATTTCATACATATGATTCATATCCCTAAATCCTAATAAAATAAATAATGGGATTTTTTCCATTCCATGACTCATATGGTGTCTTTATGGATAATTTAGATGGAATGAGGTCAAGTATAAATGTATCAGTCTCAACAGAATAACCCTAGAATGAAATAATAAGGTCAAACTGACTCATAATCAACCAAACCATGCTAATTCGGGTAAAATTCCTCCTCTAAGACACACCATTCCATTGTAGTGTTCTTGTAGGGGTGAGTTGGGAAACAATTCCATAATATAATAGATGATCAATTAATCCTTAGATCAAGTATTCACCACCCTAATCATATTGAATAATCTTGATAATTTTTACCAGTGTATTATATACTTCATTCTAAATATATTTGAACTTTTAAAATGTTTCATACTTTTGTTTTATCAAAAACAAATAAACATACAGACTAAATTCATCGATAAAAGTAACAAATTAGCTAAAATTGCTACTTTCTTTAGTACCCATTGGTCCACATACATCACTATGTATGAGATTTAATAGTCCACTATCCCTTTAACATTTTCCAATAAAATGTTATTTATCCATTTTTATAATAAAAAATATTCATATTTTTCAGAATATAAATAATTTAATGGTTCAAATAATACATCAATATGAATTCTTTGGATGCTTTTCTCATTTAAATGTAAAAAGAGATAACACTAAAGTTGGGTGGGATTAATGTTAGACCTAACATTATTATTTTGATTTTTATAAATAATATCATTCATATCATAAATCTATAAACTACTTATTAGATTCTGAATGCCATAAAAAATTTCATTCTTATATATAAAACAAATATTAATCTAAATAATGAATGAAAATCTAATATTGTGCCAATAAGATATAAAAATAAAACTTATGTTTATGGTGGTAATATAATAATATTTCTGTAAATCTATAACTAATTCACTTGATAATGTTAAATCAAAAGTTATAACATCTGAGGTAGCAAGTCTTTCTCTATTTTTTACAAAAATATCTACTTCACCCTTTTTAAATTCCCTCCAATATCATATTCTTTTTTCAATAGAAAAATGTGTTATGAATACCTGATATCCAATACCCATGAATCTAATTATGTAAAATTGACCACTATAACATTCACATTCACATTCTCTAAATATTTCTCTTTGAGAACACTTCCCAACCTTACATTCAAATCTATAATTGTTTTTATTTCAACCTAAGTCACCCTAAGAGGGGAAGGGTGAATTAGGGTGTCAAATTATTATTTTGTATTTAAAGTATCTTATTTCAAAAAAATTTAGAACCTATAAAATATATATTATTAACCACATAACCATAATAATCATAGATAAAAAAATAATATACTATTCACAACAATTTTTACTTAGTTCACTACTAAGGGATAATCTAAGAAGCATACACCAACGATGTGTCGGTCATACTATAATAAACTATGCTTCAATAGTTTGATAGATTACAAATGTTTGGTCAAGGTCACTATATAAAAATCACACTACATTTATAAATAAATTAGGGATATCACACTTCCTCCCTTGGATCACCCCATTAAATCCTCCTTTACGTACTACTTCAACTGATGTTTACCTCAGTTTACTGACTTGGAGGTCACCTACACATTATTAAGAAAATATGTTTAAATTTATATCATGATAGTGTAAAAATGATACTCCAATATACTCCTCGGTCTCTAGAAAAACTATTATATATTGATGCATAAAAAATCCTTACTCGAAACCATATTGAATGTAACTACTATAAGGATTAATATTCACTGTAAACTATAATTTTTACTTCACCTACTATGATTTGTGAGCTACATAATTCATCATGAAATAGTGATTAACAAACTATTTCATGTCCTATTTCAAGATAACTCTTCTTCATGAACTACTCTATGCCTCATAAATGATAGCTACTTCGCATGAACATTTTCTTCACAAGAGATCTAGTTTATAGGTGAAACTTGTTATGTGAACTTCCTAACTTCTATGAAATTTTATTAATCCTTAAATATTTTTTTAGTTTATTATTGATTCTTAATGAATTTATTAGAAGGTTTTTTATAATAAATTTCATCTAAAAACTCATTAATAATCAAAGTTATTGTTCAACCCTTCATGCTACTTTGTGAACTATCTACCACAGACCTCCTTCATAAACCATCCCCCATATAAATGTTATGTAGAAATTTATTTTGTGGTCCTCTAAAAAACATCAACTATTTATATAAAATGATATCAACTCAGGTATATTTTCATTATGGTCCCAAATCCAAATCGTGATATTCTTTCTTTATAAAACATTCATTAAATTCTCTTACTACATTACAAAACAAACCTCTTACACAGTTCACAAACCAATTCTACCACCCAACCACAAAATAATTGTTTATCGTGAACTTCTTACAATGGTCATTTATATCCTACATGATCTATAAAAATACTATGGGAAAAATAGTCCTTTTACCTAAATTTTCTATAACACCCCAAAAAATTATTTTAAAATAATATTATTCTCTATAGCAATCTTAACATGTAACATGAATTTTTAAGAGAATTACAATATACTATAAAAATATTAATATTCAAAAGTGATAATTATAACCATTAAATTAAATTTGAGGTTTGAATAGCAATAACCAAGTTATAAAAAAACATTATAAAGGTTTTATATAATTAAAATTCATTGATTATGGCATAATATATAAGTTCTCAATTTTTAGTAAAGCCATGTAATGCTTCAAAAATATGTTTTCATTAAAAATGGTTTTTAATATTTATTATCTGGATAAATTATAATTAATTTACAAAAAAAATATGATTTTTATTTCAAGAAATTAATATAATTTTTTAAACCATCATTTAAAAATTATCTTAGTGTGAAATTTTTATATTTTTCTGAAAATATTGATTTTTCAGTGAATTGAGAAAAATACTAATTTTTGTAAAAATATCACTTCTTTTCATAAATCAAGTAACATAAAATACATATTATGTTTTGAATTTTATCTTAAATTAACATAATTATCCTTTAATTATATATAATCTAATTAATTCCACAGTAATATACATTAAACTTGGTTTTGGTATAAGTTCATTTTTAGACTAAAAATTTCAATTTGCTAAAAACTATTTTTTGATGTGTTTTATGCATTTATGTTAAAATTTATTTCTTAAAATTATATAAATTGAGTCTTGAAAAATGGATTTAATATTTTTAATTATAATTTTAAAATTTGGAAAATATTTCTTTTTTATTTTTGGTAATTATGATTAGTAATCACAGTGAATATTTGTCACCACGGTAAGGGTAAAACCGGTAAAGCGAGATTAAAACTATGAGATAAGACATTAAAATATCCCTAACACTTTTATTTTTTTATCGGATAATTTTTTTATTACCATAAACATACAATATTCAAAAATAAGGAAATTTCTTGCCACTTTAATTTGATTAAAGTATTTATATTATTTTAAGTGAAGGATAAATTCAGAACTTCACCCTCTTTATTTTAATGTCTGCAATATTTTATAAAAGGGATAAAATCTAGTTATGTTCTTTTATAAATGTTTATTTAAAATCATAATTTTTTATCATGGTAATTAATTTTAAATTTTTATTTTTGGAATAATTACCCTAAATGCTTACACAATAACGACACAATGTTCGTTCAAGTAATTGAAAATCAAGTAAATAATTTCAAATAAATTAAAAGTTTTATAATTTGGATGAATTATTTTTTCCCAGGAATTATTTAGAAAAATATAACATATTAGTGATTTTTTGAAAGTTTATATTATAATTAAATTAATATATTGATATTTTTAAAATTCAAATTAAGTAAATAGTCCTAAAAATGACTTTAATGGTATCTTATGTTAAATAATATGTTACTAAAACATATAAAATTCTTAAAAATATTTTATTTGGACAATTTAATGGGATATGGTTGACCATATAAACCATTTTCTATTTATGGTTCACTTTTTCGTTTATAGTAACTTTCTTAACCCATAAAGAGTACAAAACTTTGATATCGTGGTAATCATCAAAAGGGGTAATCTGAGTTAAAACTAAGAGATAAGGGGGTAAAATCACCTAAATATGTCCAAATTTTATTGTATGATATTATTTTAACTTTTACTCATTTTATATTCTAAACATATCAATCAAGTTCCACTTTAACATGAAAATTAATTTATAATAATTTAATACTTTAAGGAATTCCAAGGGTTCCCCTCCCGTCACTTATAAAAGGGAACCTCGTGTCCTCTCTTACACACAGCTTTTTAGAAATAATGTTCAGAAAAGTATTTCCAAAATATCTCTCCAACATCACTCACCATGTATAAGTCATATTCTCACCTGGTGGCCAAACCAAGAAGGCTTAAGGTGTAAACCAAAGTGGTTATCCAAAAGAGAGGGTGTAAGTCATAACCAACATATTTCAAGTTTAATTCTTCTTATACCTCATTCTAATCTTCATTATACATTATTAAATAATTAAATAATTATATTATATATAATTATATTTTTTTATTATAATAATACCCTTTCCATACTATGGGAAATAGAAACATCATTCGTGCGTATATGCATATTACCACCTCTATAAAGCGATGTGTTAGTTTTTAATCACCACCTCAAAAGCATGGATACTATAATTTATTTAATTAATATATATTATATTAATGATATAATTATATATTTTTAGGGATAATATATCATATATTTTCTTACCTTTCCATCCATTGAAAACAGATAAAGTCATTCGTGTGTATGTGCGGACTACCACCTCCACAAAATGATGTGATTTTTTTCATGTACATATTTCATGGATGGTTATAAAATTTCATTTAATATATAAAAATTATTAAAATTTAATTATTAAAATTATTTATATGATGTAATAGTGACCCATTTGACCATAATCATCCTACCAAAGTTGTTTTTGGATAATTAATTAAACGTCCTCAAAATGTACAATGTGAACCTAACAATTTTAGTAACAAAACAAAACATGGAAATAAATGTAATAAAATGAATAATGAAAATAAAATTAATATGAAATAGGTTATTAATAAATTATAAAAATAATATAATTTTATTATTTAGGAGTTATAGAACTTACAAATCTTGAGAGGACATAAGGTAAGGGACTTTTCTTTACAACCTTATTTTAAAGTTTTCCTTTCAAATCTTAATCTTCCGTGTCTGTGTTCCTTACAATGTTTCTTATAATGTCATTATCTACACTTAAAAGTATTGTAAATTTAATTTTCAACAAATTTTTACTTTATTTTTAATTTTTTAAAAAATAATCTTTTAAATATTTAAAAAATTGATCATTTTGATGTTTTTTACCAAAGTACAAAAAGAATTTTTTTTAACATATACAGCTTGAATACTTTTTCCCACCACCATATCCATTTTTCATTATTAATATTCCTATAAAAGTATCAATACCTATTTTCTAATAAAATCATTCTCTTTATGTTTTGTGAATTTTTAGTTTTAATAATATTTTATAAGGAAATAGAAGCTTTTTTATCATCTTTATGAGATAAATAAAAGTGTTATTTCTTATGGGTTTTAATTCCAATTAAAAAGGGTTTAAATATTAAAGTGAAAAATATATGTGTTTTGTTAATTATATGGTTCTTTTATATTATTTATGATGATGTGTGAGCCTGAAATTTCTCTTATAATGGGAGATACCGATATAACTCTCTAATTAATTAGGTAAAGTGATGGAGTTTACTCGTTATAGGTTACTCCTAAGAGATATAGAAATGAACAATTTAGGTTATTCCATTATAAGAGTTATTATAAGGGTGACTATAAGGATGTTTTCCTAATGTACCTAAATAATATTCTTTTAATGGTTTATAATGGAAATATTTTTATTTCAAAAGGTAATAAAATGGGCTTATGTAAATAAGGAAAGTCTATGACCTTTTTTATAATGTTGAAATGATTTTTTCAAGGAAATTTATTCAAGAGTTTTCATGTTTTCCAAAAATCCATTATGGTTATGATTTTGAATTTATGATTTCATATGAAATGTTTTATGAAATCTATTAATAAATTAAGTTGTTTACATGGAAATGAAAATAGATATTTGAGATCAAATGTTTATTTTGAAAAATTAAAGCTTTCTTATGGATTTTTTGAGTTTAAAAATGGACTTAAAGTTTTATTTTATTTTATATCCCATAGTGATATTTGATTTGATTATCCCATGTTTTCAAATAATTTTTCATAAGGATTGAGGATGGTTATAAAACTTCATAAATTTAGTGTTCCAGATATTGGAGTTACCTTTAATGAAGTAAGTGTGTCTTTATAAAGAACTAATTTTGTGGGGAAATGGATACAGTGGAAAAATTTACACTTTGTTATGTAATGTTTTACCTAATTATCTAAAACTTTAAACTAAAAATATCCTAGAAATGTGAGAAAGTAAAACCCTTATTATAAATCAAATAATTGTGGGTTATTTATGGTATAGGGTGTTATAGTTGTAATTAAAGTAAAGGTTTAGATAACTTTAGATATTAAGATGATTCAGATGAGGATTTTTTAAGATTTTTAGATACCATTATTGTTTAATAAGTATAAGTATAAGATAATAACCTAATTTTTTGGAAAATAAATTTTTAGAGACCCTTTTTTCCCTTGTAAGACTTTTAAATGTGTTTATATATATTTCCAGAGCTAGGTGATGAGATGGTGTGCAATTTTGAGGTCTGATGTTCCCGGAATTAATTTTATAAAAATTTTGAATATATTTTATATTTTGTGCACATGATACCTCAATGAAAATGGGATAAATCTTAAATGGTTGGTCATATCAAAAATCTAATAAAAAATTTGGGTCCAGAATATGGTTTTTATCCTAATCATGACATAAAATGAGTCCATGCAGGTTTTTCCTACACCTCAATCATTGGGGGTTTGTTAAGTGGATTAAATTAATTGATTAGATTAATTGATTGATTTATTTAACCCAGCTTGAAAATTTATAAATGTATCACCATGAAAAACAATCTATAGTTGGATCATAATCCTATGAATTTGAAAACATCTCTATTTCCTCCTTCCCTTGGTGAATCTCAACAAACGATGATGAAGCTCTCAAATCAGATCAGATCAGGCGCAATGAATGTGTCAACTTCCTTCGAATAACTGATGGACACGTTCTTCAACATTGATTGATCTAAAACTGAGGTATGACTCATCAATTGGTTTTTTTACACCATTGATTAAATGATTGAGTAAATCGTTTTTTGTTCTTCAATATGTTCTGCTATTGTAACCTTTTCACGAGCCCAAGTAATGAAATCTAAGATAATTTATTGGGTTTATAATCCTTGGATCATCGTTATTGATCCTTGGCCAATAATTCTTGTCCAAAAATCATTTAAGACATTGTTATGATGCTTTTCTCCCTCGTTGGTTTGCATTCTTCACCGATTGGATTCCTGAGGTCTCATTTGACAATTTCTAGGAGGCCCGAGCTTGATCGGTCCCCTGAATCCATGGAAGATCTATGAAACATGAATGTTTTTATGATATGATCACATATCTAGAAAGCTTGTGGGATGAGGATACTCAATTTGATGGTTTAATTTCATGAAATTGAACTTGGAAGTTATAATGATTTGTGTAATGATTGAAAAAACCCTTCCCAACAAAAAAACCAATTTTCGGTGAATAATGGACCGAACGCTTGAATCTTGTCCATATCCACTCATATTGGAAGGATTCAAGGAAATATCTGCAGGAAAATGAGATGAATCATCCAGATCTATTGCATGGATCATGAATCTTCCATTATATGAAAATCTTGACTACAAGTCATGTTCCAAGATGAACACATGGTTTGTAGCCTCTCTAAGTGGTGGGACAAGGGTTTGAGAAAAGTTAAGGATGTCATAGAATATAGTCCTCCCGCAAACGTCGTGTATCACTTCCCCAACTGGATAAACCTATGTGATGGGTAACACGGGTGGGGAATCCATGTAAGAGTACACAAACATGGGTTGCAAACACAGGCTATATCCCATTTGGACTGACACACCATGTACCGAAGTGTATGGAAACGGTTTCTGGTACATGGACACAGCGAGCAGCACATGGCCCTATTCCCGATTATCCAGGACATTCCATGTAGTCCACCTACATGGTATTTACTAATACATGGTAAGAATACAAGCTCCATCTAGGGACACAGCTAGGCTGTTAAGTGGGGTCACACACCATGTGTTCCCCCTCACATGTCGTTTACCCCTTGGTTCCATTTCAGGAAACATTAAAGTCTCGTATCTCCTTCATTTGAACTCGGATTTTATCCCAAAAGTAGCTTATCCTGGGTGTTTTTTTTTCATGTATAATGTGATTCATCCCTCAGTTTTTTACTTTTGAGATAAGATTTGAAAGGTTACAATAATGAAACCTTCTAAGGAAGCCACAATGATGGAATTTATTGGGTAGGATCATTAGATGATTACTCCCAAGTGGAACCCTCCATCTGGGCTGGGAATGGGTCATCGATAGCTTCTAGAGTGGAACCCTCTAGTCGGGCTAGGAATGGTTCCTACACACACTCCGGAGTGGAACCCTTCAGTTCGGATAGGCACGGGTCCTTGAAGACAATTAGAGTGGAACCCTCCAGTTGGGCTGGGCATGGGTCCTCTAATTCCCAAGTGGAACCCTATTTCAGTATCAAGGTATGGGTCCTCGTTGACTCATAGTGGAACCTGGTAGCTTGGCTGGGCATGGGTCATCGACCATCATAGTGGAACCCTCCTACTGGGCAGGGAATGGGTCCACTATCGACTATCATAGTGGAACCCACCTATTGTACTGGGGCATGGGTCCTCTATCTATAAATTTTGGTCCCTAGACTGTGTGGCACAGTGACAAGATGTGGTTTGATGTAGGTTTGGACTCATGAGGAATAGGGATGCTTTCCCCACTGAGATGAATTTTTTTGATGTGACAGAAAATATTTAGGCAAGATAGTTCCTCCCAAAGTGGATAGTATCAAGGTGTGGTAATTAAGTTCATTGGAATTATGTATTTAGGGTAGATGCATGGGATTATAGGCATTGTTGTTTGACTTTTGGAAACATTGGATACTCTTCTTCTTGGGATGAGCTATGAGATAGAGATTCCCTTACTCTCTCATTCAGGCTTATTTGATTGAGCATATGTGTGTGTGTGTGTGTGTGTCATTATTCTCTATCTACTTCTTGGATTTGGACACTCTCTTTTCAAGAGAGGCAAAGACGTGTGGGGTATTCCATGTGATTTTTGTGTCTACATTCTCATGGTTTGAGGAGTCTACTCTCCTACTATATGTGGGTAATGCTCGATGGGTAGTTCATCTACCCACCATGTTTAGCCCCTTGTGTTTGGATGAGCTTACCTTCACTCTCTGTTTTATTGAGTTGTACTCTTTCACTATACCTTGTGCATATGCTATATTTCTCTTCTATTATATCTCTTAATGCCACCCCCCCCCCCACGCTTTCAAGGTATCCTACTAGGTATTTTTATACTCACCACTGTATGGAATTTTACTATGACTCAAGTCTAATGCAAACGACAGAAAGGTTGATTGTGATTTGAGAGGATCTTAGAGTTACTGGATTCTTAGACCGTATATGGTGGTCATATCTTGGGATTCAGAAGAGGGGATATCTTTCAACTATTTTTTTAGTTTTGTTAGGTTGGGACATATTTCTAGTTTTCCTTGTATTTTTTCACTTTTATTTCAGTTTACACTACCATACTCTTGTACTATCAAGAGGTTTGTGCATTCTTGGTTTACTTTATAGTAATGTTTCATCTTTTCTTCTTTACCTTTTCACTTTTGCATTGATTTGGTTGTGTGCATGAGTACATGTTCTTAAAAAATGCATCCTTGATTTAGTTATGCCTTTGTCACTTTTCTCCACCCCTGGCCTATGGAGGTGGGCTTGGGGTAGTTGTGACTTGAGCCCCACGTTGGGTTGGGTCATGAAATATTGGTTTCAGAGCAATTTCATTCCTTGGGACAATGTTTGGAAGTATCCTTTTAAGATAATAGGTTGAATTTATGATGATATTATCAAAGTGTCTAGAGTGAAGCTCTCAGACCATGGAGTCTGGTGATGGTGTGGCGGCTAACGTATCCATTCACCAGGACCTTGACCACCATCTTGTCAACTCGGCATTATGAGACATTTTTTGTAGGGTTAACGGTACATGCATCATATAGGATTGCGTATTTGACTTCCCTTATTCATTATTCTCTCCATTATGATATGTATATATATATATATATTCTCATCTGGCCATGGTACTCCTTCATAACTTTCAGAATCCCTCTGAAAATACAGACAGTCAAGATACTAGCTCTGAATCATGACAACGATCCTATGAAAAATGAGGCCTCAGTTAAAGGTCCATCTTGTATTCCCCTTCCTCCAGGTAGGAAGGTAGAAGTAACTCCACCTATTGAGAATCAAATCATCCTAACAGAGTAGGATGAGGATTCATGTGGGAATAGCGCACTCGGTGAGTTCCTGTAATAGAGACCGCTGAGGTTCCACAGCAAGCCAGATCTATAGTCAGTGGAGGATTGGCTGGAGTTGGTGGTTTATATCTTCAGGCTTGTTCAAACCCCAATGGATTAGGTGGTGGAACTGGTATCCTGCCTTTTCCACATAGTAGTTGGGCGTTGGTGGGGCCTGGTTACATAGATGCATGATTAGTTGGAACTCTCATGGGACGTCCTCCATCATTTGTTTTGTGAAGATTATTACCCCTCCTGCCTATGCTCAGTCCAGATCCAAGAGCTTCTAGAGTTGAATTAGGAAGATATGATGGTGGATGATTATGCGGTGAGGTTCATAGACCTTATTCATTTCTCCTTTGAAATTATCTGGTATGGATACTTCTGGGCACAAAAGTTTGAACAGGTACTCTGTAGAGAGATTTGAGTCATTATAGTTCCCTTGTGCAACCTCTCCTATGTCAAGGTACTAGGGTAGGGACTTGTGAAAGAGATATTTCTATTAGAGAGACATTGAATAGCTAGAGATATCAATGGATTCTAGAGAGTTGTGTCCTCTACAATAGCTAGCAGATGATGGGCGCCAAGATCTCAGCATAGGAGATCCTTCCATGATCATACTCAAGTTCCCGGTCAGAGGTATAATAGATCACCAGGGAATCCTAGGGAGGTTTCTTGCTTTACTTGTGATGGTTGAGGTAACATGGATCAAGACTGCCCGGCCAACCGTGCAGATAACTGACAGACTTCAACGACAGAGGCAACGCCATGATCAGAGATCTCCTAGGTGCGGACAAGGTGGTCCCTTGGGAGGAGGAGATGGTAGATTATCAAGAGGATATATCAGTGGTGGACCCCATTATGATTCCTTTCTACAACCACCACTAGGTGGCCCACATCAAGCTCAGGGAGCTGGTGGTTGGGGCTATGGATAGTTGCATTCTTTGGATGTCTATGATCCCACAGCGCATGATATGATTCGAGGAATGATGTATGTTTATTATAATCTTACCTCAATATTAGTATAAATGGGTGTAAGTCGTTCCATTTTCTCTTTACTCCTGGTGCGAGAGTTGGAGCTCCAAGTTGAGGCACTAACACAACAGTTTTTTCATGAGGTTCCTACAGGGAATTCTTCTTCTATATCTTTCACCTTCCGAGAGTGCGAGTTAACAATTGGATGAGGGAGGTTCATGTGAGACCTTTTTCCATCATGGTGGAACCCTATGACGTCATCTTGGGTATGGATAGGATTTCCATGGTCTAATCCTATATTGATTTTCAAAATAGACAAGTCATATGCCGATACATTGATAGAAGGAGATTCTCCATTTATGGTGTGAGAGATCTCATGGAAGGACAGTTGGATTCTGCAAGAAGGAGGTTTTATCCTATCACCCATCAGTTGGTGAGTGTAGCCCTTGGTGTAGTAGGCTCTTCAAGCATCTGGTTTCCTTTAATTGTGGAGGATTATATGTACATCTTCCCCAAAGATGTTTTGGGACAACCTATGAGGTGGGAGATCAAATTTTTCATTGACTTGAATCCTAGGGTTTCCCCTAATATCTTATGTGGCATATCAGATGGAACCTACCAAGATCTAGGAGATGCGGTTGTAGTTGGAGGAACTTCAGGAGAAAGGTTTAATTAGACCCAATGTGTCCTATTGGGCATCTATAGTCCTATTCGTGAAAAAGGTGGATGGTAGCTTACTTCTATGTGTGGATTATCATCACATGAATGAGGCCATGATAAAGAACAAGTACCCCTTTCCAAGGATTTATGACCTATTTGACCATTTTCAAGGCACAAGTTGGTTCTCGAAGATCGATCTCAAGTTCGACTACCACTAGTTTTGGGTTCACAAGATTTATATTCCAAATCTGGAATTCTAATGTCACTACAGACACTATGACTTCCAAGTGATGCCAATTGTTGTGATGAATTCCCCCACCATGTTTATGGCTTCGGTGAACTAGGTTTTCCAGCCATATTTGGAAAAGTTTGTTGTCTTCTTCATCAGTAACATACTCATCTACTCTACATCATAGGAGGAGAATTTAGAGAACTTGAGGATGGTTCTTGATTTTCTTCAAGAGTACCATCTTTAAGGAAAGATCTTGAAATTCTAGTTCTAGATTCATGAGGTTCACTTTCTAGGGAATTTCACTTCTGAGCATGGTTTAGCCGTGGACCCAGAAAATATAAAAGCAGTTCTTTCTTGGGATCCACCCAAGAACGTGTCAGGGGTGTAGAGATTCCTTGGCTTGGTGGAGTACTATAGGATATTTCTGGAAGACTTCTCCAGAATCATATCCCCTTTGACCTCCCTGATTCAGGCAACCATTTACCTGGTCTGAGCAGTTCCAGATATCCTTTTAGGAGTTATGGAAGAGGATAATGGGTTCTGCAGTGTTGATACTACTAGAGGAGGGTGTGGAGTTCGTAGTGTATTACGATGCCTAAGGATCTTTTCTTGGCTCTATGTTGATGCAGGGTTTGGAAGTCATCACATACGGTTCGAGGTAGTTGATACCCCATGAGTAGAACTATTTGATTCATGACCTTGATCTAGAATTGGTAGTTATTTCTTGATGATGTGGAGACAATAATTTTGGAGACCACTTTATGGTTTACTCAGACCACCAGAGTCTTGGGTATGTCTTCGCTCAGAGATACATGAACCTTAGACAATGACATTGGTTGGAATTCTTATAGTAATAATACTTTAAGATAGTCAATACTATGGGGAAGGGAAATGTCATATAATATTTCCTTAGTAGGAAGTCCCATGCTCACCTAGTGTAGGAAGCTTCATAGAAATTGGCTTCCCTGTAGCTAACCTTTGTGGAGTAGGAGGGTATAGATTTTCTTTAGTCGATGGTGTTGACTCCTTTTCTTATTGAGTGTGTCAAAGAGTCCCAGCTATGAGACATCGACTGTGAGGTCATTCAGGGTAAAATATCCATAATCAAATCACTAAATGGATATTCTGAAGGAGGAAATCACATCATCTTATTCCAAGGGTGAAAAGTGGTTCCAGTCACGTTACAGTAAGATGTGATGTAGGAGTTTCAAACTTCTCCCCTAGATGTACATCTCGGTGTCAGGAAGATATATAGAGAACTTCATTGATAGTTTTGGTGGCCTGGCATGAAACAAAGCATTGCTGAGTTTGTCTCTCGATGCCTTACATGTCAGTAGGTAAAGGCTGAGCACCAAGTTAAGGTAGGTTTGTTGTGGCCTCTTGTGATCCTGAAATGTAAGTGAGATGGAATATACATGGAATTTTTCATTGGGATTCCATGTACGTTGAAGATCCATGACGCTATTTGGGTGATAGTTGACCGACTCACGAAGTCATCACACTTCCTTGCTATCACACATTAGAGTTTTGTAGAGTGTTTTGGGATAGTTGTATGTATAGGATATCATTGGATTTCACAGGGTTCCCTTGAAAATTGCCTCTAATAATGACATTCGGTTCATGTCACGATTGTGGAGAGGCATGTAGGAGGAATTTGGGACCCAATTACCAATGAGTAAATCCCTTCACCCCCAAAATGATGGGTAGATCGAGCACATTATCTTGGTGATAGAGGATATGATGAGGTCTTGCATGTTGGACTTCAATAGGATCCGGGAGGATCACCTTCTTCGGTAGATTTTTCATACAACAATAGTCACCACTCTACCAACACCATGAAACCTTTTTAAGCCTTGTACAAGAGACCCTGCAGGTTACCTGTGAGCTAGACATCGAGGATGGAACCACTTTTACGGAGCACCCAGTGGCGATCAAGGAACGGTTGGAGTGGACCCTAAATTGATGGATCATCCCTTTGGTTCATGTACTATGGCAATAAGGAAACATGTAAGATATTTCCTTGGAGTGGGAGAGCCAAGTGCGAGCTAAGTATCCCGAGTTATTTTCTTAGTTTTTTCTTTTCAAGTATAAAAGTATTAAAGGAGGAAATGATGTAGACACCCATTGTTTCCCTTGTAAGACTTTGAAATATTTCTATATATATTTCTTGATCTAATTGTTGAGACGACATGTGATTCCTAGTCTTGGTGTGGCCAGAATTAATTTCATAAAAATATTAAAAATATTTCATATCGCGTGTGCATGATACCTAAAATAAAATGGTATAACTCTTAAACGGTTGATCAGATCATAAATCTGAGACCAAAGTTGGGTCCAGAATGTGGTGTTTACCTTAGGAGAAACATAAAATGAATCATTTTTGGATGTTCGGACCCCTCTCCATTGGTGGTATATTAATTTGATTAAATTAATTGATTAAATTAATTTATTTATTTATTTATTTAACCTAACTTGAAAATTTATAAAAGTAAAGCCATGGAAAATTGCACTGGTATGGCTAAAAATCCTATGAATTTAGCAAAATCTCTCCTTCCTCCTTCCATTGACGGATCTCAATAAACAACGATGAACCTCTATAATCATATCAGATCAGACGCAATGAACACATCATATTTATTTAAATCATTGACAGATGAATTATTCACCAGCGATCAATCCAAAACTGAGGTAAGTCTCATAAATTGGTGTTTTTACACCCTTGATTAAATAATTGAGTATATCATTTTTTTCATCAATCTTCACCCCTATTACAGCCATTTTATGAGACCAAGTACTGAAATATAAGATAATTTATTTTGTTTCTAATCCCTGTATCACCGCTCTTGATTGTTGGCCAAGAATTCTTGGCCATTGATCATTTAAGACTTTTTTATTGTGTTTTTATCCGTTTCTGCTTAATGTTATCCACCAGTTTAATTCCTGAGGTCTTAGTTTGATAATTACTGAGTGGACCAAGCTTGATCAGGCCACCTAATCCATATAGTATCTAAGAAATGTAAATGGTTTGATGATATGATAACAGATCTAGAAATATTGAGGGATGAGGATGCTCGATTTGGTGGTTTAAGTTCATGAAATTGAACCTGAAATCCATGATGGTGTGATAATGAATGATGAAACCCTTCCCTAAAAACAAATCTGATTTTTGATGAATGACGGCTAGAAATATTAGATCTTGTTTATAAATTCTCATCTCAAAAGGATTTAATGTGAGATGTGTGGTGAAATGAGGTGAATCGACGAGATCTACCACATAGATTAAGAATCTTCTATTCTATGAAAATCCTGACTACACGCCATAATCCCAGATGAAGACATGGTGTGTAGCCTCCCTCAGCAGCGATTCTAGGGTTTTAGAAAAGTTAAGTATGACACGGTGTGTAGTAATTCCTCACACGTCATGTACCCCTTACCTAGTTGGATAAACCTATGTGATGTGTCACACGAGTGGGGACTCCATTTAAGATTA
Source organism: Viscum album (assembly GCA_963277665.1). Classification (NCBI taxonomy): domain Eukaryota; kingdom Viridiplantae; phylum Streptophyta; class Magnoliopsida; order Santalales; family Viscaceae; genus Viscum; species Viscum album. The sequence goes on from OY728160.1 coordinate 642,933,668, forward strand.
CAAAGACACGAGTCGACCACATAGACGGTATCCCATGTGGACCGAAATGCCATGTACCAGAGTACACAGACATAGGTTTTTGTACACAGACATGGAAATCAGGACATAGCCATGGTCTCAGTTATCCAAGACACGCTATGTAGTCCACCTACACGATGTATACTACTATATAGGATGAATCTATGTGTTTTCCAGGGAGACAGCCATGCTGTGAAGTGGGGTCACATGCCCTGTGGTCCCCCTCACATGCCTCTTACCCCTTGGTTCCTTTTTAGGAAACATTAAAGTCTCATATCTATTTTTTTTAACATGTATGTTGGCCCATGAGTAGCCTATGATGAGTTTTTTTCAGGTAGAACACGATGGTGCCCTCAGTTGTGACTTTTGAGATATGATGTAAAAAAAATTGGGCACAAAACCTTCTGAGGTGACCATGATGATGGCAGTGATCAGGCAGGATCATCATATACTTACTTTTAATTAGAACCCTCCAGATGGGCTTGGCATGGGTCATTGATGGCTTCTAGATTGGAACCCTCCAACTAAGTTGGGAATGGGTTCTCTATAGACTCTTGAGTGGAACCCTCCAGTTGGTCTAGGCATGGGTCATCGAGGATTATTAGAGTGGAACCCTTCAGCTAGGCTAGTCATGGTTCCTCGATGAGTATTAGAGTGGAACCCTCTAACCGAGCTGGTCATGGGTCCTTGACTTCCCAAGTGGAACCCTCCTATGGTATCAGGGAATGGGTCCTCATTTACTCAGAGTGGAACCCTAAAAACTGGGCTAGGCATGGTTCCTTGACCATCATATTGGAACCCTTATTCTAGTAAAGGAATCGATCATCCATCGACTATCAGAGTGGAACCCTTCTGTTCTACCGAGGCATGGGTCCTCTATCTAGAAATGGTGGGCCCTCAATAGTGTAGAATAGTGACAAGATATGGATAGACATAGCTTTGTACTCACAAGGAAGAGGGATGCTTTCCCCACTAATATGTGTTTTTATGACATGACCAAAATTTTCCAAATGATACAGTGCCACCAAAAGTGAATATTAATAAGGAGTATTGATTGAGTTCCATAGACTTGTGTGTTCAGGAAAGATGTGTGGGATATTGGGAATCATTTGTTGAAATTTTGGAACTGCAGGATACTCTTCTTATTGGTATTATCTATGAGATGGAGATCCCCTTAATCTATTTTATGGGATTCTTTAACTAAGAATATATATATATATATATCCTTCTTTTCTATCCACTTCTTGGATTTGAAAACTCTCCTTCCAGGAGATGCGAAGATGCATGGGGTACGCCATGTGCTTTCCATGTCTATCTTCTTGTGGTTAGATGAGTCTACTCTCTTACTATATGTGGTGAAGGTTTGATGGCTAGTTCATCTACTCACCATGTCTATCCCCTTGTGTTTAGAAAATATTACTTTCACTCTTTGTTGGGTAGAGTTGTACTCTTTCATTATACATTATGCATCTTCTATCTTTCTATTCTATTGTATCTCTTACTACTCTCCCCCCCACCCCAGCTTTTGAGGCATCCAACTGGGTATTTTTATACTCACCTATGAATGGTATTTTCCCGTACAAATCGTGTCTTATGCATATGATGAATAGGTTCACCGTGACATCAGATGATATTATAGATATTGGGTTCTTGGACCACGTACGGTGGTCATATAATAGGATTCAGGAGTGGGTATCTCTTTTAGATATTTTATTTTCCATTTTTTGTCTCGTTAGGACATATTTCTAGTTGGGAGTGTATTTTTTCCCTTTTCTTTCAATTTACACTACCGTACTCTTGTACTGTCTAGAGGTTCATGCTTGCTTGTTTTACTTTATAGCAGTGTTTCATCTTTTCTTCTTTCCCTCTAAAGTTTGTCATTGATATGGTTTTTTGTGCGTGTATAGGTTCTTAGGAAAAGTCGTACCTGAGTTAGTTATGCCTTCGGTGCTTTTCATTACCCCTAGCCTACGGAGGTGGTCTTTGGGTAGTTGCGGCTCAATCCTCGGCCTGGGTCTGATTGTGAAAAAATTATTGTGTGGTTTTCCAAAAAAAATACATCCTTGTCTGGATATTGGAAAGTGGATGGTGTTCTATAACAGATACACCTAGGGGTAATAACTAAGAAAGGGGAAGAATGGGTATTGACTTGATCTTCACCATATGTATGATGAGTGGGCCTAAGACTACACACCTATATTAACCCTCCTATGGATATTATTGAGTAAATTAACCCTTTTTCTATAAACCATTAGGAATTATTTTAATATAAGGTTATAAAATTGAATAATGACCATGAATAAAGTATGTTAAACATAATGTGTTATAGATTAAAAGGAAGGGTGTCATAGAGTAATACATTCAAAATTTATTTAGTTGTTCACACTAATTTACTTAATGAAACTATTGGTTATTGAATAAAAAATTTCATTCACATGGGTAAAATATATTCTTCAATATGAATGTATATAAACCAAACACAAACGTAATTTATCTTCCAATAGACTCACTTGCAACTGTAATTTCAAAATCATGTGATTAAGACAGCTTCTCTGGTATTCAACTTACCTGAAAACACTTTATAATGCATCAAAATTCCCTTCTATATTTCAATATAATAAAACAAAAATTGGATACATTTGACCATGTATTATAAAGATTGTTATATTATTGTAAACTTTTTAGAAAATATCATAGGGAACATTACCACTTTTTACAATAGAAGACTCAAAAAAGGATTTACAACCCTCTACTCAACTATAATAAAAAGTTAAACTTCAAACATATTTTTAATTTATCTTATTTTTTAAATTTTTTATTTTTATAAACACTAAACCTTATTTAAAAAATTCAATTCAAACCATATCCTAAAGTATTATGGGAAACAAGTTCGCGATGATGTCTGAAATCTATATATTCAAAATAATTAATTGTTTAAAAATATCAATCTCTTTAAACTCCCATTTTAATCAAGATGTAATGATTGTACATAGATAAAGGAATCAGATGAAATTGGAAAGTATTTGATACATTATAATAATGTATGGACTTGACCTGGTATATTATGGTGTGTCCTTCTTTAAAATTGGGATTAGAATGAATGGTGATCAACATTTAAAAGGTATGAGTTATTTATATTTAAAGTAGAAAACATTAATAAACTGAGATTGATGAATCTTATGATATGATTCGTATTTTTTATTATATAAAGGAAGTATAAAGATATAATATGTTATATCCTAGATAATTGATTATGAATAATTATGAATGATTGAAAGTGTATTCATAAAGGTTTTCAAGATTTGTGATATAGTGGTATTTTTTAAGGATTCATAAATTTAAAGATGATCATAATTTTAAAGGAATTAATGAGTTTTGAAGTTTTCTATGATGGGGGCACTTTGGGAGACAATTATTGAGTTTTCAAACAAGTTTTAGCTATATATAACTCTTATGTTTAACTTTTATTATAGTGAAATGGTTATTTAAGGAATAATGTTTTTATATTTTGTGGATACAAGTTGAAAGGAATTGATAACCATTAGAGTTAATATGATCTATGAGGTTTAGGTGATTATTGTTAATTGGCATTAAAAGGTTATTACATTTTGGGAACATGTGATTTATCATATTGATAACCAAGGTATTGAAATGTGATTTGGTGATTAAATGATTAAAGTTATTTTTTAAGAATTTTAATATATTAGGAACATTATATGATTAAGGTAAATGGGAATATTTTTGGATAATATGGGAGTTTATTTAATGAATAAAGATTGAATTATCTTTTGGAATTATATATGATTTTATTATAGATTTATAGTTTTTTTGTTATTTATAAAAAATATTAGAATATTTTGGAGACTATATGTTTAGGTAATATATATTTTTGGTATATAGATTTATGATTTATTTGGAGATAATTGTAAAGTTGATCATGGTAGAATATAAGATCAAATCATTCTAATCAGTGGGTTTCAATCTTGGTCGGGAATATTTTGAAGAGGTTTAAGGTTATATATGTATATATGGAAGGGTTTAATTTGTAATTATGGTGTTATTGTAGATGAATTAAAGATTAATATTTATTTATTTGAAGATTTATACATATTGGATATTATCTTATCTTATGCTAACAATTTTGGTAGTTATTAATGTACAAATACAAGAGGAATAACATGTTTCCTTTATATAGATCATCTGATCTGATAAACGACAATTTTAGTGCTCTATGAATGAAAAAATAATTATCTTTAAAATTCTTTTCTTGGAGTAAAATATGTGATATAAGTTAAGAAATATCTAAAATAAAAACCAAAGGATTAAATTGTGATTTTGGAATAGAAATAAATAAAGTAACAATATTTGATCATGTTCCCTGTATTGATAGTAAAAGAATCCCTCAACTCTAGGAAAAGGACCTTGAAATAAAAAATTTATCCTATTACCTTCATTTTTATGAATTTATGGCATTATTGATACCCTATAAATTTATGGATTTGTGTTCACTAACTTTATCATTACCATGTTCCCTATCACTCTCTATTATTCCTTAGATATAATTTTTCTCCTCCGTGTCCATATTTTTACTTCCAACTAATGTTCTCATTATTTGGGAACCCAATTTTGTGTTTGTTTGACTCCTTATACTTTAATCATGTTTTAATGATCACAAATCCTCTTAACCTTGTTTAATTTATCTCAAATCATATTTACAGATGGTTTGTTTCTCTAGTCATTAATGTATACAACTCATGGTGTAAACTTTCAAAAGATCTCAATTCCTATAAATCATGTTTGAATCATGATTGAATATTGGAAACTATATTTAATTTTGTTCTATAATGTTTTATTATATTAATGCTTAAGTATAATTCATTCTGTGAATATTATTTCTTAAGATAGCTTTGCAGATATTTGGCTAAGTCTGAGAAACTGTAAGTCTTCCGCTAGTTCTAGATTTTTGAAAAGTACCAGACACCATACCCAAACACTATAACCCAGACACTATAACCCAGACACTATAACCCATACACCATGACACTGACACCGTAACCCAGACACTGTAACCCAGACACCATGACCCAAAAACTGTAACTCATCCACCATGATTCTAAGACCACATTTGTGCTACCAGTTCCTAATATGAATGCAACTATAGCATCGTGACTGTCTCACCACTCAAAGTAAAATGGGAAGACACCATTTCTCGATGACACCTTTTAAAAGTGATACCGTTTCAATACAAACTGTGACACCATTCTTTAATCTGTTTTTTCATTTTCAATTTTATTTCTAACGTTCATATTTGATTCATTTAATAGAACTAACATAATTAATGTTTCTTTTTAGACATGTCACATGATAGTATGATGTACGAGGTTTATAAATCATTCATATTGTCAGCTCCAACACATGCACTCCGAAATAAAGACAAGAACACGAGACTCAGAGAAGAAAGAGAGAGCGTTTTGAAAAGATAAATCATACATGAAAAAGAAACAACTGAAGAATACAAGAAGCACTCTTAACCCCTAAATAATGAACTAATTTAGATCATAACCTAAAACAAACTTCATAGTACCAACTCAAAGAAGAACATGAGCTACATAGCTTACATCATCAAACTGGAAACCCGATCACGAGACTTGTGATACTCGGTTTTATTAAGAGGACATGATACTTGCATCTGCTTCATCCAACATGTCCAGATCTACATATAATAATACTTAGAGAACTTATAACCCATTCTCATCATATTTTCTCAATTGTGAACTATTTTTAGCATTCTCATAGTGTGTTTGTGTGTGTCTGTATTAAAACACACACTATCTTCTGTATTAAACTGACGGATACAAGATATCATTCCTCTCACACATTCTTAAATTTGTTTACTCCCATAGATAATGGTGGAATAGGTCCTTGTGTGACTTGATAGTTTATACCCATGAAGAATAGTGGAAGAGGTCATGTGACCTAGACAGTCTTGTGTACTATTGTTTTACCCCAATCCATGGCGTGGATCAATCTCTTATCTATATAGGCTTCTTGGTGACAGGTGATCACTAAGTGTATTAGATTAGGTCTCAGCTTGAGACTAAACCACTTGTTTTATCCATTGTGCATTTTAAATTAGTTTTTCTCTTCTTTACTTTATATTTCAAAAAAAATTACTTTGATAGTTAGTCGTGGATAGAAGTTATAACTATTTTTCCCTATTATAGTAGCTTCAAAATTTGTATCAATAGTTCACATTGATATTACTGAGAATTAACTAATCTTCTGAGAAATTATTTGAATAGTCAAAATATTATAACCTTATTACCATAATTAACTGGAATGTATTTATTTTTATTGGGGAATATTTTTGAGTGAACTTTTTGATAAAAAATTTTATAGATACTCAATTCACCCCCCTCTTGAGTAATCTACTCCAATCAAAATTTGGTATTAAAGGATTTTATTCTAATTAAGACTCTATTTTAAAATACTTTCAATTGTGATTTTAGTTGTACTTTAAATATATCTAAATTTATATTAGTTCTAAATTTATAGATCTCTAACAAGTATCTCTTTATTATAGATAATATATTAGAAGGTGTTGTAACAAAAAGACCTCCATTCCTTAATGGATTTAATTATGCCCATTGGAAAATTAAAACGAAAATTCATTTAGAAAGTATGGGTTTTGAAATTTGGTCTTCAACTGTAGATGAGTATGAGATTCTTGCTACTACTATAAATACTTGGGATGACCCAACTAAGACTGCTTATAAAAATAAATGTAAAGTAATGAATTCCCTATAATTTTCCTTAGGAGATGAAGAATTCAGTAGAATTTCTACATGTAAAACTACCCATGAAACCATGGAAACTCTATCTGTTTCACATGAGGTAACCACTAATGTGAAATAAATGAGACTTAATACTTATAATATGAAGTATGATAACTTTAAAATGAATCCTAATGAGCCTATTTCTGATATGTATCTCAGGTTCAATGAAATTTTCAGCACAATGATCTCTCTGAGAAGATAATTTGTAGCCAAAGAACAAATCATGAGGATTCTCATATGCTTACCAAACAGATGGAGAGGCACTTCTGTCACTATTAGAGAGTCATGTAACATCATAAAATTACCTTTCAAAGAACTCATTGGGAAACTAATGATGTACGAAGAAGAGATGAAATTAAATAGGGAAGAGGAGGATGAACCCAAAAGAAAATTTGTGGCATTTAAGACCACTACCTCTAAACACAAAGAAAAGGAGAAACTAAAATCCTATGTAGAAAGTTCCAGTAGTGAAAAATAATCACCCAATAGTGATGAGGAGATGGATTAATTAGCTATAATTTTTAAGAAATTTTACAAAATGAAGAAATTTTTCAGAAAGCCTAACTTCAAAGGAAGATATGATCAAAAAGGAAGCTGGAAGAAAGATTGAAAAGAAATGACAAGTCTAATGAGATGGTATGTTATGAATGTAAGATAAAGGGACATGTAAAGGCTGACTATCCCAAGATCAATTATAAAATGAAATATGAGGATAAATATAGAAAGTATAAAAAGGAAATGAAAGCAACTTGGAGTGCTTCTGAGAACACTTCAAGTGAATCAGAGTCTTCACATGATTAATAGGCTAACAAAGCTAATATTTGTTTCATGACAAACACATCTGAGGTAATTCTAGAATCTCCTATACAAAATTCCTATTATTCTAGAGATGAAATTGATTCTGAAAATATTTCTAAAGAAGAAATGTTTGAATATTGAAATATTATTTAAGATAAACTTAATGAACTAAAAGATAAATATGAGTCTTTATAGAAATATTACTCTCTTAATTCAACTATTAAATATGAACTTGCTGTAGAAAGAGATAAAAAATTTCAATTACTCAAATAAAACAATGAGTTAAATCTATCTAATGAGAAATTGAAAAAGGACCTTAAAAGTTTTACTAATGGTAAAGATACCTTGGTAAAAAATATATGTAAAAAAATTTCCCCTAAATACACTACTGGTATTGTCTATTAACCTGGTGAAAGAAATTTTGGAAAAACCAATTTTTTTTCTAAATCTAGAACATACATCTTTATTCCTAGTTCAGGAAAACATTCTTATAGTTCAAACAATGCTACATTTTCTACTATTTCAAGATTTTCTTGAACAAATAAAGTTTATTTCTAAAATACTTGACATAATTCTTATAAGAAGCCTATGAGGAAGATGTGGGTTCTTAAAGCACTATTTACTAATATCACTGGTCCCAAACAAATATGTGTACCAAAGTTTGTTTTTATTTGACTATTATGTAGGAAAACTATTTGAAGAGCTCTTTTAAAATTTTTTGGTACTTGGACAGTGGGTGTTTAAGACACATGATAGGAGAATATTCATGTTTCAATAACTTAATAAAGATCTATAGTGGGAATGTCACTTTTGGTGACAATTCTAAAGTAAAAAATCATTGGCTTAGGACAAATTGGTAACTCTAACTCAGTTTTAATTTCTGAAGTAATTTTTGTTGATGGAATGAAATATAATCTTCTCAGTATTTAACAACTATGTGGTGATGGATTTCATGTTAAATTTGAAAATTATTCTTGCAATGTTTCTAATTCTAAAAATAAATTATTCTTTTCTGTATTAAGAAATGAAAATGTATATTCTATTTACTTAGATTCTCTAGTTTCTCAAAATGCTTCATGTTTAAGTGTAATTCACAAAGAGTCTTGGATTAATCATAGAAGACTAGAACACTAAAATATTCAATCCCTTAGAAAGCTAACTAGAAAAAGTTTAGTCAAAGATCTACTCAAACTATAGTTTCCAAATGACATAGTGTAAAATCCTTTCCAAGAGGGTAAACAACTCAAAATCTCCTTCAAACCAAAGAAAGAAGTTTCAACTTCTCAACCTCTCATGTTGGTTCACATGGATTTGTTAGTAACATCTAGAGTTTCTATTTTAAATGGTAAGCACTATGTTTATTTCCTTGAAGATGAATTTTTTAGGTATACTTAGACCTTCTTCTTGGCACACAAAATTGAAGCCTTCTCTCATTTTACCAAATATGATAAAACTATATAAAAGATTAGTGGAATTATAATTAAATCTCTAATAAGTGAACATGTACATGAGTTTTAAAATCAAGAGTTTGAATCCTTTTGATCAAAAAATGGCTATAGTCATAATCTCTCTACCCCTATAACACCTCAATAAAGTGGAGATGTAGAAAGAAAAAATAGGACCTTGAAAAAAATTGATAGAACCTTGCTTAGTGATTATGACTTACCAATTTATTTTTGGGCGAAAGCTATAAATACAGAATGTTATATTATTAATAGATTATTAATTAGACCTATTCTTAAAATAAATCCACATGAGTTATGGAACAACAGAAAACCCAAAGTGAACTACTTCAAAGTTTTTGGTTGCAAAGTCTACATCCTTAATACTGATGACACTCTTGAAAAATTTTAATCCAAGGGTGATGAAGGAATACTTCTAGGATATTCAGTCTCTAGTAAAGCCTATAGAGTTTTTAACAAAATAACTAAATGTGTGGAGGAATTTTTTCATGTCAAGTTTGATGAGACAGATCCACATGAGCCTAAGACCTCTCTAGAGAATCTTGAGGATGATATGTCAAATCTAGACAACAATGATAAATCCTATAAATATCCTGTAAAGAAATATGTAAAAACGTCCAGTTCTAGAAATTCTCCAGATTCAATCCATAATGAACCTGAACCTGTTAAAGAACCTAAAATAACTAGCCCCTCTTTTTTTAGATATATTAGAACTCTTAAGAACCATCCTTTAGATGTTGTTGTGTGAGATTTAGATAAAGGAAACCAAACTAGAGATTCTCTTAGAAATAAGGTTGAACATTAAGATTTCTTGTCACAAATTGAACTTAAAAACATCAACGATGCTATAAATGATGAATTTTATGTGATGGCTCTGTAAGAAGAACTTAATCATTTTGAAAGGAACAAATTTTGGAATCTTGTTGATATACCAAAAGACATTTTTACTATAGGCACTAAGTGTGTGCTTAGAAATAAAGTAGATGAAGTTGGTAACATAGTAAGAAATAAGGCTAGATTGGTTGCACAAGGACATAGTCAAGAAGAAGGAATGGACTATGAGGAGACCTTTGAACCAGTAGCTAGACTTGAATCGATTAGAATATTGCTTGCATATGCAGCACATATGAATTTCAAACTATATAAAATGGATGTCAAGAGTGAATTCCTAAATGGCTATATAGATCAGGATGTCTTTGTTGAACAACCCCCTAGTTTCACAAATCCTCACTTTTGAAATAATTTTTTAAAATTATCAAAATCTTTTTATAGTTTAAAACAAGATCCAAGAGCATGGTATGATAGATTAAGTACTTTTTTTATTTCCAAATATTTTACAAAAGGTATAGTTGATCTTAAACTTTTTATAAAATGAATTTCCAATGATTTTTTAGTAGTTCAAATTCATATAGATGATATTATTTTCGGATATTCAAAAAAAAATTATGTATTGAGTTTTCTAAAATGATGAAAAATGAATTTGAAATGAGTTTAATGGGTGAACTAAAATTCTTTCTTGGATTTAAATCTTTTAAAATAATGATGGTATTATTTTAAATCAAAGAAAATATACTAAAGATATTATAAAACGTTTTGGATTAGATAGTAATAAAAGTAGTGATACTCTAATGAGTACTACTTGTAAGATGGATCTTGATGAAGATGGAAAATCTTTTAATCAAACAACTTACAGAGAAATGATTAGAAGTTTACTCTACTTAACTTCTAGCCGACCTGATATTATATTTAGTGTATGTATATGTTCTCACATCCAATAAAACCCTAAAGAATCTCATTTAATTTCTATTAAAAGAATTTTAAAATACTTCAAACATACACCCAATCTAGTGTAGGTTCCTGACGCAGCAGAAGCACGTTGGTGGGTTTTCCCAACTTTAATTTTAGCGTTAAACAACATTCAATCTGAGAACTATCACGATAATAAAACGTCGAATCTTAAAAATAGAATGAAGAACGTAACGAAATATAAGGGTCCCAGAACCATCGAGAGGATCATCATATGTTGGTTATAATTAATTTAATTAATTGAAAATAATTACCTTGATGTAATTCTTTCTTAGTTGATGTTTTTCGGTCACATTTTTATGTGATTCGTCGTTGCTTCGTAGAAGCAAAGTGTAGACTTCCTCTAGTGGTGATCCACATGGTGCACCATGTATCTCTAGACGTCTCCAAAGGAATCTCTGGGTGCTAGCGTGGAGAAGGCTTTGCTTGCATTGTCTACCTTAGATCACCTTGATTTGATGGAGGAGGATCTCTCTCGGTCCTGAGAGCGTTCTTGGAGGAAGGAGTTCTCTCGGCCTTGAGAGAATTCTCCAGAATTGTTGTGCACAACAATTCATGGAAAAGTGTTGGGGTTGTGAGGATATTTATAATCGGGTTTTAGGTTATAGAGTTATGACAATAAATAAACACGTTACGCATTTAATTTATTTCATTAACTCTTATTGAAAACCCCCATGTCTAATCATTGATTCCTTGACATGCTCCCATGCTGATTATAATAAATATCAATTAATAGAACAATATTATTTCCTAAAAATCCTGACTGGAAAAACTACATGGTGTGTAATCATTAATACAAGGCGTATACTTGTTTTTCATTTCTTTTCCAAAATGAAAACTACACGGAGTGTACATTCAATGTACATGGCGTGTATATCTTGTTTTTCATTTTATTATTCCTCCAACATTAAAACGATTTAGTATTCCTTGAATAATTATTAAACCATGTATGGGAATAATCTTTATTCTACATGAGATACTTGGATACACTTAGTGTGTAACCCTCTAGGCCTCTTTCTCATTGGAATTAGGCGGACTTGCCTAAAGTCCAAGATTACTGTCTAGCAATGGGTCAAGGCACCCAAGAGAAAGAAGTTGGTGCTGCAATGACGTGTCACCTCATATGAACGCTTACCATGTAATTTAATCCCTTTGTCTTGATATCTCTAATAAATCGGGTTGCATGCTAGTGTCATCAACCCATGTACTGAATTATTCTTTCTTTGACTTCCCAGGATTGAACTCTCTCATACCTTACCATGACCATGGATTTATTTAGGCTATATCAATTCTATAAAAGGGTCTAAGATATCTATTTCCATTATGGAACAGAAGGGACAAATCCTTTCTCATATTATCTATTAATGCAGTATCACTCATGATGCACCCAGCATATCCTACCTCACTATGAATAGTGTTTCATCACAGTTTTCGTCAATGCATATAAGTGCGTGAGTTGTAATAGCCATTAATAATAATTATAAATTCTAAGGACCAATACACACATCCGTAGATAGGAACATCCAATGACACTATGAAATTTGGATTTCCTACGGGCGGGTCTCGTTCTCATAATATCCTCTTGGATATTACCAAGGTCACACACCATGAGAAGGTACCTCAATGTTTTATGAGTCCTCACCCCTAATGGTCTGTATTATTTTTTTCCCTCAAAAAACATCATCTGGCCATAGAACATATATTCAAGAACAGTGTTATGGCACTTCTGGGTTCTCATCATAGCAGGGATCCGCTATGACCCTTTAATGCAACAGCAATCCTTAGGACATTATCACATTCATTGTCACATAGAAGAAAAATCAAGATATGATTATGTATTTATTAATGAATAAAGTACAAATAAGTTGGTTCTAGGCCACCAACTCCAACAGACTCCCACTTGGACTAGAGAAAACTACTAAAAACCTTTAACCCGCTATCTCTCACATGATATTCATGCTTTTGCTGAGATAGGCCTTTAGTCATGGGGTCTGTCACGTTCTCTTCTATGGACACTCTGCTCACTACAACTTCTCCCCTTTGATATAAATCCCTCAAGAGGTGATACTTCTGGAGTATGTGCTTTGTCCGTTGATGTGACCTTGGTTCTTTTTCAAGATCCACCGTTGCAGTATTATCACAATATAATGTGATATGATCTTTACTTGTAGGCACCACATCAAGATCCTAGACAATGTTCTGAATCCAAACGGCTTCCTTGGCTACATCAGAATCCACTATATATTCGGACTCCACTTTAGAATCGGCGAAAACTGGCTGTTTTGAACTCGTCCAGCTCACAGCTACTCCATTGAGACAGAAAACATATCCATATTGCAACTTCAGATCATTCTGATCTGTCTGAAAACTAGCATCAGCATACCCTCTGATGACAAGTCCTTCATCTCCTCCATACACCAGGAACATATCCTTAGTTCTTCTCAGATACTTAAGGATAGTCTTAACAGAAGTCTAATGTTGTTCTCCTGGATCTTCTTGATATCTGCCTACAATGCTCAGTGTATAGGCAACATGAAGCCTGGTATATAACATGGAATACATGAGGGATCCTATCGTCAAATCATATGGTATCTTAATCATTCTATCTTTCTCTTGTTGTGTTTGAGGACACATTTTCTTAGAAAGATGTAGGCCATGTGACACTAGAACCAATACCCTCTTGGATTGTTCCATACTAAATCTATTTAGTATCTAGTCAACATATGTACCCTGACTTAGTCCAAGCAGCCTCTTGGATGTATCACGAGTGATCATGATCCCTAGAATATAGGCTGCTTCACCCAAGCCCTTCATAGAGAAACACTTGTTCAACCAATCCTTAACTGACTATAAGATTGGTACATCATTTACAATAAGCAATATGTCCTCAACATATACTACTAGGATAAAGATCTCATTCCCATTAAATCACTTATAAACACATGGATCACACTCATTCTTAATGAAACCAAATTCCTTTATGGATTCATCAAATCGAAGGTTCTATGACCTGTATGCTTGCTTTAATCCATAAATGGATTTCTGCAACTTTAAAACCTGTTTGTCTTCACCTGGTGTCACAAACCCTTCTGTTTGTGTCATATAGACATATTCCTGAATGTTCCCATTAAGAAATGTTGTTTTAACATCCATTTTCTAAATCTCGTAGTCATGGTAAGCTGTTATGGAAAGTATGATTCTTATGGATTTAAACATGGAAACGGGAGAGAAGGTTTCATAATAGTCAGTTTTCTCCTGAATACCCATCTGTATCCAACAGGCTTTACATCAATTGGATCATCGACCAGAACCAAGACTTAGTTCTGATACATGGAATCCATCTCAGAATTCATAGCTTCTAGCCATCTTTCAGCTTCTAAGATTTCTAATGCTTCCTTGTAGGAGAGAGGTTCATCATTGTCCAACAAGAATGATTCACCATCATCGATGACTAGGAAACCAAATCTCTCTGGTTCCCTTACCTCTCTTGAGATCCTACGCGGTACTTGTGTTTCTAGAACCTCTTCCACAGGGACCTGTGGAACTTGTTCCTGTACCAACTCCTGTTTATCTTGTGCATCAACTTCGTCGAAGTCAATCTTGATCCCACTATCCCTTTTGAGGATGTGATCCCTCTCAATAAAGACTTCTTGTCTGGTGACAGTCACTTTCTTGACTTGAGGGTTATATAGGTAAATTCCTTTTGTTTCCTTGGGATATCCTATAAAGATACACCCCATGCTCTGGGGTGCTAGTTTGTTTCCTAAGAAGGCCTTAACAAATTCCTCGCATCCCATACACATGTATGAAATAAAATGGGTTTCTTTCCACTATATAACTCATAGGGAATTCCATTTTCCACCTTAGTTGGTACTCGGTTTAATGTATATGTTGCAGTTTGCAATGAATATCAACAAAAGGATAATGGAAGATCTTCATGACTGATCATCAGCCTCACCATGTCCAAAAAGTTTTGGTTCCTCCTTTCACAAACACCATTCCAATGTGGTGTATAATGAGGAGTGAGATAAGATAGAATCCTAGACTCTAGTAGAAGATCGATGAACTCTTGGTTCAGATATTCTCCACCTCAATCTGATAGAAGTTTCTTTATCTTCTTACCAAGATGACTCTCTACTTTATTCTTGAATTCCTTAAATTTATCTAAGGCTTCTGACTTATACCTCATTAAGTAGACATAGCCATATCTACTCAAATCATCAGTAAAATTAATTAAGTAAGAATATCCACCTCTAGCTTCTACTAGAAATGGTCCACACACATCTGTGTGCACCAATCCTAGAAGCTTTATGGCCTTTTCACCTTGTCCACCGATGGGTGGCTTGGTCATTTTACCTTGTAAACAAGTGTGACATCTATCAAGTGGTTTTATCTCATTAGAGTCCAAATAACCATATTGGCAAATCTTTTTCAAGCGCTTCTCGTTTACATGACCGAGACGGTGATGCCACAAATGGGTGGTGTATGAGTCATGTGAGTTTGTTTCATTATCGATTACAACACTTGGTTTCTGTAATTTAATACATACAAACCATTATTTAAATGTGTAATACCATAACATATGTTGTTCTTATAAAAAAGACAACCCTTATTTCCAAACTTGAAAATAAATCCCTTCATATCCAAACAAGATACAGAAATTATGTTCTTGGTAACACTAGGCACATAATAACAGTTATGTAAAACCAAAATCATCCTAGTTGGTAATGAGAGGTGGTAATCGCCAATAGCCAACGTAGCAAGCCTTGTGCCATTGGCAGCTCGAAGATCCACCTATCCTCTGGAAATATTTCTAAATCTACTTGGTTCCTACATTTGAATATGGATGTGATCCCCACAAACTGTATCTAATACCCAATGTGTATAAATGGAAAGATTACACTCAATAACGAATGAAACTTTAGAGTCCCCAATCATCTGAGTGTAGTTCCTCTTCTAGTAGCCTTTCTTGCCACATGAAAAACAAACTACCTCCCATTCCTTGCCCTGCCTCTGGATCTTCTCCTTCTTGGAGGGATGGCGCTCGGGGGCTTCGGACCGTTTGTAAGTCTTTGGACCCTTTTCCTTGTCATTACTTTTCTTATTCATCATAAGGAATGTAGGTTTTTCATGCCCCATGTCCTTATCTACCAATAGAATTAAGGTTAGAAGTCCCGATAGACTCTTCTAATTTTTGATCATGCTATAATTGACAATGAATCTAGAGAAGGTCTTGGGAAGTGATGATAGGATGCGATCTGTACGCAACTCATCTTGGGATTTAATCCCTAAGATGTCCAGATGTTCAATGTAGCCAATAATCTTGACTACATGAGGCTCAGCTGGTGCAGACTCTCCAAGGTTAGTTGTAAACAAAGCATTGGAGATCTCATATCTCTCTTGCCTCACCTTCTCTTGGAAGAGATCCTTAAGGTGAGACATCATGCTATACATGCCCATGTTTTCATGTTCCTTCAAGAGCTCATTAGACATGGCTGATAGCATGAAACACTGGACATTTGTGGCATTATCCATATGTTTTTCATAGAGAGATATTTCCTCATCACTGGCCTCTTTCCCAGGTGCAACTGGAATAGGCTCTTCCAGCACATACAATTTCCTCTTGTGGTGAAGGATGATGCGTAAACGCCTTTACCACTCTTGGAAATTGGTGTCGGTGAGATGGTTTTCCATCTTGAGTATGGTTCGAAATGATATTTTTGAAGTCATTTTTCTTTTAGTTTCTAAAAATTAAGATGAGAAAAGGTTTTAGTACTTTATAAAATTGAGACAAATAAATAAATTAATACTTATTAGTCTCCCACTATTTTATCAAAATCCAATAGCCCTCACCATTGACTTTGGAATATTCTGTTGCTTGAATATTCTAGTTTCAAGGATCCATATTTCCCTTTGCATTACCCCAACTAGGGTTGGTCAAGAAACTATAAGGGTTTTAGGTAGGAATTCCAAATGCCAACTGCATTAACTCACAGCTCCTTGATCCGCTGAGTGGACTCCCAAATCCTGAAATCCTTTTATTTTGGATTTCCTCAACCTTTGCCTCTTTGTCACACCAAGTCCTGCTGTCAAAGTCAACCCTTGATGCGAACCAAGTCAAGTCAACAAAAAACCTTGAATTATAATTCCCCGATAATTGAAATCACCCCAATTAGGGTTGGTCAAGAACTTTGAACTATGGTTCAATTCTAACCAAGATTATGGAAGGCTATACCGACTTAATATTTCTTTGAGGGATTTTATCCTTATACGTAAATTTCCATTTTATTATCTTTTATTACATGCATGTTAATATTAATTGGGATAAACTTAAGTGATTAACCATGTCTAAGATAATATTTACGCATAAGTCAGTCTTTTTTAGTTCCATATTGCATGTTTGTTTAATTCATTAATTTTTTGATCGTGACAACACACCCATAATAAATAAACCATGAAATTGAAAGAAATAAAATAAATGGTATGATCATGAGCTTGTTCTATTGGTTAGTTTATCTAACGGTTGATAAACTAACCCAAGACCTAGGGGAGAAACACCTTGAACCTTTCGGGTTCGTGTTTACAGTTTTCCACCTTTCCACCTTTGTATCTCCTTGGATTGGTTTCACTTTGGCTCATGACTTGAGCTGCCTCCACTAACGTGGGAGCTCCATCCATTACATATGCATTTATCTCACACGCAGGTGAGGGGTAAAAGGGGTTTTTACATAAAATAATCCTTGGGCGCGTAGGTACAACATTTTAAAGAGAAGAAGGCTCGCAGGCCAACAAATTTAATTTAAATAAATAAATTAATAAAAACCATTCACATACAAAGGTCTTAGTCTAGCTCATGATCATCCATGCATGCAACAATATTTACGCATAAATAAAACTAGCATTCAATTATTTAATCGTTCTTGCTTAAGATAAATCACGCTCGAATCAATTAATTATCTTTAATTAATCAATCCTTTTATCTTAAACCCTTTTCTTAATTTCCTTGAGATTCTCATCCATCATAATTTTAAACAAATAAATTCATTTAAAATTATCTTTGTACGAAACTTATCCCTTGGAGGAAACTTAGTTAATTCCCATTCATTACGCAGATGTTAAATTAAACACGTATATATAAAACACCTATCATGTGTTGTACCTAAGATTTACACCTTCACTATGCTACACGTCCCAAGAGTTTGTATAATATAATAATAAATTTTAATAAATCTGTGTAATTTTGATGAGTACACGGTGTGTAGTTCCGACTACACAGCGTGTACATTTGTTCACCGTCCATTTGAAGTACATGCCCAGGGACATGGCGTCTAGATATACTTTGAAAATTTTTAGAGTACACGGTGTGTTCAGTGGGATGCACGCCGTGTAGTATCCGTGTTACACAGTTTCCAGCTGGGCAAGCCATGTACGGGGTACACGGTCCAACCCTAACCCGAAGGGACTACACGCCGTGTTCATTGGACCACACGGCTTGTAATCCGGAAACTGTGTTCCACCTGTTCCTAGTCAACACACGGTGTCATTTATGAATTAGGTATACTCTAATACATGGCTTGATTTGGCAGACTAGTCCGATGCATTGATCCTAGAATGCATGATGTGTACTTTCGAATACACGCCGTGTATTCTTCTATTGTACGGATAGGAACGTTTGGAACCTCTGGATGAGATCCTTTATTTTATTTTAATCAAAGTTAAAAGAAAAATTCATTTCTGTAAGGTGAACGAGAAACAAGAGAGGAGGAACAGATCTCGAGATTCTAATTTAAAGAATGATTAAATTGAATTGAAACAACTAAATTATTAAATGCATAAATCACCAACAAAAAAATAGTTATAATCAATGATATGACCCCTATGATACCACTTGTAGGTTCCGGGCACAGCGGAAGTGCATTGGTGGGTTTTCCCAACTTTAATTTTAGCATTAAACAACTTTCAATCCAAGATCCATCACGATAATAAAACACTGGATCTTCAGAATAGAACGAAGAACGTAAAGAAAGAGAAGGGTCCTGAAACCATCTAGAGGATCATTATATGTTGGTTATAATTAATTTAATTAATTGATAAGAATTACCTTGATGTAATTCTTTCTTCGTTGATGTTTTCTGGTCAAGTTTCGATGTGATTCATTGTTGCTTCACAGAAGCCAAGTGTAGACTTCCTCTAGTGGTGATCCACACGTTCACCACATATCTCTGGATATCTCCAAAGGAATATCCAAGTGTTAGTGTGGAGAAGAATTTTCTTGCGATTTCTGCCTTAGATCGCCTTGATCTGATGGAGGAGGATCTCTCTCGGTCTTGAGAGTGTTCTTAGAGGAAGGAGTTCTATCAGCCTTGAGAGAATTTTCCAAAATTTTTGTGAACAACGATTCATGGAAAATTGTAGGGGTTGTGAGGATATTTATAATCGGGTTTGAGGTTATAGAGTTATGACAATAAATAAATTTGTTACACTTTTTATTTATTTCATTAACTCTTATTGAAAACCACAATGTTGAATCATTAATTCCTTGACATGCACCCACGCTGATTATAATAAATATCAGTTAATAAAACAATATTATTTTCTCAAAATCCCGACTGGAAAAACTACACGGCGTGTAATCATTAATACACGGTGTGTACTTGTTTTTCATTTCATTTACAAAATGAAAACTACACTGCATGTACATTCAATGTACACAGTGTGTATATCTTGTTTTTTATTTTATTCTTCCTCTAACATTAAAATGATTTAGGCTTCCTTGAATAATTATTAAACCACATACGGGAATAATCTTTATTCTACTTGAGATACTTGGATACACTTAGTGTGTGACCCTCTAGGTCTCTTTCTCGTTGGTATTAGGCGGGCTTGCCTAAAGTCCAAGATTACTGTCTAGTAATGGGTCAAGGCACCCAAGAGAAAGAAGTTGTTGTCTCATTGACGTGTCACCTCATATGAACACTTACCATATAATTTAATCCATTTGTCTCGATATCTCTAATCAAGTGGGTTGCATGCTAGTGCCATCAACCCATGTGCTCGATTATGATTTCTTTGACTTCCTAGAATTGAACTCACTCATACCTTACCATGGCCATGGATTTATTTAGGCTATATCAATTCTATCAAAGGGTCTGAGATATCTACTTCCGTTATGGAACAGAAGGGACAAATCCTTTCTCGTATTATCTATTAATGCAGTATCACTTATGACGCACCCAACATATCCTACCTCGCTGTGAATAGTGTGTTGTCAAATTTTTCGTCAAGACATCTAAGTGCGCGAGTTGTAATTCCCATTTATAATAATCTTAAAGTCTAAGGACCAATACACACATCCATAGATAGGAACATCCAATGACACTATGAAATATGGATTTCCTATTGGTGGGTCTCGTTCTCATAATATTCTCTTGGATATTACCAAGGGCGCACACCATGAGAAGGTGCCTCAAAGTTTTATGATTCCCCACCCCTAATGGCCTTTATTGTTTGTGTCCCTCAAATAACATCATCCATCCATAGAACATATATTCAAGAACAGTGTTATGGCACTTCTGGGTTCTCATCATAGCAGGGATCCGCTATGACCCTTTAATGCAACAGTTGTCCTTAGGAAATTTTCACATGTATTGTCACGCAAAAGAACAATCAAGATGTGATAAGGTATTTATTAATGAATAAAGTACAAAGTAGTTGGTTCTAGGAGACCAACTCCAACATATAGGACTGTATTATCCTAGAGGACAATCATTTGAGTTATTTAGATATTCTAATTCTTATTTTTGTGGTTGTAAGTTAGATAAAAAAAGCACCTATGGAACATGTCACATTTTAGGGAAGTCTATAGTGTCATGGTGTAGTAAGAAACAAAACTATGTTGTATTATCTACTACTGAAGCTGAATATATAGTTGCTGGTAGTTGTTGTGCACAAATGTTGTGGATGAAACACACATTACTAGAATATGGATATCAATTTAGACATGTATCTATAAATTGTGACAATACAAGTGCTATTAAAATTTCAAATAATCCTCTTTCACACTCCAAGAAAAAACATATTGATGTTAGACATCAATTTTTGAGATATCGTTATCAAAAACGTGATATCACTTTAGAATTAATTATAACTAAATATCAGCTTGCTGATATATTCACCAAACCGTTAAATTATGAAAAGATAAATTACATCATACATGAATTACGAATGATAAATCTTAGGTAGAAAGCTTACTATTTCAAAGATTACTGTATCACAGCTTATAGTTTCACAGCTTACAGTTTCATAATTTGCAGTTTCACAAGTCAATGTCTTAGAATTACTGTCTCACTTTCACAGTTTCATAAGATACTATCTTGAATTTTTTGTCTCATGTTTACGGTCTCACAGTTACTGTCTCTCAGTTACTGTCTTGAACTTACTATCTCAAATGATATGGTGATACCGTTAAGAGTCACACCATAAGGATGACACCATGACAATCAGTTATGGTCTCACCGTGACAATCTGTTTTGGTCTCACCGTGACAAACTGTTCTGGTCTCACTGCAAAAACTTAGTTTTTCTATTTTCTTTAATATTATTTTCCATATCGTTGTGTTGATTATTTTATTGTTTTTATGCTGCGATTTTGAATTTGAGACACTTGAAATCCCTTAATGATAAAAACCCAATATCTTTCGCTCTTTTCTTCACTTGAGCTCTATTATCTAGAAACTGAAACCCCTCTCTTTCAAATCATAAGTCATCTTTCATCCATTAATCTCTCTTGAACCCATGTTGAATGCCCAAAATAAAGATCCCATCTTCATCAACTTCTATGAAGCGCAGATCTTAGAAGAAAGTAAAAAAGGGAACTGAAAGTAATGCTCTAAGGACTGTTGAACCCAAATCTTATTGATAGAATAGTAGTACCAGAAAAGGAATTTTATCCAAAGTGGCTGCTAACAAGTAAGTCCCTAGTTTTGAAGGTATTGGAAGGGCAAGGATGGCTGAACTGGTTCACAAAAGATACAAGTCTGATTTATCCAAAACTTGTTTCTTTGTTTTACCAGTATGTCTAGTTTTCATTCAATACTAAAGATGGTTTTATTGTAAGAAGGTGGATTAATGGTCAATGGTGTACTTTTTTCCTCAAGGTTCTGGGCTGGCTGCCTAGGGATACCTCATGAAGGAATATTTGAGGACTACTAGAGTGGTCCTCCTCCTCCTAGTGAATTTTTTGTCTTAGAAGAGTCCCTAGGAAGTTTGAAAGGAAATAAGAAGAAAATAAGGGAAATTTCTACTGATTTGGATGGTGAAATAAGGTTTCTTTTTAATTTTATCTATAATCTTATTAGTCCAAGGAAAGGGGGTTTTTATACTCTTAATTATCAAGATGTATTCTTGATACATGTTATGAAAAATTGGAATAATATTAATATGTGAAAGTATATTATACTTCGTATGTGTGAATTGATTAAGACAACTTCAAAGTATACCTCCTTGTTCTATTCAAGATTAATTTCTACAATTTTGTCTGCTAAAGGAGTGGTTGGACCGAATAAAGAAGTCATCAAAGATTATGAGTTCTGTATCTTAAAGGATACAGTCATAAGGATGAAAATAAGTTGTAATCCTTGGAAAAAGTCTTGGATGGAGGACAATGAAGGGTTTTATGAAAATTTTAATCTAATTGAGAATACTTCAATACCTAAGAACATATCTAATCCTAGTTTAGAACCAGATAAAGTTGTTGATTATTCTGATGAAGAAGAAGAAGAGGCAATGTTTGCACCTATGGAAGGAATTTTCTTGAATAAAGAAGACAATGGTCTACCTATTCCACAAAATTTATTTGAGAAGGATGTACCTCTTACTGAAAGAAGTATAGATTCAATAGAAGAACCTACTTCTAGAAAATAATATTTTTCTAGTTTAAAAGAAAAATTTGTTCTTGAGGAGCACTTAGAAGAACCTGCTATTAAGGAATAGGTTATTGTTAAGGAACATTTAAAGGAACAAGATGATCCTGAAATTATTCTATTTGTTGAGGAACGGATAGAATAGGCCTTTTATCAAGCTAGAGAAGAAATGGGTGAGCCTATTAGAGATGAAAATTTAGAAATAGGAAAAGGGACTGAATCACTTAGTTCTATAAGAAATGCACCTGTTTAGGGGGAGCAGTACCCCAGTCTATAAAGTTTTGAAGTTCCCAATCCTATTGATCAAATCACTATGGATACCTAGTATAAGATTCCTAGGTACTTTGATGTGAATAATACCTAGGAGGTCTCTATTAAATTCATAAACCTTTACATTGTGTTTCAATTGAAACCAGTTTCTTCTCTTGAAGTAATATCTGCTAAGGAGTATGAACCTGTCTCAGCTCTTGTTCATGAACCTACATAAGAACTTCATATTTTTGTGAGTCACGGTGATTTTAAATCTTTTGGAGATACTTTGTTGGCTGGATTTTAAAATATCATGAACACATATCATGTTACTATGAAAAATCTTAGTGAAAGAGATGTTGCCTTGTTGTTAGAGAAAATGATATGGAAAATTCAACCAAAAAATCTTCATGAATTACAAGAAGTTAGAATTGAGAACAAGAATATGAGTGATGAGGTGAAGTCTCTCAAATATAAAGTTGAAGATATGAAAAAAAGTGTTGCAAACTGGATAAAATCTTGCTACTCATCCTGTTGAGGATGTTAGTTATCAAATTCCAAAGAAATTTGCATATCTGATTCAACCAAACTAGACTTCAATTTCTGACAAAGTGGCTCAGAAAAACATCAATATAGAAAATGAGATGTGTGAGCTTGTTTTTGGTCTTAAAAAACTAACTGATGAGTACAAGGGATGTCTACAGAAAGTTTTAAATAATTTTAAGTCTCTCACTTCAGTCGTTACAGCTTCTAATGCCTCTGGACAGTCTTCTCAACCTATAGATAGTGATCTGCTCAGAACTTTTATTAAAGAAGGACTTTAGTTAGTGTTAAGTAGTTTTGACATGGAAAGGTTCTTTACTATTGTCAAGAATAATGACCGAGTACTTGAATTAATGAGGATTCACTCAAAGATTTCCAATGATTTGTAGGAAGAAATTACTAAGAAAGTGGATTTCTACTTTAATAGGATTTTCTCTAAGCATGATATGACCAATCATTTCAAATATAATGTAGAGA
Source organism: Viscum album (assembly GCA_963277665.1). Taxonomy (NCBI): domain Eukaryota; kingdom Viridiplantae; phylum Streptophyta; class Magnoliopsida; order Santalales; family Viscaceae; genus Viscum; species Viscum album. Next base: position 642,957,778 of record OY728160.1, read on the forward strand.
ATTTAAAAATTCCTCATATCACTCAAGACTTCAAGACTCAAGACCAAAAGTTGAAAGATTTCACTCCTTTGTTGGACAAGTTCATTGAGAACAAATATGATTTCAAGAAGGCGACATAGTATGGTGGTGAGATCATTACTAATTTCATTAAATTATTGAATCCTTATCTTTATGTGCAAAGCACTGCCATTGTGGATCCTACACCTACACCTTTGCAACCTGGCTCAACCCCTTCCTCATCCACTGCTTTTTCTTCTACTTCCATGTATGTATCTCAGGATTTGAGCCAGATCTGACCTATTATCCTTGACTAAAACTTACCTCAGTCTTTAACCAAACCCACTATAAAACCTTCTATTTTTGAAGGACTACCTCTTCCTTCTCTGAAAGTTGGCTCAATCCCTTCTTCATCCTCTCCTTCTATTCTTGTGTCTCCTTCTTATGGAACTACCTAGGGAAAAGAGAATATTTTTTTTGCTGAAGAGAAGTGAAAAAATGTATTTTGATAGGGTTGTTTTCACTTTTTCCTTATGCTTGTAATGACACTTATCTTTCCATTTGATGCAATATGCACGGTTGTTGTCTATTCTATTATTTACCTTCATTCTATGTTTTTTTTTGTTTTTTTTCTTATATTAGTTTTGATAATACCAAAAGGGGGAGAAATACTATTAAGAAGAGACATCTAACTCCCATGATTTGTGATCATAAAAAATGGGGAGATTGTTGGACTCCTCATGTTTTAATCATGTTTTAATGATCAAAAATCATGTTAACCTTGTTTAATCTATCTCAAATCATGTGTAGAGATGGTTTGTTTCCCTACGCTTTAATGTTTACAACTCATGGTTTAAACATTCACAAGATCATGATTCCTATAAATCATGTTTGAATCATGATTGAATATTGTAAAGTATATTTAATTTTGTTCGATAATGTTTTATTATATTAATTCTTAATTCTGATTCATTATGTGAATATTATTTCCTTAGACAACTTTACAGATATTTGGCTAAGTCTAAGAAACTGTAATTCTGCCACTGGTCCAACATTTTGGAAAAGTCTGAGACACGGTAACCCAGAAAACATAACCTATACACCATAACCCAGACACCATAACCATGACCTAGATATTGTAACCCAGACACTATAACCCAGACACCGTGACCCAGACACCATAGCCCAGACACCGTGATTCTGACACCGCATATGTGCTACTGGTTCCTGATCTCAATGCAACTATGGCATCGAGACTGTCTCACTTCTCAAAAAAAAGACATTGTTTCCTGGTCACACCGTTTCCAAGTGATACTATTTCAAAATAGACTATGACACTATTCTTTAATCTGTTTTTTCATTTTCAATTTAATTTCTAATGGTCATATTTGAGTCATTTAATAGCACTGACATAATTAATGTTTCTTTGTAGACATGTCACCTAATATTATGAGATACGAGGTGTAGAAATCATGAATCCTATTGTCTCCAACACATGCACCCCAAAATAAAGACAAGAACACGAGACTTCGAGAAGAAAGAGTGAGATTTTTGAAAAGCTAACTCATACAAGCAATAAGAAACAACTGAAGAACACACAAAGCACTCTTAACCCCCAAAGGATGAACTACCATAGATCAGAGCCTAAAGCATCTTTGTTGTACCAAATAAAAGAAGAAAACAAGCTACATTGCTTACATCATCAAACTGGAAACACGTGCACCAGACTTGCGATACTCTGTTTTCACAAGAGGACTCAGTACTTTCATCTGATTTATCCTAAAAGTCCAGAGCTACATAGAATAACACTCAGAGCACTTATATCCCTTTATCATCATATTTTCTCTGTTGTGTACTATTTTAAACTTTCGAGAAGTGTGTGTGTGTGTCTTTCGGTCTGTCTGTATTAAGACACACACTGTCTCCCGTAATAAACAAAAGGATACAAGATATCCTTCCACTGACAACTTCTTACATATTTTTACTCCAACGGATAACTGTGTAAGAGGACCTTCTGTGACCTGGTAGTTTTTACCCACAAAGAAAAATGGAAGATCTTTTGTGACCTGGACAGTCATGTGTACTGTTGTTTTACCCCGATCCAGGGTGTGGATCAATCTCTTATCTATATAGACTACTCAGTGGTTGGTGATCACCAAGTTGATTGGATTAGGTCTCATCTTGAGACTGAACCACTTGTTTTATCCATTGTGCCTTTTAATTTAGTTTTTCTCTATTTTACTTTATATTTCAGAAAACTAAATTTTACATTGATAGTTAATATTGGATGGAATTTATAACTGTTTTTTCCCAATTAGAGTAGCTTCAAAAGTTGTATCAATAACTCACATTGGTATTACTGAGAATTAATCAATCTTCTGAGAAGTTATTTGAACATTCAAACTATTATAACCATATTACCATGATTAACTGGAATGTATTCATTTTTATTGTAGAATCTTTTTTAGTGAACTTTTTATCATAAATTTTTATAATTACTCAATTCACCCTCCTCTTGATTAATTTACTCTGACCAATAGTGTTATTACACGTTACCTTTATATTTTACACTTCATATTTTCTAAATTATTTTTTATTTTCCTTTTTTATGATTTGGGTTTTAAATAAAGGTATTTCTAAATATTAAAAAAATCATTCATGACTATATGTTTTATCTTTCACTCCCTCGGATCTTTTTAAAAAAATAAGCACTTTCCATTAGAAAATAGATAAAATTTTGAGGATATAATTTATTTAAGGGGGTTAGAATTTGACAACCCAACAATTTAGTTTAAAATAATACTTTTCTCGATAGATTTCTTAACACTATGCTTGAAGATATTTTTGTTATAATATAAAAATATTAATATTTAAATGTGAATATTATAACCTAACAATTAAATTGGATCATTGGGTATTTTTTTGGCTTGTTTATGTCCTTTATGTCATGATGGTTTCCCCCTTCACCCTTAAAAGGGGGTTTATATCAACAAAAAATAATTTTCAATCATTCAAAATTAGAGATATGAATAAAAAACATTATAAAAACACATATAAAGGGTTTATATAATTAAAATTTATTTATTAATTCATAATAAATAAGTACTCAACTTTCTGTAAATTCATTTTATTCTTCAAAAATATATTTACTTCAGATATGATTTTTAATTCATTTTATGATCATAAATTATAATTAATTTAAACCAATTTTAGGAATTTTATATGAGAAAATTAATTTAATTTTTTAAATAATTTAGTCAAAATTATCTTCGGGAGGTTTTTTTTGGATTTTTATGAAAATATTGATTTTTCGGTGAATAATGAAAAATATTTATTTTTCAAAATTTTCATTTATTTTCATTAAATCAAGTAATTTAAATGTCTGATAAGGTTTTTAATTTTAAAATAAATTAAAATAAGACTAATTTAATAAGATATAGTCTAATTAATTATATATAAATATAAATTATACTTTATTTTTTTTATATGTTCATTTTTAGGCTTAAAAACACATTTTTCTAAAAACATTTTTTCATTATATTTTATGAATTTATATTGAAAATGATTTCAGTCACTTATTAAAAATAAATATTAAAAAATAATTCTATATTTTTAGTCATGACGCTCAAATTTTTTAAATATTTCCCATTTATTTTTTTAAATATGATTAGTATCCGTAGTGAATATTTAACACCATGTTAAGGGTAAAATGGGTAAAATAAGATTAAAACAATGCAATAAGATGTTAAAATATCCATAAAATTTTATTTTACTTATTGGACAAGTTATTTTTTTACCATAACCATCCAACATTCTAAAATATGGAAATTTCTTTCCACTTTCCTTTTGTTATAACATTTATATAATTTTAAGTAAAGGATAAATTCAAGATTTCAATCTCTTTATTTTAATATCTATAATATTTTGTGATAGACATAAAACTAGTTATGTTTAGTTATAAATTGTTGTTTAAAATATTAATGAATTTTTTTTATCATGTTAGTTTATTTTAAATTTTTAGTGATGGAATAATTACGTTAAATACTTACGCTATACTGACATGGTGTTAGTTAAAGTAATAGAAAAATCAAATAAATGATTGTAAAAACATTAAAATTAATATTTTTTAGAGTAATTATTTTGTCCCAAAAAATATTAGATAAATATAACATATTATTGATTTTTAAAAAAACTATATTCTATTTAAATTACTATAATTATGTTTTTAAAATTATAATTATGTGTATAGACCATAAAATGACTTTATTGGAATATTATGATAAATAATATTTTATTAAATGATATAAAATTCATCAAAATATTATCATTGTTAAAGTGAATTTATATAGTCTATAATATCAATTATATTACATTTATTAGTAACTTGTTCTGTTATAGTAACTTTCTTAACCCCTAAAGATTAAAGAACTTTGATATTGTAGTAATCATTTAATGGGGTAATATGGGTTAAAACTAAGAGATAAGGGTAAATATATCACATATACTTATCTAAATTTTATTTCATGATATGATTTATACTCATACTCATCATAGAATCTAAATATATCAATTTTGATCCAATTGAACAAGAAATATAATTTATATTAATTTAATACTTTAAGTAATTCCAAGGGTGTCCTTCCCCTCACATATAAAAGGGAACCTCCTATCCTATCTTACAAACAAATTTTGAGCACTATATTTTGGAAAATAACTACCCAAATATCTCCCCAAAATAACTTACTATGTTATAGAGTTCACAGTATCGCCAAAATAGAAAACCTGCAAGGATTAAAGTGTAAAGAAAGGAATTTATCTCAGGAGAAGGTTAAGTCCAAACCGGTCTATTTCAAGTTCAATTATTTTTCTATATTATTAAAATATTCTTCAACCATTATAAGATAATAAAATCATCATCTTTAATATAATGAAATGTTATTATGATTATGGTAAAACCCTTTTTCATCTTTTTTTTATTCTATGAGAAATGAAAACATTGTTCATGCATACGTGTGGATTACCACCTCCATAGAGTGATGTGTTTAGTTTCTCATCACTACCACATAACAAGGGATGTTATGATAGATTTAATTAATATATATGATACTCATAAAATAATTATAATTATATAAATATAATATATCATATATTTTTTCACCTTTCTATCTATTAAAAAATGATAAGTTAGTTCAAGTGTACGTGTGGATAACCTACTCCACGAAGTGATGTGATTTTTTTTCATGTATAAAATTAATGTGTGGTGATAGATTTGTAATTAATGTATAATAATGATAATAATTTCTTGATTAAGATTCTAAGAATAATGGAATAGTGACCTCTTTAAACATAGTTATCCTACCAAAGCTGTTTTTGTATTATTAACCCAATTCCCTCAAAATTTCTAACATGAATCTAAATATTTTAGTAACTAAATAAAACATGATAATAAATCAAATCAAATAAATCGTGGTAAAAAATTGGAATTAAAAAGTTTATTAAGTAGTTATAAAACTAATAAAATTTTATTATTTAGGATTTAGAGAACATATGAAGATACATGGGACTTGTTGTAAGGGACATTGTATTAAAACATTATTCTAAAGTATTCCTTTCAAATATTTTTCTTCCTTGTCCATGTTCTTGAAAATGTCTCAAGAATGATATTATTTATAATTCAAATGATGAAAGATGTGATTTTTAAATAATTTTATATTTATTTTTAAATGGTTAAAAAGTAATCTTTTAAACATTTATGTAATGGTTAATTTTTACATTTTATACCAAAGTAAAAAATAATAATTTTTTTATAATGTATACGGATTGGCTGATTTTTTTCACCATCATATACATTGTTTTTTATAAATATTACATTAAAAATTACCTATTAATTTTAAAATAAAATACTTATCTCCATATTTTTCTTATTTTTTAGTCTTATAATGTTTTTTTAAGGAAAAGGAAACTTTTATCATGTTTATGAGATAAGTGAAAGTTTTATTGCTTATGGGATTAAATTCCAATTCAAATAGGTTTTATGATTAAAGAGAAATTTATATGTGTTTTATTCACACTAAAGTTATTGTACATTGTTAATGATGATGGGTGATCCTAAAATAGATTTAATGATGGTTGAGCTTTATTGAGCTCTCCAATGCATTGGATAAACTCATAAGGTTTTCCGATTATAGGTTACTCTTAAGAGATATTGGAATTATCTAGTTAAGTGATTACATTGTAAGGGTAATTATAAAGGTGAATATAAGGATAATTCCAAAAGGTACCTACATAATATTCTTTCAATAGTTTATAAATGAGATCATTTGATTTCAAAAGGTAATAAAATGAGCTTATATTTTTAAAGAAATTTTATAACATTTTTTATAAAGGTGAACATTGTGTTTTTCAAGGAAAGGTATTCATGAGTTTTCATGTTTTCCAATAAATGATTATGATTATGATTTTTCCTTTATGATTTCATATGAAATGTTTCATGAAATATATTAATAAAATAAGTTATTTTTATAAAAAAAGTAAAGAGTTATTTTAGATTAAATGTTTATTTTGAGAAAGAAAAACTTTTTTATTGATTTTTTAGGCTTACAAATGCACTAAAGGGTTTATTTATTTTATGTCCCATACTGAGCTTTGATTTTCTTATTCATAATTTTTATAATGATTTTTCACTAGGATTAATAATGGGTATAAATTTTAATAAACTTATAGTTACAAGTGTGGGAGTTACCTTGAACAAAGAAAGTGTGTCTTTATAAAGAAGTAAATTTGTGGGGAAAATGAATACTGTGTGGAAATGTATAATTATTTATCTAATTGTTTTTCTAATTATATAAAACTCTAAACCAAAATGATCTTGTAAATTTCAAAAAGTGAAATCCTTGTTATAAATCTTGTAACTATGGATTGTTTAAGGTATGGGGTCTCTTAATTTCACAACAAAAAATTTGGAAAACATAGGGATAAGTCACCATTTTCAAACATCATAAATTACTATAAAATGTCATCCTTATATTTCAAAATCCTTGATCATATTTGAAAATAATTGACAAAAAACACAACACATCCTCAATCACCAGCCTGGATCACCTTGGTTATAACATTTCCCCCTTATTTATATTGGGAATCTAGAGAGAAATTTAATTCCATGAACATTATCCAAAAATTATAGAAGATAATAGGAAACTCCTCCATCACTCTTAGTCTACATGATCACAGATTAGTATAGAAAATAATATCACAAGTGAGAATTTCATTCCTCCTCGTATTATGTATTCTAAAAACTCCCCCAAACTTTTATACCATAAAATCCCACAAGATGAGGGGAAAGTAAAATACATGCACCACATTATAAAATACAACCACTTATTGGAAAAAAAATTATTCCTATGCTCGGGAACAAATTTTTTCTCCCTCTAAATATCATCACTATCTTCCACTGAATTTTACTAGTTTGTTTTACCCTTTAACAATAAACCCAAAGACAAATAACTTTCTATTACCAACACAGTATAACCCATGGATTGTATCTCTTACATAATCTTTTACCGCTTCACAAAAATTTATAAAGATATAAATGCATGGGGAATGAGATACTTTTGAACCTCCACAAGGTGAGGGAGGTGGTTAAACACCAAGTTTAAACCTATGATTCACAAACATTGAAGTCCCAATAGTTCAGTCATAATGTCTACCACTTTATAATCAGTTCCAATATACTCCATCTTCATTAGTCATTACTCCACATTTTTTTTAATAATGTGGTCTTTTATTTGAAAACATTTGGTATTATTTTACTAAACGGGAATCATTATGGGATAAATAATACTCTTATTTTCATGGTATATTTTAATCGGAAACTTCACATATTTTCCAATATCTTCTAACTATTTCTTCATTCATAGAATCTAAGTATAGGCCTTGGTTACTGAGAATATTTTCTTACACCGTACTCAGTAAGGTACTTTCCTAATTCTTACTCAATCATATCATATATATTATTTCTAAAGAATTCACCACCATTGGGGGAATTATGGTCCACCACATCTCCAGACCAATATTTAATTTAAAATATAGATAATTCAAGACTATTTCCTACATCAAATAGGAAATCATAATTGAGAATACCATGGATATAACTCATTATTTGTTTAACTACTATCATATATTCTTTCGACATATTAATTTGGAAGAAGTCCTCTAAACATGTTACAAAAAATGATATTTATCCATGTTGAATTCAAATATAGAAAAATTCTGATTATCCTCCAATATAAAGTGGGATCTATATATCTCACAACCCCATGCTTCCCAAGCTTGGTTCCAACTTCAATTTGAGTTGTCATTTTTTTGAATCATGCATATAAAATTTCATCAATATTTTTCTCATAGTTTTATTATAAGATTAAAGTGCATGCTTTATTTTGAATCACTCATATTCCCAAAATATATATGAGTTCACCATTCATTGAAATTTCAAATCTAGAAATCATCATACTAGAAAATTCCTCTACTAATTTATGTCTGCTTCTTATAAAGATGATATAATCCACATAGAACAACACCATCAAGTATTCTTCCATGGATGTTTTTATATAAAGGATGTGATCAACACTACACATTTTGAATACAATCTTCTTTAGGTATGATTCAAGCCAAGCATACCATGCTCATGGTTCCAAAATCAGACCATAAAAGGACTTATTTAGACTATACACATCTTTCATCCTTTCTGATCAATAGACTCATTATTTTTTCAATATATACCCCCTATAAAATAAATATATTAAATAAAATCATTTTAAGATCTATTTCATAAATCTTTATACCAATTCAAATTTCCATCACTAAAAAAAGATGAATTGACTCAATTTTATCCATTAGTGAAATTGTTTTGTCAACATAAACCCCTTGAATCTATATATAGAATTTAAAAACAAGGGGTCCCTTATTTTGTATCATGTTTCAATTATCATCAAATTTATTCTTGAAAATACACTTCGTTCCAATCACATTATTATTTTTGGGCTTATTCACAAGTTACCAAGTATGATTTTTTTTAGTTTGATAAAATTACTCATTCATGGTTATAACCCATGATTCATCATTTTCAAATTCATTAAATGATTATAGTTTTACCATTGATAAAATATTATAATGTTCTTTATTCCTCATATTTTTTATCTATGTTAGAGTAGTTCTGTCTCTAATTATATAGGATGAATCAACCTTTACTCTCTAATTTCTACTCTGAAATAAAAACTAACTCTCTTTAGATGGATTCCCTTCTTACAACATAACATTAAAGTATTCATCGTTTGGTTAACTTTGTTAAACTATAGGAGTGGTTTAAACTTCATTATCTTCTTCAGATAATGAATACATGTTTTCACATGGATTAATATTTTTATATTTTTATTCAATGACTTTGATGTCACTAATCTCCAAAATTTTGTTTAGATTTTTATTGAAACATTTTTAATAATTAATACTAATTGAGTATCCAAAAAATACTCATTCGACTACATCATCACTATACTTAAACTAAAAGAAAAAAATGAAATAGTAGTTTTTTATTTGTGATAGTTTCATGTAACCACCACTAATAAGTGAAATATAAATATCCATCATTTTTTAATGAAAGGGATTTTTTACCACTATTAATTAATTTTTAGCAATGATTCTTGAAATAAATACAACTAAAGATGTATTTATCGGTGCTTTATTAATAAAATACTTCTAAATAGGAACAAAAATCACAGTGCAGACCACATTTCTTCCTCTACTGTCTCTTGATTCCCTAACCTATCTCATTAGTGGGGGTGACTCATCGACGACAAATCATCCTCCCTAGAAACTTCTCCTCGACTTTGACTCCTCGTTATGAAAATAATTTCGCATGTCCTCCCCACATCAATGTCATCTTCTTTTGATGAACAATAAAATAATAAATACACCCTTAATAGTAGTATTTAGGTAAAACCTATGTTTTTATTATTCCAACACTAATATATTAGTGATTAAGATATTATATAAAAATTTCTTGTTTTTTTGTGTTATCCTTTACTAGAGGATAATATAATATTCTCTTTACTATTTATATTATATATAATTTATCTTAAGAGATCATTCTCATTAAAGGATTAACTTAACGTACAATTAAATCTATCAAATTTTCATGGGAAAGTTTTTGATTACAAAACCAACTACAAATGATAAGTGAACATTCCATGAAGCCTTATTTAAGATTTTGGTTTTAAGTGTACCATCTTTATGGAATGAAAACCAGTATGTTTTAAAATTTAGTTATACGTACTTTGGTTATGTTTGTGTGTTCATGGACATGTTTCGGTTATTATCGATCATATATAGGTGACTATTTAAATAAATATTCCTTATTTTCTATTAACATGTAAAAAATCATTATTATAAATTCATTATTTACCTATTATAGATCTATTGATATTATAAATATCAAATTATATTCAACCTTCAAGTTAAATTCTTCAAAAAATAATTGTAGAAGTTATTTTTTTTAAAAAAGATTTAAATGTTTCATGTTTCTTTAATAAATAATACTTATTTTATATCATAATTCTATCTAATGATTTTTTTCTATGAAATTTTAAAATGATGATATTTTTTTAATATTAATATTTTATTATTCTTTAAAAAATTTATAGTATTATTAACATGATATTATTTATTTAATTATCATTATGTTTTTATACAAATATTTATCAATATCATACAAGTGGATAAAAGTTAGATAATTTTACCCTAAAATAGAACTCAATATATTAAGGGGTTGGAGGTGTTTTGAAAATTTTCAATTTCAAATTGATCTACAGATGAAAGAATAAAATGTTCATGTCCTAATTTTAATTTCATATGGTGGTTGAAAAGACATGAAGTTTATGAGAACTTGATATTAAAACAATTTCTTTCTAGATATGTGAGATGGATTTGGAATGGGGAATTGGACATTGTAGAAATTTCACTATCTGACCATCATCAAAATGAACAACCTACGTCCATGATAGTTGATAATGAGATTAAAAACTGGATTAATGATGTTTTCCACATTTTATGAAATGATGAACGTTGTAACATATCAGTGGTTCCACTTTCTGATTTTCTAGAGATTAATACAAGAGAGAAGGTGGCTGAGTAATGAAATGTGGTTTATAAATTACTTGAAAAAATAAATCAATAGTTGTATGAAGGATATATCAAATATAAATAATTTTATTTCTTATTTAAGTTATACCATATCAAGTGCTTATGTGGAATTATAGAAAAATAAATGTTGATCATATTGAATTTTTTGTGTGATTAATTTTTTCAAGATAAGATCCCTAAATTATTTAATGAGAAGAAGAAAGTTATTAAGAAACTCGATCCCAATCACAAAAAGATACATTCATATCCCAATGACTTCATGTTGTATCTGGGAGACGATTCAAATAGAGAATATATTAAAAGATGTCATACTTTTAGATAGAAATTGGTGAATTATGAGGAAATTTTGAATTAACGAACCATGAAGAAGATGAGAAAAAAATATTGAGAATTTTTTATGTTAATTTCAATTAAAAAATATTTAAAATAATTTTAATGTCTTCTAAACTGATATATAAATAAAGAATCATGTTATGGAAAACAACAATGATGTTTTTATAGGTCATCTGCTAGATTCAAAAGCATGGAAATACAATGATTATTTATATCAAACTTTCTATTTAGATCCTAGTAATCTTTATTTTGAATTTTATATTGATGGATATAATCTACTCAGGAATCTAAGTATAACTTATATCACATGGATAGTTATTTTAACCCCTTACAATCTACCTCTTCGGATTTGTATGAAATGAACTTCCTTCATTACTTTGATTAATATTCCTAAAAAGAAAATTCATGGAAATGACACTGATATAAATATTAAAAAACTTATAGAATAATTTAAATGGTTAGAAAACAATGGTTTAGATACATATGATGTATTGACAACCAAAATGTTCAAAATATTTGCTCCTCTAATGTGTATGATTAGTTATTGTCCAAGATAAAGAAACGTGTCTTCTTAGAACACTCAGACTTGTCAGTCTTGTCCAGTTTGTAACTTTGAATTTGATCCCAGAGGATGACCATATAGTATAAAGTGGTGTTTCATAAGTCATAATTGTTTCTTGGATGTATCTCATTGATATTGGTTTAATAATACATGATTTGATGGATAAAATTAGTTTATTTCACCTCCAAAATTATTATCATGTTCAGAAATCATTTCATAATTATCAATTATTGTTGTAGATATTTTAAAAGATTATCCATTGAATGTTTGTAGTAAAATAGTTCCAAGGTTATTAGATGCATTTGGTACCCCACAATGGAAGAAACAAAGTATTTTTTTCAAATATCCTTATTTGGAATTACATTTGTTATGCTACAATCTCAGCATTATTCACATTGAAAAAAAATTATGTGTTAATTTGGTTTTTACAATATAGAATGATAATATAAAATAAAAAGATCATCATAATTCTAATAAATACTTAGAAGAAATGAATATAAAGTGTGATGTACGGGAAAATGAAAAATGGAAATTATCCTATAGCATTTTTCGCATTAAAAAACAATAAAAAATGTTTTCCTTTTAAAACTAAATAATTTGTAAGTACCTGATGGATATTTAAGTATAATTTCAATATGTATTGACTTGAAAAATTATAAGTTACATGGAATTAAAATTCGTGACTCACAAGTTTTATGGAGAAATTTCTATCTTTAGGATTGCATAAATTTTTACCTAATAAAACAACAATAATTTTAATTGGGTTTGGAACATTCCTTATATAGTATTGTGAGATAAATTTAAACCCCATTGATATTTATAAACTTTAGCAAATAATTTTACTAAAACTTTTTCATTTCCAGATGATATTTTCCACATCATTTTTCACCATGATGATTCATCTAACTGTTCATTTGATTAGGGGAATAAAAGTAGAAGGACCCATACATTATCGATGGATGCATTCCATAGAGAGGTATTTTAATCTTACTTTTTTATGAATACTAAATTAAAATTTTCTAACATCTTACATATGTGTTTATTTTGGAAATTTTATGTTATTTCAATAGGTATCTATGTTCCTTGAAGTTGTTTTTGAAAAAAAAACTCAATCAGAAGGCTTTATTACTGAATGTTATATAGTGGAAGACTGTCTCACCTGTTTTTTAAGGTATTTAGATAATATTTATATTTTATTCAATCAAGGTGTAAATATTGATGATAACATAAATCAATTAAAATCATTCAGTAATTCATAAAATTTTCCAATGTTGAATCGTTAAGTTGGAAAGATATTATCAGTTTTGTTAACAAAAATAGAGTTCATACAATCAGATAGATATGTGTTACTCAATAGTGATATTATAGATATTATTATTGGATAATTGAAGATGAAAACAATGATACTAATTTAGAGTTAAGAAAAAATGATAAATATAAAACAAAACTCATTATCAAGGATATTAATTATTGGTTTTCACATTGTATAAGATCATCATCAATTTTTTATTTGATAAAATATTGATATATTTATCTTTTGTAAATGATATTATTTTATATTTATACATATAGATCATGCATATTGATAATAAATCTAGAAATACAAATTATTTGAACTATTTGGATCAAGTACCTTTAGAGAAGTGTAAAAAATTTGATGCTTATAATAATAATTTCTTTTAGTTTCACACACTTGAGTGAAAAAAAGTTTTGAAAACACAAAATAGTGGAATATTCACAAAATTAAAATACTTGGGATACTATGGGATATTTATTGAAATTATTTAATTAAATTATAATGTAAAATTTTCAATTTTGTTATTCAAATGCAAGTGGGTCAATATTTATAGGAGAATAGAGAAAGATTCATTACAATTTACAAATGTTAACTTATCTTAGTTGATTGATACTAGTAAGATTGCAGAAAATTATCTATATATTTTAGATTCATAAAATAAAATTTTATATTATGTGGATTATGAAGTTTATGAAGGGGAGAGTTTTATAGTTCATTTCAAACCAAGAGACTTGTGTGATATGGGTGATAAATTTGAAGAATTCTTTTGTGACATCAAACCTCATCAATAAAGAGAGATCGATTTATTTATCCAAGATGATATTCAAAGAATTTATATTTTAATGGAGGGTGAAGAATGTGAAATAATGTTAATTTTGGATAATGATAAATATATGTCTAATGATGAATTAATTTATTATATGTTTATTCCTTTAAATTATATTTTATTTGTTTATTTAGAATACATGAATTTAAATAATATATGTACAATATTTTCAAATCATTTGATTATTTTATATTTTATATCATGTTATAAATTATTTTATATTCTTGTTGTATATAGGAATTTAAAGAAAAAATTGATTTAAATATACGATCTGATCATCCACATCTCCTATAGTGTCGGATGATCCTACTGATATGCTCTTGCCTGCATCAGGTATTTTATATATTTTAAGTTTTCTCCACTTTAAATCATTTGATTACATATGAAATGAATTCATGTTCAAAATACATTATCCCCACTTAAAGAACATCACCTTATTCCTTATAGATGTCATAGGGATCAGATGGGGTGTGTGAGGAGCGATCATCGACTCAGCATATGGTACCATGGTTATTTTCATGAGGATACTATAGGGTCACCATTATTAGTATATAAATATTAATTTAAAAATATAAATTATTAAATCTATATTATAATTTTTGAATATATTTATTGAATAGATTCAGATAATAAGAAGACATAAATGAACATGAATACATCAGATGTTTGGAAGTTGTGAAATTTAAAAGTAGTTATTACATTTGATATATTTGGAGTGCCTCCAGATAATGAAAAAGGATTATATGGGTAGATCCAGGTCAGTTATCATGTGATATTACATCCCTTCCCAACACATTTCATGAATAGAGATATATTCCCACTAGTTAGAATAAGGATATTTTTTATAAAAAATTGAAAGTAAGTCAAAATTCATATTTATAGTTTTTTTCTAATATCCCTATAAAATGTAAATTTAATTATTTTTTCATAAATAATATGTAGATACTTTTAGTTTTTATTTTCATGATGTTGTTGTGAATCAATGGTATTTAAATGTTTGGGGAAAAAGTAGAAAGACTTTAAGTACATGTTGTGGTGTCAGTTCAATGGAACCTCCTTGACTTTTCATCGGATGTATGAAAAAGTACCCAAAGTGATAACTCGAGATCAGTGGAATTCCTTGGTAGATATGAATTATTTTGATTCACATAATTTATTTTTTATTTACTTACTGCATTGATATTAATTTATTAAAAATAATTCAATTTTTATTAATATTTATTTTTTTAGGAATATTCTCAAAAAAAAACTCATCAAATAGGTAGAAGCGAGTCATCCCACACACAACCAATTCAAAAAAATAGAAGAGAATGTAGATTATGATAATATTTTATCTATTTATTATATATATTTCTTTTTCCTTTTAATAACATTAATTTTTAAATTTTTCATTTTTTTTACATTGATGATATCCGTGAAATAAGTTGGTCATGAGGTCGGTCGAACCAAGTTGTAGTTTTATGTGTACAAGAAAGGTGATGAAAATTACATAAATGTGCCCACTATAGAAATTGGGGTAAAAAATATGAATTGCAATTTTTTTTTTTTTTAGAAATATTTTTTGTTAAAAAAATTTCTATTTGTAAAACAAATTAAAGAGGCATGGGATGAAAATATCTCACAATCACTATTAAACTTCTACATTGATGTTATTGCCCATTTTTTGGGAAATGAGGATGTTATTCATATTCAAGGGTTGGTTTCTGTACCATCCCCCTCACTATTATTTAGTGGGAGCTCTTCTTTATTTATAGTGACACCTCCTCTAGCAGGTTCGAAAAATGCCACTAGTCTCGATGCATTAGAATCACAAAATAAAATTGTCATTATCAAGAACATATTACAGAAGTAGGAGTCATGATTGATAGTTCAAGATAATAAAGTTACACTGATAGGGAGTACATTTGGTATATTAATTTATTATATGAGTGGTGGAATTCCAATTAATATTTCATCCCTAATATGATAGGATAAAGTGGTAATAAATCTATTACATGTAGTTTAATATGTTTATATTATTATAATTACTTTTCTAAATATTGTTTATGTATCATATAATTAAAACTAGTTTATATTTTAAATTTTATTTAATACAGGCACTAATTACAGTGGAATATACTAGCTGAAATGAAAATTAGGATCATGTGTCATGTAGAGGTAGTTAGCAGACATAGACAAGAAATTTTTATTTTGGATTCATCTTTATATGGGTTGTAATTGTAACTAAAACTTATATATGTTGTTGGTGTATTATCTGACAGACATGTTGTATACCTCTATGAATTTTTTATTTATGTATATGTTTTATTTTATATGTTTGGTTTGAACATTAAAATTATAGAATTATATATTTTTTAAATATATGTGTATTTTCATAGTGGAGGTGGTATTTTATTTTTATGGTTAATGAATTCTTTGTTTTTTTATAATTTTTGGTAGTTTTAATCATTTTGAAATTAAAAAACAATTGTTAATTATTTTTTATTAGTTTAAACCATTGTTAAACACTATAAAACCATCACTAAATTCTATTAACCTACAGCTAATTATTTTACAGGAGTAATAACCACTGTTATTTATGGTAAAAAAATTAAAAAACAACCACTTATATTATTAGTGGAGGTTTAAACCACATTCAAATTTACAATAATTAGCCAAAATATTATCCTCCACATTCAATTTTATGGTGTTTTTAACCATCGGTATTCTATAAATATTTTTTGTTTTAAAAAAACACCGCATACATTTTTTCGACAGTATCAAAACTGCCACAAAATATGGATCTTTAGAAGTTCCATAGAACTATTTCACATCTAAAGAAACCACTGTAAATTAATTTTAAACTCATAAAAACATGATGGTTTTAAAAACAACTACCTATTAAAGGGATATGTTTTAAGCTGCATCCTTTTAAAAAAACCATTGCAAATGGATGTTTTTCTTATAGTGTTACCATGATTGCCTTCTTTATTTTAAATGTAACATCTGCTTCTAAAGTCCCAAAAATGTTTCAATGGGGGATTCCTTCGATGACATATTTTAAAATGTATTCTCACATCACTTGACCTTAGTGCTACCTAGTTTTGAGTGTATAACAAAACTTGTATAACTTCCTTATAGTAATATAGAGAGAAACTACTCTCTATAAGCATTGATTTATACATATTGTTCACCTGGTGATTTATTCATTCAATAACTCCATTATTTTGCAGATTCCTTACAAAGGATACCTTATTATTGATTCCATTCTTCTTAAGGTGTTTTTTAAATTAAAGGGATGTCTATTCTATTCCATTATCAGGTCGTAATATTTTTATTAAACATATGGTCTCATTTTTAACTCTACTTATTTATATATTCATGAACTCTATGAATTATATTTTGACAAACACAAACATATCATATTCAATTCAGTAATTATTATCAATAAAAATAATTAAATAACTTTCCACATATGTTCTAGATATAATCGTTGGAACATAAACATCGGTATGCACCAAGGTGATGAGATTGGATACCCTTTTCTTCTTTTATAGATATGGATTTTGGACTACATTACTCGATATCCAAGAATTGCACATATTTTATCAATCTCACTTTAGAATTGGAATATAAACTAGTGGTTCTAGATTGGATAAGTTCTCCTTAATCAATTGATGAATGTGGTCAAGCCTATAATTCCATAAGTTATTATCATCTTAAACTATTAGGAGATATATATTCCCACTTTTATCCACATAATATATAATCACATTCATCCTACATAATTTCATGGGAGAGTTTCTATATTTTCCTATGATTACAAAACTTTTCTGATTAAATATAACCTCAATCCTAAAGTCACAAATTTGACTCAAAATTAACAGGTTGTTCCACAAAACATAAATAAATAGAACTTCTATCATCTTTAACTCATCACCTTCTAGATTGTTATTTCCACTGCATTTGATCTCAAAGGATCCCTTATTTTTGTAATGCGCTATTCCATAAAATCTTCCCTTCACATTTTTTAATATGTTTATATTTTCATTCATGCGGGATGAACACCAACTATCAATGATCCAGGTGCTACTGTTATTTTTTATCCTTGAGATATATCTCTAACATGTTTTCCTTCTCTATTTTATTATTTTCCTCCTATAATAATTTTGGTTGTGTATAGGCATATGTAGGCCTCCTCTATTTCATTTAAATATTAGTAATAAATCCATAAACATATTCCACTTTCAGTGGAGAGTATATATTTCCCAAGGAAATCAAGTTTGGGTACCTTATATTTGTTCACCTTTGAATTTTCTGGTGGAAATTTCTATTTAATCCCTATCTCTAATCAATATATTTATAAACAAAATAAGAATATTACAAAAAAATCCATTATAAATAATTTCTTCTTTATGAGAAAGGATATAGTCTCATTATATTTTACTGACTTCCGGGTATTTCCTCATTAAAGTAGCACCTCACCTCTTCATAGTAGGGCATGGTGTGACTAATAAATCCAAATAATTGAAATTTTTTAAGGATAAATATATTCAATGATTCCTTCCTCCACATGTACCCATCTTTTATAAAGTTATTTCGATGATTATTATTCCTTAAGAATTGATGAACATTTCAGAAACTCTAATTTTATTTGGTTGGATCTATCATTGTATACTCAACTAGTATCGTAGTGTGGGCACCATAATCACGAAAAAAAATCTTCCCTTTTTAATTTTTGTCATTTCATCTTTTTATATCCCAGTGTCACTTACAATTCAATTATTAAACATCTATATACATCATTTTTCACTCATAACTTTATCAATTCCTTTAGATCCTCATTTTCCCATTTCTAGAAACTCTCCATTAGTTAACCTCCCAAAATGTAGTTTAAACTATAAATTTCTTGATTTAACTTCTGATCTAAACTTCTTACTTGATGCAAAAAATTATTCAATAGAGACTTGGCCTACTTTTATCACTCATCTAGGATATCATTAATCTTATCAATAACCTTTTCATGTTCCTTTATATTTAGTTTAGATTCCACAACATCTTTTGAGATTTATGAACTAGTGAAATGATTATCTAATTATTCTTAAATATATTCAATTTTATCTTCAATATGATGCACATACTCATAATATACCTTCAGTAACTCATTAATTTTTCAAATCTTATTTGATTGTATATAAATCTCTTTAAGATCCTCCTCAAGTTATGCCTTGATATCAACACCACATTATGGTTCTTTATCATCTTCTTTTTTAGAGCCTCCCTATTAAATATTTTCCATAATGAAATATTTTATGTCATACTTAAATTATTTTTCTTTTTCCCTATATAATATTTATTATCATCTTCTTCCTTACCCACATATATCTTCTAATGAAACTTATTTCCAAATGAAGTTCTAATTTTAAAGTCACTTTTGGGAGGTAAGATTCTTCATGAATTCAGAAAAACTTATGATTCTCTGTATTTATTATCTAATCTTCATAGAAACATCACTATAATGTGACTGAATTTTACATAACAAAAACATACCATAGAGTACATGACTTTGAATCTCGGTATTCCTCACATCAACATACTAGACATAAGAGGTATGAATTCATCATCCAATCCTCTTTTTCAATACTACCTTTAGAGTTTTCAAGTTTCTACATAGCTTGAAAATAAATATTCTTAGTTGAATTACTTGAAATTCCTTCTATATTGACTCTCATATCATAGGATACCATATTTATTATCATATCATTAAGATATAACTTAGAAAATGCCTCTCTTTAAATGATGATACATTTGGATTATATAGAGGTGGAAGTTATCCTAGGGATCTTCTTTACAATATCAATATATTTGATTTATTTACCAAATACTAAAAATATATCCCACAAATTTAGTTATTCTATTGAAGAAATTATTAGTATTTTCATAAGGTTTCATTTTAAAATTGGTAAATTTATTATATAGGACATGAATATTTTCTTCCTTCACCTTATAATCACATTAATAAATGTTGTAAAATTTATCCAACATGGACTTATAACAATTTCATCTCATTATCATCATATATATTTGGTTTTATGGATATTCGGATAAGGTATTATAAGTCTTTGTATCAGTATTTAGTAGCTTCTTATTTAATTCAGTCATGGATAGTTCTAAAACATAACTATCTTATATCCTATGAATAGGGGTAGATAAAACATCTAATCCCAAATATGGTAGGTGGGATCCCATATTATTATTCTAAACCTTATATAAACTTCAATAAAATTGATTAACCCCTTTATAATTCATTTTGTTCTTTATAATGATCATAAAATTGTAGTTAAATTCCAATAACATCTTCTCTGATATCGCTTGTTGCAACCTAAGCACCCTCATAGGGGAGGGATGACTCAGGGTGTTCAATTTTTCTTTCATATTTAATGGATATTATTCCCATATTAGTAGGAACCTATCAAATTTATATGCTTAATCACACAACCACAACAATCATAGATGAAAAAAATAAAATAATTGATACAAAAAAATCACTTGGTTCATAGCCAAGGTATAATCCAATGATAATATGTTATAATGTGTTATTAATACTAGGATCCAATATACTTTAAGATTTTGGTTGATTAAAAATTTATGTTCATGGTAAATGTGTTCAAGGTGTACTTTCATTACAGAGAATACAAGGACAATACACTACCTACCTCGGATTACCTCCATCAACTCCTATTTTTCACACTACTCTGGGTGACTTATACCTCTAACTAACATCTTGAAATCCAAATCCACATTTTCAAGAAAATATACTTCAGTTTACATCATGATATCCTAAAAATGATTCTATAATTTACTCCACAATATCTATAAAAACTATCATAAACTGCCTTGTAAAAATGGCTTGCTCAAAACCTCATTACATGTAAGTTCTGTGTAGATTACTATTCATCATGAACAGTGTTTCTCACTCCCCATATTGTGCTTCATAATGTGATTCATGCTACATGATATAGTGATTCACATTTTTTTTGGTCTCCTTCATGGTAAATCCCCTTTGTGAATTACTTTAAACCTCATGAATGAAAACTTCTTCACAGGCATCTTAGATTTGTGAACTGATCTGATTTGTGAATGAAAATTGTTTTGTGAATTTATTAAGTTATATGATATTAAATTAATCTCTAGATATGTTTTAACTTATAATAAATTATTAATCAATGGATAAATGGGTTATTTATGGGAAAATCACTTAAAATAATCACTAATCACTAAAGTTACTATTCATCCCTTTATGCTGCTTCATAAACCATCGAACATAAACCTCCCTCAAAAACTATATACCATTTAATTCATTGTAAAAATTTATATTACATTCCTCTTAAAAAAATCACCTCTTTATCACAAATTATGTCAAATCCCACATACTTTCTTTGTAATGGAAAATATCATTCATGATATTTTTCCCTTTGAAAACATTCATTGAATAAATTATCTCGGTGCTTCATGTAATGGTCCTCTTATGGTATTCACAAACCATTTCTTCCAAAAAGTGAAACAAAAATACCTATTATGAAATTATTACAAGGGGTTAGTACATACTATGTTACTTGAAAACTTTTTACACGTAAAACCTTCCTATAAACTATCTCTCTAAGAATTCAAACTCCTTGATTATCCTGGAAAATGATTAATAACAAAAAAACACATCCTAAATCACCAGCCATGATTACATTTGGCCCATTATTTTTATAGATTATATATATAATAAATCAAAAAATTATTACCATGAAATATTTTATAATCTACAGCAATTACATATCTATAAATGAGTATCATTTTTTATATCTTTTCGTCAATGGTGTAACATCCCAAGATTTTAGAATATATATTTCTCTTTAATAAATAAATATATTTCATAGATTTTGAATAATACAACCAAAAACTTATATGAATAATTATTATAAATTAAAAAGTAAGAACATTATATTGTATTTAATTTAAATATAATTTTCAAAAATAATTTTTATTTCATTTGTAAAATCTATTGATCTTAAAGAACTATTTTGAATTATTTTTTTATAATCATTGTTTTTGTAAAATATGTTTTATTTAAAAATTATTAATATTACTAAAAATATAAAATATTATTTTTTACACTTGTTTAAAATAAATTTATTGGTTATTATTTGGTTGGAAATGAAAATAAAATCATTTAAAGGTAAAATGACTTTTTTTTTAAAAAAATGCTTTTATGCACGCAATGTGTTTTTATCATAAAAAATTAAATTAATCACTATTTATGGATGATTTTAATGATATTAATAGATAATATATTCAATGAAAATTTAATAATCATTTAATGTTTTTTCCTGGGTAAGGAATGAGAATAAATTTAGTTTTGTGTTTAAAATTGCATATTTCTAAAAACTGTTTTCATTGCATTTTGTATGATTAGTTTAAAAATAATTTATACCATCTTTAGAAATTGAATTTGATAAAATTATTTCTATGTTTTAAATATTCATGTATAAATTTTAAATTACTTAACTTTCATTTTTTTCATAATTAATAGTAACTATGGTAAAAAAATCACCATAATTAAGGTTAAAAAGGGTTAACAAGGGGGTTAAACTAAAAGTTGAGGTTTAAAATATCTCATAAAAATTTATAAATTTTATTTTTTAAATATATTTAGGCCATAAATTACCTTAAAATTTAACATTTTTCCATTTTGTGACACTTTCACTAGAATATAACTTTATCATATTTTAATTTTTTAAGTATTAACAAGTTTTCCACCCACATCACTTATAAAAGGGTGTAATATTCACCGCACTCCTTAACACATTTTATGCCATATAGATTGACCAATCAAAATAAAAATATATTATTAAATTCCTTATCCACATCCTATACTTACTGGTCTTACCAAAATTCCAACCTTTGAATACTTAAGGTGTAATCCAAAGTTGGTTTCCTAAAGAATAGGTAATTGTCTTTACCGATCTATTTTGAGACTATTTATTCCTTAGAATACTTTAAATATTCAATAAAATTATTAAAAGTATGAATAACTATTATTAATTTACTAACAAAATTATGTTATTGGTACATCTATATTTTACCTCCTTTCCATCCTATGATAAATGATAACTTCATTTGTGCATACGTGTGGACTATCGCCTCCACGAACTGATGTAATTCGTTTTTCATGTCTACCATACATGGATGTTCATATTGAGTGATTAATGAATATATATGATATTTATAATATTATTATTTTTGTTTAAAGATATATTATTATTTAAATTTCCTTCTTTCCACTCATTGGAAAATGAAATCATTACTCGTGCATACGTATATACTATTATCTCCATGAAGTAATGTAATTTATTTCTCATCGCCACCTTATATGTGTAAAGACCCAACCCTAGTTTTCCAGAGTCGGTGACTTAATTCATTACATTGGCATGATTACAAGAAATTTGTATCCTGATGGAATGATTAGTTTAGTAGTTTTGGAAAACCAGATACATATATAAGTTCAATATTACAACTTGAAAGGAAAAACAATATAGAAATTAATTTGACAACATCCATAACTCCTAGGTTATCCTGGCACATCATTCATAATATACCTATTCATGTCCTAGGAAAATTAAACATAATAAAGGGGTGAGCTCAAATTCTATTTAAGGGTAAGCAATAAAGTGGAAGATTTCATAAACATAAACATTAGGCATGGTGAATAACTAAAAACACATGCCTTCAAAAATAAACTTGAACACATTATGGAAGGAATAAGAGATGAATAAATAAAGTCATAATAAAGCATAATCATGGGTATTCTACTATTAAAATAACCTCATGAAATTTATATTACTAGTTTCATAATGAGGGAATACATAATTCTGGACATCATAACCATATCATCAAGGCCTTGTGCCAAGACCATAAATAACCATTTTTTCAAGACCCCGTGCCAAGACTGCAGTTTGTCTCAAGAGACCTACCATTGCATCGAGAGGATATAGTGGGCCCCAACCATAACTAAATAAGTCAAATTAATTCCTCATATTAATGGGGATAAACAGAAACAACATATACATTCATATTGAAACCAACATATAAAATGTAAATAACTTTCTCCGAACATTAAGAAAAAACACAAACCCTTCATAATAAATTGGTGAATGGCTTTAAGATAGCACATACGCATTCAAACTAATCATAAACCATTAAATTAAATATGTTAGATTATATCATAAAATAATAATCCCAATAATACATAATAATCAACAATATTGTTGAAATAGATGAAGATACTTTTATAAAATCATCGAGTAATTCTAGAGATAAGTACTCTTTTACTTGAAAAAAAAAGAGTTATTTTGGAAAAGTATTTGTATAAAACCCAAAGTAAAGTAAGATATTATTTTAATAATAAAATGATTGATATTATAAATATAATTTTTTCTAAAGACAGATTATAAAGCACCCTCTGAAATAGGTAAGAATTTGAGAAATTCCCTTGAATCGGGCTTGTATTTTGGGAAGAATTTTTGAAAGATACTTTTAAAACATATAACTCCCCATAAATGATTAATAATTCTATTTGGCACACATATATAGAAAATTAATAAATAATTTATAAGGATTAAATATTAATAAATAATAATTTAATTAAGTTGTGTATAGAATAAGAGTAACCCGAATGAGAATGGTGGTTCGGGTAGAAAACCCTTACCTTATGTTCGATGGTGTTCTTCACTTGATCTTAGTGACATGGACAACTAAATTAAATTAATTAATTAATATTTAAGGAACCTATTTTTTATTTAATTGATTTATTATAGCCTTATTAAGTTCATTCATGGCCTTCTTGATGGGTTTAAGAGGTTCAATGTTATTGTTCGGGAACGTTTTCTTCCTTGGTATTCATGGCTGGTTTACTTATATACATGTAAGGATAAAAATGTAAGATGAGAAAATTTTTCCAGAATATAAGTTTTATTTTATTTGGTAACATCAAGAATATTACATGTTTATAAAATTAATTTGGCTATTGGGTGTGAAGATGAATCATTATATAAAACTTTAATGATAATTTTTTGGGTTAATTGGCGGCTTTTGATCACAACAAACTCATTTTGATTTATAAATTAATATCATGTGTAAAAAAAGATTAAAGAACCATAAATAAGTTATAATACATATATTATATTCTTTTTAAACCATAAAAATGGTTTCATGACCAGAATTGAAGATGGTAATAGAAATTGAAAACTCGTCATCCTTGAATGTGATAAATTAACACATCTCAGATGGTGTTTTCATTTCTAGTATAAAAGAATGGGAAAGGAGATATGATGATGAATTATTCCATTATAATAAAAAAATTCTAGTAAATTTAAGGTATTGGAGTTATCATATTAGTTGTATGAAATTAGGTGAGTAAAGAAAAATAAAATAAAGGAACTCGAACTAAAAGAAATAAAAAGAGGAATTTACCTCTTGAAGTTATCTTCCTTGAGAGCCTCTTTAGGGGAGAGGTTTTGGTCTTTTTCTGAGACCAAGTTCTTATATACATGGGGGAAGATATTGGGATCATATTTTAGAATAATTTATACAATGAAAAAGGCTTGAGGTGAGTAAATAGAATAGGGAGTGAGGGGGGTTTTATAGTGGAGGAGAGGGGTGATTTTTTAATATCTTATTAATTATTTTATTATTTCCCTCAAAACAACAAATAGTGTTCATTAATGTGACCCATAATGTTAATAAGTTCATGTGAGTTCGAACCAAGTGTTCTTACATCATCCATTATGCTATGAATAGTTAATTTAACAGATAATGTATATATACAGTAAATTACCATATTTTACTATTCATCAAAAATTCGAGTATTTCAGAAAAATCCCAAATATTCACCCAAACCATATTTTGATGTGTATAATTAAAAAATTAAATCCATTTTTTGAAACTAATTTTATAAATATGATTAATTTAATTTTTAAATAAAATCATAATTCATTCGAAAAATAACAATTTTAAAACTATAATTTGTTTTATATCATCTCGAAAAATTAGTCAAGATCTCATTATCTTATAACCTTAATACAATAAAATAATAATATGAATTACTATTCATAAGTTTCATATTACTATTCATAAGGGTATGTTACTATTCACCAAAAATTAATTTTATCTTATAAGACTCAAAATATCTTACTGAATGCAAATGTGTATGTCAGTTTTTCGAAAGTCAAATCACAAAGGTGGAAAAATTATGTTTACTTGCTAGGTTATTACAAAGTGGTGTTTTTTAGAGAATTATTGTTTCATCCAATCAATATTAAATTTATTTATAAATATTTGGGGTGTTACATTCTCCCCCCTTACAAAAATTTTTTCCTTTAAATTACCATAATGTTACCTCACAAATATATCTAGGTAGTTATTCATCATAATCTCATCATGCTCTCATGTTTCCACTTAGATTTTATGATTTTTCCAATGTATATTTTCCATTAAAGTCATCTGATTCCTCAACACATGTTCTTTTGTGTCCATAATATGGATAGGATCTTCATAGAAATATAAGTCAAGTTCAAATTCTATACCTTCAGAAGTGAGGAAATGTGTTGGTTCTAGCATATACTTTCTCAAAAATGAGACATAGAATACATTGTGTACTTTAGACAGGATAGGTGGCATTTCCAAATGATAATCCATAGCTCCAACTCTCTCCATAATTTCAAAAGGTTCAATGTACCTAGGGCTCTATTTCCCTTTCTTCCCAAATCTTATAACACCCTTCCATGGAGATACCTTTAAGAAAACACGATCTCCTACTTGAAATTACAAATCCTTCCTTAAATTATCAGCATAGCTCTTTTTCCTTCTTTGAACTGCTTTAATATGGGTTTGAATAGACTTTACCATTTTTGTTGTTCCCTCCACAAAATATGTCCCCACAAGCTTCCTTTCACCGACTTCATCCTAACATGTTGGTGTACAACATCTTTTTTCATACAATGCTTTATATGGTTCTATTTGAATACTAGAATGGAAACTATTATTGTACAAAAAATACACCAAAGGTAAATACTGATCAAACATACCTTGAAAATAAATTTATCAGGATCTCAACATGTCTTCAAAAGTTTGGATCGTCTTTTCTGATTGCCCATCAGTTTGAGGGTGAGAAGAAATACTCAAACGAATCTCAATAATCAAAGATTTCTTAAGAATTTTCTATAATTTTGATGTAAATCAAGGATCAAGATTAGACACTATTGAAATAGGTGCGCCATTACGTCTTATAACTTCATTGATATAGATTCGTGTAAGGCGCTCTGGTGTAAAATCCTTCCTTATAGCGAGGAAATGTGCAGAATTGCTATGTCGATCCAAAATTACCCATGTTTTATCATTTTATCTTGGATTTTTGAGTTATCTAATGATAAAATCCATGGTGATGTCATCCCATTTCCATGTAGGAATAGGTATAGGTTGCATGACTCCTCTAGGATGTTCTTGTTCGGCCTTCACTTATTGATAGACTAAACATCTTGATACATAATTATAAATTTCCCACTTCATGTTTCCCCACCAGAAATGTTCCTTAAAATCTCTATACATTTTAGTACTACTGGATTATATAGAGAAATTTTAGCTATTGTATCATCTAATAACTCCCTTTTCAGCTCAGGTATAGAGCGAACACATAGCCTCTTCCCAAATTTCATAATTTCATCTTCACACACGAAGTCAGCCAACTTCTCATCTTTCACAACATTAATTTTCTTTTGAAGGTTCTCATCATCAGATTGAGAACTTTAAATTATTTCCAATAAATATGGATGAGGAACCAATTGAAAAAGTAATGATATTTCACCTTCTTTGATAATTCTCATGTCCATCCGTACTAGATCCATGAATACAGGATCCCTTTTAATCATCATTTTGTTTAAAACTCTATGATCATTCCTTCTCAATGCATCAACTACCTTATTTTCCTTTACTATGTGGTATTTTATGGAACAATAATAATCCTTGAGTAGCCCGAGCCATATTTTTTTACACATGTTTAGTTATTTATATGACAAGATATATTTTTAAACACTTTTGATCCATCTATACCTCACATGTTTCTCCATAGAGATAGTGTCTCCAAATTTTCAGAGAAAATATTATAGCTACTAACTCAAGATCATGAGTTGGATAGTTCTTTTCATGAATTTTTAACTACCTTGATACATAGGCAATAACTCTATCATTCTACATAAGGACACAACCAACTCCTTTCTTTGATGCATCACTATAGATTACAAATCCACCATTCCCCGATGGTAGAGTCAGGATACTAGAATTCACTAATCTCATCTTCAATTCTTCAAAACATTCCTCACATTCTTTTTTCCATATGAACTTAACCTCTTTACGTGTAATCTTGGTCATTGGGTTGCCTAAACGGGAAAAATTTTGAACGAAACACTGATAATAACCTGCTAAGCCAATAAAACTATGTACCTTGGTTATGTTCATTGGTGTAGACCATTATTAAATAGCCTTTTTCTTCACAATATCAATGGATATTCCATCCTTAGAGACAATATTTCCAATAAAATAAATTTATTGGAGCCAAAATCCACACTTTCTAAACTTCCCATATAATTCATTTCTTTTAAGAGTCTTCAGAATAATGTGCAAGTGATTTTCATGATCTTTGTAGCATTTGGAGTATACCAAGATATCAACAATAGATTCCAAAACAAAGTCATCAAGATATTCCTCTAAAACCATATTCATTAGATCTGTGAAGACAGAGGGTGCATTAGTCGGTCCAAAAGGCAATATTGTAAAATCGTAATGCCTATACCTGGTTAGAAATGTTGTCTTTGGAATATCTTCCTTCCTCACATGCAACTGATGATATCTAAATCAAAGTTCAATCTTCAAAAAATATTGGACTCCATGAATTTGATCAAATAAATCGTCAATGCGAGGTAGGGGATACTTGTTCTTTATTGTAATAGGATTGATCTCCCTTTAGTCAATGCAGAACCTCATAGATCCATATTTCTTTTTAACGAAAAGAATAGGGGTTCCCCATAGAGAAACACAAGGGTGAATAAATCCTTTATCACTCAATTACTCTAGTTTTTTCTTCATTTCTACTAATTCCATAGTGGTCATTCTATAATTAGTCTTTAGTATAGGTCTTGAATCAGGAATTAAATCAATTGATAACTCAACTTCCCACTCTCGAGGATGTCTAGGTAAATCCTCCAGAAAAAACATCAATATATTCTTTCACAAAAGGTACATCCCCAATTTTATTATTTCTTTCATCACTTGTAGATATTTAGTTCTCATCCTCCTAAATAATTTCATTCAGTAGAGATACTAGGGTGGATCAAGATATGAATCAGATGGTGACGTTTCTGCTCTAAAGATAAAGCATTATGCATCGCTCTCAAAAACTATAACCTCCTTCTTCTTACAATATATTTTCGCATCATGATTATAAATCCAATCCATAACAAGGATTATATAAAATTAAATCATGGGTAAGATAATAAAATCAAAAAATAAAGCATGTTTATTTTCCATAATGTGTACTTCCTAACACATCTTTATTATAATGATACTTCTCTTATGAGTTTTGACTGACAAATCCCTTATTAAATCAAATTGGAAATATCTAATTTTATTGGGAAACTGGGAAGATATGAAAGAATTCGATGATCCAAAATCAAATAAATCATTTTCTAAGTTTGAGGAATCAAATAAAGTACCTCCCACCACATCATTAGAAACTTCAATGTTAGTAGTTTTGATCGCAAAAGCTTGGCCTTTCTCCCTTAGTTTTCTTTGGGGAACATTTCCTTAACGCCTAGGAAAATAATTTGTATAATTTTTCCTATACATGAAATTGTATCATTTAACATCAATATAATCTTTATTCCCCGTAAAATTCTAGGATAGGTGGCCTTTTCTCTACACCTGTAACAAACACCCATACCTTTCAGGCAAGTACCAGGGTTTCTCTTCCCACAATTATCACATAATGGAAGGTAAAATCTTCCCTTATTCCCCTATTACCTATTTCTTTTTTCATAGTTTTCAGTATCCCTCATCTTATCTTTCTTTCCCTTAAAATATTAAGACTTAGAGAATTTCTTTTCCATCTTGATATCACATGAGACTATATCTTTATATGATGAGAAACTTTGGGAGACTAGAGTCCATGAGAGGAATTGTTTTAAACCATCAAAGAATCAATCAACCTTGCTCCTTGGATTATTTATGTAGTATGTGTCATGTCGTTCTAACATTGTAAAGTTCTCTTCATACTTTTCAACATTCTCATCCACTTTTGGCCTCAATTTAAGAAATTGCCTTTCCATACCACTCGCTATTCATGAGGGAGTTATTTTTCTAAGGATATTTCTTTAAAATAACTCCATTACATTTATTATATTTATTCCTCATCCTTTTTGTTTTTAATTAGAGACCTCCACTAATCTGTATCTCCTGATATATAATAAACAACCATGAAAACCTTCTCTATTTTGTTACATCCCAAAGTGATAAATATATTCTATAATGAACTTATCCAATGCTCCGCTATGAATGGGTTTGTAGTCCCATTAAATGATTGAGGTTGTTGTCTCAAAAAGAGTTCCAATATAGCTCCTTCATATTGTGGATCTAGATTCTTCATATGGGTAAGGTTATTGTTCATAACATGAGTCAACTATCCTGACATAGTTATAAGTTGCTCAGCACTAGTGGAAAAACCTATAACGACCCTGCTCTTTATTTCATATGTAAACATGATTTATTAAATAAACTTTCACATAATAAAACTCATAAGAATGAGAGGTATAGTGTATTTGGGGCTTAGTAACATTAAATAAAAACTTAAAACATGAAATACACATCTTTATTGAAAAATTCTTTTACATGAGCACAACATTCCTTCATACTTAGCATTGCATGGGATAACCTAAGGACATACATAAGAAAAGGTGATCTATAAAGCCCAGTAAGGGAATAAAAATTGAATAACAAGAGTAAGACAATACATATTAATCAATAGGAATATAAATGGAGTGAAAAAGAAATATGAACATAAAGGCATGATATATCTTGACATTCATAACATGGATATGTGGCAACAACAAACAACATGATATTATCATGAGCCAAGGATCATTCCACATGGATTAACATGAGTAAACCCTCATTACACATGAATTATTATTATTAAACCCTCATTTTACATGAATTATCATTAGTAATCCCTTATTTCACATGGCTTATCATGATAATAAACATTACCCAATGCATTGGAGTGCTATTAGGACGCACTCTTCATAATCATTTCATTTTCATTTATAAGTGTTCCATATAGATCATACAACATGGATTCATTAAACATCATAAATTATTAAATTGATAAGCAATATGGAATAAAAACATGTAAGTCCCCAATAAATAGGTACATGAACATAAAGGTGAATACCCTTGATAGATAAATGGGTATGGTATTCACTGCACAATGATTTTGGAATAGAAAATCGTGGTGCAATTTCGGCAGCATAATGATGTCAAATAGAAATTCGTAAAATGGGTTGATGAGAGAGAAAGTGGTACCTCATCATTTATAAATGAAATGGAAAATAAGGGGATCATGGAACATAATATTCCAACATATGAAATGTAATTTATATGCATAATATAAAATAAATTCTTGAATGGAAATGAGAAGAGATAAATCCCTTACAGAATTTCAGCATGGTAATGGGTGTACACGGGAGGGATTAATGATAGAGAAAGGGGTATCTCATCATTAAAACATAATAAGGGAATTATGGCGAAGGTGAGAAAACATAAACAATAATTTTTAATTTAAAATAAAAGTATGTAACAATATAAGGAAACGTGGACAAAAATTGAGAAAGGAAGGAACCCTTACGGAATTTCGGCATAGTAACGGGTCTACCTAAAGGATCATTGGGGGATTAATGATAGTGAAAGGAAGATATAATATTTTATAAATAAAATGGACAGTAGGGGGAACATGGAACATCATAACCCAATATATAAAAATGGAATTTAATAAGCGTTATATAAAATACGTGCTTGAATGGAAAAGAGAAGAGAGAAATCCCTTGCGGAATTTTGGCACAGTAATTGATTAGGAAAATATTCAAATGGGGTAGGATAAATGATACCTCATTGAAATAACATAAAATTTAAATTATTTAATTTATTATAAAATTATGAAAATATAACCAATTTAAATTAAAAATAAAAATTTCAAACATGGTTCTTGAATTGAAAGGCGGAGAGGAAGGTGAGAATACCTTACTTGGAAGTGGGATCTCAAAGGCTTGGGAGAGGATTATTTGGAGCTCGGGGCACCTTGGGAGGACTCTAGGGAGTAAGGGGAAGAGGGTGGTCGAACTTAAAAGAGCTTGAGTTAAGATTAATGGGTTCTTGGGTGGGTTTATATAGGAAAGGTGGGTGAATTCTTTATTATTTGGGTTTTAGACACTACACACAAAAATACTCAAAAACACAAACCATACCATGGTGTTTTCCCATGGTTTCTAGAAAAGGGGAGTGGTATAAATTATTTTATAAGTATAATAACCTAAGATATTAAAATATTTCACTTTCTTATGTGGAGGTGAGTCACACTTTCAAGGAAATGATTTAACAATTTTTAAATATTTTATATGTCTCGGAGGATTCACTAAGTCTTTATAAAAAGTATCAAATAAACATAAAATTACATTATTTTAAATTAAAAACATATCTTTGGACGAATATACCTTTTATTTTATTTTATTACATCACTATTGGGTCATTATGATGTCATAAATTACATTATATATTTATACGGTATTTAATTTTTACCAAAATAATCGACTATCACAGAAAATAATGAAAAATTTATCTTTGGATAATTTCAACATCATGACTCCAAAAATAATATTCATTTTATCTAAATAATTTTCTAAATATGTGAATTTTCAATTTTGAAATAAAAATCGATATTTATTAAAAATTGATGGGTTTTGATAAAAACAGTTTTGAAACCTTAATAAAAATTACATTTCACTTCATAAAAATTATAAAATCATTTATAAATCTAATTTAATAATAATATTTTATTAAAATATTATTTATTTCAAAAATAAATTAATTCATCAAAATATATTTCTTAATTGAATTTGAATATTACAAAAAAATATTATTTGTACTTTAAAAAAATTACAAAGTAACAATAATGGGAAAAATATATTCATTATTCTATAAGAAAATAATTTACATATCCATAATGTTATGGTCTTGTTACATCTCCATTTATTACACTAGTATATGCTCTAAGAGTAAGGTGCGTGATGGTAGGGATTTCTTGGGTTTATTCAGTGAACATGGTTTGGTTCATGATCTCTATGAGCTTGAACTTCTCTCATAAACAGCTTTGCTCATGCTTAAGTTTCTAGATCTCACCTTGGTCTTGGTCTAGGTAAAATCCCAAAAATTTCAACTCCCTCAGAAGTTCTGATAAATGGGCTTCATAGGGTACGATCCTACTGGTTGAGGTCATCACTTCATTCATCTATGCTAAAAGTATTTGATAAAACCCTATATTTATACTAGTCATGTGATCATTGTTCAATGGATACATTATCAACGGTAATAATACTTAACGGTTATTTAAATTCAATTGGATATAATAAAACAAAATGAGTACATATGTTTTCTATAACCACAAGATATTAAAATAAATGGAATTTTATTCATAAATGTTCAAGTCGTTACTATCTTCCCCCCTTAAAAAAATTTTCCCTCAAAATTTCCTTTTCCCAAAATAAAATAGATGAGGGTAACTCTTCATCATCATTTCCTATGGTTCCCAATTCCCTTCTTCAAAATTGAGGTTTCTCCACAACAATTTGATGAGGGGCATTTTCTTGTTTTGTAGAACTTTTTCTCTATGATCTAAGATCTTCACCAGCTTCTCCTCATTGGAAAGGTCATTATCCAATGGTAACACCTCTGTATTGAGTACATGTGATGGTTCAGGTATGTACTTCCTCAAGAGTGATACAAGGAATACATCATGTACTTGGGATAGGTTCGGTGGGAGTTCTACTCGATAGACCAATTACCGAATGCGATCAAGGATCTCAAAAGGGTTGATATACCTTTGAAAAAGATTTCCCTTCTTCCCAAATCTCATAACTCTATTCAATTGAGATATGTGAAGGAATGTCATGTCTCCAACATCAAAATCTAGTTCTCAATGACGATTTTCTTCATAGCTCTTTTTTCAACTCTGAGCAGCTTTGATGTGTTGTTGGATGGTCTTAACCTTCTCCACCGTTTCTTCGACCATTTCCAGACCTATAAATTTTCATTCCACAACTTCATCCCAACATTCCATTGTTCTGCACCTATTACCATAAAGGGATTCATAAGGAACCATTTGGATTCTTGAGTGGAAACTGTTTTCGTAAGATAACTCCACTAAAGGAAGATGTTGGTCTCATCTGCCTTTGAAGTCCATTGAGAAAGCTCTCAACATGTCCTCAAGTTTCTAGATAGTCCGCTCATATTGGCCATTAGTTTGAGGGTGATAGGTTTTATTGAAGTTCAACTCAATGGTCATATCATATTAGAGACTCTTCCAGAACTTAGGGGTGAATCATAGATCTCGATCAGACACAATCGATAGTGGTACTCCATATAGCCTTACCACTTCTCTGATTTATATCTATGCTATTTGATCCAATGATAAATTCTCCCAAATTACAATGAAGTGTGCAGTATTTGTAAGATGATCCATAACAACCCAGATAGCATTGTTTCCTTTGGATGTATTTGGAAGTCTAGTGATAAAGACCATGGTGATGGTTTCCCATTTCCATGTTGGTATGGGTAATGGTTACATCATCCCCTTAGACTTTTGCCTCTAAACCTTCACTTGCTGACATACCAGTCACTTTGATGTATATTTAGCGATATTATTCTTCATGTTATCCCACAAATAGTTCTCCTATATATATTGATATATATTCATGTTTCCTGGGTGAATGGAGAAATTAAAACTATGTGCATCATCAAAAAGTTATTTCTTTAACTCCAGATTTGATGGAACACATAGTATTGACCCAAATATCACAATTAATTCTTCATTAACATTAAACTACAAGGATTTCCCTTTTCTGATAGTTTCCACTTTCTTCTGAATTCCCACATCATCTTATTGAGAATCCCTTAACCTTTCCAAAAGAGACGGTTGAGCATTCATTTGTAAAAGGATTGATGATGTTTAATTATTTATGATTTTAATATCCATATTTATCAAATATAAGAAGATTGGATCCTTTTCAGTTTTCACCAATGACAAAATTGTTGGGACCTTTCTACTTAGGGCTTTCGCCACCTTGTTCGTTTTCCCCGGGTGGTAATGGATTGAATAGTCATAATCCTTGATGATCTCTAACCATCTTCGTTGGTGCATATTCAGTTATTTCTGTGTGAATATATATATTTTAGACTTTTTTATCCATATATATTTCAAACTTCTCCCCAAAGAGATCATGACACCATATTTTCAATGCAAAGATCATATTTTCCAACTCCAGATCATGCGTGGGATAGTTTTTCTC
This sequence comes from Viscum album, assembly GCA_963277665.1. Taxonomy (NCBI): domain Eukaryota; kingdom Viridiplantae; phylum Streptophyta; class Magnoliopsida; order Santalales; family Viscaceae; genus Viscum; species Viscum album. The sequence continues at coordinate 642,993,675 of OY728160.1, forward strand.
ATGAATTTTCAACTCACTTGAGGCATAAGCAATGAATTTGTCATTCTGCATCAACACACATCATAGGCCCTTCTTTGAAGCATCACTAAAGATTATGAAAATCTCCCCAAATGTGGGTAGTGTTAGAACAGGGGAAGTGATAAGCCTCTTCTTCAACTCTATGAAGCTTTCTTCACATTCATCATTCCAATCAAAATTGACTCCTTTTCAAGTTAGCTAGGTAAGAGGGTTTGACAATCATGAGAAATTTCTCACAGATAGGAAATAATATCTAGCTAACCCTAGGAAGATACTGATATCTATCACATATTTCGGTCTTTGTCATCCCTCAATTGCTTTTCTTTTGGAAGGATTCACAAATATCCCATTTCTTATGATGATATACCCTAAGAATGAGACTTCCTTCAACCAGAACTCACACCTGTTGTACTTTTCATAGAGCTTATATATTCGTAAGGTATCTAGTAAAGTTCTTTGATGCTCCTCATTCTCCTCCTTGGTTTTTGGAGTATATTAAAATATTGTCTATAAATACTACCAAAAATTTGTCGAGATAATCTCTAAAGACTCTATTCATCAAGTCCATGAATATTTCTGGATCATTAGTGAGTCTGAAAGGAATTACTATAAATTCATAGTGCTTGTACCTTTTATGAAAAGTAGTCTTGGTGATATCCTCCTACTTCACCCTTACTTGGTAATATCCTGATTTCAGATCCACCTTGGAAAATTATTGTGCTCCACGTAGTTGATCAAACAAGTCATCAATTCATGTCAAAGGATACTTTTTCTTTATCATGATTTTGTCGAGATCTTGATAATCATTGAAAAGGCACATTGACCCATCCTTATTCTTGATGAAGAGGACTGGTGGACCTCATGGTGATGAACTTGGGAGTATAAACCCTTTATGTATATTCTCCTATAGTTGTTTCTTTAGATCCTAAAGATCCACAACATTCATTCTATATGAAGTCTTGGATATTGGAAACACCCCATGTATAATATTAGTCGAGAATTAAACATCTCTTCTAGGAGGAAGACCAGGAAATTCCTTGGGAAACAGATCAGTGAATTCCCTCACAATAGGCATGCCTTCGAGGATGGTTGTTTCCTTAGACTCGATCATCTGAGAAAGATATGCAAGCTCATAGGGTAGTAATATCCATGCTTGAGATAATGATTCTAAATAAGATTCATCCTGTACTTGTATTGAATTGGGGGTTGATTCACCATATCGGGAGTGATTTCTCTCTCACGGCAATTTATGTTGGATCTATATAGGGAAAGCCAATACATGCCAAGAATTGCATCAAATTACACTATAGGGAGTATGATGAGATTATTCAAGAAGTTGAATCCACAAATTGTGATATGGGAGGAGTTATATACATAGTAATCAATAATTTCTCCATTTACTATTTTCACCGACATCTCTACTTCCATGGTTTGTAGTGGTGTTTGGATTATTATACTAAACTTTCAGGATATAAAATAATGCGTAGAACCAGAATCAAAACGTACATTCACTATTCTTTAATGAATAACTAGCATACCTATCATCACTTCATTTTTGGGATTCACTTTGGTGGTAGTGATGGAAAAATATCTCCCTTGATACCATGGAGGTTTCTGGTTACCTCCAATTACCCTAGGCTTAGGGCACTGGTTCACAAAGTGACCTAGTTCCTTACAGTTGTAGCAATGAACTGCAGGATCTAAATAAGGAATGAAGATACTAATTGTAGAATCTAATGATATGCACAATATACAACAGGGGGGTGAATTGTATACTTTAAAAAATTCCTTTAGAACTTTTAAAGATGCTGAAACCTTTCTATTTTTTAACAAGGATAAACAAAGTAAATTCACAAAACCTCTAAGTTATACAAACTTACTTGATTCCTAAAATATCATTCCGAGAATGTAATTCTGGAAAAGTGATTCTGGAAATGAAACTTAACAAAAGTTTACAAAGATAAAGATTCTACCTTAAAGCGTATAGAATCTTACTAAATCAGAGTACAGGTATAAGGAAGTATAAGATAGTTATACTTTCCTCAACAATCAAAAATGGAGCGGAAAACTTGAAACAAACAAGTAACAAGTAGTAAATATTTTATCCCAAAGAGTAGGGTATCCAACAACCTTGGATAAAGGTCCCTTGATTTATACTTTCAAGAAAGTATGTCTTACCCACACCAGGGTAATCCCTCGATACAAAGATCGGAGTCTATCTTTCTATCCCCGCAAGCCCTCAACTTCAAGGTATTCAGCACCTCTATCTTCCTCAACAAGGAAGTCCTCGAGCTTTAAGGTAGTCAGAACATCTGTCCTCCTATCCCTGGAAGCCCTCAATTGTACACAGCAATAATCAGAGTCGCAAAAAGTAAATTTGAACAATAATTTGAGTACAAACAAAGCAATAAAGTCTCTCTCTCTAGAAACCACTTCAGCACCATGTAATCTCTAGATTGATCAACTTGTTATTGACTCTTTAAAATGAGCTTCTATTTATAGGCACATCTCCAATAGTCAGCTCCCTCCTCCAACGGTCATATTTTTCCTTGAATTTCGGAGGGACCTGTACACGTGTCACTCAAACAATGGTTAATTAGAAATAGAATGTATGACATCATTTTATAACTATATCAAAGGTGAGAAAAATATGGTTGCTTAATCAAAACCAATTTTTCGGATTCTACGCAAAATAAAATTTCAGAGTCTAAGTAAAAAATATTCAGAGTCTATATTACAGGATATTCGGATTCTGTTTATTAGGGAATTTGGATCCAGAACTCATAGGAATTCATAACCTCAATTTGGAGTTGGAACACAAAAGAATTCGTCACAAGAATTCAGAGTCATAATTCATAAGAGTTCGTAATTAGAACTCGGATTCTGAATTCATAAGAATTAGTATTCAGAATTTGGAGTCTGAATTCATAGGAATTCATAACCATAATTCGGAGTCTGAATTCATAAGAATTCGTAACCAGAATTCAGAGTCTGAATTCATAAGAATTTGTAACCAGAATTCGGATTCTGAATTCATAAGAATTTGTAACCAGAATTCAGAGTCTGAATTCAGAAGAATTCGTAACCATAATTTGGAGTCTGAATTCATAAGAATTCATAACCAGAATTCTGAGTCTGAATTCATAAGAATTCGTAACCAAAATTCTGAGTTTGAATTCATAAGAATTCCTAACCAGAATTCAGATTTTGAATTCATAGAATTCATAACCATAATTCAGAACCTGAATTCATAAGAATTTGTAACTAGAATTCAGAGTCTAAATTCAGAAGAATTCAGATCCTAAAACAGAAAGCTTCATATCAAGGTAATTATAGGATTCTGAGGTTTTAGATACAAACCGAATTTTACATTTAGAAAATTTATGATATGAACAATGAAAACATGGTAAGGATAAATTTTCATTATGAAAGGGAAATTTTTCCTTTCTCAAGATAAAATTTATTTTGCCTTAAAATAGGTGTTTGTGATTTGAAAAACATGAAGGAATGGAAAATCCATAAGGAAACCTTATTGACTCAAAAATCTCCCTCTTTTTGGAAAGCACAAAACATACTTACAAAAAATAATATAAGGACTTAGAATTTTTTATGCTATTGAAAATAAAACTTATCTCACTTTACTTATGAATTAGAGTGAATACGACTAACTCCCCCTTAGTCTTTGGAACCACTAAGGATCGTATTCTATTTTCCAGAATGGAATTTAACATTATATAGCATACGAAAATCTTTAAGATGAAAAACTACCCCTTAGATAAACTCCCCCTTGGATAGGGAAAGGTATTCTACACTTATTATTCTATTTTATATTCCTTATCCCCTTTGTGATTTTCAAAAATAAATACAGGGAATGGAAAAAGGAAATTATGGTACCTAAAAGATTAGTACAAGACAACACAAAATAGAAGAGAGCAAGAAAATTTTCATTAAGTTTGGAAAGAATTTGTACAAGAAGTAAAATACTACAAAATATCGGATTGGATCTATTTTCCTTCCTTATCCTTGGGTATAATTTTTTTCACTATGGTTTTCAGCTTTTTGAGTTCCTTGTGGTCTTCCTCTTCTTACTTTAGGATCTGATCCTGATCCTCTACTTTCTTCTCTAAAGTTTTGATCTTTTCTTCCTGAGCCTTCATAGCCTCTACCTGAGCCTTCAACAACTCATCTTTCTTAACTAGATTCTCTTAGATCTCTATCTGAAGATCCCTTTCCCTCTTCCAACTTTGGGAAACCGAATATATCTTCTCATTCAGATCCTTTACCTCTTGAATCCGAGTATTCTAGTCAAGATTTAGCTTTTCCTCAAATCTACTCGTGAGATACTAGATCTTACCATATTCTATTTCAAAAGCCACCTTGACACCATCTTGAAACTCATCAAGTTCTATAAAATCTAAAATTGTCTTCTTTGACTAGCCAACCATTTTCTTACAATACCTTTTATAGGAATCATAGTTAATGAAGAAACTCTTGAGATCAGCCTCAATATGTACACACTTGTCCATCACCATGGACACTGAATCTGATTTCTGATTTAGTGTGTGTTGAAGCATCTGACATCTGGAATCTATGCTTGGAAAAATTGGAATGGTCCCGAAAAGATTCTTCAAGGATTGAACTATGAAATCATGTCCAAGGGAAGATGATTCTGAATCCGAGACTTTTCTTGGTGAGGACTCTTTCTCTAGATCAACAAGAATCCTCTTTGAAGACCCACTAGAATCTTTCTTCTACACAACCGCTTTAATAGGTGTATCAACAACCACCTCTTTACCCTTGTCAGTTCTCAGAATGGATTCCTCATCCGGAGATTTATGTTCACTGTCAGTCAGCTGAACAATCTTATCTTCATCTATATTTTCTTTGTCAGTTCTAGCCTCAGCATCCTCAGGGTGTATGAAATCATGGTTTGAACTTTCTTCCTCAGACAGTTTATTAACTTCTTCTTCACCCTTATCATCTTCACCTTCCTCATCCTTCCTAGGAGTTGTGAGCTTTGAAGACTTTGCTTCAGAGGTTCGGATTGACATTTTTTCAGATGGGGTTTCCTTTTCATGGTAATCTTCAACTTTCTTTATAAGATCTTCGGTTCCACCACTACTTTCTACCTCTTCTTTTTCTTTTTCTTCAACAAACTTTTCTTGGGATTTTTCTGGAGTGACAAACTTCTTACCCAGAGTTTCTGGTAAAGATTATACCATGAAAGATTGTGGTACTAGAATATTCTTGGATGCTATTTCAGTAGCCTTCAAAAGAGATTGTACTAACTCAGCTTCAGTCATTTTCTTCTTTTTCTTCTTTTCATTAGCTTGCTTCTAAATCTCGTCAACGGTCTTCTCTTTTAATGCCTTGGCCTCAGCAGGATCCAAACCAAAATTTGGCTCCCCTGCTTTCCTTTTCCTTTTGTCTTCCCTCCATTTAGCTACAACCTCATCCAGATAAGCTTTCTGCTTCTTGGACATTGGAGGTTCAGATTGGGTTCCTTTATCCTCTGGGATTTTACCATCAACTACTACTTCTTTTAACTTCCTCTTCTTTCCTCCTTTTTTCAATGGTTCAGTAACTTCTTGTTTTTTTGAAATAGATTCAACCACTACCACAAAACAGGGCAAGGGAAGCGCTGCCCCTTATCAGCACTAAACAGAGAGTGATGATAAAGGGGTATGCCTTTATCAGCACTAGTTAAAATCTCTGATAAATCTAACCTTTATTAGTGCTAAAATAAGCGTTGATAAAGGTATAACCTTTATCAGCACCTTTTTTAGCACTGATAAAAGGGTACATTTATCAGCGCTTATTTTAGTGCTGATAAAAGTTTTTATTCTTAATTTATATAAAATTATAATATTTATCAGTGATAAAATAAAAGTTCTCATAAAACATACCTTTATCAGTGCTTTCAACGAGTGATGATAAAGGTTCCAGTGGTTTCTATTTAATAACCCTAACAGGCCCTCCTCTCTCGCACGTGGTAAAGCTTTCGCAGAAGCTAAACTAGGACCCTCCTCTGCCGCGACATCTCCTCCTCGTTCTCCTCCTCTTCCACGTCCTTTTCTTTCTCCTCCTCCTCATCCTCCTCCTCCTCTTCCTCCTCCTCCTCCTCCGCCACCTTTGATTTTTTCTCCTCCGCCACTGCCTCCGCATCGTTGGGTTTTTCTCCTCTTCCGCGACCGCCGCTGCCTCCACCGCCGCTGCCTCCACCGCCGCCGCCTCCACCACCGCTTCTTCCGCCGCCGCTGGTTAGTGTAGGAGTATTTTTCCTTCGCTTGGGTTAATATAAATGAGAAATGATTATCCTTGAATGATTATTATGACTTATCGTTTTTTATAAGTGAGTTGAACCTATGTATGGGTAGTTGGGGAAAGAGTGAGAGCCCATGTGGTGAGACCCTTGTATTATAGGTTGTTTTAGATAGCGGGTGTGTGATAACTTATAGTAAGTGGTTGGTTTGGTTCACTAGATGATGTGTGTTTTGAGGTGGGGATAATAGTGGAACCCATGGGCTAAAGATTGTGTAAGAATTGATGTAAGGGGTTTGTGTGAGATCCCAGTGGTCGTTAGCATGTGACTCAGGATGGTAGCGAGTTAGTGAGTTTTGGTGGTTGGGGGAGACTAATGAGTGGGGTTATCTTAGTGTTATGAATACCTTAGATACATAAATCTAGGGTAGATTCTTTGACATGATGGATTGATGCATATTAGGTGTTATCAAGTTGATAGCGAAGGAATGGTCATGCCTTGGATTTTTATAAGGGAATCACTCTCTATTCTTGAGTTTTGGTGTTATGAATGGGTTGAGGGACATGATCATTTGGATTCCTAACCCTATTGATTTATAGCATGGTTTTAATGTGACCATCACTATTGAACCTAGATGGATGGGTTTAGGGTAATGAAGCATGGGTATATTCCTTTGGTTTTGGAATAATGTTGGGTAACTGGTGATCGTGTGGTGCGTTTTGGCATGGTGTGATGTTAAGATTGGAAAAGAGTACCAGGGGTGTCCCATTAAAAATATGTGTGTTCCCCCTAATTTTTTTCAAGATGTATGGGTAGGCTCATAGAGTTTGAATAGGGATATGATCCTACTGACTAGATACCACATGTTGTGTTGAAAAGATTGTACCATGAAGTTTAAAGTCATGTGATTCGGATGTATGTGTCGTGAAATGTGTGATAATAGAGGATTGATCAGGGCTTACTCATTTGGGATATTCTATCTAGAATAAACTTGGGGATTATACCTAGTAAGGAGGACCTATTGGTCAGGGCTTACCCATTGTATGTTCATCTTTTATATTTTAAAAAGTCTATTGAACTCATTCTATCGAAGGTGGGTTCTGTAATTTCTTGTTATCTTAAGGTGTGTTTAACTATGGTATGGGTGGATTTCGGTTTTAGTGGGTTCTTGGGGTTTGTGGGATGTGGTAAATGGTGTACTCGGTTTTAGATTATTTTATTCTCATGATTTTCCCCTATTTTATGTTTTCTTTTCAGTTGGAAATCTCCTCTGTTGTGCGCCTCTCCTCTACCACGAACGCACCCATGTCGTATGCTTAACGACACCTTTGCGGTGAGTTTTCTCCGATTACTCATTGGTTTCCTCTTGTTCGCTTGTTATTACTGTTTGATATTGATGGTTATAATATGAAATGTACGGGCTAAACACCCCACTAAAAATCTTGGTCATTGGTGGTCCTTGTTTGCGCACTAAATGAATTGCATGTTGGTTGGTTCTTGTTAAACATTTGAATATAAAAATTGATAATTTACGTATACTTGACATATGAATGAATGCCCCAGGATGATAAAACTTCTGTGATAACCCCTGAATTAACAAACAAAATTGAATAAGGGATGCTTTGTAAAATATAAAATTGTGATTGTTTGGTTTGTATGGTGTTGCGATTGTTAGAATGATTGTGTTTTTGTATGGTGTTGCGGTTGTTGGCATGATTGATATGCCATTTGTTTTCCATGTTGTAGTTCTTCCACCATTTAATATCAATCCAAACTTTACCCATTTCAATGGAACCACCACTTTTTTACTAATGCAATTCAACTGAATCCTAAAAAACCACTTCTAGAGGACTCTATGAGACACTTTATGCTGTGAAGATGATGTTTTTAGGATTCTATATATTTTTAAAATACATGGAATGTAGTCTTGTTAAATGGAACATGTTTCAACATACATGGATTTCATATAGATTTTAATTCCATACAATAGTTATCTCCAAAATTTACACCACATGACTCATCTTTTGACTCAAACTTGGAATAAGTTTTATTTTAAATGTTACATGTCATGTGAATGTAGGTCACACACAATGTATCTCCAAGACATATACTTCAACATGAAACCATGTACATGCCATGAAATAATAGTAGAACCATATGATATGCGTTTTACTTCACTCACACCATGTATAGATACCATAGAAACTTGATGTGTATAGACTATACACTCCTAGTGGTCATGTAAGGACTACACACCATGTATTCCATAAAAATGTGATGCATAGTCGGTGAAGTGACTCATTTTGTATCTAAAGTACACACCTTTCGCTCAAGTTGTTCTATATGTCATGTATTTTCAAAGTCATCATGCAGTCTTTGTAAGACTAACTTGGAATTAATTTGATATGTGTCAGATTAAATTAGGTATCTTATCTATAGACGATATTCACAATATTGAACACACCATGTATATGGATTTCACATGAGTTTAGAAATGGTAGTATCCAACCAACCTTGAATGAGAACCCTACACATTGTGTATCCATTGAAAAAATTGTGTGCTATATTAATTTCATTATTATTATTATTATTTCACTTAGATGATAAAAATTCATGTATGAGTAGCCCATTATAAATATCTTCCCATGTAGATCACAATATTATGATTCCCTCATTCATTGGAAATTGCACACGATGTGGTTTGGATATTTTAATTATCTTCACTCTGCTTGAGAGTTGAAAAGTGACAAGTGAGATGTTTGGAGAAAATATGGAGTATGGTACTCCCCCATGTTTCGGTGAAGAGTCCTCCATGAATAGGTTTTAGGTACTCCATGGAGATATACAAAAGACAGGGCATAGTCCCCCGTATATAGATAGAGTTCAAGTACTTTCACATGTTTTGGGGTAGTTTCCTCTATTTCATTGTAGAGGCATTTGTACCATGATTTTTTTTATGAAACCCAAACAATGCTACTTGATTAATTAAAACATAATATTAGGAAATTTCGAGATCGAACCCATAAAGACGATGAATATGAATAAAGAATGGATGAATACCAATCGGTTGACAAAATAGTATGAAGATGGCATGAAAGAGTTTATCAAGTTTGTAGGAGATCATGCATGTGACCCTTCTCAAATCCTTTGTATGTGTTTACACTGTTGTTATTCAAGACAAATTAGTCCATAGGAGTTGGAAGAACACCTGATCTGTCACAGAATAGATCGAATTTATACATTTTGGAATAAACACAGGGAAAAATGAATGTAGGTAGTGGCTCGGAAAACACGAAATTTTATGGAAGATCTGATATGATTACAAGCATGAACAGTGAAGATGATCGTATGGGGGGTGTGATTACAGATGTGAATGATGATGGAGATCGTATTGAGGAAATGACAAGGACAGTTGAAGATGAACTCGTGATTGCCCAAAATTGTTTTAGAAGTTAAAGAGTTGTGCAAAAATGCCATTGTATGCTGGTTGCACTAAATATACAGAATTGTTAGCCATACCAAAGCTGTATAATTTGAAACCAGGAAACGGGTGGAGTGACGCCAGTTTTATGGAACTACTTGCTCTCCTGAATGGAATGATCCCAGAAGATAATGAACTCCCAAGCCTAACATACGATGCCAAACGAATGCTACGATTGATGGGAATGATCTCTGAAAGAATACATGTCTGCCCAAATGACTGTATATTGTTTCACAAGGACCAAAAATCACTTAAAGAATGCCCAAAGTGTGGTGCTTCTCGATACAAGAAATATGATTCTAGTCCTATGAAAGTTGTATGGTATTTTCTAATCATTCCAAGGTTTAGGCGCCTATATGTAAGTGAGGATACTGCCGAACAATTGACATGGAATGCAGATACAAGAATTAAAGATGGGAAACTACGTCACCCGACAGACTCTCCTCAGTGGAAGAGAATTGATCATGAGTATCCTGAATTTGGAAATGAGCCGAGAAACCTTATTCTGGCGTTATCTACAGATGGGGTGAATCATTTTGGTTTTCAAAGCAACAGTCACAGTACATGGTCGGTTATGTTGGTAAATTATAACTTACCACTGTGTTTATGCTTAAAACAAAAATACATCATGCTATCTATGCTTATATCAGTACCAAAACAACCAGGTAATGATATTGATGTTTATATGGCTCCATTGATCAAGGATTGGAAAATATTTTGGGATTCAGGTGTTACATTGTATGATGCTTACAAAAAAGAAGATTTCACTTTGAAATCCATGTTGTACAGGACAATAAATAACATTCCTATTTATGTAAATTTGTCAGGATATAGGATTAAAGGAACTCAAGGGTGTCCCGTTTACGAACAAGGTATACAGTCAATTAGGTTGAATCATTCATCGAAAACCATGTTTTTAGGACATCGCAAATTTCTACCCCGACGGAATAGGTATCGATCTTGGACGACATCATTCGACGGAAGTTCAGCAGAATGTAAAACACCGTCTCTACTAACAGGTGATCAATTTTTTGAGATGGTAAAAGATTTGAACACTACTTTTGGTAAACCATTTTCGAAAAACCTTACGAAAACTTGTTGTAAAAAGAGATCAGTTTTTTTTTAATTACCATACTGGAATTGTCCGTATGTCAGAAATTTTCTTTATGTTATGCATATTGAAAAAAAATGTATGTGATAGTGTCATCGGAACGTTGCTAAATGCACCCGGAAAAACAATGGATGGAATTAAGGCTAGATTGGACATGGTTGAGATGGGAATACGAGAAGAGTTGGCACCAGTGAAGGGTGAAAAACAAAAATTTCTTCCTCCTGCTGTTTACACTCTTTCGAGGAAGGAGAGATATCAGTTTTTCAACTTCTTGAATGATGTAAAGGTTATAGAGGGGTATTCATCAAATATCAAGAACATCATGTCAATGGGAG